>OZ026526.1:75342097-77742097 GCA_964019695.1 Loripinus fragilis | reverse complement strand
ACGCAACATTTCTGGAAAACGAAATCTGAATCTGAATGTAATAATCTGTAAAACCCACTCTTTCCATGTCCCATTTACACTGTAGTTATTATCACTAAATGCAGCTTTGCAAACTATTCCTCATGTTCTGATAAACGTTAAAGGTTAAAAATAGGAAAATACATATTGTATTACATATAAGGCCAAATACAAATAAGAGTGGTTCAGGTTACACCCTGAAAATAAGATAGGGTAGGTAGGTAGGGTATTATTTTTTTGAAAGCTTTTTTCTTGGAATATTCAAACCTGTTTGAAAATGTATTACATAAGACAAAACTGATATAAAATGTTATATTTTTGAAGATATAACCTTTTAATTAATCTTTTTACTTCCAATACCAAAGACTGAATGCAGAGAAATTTAGATTTCCATTTCAGATGGCCATTTTGATATGATTATTTTCTCCAATTTCTGAAGTTTGAAGAGAATAGCAGAACAAAATAATTTTGTTCTGCCATTCTCTTCCAACTTCAGTATTTGGAGAAAAAAGTTTAGGGTAGGGGTAAAAATTTAAGGTAGGTCAGGTAACCTGAACCACACTTATTTTTTCTTGGCCTTATAAACATAATCTCTGTCATTGGAAAACTATGGAATCCTGAATATTTAATCATCATAATAAGATCATTTCCGACTCAAAATTTGAGAAAAAAAGGGTTGTGGTCTTTTAAATGTAGGTTATGGGCTTTCAAACCGTTTGAAAATACTGCATACGCACATATATCACAAATCGTCTACAAAAGCAGATGCATAACAATATCCGCACAGACATAAGGATTTAATTCAGGTACCCCATAATTTATATTGCCCTTTTTCCAACTTTTTTGCGTTTGCATTTGCTTAAAAGAACACACTCAAAAACTGTAGTTACACTTGCAAATGTATATACATGTACATAGCAGACTGAGACAGATGGCTCTCTGAAAGACGGACAAATGAGATATATTTGAAATTAAGTGGAATTTACTGTAAATTCGGAAATTTTCGGGAGAGTTTTATTCTAGCGAAAAAGTAAGTTAGTATGATCAGGAAATACCATAATCAAACACTGCACACCAATCCACGGCACCGTGCAAAAGTAGGAGGATTATAAAACCCTCGCTAAATTATAATATCGCTCTGTCGTTTACTGATGGAGGTTATTGATGTTCAAGTCGCGAATTTTTAACGTCGCAAATATGTCTTTTAATATAATGCTATTCACGAAAATAAAATTGCATGCATATACACGTGGTCTAATAAGCGCAATTTTTGTTCCCTATCTCGATATATAGTATTTGATCTAAGAAAATTCTCATTAGCTAAGCAAGCATGGCTGAGCCAAACCCGGCAGCGAGGTTATGAAACTCTTTTCATTCTCAGCTCAACTGAGCATGTAATTTATTCTGCTAATATTTTTAAAACATCGCCAACAAATGTTGGCATCTTTATATTTATAAGTAGGATAACTAGAATATCTGGGTGATTTCAAGTAAAGCAAGGAACATATTTTTTCCCAGTATTTTCGCTTTTATGAGCAAAAGAAATTTCAAGCTCAGCTTAGTTGATTATGAAAGCAGCTTTATAACCTCGGGGTCTGATTGGTTTTTGTTTTATGACGTTAAATTATGATTTTACACGTGCATATGCAATGTACATGTTTTGTGACTATTTGATGTGTTATGATTAGATTCTATCTTACATGACAGGCGTGATGATTCCGTACATATTATTAAAATCGCAGAGCTGTATTTCGTAAACTTCAGGTAGAAACAATAAATAAATAACTTTTTACATGTTGGGTGAGCTATGTCCTCTGTTTTTCATTGCTTACTGCATCCTGAAGCAGCCTAATGGCGAAACGTTGGTGTAACAAATGAAAATATTACTTCGTGGTGGTGTTGTATCAATTCATTAAACTATAAACTTCACCTGAAATAATCACTTGTGCAAGATCCTCTACATATGCCTGCTTCGATACAATATATAATATTATATTGTATATATAAGATATATTATATTATATATATTATATATTATTCAATTATTTACCATACAATTTCCTTACATTAATGAAACCACATTTAAAATATTATTATTTTTTTTCTATGATTAAGATAGTTTCTTTTTAAATTTATGAGATGAAGTTATCAGTAATGATGGAAGAAAAACATGATTATTCCTGAAAAAATAATCTGAAGTAAAAAAAACATGTTAATAAAAAATTCCTAGCAATAAAACAGTATACGCTAAAATCGCATTTGTCTTTGTATTCATGTATACAAACTATGTTTTGGATAATGAAGACTACAACATATTTTAGGCATTTAGAAATCTCACATTATTTTACCTTTGCACTCCGTATTTAAATCCAAGTATCATTTTATTTAACCATTCCACGTGTATGTTAGACCTCCAGAAATGATTGAACACAATAACTGATAAATTATAATCCATGCAAAAATGTCACATTTTGCTGATGCAGGTTTACAAAAGATACTATCCGGTCATTATAACTACAGATTATATGTCAGGTAATTTAAGATAGTATATCGCGTACCAATCAGGAGCATATATCAAAGCCTGATACATGTTTCAGGCGACAGAATTCAAATTGATCCGTATAAGGCTTTAAATAGACTGATCAAGAGTCCAGCGTTGTGACTGAAAAACTTTGCGAGCTGTATCGATTAGGCGCTTGCGCTAAACACGGTCTGAGTATCAAGATGCTTGCTCCATCATCAGAATATCTTTTGGACCAATCGATACGCTTGAAGCCAATTCCCTAGGGGCAGCCTACAAAGCAATAATTCCAGGATTTCAAAAGTTGGATTTGATTAATAAATCCGTTTCTTTTTTGTGAACACTGGTCGTTGAGTCTACGTTTGTTCTTCACAAACATCGGCAATCAACAAATATGAAATATTGACGTATAGATCACTCAGGCCTCTAGATAAATGAACGTAATAAAATAGCTTTCTTATTTCAAATACAAAACATATGTTGTGGGTACTCAAAAGAACCGTCTCGTTGAGTCGGTTCTTTTGAGCACCCAAAACCTTTGTTAAAATTAACAGATTTGAAATTTATTCGTAGTTTTACGCTAAAAATATGGTTGATCTTGACTTATGTAAATATCGCAGTGTTTGCAAATGCATGATACAAGTCGAGTGTTTATCTAGAGATTCTGTATTGTAGAATTTGGAATGAAAACCAATTTAGTTTAAGAGATAAGAGTTTAACAATACTGGAATTTCAATACAATAACTGAAAATGAAGATATTCCTTGTCCGTAGGCTTGTTCAAAACACTGAAGAGCTTTTAGCCGTCAAATTGACTTTTTATTCAGACAGCAGAGATCAATGAACGTCGGGCATAACCAGGAAAATGCATATTTTTCTGCATTGGGTTAACAAAATAGTTTTGCGTACTGTTCTCTAATATACTGTTATATAATTGAATGATTATATTTGAGGTATCACCATGTAGCATACTTTCAATAATTCGAAGTGAGTACGACTAGGTAATGCCACAATCACACCCCACAGACCAACCTACGGCACCGCGAGGAAGAGACAAGGAACAGATACAGCTTAACGAGAGCAAGACTTGCGCGGATTCAGAAATTCCATTGGGGGAAGGGGGAGGGTTCATGACAACTTTTTTTAGTCATCAACGTATTTCTCAGGGGTCCAATTGCTTCTCGAAGGGGTCCATTCCAAAATATCGAAGGAAACCTATAGTCACTTGTGGACACCCTGTACCCCCTCTGGATCCGCGCTTCCAAGAACACATTTAAAGTAACTCAACCAACCCCATTCTTCCTTAGCCATATTATTTCCCAACTATATAGAAAGGACACTACGAACTACATTACAAAAGAAGGATAAAAAATCCCTCATTCAATGAGAGAAATAATAAATAATAACTCAACAACAACAGAATCACTGCCCCAGAACGTACAGCAGCCGAGGCCACCAGGCACTTAAACAATAGTAAGTGAGTATGATCAGGAAATACCACAATCACAAACTGATGATAATCCAATGGCACCGTGAGGAAGAGCCACTCAACAATCAAGAGACACCAGGAAGACAAACTAAGCAAAACAACCAGCTTTCTCTTCCCCATCACTAGAATGGATATAAAGTAACGTAAAAAAATTCAACTTATTTCCACTGGCCAAATCTAGGCTCTGCTATTCTCACTAGAAGCTTTATTTTACCATGATTTTTCTTAGGTATTGTCTTAGGTAGAAATGATCAGTCAGGTGCATAACCTCCAAAAGTTAAAAAATATATCACTTAAAGCAGTTATCTTTTTTTGCAACAAAAACAAAAATAACCTGTTTGAGTGTACGTGTCTTTTTTCATCTTCATATTCCCGAGTTACCACAATTTTCACGGCCATGTGGGTAATTTTATCTGAAAGACCTATAACATAACTTTACGATAATGCAATTAAATTTTGTACGCATCGTCTATAAATAAGTACGCGAGGTCACTGAAGTTCAGAAAATAAGCTACTTTTTAACCTTAAAAAGTTATATTGTTGACGGCTTGCAATTTGACATTGGCCTAAATAATTTCAGATATAACTTAAATAAGTTACTTTCCGTAGCATCACTTAGAAATTATTGTTGAAAAGGCAGAATTTTAACTTCCTCAAGTAATATATATTTTAACTTATAGAAGTTATGTCCCTGACTGATGATATTGGGGATCATTGCATTCACTTTGGAATGGGTATTTCAATATAATTCATGGTTATTTCCGATTCACTATATTGGGTCCTAGACGCCCAAGTCCATGTCTGGGACCCTTGAGCAAATAGCTGTTCATCCTATGGGACTTCGACATATATTCAAATCTTCTTAACTTTAATAAATTGTATTTAGATCGGGGACATTTGTGCAAACCATTTTGGCATACCTTTTGTGTGCTACTATTTACATGAAATGTCTTATAAACATGGAGCTAAATGAAAAACTGTGATAGAGCAAAAGTAATTCACTGTTTTTCATAAAAAGAAGACAGCATTTAATTATCTTGAGCAAATATCTGTGCATCGTTTGAGACACCAAAATATACTTAAATCTTATGAACCCTAATAAATGAGCCTCATCGGCGTCACTGTGTTGTGTCCTTGAGCAAGAACATTAATCCTAGCTTAGTACTGGTTCAACACAGGAAGACTTGGCCCTTTATAACTGAAAATTGTTGATGGTACGTAAAGAATCAAACAAACAAACAAACAAACAACAAACTCTAATAAATTGTATTTAAATCAGGGGGCATTTGTGCAAAACAATTTTTGGCATAACTTTTGCGTACTACAATTGATATGGAATGACTTATAAACATGGAATTTTATGAAATACTTAGGCTGGCTCCAGTCCTTAAAACAATTTTCCATCAATGTGTCATATCATATACTTGTAGCCAGTCTTACTCTGATGGCTCTGTTTTAAGAGCCATCAGAGTAAGACTGGCAACAAGTATATGATGTGACACATTGATGAAAAATTGTTTTAAGGACTGGAGCCAGTCTATGAAATACTGTGAGTAGCTTATGCACTAAGTGTAAAAGCTACTCACAGTTTTTCATAAACGTAGAGAGCATTTGATTTTCTTTTAGATTCAAAATCTTGTCGAAAATGACAATACTTGCAATACATTATTAGCACTATTTTGATGAACAAACCAAAGAATGACCATTGATTTATACTTTGCAGGCATGCTCTTGAATTCTAGTTCTGTTGACTTCAAATTAATTAAAATCGTCTGATTGATCATCTTCTATAATCGGATAATACAATGTACCTTATTAGCACCAAGAGATTTTGGGTATTTTTCGCATATGCAATTTTAAACGTCTTCTCTAAACACCTATTCTGTGTTCTAGTGTATTTCTTTCTTTTAGGTACCATAGATTGTTCTGTCATTTGCCATAATGGTGAAAGTTCCTTGTCATATTCAAACGTTTTGACGAGGCTTAGCTATTTTTGCACGACACTGATTACGTAATGTGTTTCTAAAGTTGTGATGCGACCCATTACTGGACAGAAAATGGTGACATACCGAACGTGTGTAATACACATAGTTTTAGATATTAACGTAAGAGCAGGTTAGCCTTATCTCATCTAACTCGAAAAGTGTCCGTGACCAAATTGAACATATACGCAGAAAGGAATCTGATAAAAATGCCAGTCTTGATATATTGAATTAATTTATTGCTAAAAGCAGGAGACAAAATACATAAGAGGTGACCTTTAACATTTTACACATTTTCTTGCTATCTCCGTGTGACACATATACAAGTAACGAAGGAAATGTATTAAAGGAAAAGATGGTTGAGCAAAGGCTAGGGATTGATGAGCCAAACTAAAGGCCTGTCTTAAAACGCACATGAATTGAGCAATTTGAGAGATCACATCCAATATAAAGTAACATCGATTCGACTCTCACTAAAGCAAAGTCCAGGGAACCATGTTTTTTTTTCATTTTGAATTATCAGCAGTTTTAGCTAAAGGATAATAGTACATGGAAAATAATTCAGCGTGGCGTTGGTTTGTTTGGATCGGTTATGGAATTTCCCAATATATGAAGCTGTATATAAAGGATAGAAATCTTGAACGTGCAGTCGATGGTGCGCTATCGCATATCCCTACGGTAAAGGTTTTTACCCCCAGCACCCCAAGTCCTACCCCTGGGGCATGACTCTATAACAGAATGACAATTCTGTTCAATATAATTTTATATCTTTTATTTGTGAGAACACACACAAAGTTTGGTATGAAAATCTTTGAAATTGACATGGTAACCGATATTTAATGATATTTTCGTTTTGAACCCACCCCAAGGTCACCAGGTTTGACCCTAGGATGAACTTTTACTTGCATTCTCTTCTGCTCGTCATCTCCGTCGATTTGATATGCCACATGACAATGTTTGAAGAAAAAACACTGTGCACAACTTGACCGATATGCATAAATGTCTTAAAAGGCAATACTGAAAAACATGTGCTACTTGCATTGTCTAATCTCTGAATGTGTGACGGAATGAGTGAGTCATAGTTTTACTAACACAAGAAAGCAGAGTTTGAGTATGACGTGGTATTCGCCTAGCTTTTACAAAAGAGCTATAGATGTTAATCTACTGACCAAAAACAAGTGAGTCTAACCAGACAATGCCTCAATCACAAATCAAACGACAACCAATGGGCTCACAGAGGAAATACATTAGAAGATATACAAACAAAGACACAACAATAAAAGCAAGAATACAACACTGAAGTAAAACAACTAGATCTCTTTGATATATCCTCAAATTTGTAATTAAAGAAAACAACAACAGTACAACAGGTTAGTGTAACCTGGATAGGCATTTCGCCAAGATTACAGACCAGCCCATGGCACACACAAAGAGATGAGCATAATAACACAGACAAACAAAGACACAAAAATAAAAGCAAGAATACAACATAGGATCTTTCTAAGATACCCTCGACATATTATCAAACAAAAAACAAAACAAACAAAATACATAGCATGGCCATGAAATACTACTATGCTACACCAACAAACCAAGCACAGCCCAACCAATGAGAACCAGACACTAGAAAACATACAAACAAAAACGCATATAATATAATAATACAATAAAAGCAAAGCAATCAAATTGAATTCAGATTACAGATGCATTCATTTCCAGAAAGATAGCGTTAGGACATGAAAGTAAGAAAGAATGCAAAGATCTGGAATCGATACAATCAAGTACCACACCTGACCCAGAACACCACATGAGAAAGAGACAATAAAACACCACAAACAAGAGAGCCAAGAGGCCAACCCTTTTCCAGCAGGTGACCACAAGGCTGCAATGATCAGACAAGACAGCATGACAGACACGAAACATAAATAACAATAAGGATCCTCAAAAGAAGCACAGTCTTGGAATGGTCAATTAATTTTATTTTACTGAAGGACTTTCTTAAAGTTGAATAACTTTAGATGAAACAAGGATAAAGTATAATCGGAAAATGGTTTTACGTGGAATCAAATCCATGGTCAACTAACACAGGACCAAGGTTCTGTCATTTAATTCTTTTACTTTATCGCGAAGATTTAGTCCTCTTTATCACACAGAAAGTCACCCTATGGTTGACGCGTTCCACAAACACTATGTTCCACCAACCACGACTCAAATATATTCAAAATCTACAAAATGTATGTAGGAGTGATCACCAGTGTCAATAGACAGTCCTTTTATAAAAATTCGAAATAGCCAGTTTCAATGGGGATTTCTTTCATTAATATCGGAAATCGCCAGTTTCAATAGGCAGTTTTTTTTATAAATATTTGACGTTCTTTTATAAATATCCGAAAATTATTTAGAATCGCCAGTTTCAATAGGCAGTTATTTAATAAATACTCGAAATCGCCAGTTTCAATGGACAGCTATTTTATTAATGTTTGAAATCGCCAGTTTTGATAGACAGTTCTTTTAATACGCAGCTATGTTATTGATATTCAATATACATGTACTTGAAAAATATATGATTTGCATGTGTCATTATTTCATTATATTTGTTGAGAAATTCGAAAAAAATAATTTTCAGTTGAAAACACTCATCTTAAGACCTGATCTACAGGTATTATTTGCCTATATATCTTAGATGTTTGGATAGGACTAATATTGACCTCTGCATGAGACAATGTGTACACAATCGGCATAGTGCAGGTTCACCATCATACCTACAAAAATGTCGGAATGTTACAGTTAGTTCTGACAATGTCTGAATATGCAAGGACATTCCCCTTTCAGCAGGTGGTTCAATTCATTATGGAACAGCTGGTAATAAATTTATAAAACTATTTGTGTTGTTTTGTATTTCTAAAACACATCTTTAATACCAACAACTGTCACAGAGGAGTTTACTTGTGGCAACATGTTGCATGTTACGCCGGATATATAATGTTATATTGTTAGAAAAGTTAATTTTCCATTTCTGGTTCCACGCTTCCCTTCTATGGTGCATATTTGGCAGCGTGTTAGTTTTGCCAGTGTTTTTTTTCTAATGTTAGCAACTTCAGCAATAGAAATTTAGGTTTGACTTCTAACACTGACGGTTTGGGCCTTATACGCCTATTTTTCTGATTCCCAGAACGCTGCTTTTGAGCTTCTAGTGTGGTGCATGTAGTATCAGTGCAATAGGTGAATCTAATAGCAAGAGCCAGCTACCAAAATATTTTCAAAATTCTTATGCACCCGAGACTTACGGCGGGTAGAAAGGGGAGGGGGTCTGGAATTTTATGACATAAAAATTGCCTTAAAAAGAGATTTCTGTATGTTTTCTTGATTTATTTGGTAATCATGGTGATATCTATTAAGCATATCATATGCAGAGTATTAACGAATCACGATAGTTGATGAAATTGTTTTAAAAACAAAATATGTTTTGTAATAAAATGATTTTGGGGAGATAATTTAGAAGTTACCTTTAAATTTTTGACTACATATACCGTAATTAATACAAAACTGAAAGATCAACAAAAGATTTAAAATACTTTTGAAGGAATGAAATTGTCCCATTTAGCATTGGAATGTTTAACTGATTCTAACTAGATCCTTTGAATATTACTTTTGCTTTGTTTAAAGGGCACAGCATGTCGAAATGTATTTAAAGTGTCCGAATACTTGTAGTATACATATACATATATATCCAAGTTGAAAGCAACCTATATGAGACAATATATTGAACACTAAAATGTTTACCTGTTATAACTCTTTGCATGCCAGCGGAGAATTATGTCGTCTGTCAATAGGCTTTTGAAAACAGTTTGAACCCAGATGAAGACCAACAGAATGTTGGTTTTGATCTGGATCCAAACTGTTTGACAATCCGATGGTGGTCCTGGATGGTTTATTTTTTAAGAAAGTCAGCAGACAAAAAACAAACATGAACAATTCCCTAGCATGCAAATAGATAAGTACAGGACACTGGCAAAAAGGGTGTCATTAAATAACAGTAAGATTTTTTCTAATGAAAAAATGCATAAACCTTGCTAATTCTACTTTTGATCTTTATGTACTTTATATTAAACTAGCACAGAATACAAAGCAATTTGGGAGGTTCATTCTAGAGAACTTAATTAATGTCGTTCATTTCTTATTCGGTAGAAAAGGCATTTTATGGGCTTCGGCTCTGGGTTTTTGGGCTGCTGAACATCTCCCCCCTTGTGCCAGCAAACCACTTCCATACAATGTGTAAAATATGGTAACACATATACAGGCAAAAACTTTTGCTGGCACATGAGTGGAATGATATTTAAAATATGTTTTCTAATTTCTATATATTTTAATGTAAAATCTATTGTTCTACCCAAAATACTACATCTTTGAAGCATATAATATCGAAGATGGATTTCACTGCCATAAAGTACTTAGGTCAGGGTAGCTTCACGGTGAAGAAAGGGACGATTGACAAAATTTTATTTTTACTGAACACCATAGGCATTTACCCATAGCAAGTGTCAAGGCTATCACTATCATAAATAATCTGGAAAAAAACAGATCCTTCAGAAATAGAGAGAACCTACAATATAAGAAAACAGCAAGCTTGGTTTTATTGAGTCTGTCCATGAGAATTAATGGAATTAATTTATACATCACAATTAGATTGATTTACTCACAATAAAAATAGTAAGTGAGTATGATCAGGAAATACCACAATCACAAACTGCAGACAACCCTGTGGCACCGCGATGAAGAGCAGCTCAACCATCACGAGACACCAGGAAGACAAATTAAGCAAAGCAATCAGCTCTCTCTTCCCCATCAAGATGATTGCAATACTAGAATGGACATAAAGCAACGTACAACAAAACATAGAACAATTACAGACAGCAGTTTTTGACCACTCAGCAGCATGCTTAGCAGTCATTTTTGAGTTACTTACTGCTTTGGTTCCTCTGCACCCTTGTGGCATGCTGGGTGAATTTTAGATAAACATGTTAACATGAACAAGAACTAAAGTTATCTAATGACAATGTATTAAAGTATTATGTTTGCTGGTATTATTTACAATTTTTGCTTTTTACCATAATATTTTATGCAAAAAGTGGAAAAAATATTTTTCTACCAGAAATTAGTACATTTGGGCGAAAATGCTTTCATGCATTGTTGTCAGATAACTGTAGTTTATGTTTTTTCAGCATCTGAGCTTTTATGAGCAATTGAAATTTCATGTCCAACTGAGCATGGAAAACGTTTTATAACCTCTATGCCTGATCAGATTGCTGGTCTACGCATGGTGCTGTTTGAATACAATACAGCAGTCTTTCTCACAATGAGGCCCATTTCAACGAAGACTCCATACAGACACATTTTATTCGACAAATTACTTAAACGTTCAAAGCAAAATAAATAAAACCTTTGCATTCTGCGTATAGGTCTATTTTACTTATAAAGACGAAGTAAATAGAAGCGTGGGCGTTCAAATTTATTAAATTGGCAAATTGTGTTTCACAAAACATAAACGTCAGCGGCAAATAATTTAATGGTCTGAATCGATATAGCAACACTTCAAACTTGATCATATCTTATCCTATCAGAGCAATAAATAAGTCATGCTGTGGCTTCCCTGCATGCTTTGTATTTATGCACTTGTAGAAAAAATCAGCTAAACTGAATAAATGCCTAGGGAAGCAAGTTTTCCAGAACTTTCAGTAAGAAAGTTTAGATCTCTATGTTTAATGCTATTTCTTGAAACAGAATCGTTATACAAGACTGTAATGATTGAGTTGATCTATAAGTTTGGGATCTTTAATGCGAACCAAATATGTATGTGTCTTGGTCCACATCATGGGGGCTAAAATGCATTTAATGATACCAAATCTTCGCCCTGGATTCAATGGTTGCTACAACACATAAATGTTTAGCTCTCATGGAGGCCTCCTAACTATTACTATGTATGGTCACAGAGAAACAATTAAATAACACACTATGATGAAACAAAGAACAGGGATGACGATTCACAGATAGTCTGAGCTAATGAAAATTGCAAGTTCAGCAATACTTAAATGATGCTGTTTTTTGTAGTAAAACTAGTTTTAGTTTTCTCAGTGTACTTTTAAAACATGCATAATATAGGAATATGTCTACTTTATACTGAGTCATTTATTCCTAGAATTATCGTTATTGTAATGGAAAAGACAGATTGATCATTAAGATTGTTTTGGAAATTGGTGAAATCCTATAAAAATAAGAAACATTTATTCTTTTCTGGAATAACACAGAAACACCTAGAATATGAATTATTTTTAGACTTTTATAATTCTTAGAAATGTTGAAGAAATATCTAGTATTTTATTGGTCTAGCTGAAAATTTAGAAAAAAAGCATTTTCGTGCTTTAACTTAAAATTTAAAAAACTATATATTGTAGTTGTTTTTATTTTCTGGTGAATTCCATTCCAGATATTTCTCTGATATTATATATATTATATAGTAGTTTTAAACCAAAGAAAAAAGAGTATGACCAAGAATACTTGAATTATTTGAACTTTTGATAGAGAAATTAAAAAAGAGCAATAATACCAATAAGATACTCTGAAAGACGATAAGTATCACATTTGGATGTGCTGATATAAAATTCTTAAAATATGGTCTGCTCACCTTCTGGGAAAGGGCTAACATCTTGGCTCTCTTTTACAAGAGTCATCCAATAAAAAGAGAGAATTTCCTTATAATGCAAGAGTTTGTACAATTAGAACATGGCAAATGTAATCATTAGATGGCATAAACTGTTGGGCATGCAGCAACATATCCAAATGTTGTTGTAAAGTGAGGTCGCTTGTTGCCTAGCAACGAAAAAGTGATACTAAAGCTATCCTGGCCAGATTTTCCATATACAAAAAGCTAATGCTAAAGAAACAGACTTTGACATCTAATTATTAACATTTATCTGAACAGAGATCGTCCTTAAATCTGTTATAGTTTAATTGTTCTCAATGTGACATATAAAATATAGTCAATAACATATATCAGTTAGTCTTGGTTGTCTAGCAACCAGGCAATTTTGAAAAATGGACTATTTGTTAAGACTATATTTTTCTGCTGCTAGGCAACAATGGACACATGGAATACATGTTTGTTAACGATACTGTTTTAAAATATATAATTCAAGGGCAAATTCATGACCCATATCCCCCATTTCTGATTCCACAATTTTGCATCTTTTTCGATTTTTTTATGCTAAATGTACCTGTCACTTTGACATTTTTCAAAAGAAGTCAATGAATTTTATAGAGTAATTACCTTATGTTGTAGTTTATAGAATATATGCTTTGTGGACTTGATCTGCACATGCCAATAACCATGGCAACCAATGTAAGGCGTTTGGCCAGGTAAGCTTTAAGCACCTGTTTGCGTTGCTAAGCAACAAGCTACATCACATTCTGTCAACTTTTAGATATGTTGTTGCATACGCAACAAGTTTTGCCACCTTATGGTTATATTTGAGATGTTAAAGTGGTACTAACCCTTATATTATAAGAAAATTCTCTCTATTTATTGGATGTCCCTCGTATGTAATGTTTTCTTGTGTTTTTGTCACTTTCCCATGTGGTGTCCTGTGTTAGGTGTAGTACTTGATTGTATCGATTCTTGATCTTTGCATTCTTACTTATTCTGAAGCCTAAAAGTTAACATTCTAATTCAGCCTACTTCTGTTGCAAATTTCTGTTACTTAGGCAATGGTAAATAAACAGATAAATACCAGACTTTTCGCCAATTGATCAATAACCAATCAAAATTATCAATTTTTAAGAATTTTGGCTTAAGAGTGGACAAAAATCCAACCAATGCGGAACTTATTCGCAGAAATTCGACTACAAGCTGATGAATTATTGTATTTCTTCTTTTAATCACCATGAAAGTGGCGTTACACGGTCATAGTAGTTTATTTGTGAAACTACGATCTACTGTCATAGAAATTCTTCCATTCGTGTTTATTTTTGTTTCATTGACCTCATTGCGGAATGCCTTAAAAAGTCTACTAAACTTAATAATGCATGGGCACTGAAGTACGATAACCTTTGCATAATGCTTCCAAATCTTAATAAAACTAAATTCCCAGGTGAATAGTATGATGAGTGTGATAAAAACTATCAGTGTATCTGTTTTAGTCATGCAAATGTCAAACAACTAAACCCAAACTACTCTGGTAAATGATGACATAGGTATATCGCTCGTTACGCAGTTACGCAAGTGCGTAATGCAAACTCTACACAGTCAAAGGAAAGCATACAAAGCGGCAAAAGATTTTACACACCATCAGCGACTGCTCTTAAAAGAAAGAATTAGCTGCCATAGGGAGCAAATTCTTTCCTTTAAGAGAGGTCCCTATTTTGAAAAGGGTACACAAATGATGAGAACCAATGATCGTGTCAGTAGTCTCCATTTGACTTGCGAAACCTTTTCAGCGATCTGGCTACGCAATTGGATGGATATTGGGTTTTTGTTTTGGCTGGCTACATAATATTTGTAATTACGAGGGCTGTTCAAATATGAATGCAAGTAGCTTCATAACTTTCTTCAAATATATGCTACGACAAAATGTTATACCTTTCTGGAAAGAACTATTTGTCGCCTTCAAAGTGGCACCAAACATAAAGAAAAACTCACTATATTTCTTGAGTTACAGACGCTTATATAAAGGCTATTCCGGTATACTGGCGTTTTTCTGAAGCAAATTGTCATGCACATTTTGGTACACGTGTGAATATAGTGTCATATCTTTGTAAGTTTAAGACAAAATTGCACCAAAGTTTAGATGCAAGTTTAAGGTACATTGACAAAGTTGCTTGCAGGAAAAAGTTTATATAATCCTGTTTCAATCTCGAATAAACAGGCACGTGCGTGACGTCATTAATTTTATGATAAACGCCATTTTTGAGTTATCTACTGGTGATGCAATAATGAACATCGCTGTGTCTTTTTCTTTGCATTTTGCTTAAAACATGCTTAATATGTCATAAGGAAGTTTTCAAAACGATCCGTCTTCTATTTGCAGAGTTATCACACTTTATGTAGTTTTTCAAGCATTTTTCTGCTTTTTAATGACGTGTTGACATTAATTAAGATATGTTCAATCTGTCTAGTCCTTAAGACCAGGCGAGTATTTTTATTGTAAATAATGCCTGTTTTGGTAAGACTTAAAGGTAACGTTCAAATTTAGATTAAAACCGCAATGTTATGGCAACAAAATTAAGTATAATTTCTATAACCCATTCACCTAAGGTAGCTTTGACTGAATAAAAATGCGGTTCAGCGTTTAAAAATTACCCACTATCCTTCAATGATTTGAAGCAACAACTCAGTATGAGCGATCAACATATTGTCTTTGAGGTAAAACTAGTTTAACTGTTGCTTCGTGCATTTTGTTAGAGAAATTTTTGACTGAAGACTGAAAGGTGGAGTTTTGTTTACCATTTATTTGCAAACATAAGGAGACTTTAGTGAAAACGATTCGATGTAATTTAACAAAAACAAGTCGGATTTTCGCAACTTTCACAGTATATGAGGATACTTCCTCAAAAAATTTCAAGAAATTTCACCGATTTATCGAAGAACTATACGCTCGTCTATATCACTGGTATGTTCGAAGCAGTGAGTTTGTTAGTATACAAAAGTGACCCTCATTTAAAGGGCGATAACTCGATAGGTCTACTGGATTTTGCTTTAGGTCTGGTGCAAGTTTAAAGGTGACATATAATCCTTTATAAAACGTATGCCATTTTGTCGTAGCATATAAGTGACGAAAGTTATGAAGCTACTTGCATTCATATTTGAACAGCCCTCGAAGATCAGATGTTTTGTACCCGATATACATGTATGTTTGGAGATCTAATATTAACACTCATTAAAAGTGTACTAATACGTAAAAAGTAAATAAATGTCAAGAACCTTCCAAATGGGTCAAGAACAGTATGTCCTTGAACTGTTTGGAAGGACTCTTGACTTCGTTTATTACCAAAAATAAAGATTCTTCGGCATTTAGAATCAACACTTTATCGGATATTCGCATCAGCTACTAGGCGATATTTCAAGCCTTTTCTGAGCTGGTTCCTGGATATGCCAAATTTTACGTAATAAATTTTATATTTATATAGATGGATTTCTTGTTATTCAATAAATATGAAAAAGTAAGTGAGTATGACCAGGAAATACCACAAAATCAGACAGCAGATCAACTCAAAGCACAACGCGAAAGAGCCACATAACGCTTACAGTAACAAGACACCAGGAAAACAATAAAACAAAACAATAAATACAAAAATTGCTTGGCTCTCGTGGAGGCTTCCTAGCTAATGCAATGCATAATCACAGAGACACCATCTAATCAGATTAACACACTATGTTGAAACAAAGGAAATGGCTCATGACTCAAAAATTTCAGAGCTTAAGAAAATCTCAAGTTGAGCCACGGTGGGCCCAGCCAAAAACAAACATTAAGAAGCACCAACCCACAACCTGTGCAACTTTGCACATTTACGTACCAAGTCACATCGTTTTCTCTTCACTCCATAACCATGTCAAAGTGTAAACCTGCTTAGGAACATAGATGGATAGTGAATTCTGATTGGAGAGAAAGTCAACCACAGAATTTCAACCTTGTGCCAAATATGATCAATCCTGGATTAATTGGGCAGTGGTAATTTTTTGTAAAATATCATATGTGACCGTATGTGGGCTGATATCTTAAATATGATCTATTAAATATACTTCTACTACGACCTCAAAGTAATGACCCTCGATTCAGTCAACCGGCCGATTCATTCAACCGTTACAGTCACGCCTCAAACGTTTTGTGGGCGTGCGTTTGTATTCTTTATTCTGCCTATTCTGTTGATACAATTGAAGAGGCAGAATAAAGAATAAAAATATGTTTATCACTGTAATGAAAACACAATGCATTTGTATTTTGTTAAAAAGCTGATACAGTGTTTTAATCCTTTATATACCAATGAATTCTCCTGTATGGTTTGAAACAATAAACTCGGGATGATACAATATATATATTGAGGGGTCAAAATATCGTTCATCTCAAAATATTGTTTTTGACTTAGCAAACAGAGAGGACAGAGATGAATTGCAGCACTTTGGATTATTTTACGTGTCAGATTAAAAAACTAATTTTAATGGATATATTGCCTTAAATGCAGATAATGCACATACCTTTTATCAAAAGAAATCAGATTCGACCGGCACTGATTCAGATTTCACTTAAATACGTCTTGCTCTTGGGCTGCCTCTGGCTGTTGTAATCTGCAATCATAAAGAATTCATTATTTCAATCATGATATCAGATCTAAATGGGCTTTCTATAGATTTTTTCATGTTCTCATTCGATCAATCAGTGATATTTATTCGCTAATAATGCGAGTTGATCAGCAACATTTGAATTAATAAAACTAATGACCAATTTAAGGAAGACACCATTTTAAGAAATCGCACATTTACTGAAGAAAAAACTAACACGAAAAGGAAATGACTGTACAAAGGATGTATAATTAATGTAAAACTATGGATGCGTTCTATGATCAAAGTGTTAGGAGCCAAACAGAGGCTAATGACGCAATTTATCATTCGCCGGTCCCGATATTATTCTGCAATTAAAATGGAAAGCAGGTGCAGTTTCTTTTGTTGTCATTTTAGGGCTTGTATATCTCATATAATTGCTTGCTTAAAGAATATATTTCTGCGTGTAAGTTGAAGCTGTACTTAAAATAAATGGATGGTATCATTCCAGTATACATACGATTAGCTTCATCTCAGGCAGAATTGCGCACCTCGTCTGTCACGATACAAGCTACGCAATCGAGAGAGGAACGATTTAATTTTAACAACCACTAAATCTAGCGCAATGGTTATGCCAGTCAAATATATTTACGACTTCAATTGGCTAAGGCTGCTGGTCGTTCAAATGTGATGGGTCTGTTTCACTCTGTGTTATCTATTGTTCTAATCGTGTATGCGGGCGGAGGTCGTGTTTATTTCTGGTTTTGTATTTTTAGTGCGTTGTTTTTTGTAGTGTTTAGGAAGAGGAGCCGGTGTTTTGACAAATATAGTATATGTGAATTGCTAGTTAATTTGTTTCTTCATCTTGTTGTTATAGATTGATCTGCAATATTTGGTTATTTCCTCTTGATAGTCACATGTATTTTAAAATATATAAGCAAGTGAATTTCAGCAGGAAATACCTCCTCACAGACAACAAACCAACCTCAACACATAGAGGAAGGCACGAGAACATTAAAAGACAAATACATTAATACAGAATACAACATGCAAAATATCCAGTTTTACACCAGCTCCTCAAACCAGAAAGGGCACAACGTATACAACTAATGTGACGGACTTTGACTAACTTGTTTCATCACGATGTGATGGCTGATTTAATTGTTTCCCTGTGATTATGCGTTGCGTAAGTTGGTAAGCTAAACTAATTTCGTGTTTTTCAACAGCAGAATCTAGGGTGATGATTTGGCCAGGACAATTACTTTAAGCCCCGCTGGATTTGCTGCTGTCCGTTCTAAGGCAGTGGTTCTGTTGCTGTTAAGTCTTTTTGCATTGTTGCTTTAATTGTTGTTTTTTTTGTTAGGCCCTTGTTTTGATATGCAGTACGTTGTGTCCTTTCTAGTTTTACATTCATACAATCATCCCGCTGGAAAAAAGAGAGCTGGTTGGTTTTCTTAAATTTACTTTTAATTTCTTATCGATGTCATATGGCTGTTATTGTTCACTGCCTCTTTCCGACAGTACTGTGGGTTGGTCTACATTATGAGCTTGTGGCATTTCCTGGTCATACTTACTTACTTTTTGTTATTAGATTGCATTTGCTTTTTAAGTTTAATATGCTATTGTATTTACCTTTCAACGTCTGAAAAAGAATTTTGTATGACCAAGAAACGCCAAACTCACAAATCCCAAACCAGCTAAAAATTTAATATTAATCTCTTCCCATAAACCTCCATGGAACGTTTTATGTAGAAACGGAACGTTGCTAAAATAGCATGGCGTCATGGGATTTCAACAGTCTAAGGGCAAACCGTCAGAATTATTAAATAGATAGACATGCAATGAGTAATGGTCCTAGTTAAATAAATTTAACAGAACAAATACTTTATTTTCTTACTAAAATCAAGGTCTTTACATTGTATTATGTATTATTAAAATGCACCAGTTGGAGTTGTTCAAATTTGCTCGATCACATATTTCTGAATATTCCATATTTAGCCATTTTAACCAGCATAGAACTAGTGCATCTTTAGTATATGTTTTGTAGCACATACAATAAAAAAACTTAGATAATAGTTTTTCTTTCATGTTGCAAGTTTTCTGCAGGTAGACAAAAACATATACTATTTTCTGAGTTGATTTGTTTGCCCCTGCCTACTTTTTCATAAGAGTTGTACAATGAAAAAAAGATAAATTTATATCTAAGTATATATGGACATCACCTTCTTTTCCATGCGCAGTTGCTGTAAAAAGAGATAGTTATTCTTATTTGTTTTTGTTTATTCTCGACCTCATTGGAGTTGGGTAAAAATATGACTTAGCCATTTTTCATCATAAGAACCCTTGTCTTATATATATACATATAAAAATGTGGCATGCTTCCATCAAGTTTCCATTTTTATTTTATGCTCAAGGGACCAATTAAATGGAAAAAAAGCAAATATAAGGATGTTTTATGCTTACTGATAGGATGCTGATCTTTATTCTAGTACCTAAAAGGGTAATTAGAAAAACAGGAAAACCCCCAGGTGGTTCAAATGAATAAGTAAAAATGTACAGACCCTCAAAGTTTTCCTAATATTGTTTTGTTATAAAAGTAGACAAATAAATAACCTAAGTATCAAGATATTGGAGAGATGACAGTTTTACATGGATACTATTGAACAAAACTGTTGCCAAATTTTGGAAACTATCGGAAACGTGTGATGTTGAATACATGTGACACAACGATAACCTTTTGAAAACAAGATTTAAGAGAGGAAGATTTTAATCAAATACCTTATGAGCATTTTTTCTGTAGATTTAACTGCCTTTTAATGTAACAGTAATTATTAGGTAACACATTTATATTAGTTCGTAAAATTCTGCAGACTTCCAAAAAACGTCATCATTTCAAAAACAATTTTAAAATTACAAAATAGTTCCATCAACTTAGGCAGCTTAATTTTTATCAGAAACTTAATTTGTAGCTCTTAAAACTGTAGCAATAGAAGCTGGACTTTTGTCGCATTGTCAAAAAATGCATGGTTTGTCTTTTCGACAAAACTTAAAAGGAAATTATCAGGTGTTCTTTTATATATTTTGAGCAGTGTATATATGTGCCTTAACGTATATGTGACTAATCAGGCGAAGTCAAGTTGCCAGCCAACGACATACCCGCTTGATCAAAGCTTAATTAAAAAATCATCAAAAGGAATCATCACGATGTGTTGTACTACTACTACAAGAACCAGAGGCAGACTTGTCTCGTTAATATGTCAAACTAGACAACTAATTCGGTCTAAGTTTTCTTTGTTGAGTAATTTAGTGAATGGACAAAGGAATTATTTATTTTATTATTAATTATGCGCTTGTAATAGAACAGGCTCACTCCTATCTGTTAACCACATCTACAACAATCAAGACATGTACCAAACCAAACGGCTCCGTCATTTAACACATGCACCGAACACAACATACAGACTACGAAAGGAAACGCACAGGGTACGAACAATGATAGATAAATATTGGGGGCGAATCTGTTAGTACATGATTCAATTACCACCAACGCTTATTTTTACCCAATGCCCTTCTTACGAAACGTATGAAATATGTTTAATGTTATTCAGAACAGCTCGAAATGGCCTTGATGAGTCATACATCGCGAGGAAGTACCACATACCACTAACAGTCACAAGCTATCAGGAAGACACTTCAATTAAAGCAACCAGCGCTCTCTTCCCCATCAAGGTGAGGACAAAAAGTAGAAAACAAAGACCAAACAAAGAACCCCGAAAAAAAAACAATGGGACCAATAATAAACAACGAATCAATATTAAAAGAACCACCACTATAGAATGGACAGCAGCCTTAACCACTGGTGTGCTTAACTACAATCACCGGAACCAAACCTTCTCCCTGGTTTATGTTGTTATTATATACCTATAACTGATACGACTTTCGAACTGTCTGTTTTCTGACCATCTGATACAGAAAGCCGGATCAACGAACTGAGGTTTTCTGAATCCATATCACTATCCTTTAAAACGAGGCTAACGTCGGTTACCTGCTTTTGCGGCGACGTTACGTAAAGTAAATTGCAAGCATGGAACCAGAGACGGAAACATGTTGACCTGACGTCAAGAAACGTAACGTTATGGCAAACGTTCCCGCAATTTTTTGGGATTAAAGACCAAAACAGGTTTTAAAATCAGAAAGAATGTCAGAAAAAAGGCATATAATAAACATATTATCATAATAGTAACTTGATCTGGCGTACAGTATCACGTCTCGAGGATGAGGCCATACCATTGGATCACCCTCGACGCTGCGCGTCTCGGGTGATCCGATGGTATGACCTCATCCACTCGACGTGATACAGTACGCCAGATCAAGTTACTATTATGATAATGTGTATTTGTTAAAGCACAAAAATGCTTAGCTCGTATGGGTGCTTCCTAACTATAACAATGTATCATCACAGAGAAACAATCTAATCCTATTAACATACTATGATGAAACAAAGAAAATAGGTCACGACTTATAGATAGTCGGAGCTAAGGAAAACCCCTAGTTAAGCCACGGTTGGCCCAGGCAAAGACAAGCATCAGCCACCAGACAACTGATTAAAGCTTTACACAAGGGTCATCATTGAGTCTGAGGTCTGACCCATCGTCGTCCAACTAACGAGGAAAACATAGCAATAAGCCGTGATTGGGTTTACAACAAGACATGCAGACTGTTGCATGATATCCATGAAAAATCCAACTTTTTTTATAACATTTGATTATCTATTTGAATTGATCACTGAGCTGTTTTTCATGACAGGTTCTAACGATAATCAACTATTATACAAGAGTGGGATTTAGCATGAATATTATGTGACTGTCTACTTGCCTGAGTGTAATTCCAATCATGGTTGATAGCAATGACCTTTTTAATAGCACTACGATGGGACAGGACTTAGACTAAATTATGACACATACCTTAAACATTCATTGGTGGGTTAATACCCGATGCTAGTCCATGACTGGGACCACTGTGATTCAACAGTAGGCTCTTTAGCTCAGACCATCTGTGAGTTACGAACGCTCTTCTTTGTGTAATCACAGTTTTATTGTTTCCCTGAGATGATAGATTGCTCAAGCTAGGAAGCCTTCATGTGAGCGTAACAATATAAGAACCTATCATGAGTGTGAGGGTGGGATAGAAAATCCGTCACAAGTATCACCGATTGGCATTAAGAGGCACGATGACATAGGTGGTCGCGAGGTAGGGATTTTTCTATCCCATCCTCACACGAATAATGGATTTGTTTTCTTCCTCACCACTAAATACCTCATTTTATATTGGAAACACATGAAAATGCTTATAGAAAATCCCGAATACTCTGAGATGTGACATGGTGATTTCATTTTAACATTTCAATGTCTACTTTGGTTGGTAATTGGTTCTGCCATTGCATCACGATCGGCAAAACTATTTGCGCAAATTGTACCAATGCCACCGACCATTGGTTGCTAATAATACAGACAACCTTCAGCATTTGGCAAAACTACCAACGCTGGAAATTATCAAAATAGCATTGTTTTTATCACATTGATATAAGTAAATAAGAGAAATACATTACACAGTAAAACCTATCTTAAGCGGCCACTCAAACGAAGACCTAAATTGGTTTTCAAGACCGCTTCATCATGGCTTCGCAGGTCAAAAGTATTGCAGGATGCTACAAGAGCATTCTGCAATAATGTCGATCTTCATTAAGCTACCATAATGTCTTTCAGACCTTTGTTTTGTCTGTTTTTGAGTGGCCGCTTAAGACATGTTTTACTGCATATACGTATAAAAGTCAGGATGACAAAGCAAGTGAGATGTATCGATTTATTATTTAACTTTACCATTGGCGCCATTGGCCATACCAGTGGTATCATTGGCGTCAATTTATTCTAAAGGACACGGCAGTGATCTATGATCTGTGGAATTATTCAATTCATTTAACAGTTCATCACATTTTTAATAATTGTAATTGTTAATAAATTTCCAATTTATGTGATAGTTATTCAATGCACTAAAAGCAATAGAAACCTAAGCTAAGGGCTATGGACTGCCCTCGGGCCAGGGCCTGGACTGCCGGGTCGATATGGCCCGAGGGCAGTCCATAAACCTTGATACATGTAGTGCCCTAAGCTTAGGTTACTATTGCTTAAAGGATAAATGGAACCTTACGTGAGTGCTCATGTTTTATTGAATTTATTAAACTCGCTGCGATAGAGCTTCGCATTTTATCTCTTTTCCCCAACTCGTTTAAATTAATTCAAGTAAACATGAGCACTCATGTAAGATCCTCTATATATGACACTTCTTATTTCTCAGGTGCAATAACATTATTTGTTCTTAGTCTGCATTTATTCATTTGTGTTGTGTTATGAAAAATAAAAAAAGTTACATGTGCCACAATCAGGTACATCTTTACAGCGATATTCTGTGTGCGAACTATCATGAAAATCAGCAGCTGTCTGCACAAGTTGCACTTTAGCTACGATAATTCAAGGTTGGTATAATGAATGCATTTGTTGTTGGGCGACTTGATGTACGATGTTTCAATTTCAAAATGCAATAATCTACCGTTTAAAGGAGGTGTTTCATGTTTATTAAAACCAATTTGAAATCGTCGTTATTTATTTATTTCTCATTATATTTTGTATAAATAATTTACATAGGTTAGTCTGATCTCAAGGAATACGCAATCAGCAAGAAAATAGCTCTAAACTTTATTCGCTGGCTTCAAACGCCGATTAATTGCCACAATGCGAGCTAAAATAATTTTTTGTTTAAACAGTCTAGCGCGAAGATTTGGTACCAGTAAAATGAATTTAGCCCCCCTCCCCCCGTTGGCTGTTGTCCGTTCTACGGAGGTGGTTTTGTTGTTATTGATTCGTTGTTTATTGTTCCCCTCAATAATGGTGCTTCTGCGATAGTACGTCAAACAAACCAGCATCTAAAAAGGGTCCCAAGATATACCAACGTGTTCATTTCTTCTGGGTATCTTCCAATTATTTCGCTTATACAACTAAATATAGATGCTGGTGGTTCTTCCAGGAAACAGACTAATTGTTTAAATGAGGACAATAATTGCCTACATCAATAAGAAATTATTCATCCATGTTTAGAGGTCAGAGACCTGATAAAATCTGATATATTCCTCTTGAGAAAAAGACACCCGGGGATCCCGTTTAATCTTTAAAGCTCTTTTGGTAGATACATGTAGCTGTATGCTGTGGAAGGTAGACGGGGATGGGCGTTTAAAGGGGAATAGAAATTAGCCGTCACATGATATTTGTTACAAATCCTAATTCAAAGCAAATTTCAGCCTTTTCAAAGACAAAAACAGCAAACTACACACATGCTTCACTAAAAACTGGCTACCGATCAGTGCAGAGGAGCCTGCACATCCGTGCTGTCCCGCCAGAGCCTTTGAAAATCGCATAGACAAAGTGTGGATAAGGTGAAGATTCAGACCAAAATGTAGACCTCTTGCCCAGCGGGATAAGTCAGCATGGGCGTTTAAAGGAGGCGTTTGCGCATATGCTATAAGTACCTAAATATCATGTTCTTGGCATCGGTACCTCTCAAATACACATAGGACAGAAAAGAAATTAACTCTCAGAGAAAATGCAGAACTCTTGCTCCGTTAGATACGTTAGCTTGGCCGTTTAAAGAAGGATGTTTCGCATATGCGATAAGTAACAAATTATCATGTTCTTGGCATTGGTAAGTATCGCATCCGCGAGCAGCGAATGCTTCGACGAGAATACGCATACGCACAATCTTGCCCGAGCCTTCACCTCTCGCATACACAAAGTGCAGAAGCCGATTAAAACTCAAACCAATATCAGAACTATAGTGCGTACAGGAATTCAGTGAACAACGATTTTTTGCGTTTATTTCGTCATGTGCAGACTGATCGCACAATGACCACCAGAATTTAATACATCTATACACCGCCTAATTGGTGATATTTTTTTCGTTACAAAATGTATTGTCAAATGGGCTGTGATATGATGGAATTTGTCCGCATTTGAGCACCTGCATTTTTTAATTTACCCTAAATGCACCTTTGTACGGATCACTGCCTTTAGTTTACTATCGATGAATAATTATACGGTTTCATAAGACGAAGTAACGTGTAAGGAGAAGGGACTCTTATCATATCATACGAGAAAATATTGAGGGCTTCCCAGTGGGTACCCGTCCGCTTGTTCCTATGAAATGAATCTCTGTGTTCCTCTGTTCCTCAATTTAAAATCTTGATTTTCTGTGTTCCATGCTCCTTCTCTGGCCATCAGATTAAAAAAAATCAAACTTGTTTTATTAAATAAATTGAACTTTCTATAAAAAAAAAGTATGATTCTCGAAAGTTGGCAGTGATTTACCGTTGAATAAGGCGAGTACAATGATGTAAACAGGGGACACGGGTATACTTAAAATCACATCAATATCATTCATTATATTCATTAAAGAAGCACAAAAGTATTCTATATATATATATATATATATATATATATATATATATATATATATATATATATATATATATATATATATATATATATATATATATATATATATAGCTGAGCGGATAAGACGGGTAGTTATAGTACCCAGGGTCTGAGGTTTGAATCCTAGCAAGCTACCTTTTTTGTTCCTTTTTTTGTAGATTTTTTCCTTTTTGTTTCATCTCATATTTTCCTTCTGTTCATATTTCTGACTAGAAAGTTTTTACAACTGCTAAATACCAAAAACATTTACCATAAAGGATATACATTGAAGGAAGAAACTGATAAATCATTATTTAGGTACTTCCTTGCGGTGCCATGGGTTTTTCTGCAGTTTGTGATTGTGGTATTTCCTGATCGTACTCACTTAATATTTTTGATATAATGGGTCGTAAGGTCGTTTTTATCAGATTACCAGTCAGTTATTCAATCACACTGTTCCTGGACAGGCTTCTTATGAAAGGTTTCTTATACTTAGTGTATTTATATTTTCACCATTGGTAGCGAGATACTCTCAACAAAAGGATGTGGCCCGACCAGAGTTCGAACTCACTTCCCCATTTAAGAAGTCCACAGAAGTCAGAGTAGTAGACCAACTCGCTAGTAACTAAATGATATATGCGGTTCGAATGCTGAAATATATGGTTCATTCAGTGATCTTAATGAAATTGGACCAAGTTTAAATAAAATTGTTAAAGCTAAAATTATAGTGCATGTGTTTATATTTATCTATCTATCTACTTTATTGACTCGCACATGCTAGGGATTGATAATTTAATATTGAAAAATAAAAAAAAGATTAGACTGGTAAATTGTGTACATTCGTTACAACAGCTAAGAACCATTGCAAATCCGCGCTGTTCCAGACTGCGCTATCGTGGATTGATACCTGAAATCATTTTCAAAGGTACAGTAACTGTTACAAACAAAACAATCTACAATTTACAGTTACTTTTCAGGTCATGTTTCGAATAATGAACTCTTCTTTGCTAACGGTAAAATACTGCCAATTTTCGTGAACTATTCCCAATACTGATTTGTTGACACCAGACAATGCAAAACATGCATGCCAAAACGTAATTCCGGGCAACTATAAGTGATAAGATAAAATAATCACAGGGCTCACCCGTCAGGTGTGATTCAAGTGAAAAAAGAGTCATCTAATAAAAATAATGCTGAGGTCAGAAAGAGAAACCAGTGATGGGGTGGGAATGTGCTTGGAAATAGGTTGAACAATATACATGTATCAGCGGATGTTTTTGGGGTGGCCGAGAACTAGATGGTCATGCGAAGTGCATCATAGGCTATAAATAATGCACCAGTCATTTGTAACCACTGCTTCACCTAAGCCTCTGAGCAGGATGGGGATATAATGTGCTGTGTTTTTACTTTTACGTTGTCTCTACAATGCTGCGGAAATGAAGGGGTTTGATAGACCTAGACAAACAATGCCGTGCAGTATAAAACAGACTGCGGAGGAGAACTGTCATGGTTTTGCCAACTACATGTAGCTGCCCCCCACAGTATGGTGGTTACTATGGGGAACTGTAGACACAAAGTCAAATTCCTCGACATTCCTCTGAGCTGGGGGTGGGTGGTCATAAATGACTGGTGCATAAAGACGAAAGAAATTATGTGCACCCAGTCATTTGTAGCCACGCACAAGCCGGGCAAATGCGCTGTTAGTACATGGTCATACCAGAGACCTGTAGCCAGAAAACCAAAGCCCCCGCCGTTCCCCGGCTCTGTGGGCCGTAGTTACAAATGACTGATGTATTAGACGATGTTGAGCGCCATCAAACAGTGTGACTCCCGTTAATATGTCTGATGAACAGCCTCCTCATCATATTTGTTTTAACATTATTATCTGTTGCACTTGAAGTATTTGTCCTAGAGCTGTCGATCAAGCAACACAGGCCACGACGCGAATTAACCTGTCTTCTGGGTTTCCGACAAAGCGAATCTCAAACCAGTCCCTTCGGCTAAACAGGCTAGATTGAAAATTGTTTTTTGTTTTTTTGCACGAGTCAAGTCTAGGGATGATTCTTCTCAAAAAGCAGACAACAGAGTTGCTGATGATACTGCGTGGATGCGCAGGCTGGTCTGGGCCTTTTTTGTTACAAATCACCGAAGACAGGTTTTCTCAGTCGCGGTCCAATAGCTATATGTGTCATTTAACCATGGCACATATAAGAAAACAAGATGAGAAATTTGATATCCTGAAATATGATAACTCAGACAGAAATGTAATTTGTGCAGTCTCTTCAAAGCATTTTCAGTGAATATATAGACATACCAAGAGTAATCCTGCTGGTGACCGTTTTCTTTATCATATACGAAAGTAAACATGGTATTCATTGAACTGTATACACCACGTGTTACATATGAAATACACTGAGGGAAAATAAGGATTTTTCTAAATCGAAAATGACTAAGTTATTTCATTTTACAAGAGATTCCAGACTTATTTTCCTATCATAAATATTCAAATATGCAATTGTATATTAGGCGGTGTTTTATTATATGTATGTGCAAAATTTTGGTCTAAAAATTTATCATTAAAGACATTTAAAAAAAGAAAAACGATGCTCACTGAATTTCTGTACGGACTATATTACTCTTCTGGGTGATACGGCAGCATGGACGTTTAAAGAAGGATTTGCGCATATGTGAAACGTGCCTAGGTACCATGTTCTTTGCCTCGGTACTTATCACATCCACGAGCAGCGACGGCTCAGACGAGCCTGCGAATATTCACAGCCTCCCCGAGCCTTCGCTTTTTGCGTCATAAAGTACAACAGAAGATGAAAAGAGACTTTTACCCATATGCGAAACGTACCTAAATCCTATGTGCTTGCTGATATACTGTAAGATCCATTATCACGTGCTTCGGTTCAAAGTTTTTTATTCCATGCGTTTTATTCTTCTTATAAATCTTGGGACAACTAAAAGACACGCATTTATTTAAATTGTAAGAACCAGAAAATAATTATTATAGGCACGAAATGTGGCACTATAAAACTCGGAGGTATTGATTTGCCTAATATGGCGTATACTTATCTGTTGATGTATAGCATGCTCTCACGCGAGATGTAGTATGTATGGAAATAATCCCTAACTCATCAAAATACGAACGAAGAAGACATAGACAAGTTTGTGCATGCATATCCAGTCCTACCTTTGCAATCTAAAACATAATTCATGGAACTTTACCCGTTATAGAAATATAAGTAGCATATTTCATACAAACAAAAATAGTTTCATAATTATAATCATTATTACGTTTTCTAAAGGAAAACAAATAAAATCCCATTTAGCTATTAAAACATTTAATCGCATTTTTGTTTAAATTGGAAACATATAAACAAATGATAGATGTTATTCATTTTCTTTGCTTTAGATATTTCTATATTTAATACCATCAATATTTTATTCAGATAACATGGTTATGTCGGATAAAATTCTTATTTTCATGAAAATAATGGCGTAAAATATGAAAAAGAGAGAACAAATTTGTGTTCTGTTCAAAGCAGATTTTGCGAAAAAAAACCCCACCCCAACTCAAAGAAAATGAAAATAATAATAATAAAAAAATAGGTACGTAATCTGTGTTCTGTATTAAATAAATTTCATTACATATCGGATCTTTAGGGAACACCGTAGGTTAGATGGTAGAATGCCGGGCACATGAGCTAGACTTTGTTGGTAGGACCGAACCGGCAGCGGGATGTTGTGTACGTGTACTTGCAAGACAACCCAACTAATTACGGACTTCTTCACATCAGCATTGTGAACCAGGGAATACAATAATCCGCTCGCATGTTTGTTAATCCCATTACAACCCAGATACTCCCGTAGCAGTAGTGCGAAGGGATAATAGTGTAATCCGATTTATTCTGGCCATGCTAACTTATGCTGAGGTCACTTTGACAATGCGACTTTCGATTGATGAGTAGCGGTCGTTAATACAACTATCCGAGTGAGCCCATGAAAGTTTGCTTCTTTTCCCAAATACGAGCAGCGAATGTTCAGGCCCTGCGCTGCTTATATACAGAGTATATGTAGGGAAGTATATTAAGTACCAAGAGAATAGTCCCATTACATAATGATGCTTGCTTCTTTTTTAGCCATGGATGCGTTCAGTTGGTAAAATGGATTTAATAAGCATCATTTTTGCTGGAAATTTTTGCAAAACTATCTCGGAAATATTTCACTGGCCAGACGGTACAGATGTATGGCTGATCAGTTCCTACTGTTTGTTCATTCTACCCTCGCAAGCAGTGGAGACTCCCTCAGAACAGCGTGCATATCAATGTGCCAGTGGTCACACGGTCTTTATCAAATAGCACTTTGGGACACACAGTGTAATTTCTGACCAGGCTTCAATATACGTACAGTCAAGCAATTATTTTCTGCAGTTGCCACTTGCTCCATGAAGCAGCTAAAATTTGAAATTTACATCATTTGTGTCGTTATTCCTATCACACTTATTTGTCCTTCGGGATTCAAAAAAATAAAAAATAAATTTGGTGAAATTGACATTTTCAGAATGCAATTTCCTCTCATCAAGTTATGGGAGGTGATCTTAAATAGTGTGAGTTATGTATAGGTTTTTTAATGTTTTATGTTGGTCAAGTTTATGTATAATGAAATAAAGCACATCATACCGTGACCATTGTCATTACTGCATTGAATACAAAACTTAGCCCATGACCCGCCCACTTCCTTTAGTTTTCAGCCAATCAGTTGCAAGAAAAGGACCATATTCAGCGTGGTATATTTTCCATAACCCACACTTTAGTGAGACTCATTCCCATAACTTGATGAGAGGAAATTGCAGTCCAAAATGTTAATTTCACCAAATTTATTTTTATTTTAGAACCCTAAATAAAACTGTGATAAGAATATTGACACATAATGATGTGAATTTCCAATGTTAGGTGTTCCAAAGAAAAGAGGCGACTGCAGTAAACACTGACCAGGCTACAAATGTACATTGAAGCCTGGTCAGAAATTACACTGCTTGTCTCGAAATAAGTTTTGATAAAGACAGCATGACCAAACGGCACATGAACATACATGCTGATCTGAGTGTCTTCACTGTTTGAGAATCCGGATAGAATGCACAAACAGTGGGGACTAATCAGCCTGTTCATCTGTAACGTGTGATCAATGAAATGCTTCCCAGATAATTTTGAAAAAATCTAACAAAAAGGCTGCTAATAAAATCCATTTGTCCCATGTGAACGCATCCATGGCTAAATAAGAAATGATAGGATGCCCCTAAACGAAATGCAGCAAAATGCTACATAATATGTACATTTCAGGATGTGAAACCAACACAGGAAACAACTGGGTCAGGGCTAAATAGGTTATACAATGTTTTGTGTTCGTTATGAAATATACACTCGGCAGATCCGCTCCCTCGTATATATTCCATAACCAACACAAAACATTGAATAACCTATACATAACGAGTGTTCGCGGAAATAGAGTAAAAGCAAATTATTGTCTATTAAACGCTTCATGTACAGAAGCAATTTTCTTTGCACCAATTGAATCAGCTATTAAACCACTAAACATCACATAATTATCCAATTGTGTACTGTACAAGCAGAAATAAGCGGCTCAAATGTTACGTAATAGTTATACCATAGTTTGTCTGCCCGTACGTGGAGATAATCCACGAGCTTTAGCGAGTGGATTATCTTACGTACAGGTGGACAAACATGGTATAACTATTTTATACCACCTACATCAGTGAAGACCATGCACATCAAGTGATATTTCATGCTAAAATTGGTAAAGGTGGTATAAATCAGACTAGTTAGTTAAAATAATTTTTTGCACACCGCTGTTTTTGCCCATGTGAGAAAATTATTTTTAACATACCTCGTACCAACTAATCGGAAAGATTAAAATCGAATAGCCGCACGTCAACAGGCAAGTGGCATCATTGTCACTTTAAAGTGACGTCATTCTGTTAATTTCGCATCTAAGGGTCCTTTATGAAATATTAAAATGCGGCATTTAATGGTGAGTACGAAAAAGGATGCCAACTGGTTATCCCCAGGACGGATTTTTCTATCATGATAGATTCTTATATTCTTTCCAATTTAATATGTATGTATCTTCCCACGTTCATATCTTTTGAATTATATATAAGACCACAACTGCTAGGTTTAATCGAATTTTGTATGACCCACATCGTGTGAAAGTCTAGCACAGAGATTATGCAACTTTTTCCATGCTAAAGTGCATATACTACAGTGAAATCTGTTAAATACTTTTCATACGGTTTGTTTTATGCATGGACTGTCCATTTATAAAAATAAATATGTCACCATGCTCATTCTTTTCATAATCTCATATGACAATTTTCAGCATTTGACCAATTTTCTGAACAAATGAAAAAATTATATAAATCCTAAATATCAAGCTAAAAGAGTTGTAGTCTTCAGTCAGCTTCTTTATTTTAATCTGAATTACTAAACATGACCCCAAACAGTAAGTGGGTATGATCAGGAAATAACAATTACACTTAATTTGTTTATAGAGTAAATAATTAACATTATAAAAGATATGACATTGAAAATCCTAAATATTTATTTTTATTTCATGGGCTATCAGGATACCTTTTATAAAGAAAAAATAAAATAAAGCAGGGGTCATCACACTAAATATTTTACAGGAGGGCTATATTTAACCCAACCCCACAGGTTTTATGCATAGTTCAGGAGTGATAATTTTGTCATTTTTATAATTCAATTTTATCAGTATAAAGTAATTCAGCATTAAAACGTCGTAAAAAGGAAGAAGAAAATATACACTGAACAAGAGGGCCCTTGGGCCTGGGGTCGCTCACCTGAGAATGACTGTTAATAAAGCTATAGGAGAGCATAGCTCCTCTCAAAGTCCAGCTAGGAATTATGATCAGCAGTTTCATTAAGACTTAAGAAAATATTTTACTGACCTTTCCAAGGCGGTACTTCTTTTGTGGATCTTTTATGTTATTTCCTGTCTTGTGTTTGCTGTGCCATTGTGCGCGTCTGTTTATATGTGCCTTTTGGTCACTTGCTGGGAAAGGGCTGACCCCTTGGCTCTCGTTTGTGGTGTCTACTGTGAGTTTGTCACTTTCCAATTGGTATCTTGTGTCAGGTGTGGTACTTGATTGTATCGATTCCTCATCTTTGCACCCTTACTTCATTGGCTATGTTGACAAAATTAACATGATGTGATGTAGAACCTCAACAAATAAAACAAGTGACATCCCAGGCGGGGCCATATTTGAACAAACTTGGTAGAGCGTCACAAGTCGATACTACAAACATAATATCAAGGCTCTAGGCCTAGTGATTTCAGACCCAGGGGCATTACTTGATTGAACTTTTCTGATAATAGGGAATAAACTCTTTTTATAATGGAAACCCCCGAAAAGGGTAGTTTGGGAGTTTGCTGCATTTCACCAGGGTCTGCGCTGTTTGCTTTGATAAATGCAATATTCAGAGACTTAAGTACTCTTTTATTTGGAAAGTGTACCTATGACACCTTAAAACATTAAATGGACAATGTAGCTATTTGTATGGGAAATCAATCTTCCCAGAATCAAGGGAAACTCTCTACAAAAAAGATAGCCACATTTGCAAGATTTGCCTCCCTTACAAGAATCCTAATAATAACTTTAATTTGGACTTAGTGGTTCAGTAGTAGATTTCATTTAAACACATTTCTGATCTAGAGCTCTGGCAGCCCCTTTTATCGGTGAGTAAACCATTTGTGAAATTTTGGTAGAGTGCATCATGACGAACACAGTACAGGAGTTCAAGAGGAGATGTCTTTTTCAGACATTTCTTATCTATAGCTCTGACAGCCTCTGTGCTCAATGGAGCAAAATCATTTGTAATTTTGGTAGAAGGCATCACAAGGCAACAATTCGGAGAAATTATTTTGAATTTAGACCAGTGTTACAGGAGGAAATGCCGTTAAAGGTATTTCTTATCTGGAACTCTGACAGCCCTTTTGTGCAGCAGATCTAAACCATTTGTGCAAATTTTAGTAGAGGGTATTATGAGGAACAATTCTGTGAAATTATTTTGAATTTAGGTGGTTCAGGAGGATATATTGTTTAAAGATTTCTTATCTGGAGCTCTGGCGGCACTCTTGTCAGTGGAGCAGAACCAGTTATGCAATTTTGAAAGAGCGCATCATGGGGAACATTCATATGAAGTTTATGATATTTGTACCAGTGGTTCAGGAGGTGTCATATAACGACATTTCTTATCAAGAGCTCTGGCAGCCCTTTGTTCAGCGGACTGGAACAAGCTGTACAATTTTGGTAGAAGGCATCATGAGGAACAATTCTGTGGAATTACTTTTGATTTGGACTTGTGATTCAGGAGGAAATGTCGTTTAAAGGTATTTCTTATCTTGAGCTCTTGCAGCCCTTTTGTCCAGCGGAGCGTTACCATTTATGCAATTTTGGTAGAGGGCATTATGAGAAACAATTTTGTGGAATTATGTAGAATTTGGGTCAGTGGTTCAGAAGATGTCGTTGAAAATATGTCTTATCTAGAGCTCTTGCGGCCACCCTGCTCGGTGGAGCGTTACCATTTATGCAATTTTGAAAGAGTGGATCATGGTGAACATTCATGTGAAGTTATATGACATTTGGACCAGTGGTTTAGGAGGAGATGTCGTTTAAAGAAAAAAAGTTTACAGAGGGACGGGCGACGGGTAGACGGACGGACGACGGACAAAGACTGACCACAATAGCTCACCTTTTGCCTTCAGCTCAGGTGAGCTTAAAATAGGTGCCCAGAGGGGAATCGACGCTGGTCCTCTGGGTCTAAAGACAGACATCATAACCACTAGGCACGCAATAATCGCACATATAAGAATAAGATAATCCGAGTTTCGACCTCTTTCATATTAACCTTGGAAATTGTGTGCAACGATTACTTTCACTTGACATCTATCTGTCTTGGTACTGAGACGCATATTTCAGGCACATTTTCTTTAAAAAAAAATCGGAACGTCGACCGAACATTGATTATATTAGGAGTATTTGAACACTGTGTTGATGTGAAATCGTAAATGATCGAAAGGCATGGGAGATAACATTATCAATTGATTTCTAAGTTATCCAACGAAGGCATGGTGCACATGCGAATTAACCGCATAATTTTGTCAGTGGTGAGCAAGAAAAAGACTCTTTTATTTGTGTGAGGGTGGGATAAAATATCCGTCCCTGGCGATCACCGTTTGTCATCACTCGGCAAGCCTCAACGGTAATCCTCGGGACGGATGTTTCTAGCCTGCCCTCACACTGATGGTAAATTCTATAACCCTGGTGCCTGTTTTTGTATGCGAAATTCGGAATAGCTTATAGTTGTAATGTAACTGTGACATTGTTTTGTCTTAGCCTTTTAGGTTAAAGATTTATATAGAGGATCCTACGTGAGTGCTCATGCAATAAACTTTATCAAACGAGTAGCGGGGAAAGAGATAAAATAAGAGGCATGGTGGATGATACATTGCATAAGTTAGGAAGCCTCCACACGAGCTAATCACGCTTTATGTTTTACAACGGCAAAATCAAGGACGAAGATTTCAATGGGCCATAAAATCACTTTGTGTTTAGTCATTGCTGTGCAGTTCTTAGTGTCGTTCAAACATTTTGCCCATACTGTTATCTTACTCGTTTAAGACATCATTTCGTCTGAAATTATTACTTTTAGAATTCATATTCTCTAAAAATTATTGCTTCAATTTCCTATCAGAAAATGCGTCTGTGTTTGTAATTAGACAATATAATAAAACTATTTATTAAGAGCGTATTTAAATGTCAGTCTATGATAATATCAGTATCAGTTTTGCATAGAAAAGACATATGTATCCATTCTCCTGCACCTGCTATCAGTTACACGTTATCATCCGTAGCTGGAATATCATATAACGTTACTGAAGAGGTGGTCCTTCGATTATAAAAACTAGAACACAAACAAAATAAAATATAGCTAGAAAATTCTACAATCACTATTTAGACTATGATACCAAGAGGGAAGCACTCAGGTAAAGAAAAACAAGTTGAACATATTATATAAAAGAGGTTATGCACAATAATAAATGCAGTCTGGCCCAGAGGTCATGAAATTTTTAAATGATGACCATACTTTCAACTGTTCGTGAAAGCTTAATTTCTGAAAATTAAATTTGTTTCCTGCTTTAAAACACTCAGATCTTACATTTGCCCTGCTAATAAGTGTTAAAATGCAAACAGCTCTTTATCATTTAAACATTTATGAATTGGATAAATTTCATACTCAGTTGCATGCACGGATCCAGAAAGTTTTGTCAAAGGGGGTTTGACAACGTTTTTTATATATTGTTTAAGTTGGTGAGGGGAGAGAGGGTCCAAATATGACTATTGGCTGGCCATTATCGGTCTGTTTGCGAAAAACGGCGTTTCGCTGGTGTGCCGCTGATGGCTCAACATTGAATGCTGGCTTGATAGTTTTTTTTTATTTTCAGGGGATCTGGACCACCATTGCTAAGGAACTCTATATTTTGTAATTTTTCAGGGGGAGTGGGGGTCGGACCTCCTGGATGCCAGCTCTCTATTCAAATTCCTCAGCGAGATGGTCTATAGCCAAAATAAGACGAACATTGGACACCGCATAACAAAGCTAGGAATTAAACAACCCAACAAACAATAGGAACAACATCCCCTACAAAGGTCTAGACAAGCAAGAATAAGAACTTGGCTGTATTCTCAGTAATATAAGTTACAAGTTGTCAAATAGCTTTATTCACAACGTGTATATATCTTCCGGCTCAGACGATGTAACATTCTGCATGGCAACACTTTTTATAATGTAGATCTACATATATCAATTGTGGAATAAAAAAATGGCACGGCTAATGCACGGATCCAGAAAGTTTTGCCAGAGGCGTTTCAACTCCGACAACGTTTTTTTCTATGTTTTTTTAGATAATGAGGGTGAGAGGACCAAATACCGCTAAACTAACGTGAGCCATCATCGATCCACCAGCGAAGAGCCATGTCTATGGTAAGTTTCATGGAATGATTTGGAACGTGTTACTTGAAGGTCGAAAGATTACATCCAGCTCTTATGAAATCCGTAACTGTCATTCCTCAGAATTTCATTTGAAACATACTCAAAATAAAGCGCAATGATTGGCGGCTTGCGGACACATTTTAGTTTGAGACTGTACTCAAGTTTTATAACCTCGGGTCCAGACCAGCAGTGAAAGTGTAATGACTTTGTTGTATGGTTCCAAAGCTATCAGCTCTGTTTGTATTTATAACAATTAATTATTACAACTGATTTGATGCTTTGAGCCTATGAAGGGTCACTGTACATATCAATGAATCACAGGTTAGACTTTCCAAATCTAGATATATTTAAGTCAATGAAGATAAGTTTTAATTTAGCTGACAATACAAAAGTAAGTGAGTATAATCAGACAATACCACAATCGCATACTGCACGACATCGTGTGGAAGAGTCTCAGAACATTTATAGTAACAATGCATACATGTTTGTAAGACAATAATAACAAACAACAAACCCTGATGAAATGCCGCATTCTGAGGAATTTCACCTGGATAATCCTCTAGAAAAAAATGCGTAACCAAAAATTAATCTTACTTATTTATCAACAAAAACATATGTTGTGGGTGCTAAAAAGAACCGTCTAAAAGAGACGGATTTTTTTAGCACCAAAAAAAAATGTTTAAACTGATGGGTAAGTAAAAGATCACTTATTTACGCCCAATTAGACCTATGATCTTGGTCTTCACGGTTTGCCAGAGTACACGTTTATGTTTAACCACTATATAAAGGATTAAGTTGGACTAAAATGCACTTTAAAAGTCATTACCATCTTGCCCCGGGCCCCAGGCCGTGCAACAAGTAAACGATAGTCATAATTTAAAGAAATTAGGTCCCAAATATCACGTACTATCCAACCTGCACTGACCGAAAGTAACATGTCTACTTTAGCAGAATGATATATTTTCTTTACATTTCGACGCCACGTCAAGACAACAAAGCTATTCATTCATAAGAAATTACATCCTGTGTGCTCTAAGAGTTTGCCAAAACAAATGGCATAATCGAGCCTTGTTTAAAGAAATCATGTCCGCCCATGTCCGCTTTAAACAATTTGGTTAGACACTAGCAGGTCTGCTCAGATAAAGACGCCAAAAGAACAGGTTAGCTTAACTATTTGCATGTGCGGATCCAGAAAGTTTTGCCAGAGGAGGTCCAACTCTGGCAACGGTTTTTTTTCTTGTTGAGGGGAGAGAAGATCCAAATATCACTAAAAGCGGTTCTTCATCGGCCCGCCAGCGCGAAACGCCATTTAAATGGCGTTTCGCTGACGGGCCGATAATGGCCCACATTCAATACCACAGTTATCATACCGAATTCTTGGACGCGGATATTTTTCGCCTAGTCTTTTCGCGGAGAATAAATATACTGCAATTGAAGGTAGGGGCTCTCATTTGAAACAGTAAAAACTTATTTACGAACACTTGTTAGAGTCGATTAAAGGCATATATGTTTTCTTGAATAGTCACCCTAACAACACATCATGGCTAAGGCATTCCAGTACTTAAAATATGCGAGTAAAATGCAAATACATCATGAACGAGTCCTTGAAATCGGGATACTTTGGGATTGATTGACAATTACACCTTTTTACAGAAATGGTTTCTATATTTTTTGCGTTTTTGGTGAAACGACGTTTGCTTGTTTTTACCTGTATGTTAATGTTTCGGCTTAAATAAGCGTCAATTGTTTATGAGAACGGGATTTCTGCCCCTACCCATTCAAAGGTTGCAAGTCTTAACCGCGGGGGTGCGTGAAAAAATACTATAGCGTCCGCGGGGTTTTGTTATCTGGCCGCGGGGTAGGGCTTTTTAGAACCGTTTTTTCACACATTAATTAAAGCGGCAAGAACCAAATATGGGATCAAAGGCACTTACATTTTGATAGTCTGTTGGTTTGTACCAGCAGGGACAGCCGATACTGGTTCTATTGCGAGTTTGATGCGAATCTGAACCACGGGGTGAGAGCATGCTCCTAGTCTTACCGCGGATGTGACCATTGTCGGCGTTGTTCATGGCCGCGGGGTTATGCAATATGCTTTCTTTTCCGCGGAAATCCTAAAACTAAAAAAAAACTATCAGAATCATCTATGACAAAAGATAGGTAGGTGGTGTGCTGAAACTACTGGACCAATTACGGTAAAATCAGAATGAAACCATTGGGTTTCACTCTTTTTATTTCTCTGAATGCTCATTTAGCTAAATAATCTAGTATTTACGGTAGGGTCAATCCGGGTAAATACGGACAGGGGGGTAAGTACGGACATATGACTTACAATTCACATGTCCAAGAACACAGGTCTGTGACTAAGGAATGTTTTATTTCAGCTTTAAATAGTATCTTTTCGGCTCTTCTACACCCGTATACCACTTAAATATGGCCCTTCGCAATGAAGATTTTTATTCCACCAGTGGGACTACCCCTGCATAATCCAGATTCTATGAGAACATCACAAAGTTTCATATATCAGAAGAAACATTTTCGGCGCATGAATTCAGTCATAAAACGTGTATTTCATTGCAATCAATTGACTTTAATCAAAGATTGGACTATTCAAGTTTCATTTTCTTCATATTTTTCTTCAATAATGAAAACCATTTCGAGCCAATTACTTGAAATATAAAGTGTCCGTATTTTACCAGTCGATTTTTGTATGTCGGGAAAATACGGACACAGTGTTTTTACTTTGATTTTCTCTTCGTACTGATATAAAATGTTCGATTGTTTTAGAAAAAAACATATATTCTAGATCAAACAAAGCTATGGGAATGCAGGTTGACGACCAATTATGATATATGAAGACAACAACAAGCACGGTTCAAAATTTTCATAGCCATTATTGATGTGGTGCCTCAGATCAACAAAACTGTGCTATTTGTACAAAATATCTGAAGGATGGCATGCCTGGGCACCAAAATCTTTCCCGAGGATCTAACGATGTTCCCTGATGCATCAAACGACAAGGCGCTAGAATAAAAAAGAGCGCTTCAACAACCTCTCAAAATTACCTATGCATTTATTCTATACACTGTCCGTATTTACCCTAATGGAAATTGTATATGTCCGTAGTTTCCCTGTCTATGTCCGTACTTTCCCTACCTCGTCCGTATTTACCCGAATTTGGGTCACTTGCATTTTTGCATAATTGTCTGGTTTCCGAACCATATATCGTCTGTTCTCTTGTTGCAGGGTACAGAGATGACATTACGCAAGTATAAAAAAACGGTACCTGAGTGAATAACCCCTATTGACCCTAGTAAGATCGCCTGACCAAAGTGCCAAAGGTTGTGAGCAGCAAAATCTAGCTGTTTGTTTGTCTGCCCGTTAATCAGTCCGCACGTCTGTATGCATTGGTATGCTCGTTAAACCAGCTTACATGTGTCTAGTGGCTCAGGTAGTTAGAGCGCCTGACCAATGTTCTGAAGGCTGTGAGCAGTATAATCTAGCCGTCTGCCTGCCTGCATACTTGTCTGTCCACTTGCCTATGACTGTCTGTCTCGCTGTATCGGTTCATTGCTCTTTTTACTTGTTTTATAGGCCAGTTTTGCTAGATTATCTAGTAGCTCAGGTGGTAAGAGTGCCTGACCCCATTGGAGATACTTTCGTTTTTTCTTAATACATAGGCTTGTACCCAGTATCTACTCTTTTCCCCCCAAAATATAAGGAATATCAGGCATACCCAAAAATATTTGAAATTTAGCAACCCTAAACACATTTTCCAATACTGTACCTTGACCTTAAGAAAAGCCTTAAAATGTATAGAAATGACTCCCCAAAAGGTCAAAAAATTATTCATAATATCATCATACCCCAAAACATATTATTTATTTTTCTGACCCCCCCCCCCCCCAAAAAAAAAATGAAATTCAAAATTTTGAACCTCCAAAAGTGGACCGAACCTACTTATTTATGATAATATTAGAGTACCCCTCCCCCCATTCCGCTGAAAGCTGACCATTGTTTTTTTAGAGAAGTATGCACCAAAATATAGCTGTCTGTCTGCTTGCTTCTCAGTCAATCAATCAGTCCGCAGCCAGCCCGAACAACCGTGTAGACTGAGCTACTTTGTAAAAGTGTATACTTGTTACATAAAAGTGGTTGCATGTCCCTGGGGGGGGGGGGTAACTCTCATTTTTTCTTCATACGTATGGTCAGGCCCAGCATCTACGGTTCACCCAAAAAATGTCAAGAATTTCAAGTACCCCAAAAAATATTTGAAATTTTAGCAACCCCAAAAAACACACCCATTAAATACCTTGACCGAATGAAAAGACCCTAAAATGCATAGAAATGACCTTTAAATATAGTCCAATTATGTGATAAACCCCCAAAATATCCACAAAATCTTCATACCCCCAAAAATATTGATTTATCTGAAAACCCCAAAACATACTGAAATTGAAATTTTTGAACCCCTAAAATGGCCTTAGCCTACGTGTGTATGAAAATATTAGAGTACCCCCCCCCCCTCCTAAGCTGCGTGTCTTGTTCTTCGGGGTAAGTTATTGATAACAACAACATAATTTTGGGGGCATATTTGTTGCAAGTTATATGCATTGCAGACAACAGAGGAATAGGCTACTGTCCGTCCTAAATGTGCGGATCCAGACAGTTTTTGTCAGAGGGGGTCCAACTTTAACGGCTTTTTCCTTTGCTTGTTTTTGAATGATGACGAGAGGTTGGATCCAGACACTACTATAAGCGCTTGGGCCATCGTCGGTTCGCCAGCGAAACGCCATTTAAATGGCGTCAAATGGCGTTTCGCTGGCGAGACGATGCTGCTGGCCCATCATTGAATGCTAGGATGATAACAGTGGTTTTTCAGGGGATCTGGATCAGAATTGCTGAGAAACCCTACATTTTTGTGATATGTCGGGGGGGGGGGGGGGGCGTCTGGATCCGCGGACGTCCTTTGGCGGCGATTCTTTTGGCGTCCGTCCAATTTTTATTGTTGCTCCCATTGTATTAGGGGCTTGCCTAATTATGTTGTTCTCAGTAGACGAACGAGGACATCTCGGAGAAAAAAAAAACAGAAACAGTTGCAGACAACATTTATATGTCAGGGGCGTCGCACTGTGTTGCGTCCTTGAGCAAGACACATTTATCCTTGTTTTAGTACTGGTTCAACCCAGGAAGACCCGTCCCGATATATCTGAAAAATTGTTGACTGGGAGGTAAAGAATCAAATCAAACAAAATCAGGGGCGTAGTCAGAGGATTTTATCATGTTGAAATTACATTATATGAAGATTTAAGATATACCCGACAAAAAAAGAAACGCACCACTTAGAACTGTTCAACTCTCATGAAGATCACAAGTGATAGGCCAATTTAGTTTATATCAGTGCAAAGGTATGTCAGGTACTGCTGCGCCACACGTCTTTTGCAATCAGGCGTCGAAATTGTGTTAAAGAAAATTGGTCATTAGCCAAGTGGGGGTCAAATTGTAAAGTCACAGGAAATAAGCGTTTTTATAATGCTCTCTTGCTAGATAGGTTCAAGCAATTGGATTCATCTGGGCAGACCAAATTGTGCCCAGACACTTATTCTTTGCAAATTATATCTTTAAATTCATCTTTCGTGATAATTGAACGCTAGGTAGCGCATGTTTTGTGACTACCCTTTGGATAACAATTCAACACTGGAGATAAACCTTACAAACATCTAAATATTTCAACATTGTTTTAATCAATTTAAATGATCCTAACTGATGAAAATGGATTTTAGAATAATAAAAAAGAATCAATAAACACATGAGTTGTAGCACATAACGACAACATATCGTTTTCATACTTTGCTAATGTAAAACATACTCGTAATTTAATGCAGACAGTAGCGTTGAATTAACACTTCCAAAACTCCTTTTTCATTCGCCTTGGTTTCTTTTGTGCATACGCAGGAAAACTACAGATACTCATTTTTGTCATATTTAAGATTTAGTAAGATTTGATCAGAAATGAATATTTCATGACAATTAACATGTTCGCATTAAAAGGAGATCTTAATAGGAATATCCTAGTGGTGCGTTTCTTTTTTCGTTGGGTATAGTTGACCTTGTTACTTTACTTTTCAGCAATGATTGCGAATAACAAAGGCCCTGATCAGACTGTGCGAAGGACCAGTGCCTTTATTGCTCTTTGAGATTTCTCGCATCGAGGCCCATGTGATGTTGAAGCCCAGGCACCCTTGCTTCTGCCTTGCTGCGCGCCTTTATCTCGAAATAAACACTGGGGACCCAGGGGTTTGGGGAGCTGGGGAGAAGGGCTACATATTTTTAGGGAGATGGGCTGCACTGGTAATTATTTCGGGGATTTGAGGAGCAAACTTATAGTTTTGGGGATTTTGGGAGCCCTGCAAAAAAGTAAAAAATAAATTTATGAACTCTTACCTTAAAGGAAACGCCTTCATTTCATTTCATTTTTTTAATTCTTCGGCTTCTGAGGGAAGCCCCCATACCCCCACCCCCCCCCCCCTTGGAAAATCTAAATGTATTTACTTTCGAGCTCTAACATGCTACCCTGCCTTGGTATTGGTGGAGGTATGGCGAATGATTTTTACTATTGCTGATTTATTATCCTTAAAATTGTTAATTTTTAGGTTGATAATAATGTATTTTGGAACACTCAGATTGCGCCAGCTTGCACCATTTTAATTATAAAAATTCGGGGAGTTAACCCCGGCCCCCCCCCCCTAGCACGAATCTGAATCCACATCATTACATGGAAAGGAAAAGCATCCATTTTTTTTACATTTCTTTGGCTTTCGGGGACTACTGCCCCCAGACCCCCCCCCCAGCCCTGTAATATGTGATTGTATTCTTTTTTTGTACTAACGTGCGCATCTGGATTAATCTTGGAGAAAAATATGGCACAAAATTTGGGGTGTTGTTGATTTATTATCCTAAAAAATGTTGATTTTTAGGTTGATAATAACATACTTTGGAACACTCAGAATGTACCAGATCGCACCATTTTATCATTTTTCCCGGGGGAGCATGTCCCCGGAACCCCCTAGCACAAGTGTTTATTTCATTAAACTAATTACATATCATGTAATATTTGTATTCTTTGGCTAAGCCTTTTCTTTACATTTATATACGTAAATATATTAAGTGAATATTTAGTCATCCGCTCGTGTATAGCCTCATTGTTTAGGCAGGTGAATTGAATACTATGGAAAGAAAAATGCATTTTAGTGAGAATTGGCTTCTATTTTTGGGGATTTGGGGAGAAGCTGAATTAAGGATTTGGGGAGCAAAGGAAAAAAAGCTCTCAGGAAGCTGAGGAATTTTGGGAGATCAGTGCATTATTTTCAGGGATAAAGGGAGCATAGACCCCCTGGGGCCTCAATACTATATTCGTTATGTATGATGTGTTCAGCAGATTATACATTCGCGAGGCCCTCCCAAAGTGATGGGGGTAAATGTCCCCATGTTCCCCGAAATAAAGGGACGTGTTCCCCTGCCCTCCCCCCCCCATAGAAAATTCGTTATCTTATGTTCCCTGTTCCCCATTATTATCTTTGTTCTTCTGTTTCCATCAAAAGTTGGCCTTACTTTCCCCGTTCACGTGAAATAAATGCAATTTTCCCTGTCCCCAAAACACCTGGGAGAGCCTCATCAATATTAAATTTCCGATTCAGTTTAAATAAAATCAGAAGGCTGCAATTACTTAATTCTTGATCACAATATTGCTTATTACAAAGAAACACAAACGCAGTAGATCTAATGTATTGTATGACGACTCATCCGAGAGTAGCTCAAAACAGGAAAAAGATGAAAGAAAACTGTTGGTAGGTCCTCTATCTTTCGTGAGGGAAAGCAGTGTCTACATCTGTATCTTACTCCCCAGAATTAAGTCGGATCACATTTATTTTATTATTCTATTTTTTTTTATCATGTTTTTAAGTCTTTTTAACAGCAGCTTATCCCGATTCTATTCTACTTACATTTACTATAATAAAAGAAGTTCTTGCGTGAATTATGTTTTGATTATCTCAATGTGGTATGTGCGACCAGCAAAGCCACAGATCAGTCTGCGCATATGCGCAGTCTGATCAGAGCCTTTGCTAGTCGCTTGAAAAATTTCACCCTGTGGTAGCCTTTGTTTGCCTCAACCAGTGCAGAGTCAGGGAAATCGAGAATGGTCTTTTGTTACTTGACGTTCCTCTGGAACAGTAACCGCCCATCCTCCAGTACGTCCTCTCTTCTCATGTTAGCTTAAAAGAACCGTTCCATTGTGACGGTTCTTTTGAGTACCCACAACATATGCTTTGGTTGAGAAATAAGAAAGTATGTTACTGTTACACAATCTTAACTGAAGTCCTGCTTATGTTCAAAACAATATTAAGACCAACATAAGGGATGCATGATGGGAACTCCATTTGTATTAAATTGATCATAGAAATCAAATTATAGTGTTGCGAACCTAAAAGTTTGACTTTCTTCTCCATCATGGAGCAACAACAAGCACAAATATATTGTTTGGCCATATTTTCAAACATTTAGGGGAAGGAGCGGGATACTGACAAAATACTTTATTTTGATTTGATTCTTTTATTTAATTCAAGTAAATATCAGTCTTAATTCAGCAAATATATGATACCTATATGGACTTACGCTTTTCAGTATATCATTGCATACTTATTTCAAATAAAACATTTTCAATAGCGTAGCCAGAAAGCTGGAAAAGTAACGCACATCAAATGCGAGTATGCAATGATATACTGAAAAGCGTATGTTCATATAGGTATCATATATTTGCTGAATTTAGACTGATGTTTGCTTGATTAAATAAAGGAATCAATTGTGTCCCTTTTAAAAATGGGAACTTCTCTTAAAGGAAAGAAAGCGAAGTCTTTCCCTTATGAGCAGTTCCTTATAGTATGAAAAATCACGGTGACCTCCCTTGAATGTTACTATTTTTATTACGCACGTGCGTAACTGCGTAATGGTAGCTACGCCAATGATGTTGATTCAGATTATTGCATTTTAAGCAGTTTATCAATTACAACTTCGAGGACAGTACTAGGGTTCAACACCGTATCATCCGCGTTTCAGTATTAGCATTTTCCGTAAGTAATCACCTCGGTTAGACTAGCGAAATCTTGGTGTGCCCCGCGGACAGGTACACCAACGTCCGCGGATAAGATCAACATTTTTGAGCATAGGCACCATGTTTATATGACATTATCTAGTAAATGCTAAGAGCAATTACTATATTATTTTTTTTGCAAAATTGCTATCGATAACCTGGCTTTTAAGATATCAATGTTAAATGAAATGTTATTTTAGGATTTTCTCAGTTCGATCGACCGAAAGCAATTTTTGCCTTTCAAAATAATTTCCACCGTTTTAAACCATAATTTGTGGTCCAACAGTAGAGTTTGCAACGTTTGCGATAATCTAAGCACATGAACGAGTGTTTGGTTGTGTTAATACAATGGATTTGAGTTTGATATAGATAATAAAAATATATTTTTTTACCCTTTTACGGAACCAACCCTCCCCTCCACCATAAAAGAAACGACCCCCCGAGACAAGACTAGCCGCAAATTCTCCGCAGTCAGAAAACGGTATGATACCTGTGCAATACTGGCTTGGCAGCTTTGTGATTTTTCAGGGGATCCGAATCAGTATTGCTAAGAAACCCTATATTTTTGAGACTTTACAGGGGGTGTCCGGACCCCCTGTCCCCCCTCTGGATCCGCGCATGATTTGTTTTTAACATGAATTCTGTCGTGCGAAAAAAAGGATGAACAAAACTCAAGATTAACACAAGAGAATCAAACAGTTTTTATCCGGATCAGGCCCATTAGAGTGTGAGCCCAAAGGCTGAAAAATATCAGAGATACCATAATAGAGTCAAAAGTTGGGATCAAGATCAGACACATCAGAAGTTGTACTCACAGGCTGACCCTGGCGTTTATTGAACGAGAATGGTATACAATGGATGTCCCTGAAAGCAAGCACTTTCTTGCCAAAACCACAATCGGGAAACTGTCAGGCATAATTCGAGAATCATATCAAGCCTCGGGTGTACGTACGGCGCACAACGCGTGTGGGTTCAGCCTTAGTAAAATCCATTTTTCTGATTACCCGAAAAGTTTAATCAGCAGACTTAATGAAGTTTATGTATATTATTGAAAACAAAACAAAACGTAAACGACATTTATAACCATATGTTTTGCTGCAATCACACTTGTAATTATGTTGGCATGGTTTCTGTAACCTCAACGTCACGTTATGTAACGTCAGCGTCACATTATCAAAGGAGATCATCGGTGTACATCCGAGGTCTGATTCTCCGGATTTTGCCGAGGCAGTTCCGATCGGCCAAAACCAATCACATAATTAAGACATATCGTGCTAAAGACAAACTGCATAGTAATTGATCTGGCCAGAATAACCAATAGCTCACTTACTTTTAAATGTCTAGCTAGAGTCGTAACTCTTTTTGTCCAAAATGGAGTCTTCCTTCTAGTTTGATACAATGAACATGTGGTGATCATCTATTATTACTTGACTTTTCGCTTACTGTAAAGGCGGCAACTTAAACATTCATATCTGGTGTGGTTCGGCTATTTCATCTGCTAAAGAAGGGAAATCAGGTTTTATTTATAATTTGGTAAAGAGTTAATAAGCTTTTTGAGCCGCGCAAACGTGCGTGCATTTCATGAAAATCCTAACCGTATACACACTGAACTCACACTTATTAACCCTTAAAGCACATAATCAAAAAATGTATGTTTTTTGTCGTCCACTAAACTATTTGAAGTGTCATAGATAAACAGTGTGAACCCAGATCAGACTGCTCCTGCAGGAGCAGTCTGATCTGGGTCCACAATGTTTGCCTCCCTGCTTATGTAAAACAGACATTTTCAGATGCAGTTATTTTGCTGACGTTTAAAGGACTAGATAATGACTGAGGTTGTGGCACAAGATGGTACAGTAACACCACGCCTTCTTTTCAGCTTTTACCTATGCCTAAGGTTTACTAGTCCTTATTACGCATTCATAAGCGAAAAGTCAAGTAATACACTGTCAAGAGAGTGACCATCTAAAGTGCTGATCAGACTGTGTGCATGCGCAGGGTGATCTGCACATTTTTGTTATCATGGAACGAAGTCGAGGCTCATATTAGACATGATGTCAATCAATCATACTGATCACTGCAGTCTTCCTATCATGTCCAGGTACTTCTTACTGTTATACTATGATCACATGGTTAGAGTGAAGTGACGTAGTCTGTCACGTTGTGTTGTTTGTAAAACAGCAGGCATGTCTTTCAAATTTCAAAGATTAATCTGTTTCCTTACTTAACTCTTACCGAGTGTAAAGCATATGTGTAATTTAATGTCAGTTAAAGAAAGTTTAGGTATTTAAAGTCACTAGTAGAAATGAGAATGATCATTAATTGCAATCAGTGACGTATATTCTAATATACTACTAGGTCACTGAAGCAGTTAAAATGAATCAGTGACCTTCAGGCGACTTTTGTCGTCTTCTGAAAACGTTTGCAAACAGTTTGACACTCTGATAGTGTTTCTGGAAGATTCTTTTAAAAAAAGCTCATATCGATTTAAAAAAAAGCCAGCAGACGAAAAACATATGATGACATGCCCAGAATGCAGTGAGTTAAGTATCGTGTTGTAATACAAGCATGACTACAAATAAGACTTAATTAGTCACACTAGTGGTGTTATTCATTGGCAGACTCACAGTTAACTCTTTGCCTACTAGTGTCGTCTGCTGATTATTTTTGCAAACAATTTGGAACCAGATCAGACCCGACAAAACGTCGGGCATGATCTGGATCCAAACTGTTTGCCACTCTGATGATATTGCTGAAATATTTTTTCGAAAATGTTGATTTTGAAAACAATCAGTAGACGACTAAAAATCAGGCAAAATTATCCAGTAGGCAAATAGTTAAACCTTAAAGCGCCAAGAAAAAAAATGTATCTGAAAATGTCGTCTGCTGAAGTTTGCTGCAAATAATTGCCTAACTTTACTGACGAATAAGTAAAGAAGCAAACAGCGTGGACCCAGAACAGACTGCTCCTATAAATGCTTCTTAAACATTTCAACAGACGAGAAAAGCAGACGACCTTTGTTACGATTGGCGCATTAAGGGTTAATACAGTGCTTACAGGTGTTTCAATTGCAGGGCTTGTTCTTTGTTTATACATTCTGATCTACTCAGGCACAACAAAACAACAAGTCTGGAATGAACAGCCTCGTGTTGTAACCAAACTTCCATAATAATTGAGCCGTGACATGAGATTTCCAACAATGTGGTATGTGTGACCAGCAAAGCCTCAGATCAGCCTGCGCATATGCGCAGTCTGATCAGAGCCTTGGCTAGTCGATTTAATAATCAACGACTGTTAAGCCACTGACTGAACATCATTTGGAGTCTCTAAGCTTAACAGGAGGATGCACAGGCTCGTCCGAGTCTACACTTGTCAAAATGACACATTGTTGGAAATCACTTGTTGCGGCTCATGTTATGTAAAAAGAAAGGTTCACTACTCTGACTTAAAAACTTTCATCACTGGGTCGATGCCTGATGATTTTCTTTGGCTGTGCCAACTGTGAGTCAACTGTGCGTTACAGCCATTTTTCATGGTTTCATCACAATAAATTGATTTGATATTTGATTCGATTGATTCCCTCTTAAGTTAGGAAGCCTCCATGCGTGCTCAAAATTTTTAACTGCAGCAGAATCTAGGGCGAAGAGTTGTTCACTGAAATATTCAAGCCCACCCCAGTGGCATCGGCTTAGGCGGCGAATCTAATGTTGGCCCTCCCTTTGCTTGTGTTTTGTGTTTGAACCTTGGTTTGTGATGTTGTTCTTATTGTGTTTGCTAGTTTTGCAATCATCTCTCTGAGGAAGAGAGCCTTGGCTCCGAGTTTATAAAACTTTTTTCATGCTCAACTCAACTGAGCACATAATTTATCATGTGTCATAAATGCTAAAATGTTGGGATTTTAACATCTATTAACATGATAAATACAACAGCTGATGATTTGAAAGCTAAAAAGTCTTTGTTTTTCAGCATTTTGGTTTTTAAAAGCAGTTGAAATTTCATGCTCAGATGAGTTGAGTATTAAAAGAGTTTATAAACCCGGGCCATGATTGTTTCTTTTTACCATGTGGGTGTCTGTGTTGAGTTTAAGGTTTTCCTATCTTCGGGGTTTCGTGTGATGGTCTGGGGTTCCGTGTGTTGGTCTGGGGTTCCGTGATTGTGGCATTTTCTGGTCACACTCACTTGTTTTTTCAGTAGTCACAGTTTTGCGTGTACAATAATATCAGACCGGAAGACACTCTTTGGAATCAAAATGCTCGCTGAGTGCTGACATAGTTTATCTTAAGGTACGATTTTTTTCTACCGAGTGCAAAACAGTTACTATATGATGCATGTTATGGATGATATGCCTTAATAAATAACAAGAGTTTTGAAGAATCTTTTCAAACACTTTTTTGCGTTTTATATAAAGGTAACAACGTCACTGAAAGGTTTATAACCTGTTTATGACTAAAAATACTTAAGGAATAAAGAAACGCAACAGACAAAAATATAATTTTTGCGTGTTCAAATCACGGTTTGGTGAAATATCTTTTGAAAATTTCTTATTGAGTATTTATAGCATGTGATGAAATACCAAAACGTCATTTTAACGCAACATTTTACGCTACAATATGCAAACATATGAAAATGTAAACTGTGACGTTAACGTCAGAATAAAGATCAAGAAACCCCGTCTTTTCCATGTTTGGTTATTTGGCGTCGACTTGATAATGTGCAAATTAAACAAACGTCCAATCATATTCGTAATGCAGTCAAATATTGCGTCAAAACACGCTACTTGAATGGCAAGATACACAATGGTAGTGATTAAACGATAAACGTCACTTAGAGCCGTCGGGTTTGGGTCGCTGGTGAATATACAGGATAAGATAAACCTAGAGACATCAGAACATGCTTTCTTGGGAAAATCTGAGTTTTCAGATACCGTAGAAATACGCTGGCAAGGTGTTTATATTGACGTTAGCTAAACTAAACACGCATAATGCAAGAGAAAACATCTGATTACATGCCGAGAGTGAACACCAAATTTGTTAACTGTAACCTAATCTTTGTCACTGGATCATTTTATCATTAGAAAAACACGTAAACATAATGGAAACCATTAAAACGTAGGTTATCAAATTTTGACGCCATAATTGAGGTTTTTTGACGTCTGAAGATCTCAAGTCATAGTTCTTGAACAAAACATCCTTGTAATGAATAAATCTAAAGCAGAAAAGAATGTTTTCACGTTTCACGCAGTTTTCAGAGTTGACGTTTATGACGTTAAGCCCCAGTTACACTGTCACGATTTTGGCCACGACGGAGCTACGACTCACCCCGATTTATCAAGTCGTGATGCATCGGCATGAGTCGTAGCAGCACCGTAGAGACATCGGCGCGAATCCTAGTAGTACCGTGGTGATTCGTGAAGACTCCTGGCGATTCGGCAACCTCCACGACAAGGCTACGACGAGTTTAAACCGTTTAAACTCGTCGGGGTGAATCGTGTTCGATTGTGGGCGTGGCCTAAATTGTAGCTCTACCGTAGCGGGATCGGGATCATTCCTAGTGGCATCGTGGTAGTATTCGTGGTCATTCGTGGGCGTTCTTGGTGAATCGCGTTATCACTTACACAGGATTCTGATATAAAAACAGAGGTATCATTGCTGAAAAATCATTTTCAAAAGTGAATTTGAGTTAGCATCATGGATTATGACCAGAAACTCGCTTAATAAATTCAATAATACAGGAGCACGAACGTTAGATTCTATTTAGCACATGGTATTAAGATTAAATAAACATCCCATTTTTGGCGTGAAAACGTCAAGATTTTAACATCTTTTATGCAACGTTACATAATGGGCGTCATAACGTTTCCTGAAAATCTGTAAACCACTAGTGGTTTATCGATTTTACAGCGTTATATCACTCCCAGACGCGACGTCATGTGATAAATAAAAGTTCAACAAAAGTGTGGATGACAATTTTTTGAGAAATAGAAGTTCATGAGAATGAATATCAGACTCTTAATGAGAAAACTTGTCACATTCGTGGGAGGTTGTGACGCTACCGTAGCGCTACCGGCTTGAATCGTACTAGCACCGTATCGAATCGTGGAGGCATCGTGAGCATTCGTGAGCATTCGTAGCTCCACCGTGATGAATCGTAGCGCTGCCGTCCTGAGTCGTAGTGGATCCGTAGATGAATCGTGCAGACACCGTAGGAGCATCGTGAGACATCGTATTGATGTTTGAATTTCTTTTTTTTCCATCCCGACGCATCCCGATTTTACCATCTGTCTCAAATCGGGATTAGTCGTGTTGAATCGGGGCTTTAATTGTGACAGTGTAACTGGGGCTTTAAGCCGTTTCAGAAATCTACAAAAACGTCGCCAATTGATCACTCTTTTATCCTCAATCTATGCCAAGACTTTTTAAAACAATAAACCGATGGGTGATTCAAACTTTGCTTTTATTGACCATGTTTCAGCAGTTTACTACGGGGGGTCAGGCTGGTTACGCGCATACCAAATGATTACGCAATCGATAATTGCGTTGAACCTGCTGCACATACTGCTCCTATGGATAAATATCATTTGCATTAAAAACTTGCATCATATTGTGTGCTTACAATGACTCGAAGTGTTTGTTGCGTTTCTTTATTCCTTAAGTATAGAATTTTACAGAAACACGTTGTCCTTCTTAACCCTTATATGGTGATGGGTTGTTCCTTTTTATATAAAGCAATACACTTGAGTTGATACATTGCATATATTGAGGGGTCACAGGCTATCATTTCCAAATAAAATGAATTTCTTTCGCAGAAGAACGTTCTAGTCTTAGCAAACAGTGTAAACCCTTATCTGGGTCTCCACTATTTGCCAAAATACCCATTTAGGGGCTTCCCGTATACAAAAGGTTAACTCTGAACACAGAATGAAATATTAAGAAAAATATATGGATAAATTGGAAGGCGGTGAATGTGAAATTGAACAAGTAATATACACTCTTAACGGTCATAAATAATAGTTTGTAGATGGGCTATAAAATCAAATGCATTCTGATATTTTCATTATTACGTTTCTCTATTCCAAAAATGTTTTTAAGCGATAACGTTTCATTCAGTTTGAATCAGAGAAACATCAGTATTCGCGCATGAGCGGGCAAAATGGAAACTGGTGTATGTACAATGGTGTGCGCTGCACCATAACTCTTGCCAGACATAATGTAACAGAGATAAGAATTATTGAGACCTGTAAATGTATTTTATCTCTTTTCAATGGAAGAACGTCATTTGGTGATAATAAACGCTGCTTTTATTGTGTATATCATGGAATTCTAATTGATTTGCGAGTGGTATCTCTTATACGAGAGCTGCCCAAACAACAAACACACACCAATTCAGCAGGCCTTTAGTAAAGAGTGCGTAACGAAAAAACAATTCTTATTTCTCAACCAAATCATATCTTGTGGATACTCAAAAGAACCGTCTCAATGAGACGGTTCTTTTGAGCAGCCAAAACATATGTTAAAACCGATGAGCAAGACAATTATTACAATTTTACGCTCAAACATGTTCTTTATCTAAACCCATGCGTGACACCATACAATGTGTTTTTAACTATGGTTCTCCAATGTATAAATAATAGGGCTTCTAGGGTTAGGGTTTTGGCCCAGAGGGAGACTGCGCAGGCGGCCGGTACCTGGCCCAAATCAAAGGGGCCACCGTGTCGGATGCCGACACGGTGGATCCGGCCAAGTGGGAGCCCGGGCCTGGAACTGAATTTAAGCCTTTAAGCCGAACAGAAATTCACACTCTTTTAACTGGACAAGTCTTGTTTCCGTTACCCTGTGCAGACGCCGCGTTCTGTGGCGTCTGATCTGGGTCTGCACTGTTTGTCTAGGTCCCACAAGATGACGCTATGCTTATATGGGTTCAGCTGACAGTTTATAAACATACCACCGGGGTTGACCTGTTGGATTTCTTTTGCTCCGGTATTCAGTTTTATTTACTGTTGAGTCCTTATCTTTGCTTTATCTCCTTGTTATATATCTTGATTTATATGTTTTAGGAGATGAAGCATTGATTAGTTAGGGGTCTTTCATGCAAACCAAATATCTATGTGCCTTTATCCGCATCTGAATTAAGGGTGAGGTTGGCGCCGTTAAACCGGTTTAAGCCCTCCAGTAAAATATTTTACTGACCGTTCCAAGGCGGTACTTATTTTATGGATCTTTTATGTTTTTGTTCTGTCTTGTGTTTGCTATGTCTTTGTGCGCGTCTGTTTATATGTGCTTTGTGGTCACCTGCTTGGAAAGGGCTGACCTCTTGGCTCTCGTTTGTGGTGTCTGCTTTGAGTTTGTCACTTTCCCATTGGTATCCTGGGTCAGGTGTGGTACTTGATTGTATCGATTCCTGATCTTTGCACCCTTATTTACTTTAACAAGAAGACGGCAGCTTAGTGGCTTTACTGTTTCAGATTAGATTACATTGTAATACATGCAATAATACAACCGGACAGCATTGAAAAGTAAGGAAGAAGGCAAGATCAAGAATCAATACATTCAAGTACCACATTCGACCTATATGAGAAAGTGACAAAAACACAAGAAAACATCACAAACAAGAGAGCCAAGAGGCCAGTTCTTTCCCAGTTGGTGCCCACAAGGTTATACCTATTACTTCAGAATGACAGAGGTTAACATATTGTAGAATTTCACAAAAAGCAAGTGAGTGTGATCAAGAAATACCACAAAACGCACACTGCAGACCAATTCTTGGCACCATGAGTAAGAGCCACAAAACACTAGCAGCCACAAGACAACAGGAAGACAATCAAAGTAAAAGACAATCAAAGTAAAAGACAATCAAAGTAAAACAAAACAGCACTCGCTTACTCATCAAGATGATTGAAAAACTAGAAATTACTCTTAGTATTGCATAACAAAACAAGGACCTACCACAAAATACCCACAAAAAATTGAGTAACAATATACAATGAATGGCCTACAAGAGAACAATCACCTACATGCCGGGACTACCTGCAGAAACGGTGCTTCCATATATTATACAAATTACTCAAGTATATATTACTGTTATACGAGTCGGTACCACCGATACAGCTGATAGAAGACTAAAAATAAGTAATACCCCGTTAATATCATAACAATATTAATATGTACTTGATACAAAAACTAGTGTTCAATTTTAGCTCAGCCAACGCTATATTGCTGGCTATGATTGGCAATTATTATCATGATTAAAACATGACATGCCGATGAATAAGTTAATCTTGACTTAAATGTCAGGCGGGTGAGCTCTCTGTTCCCAGTCGAGATGATTGCAAAACTAAGAGGACACTAAATAATGCATAACAAAACAAGAAATTGACACAGAACTCCAACAAACCAATGGAAGGAACATTAAACAATGAAATGACTACAGGTTAAGCTTTTGCAAACTTTCTGATATGACCACAAATTAAATTGTTTGGGTATTTAGAAGTGAAAATACGCGTTTCTCATTACAGGCCAAATAAAGTGAGCCCTCTCTGTTAACATTTGATCAATTACTCTCTTTGATTAGATTATGAGGAAATGTACAGTGGAGACTGAATTAAATATTACACCCCTGTGCACATGGTGTGCACTACAATTCCTTCCCTAAACTGTTTCACAATATTTTATACCATGGGTTTTAATTGGGGTGTGGAAAGAAAGAAAGAAAAGGATTCGATACAATCAAGTACCAAACCTGACCCAGGATACCAATGGAAAAGTGACAACTTCACAATTAGACACCACAAACGAGACCCAAGAGGCAGCCCATTCCTAGCAGGTGACCATAAGACATCAATAAACAGACGCACATGAAAGCATAACAAAAACAAGACTGAATCATAGACAACATAGTAGTAGAAAATGAACTAGAATTAGTAATAAAACGTGCCTTATAGTTTTTTTTATTAAAGCTAAGTAACCAGTATAACAAAGGAGGCTTGCTTTGATCCTCATAAGCAAACACACCAAACTTAACAGCCATATCGAACCGATGCTTATCAACGACGGACCTCTCATCAAGCAAAGTACAGAAGAAGGCAAACATTTGGAATGGATACAATCAAGTACCACACCTTAGCCAGGACATCATATGGGAAAGTGACAAAAACACAAGAAAACACCACACACAAGAGAGCCAAGGGGTCAGCCTGTCCCAGTAGGTTATCACAAGGCTGCAAGGAACGGACAAGACATTTTCTTAAATAATAGTTTATTGACAGCGTATATAATATATACTTTACAACTAAAGAATTCTGACACGTTTTGTTTGCTTCAAACTCGTAAATAACAACTCAAAGAGCTTAACGCACATGCTTATTTTAATAACAAGGCATTAGAAACTATTTTCGGAGAAAACATATTTATTGAATATAAAATGTGACGCCACACCGTCAAAAATACCGTTTTATCACTTTTATCTCGGGAGTGTATGTCTAAATATTTTTTTGTCAGGCTACACATATTATATATGCTTGAAACAAATATCATGAAACAAATACAAATAAACTATTCATTTTGGAAATGTTTCAATTATACAGGTATATATTTTTATGGCTTCGTCTAAAATCAGCTGACTCGACGGCATGTTGACAGCAAAGGTTGATACCTAGCTACATGTATTCATACAGAACACGCATTTGAAATAGGCATACTTTACAGACAGTGGCTAATTCATTTGCTGATCAGATTGAGTTGTTGCTTAGGCTGTTCTGTGCATTTTTCAAATGTGCGGAGTAATATCACTTGTTTCAAGGGCAGTTGTATTTAGATAGTACATAATGCAGGACATAAACTTCTTGTGTGATTCAGTTCGCCATATGTCTTCTGGCTCTCAGTAGTCTACCCTAGACCGGCCCCCGTCTAACTGATAATGTTATCATGTTGCCAAGCATCTGATCTGTAACTTATTGCATTTTTAGCTGGGGTCCTATCTTCTAAAAGTGTCTACCTCTCGGAGAAGGCTATCAGTTTCTGAGCCAAGCAAGGAGATGCTATCAGAGACAAGTTTTGTCCAGTAAGAGTAGTTTTCCTTGAACTCAGAGCCTGTAGCCAGGCTAGAGTCTACCCCTACCATCCTAAATCTAATTAAATGATAAACGGAGATGTTGATACGACTCTTAACGGTATATAGTGACAGATAAACGGAGATACTTTTCATGACTCTACGCAGCATAATAACACAAAATAAACATCGAAGACTCAGATAGGCACTTAGCTCATGTAATGCAGTTACAAATTTCAAAACTTCACATGCTCAGGATAGGACATCGAATGCCCAGCAGACATACAGCGTTAAAACAACGTCGTATCAACGTCGATGCGACGCCAGGACGTCGCATCGACGTTTATACGACGTTATTTCGACGTCATGTGCCTGCTGGGTAGCCTATTTTGACCCACGCACGTGCTATTTTCGCTGAATTATTTCATTTTATTCCCAAGAATCACCTGTCTCTGCATTTCCATTTAGATAAAAGATTTATTGGCTAAGTAGTACACGCTGCAGAATCAATTGTGATATCGTTTTCTCACAGGTGTATATCTTTCGCATAACTATGTCTCAAGCAGTGGTGCATTATGTCTAAAAAGATAACAACTCTATTCGTGAATAAACATCCCTTATGCCCAGGTCACACATTCACGGACTGGACGCCGGATTAGCCACGGATACAATCCGGCATCATTCGTGGCAATCCGCATTGGTCCGTAGCTTTCCGTATTGCATCCGTAATCATACGTAGTAGTACTTAATCAAACGTATATAGTGCATCAGTATCGGACTACGGAAATTGGCATTTCCTGGGTCATCCGTGAGATTTAATCCGTAGTAGAACCGGCGAGGTGATCCGTGAATGTGTGACCTGGGCATTACACCGAATATGAACACAACTATGCACTTTATATTGTAGCTTCATTAACGAGCATGTTTTCATTGTTTCATTGATATCGCTTCTCACAGGTGTATATATTTCGCATAACTATGTCTCATAACAATGTCTCACGAATAGAGTTATTCTCTTTCTAGGTAAAATGCACCACTGGTACATTATGTCTAAAAAGATAATAACTCTATTCGTAAATAAATATCCCTTACGCTGAATACGAAAACAAGTGTGGACTATATAGTGTAACTTCATTAACGTGAATGTTTCCATTGTTCTTTTTAAACACATGGGTATAAATATATTTTCACTATTTAACGTCCGTATTGCCATAATGTACACTACACAAATAAATGATAGTTTATTTGAACTGGACTGTAGATTTACATATCAAGCCTGACCTTGGCCTTTGAGATCGCTAATAATAAACAGCAAAGTGGGTTTCATCATAATTTGAATATGCAAATTACTTATCCAATGACATGTCCAGATATTTTTATATTGCCCAGTAGATGTTTAGATAAATAGGTCTAGATCTAGACTATATGTGGAATTCCACAAAAACTCATGAAAAATACCGAGCAGGCAAAGAATAAAATATGTGTGTTTGATTGTTTCAGTTTTGCATCGTATAAACTGGCTTCAGTCCTTAAAGCTGCATAATCTGTAACTTTTGATATTTTCATTTTAAAAATAATGTTTCTATTTTTCAAGAACACAGTAAGAATATTAAAATTCAGGTATACATTTTACCTTTTACGTAATAATTAACACATTATTAGTGCCAAAACAACAGCATTTATGTTACAAATTAACTGTCTAGAATTATTGGAGGGACGCAAATAATTACAAATAAGAGAAAATACACCTGTTTTTATAAGATAATTCACTTTTTCATGCAGTTTTCAACTGTTGAAATAAGATTTATTGTGACAACATAACTTTATTCTACTTTTGCAAATGATTTAAAAAGAAAATATTTTTTTTTCGAAAAATGTTCATAGTTACAGAGTATCAAGCTTTAAAACAAATGTTCATCAATGTGTCAAACCATATACTTGTAGCCAGTCTAACTCTAATGGCTCTGGTTTTAAAACAGAGCCAGCAGAGTTAGACTGGCTACAAGTATATGATATGACACATTGATGAAACTTTGTTTTAAGGACTGGAGCCAGTTGATGCGTCGTATAGCTATCATTGCCACAAGTTTACTGCAGAGGGTAATGGTGCTGATGTGTGTGGAATATTGATAGTTGTGAAAAACTCATTTAAAAGTCTCTGCCAAAACTTTTGTTTTTAATTTGCACAGAGTGTTGCTGATATGTATACCAGAAGCGCAGTTCATGGGTGGATTTAGTACTATGCAAAACACACGCACGCACGCACGCACACACGCACACACACACCATTTTGATACACTTAAAGGTTCAAGTGTTTTGGCAGCCTTTGTAGTTGAGCAGCTTGGTATAAGCCTGGTATGGTTGCAAGCTCTTATTTAAATTCCCACTAAAGCGGCAAGTGTGTTCCTTAATGTACTCTTTAAACTTCTGTGGCTGTTCTTTGGCGTTAACCAGTACTCAGCCAGTTGTTTTTCGTTTGTTCTGTTTGTTTATGTCCAAGAGCCCCCGAAGGCTTACTTTGTTTGAAACGTCACAGTAGATGGGGCCACGGTTTATGTATACTCACGGGCAAAAGAAACGCTACAATCGAAGTACCTGTTTAATTTTGCCAGGTAAGAACATGTGGCTAACAAGCACGAGCTGTACGAGCTGACCATGACCAGAATCTTGAGTTAAGCCTCTGGGTAATCTAAATGTATCGATTTATCGTTTATCAGGTACGTGGGCTATTATACGAGGTTCATCCAATAAATAAAGGGACTTTCCTTATAATGCAAGAGTTCGTACCATTAAAACATCGCAAATGTAATTATTAGGTGGCATAACTTGTTGTGCATGCATGCCCAAACCTTTGCTGAAAAGTGTGGTTGCGTGTTGCTTAGCAACGTAAAAGTGATACTAAAGCTAACTTGGCCAGATTTTCCTTATACAATAAACTCATGCTAAAGAAACACAGTCTGGCATGTAATTATTGTCATGTATCTGAACATAGTTTGTCCTTTAATCTGTTATAGTTTAATTGTTCTCAATGTTAGATATGAAATATGGTCATTGCATGTACAAGTTAGTCATGGTTGCCTAGCAACCAGGCCATTGTGGAAAAATGGACTAATTGTTAAGTCTATATTTTACTGTTGCTAGGCAACAAGGGACACATTTGATACATGTTGTGAACAGATACTGTTTTAAAATACAGAATATATCTAATAATTTGTAGGTGATTTAAAACTTTTATACCAACCAACAATACTTTAAGGACTAATTCATGACCCTTACCCCAGTCTGATTTACCTATTTTTCATTTTTGTCGCTTGTTTACGCTAAATATACCTGCCAGTTTGACATTTTTCAAAAGAAGTCATTGAATTTTACAGAATAATTTCTTTATATTGTGGTTTATAGAATATATTCTTTTTAGAACTGATCTGCACATGCCGGTAACCATGGCAACCATTTGAAGGCATTTGGCCAGGTCAACTTTAAGCACCTGTTTACGTTGCTAAGCTACAAACAACATCACATTCCATCAAACTTTTGGATAAGTTGTTGGATGTGCATCAAGTATTGCCACCTTATGGTTATATTTGTGATGTTTAAATAGTACAAACTCTTACATTATAAGAAAATTCCCCTATTTATTGGATGACCCTCGTACATGTATATTTTAATTGCTGTCACCAATTTTATTTCCTTCTTAGTAATTTACCGCATAATTTAGATGTAGCGTTTCTTTTGCCCGTCAATATATAATATCATCCTATAGACTGGGCGGGGGGGGGGCGGAGATCGAACTAGGGACCCCTTGGTACATGCACAAGACGATTGGTTTATCAACTACACCATGCCGGCTCTCTAATGCACGATTTTGAGTTGTGTTAAAACAAATCAGAAGAAGAAAATCAATTAAGGTAATCACAGGTTTAGATAAACAAATCAATTATGCGTAAACTTGTTAATATTCTCTTACCCATAATTTTTAGCATATGTTTAGGGTGCTCAAAAGAACCGTCTCATTGAGACGGTTCTTTTGAGTACCCACAACATATGTTTAGATTGAGAAATAAGAAAATCATTTTTTCTGTTCTGCACTCTAAACTAAAGTCCTGAAGGTTATTATAATAATTAACAGGAAATTGTTTATGTACGGTATGTTTGATTTGAACGTTCTGCACCAAGCCTCGGTTCCAAGAAAAAAAATGCGTTGGCACGTATGAATGCTTTCTAACGAAAGAATAAAACTGTACTCCTACAAACGCAGATTTTTTATCCACACAGGCCTGTGGTGCCAATCATTACGTTAATACATAATAGATATACGAACGGAAATATGTAAAGGAGGTAAAATCTGAACTTCTGCAAAAACACACTTTTTCAGTTGAACGCAAGAATTTCAGATAACCACATTAAACAGTATATGTGACTGAGAAAAATAAACACTTTATGCGACTTTAATAAACGCAAGTGGGGAATTCGGGGGAATCAGACAATAGACTTGTTTTAATGTATATAACAGGCATTCTAACTGCCACTATCAACAGTCAGGGACATAACCTGTATAAGTTAAAATATATATCACTTGAAGAAGTTAAAATTGTGCATTTTCAACAATGGTTTTAAAGTGAGGCTACAGAAAGTAACTTATTTAGGTTATGTCTAAAGTTATTTAGGCCAAGGTCATAATTGCAAGCTCAAAAAATAACTGAATCAAGTTAAAAAGTAGCTTATTTTCTGATCTTCAATGGCATTGCGCACAAATTTCTAGACGATGCGTACAGAATTTTATTGAAAAATCGTAAAGTTATGTAATAGTCTTTCAGATAAGATTACACTCATGACCATGAAAATTACGATTACTCCAGAATATAAGAAGATGAAAAAGACACTTTCACTCTAAAAAGGTTACTTTTGTTTATGTTGCAAAAAAAAAAAACTGCTTAAAGTGATGATTTTTTAACTATTGGAGGTTATGCACCCGACTGATTAAACGCAATATCTAAAGCAATCTGGTCGAGATTCGGAATCGGATCCCTGAAAGGTCGACAAAAAATAATAAGTAAACTGTCTCTTAATCTCGGGTCAGCGAAATTGTGTCAAAACTGTTTGGCATCTCGTCATGAGAATATCGCACGATTAGTGCATATTGCACATGCAAAGACCAGACAAAACGTTTGATACTCTTATGTTGTTACTGAAATATAATTTTTAAAAAGATAGTCTTGAAAAAAATCTGCATATTACAAAAGCATGAAAAAAAAGTATTTAGCATGTTAATTTATAATTATTCAGCCTATTATCGAGCAGATGACGCTTATATATGCATGAAAGCAGATTTCCCCTTGCAAGGTTGTTGGTTTCATTTTAAGATAAGTTCTAATCAAACAAGATATTGATTTCTTAATCCGTCGATGATCAATCACAGGCCAGCCATCTGTTAGGCTAATGGAAAGAACAAATAATGAAATTAATCATATTAGCCTTTCTTCTGAAAGAAATACGTTTTCTCATTACGTCAAACCTCCTGCAAAATGTATTATTCTAATCATTGTCCTGCTGAATCCGCATATCCTATTCATAAACAAGAAAAGATACGACCAATAGACTGAATTGTATAGAATGGCTTGAAAAAATGCTATGGGCAGCAAGTTTTTGTTTTATAGTTTTAAATTAAGAACTCACTTTAGGTTGCTTCACTCAGATATTTCTAAAATAATTTAACCACTATATATTATATGAGCCAGTCCATGAGATTTCCAACAATGTGGTATGTGCGACCAGCAAACCCTCAGATCAGCCTGCGCATACGCGCAGTCTGACCAGAGCCTTTGCTAGTCGCTTGAGTATTCTATGATAGTTAAGCTACTGACTGAAAACCATTTGGAGTTTCTAAGTTTAAAAGGAGGCTGCAGAGGCTCGTCCGAGTCTACACATGTCATAATGCCACATTGTTGGACGTCACATGCACTGGCTCATATTGCGATTCTGATTACCTACTTTTACTCATTTGTTAAGAAAGTAAACCTCGCTTTAATCAGAGCTATTTTATATCTTATGATCAAAAATCATTGAAAAATATTTATGTTAAAATTGATAACCCCGAACATAGAATGTTTATGTCCTAACTTGTTTGTTTGATTTGATTCTTTACGTCCCATCAACAATCTTTCAGTTATATAGGGACGAGTCTTCCTGGGTTGAACCAGTACTAAGCTAGGATAAATGTGTCTTGCTCAAGGACCACAACGCAGTGACGCCGGTGAGGCTCGAACCCGCGGCCCTTCGGTCTCGAGTCAAGCACTCTACCACTGAGCCACTGCGCTCCCTGTTTATGTCCTAACACCATTCTGACTAAATGAAGAATAAAATCACATGGATCATGAGTATTTACTTGTAAAAACCAGGCGTTAGGGAAAATATTTTTTTTTTTTTTTTTTTTTTTATTTCTCAACCAAAACATAATGTTAAAACTGATGTGTACGAAAATATTTACAATTTTACGCTAAATTTTTTTGTTCAACTAAACCTATGATTTAAATAATTTAAATGATTTAAATAATATGAAAGCCACCAAATGATAGTTAACAATTTGTTTTGATCATTTACGACTTAACAATTGTGTTTCTTGCTGCTTTACTTCATAAAAGTATCATAAAATAAAATATGCGCATGGCTTTTTAAAAAAGAAAGTGAGTATGATCAGTATCTACCACAATCACACACTGCAGACCAACCCATAGCACCGCGAGGCAGAGCAACAGTACATATCTAGTAACAATTCATCTGTAAGACAATAATAGCTAAGCAACCAACTTTCTCTTCTTCTTCAAGATGCTTGCAAAACTAGAATGGACACAAAGTAATGCATAACAAAACAAAGGCAAACACAGACCTCCTACAAACAATGGGAAGCAAAGACAACAACAGAACCACCGCCTTAGACCGGAGAGAAGCCTAAGCCACCGGTGGGCTTAAATGTATTTTACTAGCCTATATTCTGTTGTTGTTAAAACACAAAATTGTTTACTTCCTAACTAACGCAATGTATCATCACAGAGAAACTATCAAATCAAATTAACACATTACGATGATGCAGGGCTCACAGATAGACGGAGCTAAAGAAAACCTCAAGTTGAGCTACGGTGGGCCCAGCCAACGACAAGCACCAGGCACCGGGTCCGAGGTGTAATTAAAGAGGAAACCGTGCTTGGGTTCACAACCAGGCATGCAGACTGTCACATATCCATGCTGCAGCCCGCTCTTTTATAACGTTTAGTAATCTTTATAAATTGAGCACTTAAATTAGGCCCCTGAAGGCTGAGACAATATACCCTGTATTTGGGCATCTTTCATCAAAAGATAGATGTGCATGGATGTTAAAAGAATTATTAAACACACATGCTACATGTACATGCGCGGATCCAGAAAATACCGCCAGGGGTCCTGAAGTGTTTTAGGCATCAACATATTTCACAGCGGGTCATACGGACATCCCTTGGGTCCAATTGCTCCTCGAGGGGGTCCGTTTCAGAAATTCTAATGAAACCTATAGCCACTTGTGCGATTTCCAGGGACAACATCTCATGCGCTGATTCAATATACTCTATACGGTTCCATGACAACGTTAACTATGCTTCAAGGGGGTCCGTATCAGAACTTTTATTGAAACCTATAGCCACTTGTGCGGTTTCCAGGGAGTGGGGGTATGGACCCCCTGCCCCCTCTGGATCCGCCCATGATGTATACTACTAACATCTCATGCGCTGATTCAATATACTCATTATGGTTCCATATCAACGTTAACTATGCTTCATGATAAGAATGCGTAAATCATTCAAAAAAAATTAACCAAAACAAATGTTGTATGTACTCAAAAGGACCGTATGTTCATATATGGTTAAACTGAGAGACAAGAAAAAACACAATTTTACGCTCAAAGATTTTGCTTAACTGGATCTATGGTTTATGCTCAAATCCTTGAAGTTCCTTGTTTGATCTGCGATTTGAGTTTATTTTGCATAACGAGATTCCGTTGCATTTTGCCAATATTTCATCTCATTTTTTGTCAATTTTCTCTTTAATAACAGGTCAATCATATTTGGATTCCTTATGACAGAATATGAATCTCAGAATGCATTAAATTAGCATATCAGAAGCAGTGAAGGGCAAATGGGCCTCGGCGCGAGAAAACCGGATTTATTTCTGATTTTTGCCGTCTTTCTTACTTTAAATATACGCAAATCCTTTTAATACGATCAGAATTCAGAGAGATAGATATACAAATTAGGAGGGTATGCCCAAACAACAATTCATATACAAGGTACTCTTTAATACAACGGGAAGTTTACAAAATGAAAATGTATCCTTGGTGTATGTTAATCACCAAAACAACCAAACAGCTACACAGTTTCAGAAAGAAGTGATGAAATAAAAAGGGTTCGGATCTTACTTTATCCGAAAAGATTGTGGGAATTATTTGATAAGCTTACTTAATACTTACATTATAATATCTACTCTTGGAATGTGAGATTTGAAAAAAGAGATATAAACAGTAAGTTATTTGATAGAGAATGATAAGCAGTTTTACCAAATTTCCAATGTTATATGATAGAAATAAATAAGCTTGTCAATTTAGACGTAATAATTGGTAATCTTTGAAAATAATTCCCTGCCACCCCCCCCCCCCACACACACACTCACCCTCGGGCTCCACCCATGTAGCTACACTAGCTATTCAGCTTCAACATCAGCCGTTTATGTTAGGATGTTCAAAGTGTAACACTTATACCTAAACCTGTCTGTTTAGCTACAGGGGTAAGCTAGAAGCCTTACGGCGGTTTTTTTTTGGGTAAAATGCAATCTAACAAGTACCACTAGCCTGTTTGGATAAGTCACATTTTCTCGGTGAACCATTTTGATGCAATCAAATGAATGGGAATATCTCCTTTTATTCCCATAAAATAATATATTAGCTCCAAAAGTCGAACTGTTTTTTTTTTTTACCTAATTTCTCTTTAGATATTCTAGCCTGAAAGGTTTGTTATTGTTCCCTTATAATGTCTAGAAAAAAACAACAACAAATTCTTCCAAAATAAAGAGAATACACTGAACTGAAGTTATAAGTGGCCATCTTACATTTTTGCGCCTGTTCACGGAGTAAAAATCAATCTTACAAAATTTTAATTTAGTAAAAAAAGGCTTTGTCGAGACTCTGCAAATTATGCCATTTCAAAATGACTGGTAGATCTTGCACAGACGAAGTCCAAGTAAAGGTACCCTCATTTCAAAAAGTCACAAAAATTAGTGTGATATAATATATTCCTCTGATACGGTATCCATTTATATTTTAATTAGTTAGCAGCTGTGATATAAGGTGAAAAAGAATTATAAGTTTTAGCACAATTGAAAGCTCCGTTTCTCTTCTACATTAACATGAAAACAGCCACTAGCAGCAGCTTTAGCTTTAACCATGCAATTCGCATACACACTTTACATTGCTCTGTACGCTTTATTATCTGCAGCACGGCACTGATTTTTTCAGCGATTATTCATAATTATGGATAGACGTCACTGTTAAAAATTTACAAAAATCTTTTACATATGCCATTTAAATGACCTTTAAAATTTCATGTTAATATTAGAAGTGAACACCAGTTTCGCAAAAATTATCATTAGAAAATGGACTAATCAAGCTGTTATGTGTTTGGTAAAACATGTTCAAATGAAATAAAACACATACAATTATTTTAGTATTTGAAGATGATGATTTTCGAAAATATCCAAATTAGCGTTTAGGAAAATGAAAGTGAAAAGTGGCCGCTTATAACTTCAGTTCAGTGTATACCGTACTAAGTTTGAAAAGAGCAGAGTCGGTTATGTGAGTATATAGACTAACGCCCTTAGTTTCGGCTTAAAGAGTAATCTGGTCTTTACCAGTGCCCAGATTTCATAGGCGTACCTCCTATTAGGTAGATACGCACGTACAAAATGATAATTGAATATATTTAAGAGAAATCACATTATGTTGTTCCATACCCTAGTGAACTGCTCCTAAAGGAAATAATTCGCTGCCTCTGGCAGCAAATCATTTAACTTTGAAATGGGACGCAATAGATGAGAACCCCTGCTCATCTCATTAGTCTCCCTTTGGTGTGTATTTTGGCCAAGTCTTAGCAATATTTAGTCCTTAGTTCCCCTGTTCCCCTATAATCCATAACACAACAAGAAGAGCCTCACTTTTCTCATACTAATGGAGTAGTATCACCTTGCAGCACTACCAGAGCTTAATTACCCCTATATGTTCTATCAATATTTCAATTACACTAGACATGTTCGAACTCTCCTCAAGAGTTTATATAAACAGGTGAAGTCAATTTTACCTTCTCGTTAAAACCAGCAAGGGTCTCTTCAAGGCAGGATTACATTTACGTTCGATAATGCATAAAACGAGACTAAAAGCATAGTTACATTTAATATAATTTAGTAAGATGTACTTTATAACGTGTTGATACGTATTCCATAGTTCCAATGTAATACGCGCGTGTTGACCATTAGAATCGCCAAAAGTATAAGAGCGAGTGAGCTACAGTCAAGCCAGAGAAGTGCAAGCAACACACATGCGCTACGCTAGATAGAGGTGTGCATAATCTGATGAGATGCAGGTGTACTAGACTTTGAGATCAACGTGTAATAGACATTCTGAAAAAGAGGTACCTGAAAACTTGTGCACAGTGAAGTTCAATACTGGTATAACAAATAACACAAGTTAGATAACCTTAGCAAACAGTTTGGACCCAGTTCATGTGCGACAAGTTGTTTCCTGAACTGTTACAACGGACAGTTTGTCTCGTTACGAGCCAGTGTTGTCTGTTGACAACATTTGCAAACATTTTGGATCCAGAGCCTGATTAACACTCTTATGATATAATGAAGGAATACTTTGAAACAAAAAGTTATAATAAAAAACCAAAGAAATAAAATCAGCAGGCAACATAAAGCAAGTCTAATTGCCAAGCATACAGAGTTAAATGTGCTTCTTAAACCTTGGTGTTCCGTATTAAACCTTTAAATACTGGTGACTCCTAAATGCGACCTTTCATCATGGTCTACACTATTTGCTGGGTCAAAAATTATCTTCAGATAAATTAATACAATTTTATTTTGAAGTTATAACATGTGATCCTTCGATATATACAATGGACCATCAGAAGTGTATTATATCAAACAATTGGATAGAATCCATTATGCATAAGGGGAATACCACAATCACACATCGCAGACCAACCCACGGCACCATGAGGAAGAGTTACAGAACATTTACAGTAACAAGACATCCATATGACAACACAAGCAAGGCTACCAGCTCTATCTTCCTCTTCAAACTAGATATGACAAAAAGTAATGCACAACAAAACAAAGACAAACACAGAACCCACACAACCAATGGGAAGCACACCAAGCAACAGATCAACAGCAACAGAACCATTCAGCAGTCTAAGTCACTGGGGGCTTAAATCCATTCTTTGGGTACCAAATCTTCGCCCTAGATTCTGTTTTTGTTAAAACACAAAATCGTTTAGTTCACATGGAGCCTTCTTAGCTAATACAGTGTATCATTCCAGAGAAACAATCGAACCAAATTAACACACTATGATGAAACAAAGAAAAGGGCTCATGACACAGATAGCCAGAGCTAAAGGAAACCTCAAGTTGAGCTACGGTGGGCCCAGCCAAGGACAAGCATCAGACACCAACTTGTACTTCCATATAGTTTAGGTGTATTCTTGATATGTATCATTTGCGCTAATGTTAGGACTAGTCAATTGAAGGCAGAAAAAGAGAGTGAGTACATCCGGAAATACCACAATCACACATTGCTGACTAACCCACGGCACCGCGAGGAAGAGTCACAAAAGACAACCAGTCACAAGACATCGGTAAGGCAAATAAAGTAAAGCTACCAGCTGTCTCTTCCTCGTCTAAATGGTTGCAAAACTCAAAAGGACACTAAGTTATGCATAGCAAAACAAGGACCAGACACAGAACCCTCACAGACAGTTGGAGGAACATTAAACAATGAATTAACAACATCAGAATTACTGCCTCGGAACTGACAGCAGCCTAAGCCACTGGAGGCTTAAATGCATTCTTCTGGCGCGAATTCTACGCACTAGCTTCTGCTGTTGTTAAAAGACAAATTATGTTTAGCTCGCATGGAGGTTTCCTAACACATGCAATGCATCATTACAGAGAAACAATCTAATCAAATTAACACCCTACCAATTTTAGTTGCCTTCGTCAACTGCCAAAGCTAGTGAGCACGAGCAGTGACGACTCTGCTACAAAAGTCAGGAAAATCTGGATCCTTTGTAAATAAGAAAGGCCCTACAAAATGGGAAAACCGTTTTTAAATCTGCTCGTGAGATATACAAATGTACTCTTTTCTTTCTTATTTGATACAACAGACTTGGCCATTGTACATAGCAAGATGACACATGTTATAATTTCCCAGTGCAATTATATACTTGTCTCTGAAGATCGTCTTACCAAACAGTGTAGACCTTGATGAGAAAAAGTACCCGTTTATGGGGTTTTAGTCTACAAAGGGTTACGATGATAATATAAAAGTTGGTCCTTTATCTAAGTCCTCACCAGTATATCCATAATCGGATCCAGAGGGAGGGGGGGGGGCAGGGTGTCTGGACCCCTCCTGAAAAATCTAAAAAATATAGGATTTCTTAGTAATGCTTGTCCGGATCCCATGAAAAAATCCCAAAGTTACCAAGCAAGAATTTCATGTTGGGCCATCATCTGCACGCCAGCGAAACGCCATTTCAATGGCGTTTCGCTAGCGGGCCGATGATGGCCTGCTGAATCCTCCCTCCTCATGCAATCGTGATCTAGTTCAACTATCGTGGCTGTTGTGTTTGTGTTTATACGAAGATGGTAGTTACTTCACACCAACTTTATTATGATATCATGGTGTTTATAGACGGATAGCTTCAAATAAGCTATAATTTAACAAGACTAGATAAATTGATGATATATTAAGTATACAGAAGCTTCACTGTTATAGGTGTGAGAAAAACACAGACAGCTGATAATGGGGTCAATGTATTGGGGATTCAGTCTTCACTTTATCAGCCTTGGTCATGTGTTGATCCAGATGGGGGGACAGGGGGTCCGGACCCCCCCTAAAAAATCACAAAAATAGGGTTTCTCCGGATCCTCTGAACAATCACAAAGCTACATTAAATTACATTAAAATGGCGGACCGATGAAGGACCGCTTATATTGACATTTGGAGCCTCCCTCGTAAACTAAAAAATAAAACAAACAAAAAAAAACAAACAAAAAAAAAACGTTGTCAAAGTTGGACCCCCTCTGACAAAGTGTTCTGGATCCGAGCATGATGGTAATTTCGTATAAGAGACTATTTAAGCGGATTTTCGGTTATTTGGGCGAAGATTGGGCCTGTAAAAATATAAAAGCAAGTCAAAGTGACCTCGGATGATGTCAGTTCTAAGTCTTCGATTCTGTTGTTGTTGATTCATTCTTTGTTATGCCTCCTATTTTGCGGGCGTTTTGTTGTGTAAAGTGTGGTGCTAAGCGTCTTTTCTAGTTTTGCAATCAACTTGCTAATGAAGAGTATGCTGATTGCTCTCCTTTGTTTGTGTCCCTGCTGTCATGTAGGCGTATGTGTCATGTGTCTCTTCCTCGTGGTGCAGTATGTAGGCCTGTGGTCTGTGGCATTTTCTGGTCATACAGTTAAACCTGTGTAAACGGCCAATCAAAATAGACAAAGCAAAGATCCTAAATAGTAGCTTAATGAAGGATTGGAGCATCCTGCATCAAGCGATTATTGGTCAAATACAAGGCAATTTTCGGACCTTTTGAGAGTGGCCGTTTTACACAGGTTTTACTGTAATCACTTGGGCCTTGACGCAAGAAAACATGTAACAACAAAGTTGCATACCAGCCTGCAAATCTGCGCTGTCTCATCAGCACCTATATTATTCGCTTATGAAAAACTATATTATCTAAACTTGCTTTATGCATACTTTCAATATTCTAGCTGATCTATGCAGCTCAACAGACTAGTTTGGGTCTAACTTGGCTTCTCACGTCGAGGCCCACTTTTTTAAATGAACATCTGACCCACACGAGTACTTGTAGCTCGCCATGTTCTAGATACAGTAAAACCTGTATAAACGGTCACTCTCAATAAGACCACAAATTGGGTTGCAATGCCAATTATCACTTAATGCAGGTCGAATGTATTGCAGAATGTTCACTTTTGAGCTTTCTGCAATACGTTTTACCTTCATTAAGCTACCATTTGTCATAAAGATCTTTGTTTTGTTTATTTTTGAGTGGTTTACTGTAGTTTAAGCAAGATGTAAGAGTTGTGTCACTTTCCAGTAAAACGCACGAATGGACTAAATACATATACTTTGTTTTGTTATACTTGGATGTTAAAGTAATAATACCGGTTGCTTGATATTCTGAAATGGACCTCCTATCAGTTAATTCGAAGTTATCTATAGCTAAATTTATCTATCATCATCACAGACCATTCACAGACGTTTTATTAAAACATTAAATTCCTTTTCTTCCATGTTTCACCTGTAACATTTACTTGTTTGTGACATCAACTTGTCTGTAACATTCACATAATATACTAATTTATAATAAAGTGGTACGTATACGTAAAACAGCAACAGGGTGAATGAGAATGTATTTCCTCACCAAGAAAGAACAAGCTCTGAAACCAACTATCATGACGTAATTATATAAATGAAATATCGATAATTGAAGGGGTTATCGCAAGAACATGACCACACATAGAGGGTTTCTAGCGACAAGGCGGGCCATTTCCGTAAATGAGACGTTCATTTTGATTTGTTAAAATAACGTCTTGAGACGCTGCACATATTCAACAAAGACCTATTTACCAGCAATCCTTGCGATCTATTCCATATATTTAAAAAAAAAAGAATTGTTCCCTTCTCCTTAATAATTACCTTGATTCGATTGGAATGATAATTAATTTTAATTTGGTCATTTACTGTATTTGCTATTCTTAGTAACGTGTATGAAATATTGACAGATAAACCAAGGTTAATAATTGCCCATTAACATAGATTTTATACAGTTGATGCCGTATATATAATAAAACGACCATTTTGCAAAGCGTTTACGTAAACTTTGTCAGATATTTGATGTCTTTTTTTGTCTTTATAACCCAATCCTCTAGGCTGAAGATGTCCCTAATATAAGTTGTGTGTGTATGTAGGGACATTTTATTGTCAAAAGGGAATCTTGGGTCTATGTGGGGGCATCTAAATCAAACTGAACGACACAACTTTAAACTATTCAATGACAAACGACACGTTTTAAAGCATATTCCCTTTGCATGCGCAGTAAGAATACCTTAATTTTTTGAAATAGAGAAATCGTCTATCTTTAAAAGTTCAGCACTTCCTCTTTTTTGAAAACTAGCAATGCTTTCAATCATAGTTTGATCGAAATGGTACCCGGTTTAAAGACGTAAAACGAGGGGTGGGAGCAGAAAGTTTTTTTATGGCTTTGCAAATGATGAGCTTCCTTGAAACGCATTTGGATTCGTAGTATGTATATTTTTCTGTCAACCCACGCCCATTCTAAAAGCATAAGGGTAATTTTGAAAAGTTGGTATTTGTTATCATGTCAACTAGGGAAATTGTAAGCCTTATCGCTAGAACGCATTGGCAATTAAGATAAAACACACACAAAACGTACATATGTCTTAAAGTACGTGTTAAGTAAATATCAAATACGCTTGAAATCATGTTTACACCTGACAGAACACGATATGAAATGCCATAAAATGATGTTGAATAGCATTCCAGTTATCTTTAAAAAGTGATTTTATTGCAAAAACCTGGCTATGTTACGTAATTTTGAAAAACATATTTTTACCCTTTTTTAAAATAGTTTTACCCCTGATGAATAATTTTGCATTCCAATTATTTGTCAATAAACTGGAAAAAAAGAATCTTATATATAATAATGGTCTCAAGTCCTATGTGCTGGCAACATATTTGACTCATTTTTCATCTGATGCACAGTTGATTGCATCAAAGTGCCCAAGTCCACTGTTGGGTGGACTCAGATCACTGTTGGGTGAACTCAGATCACTGTTGGGTGGACAGAGCTCAATGTTGGGTGGACTCAGCCCCATGTTGTATTATTTTCTCTTGTGAGGGATATGACCATTATGACATTATTATCACATGGTAGCAATGGCTCGTAATCATGACATGTCTTATCATAATCAGATTCTCCTATATACTTGGTGGAGCGTTCGTTATCTAGATATATCCTTACAATTAGAGAACTAACTCAGGTCTTTGTGTAGGTGATATTATTTTAGTAACATTGAACCTTTTGCCTGCTAGTGCTGTCTACTGATAGCCTTTGCTAAAAGTTTAGACATAGAGATACAAACTGTTTGACAATCTAATGGTCTTTCTGAAAGATTTCATTCTTAACGTTAATTTTGGAACATCAACATATGTCAAAAATATAAATACAAAATCTAGCTTGCAAATAGTTAAGCAGGAATTCCTTGAGAAATAGTGTGGGAAAAACAATGTGCCAAGTAGGTGATCCTAATATCAACACAAATACAAAAGCAATTATCTCATCGTAACTGTTTATAAATATAACGCAACTTAGGATAGTTAAAGCTTTTAAGCTTCGTCATGTCAGATTGTATTATATTAGGTCATAAAAACATTTGTAATTCACAAATCGACACCGTTCAGTCTAGTGTCTACATCAAAGTTGTTACTTTGCCAGTGAGCATGAATGATGTGACATTTAAACAAGTTCATCTAAATATTACTTAATATCAACACAAATACAAAAGCAATTATCTCATCGTAACTGTTAATAAATATAACGCAACTTAGGGTAGTTAAAGCTTTTTATCTTCGACATGTCAGATTGTATTATATTATGTCATACACACATTTGTAATCCACAAATCGACATGATTCAGTCTAGTGTCTACATCAATGTTGCGACTTTACCAGTGAATTTGTTGGATGTGACATTTAAACTAGTTCATCTAAATATTACCTATCTATTACTAATCAATTTAATCATTTCCTTCATAGGATCCACCCACTATGAATAATTTTAAAAATAAATCTTCATGTTGGTACATACACATCACTTCTCACTTCACTATCACTAGTGTATGATCAGATGTATCATATTTCTATAAGCAAACAGAGTAGACCCTGATCATGCAGCTCTTATGGGTATGCTCTGTTTGCAAAAGGGTTAAAATGCGTCTCCATGAGGTAAAGGTTTAGTTCAAGAGCTGGTTAATCTATGCAACTAACAATATCTTTATGCTATTTTTAAAATGAAACGGCTATTGGAGCATCAAAGCAGGTGAGTATGAGCAGGATATACCACAATCACATACAGACCGATCCACAGCACTGCGAGGAGATATAGAACACAGATACTAAAAAAAAAAACAGTAAGAACACAATCAAGTTCAGCAACCAACTCATTTATTTGCAAGATGAATTCATTACAATTAGAAAGGACATTAAGAACTACGTCTAAAAAGACCAAATACAAAATTCTTAATACAATGGAGCAAAAACAAACAATGAATCCCCACCAACAAAATCACCATCTTAGAACAGACAGCAGCTGAGAAAATTGGGAGTGGGGTTGTAAAGACATAATATGCGGCTAATGCCTATGCTCACCATTCCTGCGTTAGATAACATATTTTTTCTTCAACTTCAATTATTGCGAGCCGGGAATATTTGGCCTCCTAGCCTAGTGTCGGACTATAGAATCAGAAAACCAGGGTCGATTCCCGGGCGGGCACCTATTTTACAGCGCGTTTTCTTTTCTTCTTTTTAGCGGTTTAATGCTGAATTACTTCAAACTAGTAATATTGAATTATACAAATGGCAAACACTTCCACTCCTTAACGTTTTATATTGAATTATGCTCGAAGTATGTTGGGTTGTGGTTAAATTTGGCCCTCCTGAAGATAATAAGTATGGTGACCCCCAATTGTTTTTTCGCTTTTCTAAAAGGTAAAATTATAGTTCATGAAATAAAAATGAAAATTTAAGATTTTCAATGTCAGAGTTTTCAATAAATGATTTACTCTTAAAATCCAAATTCTATTTTCGGGGAATTACCAAAGTATATCATGCTTTTTTTTTGTCACGGCTTGGGATAACAAATAAATTTTCACAATTATTTCTATAAAGCTTGATGTCATGAGCAATAATAAAAATTAAAATAAAGAAGTTGGGTGAAGATTACACCTAGTTTAGCTTAATATTTAGGACTTGTGTTATTCTTTTATTTGTTCAGAAAATTGGTCAAATGATGAAAACTTCCAAATGAGATACGGAAAAATTAAGCATGATGACATATATTATTTATTTCATAAATTGACAGCCCGTGCATAAAACAAACTGTATGCAAAGTATTGAACAGATTTCAATGTGGGAAGTATTAAGTAGCATCTGTCCTTAAATATAGTTAACCGTCCGAATATCACTCTAGAAAAGATGCATAATGGTATCGACGCTCCAAGTTGTAGCTCGTTTAACTGTAGATTTGGCGACCATACTTTAATTTGACATTGCAACTTGTAATATAACGGCTCTATCCAGAAAACGGTGATTAATAATTTCGACATCAAAACATCTTCTCATTCATTGTTAATGGTACATTTGTAAATGAAACCTTGTCATATATAAAGGACAAAATTTGTTCAAAAGCTCCTTTGTGTCCTTGTCACTTTCCAATGTGGTGTCCTGGGTCGGTACTTAATTGTACCGATTCTTGATCTTTGCCTTCTTCCTTACTTTGGTTACTCTGATGGCTTCAAAAGAATTATAAACACAAAATCATTTTACTTTGTTCAGCGAGTTATATCAGAATCACCATTTGTTCATACTAAAGTGGAACAATATTTGATAATTGAAAGCTCAAACCGACCTCTAAGCGTCAATGGAAGGTGCACAATTCCATATTATGAACTATTTGCATGTTGGGTAATTATCCATGTTTTTTTTTATCGTCTGATGACTTTTTATAACTATCGTTTTCAAAATAAAATAAAATTAGGCACGCTATCAGAGCGTCAAACGTTTCATCGATGTTAATTGATTTGATTGTTTCCCTGTGGTGATACATTGAATTAGTTAGGAAAAAACAAGTTTTGTGTTTTGACAACAGCAGAATTTAGGGCAAAGATTTTGCCATTGAAATTAATTTAAGCCTTGCTTCGGCTCTTGGCTGTTCAAAGGTCCTAGTTCTGTTGTTGATATAGAGGATCTTACATGAGTGATCATGTTTTATTGAATTTATTATACGAGTTGAGGAAAAGAGATAAAATGCGAGGCTTGCCGAGCATTTTATCACTTTTTCGCAACGAGTTTAATAAATTCAATAATACAAGAGCACAAATGTTAGATTCTATTTATCATATGACAAACACTTTGAAATCTCATTTTTGGCGTAAAAACGTTATAATTGTGTTATTATGTACGCAGCGTTGTAATGGACGTCATAACGTTTCCCGTAAATCTATAAACCACTAGTGGTTTATCGATTTTATTGCATGGCGTTATTTCACTCCCAGACGCGACGTCATATGATAATCATTGTTCATTGTTGTTGGGGTTTGCGCTTGGTCCTTGTATTGTGGCGCAGTACGCTCGTATTAAGTGTCCTTTCTAATTTGCAAAAATATCGCAGGGGAAGAAAGAGCTGGCCGATATACGCTAATTGTCTTCTTGATGTCGTGTAGCTGTATGTGTTCTGTGACGCTTCCTCGCGATGCCATGGGTTGGTCTGCAGTGTGTGATCGTGGCAATTCCTGGTTAAACTTATTTACGTTTGGATCCAGAACATCGGTCCTGATTTAGGCGCAAACAGTTTGAAAAGTTATACGATAAAAATCGCCTCTAGTGAGGAAATAGTTATCAGCGAATACAAAATATTAAAACAGATATAGACAAATTGCCACAAAATACACATATGGGCCATGACATGTGTAATCAACAATGTGGCATTTTGTCAAGTGTAGACTCAGACGTGTGCAGCCTCCTTTTAAGCGTAGAAACTCCAAATGATGTTATTGCCAGTAGTTTAACAGTCACAGAATATTCAATTGACTAGCATAGGCTCTGACCAGACTGAGCGTATGCTCAGTCTGGTCTGAACCTTTGCTGGTCCTACATACCACATTGTTGGAAATCTCATGTCATGGCTCATATAGTTATGTAGAATCGGGCAAACGTGTACGGAATTTAGAAAACTCCAAGACATAGACGATAGTTTGACTGGATGTACTCGTATACCTTGCATTATAATACCAGCATTGGAAGCTGTGTAGCCATGCTTTGTGTTCTTTGAAAACACTTCAATGCAAATTAAAAGGCAAGATCATTAGGTTATAACAAATAGATATAAACACCTGAGATTTTCAAAACACAACAAGAGACCAGACATTTTTAATTATCACCCAGAAGCTATATAAACTGAACTGACGCACTGATATCAGTTTCGTTGAACCTCTTTTCTTACATGTACCGTTATTTACAGAAAAAAAATGTGTTCAAGTTTTTCAGGGTATATTCATAGTCTACAGTAGGTATATCATTTGGGACTCGACGTGAGAAAACCTGTCTTCGGTGGTTTGCGATGAACAAAGGCGCAGCCCAGCCTGCGCATCCGCGCAGTCTGGTCCGCGCCTTTGCTATTCGCTATCTGGATAGCATAGTACTCAAGCTTGCTCCATACAAAAGTCCACTTTTCTAGCTAGTCTCTGTAGCTCAGGAGACTGTTTTGAGCCTCGCTTTGGCGGAAACCCCGAAGACAGGTTTTCTCGCGACGAGGCCCATTTATTGTAGCCTAATATTCGAAACAAATGGCAAAAATATTTCTACAAGACTAAACCAAGTCCATACATGAAGGTCACAAATATAATTCAATTTTTTCAATTCTTTATTACTCTAGGTTAACAACAAGAGAATCAAATTTTACATAATATGTTCCTATACTAATAACGTGAGCATCAACACATCCGAGTATTACCTTTCCAGATGCGTAATCCTCGGAATGAGGGGTTACAACAGACCTAATTTATGATCGTTTTTTTCTGATCTGTGAATTTGTCTATGGTCAGTTACTGTATGTAAATATTATTAACATGATTGTGTCACGTGGGCATTAATCCGGTCTGATTGAGTTGACAGGTACTATCCTGCCAGCCAAGAGTGACAGTGACGCCATGTTTTGTTTACAAAGTTATTAGGGCCTTAGAATCGATAGATCACTGGTTTATTAATCCTATCCACAGGATAGGATTAATAAACAAGTGATCTATTGATTCGCAGTAGCTCAAGTGAAGTGTACACACTAGTGCTTTACTTAGCAATTGTAAACATTTACGTCGCATCGACGTCAGCATTACGTCGTTTGATAAACCGATGATAGGTGGTAAAATTTTTTTTCGAAGGCTGGGGGAAGCAAACATCAGCTCATTAGCTCTAGTGACAAGACGAGGCAATATTGACGCCGATGCAGCGCTTTAACGTCGCATCGACGTCAATATTACGTCGTTTGATAACATTTGATGAAATTTTCGAAGACTGGGGGGAAACAGATATCGGCTCCTTAGCTCTATGGACAAGACGAAGCAATATTGACGCCGATGCAGCGTGAGAGTGAAATACCCACATACCTAGTGAAAACAAGAATGGATGGAGCCATTTGCTCAGTTTTAGTAAACTGAGTAATAGGGAACGTTTTTGAGAATTTTGTTAAATTTGGACCAGTGTAACAAAAGGACATGTCGTTTAAAGGGTTTTCCTCCTTTTAACTAAAACAATGTTAATATGTAGGTACAGAACAAACAATAAACAATTAAAGTTGTAGGCAATAAGTGATATGTCCAAGTTTTCATTTCTAGCTACTCACTAATAAAATGGGGAAGTGTGATTTTATAAATCTAAATCTGAATGGGTACTTGCATTGATGACCTCTGGACTGACAGAAAATTTGAATCCATTTTGCACCTACAGTAAAACCTGTGTAAAACGGCCACTCTAAGAAAGACAGCAAAATGGTTTTCAATACCAATTATCGCTTAATGCAGGTCAAAAGTAGTGAAGAATACTCCCTTTGGACCTTCATTAAGCTACCATTTGTCATTAAGATCTCTGTTATGTCTATTTAAAGTGGCCGTTATACACAGGTTTAACTATTGCTCGTTGATTTAATATATGGAAGGACAAATGATTTCGACAATAAAATGATATTTTTGTGTAGGTCATATTATGTGCTAATATACTCTTTGATATAATGTGTTTTGATAAGTTCAAAGTAGTCTTAGAAACGAAATTTACTGGTCAAAGTCCTAGCCATTTCGTGTAGTTTGCTATTATACAGCCTAATCCTAGATAGAAACATACGTCTTCTTGCATGAATAAAATAGATAAAGGTCAGGTAGACCTGCTATACAATCAGTAATACGTACAATGCGAAAACGACCTGGAATTGCTACAATCAAGGGATATATTTAGGAAGCATCTGATTATATACTGAAACAATAAAGTTATGTCCGCTTGACGTTTATGTCTGCCAGTTCAAAATTTATGAACACATTTCATTCAAATTTTCACATTACCAACTATGATCATTTAGAAACGTTTAGCAACTAAGATGAATTCATTTGATGATCAGTAGAGCCGCTGACAAAGCAGCGAACACGAGCACCCTTAAAATCAAAAGTCACAACATCAATAGCTTGTGTGTCCGTCATAATCCCGATTTTTTAAGCACATTTAAACATCACTGAGCAAATTCTATAGATGTTATTCTTGCTAGCTTTATGCTTTGCTTTAAAGACCACAGCAATTAATCTGTAACATACTCTGACGTGACAAAATATCGATCACGAACGTGCATGAAAACACTCAGAAAAATCAGTTTTGGTCCAGTACTTTGATAATCAACAGAATTGGACAAACTTGATTTTTTCGTCATCACAAGCATTTCAACATTAATTAAGACTAATCAGCATCAAAACAATTGATTATGGAAACTTTCAGATGATTTTGCAGTAAGGGGTGGGGTATAAAACACAGATTTAGTAAACATTTGATACCCAACATCAGCCATAGATTGTGTTGTTCTCTTTTGTGTAAGTGTTGTCATAAACAAACACAACACATTAAAACAAAAACGGTCTCAAAATAATATTAGGTTAAGGAGATATGGAAGTTCTTAAATTGTTATTTGTTTAATTCAAAGGGAGGTAATTTCATTTAATTTCGTAAATTAAAGGTTTTGAACTGTAATGTCGCTCGTTCAATAAGCAGACTTGGAATTTTTAGATGTTTTTTCATCGTCGGACGTTTCTTGCGGCCATTTAACGTAAAATGTGTCACGTTTTGATGATTAACTTCTTGATGATAATGGAAAAAGCTGTGTGCACATTAGGTTCAACATCCCTTTATGATAAGAAGATAAAATCAAATAATAACCAAATTTTGTGCGTCCTACGTTTGATAAACATTTTGGTTTTATTTTTGTTGCGACATCTTAACTGGATTGATAGATACAGTACCTTGAAAATCGGACGTTACTTTTTTGTTTGAGTATATCTTTGAAAAATAATGTCAATTAGAAAGGGTAAATGATCGATAACGTACAGCGTGCATACGTACATTAATTATACTAAAACTATTCATTGCAAGGTCAATGCGAACGGTAAATACTAATATCGTATTTTTATATGCTCTGTGATTATTGTTTGTACGAGTAAACGAAATTTTCCAACGACGAAGCAAAATTTTAAAGATGCCTTATGGATCAATAAAACCAGTCCGGAGTATCAACGTACATGTAGGGTATGGTGAATATATAAGCACTTTGGGGGAAGGGTATTCGCATCGTATGCATTGAAGACCAAAAGTAAAGAAGAAAAAACTTCAGGAATCGATCCAATTAAGTACCACATATGATCCGTGACACCATACAGGAAAGTGACAAAAACACAAGAAAACATCACACACAAGAAAGCCAAGATGCCAGTACTTTCCCAACAGCTGATCACAAGAATGCATGTAACGGACAAGGCAGCATAAAAAAGACAAATATGAAACAGAAATAACAAAAAGGATCCACAAATGAAGCACAGCCTTGAAACGGTCAGTAAAAATATACAGGAGGGTTTAAACAGTTTTAACGGTACCAACCTCACCCTCAGTGCTAATGTGGATCAAAACATACAGCTGTTTGGTTAGCATGAAAGATCCTTAACTTATTGATGCATCATCTCCTAGTCAAAAATCAAGATAGTTTAAAAGCTTAAGCTTAGGCTGCCATGCAAAATATGTTGAATTGATGTCAATAATAGAAACCGATATTTAATAGCCTATAAGTAATCTCTTTCAAGTGCTTTACATAAGCATATGTACATTATATAAGCAACCAAGCATGACCGCATGCTTTTCACACTCCCAATGTCATTCACTTATATCAAATGACCGACTGGCAAAGCTTTTAATTCAATGAATCTCACCGAAGCATATCGGTCTGAGAACTGTGTGATCACACCTCGTAAAAGTAATCAATCAGCCCTCTGATCCTAAGCCAGATGATTATCAAACTAGAACAAAGAACACTATCCTAAAGCCAGGACCAAACAAAAATAATAGAAGCATCAACTACCAATGAAGTAACAGCAACAGAATCATCACCTTAGAACAGACGACACTCATTGCTCAGGGTCGCCTTGCTGTGGCTGCTGCAATGTATATGACTGACAAATCCTTTCCCCTAGATTCTGATGTTGATAAAAGACATACATTTATATTAGTTAGAGTGGAGGCTTCCTTACATATCAATTGTATCATTACAGAGACAATAAACTACTTGTGATAAAACAAAGAAAAGATACATAGCCACTGACAGTTACAGCAAAAGAAAACCACATGATGAGCCACGGTGGGCCCAGCCAAGAACAAAAGTTATAATTATCGAGTAGAAGGCCTGATCTCAAATGTACATGAAATAGCAACTGCGCATTAAATCAAAACGTTGAAAAGTTAAGATGTTTCTTATTTTCATATTCTAAGATGTATTATTGATCATGCTGATATTTGTTAAAATGCTAACATATTTTTGGCATTTTAAAATTTATCAGCATGCTAAATTGCATGTTCAGTACTGACTGATGAGCATGTAAAATGCTGCATAACCTCGGGGTCAGAATTATCCCATTCAAATTCAAATGAAAACATATTTCGCCACAGTATGACGCCGAGAAAGATTTCTTTGAATGCATAAAATGTAGACGGGCTCCAGTTCCTAAAACAAGTTTTCACCAATGTGTCATATCATATATTTGTAGCCAGTCTTACTCTGATGGCTCTGTTTTAGAGCCATCAGAGTAAGACTGGCTACAAGTATATGGTATGAAACATTGATGAAAATTTGTTTTAAGGACTGGAGCCAGTCTACATAAAATGTTTTGATGATGTATTTTGAAATGTAATGGAGAGTTCAACTTTTAAGAACATTAACTCGCAGGTATAATTATTACTCAAGTTAAGTAAGACAACACAATCGCACCTGCGTTTCTAATTAGTTTATGTTGTTTCTTTTAAAATTACCTACACACTGCGAAATGATACGCCCTAAAACTTTCTCACGATATTTTTAAATAAGTACATTCCGTTTTATGATATACATTGTAAGATATAGATTGTATTTAGAAATCAATGAAACTAAAGTCAAGCAGCAGTTTAATATATGATTCTAATTTATTTTGTATGATCTATGCTCGTCCTCAGTTTCACTGGACTCGTCCTTAAGGGTTACAATGGTTGCTTAAGGTGAATGGTAGAGTGTTTTGATATCTGTTAGAGTAATTATTTGTTGATTGTTTTAGTTGGATCAATCTGTCATGTGTTCATGGGCTTGGCAATACACTATGCATTGTTAAAACTACTCAATATTGTAATCTCAAGTATGCTAACCCAATGCTAAGTTTCCATTTATATTTTTAATTTCAAGTCAAGTTTGCTTTATTTAGGCATCAACAAATACATGTTTGTCGCCCTCACATGGGCGACATGGCATCTGAGAAATGCATAACTTCTAAGACATGAACTAAAACTTAAGTTTCAAACTAAGTTTTCAAATTAAGTTTCCAATTGATGTGTACGCTTATAGGTCGCAAATCGGAGTAATCTGAGGGCTATGCTTAACATGTTCTACTTATTGTACGATTTGACTAAAAATCGAACAACATGAAACACAACGGTTGACTTTTAATGTGTGCTCAATATAAGATAGTACAGAAGAATAAATCCTTAACTATAAAAGATCTTTATAAAAATGAAATAATAAAATTAGCTTGATTCAAATTATTCAGAGCAGTTCCTTTATCCAGCCAGTTTAAGATGTATAAAATTCCTCTCCATTTCTTTAACGGTAAGATTTTAAGACAGGATAGCCTTCACACGAACTGGGGGCTTGAAACTGGCCCCAAGGTTATAAAACTATTTTCTTGCTCAACTCAACTGAACACGAAATTTATCCTGCTCATAAATGTTAAAATGCCAACAATTGTCTGCATTTTAGCATATATTAGCAGGATAAATACACCTTATGAGAGTTTGACAGCAAGAAAAATCATTATTATTCGGCATTTTAGATTTATTAAGCAGTTGAAATTTTATGCTTTACTGAGTTGAGCACGACAAAAGTTTTATAACCTCGACGCCAGGTTTATTGTATATTTCTTCACGGTGAATTATGATGCCATTTTCTCTAAATGTGATTGTCTAGTGCATATCGCTGCATTGGAGGGGGTTAAATTATACTGTTTACAATCAATGATGGCAATGTGAAGGGCATATGGAAGAACAATATCCCTGTGTTGCCAAATTACCCAAACAGCATCCTTAATCATAGGTCCGAAGATATTTATAAGTATATTCTTATCCATCAGTTTAAACATTTGTTGCGGGCTTCTAAAATAACCCCTCAATGAAGCGGAACTTTTGATTACCATCAATATATGATTTGGTTGAGAAATACAAACTAAATTCTAATTAAGCATTACGGCTTACTGTCAGATCCTACTTCTATGATATTGTACCTATGTAAAAGTGATTGATCAAATAAAATATGTTTAAACCAATTAAACACTATTATCTAAAGGACTGTTATTGTCTGTTGAAATAAACTGCTTGCCCAATACATTCCCGTGAAGCAAGTGGGGGTATGTAAACGCAACTAGGTATGTTAAATAATGACAATTTGACAAACTTCGCCATTGAAGAACCACATGCACCACCCAAAGAAAGAATATATTTACTCCTAATATCTGGTAGAATAATATTATAATTTAAATCTATTTCAGTTCAATTTTTTAAATATTTACAAGTTACAACGTTTCAAAAGACAAGACAAAAGCTTGAAGTGTAATACTATGTAGTTTGTATAATGATAATTATTTCTCAATGTGTAGTTAATGACATATTAACCGCAGTCAAAGGACCATGTTAGGAATGCAGAACATGGTTGTAAACCTATTGGTATTTTCACAACAAAGAGCACATTAACATGCCTATGTCACGTAGGTAACATCGCTGTTATTTGAACATCCTAGAAAGGTAGTTAATCTCTAAATGATATAATGACTTATATAACATGCATTATATGTCATGGATTACGTTAAATGGTTCAGTATACCTCAATTTGTATGTACAAATAAAATGGTTCAGTGTACCTCAATTTGTCTGTACAAATAAAATGAAATCTTTGAAGAATATTTCAGAAAACAAAACAGTAGCCTATTCATCAAAATATTTGGGGAATATCGAACAATCTTTAGACGCGCAGTGCAATATCGCTCGCGTTGGTGTGGTGTTCTATTTCCCCCGTCAGACACAGCAAGAAAAACATAACCAGACGCGTCAACGCATCACGTTTTTGTAAATGGGTCTGAAGGCTTTCCGTTAACAGAAAACGAATTAATGTCTCTACCTTACGGCAATTAACGGATATTTGAACCATCGCTATTCTAACTAATGGCTAAATTTAAATTTAGGCCTAGTGTTCAAATATCTTCCTGGACCCGGCACATGTTCATGCAATGAAACTTGTGATCATTATTTTTGCATGTTTTACCTTTACCTGATTCCAACCAAAATCGCTTAAACATTAAAATACCATTTCTCGAAGCAAAATCCCGCCAGCTGTAAACTGTCCAACGTGATCACAACGTCATAACCGCGCACAATGTTTTTGCGAACAAAGGCATGGTCTAAATGATCTGTTTGGGCCACAACGCTCATCGTATTTTGTTAAATATAATAGCATTATGACCGATTTTGTGTTACATGTTTTTTTTTAAAAAAAAGAGTATCACTTAAAGCTGCATACTCTGTAACTATGAACATTTTTCGAAAATTTTTATTTTCTTTTTAAATCATTTGTAAAAGTAGAATTAAGCTATGTTTTCACAATAAAATTGTTCAGTACAGTTGAAAACTGCATGGAAAAGTGAATTATCTTATCAAAAAGGTGCATTTTTCTCTTGTTGGTAATTATTTGCGTCCCTCAAATAATTATAGACCGTTGAATTTTAACATAAATGCAGTTGTTTTGATAGTGATAACTTGTTAAGATTTACGAAAATGGTAAAATGTTTACCTGAATTTGAGTATTTTTACTGCGTTCTTGAAAAATAAAAACATTATCTATAAAATGAGAAGATCAAAAATTACAGACTATGCAGCTTTAAAGCAGTTCTTTGCAACAATAGCAAAAGTAACCAAATTCATGAGTTCTAGTAATTTTCATGGACACGACCTATTACATAATAATTTAACGATTATGTAATAAAGTCATGACGCATTGTACAGAAATGTGTAGGCAAGGTCATTGAAGACCAGAAAATGAGATCTGTGAATCAGTTATTTTTTTTTAGATTGCAATTTTTGACATTAGTCAAGTAGTTAATCGGCTTTGCCTTGGTAAAAATAACTTCAGACGTAACCGAATTAAGCCCCTTTTTATAGCCTCACTTGAAATTATTGTCGACAAGGCACAATTCTAACTTTTTCAAGTGATATATACTCAACTACAAAAGAAACCCATCACTTGCTTTTCGGGGCAATAATGGAAAAATAATTGAGAAATGAAAATATATTTTATACCATATTCTTTAACAATCATTTATGCATCAAATTACTGAATAATGTGACAATTTTACTTAAACCCATTCATGCTGTTCGCCAGTGTATAGACAAGGGGTCGTTTCTAAAAATGACAAGTTTCAGATAATTTGTTTTACACGAGTTCTCGTCTAAATCAGTTAACTTCGTCCAATAAGCGAAATGTCCCTCTCTGACGAGGCCATCAGGGGTGTGCAGAAGCTAAACACACCCCGTTAGTTTAGTATTCTCGGATATCAATCCGAGAGAGCAGCTGTGAGATGAGCTCTGGCGACGCATCCGGGATTGTTCAGTGCAACCTTTGAATCTTCAAAAGTTTCATTGCTCTCCATTAAGAATTGGCGCAGGTTCACATGAACATTGTGCGACGTTAGATGCATTCGATTCGACGACCTCATTATGATGCAGTTATGGCTGCAGGAGAGGGTCATACCGGTATTTTGATGAAATTAACTCAAAGGAACTGATTTATACAAGAACGAGATATTCAATCTCCAATGAGAAACTTGTCATTTTTGAAAATGACCCCTTGTCTAAAGGCTGACAACTAGCACGAACGGATTTAAGTAAAACGGTTACATTTTTCAATGAATTGATGCAGAACTGATTGTTAAGGAATATGGTATGAATTTATTTTCATTTCTTAATTCTATTTTCCATAATTGCTCCGAGTAGTGACCGATGGGTTTCTTTTGTAGTTGAGTATATATTTTAATTTATAACACCCTTACCAACTTTAGCATGAAATATCTCACGATGTGCAAGGTCTGCACTGATGTAGGTCGTATACATGTAAAAGTTATACAATGCTTGTCCAACTATACGTAAGAAAATCCACTCGCTAAAGCTCGTGGAATACATGTATCTCCACGTACATGCGGACAGCCCATGGTATATCTATTACTTATAGAGTCCCTGACTGATAACAGTATCATATCGACATTCGTGTATTTTCCCATTCCATTACACAGGATTTATAGAAGATCTAACATGAGTGCTCATGTTTTATTGAATTTATTAAACGAGTTGGGGAAAAAAGATAAAATGCGAGGCTTTTCCGCAACGAGTTTAATACATTCAATTACATTGGAGCACAAATGTTAGATGTTATTTATCATAGAACATTCAGATTACTTTGAAATATCATTTCTGCCACAAGAACGTTATCATTTTGTCACTGTTATGGACGTTATCACGTTTCCCTACAATCTGCAAACAACTAGTGGTTTTATCGATTTTATTGCATGGCGTTATTTCACTCCCAGACACGACGCCATATGATAAGAAGGTTTATGCATTTAGCAGCAAGGTTTGTTCTAAACTTTTATGTTGTACAAAGGGAAGCTCACATTACTCATTCAAATCAAAATGCATTTTAAATGGTAATAAAAGAAATGTAACATGCCATGTTTAAAAATAATAATAATGATAACTGCATATTTCCAGGTGAAATGCATTAGTAAAGATGTTAATTACACCTACCTTTGCGTATTCTACACTCTCTTAATCCAATTTAAATATTTATACCGGTATTTTCGGTTCTAAAACACTTTCCAGATGTGAATAACAGCTCTCCAAAAATGAGCACGAATATTTCTAAATTGTCCGATGTAGTGAAATGATCACTTTATTATATAGCTTGCTGATCGGGGCAATAACTTCCTAATTAATTGTTCCTGACCAATCTCATAAACACAGCGGCATGGAAGCAGCAATTACTTTGATCAGATTATCTATTTTGAACTTTTGCTTACCTGTAGGAAAGCTGCACCTGTATTATTGGAAAAAGGCAAACTCTTGTTGCTCATGTTGGTGGAGTTAAATATAAACAAATGATTTAAGGTTTAGTTAATGAGATCGAAACCCAGCAAGACGGTTTCTGATCTCTTACTTTAACAGGGTTATTTTGCATGCAATTATGGTGCTGATATTTGCTTGTTAAAATATACAACTTGCTTGAAAAAAAATCTTTCAGAAATACTATCAGAGTGTCAAACAGTTTGGATCCAGATCTGGCCCGACGTTTTGTCGGGCCTGATCTGGATCCAAACTGTTTTCAAATGTTATTATCAGACTAAACTAGTAGGTAAATAGTTGAAATCATATCGTTGGTGTTATTACCGCTAATGTCTTTCCGTAGACTCCATAAATTAACATTTTTATTGATATCTGGAGGCTGTCAAATCAGTTGGGCACTTTCCAAACCAACATTTGGTGGAATAGCGTTACGTTAAAGAACGCGTTACATGGTGGATCTTACATGAATACCCATGTTTTATTGAATTAAATGCTTGTTTGGGAAGATATTCAAAAATACAAGGCTTGCCCAGCATTCTATCGTTTTTTCGCAACGAGTTTAATAATACAGAAGCACGAATGGTATATTCTATATATTATACTCGTTGTCTTGATAGAATAGCTACATACATATACGAGGGGGGTTCAATATGTAATGAAAACCCATCCATAACTCCATCCACAAACGCGTTAGGATTTTATGCCATATGCCAAACGAAAGATCAAAGTGTCGCCGTTATAATGGTGCATGAAACATGATTTTATCTTTCCAAATTTAATAAGTTACAGACTTTTTAAAAAACACACTAATATACACTGCATATACGAGGGCTGTTCAAATATGAATGCAAGTAGCTTCATAACTTTCTTCACATATACGCTACGACAAAATGGGAAACGTTTCTATAAAGGACCGTATGTCATCTTTAAACTGGCACCAGACCTGAAGAAAAACACAGTATACTTATCGAGTTAAAGCCCTTTGAATAAGGGTCACGTTAGTATACTAATAAACTCAATGCTTTAACATATACCAGTGGTATGGACGAGCGTATAATTCTTCGATAAACAGGTGAAATTTCTTGAAATTTCTAAGGAAGTATCCCCATATTCTTATATAATGATTTTAAGAAGGTTGCGAAAATCGGACATGCTTTTGTTAAATTACAACGAATCGTTTTCACTAAAGTCTCCTTACGTTTGCAAAGAAATGGCAAACAAAACACCACCTTGCAGTTTTCAGTCAAACTTATCTCTAATAAAATACACGAAGCAACATTTAACCTAGTTTTAACATAAAGACAATATGTTGATCGCTCATATTGAGTTGTTGCTACAAATTATTGATGGATGGTGGGTAATTTTTAAACGTTTTCATAACATCTTGAACGCCCCTCGTACTTACTCATGATAGAATGTATTTCGTTTACATTTTGGTCATAATAATTAAAGTTAAAGTTTATTCATTAGAAGCATTTCATGAACATGCTTCACATTGATTCAGTCTTTAGATGAAATAATACGGCATTGGTGCGAGACAACCTGTCTTCGAGGGGGGGGGGGGGTGCAATTGTGAACAACAAAGGCGCAGACCAGCCTGTACATTCGTGCAGTCTGATCAGCACCTTTGGTATTCGCTTATTGCAAAGTATCATATCTAAGCTTGCTACAAGCGAGATTTCAATTTTCTAGCTAGTCTCTGTAGTTGAGAAGACTGGTTTGAGTCTCGCTTTGTCGGAAACCCAAAGGCATGTTTTGTTGCGTCGAGGCCCATGTAATTAAATCATATGTTTCGTGAAATAAATAGAGAATCTTACATGGGTGCTCATGTTTTATTGAATTCATTAAACGAGCTGAGGAAAAGTGATAAAATGCGAGGCTTGCCGAGCATTTTATTGCTTTTTTTGCACGATTTTAATAAATTCAATAATACAGGAGCACGAATATTAAATTCTATTCACCACATGACATTGAGATTACTTGAAAATCGCATTTTTTGGCGCGGAAACGTCAACATTTGCCATATTTTACGCAACGTTATAATGAACGTCATTACGTTACGTTACTTAATTTGTAAACAACTAGTGGTTAATATACAATTATTGACTGATGTTGAGGTGGACATGGAGTGTTATTGAACAGTAAAGTTCATATTGACCGACGCGGAGCGGAGGTCAATATGATTAAGTTTACTGTTCAATAGCACTCCATGTCTACCGAAACATAAGTCAACAATTGTTTAATTACATGTATAAAATAATTGTATGTTATGCATTTCCTGTCATTTTATACCGTTAAAACCATTGACGTTAAGGGGGATTCTGCGAAATTACTTTACGTTCTGACGTCAATTCCCGTAAGCCATGCAATATTACCTCGTGCCGTGTTCTTTGGAACGTCACGTCCGGCAAACCATGCAATATGTATTTTTATTGACTCGAGTGGATATGCACCTGGGCCAATCAGAATATGTTTATTTATAGATTATATAATAATCGACTTTATTGCATGGTGTTATATCATTCCCAAACGCGACGCCATGTAATAATGTAAGTTAATAGCTAACAACAAGTGAGTATGAACAGGAATTATTATATAATCTATAAATAAACATCTTCTGATTGGCCCAGATGCATATCGACTCGAGTCAATAAAACTACATATTGCATGGCTTGCCGGACGTGACGTTGCAAAGCACACGACACGAGGTAATATTGACTGGCTTACCGAAGTGACGTCAGAACGTAAAGTAATTTCGCAGAATCCCCCTTAACGTCAATGGTAAAAAGTAATTTCGCATGATCCATCCGTAACGTCAACGTTTTAATGGTCTAAAATGGCAGGAAATGCATAAGATAAATTTATTATATAATAAAACAATTGTTGACTTATGTTTCGGTAGACATGGAGTGTTATTGAACGGTAAACTTAACCATATTGACCTCCGCTCCGCGTCGGTCAATATGACGTTTACTGTTCAATAACTCTCCATGTCTACCTCAACATAGGTCAATAATTGTATAATGTTACACTCAGAGTCCAGACCAACGAGACATAGATCGCATATACCCACAGGAAAGCAAGAACACAACTACAGAAAACCTGTCTTTAGCGGACCCTCTCAAAAAAGACCAAAACTTGGTTTTAAAGACCGATTATCGCTTAGTGCAGGTCAAAAGTATTGCAGAATGCTACGAAAGCATTCTGCAATACTTTCGACATGCAATAAGCTACATTTTGTCTTTAAGACCTTTGTTTTGTTTTTAAGAGGCTGCTTAAAACAGGTTTTACTGTTAATCAAGGCAACCATCTCTTTCTTCCTCAGCCAAGTGATTGCGAAACCAACTACGAACACTAAAAAAAGACCAAATACAAAACTCAACACATAATGGAAGCAGCGACAAACGATAAATCAACACAACAGAATCACCGCCTTAGAACGGACAGCAGGAGAGACCAGTGGGGGTGGGGCTTAGATATATTATAATAACAAAAACTTCGCCCTAGATTCTGATGTTGATATCAAACAACCAGTTGTTAAGCTCGCATGGAGGATTTCTAACTTGCAATGTATCATCACCGGGAAAATATAAAATTAATTTCACTTGCTAAGTATGGTACATGTAGGTATTGGTATGCCATTGACGTATCGCAAACAGCTGACATTATCATAAAGTATCGTTATTAATTATTTGCCTGTTAATGCCCTTTAAGGTCCTTTGTAAACAGTTTTGAAACACCAGGCCTGATCTGGGTCCAACTTGTTCGATACTCTGATGTAATTCCTGAAACAACGTTTTGAAGATTTAATTTAAAAGAAATCAACAGACGATGGAAGATCATGCAAAACAATTCAGCCTGCAAAGAACTTAGATAATCATATAAAAGCCATTGTCAATTGATATAGAATTATTCCAAGGTTGAATTCTAAAGTACACGTAAAATCTATTTAGAATGCCATTTTTGTAGTCTGCGCTTGAATTCAGCGTCTTTATCTTATTTTTTTCCTGATTAGATCAATGAGTTCTTAGCGTATAGAATTTCGAGACGACAATTGCAGTAATTCACTTGTAAGGCTTCAGACGCGAAATGTACACTTATAGTTAGTTTTCAGATTGAAAATAGTAATCTAAAACTCTTAGCAATGCCATTATGGCTGCACCAGTATCGATATTTGTACTATACCATGAAATAAAATTCCTTAACTCAGAAAAGGGGTTATACAAAACTAAGTAAAAATAAATGAAAATGACCAGACAATGTCCTAATCACAGAGCAAAGACCAGTCTAACTCTTTTATACCTAAGTGTCTGAGGTAAAATAATTCACTTAAAATAGTAGAAGAGTCCATTGTTAGAAAAATCCTGAAGAACTGCAAAAACGAGTTTGTGGAATGCAGCAAAATGAGTAAGCAAAAAGAATAAATCCAAATGAGATGACTCATATGAGTCTGCTACACTGTTTGCCCAATCTTATTTTAGGTCTGTAGTCACGGACGGATCCAAGGGGGGGGGGCAGGGGTCCGGACCCCGCGTGAAGAATCACAAAAATACAGGCTTTCAAAGCAATACCACGCCAGCATTCAATGATGGGCCATCATCAGCACGCCAGCGATGGCCCTCTTTTAATGCTATTTATATCCTCTGTCAGCTCATCAAAAAAAAACCCATAAAAAACAACAACAAAAAAACAACATTGACAGAGATGGAACCCCTCTTGCAAAACTTTCTGTATCTGTAAGTTAAAATAAATGAAAATGACCAGAAATGCCCTGATCACAGAGCATAGACCAGTCTAACCATTTTAGATCTACACTGTTTGTCAAAGTAAGTAAGGGTGCAAAGATAAGGAATCGATACAATCAAGTACCACACCTGACCCAGGATACCAATGGGAAAGTGACAAACTCACAGTAGACACCACAAACGAGAGCCAAGAGGTCAGCCCTTTCCCAGCAGGTGACCACAAACCTCATTACAGGTCTGTAGCGCTGAAAGGGTTGAGACACAGAGAAGAACTAGAGAAGACAAAGGAACCCACATACTTGCCAGAACAAACCAACACAAACAAACACATCTCTCTACCTGAGCAATGACTGCCAAACTGAAAAGGGACAAAACAAATACTGGTACCCCAGAAAATCAGGACCATTGATAATCCCGGAAATCCCTCGTGCAGAACTAAAATCTAGTGACCGCCTAATCATCACCTTAGAACGAAATACAGCCGCAGCAACATTGAGGGTGCAACGCAGACATACATTCAAATCAAAATAAACAAGTGTGATGAAACAAAGAAAATGGTTCATTAAGAGTTGAAATAAATGCAAAGCTAAAAACCCACCAATTAAATTTTTAGGTCAGGTTGCAGTTAGATATGAGGCCGGGTCCACTACCATGCAATTGTAGAGGACACCATATCAATACGACAAAAAAGAAGTGGAAATGGTCAAGAAATGTCACAGTTACAGACCAAATATCGATATGTTGCACCAAGAGGAAAGGGGCATTAATCTAACAAATACTTTGCATATTCACTAAGCAAAGCAACCAGGCCCTGAGGTTATTTTTCATACTGAACTGAGCATGAAATTTCAACGGCTCATAGAACTAATATGCTGAAAAATATAGATCTCTCTAGCTTTCAAACTCAGATGCTAATTAATGTTAAAATGCCAACATTTTACAAACTATATAGAACAAAAATAATATATGGTTTATTTAATTGAGAAAACGTGTATGAATGTAGAGGATCTTACTCGAGTGGTAAGTTAGTATTGATTCCTGAGTTCAAGTCTATGCTAAATTTACACATAGTTCTATACATGGGTGTTGATGATTCTATACATATTGACTGGATGACTTATATTTATTAAGTTTTATTTGTGTATTTCTATATTTTATATTGTGCAGCATGTGAACACATGGGTGCAATCAAATCAGTCCATTTTCAATCTATCAGAAATCCAAACTTCTGAAGTTGATTTGTGGTCACCGATTGGGAAAGGACTGACCACTTGGCTCTCTTGTATGTGATGCTTTCTTGTGCTTTTGTCACGTTTCTGTATGGTGGCATGGGAATGGTGTGGTATAAAACGTTTAAGAAAGTGAACTCAAATTTCAGCTGCACAGAGTGGTTCAAGAACTTAAGGGTTTTGGTTTTAGTATTTTTCTGTTATTATCAACCTTTCACATTTATGTAATATTTGATAATATCTACATGTATAAACGTTGCATTCAGAAATAAAAACAATATTTGAAAAATATTTTGTTTTAATGACTACTAAAATTAAGAGTCAATTTGTGACCTGACAAATGCTATTATGGATGTCTATTATAAAAAATTCAGGTCCTGTTTAACAGGATATTCTAGTATGCCTGCATTATGAAAAGTAAAGAAGAAGACAAAAGTCAGGTTTTACAATCAAAGTAAGTAAGGGTGCAAAGATCAGGAATCGATACAATCAAGTACCACACCTGACCCAGGATACCAATGGGAAAGTGACAAACTCACAGTTAGACACCACAAACGAGAGCCAAGAGGTCAGCCCTTTCCCAGCAGGTGACCACAAAGCACATATAAACAGACGTGCACAAAGATATAGCAAACACAAGCCAGAACAAAAGCATAAAAGATCCACAAAAGAAGTACCGCCTTGGAACGGTCAGTAAAATATTTTACTGGAGGGCTTAAACAGGTTTAACGGCGCGCCAACCTCACCCTTAATTCAGTTGTGGATCAAGACACATAGATATAAGGTTTGCATGAAAGACCCCTAACTTATCAATGCATCATCTCCTAAAACATATAAATCAAAATATAACAAGGAGATAAAGCAAAGATAAGAAGTAACACACCTGGCCCGAGACACCATAAATTATGGGACAGTGACAAAAGCACAAAGCAACATCACCCACAAGAGAGTCAAGAGGCCAGCCCTTCCCAGCAGGTGATCACAAGGCTGGAAGGAACAGACAAGACAGTGTAATAAAGACAAACGTTAAACACAAATAACAAAAAGAGAACCATTCAACAATTCAAAATGAAGTCATTTGAGAAACAAAATCATGATTGTTTTACCACAGAAGTAACATTGCAATGATGGTTTCACCTTGTCTAACACCACGCAATATACATGTACATGTAGTTAAACCGTTCAATATGAACACGTTCAATAATGTATTCCTATTTATAATCTAAATCGTGATCCTTCAAAATCTGCATCAATCCCAACTTTACCTATATTTCAAAGCTTTTATTGGAAAAAATGTTGATTTCATAATAACGTTTGACAAGTATGCGTTATTAGTTTTAGATACTCTTTAGAAGTGCGTTGTCGTACAAAACTTAATGCATAAGCAAAAGTAAGTGAGTATGATCAGGGAATGCCACATTCATACACTGCATACCAACCCACGGCACAATGAGGAAGAGCAACAGGACCCTAACAGCCACAATGCGTCAGGAAGACAATTAAAGTAAAGCAACCAGTGCTCTCTTCCTCGTTAAGATGATTTGGAATAATATGCAATTCGATACAGTTTTCAGTAAACCATTCAACAATGCGGAGTGCAGTCTCAATATAGCGTTTTGAAGATTGTTAGATCGAGACTCATCTGAGTCTCTCTGTTGGTTACTTGAGCTAGCCACTTTATCAGCTGCTTAGTGTAAGACAAGAAATCGCCCCGACATGACAAAAACATTCAACAAAAATGTACTTATTGAACAATTATGGCACTACATAGTACGGATACTAATATTTATAAAAATCGTATTCACCGAATCTGTTCATGCAAATTAAAGGTAAAACTTAGTACTAGTGTAGCAGTTTTCATGCATTTCAGCCCAAATCCAATATTCCTGTTTCATTGTCATCTGTTAAGGGCGCTAGTCATAAACCGCAATCTAATGAGCTAAACAGAATCTGTCATATCAATAGAATAGAATGGTGTATGCAAACGTCTGATTTCAGATGGCGGATGTGTACATGTACACGTTTGGGACTGTGAAATATTTGGAACAGTAATACGTATTGTATTTGTATTGAGTCCAATAGCTTCATCGTCTCTTTTCTCAGATAATAGAAGTAGGTATGAGATTTAAGCTGTATCGGATATGCGAGCAGCGATGATGCGCATTCTCGATAGAGCCTTAGCTGCTCCAACGCACAAAGTAGGGATGTTGATGAAGGCTCATGCCAACATTAATGCGTCAAGCAGCACTAGATAGCTGTATATGTATGCTTTAATAGTTAATTTGCGAATATGCGATAAGTGCCATAATTTTAATAGCTTGTCTAAAATTGAACATCGACGCGAAAAACCACGTCTTTGTTGCATGCGAACAGCAAAGGTGCAGACCAACATGCGCGTCCGCGTTGTTTGATCAGCCTCTTTTTTTATTCGCTCTTTGGTAAGTATTTTAGCTAAACTTTTCACATGCAAAGTTCCAGCATTCTTGGTAGACTCTCTAGCTGACTCGTTGACATGAGCCGTACGTACTTGGTCGGAAACCCTGAAGAAAGGTTTTCTCGCGACGTGGCCCATATAAGCTTCTATGATCAATTACTTGGTCTTATCAAGTTCCATCGATCACTGAAGCATTTGAGTCACTTTTGTATCGACCATTTGTGTCACTTTTTGTGCGATTAGGTCTGATTCAATTTCTTGGACGAATTGGAGAGGAAGGAATGCTAATAAACGACTCCCGTGCCAGCCTTACAGTTTAGAAGAACCATTACATTCGAAAAACAGCCCTGTATAATAGTATGGTGACAACTAAAGAGTCGAAATAAGAATAACGTTGTACGCTGCTTGTCCCTCGTTTTTACGGTTTGCTTTAGCGGATTTACAAATTAGTCTATATGCCTAGTACATGTATATTGACGGGCAGCAATTTTCCTATTGCTCTTTGGATATCTGTGATAACGGTGACTGTATATGCGCTAATGGTTTGTTGGCATGTCACTGCTCACAAATAGTCGTAAACTGAAGAAAATAAGGTTAAGCAGACTGGAATGTTGTGCGTCATTTGAGAAGTTTGTTAGTCGCCTCTTGATCGTTGATGACAGCATCTCAATCATCGATAAAAGAAAAGACTGGCAACTTGACAAAATTCCTTATCACGTGTTTACTAAAATCTATCTAGTAGACTATAAGATTCTATCATGAGTGTGAGGGTAGGACAGCAAAATCCGTCCCGAGGATAACCGTTTGGCATCACGAAGGTTATTGATGTCATGAACCTTAGTTTCCCTCCAATTTTGGCCCATATTTTCTACAAAGCGCTGCGTTTTAATATAACACTGAAATACATGTAGCATGGGAAATGTACATGCAGCTGCATTATGTGTATGTTGATCTTCGCTCGCTGCAAAATTCCGGGCTGTCTAAAAATAAAAATTTATTCTACCATGGACCGATACAAAGTGTTTATACCACAACAGGACCGGAACAGTAGTTGGATCTGTCCTGGTCCTAGGTGTTGAGGTGGTCCAGATTGGATCAGTACTGGTTTGGTCCAAGTGTTTACACGAACAAATTTGTTTCGTTCCAAAATTTTGGATCGATCCTGGAACGGAACAAACTCACCATCTAAACAGGGTATAACATATCACTAGGAAAATCAAACTTCGCTTTAAATCTTATTTTAGTGGGCCCTTGATTTTGTGATTAATGAAACTGGTCAATCTGCTCAGAGAAGTGGCGACACCGACAATACCACGTAATTAATGACAGATTTCAAAGTTATGCTCATAACTTCATTGTATAGCATTAGATACAGTTATAAAACAGTCAACTGTCATAACAAATGTACAGACGAAAGGGACCAAGATCTATCGGTATCAAAATCAAAATGAAGCCATAATAGTCGAACCCTCCGTGCATGTCAGTTCATATCGATGTTACCAATGGGTAAGATGCAGACCGATTGGACGAAAAAGCCAGTAAAAAAAAGGAAATTTATTGTAGTAGCGGCGTTTTCGAGCCAAGTTGGTTGGAATCAGGTAAATATGCAAGCATAATGATCACACATGGTATTTGCCATTGCATAAACGCGGGAGATGTTTGAAAACTCGGCCTAGCGGCCCGTCGGGACCGGCAGGCAAATGCATGATAAAACATACGTTAACCCTATATTATTATGAAGTATTTTTGTACCTAGTTCCTTGTTTTGTTATTCAGTGCTTTGTGTCCTTCTAGTTTCGCAATCATCTTGATGGAGATGAGAGTAGCCTGACCAGTGTTCTGTGGCTCTTCCTCGTGGTGAGCATCTGACAAGCTCTTCTGTTGTCTGTGAATGCTGTAAAACCCTTTCTCATGGTGCTGCCTGTACATTTTACTTATTTGTGTTTCCTACATTCCATGCTTTGGTCGGCAGTGTTTATTGACCGTTAGCAATGCTGGCTATTTGTTATTGATTGATACTGATAGGGGAGATACAAGCAATTGATACTGTTTCTTCGACAGGTTGTCGGCATAGAAGTATAGCGGGCTTGGCGTTGTGGCGGAAAATACTAGTAAACAAATAAACAAAGATTGTCCGAACGATAGCAGGATGTCTTTGCACCATATTTTGAACAGAGTGGAGCTTGGTGGAAACTGCTACATGTATCTACTGCGACGATGCAACATCTGCACTACAACGTATAATTAAACTTCATGATACCCTTGTACAAATGTATGGCCTGTATGCAATACGTATGCGCTCGCTTTACTCACGGACTTTTTATTGGATAATTTAGGATCCGTGCTTTATTGCACTGCAGAAAAAGCCACAATAAGGTGCTGTTATATATGTTTTAGCTCCTCATATTGTTCGTTGGCTAGCCTGAGTTAGTAAATAATTTTGAATTTGGTAGCTAATAAAGTGTACTTTCCTGGCCGACAATAATTGAATTGGGAAGAATAAGACTAAGAACTGCCTGGACATTGGCTCAGTCCAATTAGTTTCTCAGCTGTGACTCAGCTGTCATAATGTTGCAAGTCACAGCTGGCCAGACTCGTCTGGTCAGTATTCCATCTGGCCTTTATTACCAGTTTCGCATGATAATCCCTATGACAGTCTTATGCAGAATCTTAAAATAATGGACAAGTATAATTTCTTCATTGAAAGGTATGAGCAGTACATGGATCTTACTGGGTCGGGAGAGCATTGCTCTATATGTGTCTTGATCCACATAGAATCAAGGGTGAGGTTGATACCGTTAAACATGTTTAAACCCTCCAGTAAATTATTTTATTGACCGCTCTAAGGCGGTATGTCTTTTGTGGATATTTTTGTATTGAGGCGCAATCATGTTTCGCAATAAGGCAGCCATATCTGAAGGCATCAAAAGATTTTCGGAATACCCGATCAATTCATGTATGTCAAGCAACAGCCAGACCATACCAAATATAATAAAGAAAATACAATTTGTTGGCAAAACATTAGCATTCTCAGCACACGAGTATATTCACTTTGCGGTCATCTTCACTACGCCGTACTGTAGCAAGAGTATCCTTTAAAAGTGTACTTACAATTTTGTAGAATTAATCCATGCAAAATTATAATCCCGACACCATAAAAACTACAGAACTACAACAAATGTGCTTTAGTTTCATTCATGGAAAACTCCACGTTATTCACGTGCTCTCACAATACACGTCACTTTCTTGTAAAAACTGATATTTGGTTGAGCGGATTTGATTTGCCTCGGTCGACTCAAATGTTTTAAATAACTTGCCAAGTCTACCTACCTACCTACCTACGTATCTACATACGTACCTACCTACCTATCTATCTATCTATCTATCTATCTATCTATCTATCTATCTATCTATCTATCTATCTATCTATCTATCTATCTATCTATCTATCTATCTATCTATCTATCTACATGTATCAATACCTTTATTCTTATAAGTTAGACAAAAGTCTCTAAAGTATATATATGTGTATTCTAATGTGATAATGTATTTGTTAACTATGTTACTTCTATTACCAATCTTTCCTTTCTACATCTTTCTGTCTACTTAGCTGGTTGTTACATAAGAAATAATATCGCGCTCGCAGTGATTTGTTGCTTAATATATCACTGGCTGGAGGTCAGTCGTTAAAGTGAATAAATCATGAGCGCGAAGCGACTGACCGATTTACGACTGACCGATTTATCCACTTACGACTGACCGATTTATGACCGATTTATTCACTTACGACTGACCGATTTATCCACTTACGACTGACCGATTTATGACCGATTTATTCACTTACGACTGACCGATTTATCCACTTGCGACTCTTGTGGCTGCGCCAGGAACTACTGGATCACACTCGACTTCGTCTCGTGTGATCCGATCGTTCCTGGCGCAGCCACTCGACGTGCTCCGGCCCATCAGATCAAGTTACTAAAGTAATTATGTGCATGTACAGCGTATTGCGTCTTTAACTGTATCACGAGATACAGATGTGTTTAATGTTATACCCAATACAATTGCAAAATATATATGTACCTTGAAAGGTGCTACAGGTATAGATGTACCACGACCTCTGATTAATTACCTTTGGGTCTTGGTGCAGAATGCGTAAAATGAGCCAGTCGGGCTGGATCATTGCTTTTATAGTAAATGTATATATGCGTCTGAACCCCTTTTCTAGATATCAATACTGGAAATAGAGGATCGCTTCAAAGCTTTTGGTTTATTTGTAGATCATGAATCTTTATATTAATGTATATTATTAGACAAAAATATATCGATAATTTAAAAACTGATTTAAAACTTGTTGCGCAGAGTCCAGATTTAAAGTTTAAAACAATGCAGTGAATTGATTTTTTGAAAAAGTCTGATTCCAAATAAACCCAATTCGTGCAGACTAACCGTCTGGACATTAGGAACGGTTAAACGAAACTATATTCAACACTAATAGAGTTGAGGTTATTGCTATACTATTTCGCATTATTGTTATGGCACTGATAAATCCGTGTTGTCGTACCATACAGAAAAGCAAACAAACCAAACATAAATATGCTTTTAATAAAATAGTAAGCACACAAAATGAAAAACACTTTCCAACTGTGATTTCGATTGAAAACTGAAATTTAAGACTTTGGTGCATACAAGTAAATATATCATGGAAGATAAAGAACGATGATTACAACTTATACACACTTTGACTAACCACTTATTGCACAATTTGATCGATTAATCTACAGCATGAGAGGGTACGCCAGTGGCGGATCCAGGGAGGGGGGTCAGGGGTTCTCGGTTGAACCCCCTTTCCACCCCTTCTTTTTAAGTATCCTATGAAAATGAAATAATTTGTTCTCCATTGAATCGACTTGTTTGGGTAGAAAAAGTGATGTCCAGCCCCACCCACACCCAAGTAGTGTTCACCATGTTGAAATGTCGGTGGCAGTTTATAATCAACACAGTTAACGCAAAGCCATCGATTGGCTGGATTTGCGTAAAGTTCATCTTTTTTTCAACTGCACAATTAACACATTCTTTCAGCAATAATCCAGCCATGTGCTTCGTATATTCATTCCACTTTGATTATTGATGTGTTACATGTTTCATCTAAAAATTATGATAAACGGGATAATTTTAATTTTGAAATAGTCATTTTTCCATTTCTTGATGGATTTGTTCCTCGCAGCTTTTTCGTATTGCGCGAGTATGTTCTAATGATAGTGTCTTCAACAACAGAGACAAATTTTGTTATAAATTCAAAAGAATTGTTAGAAACCTAAACCATGTGAACAACTCAAAAATATAATCAAACTTTATATAAAAAAAAGTCAGATATGACATGGATATCAAGTGACAGTCTGCATGTCTGGTTGTAAACACAATCAGCTGTGGTTTCCTCTTTAATTACACGACGATGGGTCAGGCCTCAGATTCAAAGACGGCCCTAGCGTAAAGATTTAATTGGTTGGTTGGTGCCTGATGCTTGTCATTGGCTGATATTCCCTTTAGCCCTGACTGTCTGTGAGTTGAAAACCATTTACTAGGATCAGGTATATCATAATCTCATGAGCAAAACTAACAGCGACCTTTTTCGCCGGGCTTGATTTGGATCTGAAGGTTTGACACTGATGGTATTCCTGATTACTTTTTCTTCGAAGAATAGTAGACGACAAAAATGCAAAATTACCGATGCACAATGCGGAGCGCAGTGGCTCAGTTGGTAGAGCGTTAGACTGGGGATCGAAGGGTTGCTAGATCGAGCCTCACCGCCGGCGGAGTCGCTGTGTTGTGTCCTTGAGCGACATTTTATGTGCTTCTAAGTACTAGTTCAATCCAGGAAGACCTGTCCCAACGAAAAAAATGTTGAATCAATCCAAACAAATAAACAAAACCTTAGCACAAACTTATTTCACCTTTCAGTTGTCGGTCGGCTCGCCATATGCACCGTAATCTTATATACTTGTACTGGCCCTTATTTCTTGTATATCTACAGCCTAGCACCGTAGAGCGTAATCAGCGCTATCTTGTTTTGCTTTTACGCCACCGCGCTGCATGTTCTTGCTTATCTCGTCTGTGCGTATGGGGCTTGTTATTAGTTTGTTTCTCTGTTTCTGGTTAATCACAGCATCACAACCTGTTGGTAAATTAGTAAATCTATTGATTAGAGATATAGACTACAATGCATTTTGGCACCTGTTCCGCTGTGCAAATAGGTCAATAGATCAGGTGAAAGTATGGTAAGCTGGTAAGCATATTAATGCTGGCCACTATAGCTATCAACGTCGTTTCGCTGGTAGACGCGTCTGTTTATTTGTGCCTTGTGGTCATCTGCTGGGAAGGGCTGACCTCTTGGCTCTCGTTTGTGGTGTATAAAGTGTATGCTGGCTGAGTATAATGTTAACGCTTTGTATGCTTGGTCATTTAAAATGATTCATTTGTCATCTGAAGTAGTGAGTATGATCAAGAAATATTACAACCACAAACCGCAGACAAACCCATGGCACCGCGAGGAAGAGCCACACAACCATCACGAGACACCAGGAAGACAAACCAAGCAAAACAACCAGCTCTCTCTGAAGTTGTTTCAGTTAACCTTTTCAACAAGTTTCTCGCAGGAATACCAGCAGAGTGCCAATCATTCCAGGTGCAGATCAGGTCCGATATTAGGGTCCCTACTTCTTGTTACGGTTATCAGTAGATGCAACAAAATTGTCACTTAGAGGCAAAGAGCTTTCACATTTTTGCCACCACGAAAAATGCGTTCAGTGCCACTGGCGGCTCTAGTCGACGTATAGGGGTAAACAGTCACCAGTTTGTTTTTGTCACACCTTAATTTGGCAAAATCACATCATCTTCATCTAGTGATGCAAAAGACTCAAAACCACTTAAATACATAAATACAGACATGAATGAGCAAACAATATACATTTAGCACTAGAAAATAATTTGCCATTATGGTGACAAAATGGTCAAAGTAAACAAAAAACGCGGGGTTTTCCCAAAAAGAAAACCGCAGGGTTTTCAAAACCATGGGCAGGGGTTTCCCCCACACTTTCAACAATACCAGGGTTTTAACTATCAATTATAATGCTAACAAGGGACGAACCATCTCAAGTAATAGAGTAACACTTTCAGGTGACATGATAATATTACAAAAACTTACCATTTACGCTGTATCAATCTGTGTTGACAACAGAGTGGGCAGTTGAAAATCAGTGCTTAGTTGAGCTTAGCGTGAAAAAAAGGTTTTATAAACATGGGCCTGCTTTCTCTTCCCCAGCGAGATAATTGCCAAAGTTGAAAGGTCACACAAAACTGCTGCATAAAACTAGGAATACACACGTATCCATCACTACACTCATGCACACAATATCAGCCATATAGAATACTTGAAAATTTATTTGACAATCTCGTTGTACATGTACCATCCTGGAAACGAATCTTTTTGATGTTTGCAACTTCTCACATTTGGGGCAACCTGATATAGATATTTTTATCACATGGCGTCGCCTCTATGATTGATATAGCGTCCTGTATTAAAATCGCTAAGCCACTAGTGGTTTACATACATGTACTTACTAACGTTATATGATGACGGCAATAAAAACGTCTCGAATATTTGGCAAAAGTTGACTAGTTTACACTAGAAAGTGATTGCAAAGCTATCTTAGTATCATATGATAAATAGAATCAAACACTCGTGCTAACGTATTGTTGTATTAATTAGTTAATCTCGTCGTGAAAAAAATGTTTGAACGCTCGGCATCTTTTTACCCCAACAATTCAATAGGCATTGAATTTCATGACCACTCATGTAAGATCATTTATATAATGCACACTGGAATATGGGCCTCGTCAATCGATAGTAAAAGTTCTCTTCAGGGTTTGCGATTAATTAGACTATTAGAATACATAATGAGTGCGAGGATGGGATAGAAGAATCTGTTCTGAGGATCACCGTTTGGCATCATGTGACTTGCTGAGTGATGACAAACTGTGATCCTGAGGGACGGATTTTTCTATCCCAAACTCACACCAGAAATTGTATTCCTTTTCTTGCTCACCATTGAATATAAGCTACTCTGCCTGAATACGCTGAGATGCAATATTGCACGATGACGTCAGTTTTATTTAGCAGTGACGCCATTTGACGACTTTAGAGGCATCGAATGTGCAGTCCAAAAGTGGCAGCATGGGTAAAGAAGCGTCGTGTCCGACGTGCAATGCAAGAAGTAACGAAGCTACAAGGGCTAACTGCCAAAAAAGTGATCGAGTATGATCAGGAATTACCACAATCACACAATGCAGACCAATCTGCGGAGCAGTCAGGAAGAGCCACAGAGCACTAACAGTCACAATGCATCAGGAAAACAATTAATGTAAAGCAAAAGGTAATTTCGTATTTTTTGAAAAAAGTATTTATTAAGGCACTTAATTTATAAAAGAAACAAAAGGAACTTGTTCTAGGAGATATATGAAAAGTATGTTGTATATCATACAGTAAAATCTGTCCTAAGCGGCCACTCAAACAGAAGACCAAAAATTGGTTTTCGATACCGATTATCACTTAATACATGTCAGATGCTTAAGACCTTCATTAAGCTACCATTTTCACTAAGATCTATGTTTTTTTTCTATTTTGGAGTGACTGCATAAGACAGGATTGACTGTAGTTTTTTCGACAATTACACATAAAAGGTTCTGGAAGGCTCAAAGATAGCATGTCTCTCTCACACCAGTTCCTGTATAGTTTACTCAATAGCAATTGCATGATGTTGACATTTTGATACCATAGCACTATATTATAGGCATGGAAACATCAATTATTGTCAATTATAGTAATTCTTTCTCTGATGTAGTTTTCTGGGTTAATATAGAAATAAAATCATTTTAATCAAAGTCTGAATGCTGGCAATATATCAAAGTATTCTCATGGGCTTATATAATCTCGTTCGTTTGAGTTTGTCAGAACAAAATGATCGTCATTAGTTGATGGTTCTCTTGGGTACCAGCCTGACCTACGTGTGGAATTCAGTCTGTGGCCATACAGTTTACATTAGACTGGCTCCAGTCCTTAAAACATTTTTTCATCAATGTGTCATATCATATACTTGTAGCCAGTCTTACTCTGATGGCTCTGTTTTTTTAAAACAGAGCCATCAGAGTAAGACTGGCTATAAGTATATGATGTGACACATTGATGAAAAATTGTTTTAAGGACTAAAAATAGAGCCATCAGAGTAAGACTGGCTACAAGTATATGATGTGACACATTGATGAAAAATTGTTTTAAGGACTGGAGCCAGTCTTAGTTTACATGTACCCGTAAATGCCGAATTTACTTTCCCATCCTATCAATTGAAAGAGTCTATACCTAATTAAAGGGTGGTGGCGTGTATCTTTTGTTCATTGTTATTCAAATTCCAACGGAACATTCCGTAAGCAAAGGCTGCAAACCCTTATCATACGCTGCATTTTATGGCATCTGATCTGGATCTGCATGGAATGTCCATGTCCAAAAAAGGACTCAATGTGTTTATTCCTAGCGAAGAATTATTCAATCGTACTTTCTACTCATTATATATTCGTTTGCATGGTTAAGTTCCACAGTTTTATTTTGTCCTTAAATTGACAGAGACACACAATTGGTGATACCAGGTTATTTTCATGCAAAAGCTACAAAACAGAGCTACGTATTTAAAATTAAGTGTACCCCGTTCTTAAGGTATGCATAACAAGGCTTTTATAATTAAAAAATGACGACATTTATTAGGATTATATCTTTAAAATGCCTGGTATATTTTTGAATTTCACTGATATATTATATTTGTCCTTCCTTCTTGTTCTCTGATACAAAATTATAGTCGTACCCCCATTACGTATTTATGAACGTTGGTAATGGAACTCGTACACATTCACATAATGTGGAAATGAGCCGTGGCATGAGATTTCCAACAATGTGGTATTTGGATAAGTGTAGACTCATACGAGCCTGTGCAGCTCATTTTAAGCTTAAACTCCAAATGATGTTCAGTCAGTAGCTTTACACTCGTAGAATATTCAAGCGACTAGCAAAGGCTCTGATCACACTGTGCGTATGCGCAGGCTGATCTGAGGCTTTGCTGGTCTTACATACCACATTACACTGGCTCAAATATTGTTTTTCATACCATGAAGGACTTCTCTTAAAAGAGAAAAGTTTACATTACGTTTATATGTCCTATAATGTTTTAAAACCTTCTCAAATGGGAGACAAAAAGACGGATTTCTTTCGATTGTATTCTCTTTGCAGTAAATAATATGGAATAGGCTATGATCTATAATTATAAATCATATCTTTCGATTGATGCCATCAGTAAATCAGACTCTACGACTATGGTATTTTGCTTTATTATGATCAAAAACTGAAATTTAGGACGCCCTAAAGAAAATGCTATAAACGTATCTTATCAAACAGTTTCTTTTGCATGATATAATTAATTATATTAATTTAAATAGTGCATCCCATAAATTTATATAAGTAGTACCTATGCACTTTTCGCATATTTTAAGAGGTCGTTTCACTGAGTAAATATGCCATTAATGTAAACTTATTAATGTATTAGAATTAGAGTCGACAGACTTTTTATTTAATTTACAATTTACCAGAGTTCCTGTAGATGGTTTTAACTGTCATCAACTTTATTTGTGTACAGAGACGCTTACGAGATCTCAATTCATATTGGAGCACACCGGGTAGGCAACAATCGAAAACGTTAATACTATCGACGAACGTAGATTAAAAATCGTTAGAAACAGAGTTTTCGATTGCCATTTGTCGCCCAACTGGCGACAAATGGCAATCGAAAAAAAACTGTTTCTAGCAAATTTTGATTCGCGCGCGTTCGTCAATTGTTAAGAGTGTTTTCGATTGCCACCTATCCGGTGTGGGAAGGGAGAGACAAACAAAAGGCATTAGCAAGAATACAATATACTGTTAGAAATCACCGGAATACATTTTAAACGAAACGCCCACCAAAAACAAAAGGACAAAAGATGATCTAAGTTCAATAATCAGGACTCGTTAATAAACGAATTGATTGCTTTTACAGACTCATCGCATCCAGACCCCAAAACAAATGAATATGGCCAAAAATGGCACATTCATTGATACGGAACCAACATTTTCCAAAGTGTTGAGACACAGTATCTCGGTAAACTGTCAATTTGAAAGTAAAGAGGAAGGCAAAGATCAGGAATCGATCCAATCAAGTACCACACCTGACCTGGGAAACCATATCGGAAAGTGACAAAACACACAAAGGCAACACACAAGAGAGCCAAAAGGCCAGCCTTTTCTCAGCAGGTGATCACAAAGCTATAAGGGACAGACAAAACAGCATATCAAAGACAACCATGAGACATTCATTACAATAGGGATCCCCCCAAAAATTACTTTATTTCGTACTACATAAAAATCACGACTAAACACCAAGCTCCTACACAGTACAGTTAGAGCAAAAAAGACAAAAATAGCAACACAAGTATATCTTTTCAAAAAAGTTTGCCATCTTTCAGCTCTTAAGCTAAAGCGGGTCGTAGTCTACTGACAGTTCAAAAGCACAATAGCCATTTGAAAGCTGTTTCAAAGGAACGAATACATTTATTGAATGACACACCTATCTCATCGCCGTCTCCGCTCGCGGATATTGCGATGAGATAGGTGTGTCATTTTAATGTTGTGACACCATGAGACAATACATGCACATACTTTTCACAGAAAGGGATATCTTATGCTATCATACAAGTTTCAAACTAAGTCAATTATATATTGGCTGAATAGATGGCTCACTGGGGGCTTAAGTTATTGACCATGTCTCTCAGGAGCTATGCTGTCCACCCATTAATATAATGTTAATACACTAAACTAAATTCCAGCATAGTGATATTTTTTAGTGGAGTGAAAAAGTATATTTCATGCTAACCCATGAATGAAATACAGATTTTTTTAACTTCATAATATTTATAAAAGGGGCTCTTATAAGTTATGGGAAATTAACATGGGAGTCTGTCCACGCTTGGAATTTTAATAATATTACATTGATAAATTGCCTAGGGTATGTATTTTATATTTATGGTGCATTTGAGTGTTTATGCAATTCTATTGTTAATTTATGACGTCATGTATGATATCACTTCCACATCTAAGGGTACCCAGTTATAAAAAATTCTACAGAAATTGGCATATCCTGTAATGGGCACAGAAATGTTTATGAAATAGCTTTATCATTGATAAGTTCGTTGATACTTTATGTGGCTTTGTTTGTATTAAGATAATGGGCAGGCATTCATTTTATGCCATGGTATCCCAATTTTCAACTGTATAATTTGTATACAGTCAAATTTTAAATTCAAATTTCAACATGTTGTGATCTTTGTCAAGATACCATTTCACTATAAAAATTGTCCATATATGTAAAACATATGATGACCTAATTTTATGAAAATCAAAGACCCGTAACATATCTTTTTTAAATTGTTGTAAACACACGGTCCTATTTCATCAAAATGCAATTTTTATGTTTCAATGTAAAAGATACTTGAAAACTGGCTTAGTTTGAATCACCGTGCTAGTATGTTTATTGATAGAAGTTGATATATTCAGTGTTTTTCCCTATTATGGATTGGCAAGTAAAAAAAAACTACACTTTGATAGTAAGTTCCACCATTCTTATTTAATTTAGTGCTTACACAATACAAATCAATAACTAAAATGATACAATATGGTAACACCTCTTTTTACCACATCTAGTTTCTAACATTAAAACTACATCTGACCAATGTTGCAGTAGTATGTAACATTATTAAGAATGTAAATTCATACAGAAGACAAATCTTATGGCCAGTCAATTCATACAGAAGAAGAACCTAATATCTATGATTTCATACTTGTAGGCTTCATTAAAAAAACAGTTCAGAAAAGTAACTCCCTGCCAGACCTATTGGTTAAAATTGAATATTTTATAGCAGATCACTCTTGGCTGCAAAGTTATTGCTTATTCAATGCTTAAATCATCTGTTTTCATTTTGTCCTATAGAACTGATGCTGTTTTCATAAAAAAACAGTTATACTTCAGCTGGCTGTGTATTCCAGGCATACGACATCATTTCTGGACCTCACTTATTCACGTAGAACACTGTTTTGTGATACCACTGACGAGACTCTGTAACTCTTTATCCTGGTCACAGCACCAACATATGATTACTCTAGTTCAGTTGTGATGTAAAATAAAATGTTTGGTCATCTTGTTTTCACATATTATTTGTAATGGTACTATGTTTCTTCAACAATATCATGCAAGACATGAGGTTGCGACATGAAATGTCTTGGCCCCATAATATCATGACATGGGGACATGACCTTACGTATTTCTGACCACCGAATCATTTGAAATTGTCGAAACATGTTTTTTCTTTAAGAAAAGTGTAAGCTGACTTGAAGGTATTGATTCATTTCAATTAAATAATTAGTTTTGCTAAAACTGACCTACACCCATAAGAGGTAAGACATGACAATGTTACCGTTTTTTGAATTTCAAAAAAGTTTGCTCAGATCAGCAGGATAAATATAGCATGTTTTGTGTTAATATGATGTCTTGACAAATACTAAAACATATCTAGCTTTGAAATTTAATGTGGGTATTTTTGTAAAATTTTGAGAAAAGATATTGAAATTTAATAATTACTTCTCCAGAAAACGTGCAAACTAGGATACTACGTGTGCTTGACAGTCAGTAGACGAGGAAGATATAGATCAGACTGCTAGTGTTAGTTATAGGCACTGTTCGACCCCAGAAGGGACAGCCACTGAGAGTCTTATTACACCCCATCTTCCAACTCCACACCACAGAGTCACTTGTTGTCCAATTAATCAGTCAACACAGATACCACACAATTTACCAAATGTATTACAAACCAAACTAAACGCTTGGTTTGACACAAGGGATGTCATACAGCTAGCACGGCAGGCTTCGACAGCCAAAGACAAAGAAAACCACTCGTGGACCACGCATGGGCCATGCCAGACAACAAGTATCAATTTAAGGCTAAGGTCGACAGCAAGTCTGAATTATAGAAATTAGATCGTTGAGCCCATTTCACCATGAAAGATGTTTTAAATTAGTTCCAGTTTATTTTGGGAAAATCAACAACATTAACGACAATGACAGATATTGAAAGCAATCTATTTTATGCGACTTTAAAGTAAACATACAAAACAGTACTATAAAGTAAGAATATTGTTTTGCGCCATCGACATTTGAAAACAAAGACACAGTTTGAAGTCATCGCTTTCAAAATACCCTGTCAGGGCTCATTATGTTCAGATTATACATTAAAAATCCTGTTTCCTCTCTCATTGGTAATTTAACACTTACACTGTCAGCCAAAGGCGCAGCTGAGGTACCATCTATTGACGTTGTCGTACACTGTTAAGACTATCCCATGAACAGAGGTGAGAATAAACGTCATATCAAAATGTAGATGCACATCCCAAAATGAATAAATTATTTTGATCGTGTCCACAATGTATTGATTTTGGCTGAATTAAATACGTATAAATTGTAAACATATTGTTAGGTACTCATGTACAGAACACAGAGACATGTATGTGAGATTCAGTATACAGAAATAAAAGTGCCAAAATGGCACTACGTCGTTTTGCTTACGTTCGAAAGTATCATGTTTCCTAAATACATTGCAACGTTCATCAGCTTTGTGTTCTTATTTAGCAGTAGGTCGCTTGATGGTCAATCAAAATTCAGTTATGTCATGAGGCTTCAAAATCACATCTTGCGTTTACTAAGGGTGAGGATTTAGCCAGCCAAATTAATTGGAGCGAGCCCCACCCCGATGGCTTCGGCTGTTGTCCATTGTAAGGCGATGGTTCATTTGTTATAATGTTCGCATTGTTTGTTGACGTTTTGTGTCTTATGCCGTGTAGAGTGTCTTTTGTATGTTTGCGATCATATCGCTGGGGAAAAGAGAGCTGGCTGTTTTACTTTACCTTCTTGCTGTCATGTAGTTGTTAGTGTTCTGTGAATCTTCCTCACGGTGACGTCACGTGGGTCGGCCTATATTGTGTGATTTAGGTCATACTCCCTTGAGCAGTGGCATGTGATTTCCAATAATGTGGCATTTTGACAAGTGCAGACGACCATGTGCAACCTACTTTTAAACTTAGACACTCAAAATGATGTTAAGTCAGTAGCTTAAAACTCATAGAATATTCAAGCGACTAGCAAAGGCTCTTATCAGACCACGCGTATGCGCAGGCTGATCTGAGGCTCATACAAGATTGTTGGAAATCTCATGTCGCGGCTCACTTACTTTTTTCCAATCAACATACACGTGAAAGTAACACCATCCATTAGTGACCATCTCTTTCATATTAATTATTTAATCTAGGTACATATATCTGGCATCCATTTGTGAAATGAAAAGGATAATATTATGTCATCGCGCTTAGTTTTACATATTTAGTTTTATACATTGGAGCTTTCAGCAATTGATTTTTTCTAAACAGATGTAAAATAACACTTGGTAAAAACGTCGTAATCTTCAGACAGCTTATTCAGTTAATTTCCCTTCTAACTACTGCTCATGATCTGTCAAGTAAGTAAGTTTGACCATGAAATGACACACACACACACACAGAAAGAGAAAACTAACAGCCGCATGACATCAAGAAGACGATTAAGGTAAAGCAATCAGCTCTTTCTCTTCCTCAACGAGATGGTTACGAAACTAGATAGAACACAAATAACATCATAACAAAACTAGACATACAAAACCAAAATAAACAACTGGAGCAACAATAAAAAAAACATATAAAACATTATCAAGGAATTTCCCAGATTTCCCAATGAGTTCGGACCTTTGGAACGTTTGTATCATAGAAGATGTTTAGTTTCTTTTACAATAACAAATGGCATAGTTTCTTCTAAAATTTATGATAAAAGGGATGTTTCTAATTTTGAAATAGTAAATTTCCCCTTTCTTAATGGAGATGTTCCTCGCTCTCCTTCCTATGGTGTATACATTTCTCAACTTATTCGTTTTGCTAGAGTGTGTTCTAATGTCGATGACTTCAACAACAGAAACTTATTTTTACCTGCTAAGTTATTTAAACAAGGTTATAGATATCATAAAATTCGAAAAGCATTTTCTAAATTCTACCACAGACACTCAGAGTTAATTGTTAAATACAACATTGGGTTAAAAACTCTTCTGCAACAAGGCATATCTGAACCTATATTTTATGGGGATTTAGTTTATAATTCAAACGAATTGTTGGAAAACCTAATTTTAGTGATCAATTCAAAAAGATAGTAAAACGTTATATAAGGGCTGGATATAACTTGAATATCATGCGACAGTCTGCATGTCTAGTTTTAAACCCAATCACGGTTTATAGCTATGGTTTCCTCTTTGATTGCACGACGGTGGGTCAGGCCTCAGACTCTATGACGGCTCTGACGTAAAGCTTTAATCGGGTGGGTTGGTGCCTGATGCTTATCTGTAGCTTGACCCATCGTGGCTCAACTTGAGGTTTTCTTTAGCCCTGACTATCTGTGAGTCATGAGCCTTTTTCTTTGTTTCATCATGGTGTGTTAATTTGATTAGAGTGTTTCTCCATGATGATGCATTGCATTAGTTAGATGGCCTCCATGTGAGCTGAACATTTCTTGTACTTAAACAACAGCAGAATCTAGGGCGAAGATTTAGTACCAGTAAAATGCATTTAAGCCCCCCAGTGGCTTAGGCTGCTGTCTGTTCTAAGGCGGTGGTTCTGTTGTTGTTGACTTTTTGTTTATTGTTACTCCCATTGTGGGAGTCTGTAATTGTTCTATGTTTTGTTGTACATTACTTTATGTCCATTCTAGTATTGCAATCATCTTGATGGGGAAGAGAGAGCTGGTTGCTTTGTTTAATTTGTCTTCCTGGTGTCTCGTGGTGGTTGAGCGGCTTTTCCTCGCGGTGCCACGGGGTTGTCTGCGGTTTGTGATTGTGGTATTTCCTGATCATACTTTCTTACTATTTATGAAGCCCGTTTGCAGCTTATGCTTACTCAGATACTGACCATTTATTTCAGAGGAGAGTTTTTGACAAAATCAGATACAGTCAAAAGAAATGGAACATACCATGGCACCTGAAAACAATGTTGTTCGAATGAATGTGTTTTGTGTATTTTAGACTGTCACCGCTCACTTGTTTTAAATTGTGACCTGTTCGATTTAACAGACAGATTTTAAATAGGTGCTTTAACATATTCCTTTTTTTGCACAAATGGTAAGTCAGATAGACCCCACTGAACATCAGTGGAATTAGGCGAATCCTTCAGATACTGAAACCCCTTTTTGGAGTTAGACTTGTCCATTACAAATGGCATAGTTTCAACCAAAATTTATGATAAACGGAACGACTTTAATTTTGAAATAGTTAATTTTCCATTTCTTGATGGAGATGTTCCTCGCTCCACTTCCTATGGTGTATACATTTCGCAGCGTATTCGGTTTGCAAGAGCATGTTCTCATGATAATGACCTCAAGAATAGAAACAAATTTTTGACTTCTAAGTTAGTAAAACAAGGTTATCGATACCATAAATTCCGTAAAGCTTTTTCTAAATTTTATTACCTACACACAGAGTTGAATGGTAAATACAATATTTTACTCTTCTGCAACAAGGCATATCAGAACCTGCATTGTACGGAGATTAAGTTTATGAAATTAAAAGAATTGTTGGAAAGCCTAATTTTAGTGATCAATTAAAAAGATTATTAAACGATATAAAAGAGTGGGATACAGCATGTGTATCATGAGACAGTCTTCATACCTGGCTGTGAACCCAATCACAGTTGATAGCTATGGTTTCCTCTTTAACTGCACGACTGTTGTTCAGGTCTCAGATTTAATGACGGCCCTGGCTTAAAGCTTTAATCCGTTGGTTGGTGCCTGACGATGTCGTTGGCTTGGCCCATCGTAACTGAACTTGAGGTTTTCTTTAGCTCTGACTATCTGGGAGTCATGGGCCTTTTCTTAATATCATCAAAATTTGTTAATTTGATTTGATTGTTTCTCTGTGATGATACATTGCACAAGTTAGGAAGCCTCCTTTCGGGCTAAACAAGTTTTTATTTTAACAACAACAGAACCTAGGGCGAAGATTTAGCGCTTGTAAAATGCATTAAAGCCCAAATTGGCTTAGACTGCTGTCTGTTATTAGGCGATGGTTTTGTTGTTGTTGATCTACTGTTTAATGTATTTCCCATTGTTTGTGGGAGTCCTGTGTTTGTCTTTGTTTTGTTATGCATTACTTTGTGCCCATTCTAGTTTTGCAATCATCTTGAAGAAGAAAAAGCTGGTTGTTTTGCTATTATTGTCTTACAGATGCATTGTTACTATAAATGTTCTGTGGCTCTTTCTCACGGTGGGTGGGTTGGTTTGTAGTGTGTGATTGTGGTATTTCCTTATCATACTCACTAACTTTTAGGTTGTTTTAAGTTCCAGCAGCACATCTGACCAAAGAAACTAGAGGACCTAAAGGTCCTGAGGCGCTCACCTGATCTCCTTAATAATGTTAAAATAGGTCAAGGTCAACTACAGCTTATAATGGAACAAATTTTGTTTTTACCATTTTGGTCAAGTGACCTAAACAATCTAATGAATAATCGATCAAACAGCCCAGTAATGTCTGAGAAAAAGATGTTTAGATAGGTATGTGGCAGTCCAAATGAGTGGTCTTGGCGGATAAAAGGTCACAGGTCAGCTTGACATTTGTTACTTAATAAACCATTGTCTCAATAGGTTTAAATATTATGAATTCGGCTCAGTTATATAAAATAAACATTTTAAGATTTTCTCAATATAAATGCATTAGGAATCAAATTTGACCTTGCCATAAAGTAGGTCAAGGTCAACCTAGATTCATCATTTTTGCTAACCTGGTAGGGCCAATATCCCCACTCCTACATACCAAGTCCCAAAGCCAATGGCCTTTTGGTTCTAGAGAAGAAGAGATTTAAAGAGTTTTTATTATATATGGGCATGGTGGCCATGTTAGTCATGTGACCACAACAATTTGTATAAGTTTTGGCAAACCAATCATAAGGAGTTGTGATATGAAATTTGGTTTCAATTGGCCGAGTATTGTCTGGGAAAACTATGTTTTAATATGTTGATGGGACACCAATATAAGCGACCTTGGCTGAAAGGTCAAATATCAACCTTGACCTTTGAAACTTATTTATAGACACTAGATTGAACATAACAAGTGAGAATAATGACTTTGGCTTCCACAGTATAAAAAAATCAACTTTTCAAAACAATTCCCATTCAAATGCATTAGGAAGCAAACTTGACCTTGGATTTAAGTAGGTCAAGGTCATCCTAGGATCATTGGAACAAACTTGGTAGGCCATACATCCCCAATGCTACATACTAAGCCTTATGGTCACTGGCCTTCTGGTTCTGGAGAAGAAGATTTTTAAAAGGTTTTTACCATATATGGGCGTGGCGGCCATTTTTGTCATGTGACCAAAATATTTTGTATAAATTTTAGCTGACTTATCATAAGGAGTCTTCACGTGAAATTTGAGATCAATTGGGCCAATGGTTTGTGATAAAACTATGTATTAATATATTGATGGGACCACAATATGAGCGACCTTGTCTGAAAGGGCAAAGGTTAACCTTGACCTTTGAAACTTATTTATAGCCATTGTCTCATTACTTTCAACATATCAAGTGAGAATAATCACTTTGGCTTTAACAGTATTGAAAAAATCAACTTTTCAAAAAAGAATTCCCATTTAAATCTATTAGGAAGCAAATTTGACCTTGACGTTAAGTAGGTCAAGGTCAACCTAGGATCATTATTCGAACAAACTTGGTAGGCCTCACATCCCCGATGATACATACCAAGTCCCAAGGTCATCGGCCTTCTGGTTCTGGAGAAAAAGATTTTTAAAGGTTTTCTTTACCATATATGGGCATGGCGGCCATCTTGGTCATGTGACTAGGAACATTTAAACAACCTTTCGTTCCCCCATCCTAAGGAGTCTCCATATGAAATATGAGTTCAATTGACACAGTAGTTTCAGAGGAGAAGATGTTTGAAAATGTTGACGGACGGACGGACGACGGACGACGGACGCCGAGTCACTGGTATACTAATAGCTCACCTCGGAGCCTTCGGCTCAGGTGAGCTAAAAACCGATACAAATATTGCTTAATTAAGTAAAGTAGAAACTCGAAAATTCAAAATCCTAGAGATTTTATTACGAAGTATCGAAAGTTCGAATTATAAGGAGGTAGACATAGATATATATACACTGAACCGAAGTTATAAGTAGCCACCATACAATTTTTGCTCCTGTTCAGAAAGTAAAAATCGCTCTCACAAAATTTAAATTCTATAAGAAGGTCCAAGGCTTTGTTGAGACTCTGCAAACTATTTCATGTCAAAATGTCTGGTAGACCTTGCACAGACGAGGTCCGAGTAAAGGTGCCATCATTTCAAAAAGTCACACTTTTTAGTGTGATATAAACTATTCATCAGATACGTTATCCATTTATATTTTTATTAGTTTGAAGATGTTAATAACAGCTGTGATATAAGATGAAAAAAATCATAGGGTTTTTTTTTAGAATTGAACACCCCATTTCTCTTCTAAGTTAACTTGAAGACAGCCACGGTCAACAACTTAATCAAAGGATTTTTAGCTTTACCATGCAGTTTGCATACACACTTTGCATTGCTCTGTACGCTTTATTATCTGCGGCACAGTAGTGCAATTTTCAGGGGTTCTTTATTATGAATTGGCGTCGCTGTTCTGCTTAAACATTAAAAGAAATCTTTAACATTTGCCATTTATATGACCTTTAAAGTTTCACGTTAAAAGCGGAAGTGGATACCAAATTAGTACAAAATATCATTAGAAAATGGGCTCATCAAGTTGCATGGTGTTTTGTCACACATATTAACGTAAAATAAAACACATACAATGATTTTAGTAAGTGCAGCTGATGATTTCCAAAAATTTGGGAAAATTTGGAAAATTATCAATTTTTAAAAATTCATAAAAAAATCTGTCATAAGCAAAATGTCAAATGTTTGATGTTTTTCAAGTCGACTAGGCAGGTTTGCAATCACCTGTACTTGAATTTGATAAAAACTGCACTCTAAACGCTTATTTTCTTCAAAAATTTAATTTTTGCATTTTTGAACCCAAAAATCGTGAAGTGATAGAAAACTCTTCCAAAACACCACTTAACTTTAGTTCATTACAATACACATACTTGGGCAAACATTCATTTCAATATCACCAGGGCTTAGTCAGAAAAAAAGAAATTGAAAAGTGGCTACTTAGAACTTCGGTTCAGTGTACATATATCTCCAACTGATTATCATAAGGGTTTTCTTCTGTCAGACATAAGTTTTTGGCGCGTAAAATAACGTAGCAATGAGAAGTTTCTATTACGCACCCAATTGGCAATTATTAATTTAGATCATGAATAGGTCATATTATATATTCTTTGGATCCAGTGTGTCCCACATTTATCCGGTAAAACCGAATTTCGAATTTTCGAGGTTTTACTGTAGTATTTATAGACCATGAGTTACACAATTTTGCTGTCATATTAATTATATAAATTTTACTACCAATATCCTGCCTGTTCAATTGATATTAAGACCTGAATAAAATACAAGAGAGAGAGAGAGAGAGAGAGAGAGAGAGAGAGAGAGAGAGAGAGAGAGAGAGAGAGAGAGAGACAAACACACAGATATCAATGCATGTTGCAGTTGGGCCAAATTGGTCCGAACGAAACTATAAACTCTTTTCATCCTGGGTAATGTTATGCTGACAATTTTCAAAATTAACTTGTTCGAAAAAAGCTTTCGAGAACTCTATCAGAGATGCGGATTGGATCCAGATTATTTCTGTCCTGTTCTTGCAAAGGTTATCAGCGGACGTCTAAAGTCACCGCTAGCAAGAAAAGAGTTAAATAAACTATGCAAATCTATATATTTTGTTATAATTTGAGTCTGGATTTACCACACTACAGCATCAATCAAAAGCATTTTTATCGTCTAGACTTTTTTGTCAAGTTAAGTAAAGGTTTGTGCAAGTAAATCAATGCCCTAACACCTAAGAAATTCATAAAACAATTTATAGCCTTTTTCATTTGTACCCGCAACATTTGGAAAACTAGCCCTTCACATGCGCGAATCCAGAAAGATTTGTCAGAGAGGGTACATTCACAAACTTTTTTTAGTTGATGAGGAGAGGGAGGATCCAAATACCACTTTAAGCGGGCCGTTAACAAATGGCGTTTCGCTGGCGCACCGATGATCGATAATCCGACATTAAATGCTGGCTTGGTAGCTTTGTGATTTTGCAGGGGATCCAGACCAGTATTGCTAAAAAAAACCTATATTTTTGTGATTTTTCAGGGGTGAGGGGTCTGGACCTCCAGCTCCCCACCCCTTTGGATCCGCGCATGCTTCAGAATTGGAGTGAACCTACATAACTCAAGTACTCTGCCTTTTGCAACGTTTCAGTATTCCAAATGACCAAAATATGAAATGTGTCAATCTATTATAACTTTATTCGTTTCTGATGTTTCTAATACGAAAATGTCTTATTCAAGGGATACCAGTGATATTTTATTGTATGGCAGTATTTGCAGTCAACATCTGGAGGGAGAGAGAGCTGGCTGCTTTACTTGAACTGCGTTCTTGCTGTCATATGGCTTTTAGTGTTTTGTGTCTCTTCCACGCGGTGCCGTGGGTTATAATTACTTACCTTTTGGGATTCATTTGCAAATAGGCAGATGGCTTAAAAGGTAAACAAAATCTATACATGTTGACTTTATAATTTATTTATAAGCTTGCATTTATTCTATTTGTGATGGCACCTGGCGCACAGACCATCGGTAACACTGCAGTTTATGGTTCAGACCACAGCCTGGACATCCAGTCATCGTGGATATGTACAAGAATTTCACATTAAAAGATTAATTTACTCATAAACGTTAAAAACTTATTTCCCAATGGATTTGTCCAATTAAAATTTCAATGTACCTATTTCACCTAGTTATCAAATACATTTGAATTAGGAAACCTCTTGGCAAGCTGAACCATTTATGTGTTTTATGCCATGGGTGGGTGTGGCTGCTGGTGATGTTGTTTTAAGTACATTGTTTGCTGCTGATCACATTGACACTCTGTCAGGTATTGCATGCGACATTCTGCATGTCTGGTTATAAACCCAATCACGTTTATTGCTATGATTTCCTCTTTGAAAGCACGATGGTGGGTCAGATTTGGGCCACAACGCGAGAAAACCTGTCTTCGGGGGTTTGCGAACAACACAGGCGCAGACCAGCCTGCGCATCCGCGCAGTCTGATCAGCGCCTTTGTTATTCGCTTTCTGGAAAGTATCATATGTAAACTTGCTACAGGTGACATTTCAACTTTCTAGGTAGTCGCTGTAGCTGAGGAGACTGGTTTGAAACTCGCTTTGTCGGAAACCCCGAAGACAGGTTTTCTCGCGACGAGGCCCATTTAATGACTGTCCTTACGCACAGCTTGTCTTTGGCAGGGTCCACTGTTGCTAAACTTAAGGTTTACGTTAGCTCTGAATATATCTTAGTCGTGAGCCATTGTCTTTGTTTCAACAAAGTATGTAAATTTAATTAGATACAAAATGATGCAAGTTCGTAACGCAAATGAAAAGGTATCTAAATAATCAGAGACTGAGTTATGCATAACAGTTGAAGTTTTACGAATGTTGTCACAAAGAAACGCAAGAAAGCCATTTAAATATGACAGGGATCCAATTCAGTGGCATTCACATGTTGAAAATATTGTAAATTCGGCAAGTAAAATTTTAGCTTTAATGCGTAAACTTAAATACTCTATTAGCAGAAATGCTCTCAACCAGATGTATATGTCCTATCTGCTTCCTGTTGTTGAGTATACATCAAAGGTATGGGATGGCTGCTCTGAACGGGACTCTCAAACATTTCAAAAGATACAAAATGAAGCAGCCCGCCTTGTAACAGGACTAACGAGATCTGTATCGTTAGAAAACCTGTGCAAAGAGTGTGGATGGTTAACTCTATCACAAAGAAGAAAACAACATAAACTTTCATTCATGTATAATGTTAATGCTGGCTTGGTGCCATCATATATGACGGATTTAATCCCTCCATTAGTCAATGAAATTTCAGATTATCCTTTGAGAAATAATAGAAACATCTCTCTTCCTTATAATAGGACTAACATTTCACAGAAATAATGTATACCTTCGTCCATTAGATTATGGAATGGCCTTGAAGATGATTTTAAAAACTTATCAACTTTACCAACCTTCAAAAAGCATGTAATCTCTAAGTTCAACAAGTCATCCATTCCATCATATTTTACCTTTGGAAATAGATATGTATCAGTCTTACATGCACGGCTCAGAAATAGGTGTAGCAACCTAAATAATGACCTTTATATAAATCATATACGTAATAACCCTCTATGCGACTTGTGCAGTGTGGTAGAGGACGCCATTCACTACTTCTTTCATTGTACAAGATACACAATTTAAAGACAGGTTTTCAACGATACAGTGAGAATGTTACAACCTCTAAGCATTAATTTAATACTTTTTGGCAACAAAAACTGGAATTTCGAAACCAACATCGTCTTGTTCAGAGCAGTCCAAGGGTACATACAAGTTACTAAACGTTTCAATAATATTTAGACTCTTTGTTTAAAAACATCATATTACGTAAATACCAACTAAACTATATGTTTTATTGTTGAGCCCATGGGGTAGTCATAATAGCAGTCTTGTACTCTTTTTTTTCATAGTTCTTATTATATTTCTTACTTAAATATATACTTATCTGCTTACTATTGTATCATTCTATTTCATTTGTCTTTAGTATACTCAATATATATAGCTTTTTTTATTATTTACTTCTGTATACTCATATTATTCTTTCTGTCTACTATCTATTAATTTTTTTTATTTATTTATTTATTTATTTATTCATTTATTCTGATATGTTTCCAATATATGTTCCTAACCGCTTTGCTTTGTTAATTAGGTGTGTATAATACATATGCATTTGTATATATCTAGCCATTGTTATTAGCTATTGTGTATGTTTAAAATGTAGGGGAAGGGTCGTAACTAATATTGTGAGAACTTGTGACCCAACCCCGTTGCTGTATATATTTGGCAATAAAATATGTTTAAACTAGGGATCAAATTTTTCAGGTTACAAATTTAAACAGAAATTTCTCACAGTTTAGGCCTTCAGAAATCCACTGCCAACCTGATCCGACTGAACGAAATGGTAGTCTAGACATGTGACACAGCAATGAGAAGGATTGTTTTGAATTAACCAAATTTGAAATTTTATCACTTAAATCTCCATATGAAAATCAATGTGTTGTTGCATCTTAGTCTGAGGACATTACTAGTCGAGAAATGGTAGGAATGATATGCTGATATGTCTATCTGATTTGGCAAACGAAAGTTATCGAAAATCGTGATAAATCATTTATATTCCCTATTTGTTCTGTCAAAGGGAGATAATTTATAATTTTGATAAATTCGAAATTGATTTCTGAGCTTGATGCAAGTGATAAGTCGGTTTTCTTGTGTTTAATGAAACACACGTATGATTAATTCTGATAACAGTAAAAATCTTTTCAGCGCATGCGCAATTGCAAAATTCAATGAATAAAGCTTAAAACACAAAAAGGAACATAACTCAGACATCAAAAGAGACAAATTAGAGGAGTTTCGACAAATCGTCTGCTTGATTTCTGGGAAACATTATTAAGCTATAGTAAATATTTTTTTGTCCAGTGCTTTCTCACTAAATATCAATCATTGTAGTGGAGCGTGATCATTTTTGTTCAGTATAATCTATATTTGTTACAGAAGACTGTAGAGCACAATATTCTTATGATACCCATTCATTCCACAAACATTCAGATGTGCCCCCAGGGGTTTTGGGGATCTGGAGAGAATGTTTTTTTTATTTTCAGGGAGCTGGGGAGCACTGGTAATTATTTTCAGGGATTTGGGGAGCAAGCTCATAGTTTTGGGGGATTTTGGGAGACCTGCAAAAAGGTAAAAAAAATCTCACCTTAAAGGAAAAAACCTTCATAAAAATCATCGGCTTCTGGGGGGAGCCATCCCGCACCCCACATCGAAAATCCAAATCTATTTATTTTCCTGCTAACATGCTAATCCGACTGATATGGCGAATAATTTTTTACTATTTTGGGAAATTATCGTTAAAATTGTTGATTTTTAGGTTGATAGTAACGCATTTTAGAACACTCAGGATGCGTCAGATTGCACCATTTTAATAAAAAAAATTGGGGGAGCATGAGGACATTACTAGTCGAGAAATGGTAGGAATGATATGCTGATATGTCTATCTGATTTGGCAAACGAAAGTTATCGAAAATCGTGATAAATCATTTATATTCCCTATTTGTTCTGTCAAAGGGAGATAATTTATAATTTTGATAAATTCGAAATTGATTTCTGAGCTTGATGCAAGTGATAAGTCGGTTTTCTTGTGTTTAATGAAACACCCGTATGATTAATTCTGATAACAGTAAAAATCTTTTCAGCGCATGCGCAATTGCAAAATTCAATGAATAAAGCTTAAAACACAAAAAGGAACATAACTCAGACATCAAAAGAGACAAATTAGAGGAGTTTCGACAAATCGTCTGCTTGATTTCTGGGAAACATTATTAAGCTATAGTAAATATTTTTTTGTCCAGTGCTTTCTCACTAAATATCAATCATTGTAGTGGAGCGTGATCATTTTTGTTCAGTATAATCTATATTTGTTACAGAAGACTGTAGAGCACAATATTCTTATGATACCCATTCATTCCACAAACATTCAGATGTGCCCCCAGGGGTTTTGGGGATCTGGAGAGAATGTTTTTTTTATTTTCAGGGAGCTGGGGAGCACTGGTAATTATTTTCAGGGATTTGGGGAGCAAGCTCATAGTTTTGGGGGATTTTGGGAGACCTGCAAAAAGGTAAAAAAAATCTCACCTTAAAGGAAAAAACCTTCATAAAAATCATCGGCTTCTGGGGGGAGCCATCCCGCACCCCACATCGAAAATCCAAATCTATTTATTTTCCTGCTAACATGCTAATCCGACTGATATGGCGAATAATTTTTTACTATTTTGGGAAATTATCGTTAAAATTGTTGATTTTTAGGTTGATAGTAACGCATTTTAGAACACTCAGGATGCGTCAGATTGCACCATTTTAATAAAAAAAAATTGGGGGAGCATGAGGACATTACTAGTCGAGAAATGGTAGGAATGATATGCTGATATGTCTATCTAATTTGGCAAACGAAAGTTATCGAAAATCGTGATAAATCATTTATATTCCCTATTTGTTCTGTCAAAGGGAGATAATTTATAATTTTGATAAATTCGAAATTGATTTCTGAGCTTGATGCAAGTGATAAGTCGGTTTTCTTGTGTTTAATGAAACACACGTATGATTAATTCTGATAACAGTAAAAATCTTTTCAGCGCATGCGCAATTGCAAAATTCAATGAATAAAGCTTAAAACACAAAAAGGAACATAACTCAGACATCAAAAGAGACAAATTAGAGGAGTTTCGACAAATCGTCTGCTTGATTTCTGGGAAACATTATTAAGCTATAGTAAATATTTTTTTGTCCAGTGCTTTCTCACTAAATATTAATCATTGTAGTGGAGCGTGATCATTTTTGTTCAGTATAATCTATATTTGTTACAGAAGACTGTAGAGCACAATATTCTTATGATACCCATTCATTCCACAAACATTCAGATGTGCCCCCAGGGGTTTTGGGGATCTGGAGAGAATGTTTTTTTTATTTTCAGGGAGCTGGGGAGCACTGGTAATTATTTTCAGGGATTTGGGGAGCAAGCTCATAGTTTTGGGGGATTTTGGGAGACCTGCAAAAAGGTAAAAAAAATCTCACCTTAAAGGAAAAAACCTTCATAAAAATCATCGGCTTCTGGGGGGAGCCATCCCGCACCCCACATCGAAAATCCAAATCTATTTATTTTCCTGCTAACATGCTAATCCGACTGATATGGCGAATAATTTTTTACTATTTTGGGAAATTATCGTTAAAATTGTTGATTTTTAGGTTGATAGTAACGCATTTTAGAACACTCAGGATGCGTCAGATTGCACCATTTTAATAAAAAAAATTGGGGGAGCATGCCCCCCCCCCCCCCCCCCGATCCCGTAAAATGTGAATGTATTAATTTTTGTACTAGCGACTACCGTGCGCATCTGGATTTATCTTGGAGGAAAATATGGCACAAAATTTGGGTTGTTGATTATTATCCTAAAAAGTGTTGATTTTTAGATTGAAAATAACATACTTTGGAACACTCAGAATGCACCAGATTGCACCACTTTTATCATTTATTTTCGGGGGAGCATGGCTCAAACCCCCTAGCACAAGTGTGAATCAACACCATAACATAACTAACTATGCGCCGGTATGTAATTCTTTATCTAGGTAATTAGATGTTTTCTTTTGTTAAAACTTTGATCAAATTGTTGATCAGATATATTCAGATATATTTGTACTTGTATACTAACGTATAGGGTTTAATAACAATTAAAAAAACACTTTCTGTGGTTAAAAAATGAATTTCACTTTGTCTAAGAAAACCTAGTTTCATCTATTGAAAAAAAACAGCTCCTCCCCCACCTGAAAACTAAATGGTCTAGCCCCCCGTTATAAAAAATCGAATATAGAGAGCCTTTCTCCACACCTACCCTATACAGCAAACATAATTTTAAGACTGGCCACAGACTTTGAGCAATATATATATATATATATATATATATATATATTATACAGAGGGATATAGTGAATCAACTGAGCCGATATATGCTGTAAATATTTTGCCTCTAGCGAGATTCGAACCCACGACCTCGACAACACCGCCTAGCACTACACCAGACATTGACGCTACCAACTGCGCCACTGAGACATCCCCAAAAAAGGATGTTCAGGAAGCGCTGATATTGCAACGCCTGATGCAGTACATGTCGTATATTGGTTCCTTTTCAATGCATGGCATCTATTTCGTTCGCAAGTGAAAGCCTGATGGATCCAAGGATACAAGTGAAATTAGATAAATATCAGAAGTGCGGAAATATAATTTCACAAACATCATTGCTTTATATATATATATATCATCTATTTCATTAAAATAATTATATGTCATGTATTTCGTGGCTAAGCTCTATCTTTACGTGTATAACGTTAATTATTAAATGAATATTAAAGCTGCATAGTCTGTAACTTTTGATCTTCTAAATTTAAAAATAATGTTTTTATTTTTCAAGAACACACTAAAAATACTCAAATTCAGGTAAACATTTTACCATTTTGGTAAATCTTAACAAGGTTCACTATCAAAACAACTGCATTTATGTTAAAATTCATTGGGGTAGAATTATTGGAGGGACGCAAATGATTAGCAACAAGAGAAAAACACACCTAGTTGATGAGATAATTCACTTTTCCATGCAGTTTTCAGCTGTACTGAACATTTTTATTGTGAAAACATAGCTTAATTCTACTTTTACAAATGATTTAAAAAGAAAATTTTTTTTTTCGAAAAATGTTCATAGTTATAGAGTATGCAGCTTTAAGTCTTCTGCTCTATAGCTTCATAGTTTTTTTTAAGTACGTCAATTTAATCATTTGGAAAGAAATATACATTTTAGACTTAAATGGCTTATATTTTGGGGGATTTAGGGAGATAAATGCATTATTTTCAGGGTTCAAGGGAGCACAGACCCCCCCAAGGGGGCTCTCAGGTTTACAGATCATAAGATTTAGATACCAACTTCTGTATTTACGGACACCAAAAAGCTCATAAGATGCAGACCAGTAGATAAATAGTGTGGACCCGATCAGTTTGCACATATGTAGCGAACAGACTCTGTCCATACTGTTTTGCTCCTATGCAAACTTTTCAGTACGAAACCTTATGATCGGTATATAGTGGTATTCAAAATGTTTGTTTTCTTATATATTTTGTTATATGTTGTGATAATTGATGTTTGTAATCTGAATAATGTTTGTATAAAAACATGTATATGTTATGTACAAATTTATAATTTATATACCATTAGATTAAAAGATTAGTTATTACATTGTGCTCGTATGCATTTGCTAAATGTTGTAACCCTCGTTATATAAAGTCTTTACTTTCTTACTTACATATAAACATACTTAATGTATGCGAGAAGCGAAGGCTCTGGCGATTCGCCTGAGCCTTAATGCTCAAAATTGCGATCGTTTGCAATATATTCTAATCAATTTGTTTGGTTTATTTGTACTCATGATTGTGTTTATTTGGTAACCGGCTTATAGTTGGAAAATTACATTGTCTGTCTAATATAATAAGACAAAGTCTGGTAATCCTGTATTGGTCTACCGATTAACCGAATAACTTAAACTGAATAACACAATACGTACATGTAAATGCGAACACTTTTTATTTAAATAAAGCAGAACAGTTTATTCAAACTATAATAGCGACGCAGAAATTACAATGAAATATCAACGAGCAGCGTGTGGCCACACAATGAAAATGTTTAAATTACATGAGCTGTGGGCTATCTCATTTAATGATTGCCTACTTTGCACTTATGTGCTACAGAGAAAAACTGTAAAAAATTCGCGTTTCAAGATGTCTACCCTCTTACTGCAACATATATGACGTCATACGACACGTGTTCCCTTACCCTGAATAAGTGATCAAAGCGTTCGCATATACATGCTGTATTTATGTGCAAGAGTCGTGTTTGCTTTTTACGGTTCTTACACAGGAGAGTCAAAAGGCACACTAGCTTATAAATATGCATTGTACGAGCTCTTATATTGAGCAATACTTGGGTGGTACATGTACTGTGCACGGTTGTTAAAATGGACCTGGTCATTTCGTCGACTGTAAATGCAGATTATAAGCTGTAACGTTCGTCTAGAGAACTGTAATTTAGTATATGTTACTAAGAAAAAGATTAGGGATGACCACAATGCATCAATAAACAGACGCGCACGAAAGCATAACACACAAGACAGAAATAACATAAATGACCCACGAAAGAAGCACCGTCTTAGGACGGTTAGTAAAATTATTTTACTAGAGACCGGGTTCACGGTGCGCCAACCTCTTTTTAGACTGGAAACCCCTAGACGAAAACAAATCGACCATCAGAGAAAGAAATTGACATACTGTTTGGTAATTATAACATGTAACCCTAAATCTTTACAACGGACCACAACAAGTATTTTTATCAAACCAGAAGAAAAAAAAATCACACAGGGTTAAGTAATTTTACAGGCATGTTGATTTTTCTCCAGTTCTTCTTCTGCCAACGTTTGGCTCAGGTAGATGGTGTACAATGACACCGTCCTCAGGTCATCAGGTTACTTTAGCGAGTATGGTTCCATTAATGTCCCAGAAACAGCGTTAAGCATATGGAGACAGGGCCATGGCTTAGTGTCTCATCCGACAAACGGTAAAAGTGGGAGATCGAACTCGGACCCCAGGGTACAAGACGAGTTACTCGTCCACAAAACCACGCCAGCTACCCAGGATACGTTAGCATCCAATGACATTTTCACCATAGACGTTTTTTAACATTTCTCACACCTTTAGATAAGCAAAAATTTTCAGCGTAAAATTGTGAATATTTTCTTACCCATCAGTTTTTACATATGTTTTGGGTGCTCAAAAGAACCGTCTCATTGAGACGGTTCTTTTGAGTACCCACAACATATGTTTTGGTTGAGAAATAAGAAAATAATTTTCTGTTATGCACTTTTATCTGGGGGCCTGATAGCAAGCTCTTTTCATTTCAGCTAATGTGTTTTTATCATAGCCTTAAGATCCAGACAAATTAGATTTTATATCCTTTTTCTCTTTAAATTAAGATTTGCAATATAATCTGTTTTTGCTGTTTTCACTAAATATACTTATCAGAAGTTAACTAGACCCATTTCCTTGTGAATAAAACAATTTACCACAAGTTTAAGCTTTTTAAAAAGTTTGCGATCTGCGAGCACTATTTTCTGTGTGTGATAACATTCGATAGTAAATATGTCAGTTTTTTTATATGAAAATTGGTCATAGAATAGCTTAGTGTGCTGTCACGAATGTGGGCCAAACCGTGCCATTGCATAAAATTCTCAGTTTTATCTACTCACTTAAGCCAGTGAACAAAAATGAAATCATAACCTACCACAACCTGAAAGATTATAGCTGTGATTTGGTTCAAACAGACACACGATACGTATGCTGACGTTTGATAAAGAAGGACCCTCTCCCTGAATTTAGCATGTCATATTCCAAAGTATTTAAGTTTACAATCCATTTTTTGTAAAACTACAGCTTACACAGAAATGCTTTGAAAAGACAAAACTGGTTAATAGTTTTAATGACAGTATGTATGCATACATTACACATGTACGAGCATTTTACTTTTATATTGAATTCTGTCATTAAGTTGCATGTAGTCTACGGGCCCATACATTATCAGTTCATTCTTGAAGTTTAGAATCAGCTATTTGGTAATTATAGCTCGTGTTGAAAAGTAAGTAATGGTGCAAAGATCAGGAATCGATACAATCAAGTACCACACCTGACCCAGGATACCAATGGGAAAGTGACAAACTCACAGAAGAAACCACAAACGAGAGCCAAGAGGTCAGCCCTTTCCCAGCAGGTGACCACAAAGCACATATAAACAGACGCGCACAAAACATAGCAAACACAAGACAGAACAAAAACATAAAAGATCCACAAAAGAAGTACCGCCTTGGAACAGTCAGTAATATATTTTACTGGAGGGCTTAAACCGGTTTAACGGCGCCAACCTCACCCTTAATTCAGATGTGGATCAAGACACATAGATATTTGGTTTGCATGAAAGACCCCTAACTTATCAATGCATCATCTCCTAAAACATATAAATCAAGATATAACAAGGAGATAAAGCAAGGATAAGGACTCAACAGTAAATTAAACTGAATACTGGAGCAAAAGAAATCCAACAGGTAAACCCCGGTGGGCCCGACAAACAGCCAAAGCATCAGGCTCCTACCATCTCATCAATAGATAAGTCTTTAAGTCGGAACCATCATAGAGTCTGAAGTCCGACCCACCGGCGTGCAATTAAAGAGGAAAGCAAAGTTGCCAACCGTGATTGGGTTGACTACCAAGCATGCAGTCTGTTGCAATACATTAATGTTATAGCCAATCTTTTTATAATGGGAAATTATTTTAATGAACTGCGCTGAAAACTTATTAGAGCCAACAATCTTCTTCAACTTATACACCAAGTCACCATAGAAATCAGGTTCCGAAAGCCCTTGGCGCAAGAGAGATTTAAGTCCAACTTGGAATTTAGAAATCAAATCATAGTATCGTCTATAAAATTTTGAAAATGTTTTGCGAAGTTTATGATACCGATAGCCTTGTTTAAGAAGTTTCTGAGTTAACAATTTATTGCGAGTGTTGAAGTCAGCCACATAGCTAGATGCTCTAGCAAAACGAATGAGTTGAGAGATATAGACTCCATAGGATGTAGAACGAGGAACATCACCATCTAAAAATGGGAAATTGACAATTTCAAAATCAAAGTCGTCACGTTTGTCATAGATTTTGGTAGAAACAATATCATTAGAAATTGACAAATGCAAGTCTAAAAATGCGGCTTCGGTATCAGAGGCATTGGCTTTATTAAAGTCTATGAACACACTGTAATGGTTCATAGGATTCTAAAATCATCAAAGATGTGCCCATTATACTGTCAAAAACGTAAATTCTCACCTGTATTATACGAGTCCACACAAACGCATCCCACATTTAATCGGTAATACAAGTCAATGTCTTAAATGGATGGTAGATAACCCCAAGCAGTAACTGTACAACATCGTTATACTTTCCTAATAAACTTTGACAAAAATAAATTTGGAAAGGAAGTTGTATTTTACATGACATATTATATGGGACTCCGCGTTAAAGTAAACTTCTGAGTATTGGTAGTTTCATGGAATATGACAATGAACTGAAACATGATGCCATGTGACTCATTCATGGCACCAACTCAATAGTTTAGTTATCCGGTATAATATACATATGTCTGTCCTGTACAATACATTACATAGATTTGTAGTTCTCCTGGCTTTGATTAATTCTAATATGTCTAGGGTTGACATTATTTCAAAGAGTCCAAATGTACTCTTCTAAACAATAATACCTGAATTGATATATAGGCTTTCACATTTTGATTTCATGACAGTTGTATTAAGTTTAATCCAGTTTCATATCCAGACAATAACCTTAATTACACTTGTAAACTTTATGAGGCAAAATTTGGTGTTCAAATAAGTTTTATTTTCTTGTTTATGTCCATCTGTGCGCCATTAAACATACATTTAGAAAAAAATTATAACATTATCTGCCAGATCTGGTGACATTATCTGTCACTCTCCAATTGTATATATTTTACGAGGCGTTGAGGAAGACAAGAGTAGCTAATTAAGCTTATCGCATTAAATGTTTAATCAAATTATCTTACAGACATGATGTATTATTTAACTGTGAGAAAAAATATATAGCAATAAATCAGGACTCATCACAACATGTCCTTTGTAGATTGCTTATTTATGTTTTTTATTGTTTGATTTGATACCTTACGTCCTATAGACAATCTTTCATTTATGTAAGGACGGGTCTTTGCCGGTTGAACCAGTACTAAGCATGGATAGAAAAGCATGTATAAGAAATGCGACTGCTTTATTCAGAATTACAATTCCAGATAATGGGGACAACTGAACTACCTCCTAGCAAACGATAACTTGTAAACGACATGTGACTTATTTCTAGAATACACAAAGGCTACTGCAGTGGATAACCTCCGCCTACTACCAGGTGGATAATCAGCAAGCGCCATGAATCTCATACCACATCTCTTAGCCAGTAAAAATGTAGAGTAGCGATGCAAAAGCTTTGTTCAAATCCCTGCCAAATATTTATGCGATCGTTGAAAGAACGCAATAAAGAAAACATGAAAAACAAATTTTGGGTATCCACTTAGGAGAAACCTGTCTGAGACCAGATGTCAGATAATTCTGATAAGAATCAAATATTATCCCAAACAATAAATAAAAATACAAACCATGTAAGTATTTGGGTTTACACATTAAAATGTTGGTCGCGCAAAGCATCATTTGTCCTACATCTACTTAATATGTATATTTTAAGAAACAGATTGAAAAAAGAACACATGCAAATCTAAGGCTTAAGTTTAAATAGTTCAGTGAAGCTGACAATATGAGACACCGTTATGCAATGACATAAATAATATACAACTTCATAGAACATTGTGATTTTTCGTCAAGCTCTCGTAAAGTGGTGAGCAAATAAGAGTCACTTTCTCTAACAGGCTTACATATGCTGTAAAGCATTTGGGCCGACGTGGGATATTTTTGGTACTGATGTCATTGTCGAGCAGCAGTTGCATATACACAGAGTATGGCTGTATATAATGATTCATGCCATATTTTGGACCGCTAGCTTCTTTGACAGCGTTAACGTGGGCATTTGTTAGAGGATGTTGCGTGTATGCGCTGAGTACAGAAGTTGCATGTATGCATTGGCCCATTTATTATATATAAGCCTTTACATCGAATTTTCAACAATGTGGTATGTGCGACCAGCAAAGCCTCAGATCAGCCTGCGCATATGCGCAGTCTGATCAGAGCCTTTGCTTGTCGCTTGAATATTCTACGAATGTTAAGCTACTGACCGAACATCATTTGGAGTTTTTAAGCTTAAAAAGAGGCTGCGCAGGCTCGTCTGAGTCTACACTTGTCAAAATGTCACATTGATGGAAATCTCATGTCACGGCTCATATAGCCGACGATCGCTATGTATGCCCATATACATACTGCTAATACAGTTTCCGTGTAAGCCAGAGAAGTACATCTCGAAAGATTGGTGCAGAAAAGCCAAAGTAATCACATCCACAGATCTACAATTGAGATTTCAGGAAAATATAATGACATTATATAAATTTAACCCATATCTTGCTAACAAATTTATTTAAAAATACTGGTTAACTCATACCCAAGCTTATTATGTTGTAGCTATGACAGAAAGAGAGAGAGCACAGACTAGACGAAATGAAATATAAATAAAAAGTGTTTCACCGATCATCTGCCCTAGGTATTATTATGTTAAAATACGGTGGAATTAATACCAAAAATGTATCAAGGCACAACACGACAACAATTAAACTTTCATCACCTTCGTTTAGTAGAGATTAAATTTGCATTATTCAGTAGTACCAAAGGAGAGTAATGCTATTTTGTAAAACAAATACTTAAGCCAAGCGCGCCGCTAATGGGATATTGCATAAAGTATAGGCCCAGATGAAACACAGTCTGACGCGTTATTTCATCAGGGTTGTAAAGTTTTAATCCGTTGGTTGGTGTCTGATGCTTCCTCGAAGTATTTGTGAGTCGTTATAAGTCCATTACATACTGAAGGACGCACCACCTGCTTAAATGCTAAGGACCTCGGGCAGTCTTAATGAACGATACCAGATAAAAGTTTTAAAGAAAACGATATTTTATCCATGAAAATGATAGTTGGTTTTACCCTCAAGTTATCCGCAACAGTGTTTTTCTCATAGGACAAGTACCAATTGAAAAAATATGTGTTGAAAACTCTGTTTTTGCTATTTAAAACATAGAAAATAGAAAAAAGTTTACTGAAGTGCTCCCCCCCCCCCCGTGACCGAACTAATTCTTTTTGCATTCTGCTGTAGTTTTTCATTTCACACATCATATAAAAATGGCATGATCGGTCAAGTGTGGGGGGAACGATGTCATAATGCTCAAAAACAAAATATCATAAAAACGTTTTTGGAACTGATTTTGTACAAGCCTGCAAGTAAATATCAATTTACAATGGCATGTATCAGGGCTTTTGTTATGATTGTGTACCAAGTAATTAACTGTCTTATTTCTCAACCAAAATATATGTTGTGGGTACTCAAAAGAACCGCCGCAACGAGACGGTTCTTTTAAGCACCAATTTATAGGTAAAATTTGATGGGTAAGAAAATATTTACTCTTTACACAAAAACATGTTTTCATGCAAACGCATTACTTTTATCTCAAGTTTTTTGCCACAAACATTATATTTCCATGTCTTTAGGCGTATACAAGGCGAAACTTTGAATTTCTGTGAAAAAAATTTTGGTCACAAAAAATACCCCACCCCTTAACCTTGATGTCCTGGCATAATTATGCAATATTTTTCAAAATATTTTTCGTTTGCTAGGTTTGCTAGGTGCACTAAATGTAAGGGTTTGATTTAAGCACAAAAATGTTGTCAATTATGCATTATCCTAACCACAGGCTGTCAAAGTTTGGACAGATTGAATAGGAAATTGTCCGAGATCCTTTATGTCGAAAAATAAATATTTTCATTATGTGAAAAATAAAATTGACAAGTTCCGTCATTTAGCTTGCATTCAATAAGAAAATCGAAACGCTGTGGCTTATGATTGCCGTGACGTCGCGATAACTCTGATACAACCCAAATTCAAAAAGTCACAGAGTACCAATACCTTCCATTTTGAACGAAAAAAAGTTTTCGGACCAATGTTTTTCCTTGATAGCAAAAGGAAAGACACAATCAAATCATGAAGTTTTAGGCCTCTGAAAACGTTCATGCTGTCTACATGACATCATTTATTTTTGACGTAATTGGCCATTTATATCCTAAGGATCAGGAAAAATCAAACACATTTTAGTGTCAACCAGTTGCATAAAAGACAAAAGTGTAACGACATGCGCGGACGTCATCCGTCTGTTATTGATGTTTGAAAATTTAACACTGACGTTAGCAAAGAAACGCTTCGAGTGGGAGTGTAATAAAACGATTATTTCTGAAAACTCTTGTCTTTTTCCATTTGTAAAGACATCTGGCTAAGACCTAAAAGTGTTTGTTTTCATATCGAATCAAATTCATATATATCAGACGACAATTGTTGAAAAACACTTACGTCGATATCACGTCAGAATGAACAGCATGAGCAAATCGAAATCATGGCAAATCAGGGTCCATTTTGCAAGAGGATAAAAATTATAAAGAAAACATCCTCAAATTAATCATGTGGAAGAGACAGGGAATGTAAAATGGTGCGTTTCTAAAGTCCCTCAGTATAGTGTGTTAATTTGATTGGATTGTTTCCCTTTGATGATACACTGTATAAGTTAAGAAGGCTCCATGCGAGCTAAACAATTTTGTGTTTTAACAACAACAGAATCTAGGGCTAAGATTTGGTATCATTAAAATGCATTTAAGCCCCCCGTGGCTTAGGCTGCTGCCCGTTCTAAGGCGGTGGTTCTGTTGTTGTCGATCTGTTGTTTGGTGTGCTTCCTATGGTTGTGGGGGTTCTGTGTCTTTGTTTTGTTGTGCATTACTTTGTGTCCTTTCTATTTTTGCAATTATCTTGAAGAGGAAGAGAGAGCTGGTTGCTTTGCTTTTATTGTCTTACTGATGCCTTGTTACTGTAAACGTTATGTGACTCTTCATCATGGTGCCGTTGGTTGATCTGCGGTGTGTGATTGTGGTATTTCCTGATCATACCCACTTACATTTTGGCACTGCATGTTATCATGAAAACAAATTGAGTTATTTAAAAAAATTGAAATTTGACCACCATTCCATAGACTACTCCAGTAAGACACAAAGTGTCAGGATGTGATGGTCATATTGCGGAAAATAGGTATTAATTAGAGTACATACAGAATTTGAAAGTGACATCTTAAACTGTTCAGTCTAGATCTGCAAGATTTCATTTAAATATAGTGAAAATGGAAGAAAATATCCACCATTTAAAGTAAGCTGGGCAGGTAGGACCATATAAGTTTTATTGTTTTATTCGCCCATGATGCGGAACTACTGCAGGTAATCAAGAAACCAACCAATTAATAATGATTTAACATCTAAGCTAAAACAAAACAACCAGATATTTTAAACGAACATATTTTAGTTTGTTTTTATTTTGCTTTTTGAATTGGTTAAGAGACGGTTTGGCCAGTAATATATAATTCTCCCACTCAGGTTGTTGTGGCTGCTGCTTATATACTTAAGGAATAAAGAAACGCAACAAACACTTTGATTCATTGTAAGTACACAATATGATGCAAGTTTTTAGTGCAAATGATATTAATTCATAGCAGCAGTCTGTATCCGTCAAATTACAGCAGGTTCAACGTAATTATCGATTACGTAATCACGTTGATAGGCGCGTAACCATCCTGACCCCCGTAGTAAACTGTTGAAACAGCCTCAATAAAAGCAAGATTTGATTCAACCATAGGTTTGTTGTTTTAGGAAGTCCTGGCATAGATTGTGGATCAAGAAAATGATCAGCTGGCAACCTTCCTGTAGGATTCTGAAACGGTTTAACGTCATTAACGTCAACTCTGAATACTGCGTTAAGCGCGTAAAATTTCTTTTCTGCTTGAGCTTTATTCATTTCAAGGACGTTTGCTTCAATAATTATGACTTGAAACTCTCAGTCGTCAAAAAACGTCAATTCTGACGTCAAAATTCGATATCCTACATTTTAATGGTTTTCATAATGCTTATGTGTTTTTCTAATGAGAAAATGGTCCAATGACAAAGTTTAGGTTACAGTTGACATGTTAAGTGTTTACTTTCGGCATGTAATCAGGTGTTTTCACTTGCATTATGCCATGCTTTGTTTGGCTAACGTCAATATAAACACCTTACCAGCGTATTTCTACGGTATCTGAAAAGTCAGTTTTTCCAAACTAAGCATGTTCTAACGTTTCATGGTTTATCTTATCCCGTATATTCACCAGCGACCCAAACCCGACGGCTCTAAGTGACGTTTTTCGCTTATTCACTACCATTGTGTATCTTGTCATTCAAGTAGGCTGTTTTGACGCAATATTTGACTGCATTACGAATATGATTGGACGTTTGTTTTATTTGCACATTGTCAAGTCGACGCAAAATAACCAAGCATGCAAAAGACAGGATTTCTTAATCTTTATTCTGACGTTCACGTCACATTTTACGTTTTCGTACGTTTTCATCTTGTAGCGTAAAATGTAGCGTTAAAATGACGTTTTGGTATTTCATCACATGCTATTAATACTCAATTAGAAATTGTCAAAAGAGATTTCACCAAACAGTCATTAAAACACGCAAAAATTATATTTTCGTATGCTGCGATTCTTTATTCCTTAAGTATATTAAGACGGCGAACTTGCAATTGTTTATTGTTGCTCCCATTGTGTGTGTAAGGTTTACAAAGTTTTGTGTCATTTCTAGTTTGGCGATCATCACGCTGACATAGAGAGAGAGAGAGAGAGAGAGAGAGAGAGAGAGAGAGAGGGAAAGAGAGAGAGAGAGAGAGAGAGAGAGAGAGAGAGAGAGAGGCATACAGACAGAGAAATTGTTGTAGTCCTTCAATTGAATTTTAGTTTTCATTTGTGTACAGTAAAAACCTGTCTAAATCGACCACTCTCAAAAAGAACAAAAATTGGTTTTCAAGACCGATTCTCGCGTAATGCAGATCAAAACTATTGCAGAATGCTCCAATGGGAGCATTCTGCATTACTTTCGACCTTCATTAAGCTACAATTTTTAATTAAGGTCTTTGTTTTGTCGATTTTTTAGTGGCATGTTAAGACAGGTTTCACTGTATCTGTGCTTTTTTGTATTCTAATATCTCTTGATCATGGTGCCATGGCCTGGTCTTTGATCAATTTCCTGGCCATACTCACTCCAATTTGTAAGTTGATACGCAGATGAGCGCGTTATATACCAGATTTTACCTACATGACAATTTAAATATCAGTCTGAAACATAACATTCAACTTCAACTGACATTACTGTGCAACACCCACGTTGAATGTTTTTCTAATTAAAATAAAACGCCAGCTATTCACATTTGAAGCAATGTTCGAGTAGCCAAACTGAGTGTTTCACCATATTTATCAAAGTTGACGGAAAACCACGATACAAGAGTAGTTTTTTAGTTTTTTTTTTTGTGTGGATCTTTTATGTTTTCGTTCTGTCTTGTGTTTGCTATGTCTTTGTGCGTGTCTGCTTATATGTGCTTTGTGGTCACCTGCTTGGAAAGGGCTGACCTCTTGGCTCTCGTTTGTGATGTCTGTTGTGAGTTTGTCACTTTCCCATTGGTATCCTGGGTCAGGTGTGGTACTTGATTGTATCGATTCCTGATCTTTGCACCCTTACTTACTTTTTTAAAGAAAACTAGACGCCCAAATACTAGTTAGTCTTCTGTCATACATAGCCAAGATTTACAGATTTCACTGTAAATAATAACTAAGCAGGACCATATCTTTTGATCCTAACCTGGGACTACTACCAGATCCTTGCAACAAGGGAGCTAATTCACTTATGTTGTACAACATATGCAAGGGTTTTGGGATGTATAAAAAAATATTTGCAAAGCCTATTCACCGTTATGCATACCTGTGTCTCGATAAAGTTAAACTATATGAGTATGCAAAATTTGATTAAAATATATATTGCAATTCAAGAGTTTTGAGCATTTTCACTAAAATCTGGCATAAATGATGCTCTACAAACCCTCGTCACTGTTTTGCATACCAGTGGTTATATCGTAGTGCAGACCTAAGGGTCATTAAATATCAGAACACCACAAACATAGATCGCACTCGAACCCATTTCACCACAAGGAAGAGAATATAAACAAAGGCAGCCACATCATAACTAAACAAAGCAACACATTTTCTCTTCCTTAACAAGATGGTTGTTAAACTACTCCACAATAGGTACTACACACAAAACCCCCACGTACAGCGGGAACAACAACAAACAACGAGACCTGAGATCTAAATGCTGCTATTGTTTAACCACAAACGCTTAGCTCGCATTGAGTTTTGCTAACTATTGCAATGCATCATCACAGAGAAACAATCAAAACAAATTACCATCTGGTGATGAAACAAAAAAGAGGAAGCTGTACTCACAGTCAGTCAGAGCTCAATACGTGCTGACAACTTGAGACGTTACTGTGGTAAGACGAACAGTGTACGTCACTAAATGTACCCCCATACAATGATAATCAATAGAGTCACTTAACTTATAGATGTCAAAGGTCATTTTGTTTTGTCTTCATCTTGGCGCCCTTGGTGCAATGGTTTGATCTGTGAACGTGTTCTTCTGTTAAGTATTGATTTAACTCTTTGTCTACCATTTTTGTTTGCTGATAACGTTTGAAAACAGTTTGGACTCAGATCAGGCCCCACAAAACGTCGGGACTGATCAGGATCTAAACTGTTTGACACTCTGATGGTATCCCTGAAAGCACTTTTCGAAAACGTCGATTTTGAAAAAAAATCATCAGACGACAAAATACATTAATATTTGCCCAAAATGCAAAGAATTCAGATGGGAATATTAGTTGTTAAAAGTAGCAAACTAGGCTGTCAAAGACCCGATGAAACTTTATAAAGAGGGAACATATCAGATCATAGAGCAACTTATTGCACCAAGTCTCGTATATCCATTTGCATACCATTTTTGAATGAAAAAGTACTTGCTATAAAATTTAAATTAACCCATTTATCCCTGATGGAATCTCCGCTCTTATCAATTGGATGAATCCATTTCGAATATAAGGGTTGTCAGGCATAAAAAAGTTAGTGAGTATGTTCCGGAAATACCACAATCACACACTGCAGACCTACCCACGGCACGTAAGGAAGTTACAGTACCAAGACATCCGCCAAATCGTCGCCCTAGATTATGCTGATGTTAAAAAAACATTGTTCAGCTCGCATGGGGGCTTCCTAACTAATGCAATGCATCATCACAGAGAAACAATCTAATCAAATTAACACACAATGATGAACAAAGAAAATGGCTCATGACTTATAGAAAGTCAGAGCATAAGAAAACCTCAAGTTGAGCTAAGGTGGACCCAGCCAAAGACAAGCATCAAGCACCAACCGACGAATTAAAGCTTTACGTCACGGCCGTCATTGAGTATGAGGTCTGACCCACCGTCTTGCAATTAAAGAGAAAACCATACATAGCTATAAACCTTGATTGGGTTTACGACCAGACATGCAGACTGTCGCATAATATCCATGTTGTATTTACAATTCTATTTATTTTTTATGTATTTTCTTTAAGCAAAGAGTGCAGAACCTGATCAGACGCCGCAATTTGCGGCATCTGATCTGACTCTGCACTCTTTACCGATGGCCAATAAAAAGGATGCTAGGCTTATATGGGTTTAATTCGGTCAATGCAGGGCCTTGAACGAATTATTATGTATAAGAAGATTTGCTAAATCATATTGAAAATAGTCTGTGACATTTGTTACAGACAGTGTTTTTTATATTCTTTAAAAAACAAATCTCACCAAGATACATGGGAACTATATAAATATAGTATTCTTATGTTTTTCAGCAAAAAGCGGACAACTAGCACACAGCTATGGTATGTTTAGCATTATTATGTAAATTGGGGCTTAACTTGAAGTTGAGTTTTTCTTTAGCTCAGACTATCTGTGAGTCATGAGCCCTTTTCTTTGTTTCATCATAGTGTGTTGATTTAATTAGATTGTTTCTCTGTGACGATACATTGCAGTAGTTAGGAAGCCTCCATGCCAGCTCAACAATTTTTGTGGTTTAACAAGAACAGAGTCTATGACGAAGATTCGGTACCAGTAAAATGCATTTATTCCCCTATCCCGCGGTAGCTTAATAGTCTGTTTTCGGTCTTAGGCGGTGGTTCTGTTGTCGTTTGTTGCCCCCATTGTTTGTGGGCGTTCTGTGTTTTGTTCTTATTTTGTTATTCATTACTTTGTGCCTTTTCAGTTTTGCAATCATCTTAATAGGGAAGATAGAACTGGTTGCTTTACTTTAACTGTCTTCCTGATTTCTTGTGACGGTTACTGTTCTGTTGCTCTTCTTCACAGTACCGTTTGCTAGTATGCAGTGTGTGATTGTGGTATATCCTGATCATACTCACTTGCTTTTGTAAGGGAGTCAAACAAGTTAAGAATTGTTCCCTTAATAGATGTTGCACCTCCAGTGATTGTCTCTCAGTGGTGATACTTACTGTACATTTATTATTTTGAAAGCGCGAAAAGCTTTATTTTCAGCATTTTAGTTATTATGAGCAGTTGTAATTCCATGGTCATTTAAGTGGAGTTTGTAACTCGAAGCTTTGAGGTGTTTAGGCTACCCTTTATAGATAGTGAAAACAGACCTTATACACTTAAAGAGAGCAGTGACACAACTATATGGCTTAAAGTGTATATGAGTGGTCGCACAACATTTACGTACATGCATGTGAGCGAGCGTGCGTACATGTACATGCGTGTGGGACATACATACATACATACATACATACATACATACATACATACATACATACATACATACATACACTGTGTATTGTAAATGAGTACAACAATTTATCCTCAACTTAGAACTGATTCATTCGGGGAAACGTCCCGACACAAAGAAATAATGTAGACTGGGATGTAAAACATCATATCAAACTAACATATATTTATGCTTATATTTTATCGCATGTTCCACTACACGATTCGAGCATATGCCTTTTCAAAACAGTAATATCGTCCTTCTCTGACAGTGGACCAACTTTGTCGTATTAAATATTATTGGCATTCATTCTTAATATGTGTTCAGGAAAAACACAGGGACGCCTTTTAACACATTCGTCATTCGATAATGATATACAGTCTATTTATGATGACACGCAGCAAATTACATATATCTTACGCCCAGACGACGTATGTAGCAATTGTTTAATCGAAACAGTCATATTAGAACTAAAGGTCGCAAAAGTGTCAGACAACTTAATCACTGAGTGCAAGTGAAAATGCCTGGACAAACAAGACGGAGCCAGCACATGAGATTTTGATACTTACAATTCTACAAGAGCGAGGGCTCAAGCGAGCCTTCACAAATGAGCAGACTCGGGAGAGCCTCTGCTGTTTGCATAAACAAGTATTGATGCACATGAAGACTCAGACTAAAGTTTAGACCTCTAGCATAGCTGGACACGTCAGCATTGGTGTTTGCTCATATACCATGGGTAGCAGAATATCATGAGCTGGTCCAATCATCTTCTACTTTTAGATTTTAAAAATCCAAAGAATGAAAAACAAATTGTATCGCTGCAAGTTGTGACCTAAAAAACAAGGATAAGGAAACCCCTAATAATAACAGATGATAATTTGTTTGATTTGATATTTTTACGTCCCAGTCAACAATTTTACAGTTATGTTAGAACATAACAGATGATTATATAAGATATAATTTTGTGAATGACTAATGATCACTAATGGAATTCATGTTAATGATAATCGAAAATGATATTGGGCTAAATATTAAATGGACTCCCCCCACAACCAACATATCAGGGATACCGGCTGGCAATCTTGACTTAGGGGCCCACACTGGCAAAATTCAAAATTTAACATAGAGGTATGGGCATTTTCACCAAAAGTTAAGGGGCCCAGTCCAAACTTTTGAGGCCGTATATACAATGGGAGGTAGTTCATGTCGACGTCTACATGGTTCCAGTGTACTGCAATTGCTTTGCGTTCTTGTTGAGCTATTAAGTTTCTTGGTGGTCGAAAATGGCCTTAATGTTTAAGTGCAGATATTATCGAGCTTCTGAAATAGTATTCATCGTGTTTTGTATATTACCAAACACCCATGCCGATGATCTTCTTGAAATTTTTTTTTTTTTTTATAATACAAATAATGATCCGATGTTTCGATGGTTTAGTCAAATTACAAAACCAAACAGCAATAGTACACTCAGCACGTATTCGTAAATTGGCATGCTCTTAAAGTTTGTCCTGATAAAACTAAAAAAAATCAATCTAATTTGTCTGAAACGGCCACAATGGCACATTCTGGATTACTTTCAACGTGAAAATATACCTAAATTCTTTCCCCGCGATTACATTTGCTGTCTACGTATAACAATTGCAAACAGACGTCGCGCACTGTCTGGATTCAAACCGGTTTGACACTCTGTTGGTATTCCAGAAATACATTTTTGAAGAAGTCATCAGCAAGCGACGAAAAGACATGAAAAATTCCCAGCATACAAAGAGTAACGTTTGCTTGCGAACATAAAACCTTCATTTATACCAAATTGTATTCGTATGTTGTGTTTGATCGCATTTTTTGCATTCAGCTTTTGCTTCTTGAAATACTTATGCCCGTTCTAGGCAGTGATTCTGTTTTTGTTCTTGCCCCAATGATGTATGTGGGTTTTGTGTTTGGTCCTTGTTTGTGAAATACATGCAGTACAAGTATTAAGTGTAAGTTTTTAACCTCATCTCACTGAGGCAGCTTGTTGCTTTACTTTTACTGCATTGTTTGTCTTTGACTGTACGATAGGTTTAAAACTGTATTCTTTTTTGGCAATAATTTCTCGTGTCTGGGCTCGACTAAGGCATGGAAGCACCGAAGCTGAAAGACAAGATAAAAGTATAGTACTAAACACACAGACATTGCCAATAAAACTGTTGAGTTTTTCCATTTACAAAATTTCAACTCCTTACATTATTGCACAATACGAATTAGCCCGGTGTCGGAGAAAAGGTTGTCGTTTTACAAATGTCTGCTGAATAGATAGAATAAGAACTGAACACTGCTATACAGAACAGAATAAACACCATGAAAGGATTTCACAGAAACCTTAATAATTCCCATTGTTCCAATGGTCACTTAAAACTATATAAACTGATTTTGAAAGATCAATTTTGACACTCTGATATGTAGACTCACACGCGTTATAAACATATATTAAATGATCGACAGAAACATACCGTGATTCATCAAACAAATAAAATATGTAACAATAATACCTTAGGTTTAGAAAAGATAAATGCATGTCATATCCAAGACACAAATGGAATTTTCTATTTATTATATATATAAGCACAGAACTAAAATTAAGGGAACCCTTTTATTTTAAGGTATTTTTATTCTACATATAAAACATACGGACTCCAAGTCAATATTAGGTTTGGCATCCATTTATCATCTCCAGTATGCCTGCTCGACAGGTCTAGTGCATGTGATGATGCACGCGGTAATATTGACTTGGACTTCATGAAATACAAGTATTCCCTTATTTTTGGTGCAGCGTATATATACAAGTTGAACACATATCATTTGTCTATTCGTTTACGCCACAAATGTCGTCCCTCTTGATGTCAAGAGTTGTTCTGTGGCCTGTGATAGTTGCATTTCCTGGTCATACTCACTCATATTTTGTCTATTTTTACATAGCAAGTTTTTTTTACTGTTGTTAGGATCTAGATAGAAATGTGTTCACATCAAAACGTGTAACCATTGCCAATACATAATGTGTAGTAAAAGATAAAATAACCATTTATTGTCAACTTTCAATAATATCATTACATTTCGCCTACAAAAGTCCAGCTCTATTGTATCCAGAAGAAGACTGTTATTTTTTCCGATTAATATTTAATCTATCATTGGTCAATTGCATATGTCGATGTTAGACAATAGCACTTTATAATGTATCATTATCATTGTTGGATGGGTTGGTCTGTGATCTATAGTTTTGGGATGTCCCAGGTCATGTAATGGAAATCCAACAATTATAGGTCACAACCCAACCCTCCCCTCTGTGAGCAAAGTCCAACCACTTACTACCAATAAGTCATGCAATGGCGAAACTCTATTAAGTCCATCTCAACAAATAATCGCAAAGATAGAGAGATTGATATTTAGGAGGGTTTTATCATTTTTCTTGATGTTTCACCGAAGGAAACACGAACAACTTTCGCATCTGTCGGAGTACGCCAATGAATGAGAGTGTGAAAGCAATGGTGTAATTGAAAAGTCTAAGTCTAGAATTTTCAAAAATCCAGATCGCATGTTCATCAATGATTCAATTTACGACAACGCATTTAGAATACTCTGACTTTAGATACCACACTAAACTGCGCTCGTTGGTCTTTACTGGTATGTGAAACAAGTAAATGCAGAAAAGAATGAAGCATGTTAAAGCATATTGGGCCTCGACGCGAGAAAAAAAGTGAGTATAATAAGGACTTACTACACTCACATATGGTCTAATGGTGTTTGCAGTCCGATCAGCACCTTTATAATTTGCTCATTGGAACGTGTTGCATCTAACTTGCTACAGGCGAATTTTCAATTTCCTAGCTAGTCTCTGTAGCTGAGGAGACTGGTTTGAGTATCGCTTTGTTGAAAGCCTGAAGACAGGTATTGTCGCCTCGTCAGCTAGTAGTCTATAAAGTGAAGTTCAGAATTCTACTGCAAGCTCGTGGTAGTAAGTGTGATAACAGCAAACCATTAAGTGTCTAGAATGCATTGTTTACGCAGTACGCGCTGCAGATGCAATCCATAATCAATGAACGAGTATCATTCAGATGCATACAGATTTTTCAGTGCAAACTTCGGTCTTATATACTAAAACCAAGTTCTAATCGGTTACTTTTCAAACTCATTATTTCTGACGAAACTCAACAAAAAATTGAACAGATTTTTGCCTATATATGTGCAAACGTTTAGCGGTGTTTTTGAACAGTTTTCTTTTACTGCAAAGTTTTGGGGTTGAAAATAAAAAAAAAAGATTCTTTAAAGAAAAAATGGTTTTGAGAGTAGCTTTTATAAAATTGCTGTTTAGGTGGTTACAAATTGGTCTGACCGACTTGAAAAAACACCAAACAATTGAAATTTTGCTTTTGGTAGATTTTTTACGCATTTTTAAAAATGTTACATTTTTCAATTTTTTTTGAGATTTTTGAAATTCACCAGTAGCTCCTGGTAAAACTGTTAAATGCACTTAATTTTATTTGAACACGGTAGGCCAAACACAGCAGAGCCTTATTAGTCCATTTTTGGCGATTAAAGTCTTACGACCACTGTACAATTCCGGTTTCAATGTGAGAGTTTAAAAATCGTTTTGTGGTACTTGATTGTATCGATTCCTGATCTTTGCACCCTTACTTACTTTGGTAGCATTTTATTTTTTTTACATTTTTTTTTCAATTTTCAAAGACGCACGATGCCGTTTGTTAATAATGAATATTCGCTGAAAATTTCAATGTCATGTCGCTGATAATAAAGCGTACAGAGTATTGCAAATCTCTATGTAAATAGCAAGCTTAAAGCTGAATTTCAATGATTAACCTGCTAAGAGTGTTTGTCTTATGTTGTTGGGTAGCAAAAACGACGAGTCCAATGGAAACAAAACTTTTGAGGTCTATTCTTCTTATATCATGGTACCCAGTAACATCTTCAAAGAAACAAAAATGTTAATTAATAAGGGCTCTGTGTTATGGTTTATGTCGTAGAAAAAGTGTGACTTTTTGAAATGAGGGTACCTTTTCTCTAACTTCGTCCGTGCAATAAGTACACGTTATTTTCAAATGAAATAACTTGCACAGTCTTGGCAAAGTATTATTTTATTTAAAAAAAAACACGAATTTTGTATACTTTATGTTTCACTTTCTGAACTAGCGTAAAAATGTAAGGTGACCAATTGGAACTTGGTTTTTGTATACGTCTTAATTGGGGCATTAGTCTGATAAAATGTGTGCCCATTAATGATTTTCAATACCTCGTCTTACAAAAAATCTGATGGATTCCACTGATTCAATCCTTTAAACGAGTACCCTACTTTCGTTTGATACAAACTATTCATTACTATCTAAAAGGATTGTCCACTCTAAAATTCTGGAAGACAATGGCCACTTTATACAATGGAATGTTAAAGTACACTCTTCACTGTATTCAGCAGTTATTCCCGACCTATTATATAATAAGTAATAAAAATATATTTTTGATACTCCTTAGAATTTGCTCCACGAGTCATTTTTACGAGTATAAATGACATCAATTAGGAACTTGACAAATGTAAATATGTATAAACACAAAACTATAATTTGCTTCTAAGTTATTGTCAGAAAATACTGTTTTCAGCCTATCAGCTTTGAAGTGGAGAAACAGGACAGAAAAAGAAAGAAAGCAGATATGAGATCGGACCTTGAGACCTCTTGCCCTGATACTGACGTGTCCTTTCTTGATCTTGACAGCGGAAATGTAATACCTGTTCAGAGTACACCCCAGCCACAAATCAATAAAGAGAAAAGCCAAGTATAAAGAGTCAGCAGATTTGCTATCAAATAAAGCATGTGGCATTATAACGTTAGAAAATACATGTAAAAAACTAGATAAACTAGATGCACTTGATCAAATGGAGAAACAGTGAATCAAATGAAGGAAAAACTAGACAGCTTTGATATTAAGCGAATTTACAAAACAGAAAAAACTGTGCACAGTGTTGAAAATCCTGTAGATTTTATAAGCCCACAGTACGACGCAATTATTGAGGATGGTGTAGCATATAGCGCAAAACTAAAGTCAGAGGAATCTGAGATAAGTGATGTTAAAACAGAAAACAAAGAGCTTAAAACGCGATTATAGAAATGAAAAAAATGTGAACTGCAAGAAGACTTTCATGAAAACTAGGAGCATGAGAGACAATATTTTGTTTACAAACATAAATTAACATGAGAATCAGGAAACAGAGCAAGTTCATAAAAAATGAATGATAAATTGAACATATACGCAGACGACATGATATTGTTTGCTGATAGTATTGAAGCACCGCAAGATTCGTTGGATGCATTTCACATTATTTGCTCTCAATGGAAGATCAGAGTAAGTCCTGAAAACTAAGAAAGACATCAAAGATCAGGAATCGATACAATCAAGTACCACACGTTTCACAGGATACGAAATGAGTGTAACAAATTCACAATAAACATCACAAACAAGAGCCAAGGGATCTGCCCTTTCCCTTCAGATGACCACATGGCAGCAATAAATAGACGCGATGTAAGTCAAAGGTGGTAAATTTCGGTGAAAAGTCAAGATATTCAATCCATATTAGTTTCAATGATCAACCTTTAGAAGTATGGACTGTTTCAAATATTTAAAAGCAGCTTTACCAAACTCAAGAAGTTTTATCAAACCAATTGGATTTTTAAAACGCAACAATATCTTCCCTTTATATGTCAAAAGACAGTCCTTTGCTTCAATGGAGCCATCATGAGTTGTCTACTTAGGTAAAATCTTAAGTTATACGACGTTATTGCTTCGTATGGATTTAATCATTGAAACATTTCTTAAGTAACCGAGATTTTAAGGCATATGATGAAAGTGTACCAACTAATAAAAGTCAAAAAAGCAAACAAGCTGTATCACAGAACTACCAATCAATCCTCGATGACTAACAAAGCCTCTCTTGTTTCTTCCTTTAAATAAGTAGGGATTCTTCCACTGATAGCATTTTGTCAAAAGAAACAGATGACCCCTATCGCAAATAATTACATTTTAATGCGCTTAATTCAGTTTAATTGAACAATGTTTTTCACGTGCTACACACGAAATGAACACTCTTTAATACACAATCAAAATGATCGGTTTGCATTCTTTTTCGAGACATAAATTGAAGCTGCTATAAGAGTGATGCGTTTTTAAAATCTGTCATTATATTTTTTTCATATAATGATCCTTTGGTGCTATTTGTTTCTCACAGAAAGCAGAAAGCTTCTTCATTCGGAGAAAGTGTGCGTCAGGGTTGCTGCATTTCCCAATAACTGTTATCACAGACTCAAGTAAACAGATTAAACTTAATTAAACAGAGACATTTAAGACCCCCCTCCCCGGTGGCTCAACAATAAGTGTGCACACCTTCTCCATCAAAGGATGATATCCAAATATATTGCCATTTTCATTATGCGAAAAATTGTGCGTGTCATAATACTGTATTCTAAAAAGCACATGTGCCTCTGTAAATACAGAGATATTTAACATTTCAAGTTCTTTATTGTTTGTTGCATACTGTATGAAGGCTCGAGCGAGACTGTACATATGCTTAGACTCGTTCGAAATTGTGTCGTCGCCTGAGCGACGTGCACCAATTCTAATTGTATACTTTGATAATCAAATGTATTTACTATGACTGTAATGCATGTTTGCTACACGGTTTCTGCCATGTATATGTATAAATCAGGTATCCTCATGGCATTTTATTGCCTATTGGAGTTTTTAAATAAACCATCTATACTCGGCAAAATTTTTTTGACCACCAACTATTTTACCCCTTTGGAGTTATTTGACCGCCAAACACAAAACAACGTACACCACTCATTTATGCATTCTATTCCTGATCAGTATAAATTAATTTCAATTCTTAAGTGTGGCTAAGCTCCTGTCAGAATCCACTAATCCCCACAGAGGTAATTCAAAAAGTGTCCCAAAAGTCAATAATGTGTGAAACCACCGTTATTACGTCGGCATTCACAGACTCTATTCTTGGGCGAGTAGACGAGTGTCTGGATAATCTGATCTAGAACTTTGGCCCATTCTTCTCTCAGGAACAGCTGAAGATCTTGCAGTGTGCTTTTTTCCTCAAGACGTTCCGAAACATCTCTCCCAAGGATGCTCTATACATAATAAATCTGGAGAAATTGCAGGCCTGACCATTCTGTTTCTGTGGCGTAAGGACTTCGTTTATGTAACGTTGGCCATTTAAGTTTCCATCAATGAAGACCAGATCTGTCTTCGCAGTTGCTGAGATCCAGGCCCATACCATGCTTATGTAACGATCTTCAGCCCTCATTGTAACCTTGAGTTGCCACGAACGTGTCATATCCTTAAACAGCCCTGTTGCCTGTATCGCTTTCTTATCCTGTTAATGGTCTGATAGCTTGTTTGGAACCTTCTCGCTACTTCCCGACTTGCAATAAGCATGTTAGCAGCATATGGCTCAAACCCAGTCGATTGCACTAAGTGTATGGTATTGCCCCCCTCGCAGACATCTTGTTACTGAATATGCTGTGCATAAACTGATGAGTTAAACTTTATTTGGTCGAAGAACTTGGTTTTTTTCCAAGATTAAGAAAGTGAAATGTTTTTATGTTTGGTCATAATTGCATGAAACGCATGAAAACTAGGTATAACATTTGCCCCTCGCAGGCACCTTGTTACTGAATATGCTGTGCATAAACCGATGATTAAAACTTAATTTGGTCTAAGAACATGGTTTTCATGATTAAGAAAGTCATTTTTTATGTTTGGCCATAATTGCATGAAATGCATGAACACTTGGTATAACATATTCCTTGGATTCAATAAAATCATGAAATTGAGGTGAATTCTAACATGTCAGGACATGAAATGCATGATTGTTTTTAAATGGGTTGGTTCGTTGCAGCAATACCACAAGCAAATGGCTTTTCAAATTATGATTTTTGCATGGAAATTGCCATAAACTGTGATATGCAGACTTCGGAGCCTTGCAATTTCGGCCATGTTGGTTCACTTTTTTGACACACCACTGTACTTTAGAGCCCTGCCATGTACTGATGATTTTTGCCAATGTATACATTTTGTTTCGTCTGAAAGATCCCGAAAGCTGTACAATTTTTTTAAGATGTTAGAAATGACCAATATATATTTAAGCTACAAAACATTTGAAACAATAGTAGGTGGTCCAAAACTTTTTTGCAGAGTATATCTATCGTATACTGCTACCAGCTCTTAAGCGATGGTTCGGTTGTTGTTTATTCATTGTTTAACGTTTCTCCTTTTGTTTGCGGGTTTCTGTGTTCGTTCCTTGATTTGTTAAGCAATACTTAGTGTTCTCTTTTCTAGTTTTGCAATCATCTTAACGAAGAAGAGAGAACTGGTTGCTTAACTTTAATAATTGTCTTCCTGATGCATTGTGACTGTTTCTGTTTTGTGGCTCTTCCTCACGGTGCCATGGTTTGGTCTGCCATGTGTAATTGTGGTATTTCCTGATCATACTCACTTAATTACTGCTGTTTTCAAATTCACTATGTGCAAATTTTTTCCGGTGCGGTATTTTGCGTGTGTGGGTGCGTAAATGCACTTAAGAGACGGCTCTTATGTGATTATCCGTTGGTCACCATTGAATAAGATTACAATATAATGTATGCTGATCCATTTCGATAATCAGTTTGAATATTTTATCGTAGAAAAAACGTTATATAGTGAAATATATGCACCGAACAACCTTAGCAGAATAATTCATTGACAATTTTTGTACTCTTCGACTGACAAGGGATTACCATTAATCTATCAGCCGGTCATCTCATATGAAGAGTGAGTTATGATCGTTTATTGTGTTGCTGACAGAATCGAAGGCCTTCTTTGCTAACAAGATGACACGATATAGCAGTTTAAACGTACAAAGATTTGTCCTCGACGCGAGAAAATGTAAAACTATTTTTTGTACATGCGGACAAACAAAAGCATCAGCCAAGTATTTGTATGATTAGGGTATATGTTGTTCTCTCTACAGCAATTGGCAAGTAAATAACCTAAATGTGCTACATAAAAATCAACAGTATAGCTAGTCACTGTAGCTGAGCAGGTAGTTCTGAGCCTTTTCTGGTAGCAAACCCAAAAGACAGGTATTCTAGCGACAATGCCCAAATATTACAAATCGTGGATCAACTAGTTCTTTATTTTATTACCCTGCTTATAGCCATTTTCTTTTTTTCATTAGTTTCTGTGTGATGACACAAATAAAAATAAGTTGCATAGGTTAGGAAAGCTCCAGGCATGCAAGCTAAGAAATTGTTGCGCTTTAACAACAGCAGAATCCAGGGCGAAGATTCACCCAGTATATTTAACATTTCTATGTATTTAAGCCCCCGCTGGCCTCGGCTGCTGCACATTCTAATCAAATAAGGTCGTGATTATGCTGTTGTTTATTCATTGTTGTTGTTACTACTCCCATTGATTATGCTGTTGTTTATTCATTGTTGTTGTTACTACTCCCATTGATTATGCTGTTGTTTATTCATTGTTGTTGTTACTACTCCCATTGATTATGCTGTTGTTTATTCATTGTTGTTGTTACTACTCCCATTGAGTATAGGGCTTTTGTATTTGGTCCTTGTTTTTGGTTAAATCCTTATTGTTCTTTTTAATTTTGCTACCATCTTGCTTGAGAAGAGACGATTGGTTGGTTTACTTCAATTGTCTTCTTGCTGTAGTATAGCGGTCTGTTTTACATGCCTCCTCCTAGCGGTATCATGGGTTGGTCTGCGGTCTGTGAGTGTAGCATTTCATGATCATATTCACTTGTTATTAAAATTCAGTGAGGCAAGACGTTTAAAATATATGCAAGTCAATTGAACAAAAGCTTGAATTAAGTTAAAACAACAACATCATTTGAATGGCTTTAAAGGTCATTTCTAAACACGGGTGAACTTGAATATGAAACATCGCAACATTGAAAGAATTACACATAAATATCTATTTACCATAATATACAACACATTTTCAATTCGATGATATTTAGACTGATAATAGGATATACAATAAGTAGTGTATGTTACAAAAGACATAATGTTTGACAGGTAGTTTATGAGTAAATGGCGTATTGAAACTAAATACAATTACTCAGCTTAAATGTTTAACCTAGTGTTTGGGAATGGCAACCAGATGGTCTGGTTAATTAGTTGGCATTTCAATGCAATTATGTAATTACAAAAACATGCATTACTTTGTTTATAAGTCTGTCTAACTAATATGATTCAATGCTAAACAAACAAAAAGGCGAATTTTATTGGTTACTGTTCAATTGCAGATTCCAATTGCATCTCTCTTTATCGTTTGGGAAATAATATCGTCTTAAATTAATGAGAGATTAACCTAATGAGAGATTAACCTAATGGGAGACTAACCTAATGAGAGATTAACCTAATGGGAGACTAACCTAATGAGAGATTAACCTAATGATATACTAACCTAATGAGAGACTAACCTAATGAGAAATTAACCTAAGTAGATAATAAACTAATGAAAGATTAACCTAATGAGAGATTAACCTAATGAGAAACTAACCTAGTGAGAGATTAACCTAATGAGAGACTAACCTAATGAGATGAGAGATTAACCTAATGAGATATTAAACTAATGCGAGATTAACCTTATGCGAGATTAACCTAATGAGAGATTAACCTAATGGGAGACTAACCTAATGAGAGATTAACCTAATGAGAGATTAACCAAATGAGAGACATACATAATGGGAGATTAACCTAAGTAGATATTAAACTAATATATGATTAACCTAATGAGCGATTAACCTAATGAGAGACTAACCTAGTGAAAGATTAACCTAATGAGAGACTAACCTAATGAGAGATTAACCTAATGAGATATTAAAATAATGCGAGATTAACCTTATGAGATATTAACCTAATGAGAGATTTACTTAATGAGAGATTGACCTAATGAGAGATTAACCCTTTGTAGACCTAAAACCCTTAAACGGGTACTTTGGCAAAAGGTGAATACTGATGAAATGCCGCATGATGCAGCATTTCACCAGGGTATGCACTGTTTACTAAGACAAAATCTCACTTTAGAGAAATAAAATTATATTTTGGACATTATAAGCTATGAACATCCAATATATACAATGGACCATCCTGACTTAAGTTATCAAACTCTAGTGAAATGCATTGGTCTAAAAATGGTTATGAGTCGTTATCAGAGATATTAGCGCCCTTGGCATTTACTTTGGGAGTATTCGTAACTAGCCTAGTAAGCCTTTAACACTTCGTGTGGATAATATATGGAAGCTGAGTTTAAGATAGTGTTCCATTAGTCTTTGCATTTTGAGTTTCCATTACTTAAGAGATATGATATAAGGATGAACGCATATATAACAGTATAGAAGGCAAATATCAGGAATCGATACAATCAAGTATCACACCTGACCCGATATACCATATGGGAAAGTTAAAAACACATGAAAATATCACACACAATTGAGCCAAGAGGTCATCCCGTTCCCAGCAGATGATCACACAGATGCAAGAAACAGAAAAGACAGTACAATAAAAACGAACGTGAAGCATAAACAACAAGGAACGGTCAGTAAAAATCACTGGAGGGCTTAAACATGTTTAACGGTACCAACCTCACACCTTTGAAGCATACAAGGTTGAAACATTTTCTCAATATAATATTGAAAACAACTGGCTAAGTAAATGTAAAGAAAGCGATTTACCATTCAAGAAGTTTTGACATATCCTTTTAGCTCGAGATTCTATAGTTTTCAATACAAAATAGGACAGTCTGCTTTACGATTAGAACGTTATACATTTTTAAATAATAAATTAGGCGACTAAATGGCACAAAAGAGTGTTAATAATAACTTAATTCCCAAATTGTATAATATAAAGAAGGTACTAGCAGTGATAAATATTTTAATGATGATGAAAAAAGGTTAAAACAACTATTATGCCGAATTCGGGTAACGAGTCTGAAAATTTTAGGTAGGGTAGGCACACATGTTGCTTTTTCAGTGAAAATATAACTTTATGCATTTTGAAAGGCCAAATGCCATTCAAAATGCATAAAATTTATTTTTTCCAGAAATTCTGAAAAAAATTCTAGGTTTCACCAGTAAATTTAGGTAGGGTACGGTTACCCTAAAAACTGGTACACATGTACTTACCAAAAATGCAAAAAAAATATTGAGCATTATAACTAAGGTAAAAGGAGTCCGATGGGAGATGCTTGTTGACGATATGGGAATAGCAACTGAATCAGATGTACTTATTACAGATACCTTTTATCAAGAGCAATATTTCTATCAGCAATCTTAGGAAGTTAACCCTTGTCCTGCTGGGTACATTAACATGCTATCATATCTACATATATTTTCAGACAGTTAAGTTGTACTCTTCCATCAAGAGTTATGGATTCAATGATGTGATCAAAAACATCGTGGATCCTGATCAGCTGGCTTCTTTAGAAGCCAGCCGATCAGGATCTACGATACATTCAAAAGAACTAAAATCCTGGTTCTGGGGTTAAGATAGATAAAGCTTCTTATAAAAACGTAGTGGAGGCAAATACAAACCAACATTAGGCAAACTCTATGTACAAGCATCTGCATCTCTGCAGCATAAAGAATCTCTGCAGCATAAAGAAAAGTGTCTGTATTTTTAAAGCAACGTTTGTCGTCATATTTTTTCTCTAGGATAGATATAATGTAGGACTATTTGAGAATGCAAAAGTGCAAGCTAATATGAGTCTCAGATGTTTGCATAAGATACTGAGCAGTTGCGTTCGTAAAAAGTGCAGTTGTTGATTAGAAAATCAGCATTCAGCCAGACCTCCAGATAATAATGCGTAATTGAAATTAATATCTTATTTCTCATTCAATACATATGTTGTTGGTACTCAAAATATCCGTCACGGTAAGACGGGTGTTTTGAGCACCCAAAACACATGTTTACACCGATGGATAAGGAAATAATCAGACTTTTACCCCCAAAAAATGTTTATATGGATCTATGATTTAGCTAATAAATGCATTCCTCCGAAGTACAACTATTGCATGCATCAGTTCATCATGATGCTTGAAATACAATGCTGACTGCGTGATGAAATGATTAGACGCGCGATCTAAATATACAGCGATATGAAGATGATGTATTTACAGTCTACTTTGTAATTTGCTTTATCATAATATAATTTATTATGACGTCGCGTCTGGGAGTGAAATAACGCTATGCAATAAAATCAATACATGTAAACCGCTAGTGGTTTACAGATTTTCGGGAAACGTTATGACGTCCATACCAACATACATAATGAAAAAATTATAACGTTTTACGGCAGAAATGTGATTTTCAATTTATTTTAATGTCATGTGATAAATATAATCTAACATCCATGCTCCTGTAACATGAATTTATTAAACTCGTTGCGAAAAAGAGATAAAAGGATCGGCACGCCTCGCATTTTATCTATTTTCCTCAACTCGTTTAATAAAATCAATAAAACATGAGCACTCAAGATCCTCTATATAACAATCCGTCTCAAAATTTAGTCAACCCTTTTTATTCTGGATTCCCCATAATTAGGTATTTGGGCATACGGTGACGACCCAAATTAAATGCCGCATAGTGTGGCATTACATCAGGGTCTGCACTGTTTGCTAGGATAAAAACCATCAATCCATCATATTTTAGGAATTTCCACCTGTGACTTTCAAATGCATAAATGGCGCTCTAAATTGATGTTTACTAGTATACATCTGGAAATTGAAATTGTTATTATATCAACATATAGAAAAATCAATTAGAGCCAGAAAAGTTACATATGCGAGCAGTGACGAGCAGTGACGTCTTTAAGTCTCATCCGACAGACTGATGAAGCCGAGGATCAACCCCGCAACACCCTCCCCCCTTTTCTTATTTTGTTGTTCTTAAGTTCTGCCGAAACATTGGGTGCGCATGGGTTATATTCATGATTAGCAGGGAGCGCAGTGGCTCAGTGGTAGAGTGCTTGACTCAAGACCGATGGGCCGTGGGTTCGAGCCTCACCGGCGTCACTGCGTTGTGGTCCTTGAGCAAGACACATTTATCCTAGCTTAGTACTGGTTCAACCCAGGAAGATCCGTCCCTATATAACTGAAAGATTGTTGATGGGACGTAAAGAATCAAAAACAAACATGATTAATCACCAGTTGTCCGACTGTAATTCATCATTGCATCTAGAAGAGCCAATTCAGGAACCCAGTCTGCTTATGTAATATGCGTAAATCTAATGGACTTATGAGAAGTCATACAGGTACAACATCGTTTTTGTGCATTGCAATGACCCTCAAATGATTTGAGCTAATATCTAAATCTGAGCAGACTAGTCGTAATATTAGCTTAGACGCGGTTACATGTACTTGCAACACGCGCAGTCACTGTTTTGCATTTAGTAGTATTCTCTTCAGACGGCTAGCGTTTCAAAAACTGGACTTTTGCAAATAGTGTTAAATCAGATGCGATGCATCTGCAATAATTGCTTATTTCGCAACATAAATAATCTAAAAACTCCTACCAACAAGCCCTCACCAACATGATAAAACGGGTAAAACATTTCCATTCAGCATCAATGAGTTAAACTAATCTGGACCTAATTACCTTTGGGAACGTAAGCTAACTACATTTTCTGAACTTGTAAAACGTTGTCAATGTACTACAGAAAATCATTGCATTTTACCAGTTATCCAATAATTGCCAAGAATTTGCATAAAAGTTTAAAACCATCTCACAGAAACCGGATCAAATAATCCCTGAAATCAAATTTGTAAGGAATGGTAACAGAGAGTAATTACACAGAACAATGCAGTTGGTCCCATAGGGTTTCGGGAATTACACATTTCATTCCAGTCGTTGTGTGGACAAGGACATGTATTTGTCACTGTACTCTTAGTGTAGATGGTTCAAACTGGTCCATTATCCAATAGTTACATTTCCAAAGCAGGCCTTTAATGAATATTTAGATTTTTGCAACTGTTGATAGCCTCATGATTGGCAAAGATTTGATTGACAGCTGCCTTGCTCACTTGCCTGTGCAATACGCTTCGAAATGTACTCGCCAGAAGTGACACTGGTGTTGTTTTTGACAACGAGCCACACCTGAGTCGCACGTGCAAAACAAGCCTCTTGTTTGCTCCATTGCCTCTTTCCATGTTCACAATGGCTGTTCTGCTATTCCGTTTTACACTCCAACAAAGCCATTAATGCAACTACATTATTAAATACAAAACTGTTTTGCTTCCTAAATTATAGATACGTTCTATATTTTAGATATTTATAATAAAATGTAAATATAAGCAATAAATTCAAGTTTTGGAATGTTCATGGAATCATGAATACTTCGGGTCTCTTGCAAAATTAACGTGAACCCTTTAGAGCGTCGCTTACTTTGCAAGAGACCCGAAGTATTCATGATTCCATGAACATTCAAAAAAATAAATTTCTTAAAAATATGCTCGGCCAGCACTGTCGGCTCGCAAGCGAAACACGATTCGAATTGCGTTTCACTGGGGGCCCATGGTGTTCCGCGTTTATATATTTACTGGGAGCCTAGGAATATGCAAAACAGTGTAAAACAAGGCGTTTGATCCGGGCCTCCACTGTTTGTTAGCAGAAGGCTATACATAAATTTTAATTAAAATTACATTTAAAATAAAAATACGTACCAACAACCCTAAAATTGTAATTGGACACGTCCAATTGATCAGGTTGGGAAAGTGCATTCGGCATAATGGGTTATACGTGTATACTTGTATTATAGGGATCGGAGGACATGGTTTGTAAAACTATGTTTGATTGATATCATTGTATTATTTAAACGATATATTTAACATACTATGTTAATGATGGCACTATTTTTGTCGCGTTTCAGTCAATAGGAGGTTATATTCGTGTTCCAGGGTCAAGAAAATAAAAGCGATAAACGGACCAGTTGTCGTAAAATGTAACGGCCTGGAAAGAGTGTATGTATGTAACCAAACACATGCATTAACAGAAACATTTTACGCGCCTAATCTTCGCCGTAGATGCCTTGTTTGTACAGGGGGCTAAGGCTGCTGTCAATTCTAAGGCGATGGTTCTGTTGTTGTTGGTTGATCCCGTTGTTTATGGGGGTTCGGTCTTTGGCCTTTTTTGTCATGCAGTACTTTGTGGCCATTCTAGATTTGTAATCTTCTTGGTGTGGAGTACAGAATTGATTCATCTTGAGAGCTTGGTGGGGAATCAAGACATTTTAATGGGGAAGAGAGAGCTGGTTGCTTTACTTTAATTGTCTTCCTTTTCTGTGGCTGTGGGTTGGTCTACAATTTGTGATTGTATAATTTTCGTACATACTCACTTACTTGTTGTGCCTGTTAACAGCTTTAAGATATAAAGATGAAATCCTGGATCACATTGTAAGGCCATTTCTTGGTGCCATTGGTGACAATGCTCGTCTAGTGCAAGACACTGCCATACCTCACACTGCTAATGTGATACAAGAATACCTTGAGCAAGAATAAATCGAGACTATTGACTGGACAGCCAGGTCACCGGACCTGAAACTATTATTTTGTGTCATTAACAGTTTACCAGTCAAACCTCTGTAGCAATTTCTTCAGAAAATGTAAGTGTTCCTTTAATTATTTTGAGCAGTGTATATTGCTATCTTTCAATAAAACTGGCAACAATAGTTTTTAAAAAATCCAGAATTAGGGGGGACCCTTCTCGAGATAAAGCATACATGTATATATTAAATCTACAAGATTAAGCCACCCTTTATATTATGGGCGGCTATATATTTCTCCGAGACAAACCTGATCTATGTTTAGCAGTTGTAAGATGCAATTGTAGATTACGTTGCATGGGGTCCACAATACAATACCATGGTATGCTTCTGTAACACTTTGTGGACCGGAAACCATCCATTAAAAGAGTATTTTGGCAAACAGTGAAGACCATGATGAAATGCCGCAGCATGCGGCATTTTATCAGGGTCTGCACTATTCGATGAGACATTATTTATCTTCAGAGAAAGATATTTAGTACTTTTAACCATACATTGTATACAATAGACCATACTGACTTAATTTTATGCAGTTTTAGTCTGAAAAGGGTTTACATAGAGTGTGAGTCTAGCTTCTGTAGAAGCGGAATAATGACTAATACAGTAAAACCGGTCTTAAGCGACCACTCAAAAAAAGACATGACAAAGGTCTTAAAGACCGATTATCGCTTAATGCAGGTCAAACGTATTGCAGAATGCAGAACGATTATCGCTTAAATCAGGTCCATAGTATTGCAGAATGCAGACGGAATATCGCTTAATGCAGGTCCAACGTATTGCAGAATGCAGACCGATTACCGCTTAATGCAGGTCAACGTATTTTGCAATATTTTTGACCAGCATCAATCTTTAATCCGTCTTGAAACCAATTTTTCATCTCTTTTGAGTGACCGCTTAAGACAGGTTTTACTGTAATTACTCCTCTGTCTCATTTGTTCAGTCAAATGCGATATGTGGTACCTGCAGAACATCTTACGAATTCTGTTGTAGCATCGACTCTTCAAAATGTGAAGTGAATTTGAAGTAATCAGGTTTGTCTGCATGTCTGGTCAAATATTATATCCATTGATCAATGTCTACCATGATGTATAGACCGTGATATCCGATCTTCAATTAACGCCTAAATTTATTTAACTATTTGCCTACTAGTGTTGTCTGCTGATACATGTACCTTTTGCAACCAGTTTCGACTCAGATCAGGCCTCGATCCAGACCATTTGACACACTAACGGTATTCCTGAAATTTTCGAAAAAATAACAAAAAGAAACGAGCAGACGACAGACGGCTCAGATCCGACCGACAAAACGTCGGACATAACCTGGATCCAAACTGTTTGAATCTCTCTGATGGTATTCCTGAAATATTTTATCGAAAAATTTGATTTTTGTAAAAAAAACAACAGCAAACGACAAACGAAGATCAAAATTACCCGCTAGGCAGAGAGTTAAGCCCGTGTGTTCACTTCAAAGAATAAGATAAGCCTGTGCATCAGTTATGTCTGATCAGAAGTTTTACAGTGTATTCTAATGATAATGTACACTCGTATCAGATCAGGTGGGTGTCAAGGTTGGGCCTGAGTCTTCACTGGAGTCTTTACTTGATTAACAGGATATTTGCTGGCTTTGTACAAATGGGACTTCGCTTATTTTTTTCTTTCCTGCCTTGGGCTAATATAACAAAATTTAATATTAAATGCAAGCGTGTGCTTTTTCAGTAACATGCAACACACATATACTAGTATAAACTTCTAAATGGCCACTTGCGTTTTTAACGATTTTCTGAGCAGCTATAAGCTTTATGTCAACTTCATATGGATTCCAGAATAGGCCAGAATATCCGTAAAGCACAATGTAGCTAGGAGGCTAAGAGCCAAATTTTGGCCTGATTGTGCTATTCCGGATACAAGCATGAAATTTGGCACAGTTGCAGACCATGACTGACTAAGAAGAATAGGATATAGAACCACGTTGGGAAATGCCAACTGCGCATGCGCAAAGCATTTTCTGATTTTATGCTGTTATCACAGATCTTTCATACAGTTTGACTTTAAAGAAGGGGTCATGTTGGCTGTAGAATTATTAAATATGAAATAACTGATGTTAATTGTTTGTAGTTTAGTCCTCTTCATTCTATAATTGCTGTGCATGCACATAAAATTTAAATATTGTACAAAAATGGTTTTCTGTTTCACATTTATTGTAAACTGTGCAAAACCTGATGCCCCTATCAAAGGACCGAAGCATGTCTTCAATATAGGGACCCAAAGACCTGTTTAGATGCGCATGTGCAGTTGGTTTCTTTTAACCGGTTGTTGTTTAGAAGAAAAACAAAGCCCCATTTAATTAAAAGTGTAAGCTTTCACAAAAAGAGCACTATCTACGCTAAGCATATATAAAATTGTTATTAGACTCACAACTCAGGTTTTAAGCAAAGAGGACAGTAGGCTTGTGACAAACAGACAGACATGCAATCAGATTTTGTTGCTCGAGCTTAGAGCCCTGGGAACACTGGTCAGACGCGCTCACCACCTGAGTTACCAGGGTGGTCCAAAGCCACCACCTCATATTTTCTTTGTGTTGACCAATTTGGATTTTTTGACTTGGGGACGGCTCTGTCTGAATAAGTTGTTTTTAGCCAAGTCAGTGACTATGCTGTATAGATCACTGGCCGAGGGCAATATACCTTTGTGATAGACAGACAGACTCACAGACAAACAGGCAGACAGACAGATATATTTTGCGTGGACATACCTTATATCACTGTCTGTCGTTGCACTGTCTCCATACTGTCATTGAACTGTCTTAAAATGTACTAGTATGTACTTCCCATAAACGAACCATTAGTCTACTGCAGTCTATTTTATGTGGGTATGATATCATTTCAAGTTATTTATTGAGGGGTTGTGGGGTGGGGGAATGCCTGATATGCCACATAGTTTTGGTTGTATAGCTACTGACTGGCTTCGAGGCATTTGTTTCTCATGTAAAAGATTTCACACTTGGAGTCAGTGTTGTCATTTTGGATGGAACCTCCATTGTTCAGATGCTTAAAGGTGTAGAGATTAGCACTGTTCAGTGAGCAGTAAACAAATGATGTTTTTAAAACGATATGTAATATACACTTTCAGGGATCATCCTAGGATGGGCCCGATCCATTTTGTGAGAAAACTTTTAATGTTTTGCTAAAATAGATTTTGGCTGGGCCCCATATACAAGCTATTCAAATCTCATGTCAATTATGCTCTAATGAGGATATTAAGGATTCTTGGGCCCATCAAATTTTGCAAAGGGCCCATAAAAAATTCAAATGGCCCATTAAAATTTGGAAATTGGAATGGGATATAAGCCATTTTAAGGGCCCATCATCATTTTGGGCTAGGATTAACCCTGAATTTTTGTGCAGTTAGTGTGCGACACATGTAAGACGGACAGTTAAAAAGCATCAACAGGGGAAATTGAGAAAATGACATCCGCCAGTGGGTCGGCCCATCAATGCCGTACTGAAAAACTGGCAAGATTTCTTGTGAGTAGATGACAGTTAACTGTTTCATTATCTTTCCAACTATTGTGTTTCTTAGACATAAAATATGCCAACTAAAAAACAGTTACTACAAATGTAGGATGAGAGTGTGACAATACTCTAGAGAGAACCCTGCACTTTACGGGAGAAGCCTGAGCTCTGTCTTATAATGTCCACCTTGCATTATGCCTTCACTTGCGCCCTGTTTGCGTGAGGAGGCAGATACAAGAATGTTTGCTTGTGCTGCCGATGCAGCTAAAAGCTGTTACAAGAAAATAAGCAGTTGCGCTGTTGATACTGATTTAAAAGGTGTTAAGAAAGTTCATTCCACACCAAAACTGTACTCCTATAAATTTAGTTATAATGTGTCACTGGAATTCTTTTAAGTAGACATACTTGATAAGAAGTAAACAACGGGACGATAAATCAATAATTTGTCATGGAATAAATGATCTTCAATATAAATTACCCCTCAGAAATTTTTGGTCTCGATGAGCAAAATGGGGGTGTATGGCAAATAACCATTGTCATGTAATGGCCATATTGATGAGAATATTTTTAAATTAGTCACGAAACCCTAGATTGAGTTGTTATTCATCTTATACAATTTATCAATATAATTACTAAGCCGCAAGGCTGTAAAGAACCATGCTAAGTAAAAAAAAATGTCATGATTGATGGAAAATTTAAGATTGTTCTTGAACGATTGAGAGGCAGCACTCAAAGTAGCATAATTGTGTAAAGGCATTCGATGTCAGACACGATGCCAAACGCTATAGAGTATCACAAAGAATAATAGGTTTTTTTGGAAATACATTTTTTCAGCATCTTTTCCTTTATAAATGATTTGAAATTCTATGATGGAGAGCGGAACAAACTTTCTAAACACCTCTTAAAAGTTCTAGTCATACCTGTGGTGCAACATCTGTGGGCTGAAATAAAATTGTATTGCTTTTTTACATTTATTCACAGGGTGCGATAAAACATACTCTCTCTTCCAGCTGTAATTGGGCGTTTTGTAAAAATGAACTCTCTCCCTGAAAGGTAAGCAAGGGTGCAAAGATCAGGAATCGATACAATCAAGTACCACACCTGACCCAGGATACCAATGGGAAAGTGAAAAACTCACAGCAGACACCACAAACGAGAGCCAAGAGGTCAGCCCATTCCCAGCAGGTGACCACAAAGCACATATAAACAGACGCACACAAATACATACCAAACACAAGAGAGAACAAAAACATAAAAGATGCACAAAAGAAGTACCGCCTTGAAACGGTCAGTAAAATATTTTACTGGAGGGCTTAAACCGGATTAACCGCGCCAACCTCACCCTTAATTCAGATGTGGATCAAGACACATAGATCCCCTAACTTATCAATGCATCATCTCCTAAAACATATAAATCAAGATATAACAAGGAGATAAAGCAAAGATAAGGACTCAACAGTAAATAAAACTGAATACCGGAGCAAAAGAAATCCAACAGGTTAACCCCGGTGGGCCCGACAAACAGCCAAAGCATCAGGCCCATACCATCTCATCAACAGACAAGTCTTCAAGTCGGAATCATCATAGAGTCTGAAGTCCGACCCACCTGCGTGCAATTATACCTACAGATTACATTTCCACCATTTATCAATGCATCATAACAATGTGTGGTAGAACTAGCAAGCACCTACACTAACATAGACATGGCTAGATAAAATGTGTTTACAAAAAGGTTTGTTCGATGAAATGACAGCCCTTACGAAGGTGGCTTTGTACCAGCACATTTTAAAGGCAGCATATCAAGGCTCATGTGTGAACATGGTAAATGATTACCAAGTCCAGCAAACTTTGATGGATATAACTAGACACTGGAATGTACGGTCCAATGTGGACCGCCATACCACAAGCATCAGTACCTTCTCTTGACCTTGTGAGATATCGCTGTTTTAAAGGTTGCAGAAATAGACAATGCAGCTCTACAGTGTACGACCCTGTGTGCCTGTGGTGGCAACTTTGAACACTAAAGTTCTGTAAATCGATAATTGTTTTTAAAATAGGTAATGTTAAAAAACTGAAATCCATTGAGAAGGCTGTGGTATATCAGCATACAAACAGATTATCGCACATATTTGCCAGCTCTCTTGGTTAAATGTTACTTTGAAAATATATACGTTTGTATATAGGATCAACGTGATGTAATCTTGTCACCTTGGCCCAGGTGTCTTATAACCAAATATGAACGCAGAACAGTGCATGGGCATAGATCCAAAAGACAGTCAAACACTATTCAGTAAACGCTATAACATAAGTTACAGTCGAAGTTACTTTACGGTATGTAGTCATTCAACAACATGATGGGTAAACCATGCGTGTCCCTAGCAACACGAGATAATTCATTCATGTCAAATGCTGCGCGCTAGAAAACCACTGCACTCTAACAGCATGGACATCGCGGGTGTACCTGGCTGTTATTTCAGACACATAAAAATTCAACTGGCTATCCAGAAATTGGCTGGTACTTAGCTAGTTTAAGAATTTAAAGGCTCCAATTGAGCCAGAATGGACTACACTACCTAAGTGATAATTGCAAATGAAAACATCATCGTGAAAATTAAGAGCTGTAAAGAGCTAGCTCATAGAATGGATCACAGTAAACCAAAATAGTATAGTGTGTGCCCTCATTGACTGCATCCAACCCACGATGACTGCACTGTTCTAGTACAGTGGTTCTCTAGCGTGAATGCATGCGCAGCAAAAATTATTGAGTAAATGATTGTGCAGAAACACATTTATTTCCCTGTCAAAAGATATAAGTATTCCATTTATTCAATGGTTTCTATCTTTTTAACATCATTGAACAAGATAATCGGAAGTATTACTTAGTTTACGCATGCGTAATCATGAAAAGTGTTTTAAAATATATTTGTTTATGCCTTTTAAGACATTTAGAGATATAGTGGGTCGATTTTTATCATCTTAAGCGCAAATACTGGTCCTTGTAGTCAAGTAAGACCAAATTATATATAGCGGAAGTGAATTTTGCCTTGCGCATGCGCTGAGGAAATATGTCGAAGTGGTTCTATATCTAAAAATCATCAGCTCACCAACCTTAACAAGTGTGGAAAGTTTCATGCTTGTATCCGGAATAGCACAATCTTGGCTCTTAGCCGCCTAGCTAATGAGCATAGTTCATAAAACTTTGACGAATACAGGTATTCGCATTGGATGGTGGGGTAAGTTTTGGCATGAAACCAACAACGACAACCCTCAACCAGAATGAGTGTTCATTTCAGCACTTAAGAGTTCAGTATGAGTGTAGCTTTAGAAATAAAGGCGTTTTGCGGGTGAAAGTTGTTTATTCCAATAAATTGTGACAAAATGCGAATTTTGAAAATGGAGGAACCAATACTCGAATGGACATCCTACAGTAACTGTAAAACATTTTGTCAATATCTTTGCTGCTGTGTAAATGACACGTCTGGCTATTTCTGAATACAAATCGAGTAGTCATAGTAAAGAAGAAGGGAAAGATCAGGAATCGATACAAGGTACCACACATGACCAGGGACACCATTGATCATGTCATTTTATGTTTTGATGAAAATCAATAAAATGTAGGTAGCTGGTTAGGATATTTGGCCAGTTACATCACTATTGGTACCAGTAGCCATATATTATGCAAGACTAAAATCATTGTGTCTTATAACTTGATAGCTGTAACCATATTCACCTGTCGCTTATTGAGGCTAATATTGAAGTTTATTGTAATTCGACATAGACGTAACCTAGCCATGTTAGCAGATGACCAGTGAAAATCTTCTCGTTCGCCTAAAATTGATTCATGACTGACGCAGGCAGCATTATGGAAAGTTCAGCTGGTCTGAAATGGGGTAATGGAACGTGTAATAACTCTTACATCACCTAGCATTGGCCAAAACAATGACATACTTTCTGATGTCAACCCAATAGTGCCAAATATCGATGGAAAAGGATCAGTTTTGTTATACACACACAGTGAAAAGTTCTTCATCATACCTGTAAGTAAATTATTCAGTTGATGAAAGCGAAATACGGGATTGCGCATCGCATTGTGTGCCTTTAATTTTCATACTTCATACCTAGTTTTACCGTTTTGTTTCGAATATAGAGGCTACTGTTCACATTATAGTTGGTATATGATAATATTTTATCAATAGTACACGGGTTAAGTTGATATTTCGTGTTATAACTTCAAACGAATGTCAGCAGACTAGCCCACTGTGACAGAACAATGATATTTTAGCTGACCATTAGCCAAAGCAATAACTGTAATTTTGTTGTCATCCTCTGTCATTACGGCTACAGCCAATCATTATTATGTCGTCGCTAGCCAATCTAAACTATATAGCATGAACCGGGAGACACAGAGCCTAGACTTATATAATAGGAGAACCATTCGATCAAATATACAGAACCAAGGTTCGTTTTAGCTTTCTAGCAGGATCATTCGAATGCACTGACCTCTATATTGAGTGTAATTTTTTAGCAATAGCGTTGTCCACTAAAGACGGCTTCTACATAAAAACAATACATTTACTCAGCATAAAATTACGGTTAGGTTTAACCCATATAAGCCTAGCGTCCTTTTTGTGGGACGTACACAAACAGTAGAAACCCAGATCAGACGCCGCAGAACGGCGTCTGATCAGGTTCTCCACTGTTTCCTTACAAAAATTCCTATCGAAAATTGAATAAAAATGAAAAACACCACCCAGCAACCCTTAACGTGGAAATAGACTGGTCCAATTGATAAGAAACGGAAATTCCATTCGGCTTAAATGGGTTAATAAGCGAATATATTACGAAATGGTTATAGCCGGTATCGCAATTTCGATTAAAAAATACATACGATGACCAGAGTGTCCACATTAAATTTTTAGCGGCATGTACTATATACTAGTTAAATTTAGTTTTATTCATATTCTGTCTATACAATGTATGCTGTGCATGCCCATCGTTAACAATGCAATCAGCCCTTGTAGGGCAGTAAGGGCACATGAAAAAGTCAATTGATGTATCATGACATAAATTATGTTCTGAAGAAGCCGGTGTTACCAAATTGTTGGTAATCGATGACAATCGATGCATTTTAGCATACATTTAACAGTCATGATATTCAACATGATTGGAATGTTTGCTTGTAATGTTACATGTATACCAGACATTTACATATATGCATAGTTGTGGCAACGTAATTGAGAGGTACAGGTCATGTATGCAACATTTGCTGAAGGTGCATGCATATGTCAAGTATAGGAACAACATAATTTAGTTTTGCAGCTCTAAACGACTTAAATATTGTTGATTAGTCAGCCAATCATCTGCAAAATCAGAGTAGATAGTTTTACGATAATGTTACGAGATCATAAAATGTATCTTGATGGCTGGTAAGATTCATAGACGTTACTCGTTCTTCCATTACCAGAGTGTTAATGATTCTGTCTAAATATGGTTACAAGCCATTATCAGTTTACCAGTTTCATTTAACCTCATTTGTTGAGAGGTAATACGTTACTGTCTACCAGTATTATTAAATATGACCGCTGGTCATTTTACGTTGACATGTCGATGGCAGTAATTTACCACAAGGGATTCTAGCTCTATGTGGGATGTTTTAATTTACAACGCACCAATGCTAATTTCTAAGCTAACAGAATACCACCAGCAATGCAAGTGCCTTCATTTCGTACAAGTAGATCTGTTGCGTGGCTGGCCGATGCCGTTCAATAGCTCATATTTTGAAGATGTCGAAGCTATGCTGCAAAAACTAATCGAAGTATTTACACAATCTGAAATGGCACGAATATCAAAGCAACATCTTTGAACACCAAAAAGCTAATGAGTTTGTTCAGAAATATACAAACACCAGTATATTTATGTGTGATGTTTTTAATTTCGTGAATTTGACCTTGATTTGTATGTGACAATAATTCAATACGAAGAGAAAGATGTACAGGAAGACTCTTAGCCAATTGAGGCCGACTATACTCTTTCATCCTAATTAATGGGACCAGCTCATTTCAACGATCAAGAATGGTATTTTTTATATATTAAAATGTAAGTGAGTATGATCAGGAAATACCACAATCACACACTGCAGACCAACCCACGACACCGCGAGGGAGAGCCACAGGACATTAACAGTAATAAAAAATAAGAATGACAATTAAAGCAAAGCAGCCAGCTCTCTCTTCCTCGCCAACACGATTGCAGAACTATAAATGACACATAGTAATGCATACCAAACCAAAGACCAACACAGAACCCCCACAAACAATGGGATGTACATAAAACAATTAATAAACAACAACAAAACCACCGCCTTAGAACAGACGGCAGCAGAAGCCACCGGGGTTGGGGGCTTAAATGCATTATACTGGCGCCTAATCTTCGCCCTAGATTTTGTTGTTGTTAAAACACAAATAAAATATTATGCTCGCATGGAGGCTTCCTAACTAACGCAATGCATCATCACAGAGAAACAATCTAATTAAATTAGCACACTATGATGAAATAAAGAATTCAGATAGTCTGATAGTCAGAGATAAGAAAAACCTCAAATTGAGCTACGGTGTAAGTTATTTTTTTATAAACTGACAGGTAAGAGCCTGTTAATGGAGTCTGATCTCGGTCGGCAACCATTTATATCAATCTTAGCGATATGGTTGCAAAACGAAAATTATACAAACTATGCATATTCTCCCAATAGTGTCACCACCAAAAAGTAAAGGCTGTAAGCACTTTAATATTATGAATATAATTTAAGTTTTACAGTAAAGTAATGGATATGTCTAGACTTTATTAACAACATCGTTCAGTCTACTAACATCTTAATTTTGAAAGTGGAGGTCTTGAACTCACCATCATTGTAATGTTAATTTCTTTTTTCAAATTATGTTATCACCACATGCCAGAGTCTACAAATTACCGAGGGCATGTCCAGCTATTATTACAACCACATAGCAAAGTGTTCTAATATCAAACTACCAAGGAACATTTCCAGACTTAGACCACTACATGATTGAGTATTCAGCTGTTATTACCAACACATAACCAAGTTTACTAATATCAAACTGGTGATGAAAATGCTCAGACAGACTATTTTAAATAGTCGTAATATGAATCGCAAGCAATGCAAGTTGAATTGTTTTGTCTTGCAACCGTCAAGTAACACATTTTAACACATTTACAGTTTGTCATACACTGTTGTATGAATACATGTCTCTGTGGGATCAAAGGTCAACCTTCATGGCTTTTGTAGAGTTGTACAATTGCTGTGGAGGATTACCGAAATGGCAAAGGTACTCTTTCTTAAATCATATCCTATATAATTCTATGGTTATCACAAAGTGTGATAATTTTAAGTCAGAAAAGTTATCCAGCGAGGATCTGCGACGCTTAAATTGTAGTATGTGAATAGGTTCGACAAGATGTTGGTTAAATAAGTAAACAACAATATTTAGGAGGACACAGAAATGTTCACCAATTACAATTAGCGAAACACTGCTCGACAATAGCTTTGGCTACAAATATAACATATTTGATTTCAAATTCAAAATACTTGGTCAAAGATATCCAATAAATTTACCAAACGCACTAACGATACTCTAGCAGAGTTATGACAATCAATACTGATTCCTTTCACCATGTTCACTGGGAGTATATATGAACAGCTAGTTTGATAAACCAACACAACTGAGAGATCAACTGCCTCGAAAGTATGATAACATGGCATTTGAACGACGTAACAATTGAATTAAGTCAATCTATAAAGGGTAATTGTTGAAATCAAGTTGGGCAATGAGAAAACAAATTCGTGTCCTCTTCTTTGATCCAATTTATGGAATCAACTTACAGAGGTAATTAATTTAGTTTAAGATAATAAAAATGTGCAATACTCTTCAGATTTGTGCGTTCGTGCTACTTAACTGTACAACACTTCTATATATGTGTGTCCAATGGAGCTGATGCTTTACTCCCCAGTTAACACTTTAGACATATCTGGACTTTTTCCGTGGTTGAACCAGTACTTAACGTTTGCTCAGGAACACAACTCAATACCCTCCCTTAGGCTCAAACCAAGGTTACGCTTTTTAAGACATTACCTTCCTAAATACCTATTACAGATTAGAATCGAAGAGAATCGTACAAAACTAATATGATTATTCATTAATTAACCTTACTGTATTGTTCGAAGGTAAATCAATATTGATGAGGTCAGCAGAATTGATTGGAGTTCAGCAGTTTTAGGCTGAAAGTATAAGTAAGGGTGCAAAAATCAGAAATAGATACAATCAAGTACAACACCTGACCCAGGATACCAATAGGAAAGTGACAAACTCACAGTTAGACACCACAAACGAGAACCAAGAGGTCAGCCCTTTCCCAGCAGGTGACCACAAGGCACATATAAACAGACGCACACAAAGGTATGGCAACTACAAGACAGAAAAAAACATAAAAGATCCACAAAAAGAAGTACCGCCTTTACTTGGAACGGTCAGTAAAATATTTTACTGGAGGGCTTAAACCGGTTTCACGGCGCCAACCTCACCCTAAATTCAGATGTGGATCAAGACGCATAGATATTTGGTTTGCATGAAAGACCCTAACTTATCAATGTACCAGTTCCTAAAACATATAAATCAAGATATAATAAGGAGATAAAGCAAAGATAAGGACTCAACAGTGAATAAAACTGAATACCGGAGCAATAGAAATCCAACAGACATACCCCGGTGGGCCCAACAAACAGCCAAAGCATCAGATTGAATGTAAAAATGCTATAAATTAAAAATAGTAAATGAGTATGATCAGGAAATACCACAATCACAAACTGCAGACAACCCCGTGGCACCGCGAGGAAGAGCCGCTCAACCATCACGAGACACTAGGAAGACAAATTAAGCAAAGCAATCAGCTCTCTCTTCCCCATCAAGATGATTGCAATACTAGAATGGACATAAAGTAACGTATAACAAAACATAGAACAATTACAGACTCCCACAATGGGAGTAACAACAAACAAAAAGTCAACAACAACAGAACCACCGCCTTAGAACAGACAGCAGCCTAAGCCACCAGGGGGCTTAAATGCGTTTTACTGGTACCAAATCTTCGCCCTAGATTTTGCTGTTGTTGAAGTACAAGACATGCTCAGCTCGCATGGAGGCCATCTAACTAACGCAATGTATCATCATGGAAAAAAACTCTAATCAAATTACTACACCATGATGAAACAAAGAAAAGGGCTCATGACTCACAGATAGTCAGAGCTAAAGAAAACCTCAAGTTGAGCCACGGTGGGTCCAGCTACAGATATGCATCAGGCACCAACCCAACGATTAAAGCTTTACGTCAGAGCCGTCATAGAGTCTGAGGCCTGACCCACCGTCGTGCAATTAAAGAGGAAACCATAGCTATAAACCGTGATTGGGTTTAAAACTAGGCATGCAGATTGTCGCATGATATCCAAGTTATATCCAACCCTTATATACCGTTTAACTATCTTTTTGAATTGATCACTAAAATTAGGTTTTCCAACAATTCGTTTGAATTTATCGACTAAATCACCATAAAATATAGGTTCTGATATGCCTTGTTGCAGAAGAGTTTTTAACCCAATGTTGTATTTAACAATTAACTCTGAGTGTCTGTGGTAGAATTTAGAAAATGTTTTTCGAACGCTACATAAATGTTTTATAAATGTCATTAATCGAGTTATTTTGTATTGGACCAGTTTCAGCTCAATGGACCCTTCCGCTTCGGGTTATCACTTATCATCACTTGATATTAATAACATATATAATTATAATTATATAGTATTAAGCAACACGCATGATGATGTAAAGAACAATCATATGTTAAATAAAGGATATAAACACAATTGAAGTCATAGTAGTATCATGTCATATCATTATGGTGTTGTATGTTCAATTTGACCAATCCCCCGTATGCTACATGTAAATGCATGCTTGTCTTTTTTTTAAATAAATCTTCACAGAGACAGCAATAAACAACAAGGTGCCACATTTAGTTGAAATTCAGCAATGATAATGTTATAGGGACGATGTTACAGACAGGAAAATGGCAGTTAATATCCGGTCTATTCGATTTGTGTTAAGAAGCTATTTATAAACATATCATTTGAACCAGAATACGGCAGAAGTAGAAAGCGTTGCGACTTTCACACTTTCTAAATCTTAGAGTAAGTAAAGCTTTACCATGCTCTAAAACACTACTTAACAAGAGAATATTTCACACACAGTTCATAGCCTACATGTATCTATGGAACAAGTTCCCAGCTAGCACACATCAGTGGGGCACCAACAGCTCGCCAGAGATACGCCACTGAAATGTAATATTTCAGTTTTATTAGTTGGTGGCCCGACGATGTATGCTATCTGGAAAGCGGGAAACGGAACGGAGCCCAAAGCAAACAAAACATGAACCAAATTACACTAACATGTCAAAACCACAACCCAGAACAAATTCTGCAAATCAGATTTGTAATCCTTAGTGGGGTGATTGCCTATTGAATGTAAATGACAAATGAGCAGCGACATATGATTTCCAAAAATATGGTATTTTGACAAGCGTAGGCTCAGACGAGCCTGTGCAGCCTCCTTTTAAGCTTAGAAACTCCAAATGCTGTTCGGTCAGTAGCTTAACAGTCATAGAATATTCAAGTGATAAGCAAAGTCTGATAAGACTGCGCGTATGCACAGGCTGATCTGAAGCTTTGCTGGTCGCACATACCACATTGTTGGAAATCTCATGTCACGGCTCAAATGATATGCCATTTTAGAGTTGTTCTCTGAAATTTTACTAATATCAGGTAACTTAATATAAATAACTCATGGCTTTATTGCTACGTAGAACACCTTATTCCATAAAAAGTGCTTGAGCATGCCCAGCTTGTTACTACAGAAATCATGTGTGCTAATCCGTGGAATTAACGCCAGTGCCGAGTTATCTGTATTTCATTAAGAACCCTTTTTACACATTTTCTAAAGCATTCTAGGACAGACCATCGTTTGGAACTCAACATTTGAAGGACGATCGACAGCCAATAAAATGACATGCAAAACATTTTTTACTAATATTATAGTCCACGGTATACAGTATTTGGTCCTTATGGCATATGCTATAAGTTCTAGGCTATATTGTATATAGTTGAACTCAATATTTTCCACTAAAAGTCGTTGTTTATTGTCATCTCTCCTCATATCATATGACGTCGGGTCTGGGAGTGAAATAACGCCATGCAATAAAATCGATAAACCACTAGTGGTTTATAGATTTTCGGGAAACGTCCATTACAACATTGTGTACATAATAACAAATTATAACGTTTTTACGGCAGAAATGATAATTCAAAGTAATCCTAATGCCATATGATAAATAGATTCTAACATTCGTGCTCTTGTATTATTGAATTTTTTTAAACTCGTTGAGGAAACGAGATAAAATTCTCGGCAAGCAGTGGTAGAGTGCAGGGCTCAAGACCGAACGGTTGCGGGTTAGAGCCTCATCGGCGTCACTACGTTGTGTCCTTGAGCAAGACACTTCAATTCTTGCTAGGTGCTTGTTCAACCCAGGGAGATCTGAAAAAAGTAGAGTGGGACGTAAAAAATCAAACCAAACACAACAAGCAATGTAATCCAGTATGTAATATACTTCTTATCTATATAACGGAAGCAAGTTCAAATCCGTTTCTACACAGTCAAACTACAGCAAACTAGTAATGAATGTGAGCAAAAACGATCCAATAATATATGAGCTTCGACGTCCGGAACCCAACTTTGTTGTAGTTGTTTGTAGATTGTATTATGTTGATACTTTAAAACTTAAGATTATTGGCACTAATGACTACAAACTGCAGGCTTCCTTGAGTGAGAAGGTTGCTGTCGATGGGCATGGTTGTAATACAGCCCTAAATTTTGGTGTCAAAGCTAAAGAAAACCAAGACACGGTTCCTACGTTATACCAAAGCAAGATTTATTGCCAATTCTAGTTCTTGTACGACAATAGAACTTTCTGAATTGTCAAGCTCTTGTCTTAGCGCTATCAAAGACATGGTATTAAGTACTACGAAAAAGTATAGAAAAGATGTGATAATAATCTATTTTGGCCTAGTAAAAAATCAGGTGAAGTATTAGATAAACTTAAAGCTAGGGATTTCAACGTGCCTAGTTTCTCTACATATGATTTCCCTCTCTTTACACTACTTTATCTCATTTTAATAACTGATAAACTTATTGATCTTATTGAAAGAATCTTCCACAGGGAATGCTCGCTTTACCTTGCATGTAACGACAGTAACTCGTTTTCACTTCGGAACAGCCCACAACATATCATATATAGTCTTGTCAAAATATAGGTGATGCGCTGACACCATTTTTATACGATTTGGCACTAAGTTGTATAGACAAGTTGAAGGGATTCCGACGGGCACCTATTGTGCTCCCCTGGTTGCAGATTTATTCTTGTTTTGTTATGAGATGGACTTTATAATGTCTATTTCTGATAATAAGCAGGCTGATACCAATGACGCGTTTAACACTGCATCCAGATATTTGGATGATATTGAAAACATAAATAATATTTATGTAAGACAATGTGGTTAGTCATATATACCCTTCAGAGCTTTAACTTAATGAAGCCTTTACCTCTGCTATTGATGCCTCGCTTTTAGACATGCATTTGTTCATTTCTAATGATATTGTTTCTGCCAAAATGTACTAACGTGACGATTTTGATTTTGAATTTGTCAATTTCTCATTTTTAGATGGTGATGTTCCTCACTCTATATCCTACGGAACACCTTATGGAGTTTATATTTCTCAACTCATCCAATTTGCGAGAGCATCTAGCCATGTTGCTGACTTCAACACTCGCAATAAGCTGTTAACTCAGAAAGTTCATAAACAACGTATCGGTATCATAAACTGCGCAAAGCTTTTTCTAAATTTTATCACTGATACTATAATTTGATATCTAAATTCCATGTTGGACTTAAATCTCTCTTGGTTTTCAGAACCATAGTTTTCTGGCTACTTAGTGTATAAATTAAAGACAGTTGTTGACACTAAACAATTTTCAGCGCAAGTTATTTAATAACTTCTCATTATAAAAGTATTGTTTATAACATCGGTGTATTGCAACAAACTGCATGCTTGGTTGTCTACCCAATCACGGTTGCAACTTTGCTTTCCTCTTTGATTGCATGCCGGTGGGTCAGACATCAGACTCTATGACAGTTTCGACTTAAAGACTTAGCTATAGATGAGAGGGTTGGGGCCTGATGCTGTGTACCAGGGTACATTTTTTGTGGGTATTTTATCTTTTTCTATCTTGTGTATGTTATGCCTTTGTGCGCGACTGTTTATTTGTGCCTTGTGGTCAACTGCTGGGAAAGGGCTGACCTCTTGGCTCTCGTTTGTAATGTATAACTGTGTGTTTGTCACTTCCCCATTGGCATCCTGATGTGGTACTTGATTATATCGATTCCTAATCATTGCACCATTACTTACTTAAACAGTTGAATTTCCTTTGCTAATGTATTCAATTGTACTGTTGAGTCCTTATTTTTGTTTTATCTCCTTTTTATATATTGATTTATATGTACTGTACTAGGAGATTATTCATAGATAATTTAGGGAACATTCTTGCGAACCAAACATCTATGTGTCTTGATCCACATCAGAATTAAGGCTGAGGTTGGTACCATTTTTACTGACCGTTCGAAAGACGGTGCTTCTTTTGTGGATCCTTTTTGCTAACTGTGTTGTGTCTTTGTATTTTCATACTGTCTTCTTTCTTGCAGCCTTGTAGTCACCTGCTGGGGAAGGGCTGACCCCTTGGCTCTCTTGTATCTAATGTTTCTTGTGTTAAGTAAATTTCCCATATGGTGTCCTGGATCAGGTGTGGTGCTTGATAGTATCGATTCTTGATCTTCGCCAGTTTCTTTACTTTGTATGCTAAACGCAAGATTTTTATTTTGCAAGAAACCTTCACAGAGACAACATTAAACAACAAAGTGTCATATTTCAGCCTAACGTTGTCCCTAAGACAGGGTTTCTCTAACTATCCAATCCCTGTGATGAAACAAAATAATTGTTTATACATGTAGTAATCAATCGTAGCTCTACTTAAAGCCAATGCTAAAGGGTCAAGCTTAAGTGAATTATGTTAACCCACGTGCACTTAATTTTGACTTAAAGTACTACATGTATAATGTGGCACGTTCATGCACCTTTGGTTGTTATCGCATATGCATGTACAAAACTCTAAGCCTCATGCAAGCCGAAACAATCGAATAGTCCTTTCACGGCCTTATCGGCGCTCACACACGAAACAATTGGACATGCTAACAGTAAATATTTCTATACTGTAGATTTGATGGCTGGGCTTGTGCGTTTCTCGGACGGCTCCACACTTATGCGATACGTACCGTTATTATATGTGTTGGCCTAACTGTGTATCTTCAAAATTGTCCCTCTGGGAACGAATTCTCTCCTCTAAACGAAGTTCCCATTTTTAAAGGGGAGCAATTGAAGAGAATCACTGCTCATTCCAGTAGTCTCCCTGTGATGTGCGTAACTTTTTCAACGTTCTAGCTACGCCGGCGCTGAACATTATATTTGCTATTCTCTGGATAATAAGGTTTGGTCACGCAATGCACTTTTGTCTATCATGTTGATTTATATTGCGACGGGACAAACACTTCTAAGGGCACGACACAGAGCAGTGGACAAATAAGGATGTAATTAAGTTGTAAGTGATTCAGGAGGAAATTGCTGAATTGATTATCCACATCGATTAATTGGAACCCTGACTTTAAACAAGAACAACAAAAGTCCATTTCGAGCTGGCCAGATCTGTTTTCAGTTGACAAGACAGTCGATCAAATTTTGAAGGAAAAAAGGTCCCAGATAAGCTTGGGCTTAAGCGCAGGCTTATCGGGGTCAGTGTTGTCCCTCGATTTAATGTATATGACGCTGTGGGCTGTTTCCTCAGATTGTGCCTTCGATCAATTTGAAACCAGCTTTGAGCAAGAACAGCAAAAGTCCAATTCGATCTGGTCTGATCCGTTTACAATTATTGTCATTACAGTAGATAGAATTTTAAAGGAAACAAAGGTGCCAGTCAGCCCAGCTCATAAGCACAGCCTTATCGGGGTCAGTGCTGTCCGTCGATTTAATTATTGCAGTATAATGACGATGTGATTCATAGTTTAAATATGCTATTTTATGACGCTGTGCCTCCACGCCTTGGCATTGCAGTTCAATGTTCGTATACCAGTGCTCGATAATTGAAATATCAAAAACAAGTGTATGACACATTTTAATAAATGGTTAATTATTAAAGGCAGATTCTGTTTCCTATACCCAACTTCGCAATGAATTTGTCTGTATCTTCTTTTGTGGTCGCTGCCCTGGCCAATAGATCTCGCTTAAAGACCTATATTTCTAACCATGAGAGATCCAAGGCAGATTAACTGACGAGGGACAGATTAAATCAGTATCAGTATCGGACTTGATTAAAAGGGCCCCAAAGAGGGGACTTAGTTGTATAAAACAAAATTTCTTTCACTAAGATAAATATCAATATTTTATCGGAAAATACCTAAACCTTTATTACCCCCTGTAAGGAGGTCATAATCACCTCATAAAGATTACCCTCTGATCTGACAGGAACATCCCTCAGGCAGTGGTACCACTTTTATAGTGGTGTAAAAAGAAATATCATGCAACGACAATGTTGTAGAGGAAGACCTCTGCCAACTCCAGAATAAGAGGCAATGTGTATTGAGCACACAGCTTGGTATGCTACAAAACTACAACCTTCAAAGTGTATTAAGGATGAGACATTGGTTTACAATTTGGACCATAAATCCAAGCCTCAAAGCTAACAGTGGAAACATCATATGTCTCCACCGCCAAAAATGTTCAAGCGGGCTGTTTTTGTTGGTGATGACGTATGTTTTCGGGGGCTGTGAGGAATTCCTCATGGGTGAAATCGGGCAGAAATGATCAAACAGTTAACGGGGCATATTATGGACAACAATTGCGACAGCTGACTGAACCAAACTGGTAACTTATCATATATGCGCAAAAAGCTCTTACTTTAAAATGCCATTATGTACATGTATGTCTCTTCCTGGAGTTCGTATAATTTTCAAAACGGCCCTGGAATGCACTCATGGCTGTACGACAAAACACATATTCTACTTATATGGTCTACGATGATTTTGGCGAGCTACATTTGACGGATTGCGCTTGGTAATAGCGGAATCCCGTGAATTAATTTTTAATCAATAGCTGTATATGATTGATGGGAGTAATTCAAATGCAGTCAGCCTTTCTGTCTCATTTTAAGATCAAACTTACGAGAAAACCTAGTGTAATGCAATACATTACAAATATAGAGAGTTTAAAGGCAAATAGTCGTTAAATACATCATCATTCTATGGAATTAATCACATCAGAAGCAATTCCGGTTATGCATAAAGAGCAAGAAATCTTTGACTTCTTTCAGATTAATTTGACTTATACAGTTTTTCTAATTAAGTTCAACGATTTTCTCAATTCTAAAATGAACATTTATTTGTCATTTGCAGTTAAGATGCGTGGAATGTGCATGTAATCGGCCATGTTGACATAAACCAATAGCTAATGTTTTAGATTGACGCTTTTTAAAAATAACTTTCAAACAAGAAAATGGATCAGCTGTTGCACTTATGATTCTGACAGTCTGTTCCTACAGTAATATTAATGAAGGATCTCCTCAATTCTGGTTCGCATCACATATGCACTAAATTCTCATATAAACGTCAATGCTGGCGTATCCAATCGTGCTAGAGGTCTAACGTTTGGTCTGAGCTTTTACCCAAAGCGACACGTTCTGTATGCGAGCAGCGAACTCTCTGGCTAGTCTCTGCATGGGCATAGGTTCGCCTAAGCTTTCGTTGCTCAAAAATGCGATAAGTACTATATGTGCTGGCTAAATTTTTGAAGTACATGTATGATTATAGTGTGGATTCTTATGGCTGTCAGATTGAAATTGCTATGGTAGAACCGATTGCTGATAAAGATTATTAAACCATTTAAGCCGAATTTCCATACCCTTATCAATTGGACCAGTCCATTTCCGATTTAAGGGTTGTTGGGTGATATTTTCACTTAAAGTCAATTTCTGATAGAACATTCATACGGGACTTTAACGGACATCCAGGTATCTGCGATGCGCTGAAGCGGTAATAGGGAATTATAATGGAAGGTGTTAGTTTTTATACTATATCTTTTGAAATTATAAAAGCAGAATTCCTGTGCAAACAAATGTTTTACCTAAATATCTCACGATTACTCTGATATAATTTTTATGAATTTCCCTCTGCAAACTCTTCGTCCTTTTTGATGGTTTTTGATAGAACCCTAAGAATGATTAAATTATATAGTAAAACAGGCTTTTTTAGATCTGCTCATTGGTAGATATTCTGTCATAGTTATTAAAGTATTCAATATATTTTCTCTGTGCAAACGGGACACTATGCTCAGATCAATTGCGAACAAATTGGTATATTTTTCATACAATTAAAATAAAATTTGATGTAGCCTTTTGAATTTTTCCTGGTACAACCCCTACTACTTTTTCACAAGCTTCCCACCGATTATAGAGGTATAATCTATTTTTAGCAACTGTATCCAAGGTAACAACAGGTATTGACCACACATACACTATATATATAGTTATCGCGTGTCTATTACTTAGCTTTTTGAAAGTTAAGCTTATTTATTTATTTATTTATTTATTTATTTATTTATTTATTTATTTATTTATTTATTTATAAATTTACATAGGTTTAAATAAACAAAAAAAAATTGCGTAAAATTGTAAATATTATCTTACCAATCAGTTTTAACATATGCTTTGGGTGCTCAAAAGAACAGTCTCAGTGAGACGGTTCTTTTGAGCACCCACAACATATGCTCTGGTTGAGAAATAAGAAAATTAGTTTTTTTGGTACGCACTCTTAAATGCGAAAGTCCTGATTTATTTATCTATTTATTCTATAAAGTTGCATTTGATCAGGGTATGCACTGTTTGCATAAAGAATATTCTATTAAAATTTAAATAAAAATGAAAAAATCCACACAACTTAATACAAAATGGACTTGCCCTAATGCCAAGAGTGGGAAATTCTATTGACCTAAATTGGTTATGATTCTTCACTTGCTAGTGGCGATAATTTTGGTACAAATAGTTTGGATCCAGATCAGGCCCGAAAAAGCGTCGAACTGAACTGGATTCATACTGTTTGAGAGAGAAATTTTGACACTGTGTTGGTATTTCTGAAATGAAAGGCGAAAAAGATTTTGAAATATTGTTTCAAATGACTATTTAAAAAGGAACCGATGGTATGCATTACTCGTTCTTGTTGAGGGACATAGAATAACAAACATTGCAGACCCCGATCAGACGCGACAGAACGTGGCCTCTGATCAGGGTCTCCGTGGTTTCTTATAAAATGTTCTATTAAAATCTGAATAAAAAATATAAATACCACCATGCAACCCTTGGTTCAAAAATGGACTGGTTTAACTGATAAGAGTGGGAAAATCCATACGGCTTAAATCGGTAATTACCTGTATTTCTATTTCTTATGAATTATGAAAGTACGGCATACATTGTGTATTACCAATAAACAAAGATTAACAGAGGACCCCATACAGTGTGGCTGCGTGAGGGGATTTTTATTGCATGCGTGTGTCTTCTGGTGATTATTTTTCCAAAACAAATGGACCCAGATCAGGCGCGACAAAATACGGAATTTTAAATGAATCCAACCAGATGGCGTATCTGAATATATTTTTTGAAAAAAGTATAATTAAATAAAAACCTAATTATTTTGAAATAATGCCAGATGCTGCGTGTGCAGGCTAATGCTCTCGTATGGTACATGTATTAAAATATTTTAGCTTAATGAGTTTGATTGATTTGGATCTACACGGTTTTCACTGGAGTGTTAAATCTGGTTTTTTTTACAGCTTTGCATTAAATATCTGGCTTTGGTTACGCTAGCATGGGTGTTGTTCATCAGGGGCATCAACGCATGTGCGAAAAGTTCCAACATGAGCATTTTATATTTCAGGGGCATTTGCCAGCGCAACAACATATATCTACAAATATTAACTAAACCTATAGACGTTGGATCTTTAACCGCTTTAAACTACTTAAAATAATTCAATATTCCATACAGTAAAGTCAGGATGGCCCATTGAATTTCTTGAGGGATTACAGTTTATAACATACCTCTTTCTCTGAAGATCGATATTGTCATAGAAAACAGAGCAGACTCTAATAAAATGCCACTTATGCGGCATTTTATCTTGGTTTTCACTGTCAAAGTACTTCGTTGAATACGTTTCTTACGTTAACATGGGCGTTTATGAGAGGCATTTTCGCGTGCGCGATCAGTACCAGCTTGTACAAGCATAAATAAAGCATGTGAACGTTGGATTTTAACCTTTTAAGATCAATTGAATGGTCCACATAAAGTTTGAATCAGTCCGGACGGTCCATTTAATATATTGAGGGATGTCATAAAAAAATTATATTTCTTACTCTGAAGATCGAGTTTGTCGTAGAATACAGTGTTGATCCTGATGAAATGCCGCTTGTGTAGTATTTCCTCTGGGTCTTCACTGTTTTTCATAGTCTGCGTTTACCTCAAAATGAACAAAATCTTTAATTGCGCTACAAATGCGTGTTATCAAAGGAATCGCTATATTTGACGCGTCGCATCTGTAAAATTGGCGTTGCACTTTTTACGCAAGTTGATTATATTGCGAACAAGGAGCAGTCTGATCCGGGTTCATTTTGTTTGCTTCTATGAAAAAATAAGTCTGGTGTCCTTTATTGAGGATATTAGGGACCAAGATCAGATTGCCCCAATAGGTGCGGTCTGGTCTGGGCTCACCCGTGATAAGTTAGTCCGGTGGCCCATATTGCATACAGTGTGGGTCCTGATCAGACAACTCCCTAAGGAGCAGTCATTTGAGTACATACGAAATAAGCAGACGACATCCAAATAAATATACTTATCTTATGTAAGACTGTCATAAGCATTGGTGGTAAGGGTCCTTTATCATGGTATGGTACATGTTAAATCAGGTCGCTGAAACGTGTCATAATGTACGCCCTGCGGGGTCTGAGATCAGCCGATGCAGTCGATTGTAAGCTGTTGACCAGCGTTAATTAATACAAGATGGTGAATGACATGCACATACTGATTTCTATCTAAAAATAAATGTTTAAGAAAAAGCAAACTTTCAGTAATACCACCAGATATCCAGACCCGGATAAGAGGCCACAGAATGCAGCGTTTAATCATTGTCTATTGTAGAAATTTTATTTATAAGATACTACGTCACGAGAAATATATCTTTGACTTATTTGAACAGGTTTAGCGTCCCTTTTGTGGGACATAGGTGAATAGAACAGACCCAGATCAGAGGCTATAGAATCATTTATCCTAGCTTAGTACTGGTTCAACCCAGGAAGACTCGTCCCTATATAACTGAAAGATTGTTGATGGGACGTAAAGAATCAAATCAAACAAACAAGAGGCAATAAAATTCAGCGTTTAATCAGGGTCTTCACTGTTCACGCACACAAGGTTCATCTAAAACTTAAATTGAATATCCTGATCGATGATCAGACTGCACTCGTGGTGTAAAGTTATCTACGCGTCGGTTAACCCTTAAAATGCATCTGCTGAAGTCGTCTGCTGCGAATAATTGCCTAACATTACTGACAAATTAAGTATAGAAGCAAACAGCGTGGACCCAGAACAGGAGCAGTCTGATCTGGGTCCACACTGTTTGCCAAAGAGGTTCTTAAACATTTCAGCAGACGAAAAAAGCAGACGACTGTTGTTGCGATTGGAGCACTAAGGGTAAATAGCATGCAAGAAAAAGATTTTTTTTTCTTACGACGTTAATCAAATTTATTATTAAATGTATTAAAATTACATTAATAAAATTGACGTTTGTTTCATTTTAAAGTTCAGCATACGCCGCTGAAGCACATTCTGGTCAGTATTCCATCCACACGAACAGAAACCCTTAATTGGCATACTATTCTAATGTAGTCTAAATAATTTCAATAAACTGTGAAAACCAGTCTAGTGGATAAAACGCCCGTAGCTATGGTTACTCCGTATTAGAGATAAAATTAATACAGGTAATGTGAAATTGGTGCCTCCTGGCGGATTAAGATACGAACACGACAAACGGTCAGCTTGGAAAAGCAGATGTCCGTTAAAGTTCGACATGCTGTTAGCAAACAGTAGAGACCCTGATCAGACGCCGCGTTCTGCGGCGTCTGATCTGGATCTGCACTGTTTGCCGATGTTCCACAATAAGAACGCTAGGCTTATATGAGATAAATCAATTTTAAGAGTTTCAGGATGTTCTTTTTCAATCATACATACAATTACACGCATTTATGGATTCAATTGTAGTATGAATTTTACTTGTATACTAAACTGGATCATTCAGGCTTTAATTTGCAGAGCGCAGTTGCTCAGTTGGTAGAACGTTAGACTAGGGATCCAAGGCTTAACCTGGCAGAGTCACTGGATTGTTGCCTTGTGCATGACACTTTATCCGCTGCTAAGTACTGGTTCATCCCAGGAAGACCCGCCCCGACATGAATGGATATTGACTGAGATGTAAAGAATCAACCAAACAAACAAACAAACAGGCCTTCTTCTGCAACAAGGCATACCAGAACCTGTATTTTTGGTGATTTAGTTTATAAATTGAATAGAATTATTGGAAACCCTAGTTTTAATGATCAATTTAAAAAAGATAATTAAACGTTATAAAAGGGTGGGGTACAATATGGATATCATGCGACAGTCTGCATGCCTGGTTGTAAACCAAATCACGGTTCATAGCTATGGTTCCCTCTTTAATTGCACGACGGTGGGTCAGGCCTCAGACTCAATGACGGCCGTGACGTAAATCTTCAATCCGTTGGTTGTCCTTGGCTGAGCCCACCGTAGCTCAACATGAAGTTTTCTTTAGCACTGACTTCCTGTGAGTCATGAGCCCTTTTCTTTGTTCCATCATAATGTGTTAATTTGATTAGATTGTTTCTCTGTGATAATGCATTGCATTAGTTAGGAAGCCTCCATGCGAGATAAACAATGTATGTGTATTAACAACGGCAGATTCTAGAGCGAAACTTTGGCGCCAGTAAAATGCATTTAAGCCCCACCCCCTTACAATGCAAAAAGCCCCATGACACCAATACAGGCCACAAATACGAAATCACAACCAATTCACCTTTGATTATCATAGAACAGCTCACTTAAATGTAATTCAATTTCCTCATTTGAAGCCTCATGCGAAACTAAAAATGTTAGCTAAATATGCATTATATCAAAGTTGACATTTAAGCATTTTTTGGTTTAATGCTAAGGAAGTATAGGATTAAACATTGGGTAAGAAAAGTTTAGTGAAAATGTTCATTTTGCATGACTTAATAATGCTCTATTCAACAGTGACCTCTTTGATCGGCATTGCAATGGGTATATTTGTCTATAAATAGAAGTCTACTTTTTGTATCATTGACATTTTTTCTGAGAAGAAAAGTGCAGAAGTATCCAGCAGCTTCAGTATGTATTTCTAGATTTTTCATTTATATTCAGTGGCTGATGTACGCCAGAATGTGTTTGTATGGACAGTCTGGTTATTAACCAATGAGATGTTTTCATTTTAGCAGGTACTCTAATATCCAAATTTCTGACTAAACCTGATTGGTTGAAATATAGAAAGGGAAAACGATATCATGTGGCTGCAACAGCCGACAAATGGCAAAATTATATGATGTGCGATCATATATTTTATTAGCAGTCTCCTAAAATGAGCATTTGGCCGTGATCATTTTTCCCTTCAAGAGCTGCCAAACAAACAACGGTATAATTATATGCTTGTTATCATTTTATTCATAATACTAAGCATGCAAGGTGCAACATTTGATTCTCAAAAATTATGATTGATCAGACAGATTTGTAATTTGCATTGCCTCTTTAGGGCACTTGTACTGTGTTTGTACACACGCCAATAATTTTCCTGACATGACTCGGACAACTCGCACACCATAAATTATCCTGTAGGCGACTCATTTTTCGTTCCTACAACCTTTTATTTATATAAGCAAGTAAACTTGGTATTCATTGAGCTTTATAAACCATGTGTAGCGCATTTGACTTAATAATGAGGGAAAATTTGGAAATTTCAAAATCGAAAACGACTAATGCTATGCTAAGTTATTTCATTTCACAAGAAATTTCAGATTTATTTTCTTATCACAAATACAATGGTATTTTAGGCGGTGGTGTATTTTATGCATGTGCAAAATTCTAGTCTAAACTTTCATCACTAGACATTTTAGAAAATGAAAAAAAAGATTAACGTGTGTGCCACAGAGTTGACCAGGCTGTACATACGTTAAATTAAGCACATATGGATTAATGTTAGATTGCGCATCATTAAAAGACACGAAATTGTGTTACAAAACAGCTTATTTACTTTCAAGCACGCAGATGCCAAGGCGGTGGGCTTATCTAATAATTTGTTCAACAGGTGCCCATATGATTACATGTACATAGGGCCAGTTACGCAAAATTTTTCAGCGTAAATTGTGACTATTTCCTTATCCCTAAGTTTAAACATGTGTTTTGGGTGCTCAATGAGACGGTTCTTTTGAGCACCCACAGCATATGTTTTGGTCAAGAAATAAGAAAATAATTTTCAGTTACGCACTCTTTCTGGGGTCCCATATGATCATCAACAAATAAATGCCACACTTGTTAGAAATTGACCACAAGTGCCAGAAGTAGATCGACATGACCACTTTAGGTATCATTAAATACTCAGGAAAGCGCTCGCCCTGGAAGTTTCGCCCCTAACAGTACAATGTACGAGGGTCGTTTTCATATTCGTAGAATCGGGCTGTATCTCTGCAAATAAAGAAACAGTTTTATATAACATAAGTATATACATTTTGAAAGGTCTAGCTTCTGTCTATCAACTGATATACATTTTACATCATTAGCGCTTAGTTTGGTTAAGTTATTTAGCTATGAATAGGGCATGGTAAAGGACAATGGTCGAAATCCATGTCATTTTAACCACGCAGCAAGCAGGGAATTAGACACTGTTAAGTTCCATTCGCTATAGTGATATAAGCATTTGCCAAGCCGATTTTTCTTTTGCACCATTGAAATTAATCATTCAAACGCTAATCGTAGACAAGTGAAACAAAACTATAAGCATGTTATTTGCTCTTCTATAGCAATTTTAAAACACCCATCAATAAAGCATCAAAATCACAGTCAAGTGCTAGTTATTATATCTGCTAAAATTACGATTTTGAACAAATTTTAAAATTTCTTCTGGTTTTGCATAGCACATTATATACCCAATCCTTCGTAGGGAGCGCAGTGGCTCAGTGGTAGAGTGCTTGACTCGAGACCGAAGGGCCGCGGGTTCGAGCCTCACCGGCGTCACTGCGTTGTGTCCTTGAGCAAGAACATTAATCCTAGCTTAGTACTGGTTCAACCCAGGAAGACCCGTCCCTTTATAACTGAAAGATTGTTGATGGGACGTAAAGAATCAAATCAAACAAACAAAAACAAACAAAACTCAATCCTTCGTCAGCAGTTATATTGATGTATCGATTAAAGCGTTGCCTGGCGACTTCCGGTACTGTTATACCCCAATGTTATTAAAAATGGGTGGGGTTAATCAACCCCGCGTAGAAAAAAAAACAATAACAATCAGGTCTGCATATTTTTCTAATTGCAAGTATTCCAACACATGTTAAGAGGCTCAAAAACAGTTTTAATGAATTTTCTAAATATAGTTACGTTCCACGACGTCATTTATGTACAAAATACGGGATTTTAGCACCCCCTAGGCTTCCTATTGTGCAGTTCATTTCTAATAAAACAAAGGTATTAACTTTGAATTGAGATGAAAGTTACCATAACACTTCCATCTACCATATAAACAAGAAAAAATATAATAGTACTTTACAGCTGGCATACTAAGCCTAGGGAGCGCAGTGGCTCAGTGGTAGAGTGCTTGACTCGAGACCGAAGGGCCGCGGGTTCGAGCCTCACCGGCGTCACTGCGTTGTGGTCCTTGAGCAAGACACATTTATCCTAGCTTAGTACTGGTTCAACCCAGGAAGACACGTCCCTATATAACTGAAAGATTGTTGATGGGACGTAAAGAATCAAATCAAACAAACAAACAAACAAACAAGCATACTAAGCCACATTCAAAAGCCCGTATCTACATGCAACTTCCACTTGTGTCAACTTTTTTTACAATAAAACTTTATACCTGTATGCCTATTGTACAATTTGCTTAGGTTCCGAATAACTCTTCCATATCCAATGATTGTTGCGTATATGATATAACGGTCATATAATATTGAAGCACTAGGTGTCCTTTATCTGCAGCCAAATTTTTAGAAGCTGTGTATGGCTATGGGTCCATTTTCATGCAATTGTTACTAACGTTCTGTCAATGACTAAGTCCATAAATGGCATATTGCAACCATATTGCCAGTGTCCGATATATAGGTACGTCTTTGCCTATTGGAACTTATTAAAGTGCTTAATTTTGAAATAATTTTAGGTTGCATGCACATGTATAGATAAAAGCTCAATCTTTCCAAACATATTCATGATGAATGCATTTACTTTCGCTGTTTTCATTAAATCTATCACTATACGAACATAAAAAACGTTCCTCGGATGCATGTCTCGTTCCAGGCATAATCTTTGTGCATTTTTCATTTTAAATATTTTGTTTCAACATTTTGAAGATCCAGAAAATCAGCGAAAGGCATGATATACTTATATAGATTGTATATTAAAATAAGTTGCTAGTCGATGAGGCAAGCCTTTCATAAAAGCTTTAATTTGTTGTATTTAAAGGGATAGTTCTCACTTTTTTAATGCTTTTATTATAAAGTTTACAGTATGGCAGGAATAATCCCTCATTAAATATTTGTGAATGTCCTTCAATTAGCCTGTAATTAATAACTTTTGCTTCTTATTTGGAGGCTGGTCATTCTCAGGTCAATGATCTCTACACACCAAAACTGGAAGCACTTCCACATGCTTACACATTCCCAAAGCAGAATTATAAATCAGTCAAAAGGCAAAAAATAACAATGTTTCAAAATTATGCTTTTAGCAGTGTAAGCATTGAAGAATATTTTTTGATACTTGACCCATATTTAATAATTAATTCTAAAATTTAAGTCTTAAAGCACTAATTATTACTATAGCAGACGACATATTTTGTAGCACTTTTCTTCATTTTGCTAACAAAAAGACAGAATAAAATCAAAAGAAACTTATTGAAAAACAAAATACTTTTCGTTTGACAGTTGTTACATTTTAATTTCCATTGATTTGGCTGTTGATTGTAATTAAAATGGAATGCCCATTATCCAATATTAAAATAAAGAAATTGACTGAAAGGTGCCGCTTCAATCGTTTGGCAGACCAGCATATTGAGGTTAACTCAGGTTAATGTGTGCTAATAGCTGTAAGATGGCTGCTCCCAGAAGATTAGATAAACGGCTATAAAAGCTTCTGTAATTAACTAACCAGATGGATAAATGATCTGTGAAAATAAAATTAGTCCATAACGAAATGTTTATTTGTGAATAAAGTAAAATGTTAAAAAGCATGAACATACACTTTAAATAATGGTGTTTGACCTATTTTAAGGCTTTAAACCACTGCATAACTTTGATAAAGTACTGCATGACACTCGCTGTATAATTATAATGTACTTCTGAAAAGTCTCCTAGGTTCTCTATAGGTGATATTAATGTCATCTATCACCGCGCTTCATTCCTAGAAATTATTTCTTAGACTATTGAGTCATTAATCATGAGCGTTACAATGTTACAAAATACATTTGCCAGACATAGCGTAGAGCATCTCACATTGACTCTACGACAGCGGTGATTAATTGAATGCATATAAAGTATTCCCGGAAACATTTTAGACGTAAAACCTTTTTCCTAACCTCCAGTAAATTTAGTGTATGATTCTGTATCTATTTCATAATTACATCATAAGGTAGCATTAGGTACTATCGTAAATAGTGAAGCACTCATTGTCCCTTTTAGCTATTATGATAACGTATAACAAAGTCATGTGTAGTCATAAATTTCACTATAAATTATGATTATTCAGTTGCGGATCCAGAGGAGGTTCAGTGGATTCGCTTGAACCCCTCCCCGCCCCCAGTTTATACTATAGAAATGAAATAATTTGGTCTCAGTGAGACCAAATTTGTACATTTTTATGGGATAATTAAAAGAAATGAGATAAGATCAGGAAACCGAAGCCCCCATACCTTTATACATATGAACCCCCTTTCAAGAAATCCTGGATCCTCCCCTGTGATTTTAAGGTTACTACTGACACCAATAACCATAACTATTGCATGACTAAACACATTTTTCGAAATAACTTCAATATTTTGTTACTCTATTTTCCTGAAACTTAGTGGGATAAAAGTACTTGATATGCCAAACGTACGTATAATGCATTTAATTATCTACATATATTAGTAAGAGATACTACCCCTGTTTATTATTTCACCATGATTGTTTTTATGGGAAAACTGCAGTAAAGTGAGTTAAAGCTCAATAACTTGAAAACCTAATTGACTAAAATGGATGAAAGCTGTTATGAACCATAACTATGCCAAAGTGTAGGTCAAACATTGTTTCTGTCACATTTTTATTATTTCAAACATGAGTTATTGCCCTTTAATGCTAATATTTACATAGAAAATGGGTAGAAATCAAATTTTCTCCTATAACTTGATTACTAGGGATCAGATTTCAGTAAAAAGCATATTCAAGATATTTGGTTTGGTAGGTGTTTACATCTGTTAACTTAATTAATATAAAAGTTTGCATCAATCATGAGTTACTGCCCTTGACTTTGCATTTTGGGATGAAAAATCATTAAAATAGGCATTATGAACGCGTCAATGGCCCCAAACTATTGAACAAATATTGAATAACCCTACTATTTAATATATTTTGATGGCTTCTGCAATTGTCTTTATATAGCAGCAGCAAGATTATGTGTTTGCAACTATTCGAGCCATTTTTACCTCTTTCATTGCGTCAGAGCAGATTATCATTGAAAAAAGTAGGTGGGGTAACAATATATATTTATTTCTTAAGATAAAATTTCTTTTATTAATCATTCTTCTCAAAACTAGTTTCTACAAATACAGATAGCATCAACGCATTATTAAAAAAGCTTATGGTCTGCTGAAAGTAAGTTTATTCCTTGTTATGCAGTAAAAAAAGCTACAAAATTGAAATTATGCACTACAGGGGGTAAGGGTAGTAATCAAGAAATATATCTTTTTTAGACGGTGCAAATTGCTAAAAATTCACACTGAATCAGCTTATGATATACAAGTTTCACTAAAATCTATTTTTTGGAATTGCCTAAAATATTTGAACATTTAGTTGTGGAACGTAAAAACTGCATTTATTTTTATTCTTTTTCATTAAAAAGTTGGTCGGTAAATATACAATGGCTAGATTCATACCAATTAACCATCCAAGTATTTCAAGTAAACTAAAGATGTTCTGAAGCATTAATTGACTATATGCCATAATCATCAGCTACCATATCATAGACTTGTTTATCTCTTACTTCGGCCCTGAACATTTTTGGAGAAAAATGGCGTATTATGCATGTCTTTGACGAGCCATAACTGTGACATTGATTTTTTATTGTTTAATATAAGTATCAATAAAATGAAACAGCAAATAACAGAAAATGAAGAAAATTTTATTTTTCGGAAAAATGCCCAGGTGTCAGTAGTGACCTTAAAAGGGTCGAAGTTACCAGGTCAAGTAGTCATGGAAGTTTAACTGTCAAACGAACATAGATACAAGAGGACCTGTCCTATCGCAAATTCTACCGCAAATTTCAATACTCATACTTATGTATCTAGTTGGAGTTTGGTCTGAGTCATATCTGCATGCATATATTGTGTATGTTACCATCGAATGCTCTGGAAAGTCTTCGCATTTGCGATGGACTTGCCTGGGCCCTCGTTGCTCAGAAATGTTATGAGTACTAAAATTATGTGGTGACGCAAATATGCCATATTAAGATATAATGGTAAAAATGGCATATGTACAATGTCATGATAGTATTGCGCGTATGCCATAAGTACCATTTTTCATCATGAGTAAAAAAAATCCAAAAGTTAAACCCCTGTAGGCCTGGCTAAAGACAGGTCCCAAACCTCTCACTAACAGATAAGACACTCACTATAAATAGTCGGGGAACCAAAGTCGCGTATCGTGCAAAAACACACATTTTTTGCACCCGAAAGGTATACGGCTGGAATTTTGTATAATGATAGTCTAAATAGTGCTTGATATGAAACCACTGTATAGCAATGCGACCAGAATTGCATTTTGCGGAAAAATGCATTTTTTGTATGCCACATAGGTCATGTTAAGCAATCTTTCATAGCATAGAAATTGTGATGTTTGCCGTACCAATAAGTTAAAGAGTGTGCTTTTGGTCTTCAAAAGAACCATCTCATTTAATAGGTCAATTTAAGTCCCCACAACGTATGTTTTGGTTGAGAAATAACAAAACTAATTTTCAATTACGCACTCTTATCTGGAGGATGGGTATGAGAAGCCATTTGACTGTTCGACAATACAATAATATACTATCAAATGCCTTTAAAAGTATGAGCAGTCATTAGTGCACCAAAATGATCATTTTAGGGATACTTTTTTTTTCTTTACAAATACTATGCGGTGACATTTCTTTATCTCAGAAAGGGACAGACAGGTTTTTCATGGTGATATGATAATAGTTATACGTGTTTTTCATATTTATTTTACCACTGTTAAATGGAATTATTGTTTTCTGTAGATAAAATCCCCTTGGTCCCTACAATGACCCTCTGTTTCAAACTGTTGTAAATATGGAAGATAAATATCCTTTAAACATTGATAAATTTCATTTATGTGTTAGACTGCTCTTCAGTTGGCCTTATTATTTAACTACGCACCAGCTGGTATGGACTAAAAACTAAGCATCAAATTATCGTGGTTTCATATTTTTACTTTTCAGCTACCTTTTCTAGTTTGCCATAGAAAATATAATAAATTGTCTTAAATTATGTCCCAAACGTCTGTCTAACTGTATGCAGTGTTTAAACACATTCAATTTGAAATTTATTTATTTATGCAAAAAATATGCAATTCAGACCACTTCAGCGGGAGGAAAAAAGTGAATAAGTAAGCACACGTTTTTCTACGAGATATGCTTCCAAGCGATATATAAATAACTATCAAATACATTTTTGGGCAACAAATGCAGTTTTAATGAGATTAGAAGCAAAGAAATCTATAAATTAAATTTCAAAATGGGGGTACCCTAATCTACATGCTTTAAAAATCAATAAGCAGTATTATTATATGACCACCACTGCTTCTGAGGTCTACGCCGATGTTGCTTTATTATATAAACTCAATATTTTTCAATCCTGAACACATTTGATAAAAAATATATAACATTTTAAAAAATAATATTTTGACATGTTCCTGCTGGGCTTCCGTAGAAAGATGACTACTCTGGCGTTATGCAAGTCGATCGAGTCTGCTATACAGTGGTTTCAGATACACCATGGAATTACCTTTGCAACCATACAAAATCCAGCTGTATACCTTTCGGTGCAAGGGTTAGCATTTTTTCTACCTTGGTTCCCCGACTAAAAGTATTTGGTATGACGGTGCTCCATGTACTGTATAGTGTCTCGTGAAGCAATGCACCTATTTTCTGAAATAGTGAGTATCATCAGGAAATACCACAATCACAAACGGCAGACAACCCCTTGGCACCGCAAGGAAGAGCCGCTCAACCGTAATCACGAGACACCAGGAAGAAAAATTAAGTAAAGCAAGCAGCTCTCTCTTCCCCATCAAGATGATTGCAATACTACCATGGGCATAAAGTAACGTACAACAAAACACAGAACAGTTACAGACTCCCACAATGGGAGTTACAATAAACAAAAAGTCAACACCAACAGAACCACCGCCTTAGAACGGCCTTAGAAGAATGCAATAAGCCGCCATTTTTCATCATGGGAGATCAACGCTTTACTAAGGACCGACCAGATTGGCGTCATCAGACTTCCGCCGTTCAACCATAAACGTTTCAACTTCTCATTAGTTGGCCTCACTTTAGCCATTATTCGTTTTTGAAAACCTTCCTATGGTAGTAAATCCAGCATTAGATAAACATTACTAGAACATATATCACGATACCCAACAGCGAAGGCCCTAACGAGCCTGCGCTTGCGCATAGTCTAGCCAGAGCCTTCGCTTCTCGAATGCACAAAGCATGTAAGTAGAGAAAGGCTCACACCAAAATGGATATCTCTAGTTTCTCTATAGGCAAGTCAGAATAGACATTTAGTGAGGGCATTTACGTATATGCGATAAGTACAAATATTCGTGTCTGGTTGGCGCTGAATTTTATGTTTATTAGTGTTATCGTTGTGATACCGAAATGTTTAAACTGAGAATATTTTATGTTGCCTTAATGCAGTAGATAGTAGGAAAACCAGAATAAGATAAAAGGAAACAGCAAATTCTAACTAATGATTTGTTTGTCTAACTCTCAAAGATAGGTCATGTAAACAACGACTCTTTTGATCCTCATTATGTGTTTTTCTTTCCAGGAAACATCAAAGTTGAAACCTCAAAGTACATGGAATTCTTGTTTAACCCATTTATCCCGAATAGATTTTTCTAACTATATCGATAGGACGAGTCTATTTCAAAATTTTAGGGGCATTAACAATCAACGCTGAGTGTCTACGATAGAAGATAGAATTAAGCAAATACTTTACGGAGATAGCCTTGTTAAAGTTTCTAAACAGTCAAACATTTATTTTTTTATTTATTTTATTGAAGTCACTCACACTAAGCATACTCCGTTGCAAAAAGAACAAGTGAATAATATGACATTATACACCATACGATGGAGAGTTGGGAACATCACCAGCTCGAAATGTGGAGTTTACAATTTCAGAATTAATGTCATCTCCCAAGTCACAAAGTATAGTTGAAACTGCACCATTTGATACAAATGTTTAAAAAGAGGAGGCTTCAACATATTCAGATGATTTTTTTATAGTAAGCTGAAGTTCGGCAGGCTATATCTGACTTACCATTTCTTTCAATATTCAGTAAGTCAACTAAATATCTAGTCTGTTCACGGGAGTTAATTGAAGGTGCAATTCATAACACCGACTTAAGCAGTATTCTGTCAGATTTTGAAAACAATATCAAAATTGAACTCATGAACATGTTCAGGGGGAAATTCTACATAGTTCCAGTGGCGCAACGATATCTGTTGCGACATATGAACATCCAGTTTCTTAAACAGCGTATAAACACAATACCAGATGTCGTAGATATGACCTTAATTATACCCCCCGCAAACTTTGTTTGTAGGGGGTATACTGTTTTCACGTTGTCCGTGCGTCCGTCCGTCCGTCCGTCCGTGCGTCCGTCCGTCCGTGCGTCCGTCCGTCCGTCCGTCCGTCCGTCCGTAACGCTTTGTTTCCTTAATAACTCGAAGAGTCATTGCTGGATTTTCATCAAACCTTGCAAAAATGTTCATATATGCAAGACAAATACTTTAGACAAAAAAGTAAGGGCTAGGGGCCAATTCTATTAGAGTTATTTCCCTTTGTAGTTCTAAATGGCTTTAATATAGTGCTTTTTCCTTAATAACTCGAAGAGTCATTGCTGGATTTTCATCAAACCTTGCAAACATGTTCATATATGCAAGACAAATACTTGAGACAAAAAAGTAAAGGCTAGGGGCCAATTCTATAAGAGTTATTTCCCTTTGTAGTTCTAAATGGCTTTTAATATAGTGCTTTGTGCTTATGCTATTATAGGCCATATACGGGCCAATCAACTCCTACCACAGCTTTCGATGGAACAATTTGATACTTTTCCTATACAATGTAGACACATTGAACATATGCATAAAGGAGTTTAGTTCAGAAAAGATAATTTTTGACAAAATGACAGCTGTGAGAACTTAGACAATTTTTCCCTAATAAGGTGTTTGTATATGCATAGACAGTGCCTTTATGGGCCGATCAACTCCTACCACAGCTTTTTATGGAGCAATTTGATACTTGCCTATATAATGTAGACACATTTAACATATGCATGAAGAAGTTTGGTTTAGAAAAAATATTTTTTGACAAAATGACAGCTGTGAGAACTTAGACAATTCTCCCTAATAAGGCTTTTGTATATGCATAGATGGTGCCTTCATGGGCCGATCAACTCCTACCACAGCTTTTGATGGAACAATTTGAGACTTTGCCTATACAATTTAAACACATTGAACATATGCATGAAGGAGTTTTGTTCAGAAAAAATAATTTTTGACGAAATGACAGCTGTGAGAACTTAATTTTTTTTTTCCTTATTAGGCTTTTGTATATGCATAGATGGTGCCTTCATGGGCTGATCAACTCCTACTACAGCTTTTGATGGAACAATTTGATACTTTGCCGATACAATGCAGACACATTGAACATATGCATGAAGGAGTTTGGCTCACAAAAAATAATTTTGACAAAATGACAACTGTGAGAACTTAGACAATTATTCCCTTATATGGCTTTTGTATATGCATGGATAGTGCCTTTATGGGCCAATCAACTCCTACTACAGCTTTTGATGGAGCAATTTGATACTTTGCGGATACAATGTAGACACATTGAACATATGCATGAAGGAGTTTATAATTTTTGTTTGCACAGATTCTACTGAAATCTTCTTATCAAAACTAAGGTCTTCTTGTTCGAACTATAACTTGCCAAGTTTTTTTCACTGACTCTTACTGTGCGGGGGGTATCTAATAAGCATTGCTTATTGACTTTTTTCATTTACAGTTGCCGTCAACCGATACTCTTTCTTGATTTATGATTTATTGCATTAGTAAGATGGCCTTCATGCGAGCTGAAATTTTCTTGTACTTCAACAACAGCAGAATCTAGGGCGAAGATTTGGTACCAGTAAAATACTTTTAAGCCCCCCGTTGGCTTAGGCTGCTGTCCGCTCTAAGGCGGTGGTATTGTTGTTGTTGTTGACTTTTTGTTTATTGTTACTCCCATTGTGGGAGTCTGTCATTGTTCTATGTTTTGTTGTATGTTACTTTATGTCCATTCTAGTATTGCAATCATCTTCGTGGGGAAGAGAGAGCTGGTTGCTTTGCTTAATGTGTCTTCCTGGTGTCTCGTGATGGTTGAGTGGCTCTTCCTCACGATGCCGTTGGGTTGTCTGCGGTTTGTGATTGTGGTATTTCCTGATCATATTTACTTACTTTTTTTACTGTAGCGTTGTCAAACAATCATGTACTCCGTACAGTTAGATACCTGTTTACACGTTATTTATAATGAATAAAAGTTTATGAGAATCAGGAATTGTTTTTCTCATTTTTATTTTAAAGATTTATGCAATGATTACAGTGTGCATTAGGTACAACTTTGTTTAATAAATATAAAACTTTATGTTCTTCCCCATATCTGCATCTTTGATAAGGAAACAAGTTATGGTTTACATCACTGAACCGTTTCGTCTTTACATAAATTTAAGTTTATCATACAAATATTTATTGCTTCAAACCAGTTTCTGTCTGATATTACAAAATACTGATTTTTTTTTATTTCCTTGCCTGTTTGGATCATTTTAAAAATAGTCTTGCTTCACGTATAACTGATTATACAGAGACGGCGATGCAATAAAGATCGTTATGCACTAGGAACAAGATCAGAATCATTTAATGTTACATTTATCCACTACTAAAAATAGTGTTTCACATCAGGATCATCATTTTTTTGAGTGTTATTTTTCATGCGCGGATCTTGAAAATTTTGCCTAAGGGTGTCCAACTCTGACAACGTTTTTTTTTTCGTTTTTTATGAAGGGAAAGAGGATCCAAATAGCACTAAAGTGGGTCATCGTCGGCCCGCCAGCGAAACGCCATGTAAACGTAAATGGCGTTTCGCTGGCAGGCCGATGATGGCCCAATATTGAATGCTGGCTTAGTAGCTTTATTGATTTTTCAGCGGTCCGGACCAGTATTGCGAAGAAACCCTATATTTTTTAGATTTTTCAAGGGGTTCTGGACCCCTTGTCCCTCCCCCCATCTGGATCTGGATCCGTCCATGGACCAACAGGCCAGATCTTCAGCACTTTTTGGGCGAAAGAACTGTTGAAATTGTGTAAGCGTCGGAAGTGTCAAGTAAGATCTTATACATAGGCTTATATATATCAGGCAAACCAATTCCCATATGTTTCAATTCGAGGTTTTGAGGAATATATGTGGATGTGTCTAGATTGAAATATCGGAATAAATAAGCATTTTGTTGAATGAGATTAAGGGGACTCGGGTATAATTTTCTAAGTCATTATGTATTTCTGTCACTGCCTGAGATTGTTTTAATCTTAGAGAAAAGTGCAGACCCCAATTAAATTTACTTTGAGAATATCATCAATAAGTTTTCTCTTAGAATAGTTTGGGACCATCCCGTCATCATTCTTGTAATAGAAATAAATTAAATTTACCTTCAATCACTCTTTTCGAAGCTATGAAATAATGACTACATATGCATTTGCCAACAGTGGCATAAAGTCACAGGGCGATTCCTTATATAGGACTGTAAATGTCATCTCAATAAGTCAGAAGATGCTTTACTTATTATATTTGGAACGAACAAAATTAATATTGTTTTTTTCAAATAACTAGCTCACTCCTTTATCACCTACGCGCTGCAATTGTCTGAAGAAATGCATTGGTAACATATTGTGTTCATGATGACTGATCCATCGGCGAAGGCACAACCATATGGTGAAAAGGCAAAAATAAAAAAGGTAAACAATCAAATTTCACACCAGCATCCAAGTATATACATACTCACTATCAAGACATGCCTACTATAAGACTGTGTATGCATTGTCTTTGGAAAGTGTATTGAATATTAAAACAGCACCTCAGTTTTCAAAAGAATGCAGCGTGCGTGCATGTGTCTGTGAAAGAGGGTGTTAAGCCAATTATGCACCTGCATTGTTCAACAGGGTATGACAATTGTGAAAATTATGCTTTTTTAATGCGCCCCTAGATGCATATCCAAGCCTATAAATGTAAATAACGAAACATGCAAATTGTATTATATTTCAAAAAGCTGTTATCAATCTAAATCAAATTAATATGGTCTACCCAATGGAATTTTGATATTTAATGCATATGCACAAAAGCCTCTAATAAACACCCAAGGTGAGGTATCCACCTGGGGCATGCGCGGATCCAGAGGGGGACAGGGGGTCCGGACCCCCTATGAAAATCAAAAAAATATAGGGTTTATTAGCAACACTGGCCATGATCATTTGAAAAATTATAAAGCTACCAAACCAGATTCAATATTGGGCCGTCATTTAAATAGCGTTTTGCTAGCGGTCCGATGGTGGCCCGCTGTTAGTGGTCTTTGGATCCGCTCTCCCCTCTTCAAATTAAAAAAAACAACAAGAAAAAACACGTTTTCTGAGTTGGACCCCCTCTGAAAAAAATTCTGCACCCGCGCATGTGGGGCTTGATGACTGAATTTGGCTTGAGTCTTAATGAACATCAATACTCTGTGTGTAGGAGCAGCAATGGCTCTGGCGAGTCTGCGCAATTGCGCTGGCTCGCCTGAGCGTTTGTTGTTCGACACTGTCATAAGTAACTACATGTACATGCAAATCTCATGTACTGGGTCAAAAACATATTTATCGTATGACGTCCCCTCTGGGAGTGAAATAACGCCATGCAATAAAATCGATAAACTACTAGTGTCTTACAGATGAGTGTGTAACTTAATGACGTCCACTATAACGTTGCGTAAAAGCTGGCAAATCTTGAAGTTTTCACGCCAGAAATGTGATTTTAAGTAATTCTAATGTCATGTGATAAATAGAATCAAACATTTGCGCTCCCGTATTGTTGAATTTATTAAACTCATTGCGAAAAAGAGATAAAATGCTCGATAAGCCTCACATTTTATCTCTTTTCCCTAACTCGTTTAATAAATTCAATAAAACATGATCACTTATGTAAGATCCTCTCGATATATAATTATGATAATAATGTGGGTTTACCTGATTACCTGTCTCATTGACTAAGAGGAAGCCGCTTTATTGTTTCATTATTGTTTTATTTTGTTGATACAGTTCAAGCGTTCCGATCAGAACATATGATACAGGATTATTACAGAAACATACGTCTAAATATATCTGCTGATGAGCAGGCGTCGACGTATTGAAAGCAATTATTCCTGTTTTTTACAGTTGTTATATCATCAGGAAGACGAGAGACGCCTCGCACGAATCTGTTCTTATAAAGACCTAAAAACGCTTAAACTCAAGGCCGGATATTCCTTATCGAAGTTTGGTTAAATAGTTTAGTGTTTTAGAAATGATTTGCAAAAACGCTCGTCTGGAATCAAACAGACCTTACAGTTTGGAAAACAACATATTCATTGGGCTTTTAGCTCACCTGAGCCATTGGCTCATGATGAGCTATTGTGATAGTTGGATGTCCGTCGTCAGTTGTCAACAATTGCTTCAAATGACATCGCGTCCTAAATTGCTGGCTGGAATTTGACCAAACTTGGTAGGAATGATCCTTATATTGCTCTCTTTAAAATGACTCTAGTCCATTGCATATCTAGGTCACTCATGCTAAAAATAAATTTTCAATGTGAAAACTTTACAAATCTTCTCCTCTGAAACCACATAGCCTAGAGCTTTGATATTTGGTATATTTGGGGGTCAATTGTTTTAAATAGGCTTATATAATGAAAAACAAGGAACAATTTTCTTCTCTGAAACCACATAGCCTAGAGCTTTGATATTTGGTATGTAGCATCACCTAGTCAACTTCTACCAAGTTGGTTCAAATTATAGCCATGGGGCCAAAAAAGGCCCCGCCCCAGGGGTCACATATTTCACATAGGCTTATATAGAGAAAACATGGAAAACTCTTGCCGTCTGATATCATTAGGCTGTGAGCCTTGATATAAGGTATGAAGCATGACCCAGGGGACCTCTACCTAGTTTGTTCAAATTATAGCCCTGTGGCCAAAAATGGCCACGCCCCAGGGGTCAATTGTTTTACATAGGCTACTATAGTGAAAAACAAGGAACAATCTTCTTTTCTAAAGCCTCAAGGCTTAGAGCATTGACATTTGGCATGTAGCATCACCTGTTGAATTTCTGCCAAGTTTGTTCAAATTATAGCCTTGGGCAAAAAATGGTCCCGCCCCAGGGGTCACATGTTACACATAGGCTTATATAGGGAAAACATGGAAAAAACTTCTTGTCTGAAACCATAAGGCGTAGAGCCTTGATAATTCTTATAAAGCATCAAATAGTAGACCTCTACCACGTTTGTTCAAATTTAGCCCCTTGGGCCAATAATTTCCAGGCCCCAGGGGTCACATGCTTTACATACATTTAGGCTTAATAATAGAAGGAATACATGAAAAAATATTCTTGTCTGAAACCATCAGGCATAGAGCCTTGATATTTGGTATGTAGTATCACCTAGAACACCTCTACCAGTTTGTTTAAATTATGTCCCTGGGGCTAAAATGGCCACGCCCCGGGTTCACTTGTTTAACATAGACTTATATAGGGAAACACATGACAAAATCTTCTTGTCTGAAATTATAAGGCCGAGACTCTTGATATTTGGTATGAAGCATCACCTAGTAGACCTATACCAAGTTTGTTCAAGCATCACCTAGTAGACCTCTACTAAGTTTGTTCAAATATTCCCCTGGGGCCAAAAACTGCCCCGCCCCTTGGGGTCACATGTTTTACATAGGTTTATATAGGGAAAACATGGTAAAATCATCTTGTCTGAAACCATAATGCCTACAACCTTGATGTTTGGTATGTAGTATGACCTAGTGGACCTCTACCAAGTTTGTTCAAGTTATACCACTGGTGCCAAATTGGCACCGCCCCAGGTTTCACCAGGGACATGGCCAGCTTTCAAAAGATACCTATATGTAAGCTTTAAAAAAACTAAGGTGAGCGATTTAGGGCCTCTTGGCCCTCTTGTTGGTTTTTAGAATTATTTTGTCAGTAAATAAACAAATAATGCAAATTTTATCTAAGTACGGAGATACACTACCGCTAACGTATTAGTACCACAAGAACACGTTTTGTGTGCATTTCCAATGCGTTGCACGTGAGTATGATTTAATTTGCGTTGAAAGTGCGAATCAACGCAAATCAATGCAATGTAAAATTCATGAATATTCATAAGCGTTGGGGCTCATTAGTGAGTTTACCAATCAAATTGCTTTTTTAAATGTGTTGACCCAACTAGTCTGAATTGCTATATCATTGCGCGTACAACAATATTATTTCTTACCTCAATGTTTATTTTGCTTCGAAATCCCTTAAAACGTCTTTTAGCATTCCTATATTGATTGCCTATGCAGCAACGTATTTCAATGCGGAACTGCATCGATCTTTTCGCGATGATACGCGTTGATTCGCGTTGATATATCAGCTGAATCTATTAGTAGACAGGTAAATGCGCTCCACTGCAGTTCAACATTTTATCGGTCAGCTTGTATTGGCTATTCATGTATTCCTAATTTGCGTTGAAAGGCAGTGCGTATTACCTGCGTTTTCAAAGCGTTTCCAATGCGTATTTAATTTAGTGCAAAAATGCGAGCGGTAGTGAAATCAAAACGCAGAGGTGTACATAGTAGACAATTAAGTTCATCTCCACTGACCTCGACCTACTCTATATGATATGAGATTGGGTACCTGGTTATTTTGTTTGATAATTTCATCTTGAGAATAAGGAGTTTAAAAAGCCGAAGCATCACAACACAAGTACCAAACACAAAACCCCAATATACAACGGGAGTATAACAGAGAATTTATAACAACCGCAAGTCTGGTCTTGAGCTTATAAAGCCTTATTCATGCTCAACTCAATTAAGCATGAAATTTAAACTGCTCATAAAAACTAAAATACCGACAGATAAAGAAGTTACTAGCTTTAAACCTCTCAGATGTTGTATTTATCATGTTAATAAATGTTAAAATGCAAACAATTATCGGCATTTTAACATTCATGAGCAGGATAAATTTCGTGTTCAGCTGAGTTCAGCATGGAAAAAGTTTTATACCCTTGGGGCCAGGTCTTGAGGTTATAAAGCCTTTTGCATGCTCAACTAGACTGGGCATGAAATTTAAATTGCTCATAAAACTAAACTGCTGAAAATAAAGACTGCTCTTGCTTTCAAACTCTAAAATTGTGTATTACCATCATAATCAATGTTAAAATGCTAACATTAATTAGCATGATAAATTTCATGTTTTAATTGAGTTGAACATAAAAAGCTTTATGATATCTGGGCCTGATGTCCTACACTTTATGTATACATGTACGTTAATAAACCATCATGCAAGGTTGACAGCTAGGTCAAGTCTGACAAAAGATGTTCATGAACACTCATGAGACGTTTTAGAACCTATTCAGTCTTAGTTATCAAAATCCTTTTATACATTATTACCGAATCAAAGAGTGAATATCAACACCAAAGATAATGTTTAATCTTTCTCGTACATACTCGTCTTGCACATAATCAAAAATAGGGAAGTTTATTTTGACGTGATGTTCTGGGTAAGTTAGGACCTTGGTGAACATAGTAAAATACATTCAGTGGACTTCGGTGGGTTCCCACATCAGCTTACAAGAAATCGACAAAAATATGGTCTGAAAAAATGGTCTTTTCTGGCCAATTAAGAAAATTTCCCCAAATAATAGTTGCTCAGGATAAATATACAGGGTATATATTTACGTCATCACCAATATGTATGATGTCATCAGCTGTTGCTATGGAGATATTGTGTATCACAGCAATTGGCTCGATTTCTTCACAAAAAAGATAGCATGTGTTGAAAAATTGCTGTTAAATGTTAGATTGTAATATTTTTGCCGCAAATTTGCAGAAATATGTACTGGAAAATATTTTGTTTTAGTCCAAATTAGTATACACACTGAAAAATAGTAATTCAGATGCAATTAACTAGATATATACAGTATATTTATGTTGTGAAAACAAACTAAATAAAAAAAAACAATCCAAATAAACAAAATCAGGAATATGAGCTATAAATGTATTGTGAGGTATCATAACAGTGTTATATCGAAAAATAATTTGTTTTGAATGAATGTTGAAAGATATAAGCTAAGGATGGGTCCATAGGCAATCTGCTAATTTTCACAGTCAGTCCTGATGTTGATGTCATAAGCAGCATAACCAGTGATTCAAAATTGTGTAATGATTATTTTCGGTTGAAAGTATCATTTGAAGATACATTTTTACAGAACATTTATGTTTTAAGAAGAACTATCCTATGAGTTTGTATGAATGTTTAGGTACCCCCTTAGTTCGCAAACTTTAACGCAGTGGTCAGATATCACTGGGTAATGTGGTTGGAATTTGAAAGTATGAAATATATAAAGACCAATTGCTTAGAACACGCATATATAGATTCAAGAAACACTGGTACATGTTGTTAAGTTTTAATGTGGATTCATTCAATCGTAAATCTTGGGGCCAGGAGTACAAAACCCCACCCATTCCAACTATAGCGGTGAGTACATTAGGAAGATATGAACACATCTTGTTCGCAGCCCACAGTTATATCGTATTAGCAACATTATCATCAAAAATATATAGAAAATAAACAATGTCTATAGACATGGATAAATGGAAAAAGATCAGGACCCAACTCAAATTTTCAAACTATTTCAGAAATCAGGGGTGGTCGGAATGAATAACACTCACAACATCTGGATGCTATTATTTCTATTATAATCTAGCATCCTTAACTTGAAAAATAACAAATTGAGACGTTTTCAAAATTTGAGATAATTTGCATTTCTTGTTACTGTCGTGCCAACCACGAGTGACAGTGGGTAATATTTTGTTTACAACTGATAAGTAAAACATAAACTTGTACACACCACTTGAGCTAACGAGAATCGATAGATCACTTGTGTATAAATCCTATCCTGCGGATATGATTAAAACGCAAGTGATCTATCGATTATAAGTTCCTGATAACTTTGTAAACAAAACATGACGTCACTGTCACTCTTGGTTGGCAGGACAGTAGCTTGCAGGAGACGACATGTTTGTATTAATCGGCTTTGGGTCACTGTAACGCCACGCCCTCAACTGGTTCCTACATGAATCTCCGTTAGCTTTACAAAAGACCGGGACATTGCATACCACGTTGTGATACAGTGGATAGCTGTATAGTACTGCCGCATTAATAAGAAACGCGAAAAATCGACTTTAAGTGCATCTTTTCACGTTATTTTCTCTTGAACTTTTCGATATGCAGGTAGAAAAAGCTGCAGTATTTTTTGACAAAATTTTCAACCTGATGTTTTTCCTGGATTTTTCTGTAATTAGATGGAATTTTGGAATATTTTTGGTTCTTTTCAACGGGGGAGTATTACTGTTGGTAGAATGGACATAAACTGACCCAGTTTATTAATAATATGCAACGGTTGACTAAATCATTCGATGTCGTTTCAGGTCAGTGATCGTATACTGAACAAAAGTGAAAACGCTACACAAGACTTATTTGCCATTTATATGCAAAATGATGCAAGCCAGTAAAGCAAATGAAAGTGTATCTGAATGTTCCAAGACTGGGTTATGCATAAAGTTAAAGGTTTACGGATGTTGTCACGAGGAAACACATGAAGGTCATTTAAATTAGACAGGGATCCAATTTCTCAGGTTACACATTTGGAAAGAAATCTCACACCGTTAAGGCCTACAGAAATCCACTGCCTACCAGATCCGACTGAGCGAAATGGTAGTCTTGGACATGTGACAAACAGAAATGTGTTTTTATCGTTTAGAAAAGCAACCTAAGAAAGCGGGGTTTTCATCAAATTGGTCAAGCTTGAAATTTTATCAATGACATCTCCATAGGAAAATCAATGTGCTTTTGCATCTAAGTCTGAGCACATTACTGATCGAGAAATGGTAGGAACAATGTGCTTATAGGTCTATCTGGTTTGGCAAAAGAACAAAAGTTATCGAAAATCGTGATAAATTGAAGATTACCAAATATTTGATATTCCCTATCTGTTTTTGTAAAAGAGAGACATTTTACATTTTTTTTACAAATTTGATAAATTCGAAATTGATTTCTGAGCTTGTTTCAAGTGATAAGACAGTTTTCTTGTGTATTAATGCAACACAAGTATGACGAATTCTGATAAGCATAAAAATCTTCTTTGCGCATGCGCAATTGCAAAATTCAGTGAATAAAGCTTTAAACACAAAAAAGAACATACACAAACATCAAAAGAGACAAAAGAGACAAATTGGCAGAGTTTCGACGAATCGCTTGCTGGATGTATGAAAAACATTATTAAGCTTTAGTAAATACTTTTGGTTCAATATTTTCTCACAAAATATAAAATATTGTAGTGTAGCGTTTTCACCTTTGTTCAGTATAGAATAAAGTGTATCGTACATATACAGTACTGCTGCATAAATTAGAATCGCAAATAAATGAGTTTAGATGTACGTTTTCAATTTATATCACATTGAGCATTCAATAATCGTGAATCATTTCAGGCAGTATTTTGACAAAATATATTGCCCGCTAATTTTGCTCTAATAATTATGATGGTAGATTTTTGCATTTTATTCCACTTATTTGACAGTTGTCTTGAGTGTTACCATTGATAGAATGTATGTAAACAGCTCAAATTGATTAATTACAGAAAATGAATGGTTGACTGTAAGATAACGTATGTAGTTGATAATGCTTAGGCCAGTTACCACTGTAAATGTTGTTTTATAAAAATGTCCATAATAGCCACATCACCCTGTTTGAGCATACAATATCCTTACAAATATAGCAAACAGTAATTACCCAGATCAAACTGGTCGTATTAGATCAGTTTAATCTGTGTCTATGCTGATTGAATCGATACTATCAACTGAATGGCAGCGCTTAAAAATAAATCTGGCATGTACAAAGCAATCACGATTTTAAAATGTGTGATGCTTTTGACACTCACCTGTAGAAATTTGAGTACAGCTATATAGGCCGTCACATGGCTGTTACACCGTTTAAATTCCCCCCGCTTTTCAGAAAGCCTAAAAATGTCGAAATTCCCAAGAGATTAGGGGTCAGGGCAGTGGTAGTAGATTCTTCAAACAATTTTCTTCTGACACTGCAGGATAATGTAAATCCAGATTTGAGCTTTATGTTCGGAAAAATGCAAGTAATAAAATAATATCCCAGATTTTCGCGTTTCTTATTATTGCGACAGGACTTTTTTTTTTTTTTTTTTTTTTATATATAGTACATACTGCTTTATGTTTCTATTATTTGATTATTGTTTCAACATTTTGAGTTTTGATGGGTAATATGTTGGCACTCTCGCTTTATTAAAGTAATGGCGAAATGCGTGTTTTGTGAACCACGCAGTACATGTAGGTGTTCTAACTGTGTGGCTCATTTAAGGAATAGAAACCAAATGTGAAAAAAATACATTTAATATCATTATTTTCTTCAATGTTCTGCCTACACATAGTCGGGCAAGCTCATGAGATCTTGGCACTTATTCAGGCCTCCAGATAAGAGTTTGTATTGGAAAACTATTTTCATTATTTCACGTCAAAAACATATGTTGTGGGTACTCAAAAGAACTGTCTCTATTGAGCACTCAAAATACATGTTTAAAAAGGTTGGTAAGGAAATAATTACAATTTTGCGCTCATAAAATTTCCTTATCTGGATCTATGACTTATCGCATATGGTTAGTGGTTACAATCATGCTTAAACATGCATGTGCAGCTATTTAGTGGGGCTAGACGTCTGGTTTTTACCAAGAGCCTACCTCTACTTCCGTACTTTGTACATGCCAGCAGACAAGGCTCTGACGAGACTGCGCGGATGCGCAGCCTCGTCATAGCCTTGGCTGCTCGCCTTTAAGATAAGCGCTACAATTCATGCGTTGGCCCAAATATTATCAGACAGAGAGAAGTTTGAAAGACAGATTCATTAAAAAAAACACCAGTCTCAAATTTTGAAAATGTGGAGAAATAATTAACTATTGCAATATGCACTGATAAAGAGTGTTTCTTATTTGAATCGTGTGGGTAGAAAAATATCTCTTACAAGCTGGTTTAGATAAGGCTTAGATAAGGTTGCAGAATGCTCCGTTTATATGCGTGGTTAGTCTGGTTTGTTTGGATCATGCCACAGTTCGGTCAACTTACAAACAGCTGGACCACGAGATGAGAATTGTTTTGTGTTTAACCTGAACACAACTAAAAAAGTGTTCAGTCACATATCTATCCATGCCACCTCAGGGTGGGTAGTCACGTGGTTTTTGCTTGGATACACTGTACGGATATTCGAATACACTGTACGGACATTCTGATCGAATGTAGGTAGATTTCTCTATGTTTTCTCATCTATACCCAGAAAGTTATACACCATTTTCCAGCCCACATTATCCCCTATCAAACGCTACCAGGATATCATCTTTAAGCTTCTTACTGTGAGTACTAACTCTGTCACAAATGTTGTCCGTACAGCTTATTTCCAAATTCAGGCCCGATCTTCGCCGCTAAAAATTTTGTGACAGAGTCTGTACTCAAAGTAAGAAGTTTTATGAGGATATCCTGTCATCGTTAGATCGGGAAAAATGGGGGCTGGAAAATGGTGTATAACTTTCTGTGTACAGATGAAAAAACACGCAGAAATATCAACTTACTTTTGCTTAAAACATCGGTGTGGAAAGAAGTCCGCCATTTTTTTCCGTACAGTGTATCCTAACAGAAACCACGTGACTACCCACCCTGCACCTAGAGTAAGAGAAACTATAACAACACACACGCACGCACACACACGCACGAATCACGCACGCAAGAATGCAACAAACAAAAGAGCAGCCATCTATTCCAAAGCGAGACTATTGCTAAACCAGTAACCATGCGCGAATCCAGAAAGGTTTGTCAGAGGGGGTCCAACTTTGACAACGTTTTATTGCTGTTGTTTATATTGGAGGGGAGAGGATCAAATACCAATGTAAGCGGGCCATCATTGGCCCGCCAGCGAAACGCCATTTAAATGACCCAACAACGAATGCTGGCTTGGTAGCTTTGTGATTTTTCAGGGGATCCAGACCAGCATTGCTAAGAAACCCTAAATTTTACGATCAGTGGGGGGCCCTGTCCCCCCTCTGGACCCGCCCATGAGGACACAAAGAACCATATCGCAAAATTTGGACAAAACACGAACCCCAAACACATTGGATACAAAGAACAACAGAATAATCTGATATTGGTGATAACAAAATAATAAGAGAATCGTCGCCTTAGAAATAAAGACAGCCACAGTCAACGTGGTTGGTGGTGGGGATGGGGTTGGGTGGAAATATAAAAGACTGGCCAAATCGTCGCATTAGATGTGTTGTTGTTCAAACACGTTTGATTAATTGGCATAGAGGACCAATCTTTACAATGGCTACTAATGACTTTGAATAAAAGGCTAGCGCAACACACACAGCATGTACAAAGTATCACTTTAATGAAGTGTGCAATGTCGCCTATCAGGCTATATATCGTTTCAAAGTCACGCAACAGAGATAAGGAAGACTTTCAGACCTTTCAAAATGTAAAAGTTTTGACTTCTGTCTGCGAGGTGAGTTGCATTTGCGCTATATACGTCTTCTAGACACTTTTGGCTCTTTCAGATTGTTTTTATGCACAAAACTATATCACAAAACTATATCTTCATTCTCTGATTCTGGAATCAATATGTTTTTAACTTAATGTTTGGCAGATTCACCTTTCTTAGAACCACAATTTACTGACACTATCTTAAAAATTGTTATGTATTTATGGGAACACAATAGCGCCACTGAAAATCTACTTTTGAGCTGAATTCAAACCAAATATCGGGTGATTATGATCAGAAAATACCACTGTGACAGACCAACCTTTGGCACAAAGAGAAAAAGACAACAAAACATAGATAAACCAAGACACAGTCTTGTCCACACTCCAGAAAGTAAATTATAGTGTTACATGTATACTTGCTTTATCTATATGTCTTGACCTTATTCTTAGACGGTGTTGCTTGACAGGTTATTCTGAATATTATCTGGCCCCGAGGCTATAAAATGTTCGTGCTCAACTCATCTGAGCATGGAATTTATCCTGCTCATAAAATTGTTGGCATTTCAATATTTATATGCAGGATAAATACAACAACTGAAAGTGTGATAGCTAGAAAGGTCCATATTTTTCACCATTTAAGTTTAGTGGTAAATTCTACGAGATAATCAAACGTTATAAAAATGGATATAACATAGATAGCATGCGACTGTCTGCATGCCTGTTTGTAAACCCAATCACGGTTTATAGCTATGGTTTCCTCTTTAATTGCACGACGGAAAATCAGGCCTCAGACTCGATGATGGCCCTGGCGTAAACCTTTTATCCATGGGATGGTGCCTGATACTTGTCTTTGACTAGGCTCACCGTGGCTCAATTTGAAGTTTTCTTTAGCTCTGACTTTCTGTAAGTCATTTTCTTTGTTTCATCATTTAAGAAATAAATTCAATGTTTGGCATGTTCATGGAATCATCAATACTCCCGGTCTCTTGCAAAGTAAGTGAAGCCCGGCCCGAGGGACTTCCCGTTAACATTGCAAGAGACCCGAAGTATTCATGACTCCGTGAACAGACCAAAAATTGAAATTATTGCTTATATTCATATTTTATTATAAATATCTAAAATATAGAAATTATTTATAATTTAGGGGAATACATTTTTGTGTTTAATATGTAATCGTGTTAACGGGTTTGTTGGAGTGTAAAACGGAACAGCCAGTGTGAACATGAACAGCCAATGGAGCAAACAAGGGGCTTCATTTGCACGTGCGACTCAGGTGTGGCTCGTTGTCAATCACAACACCAGTGTCACAACTTGCGAATGCATTTGATGTTCGAAGCGTATTGCACGGGCAAGTGAGCTTGGCAGCTGTCAATCAAATTTGTATCTTTCGTGAGCCTATGAACGACAAAAATCTAAAGATTCATTAAAGGCTTGCATTGAAAATAAAAATATAGTGCGTTTATTTAATTATATTATCTTCTGTGATTCATTGGATAAGTTAGGAGTCTCCATGCGAGCTAAATATCTATGTGTTTTACAGGTAACAACAACATAATATAGGGCGAAGCGTTGATACCAATAAATGCATTTTAGCCCCCCCCCCCTCCTCCACCCAGCCCTAGGTTTTGGTCTAGGCTGCTGTCCATTTTAAAGCGGTGGTTATGTTGTTCTTGTTGATTAATTGTTTATTGTTGCTCTCATTGTTTGTTGGGGCTTTGTGTTTGGTCCTTGCTTTGTTATGCAGTACTTTGTGTCCTTTTCCAATCATCTTGATGGTAAGAAAGAGCTGGTTACTTTACTTTAATTGTCTACCTGATGTCTTGTGACTGTTAGTCTTCTGTGGCTCTTCCTCACGGTGCCCTGGGTTGGTCTGCAGTGTGTGATTGTGGTATTACATGTACCTGATCATACTCACTTACATTTGTATGAGCAGGTGAAAGTATATGTACAGTTGAGTTTAGAAGGAAACCGGGATGGTCACAAACCCGGAAGTGAGGTTTTCTCAAAATGTAAGTGGTTTATGAGTGATGGCCAACATTTGCCTGAAAAAGTATTTTAGATCACTTCATAAAAATGTGTTCACAGGTGGGGAAAACTATTATGTATAAAACAAACGATAATCACAGGTGCAAAACTAATAGGTTTGTCTTGAACTATATAGGCCAACCACGTTATAATGAAAGTTTAAAGTAGTGGTATGAGTGTTTATTTAAGAAATGCATGCGCGGCTCCATAAAGTTTTGCCAGAGGGGGCCCAACTTCGACAACGTTTTTTTAAGATAATGAGTTTTAGAGGACCAAATAGCCACTTAAAATGGTGTTTCACTGGCGGTCCGATGATGGCCCATCATTAAATGGTGGCTTGGTCCGGTCCCCTCCCCCCCCCCCCTCTGGATCCGCGTTTGAAATGAATTTCATATTTCTGATGTTCGCTAAAAGTTTCAATTCAAAAAGATACTGAACTGCATCTATGACGTTCAACTGTTCATGAACACCCGATGAAGGAAACTCATCACTTATAGTTGAAGTTCTATCATATATATCTGAAATTGAATTTATTTATAGACCAAATTATCTAATTTTCATGGGATATTTAAGAAAAATGAGATAAAATCAGCAAAGCGAACCCCACACCTTTATACATATGAACCCCCTTTCCAGAAATCCTGGATCCGCTCTTGTGTAGGGTTATTCTTTGGCAGCACATTATAATGATTATTAGGTAGTGCACTGTCGGGGAATTTATCGTGTTAAAGATAGCTTTTCACGAAGCTTAAAAAAGTCATTATTTTATCATCTTTGAGCCTCTTCTTATAATGCCTTCATAACACAGCACAGTCGAAATGTCAGTCATCAACGGAGTTATTAAGAAGTTATGCTTTATTCATAATCGGGAAAATAATCATGAAACAGTCAGAATATAAATCAGAAACAATTTAAACGCTCTACTGTTTTATTCTGTAAAATTCAAATACAAGTAATGGTATTCCAGCTTAAAATTAAGCATTAGGTTTCCAATGGATTGACAGGTAGAGGCAGCAATATTAACAAAATGAAACATAAATTAATGCTAATAGACATTTTTCAGTTACACCTTACATTACGATTTGTCCGTCAACGGAGACTTACTTTGGACATTATTTAAGAGGGGTGATGTCAGCAGTAACTGGAATCTATTTTTTTCGTCTGCTACTAAATATTATATTTTTTGTCCCGAGGTCTTTTTTACCTTAACAAACAGTGCATACCAGGATAAATGCCGCATGATGGCATTTCACCAGTTTACAAGTGTAAAAAACATGTACCAAAAAATATATTTCACAATTGAAATGCAGCCAAATATCTTTGTCAAAGCTATTTCTTGTTCTATACATGTATGCATTCACTGGTTGTAACTTGCGAGTAGGTAAATTCGATGTTTCTGCGTCCAATATGATTATTTTTTGGCGTCAACATTTCACCAAACGCAGGTTAATGAACAGTGGAAATGCATAAGTCGTTCGCAACTTGTGCAAGCCAATATAGCTGGTTCACAGTAATTGAAAATCCTTGGAATGGAAAGGAGATATGGAGCGTATATGGTATTCAAGTATAAACGTCCATATCTTGTTATGTTGAGTCATGTACTGAACTACTAGGGAATTTGGGTTTCCCCTTGACCCTTAAGAGGACTTGAATATATGCACTAGTCATTTCTAACAAGAGAATAGCAGTGACTTTGACTTTTGTTAAAACCTTGGTAGTTTTCTCCACTGTCTGTCATGTTTTACTTTATACTGCCATATTTGCCTTTGTATAGCAATTGCCCCACATTTACCCACACTTTGGGGACAACGCAAAAAGTTAAAACATGGTTCATTTGCCCAGCTATATCCCCCATGTAAGAGGATAGGGTGCGTTGTTAAAACAAACTGGTACATTATACTAATTGGGTAAGAGCTCACTTGCAGCAGAAAGCTGATGCTTGAGATACAAGGATCAGGCGCGTTCCAAGGGTATTTTATAGAGTTCACACTCTGGATAGTTCCCCTTTATGAAGCTAGGGGTTTGGCCATATGTGGAAAATGGTTTTAGAGAGTTTCACAGAGCTAAAATGAGCTATGAAGACACGCAGCATATAAAACTTAACTGGATTTTTCTTCCAAAAACCAAATTGAATGGCTAAAATCCTATATTTGCATCGTCAAGTTGTAGGCTCATGCGTTTTTTGTACACTTAAGTACGCCCCTGAGCATGCAAAAAGCTTCTGCCAGACATTCAGACAAAATCTAGTTTCCCATGTTTCAGAATCTTAAGAAACCATGACGCATACTGGGAAATTGCTAATGTAAAGATAAATCAGTTGCAGATCCAAATGGGGTTCAGGGGTTTGCTCGAACCACCCCCCCCCCCCCCCCTAGTTTTGAAATATCCTATGAAAATGAAATAATTTGCTCTCAGTGAGGCCAAAATATTTCATTTTCATGGGATATTTAAGAAAAATGAAATAAAATCAGAAAAGCGAACCCAACACCTTTATACATATGAACCCTATTTCCAGAAATCCTGGACCCCCCCCCCCCTGTAAATACACCAAAAGTCTATATAGTCTAACCCAGTCAATTTTAGTAATTCAAGTGTCATTATACTCAAAACTATTTTTCTGCAAGTGGTGACTGCTGTCATCTAATAATCAGCCACATTTTGGAACAAGATTAGGCCGGACAAAATATTTGGCTTGATCCAAATCCAAAATGTTTGGCAAACATGCATGTTTTTCAAGTACTACCTGTCTAACAGAATTAAGATAGAAAAAGAGATAGCTTTGCTTAATGACAAGCTTGCTTTTTTTGAATATAAATGGGGAAAAGTTTTAGATAAACTTAACATGAAATAATCCACAAGGGCACGTGGTCGGCGGGGGGATTATACTTTTTTCTATTTTTTTTTAAAAAAAAGTTATTATTACACTTTGTGTGAAGGTTTTATACAAATCAATATCATCACTATGTTACGGTGAATTCAAGAATGATTGTTAAGACATGTACATGTTTTTCTTACCAATGTTATATAGAGTAATTTGTGTTTGTATTGATCTTTGCACGTTGTGTGAAAATAATAAAAAATAAATGATAAAAAAAAAAAATGTTTGGCACTGTCATGGTATTCCCCAAGTATCTTTTTTAAATGAGTTAATTTAAATAAAAGGAAAGATAAAAGAAACTATAGACAATGAAAAAGCATGCAAAATTACCCAGCATGCATATAGATAATTGTTGAGTCGATTTGGGTGAACTTTATATGATATTGACTGTTCATGGTAGTGATCATAAAAATCAAAATGCATCAAATATCATAAATGAAAACAGGAGGGACAGACAGACGGGCTAAATCAGGTATGTGATTAAACTACATCCTATCATATCAAGCTCCTTCTCTTCAACATACTGAAGGAGTTCACCAATCTATTATAATTATTATTAATCATTATTTCCCACCTTCGAAAATGCTAAAACTGTTTAGTTCAATACACGCTTAGTTGACCACCCTTAGAAATTCAGAAGAAGTAAAATATGAAAAGACAATAAGTATAGCTTTTTATCTCACGTTATTAATTTGGTGAAGTGGGTTGGTTTCACCACAGATTTTATGACAACCTTGTCTAAGCGGTTTAACAGTACTTTGTGCACATATCTACAATAGAAACTGACAACAACCCTTCTTGTACCAGCAGAACTCAGTTCCAATCAAATAAATTCTCTAGGAGTAGAGCTGTATTGAGGCCTTGATTTAATGTAGCTCAATAAAAGGGTAGAGGTTGTGCCTTCTGGCAAACTATTTGCTACTATGTTGCTGCATACACCATATTGTGAAAAGTTGATTTTTGGCCAACGCCCCACCGCCTAAGTCCACCCAAAGGTTGGACCCAGGCCTACAAACTAAAATTTCACTTGATATGTTTCAATATCTATTGCACCTCTGCCTGCATACTAAGAAAAGGTAAAAAATAATTACAATCTGACTTAGTTATTGCGAAATTATTTCATGATAAAATTCCCCATAAGTATGGGGCCAGTTCAGCAGCCAACCCCTGGATTATAGATCTGCAGTCAGACCCAATAGATTGAATATAATTTCGGTTTCTAGGGCAGAAGTGGAGATGGAAATCTTTTTCTCTAACAGAGTCAAACTGTTGCATGAGTTGCAGTCTGTTCTGGATTCATTATGTTTACTTCCATCATAAAAGTAGTCCAGAGTCCACTTTAATATAATCAGCAGACACAAAAAGCATGAACATTTTCACAACTACAATAAATCAACACGTTAAAAGAAAATATTAGTTTGCTGAAGATGACTTTATTAAAGCACTTCGTATGATTTCCTAACAAGAAATTAACGGAGTCGCAAGTTACAACTAATGAAGTTATTAAACATTTCTGAATTACACTGCTGAGATCGCCCCTCTAAAATAACATAAGTCTAAGGTGTGCTCCATCTTACAAATCCTAAGGTCCGCGGTAACTGAAAAATGTCTAATAGTAGGAGCTTACATAATGTAATAACATATTAAACCTGGATATGCTGGAAATGTTAATTTATACATTTGATGAGCAGCGTGGGAAACAGGACCTTGTCGAAATTCATACCTTTTTGCACCAGTTTGTAAATCTGTCTCATGAATAGAGTGTTGCTAGTCTAAAATTCAATGTACGCACGAATGCATGTGAAAAGGGAAAATATACAAAGAGCGCAGACCGAAACATCGCGATATTTTATTGAAAAAAAAAAAAAAATTTCATTTATTATGTTGACAGAATAATTGATTTTATTGCTACAGAAATAATTTTTCTTACGCCAGTTCCGGCCAACAAAATGGAGCTTTTTCGTACATAGTACTTCGCGTAATTGCGCCTTACGTACACCCGAGGCTTGGTTCGATTCTCGAATTGTGCCGGACTCTCCCGATCGTGTACGCACATGCTGGACACCGGCCGGCTCAACTAATATTATAAAGCAAATCCTTTAGAAATAATCGAGAGACCCTACAAAATTGGAAATCAGCAGACTCGGTGTTATAGATCCTGTTCAAATCATTCGACTTTGTTCCATATTGCAGCTCGAAATTGAAATACTTTAAAACACTAGGATTGTGACATTTTTGTGAAAGCTTAGCATAGCAGAAATAGAATAACACTCTACTTCAATTTAGTACCTCAAGTTGATTTCCCAAAGGGGTTATAATGTACAGGTTTAATGCACAATTGGCAGATAGCTGCAGGCTGGTAGACTTTTTCTCGGAATTGCAGCTGTTATATCTAATTCATTCTGTCGAATGATTCGATTACATTTTACTTTGAGTTTTATAACGCTTGCTGACACATTTTAATTGAGATCGGTTCAACACACTCAATCTCAATAGAATCGTTTCAACGCACACTTCTAGCATTCACATAATATAATCAGTTCAAAACACACTTTTAACACTATTAGAATATAATCAGTTCAACGCACACTTCAAACACTCTCACAATAGAATCAGTTCAGCGCACACACCTTAACTCTCACAATAGGAACAGTTCAACACACACTTCTAACACTCTCATAATATAAATCAGTTTAACGCACACTTCTTACACTCTCACAATAGAATCAGTTCAACGCACACTTCAAATACTCTCACAATAGAATCGTTTCAACACACACTTCTAACACCCTCACAATAGAATCAGTTCAATTCACACTTTTAACACTATTGGAATAGAATCAGTCCAATGTACACTTTCAAAACTATTCGAGTATAATCAGTTCAATGCACACTTTAATCACACTCACAACAGAATAAGTTTAATTCACGCTTTAACACCTTCACAATAATATCGGTATAATATACACTTTTCAAAATTATATCAATAGGATCATGTCAATGCACACTTTAACACTCTCTCAATAGAATTAGTTCAATACACATGTAAAACTCTCACAATAGAATCAGTTCAATGCAAGCTTTAACACTTTCACAATAACATCAGTATAATATACACTTTTTTTTCATTGTCCATCACAAATGGGATAGTTACATCTAAAATATATGTCAAAGGGACACTATTAATTTTGAAATAGTTAGTTTTCCTTTTGTTGGTGGAGATGTTCCTCGCTCCCCGTTCTATGGTTTATACATTTTGCAACGTATTAGTTTTGCGAGAGTATGTTCTAATGTTGATGACTTCAACAACAGAAAAGCACTTTTTATTTCTCAGTTATTACAACAACGGTATCGATACCATACACTTCGTAAAGCTTTTTTCTAAATTTTATTACAGACACTCAGAGCTGATTGTTAAATACAATATTTGTTCAAAACCTCTTCTGCGATAAGGCACATTAGAACCTGTATTTTATGGTGATTTAGTTTATAAATTTAAAATAATTATTGGAAAGCCTTGTTTTAGTGATCAATTTAAAAAGATAACTAAATGTTATAAGAGTGGGATACAACATGGATATCATGCGACAGTCTGGTTGTAAACCAAATCACGGTGTATAGCTGTTTTCCCCTTTGACTGCACGACGGTAGGTCAGGCCTTAGACTCAATGACTGCCCTGACGTGAAGCTGTTATATGTTGGTGGGTCCCTGATGCCTGTACTTGGCTGTGCCCACGGTAGCTCAACTTGAGGTTTTCTTTCGCTCTGACTACATGTGAATCATGAGCCCTTTTCTTTGTTTTATCATAGTGTGTTAATTTGATCAGATTGGTCTTTGTGATGAGGCATTACATTAGTTAGGAAGCCTCCATGCGAGTTAAACCGTTTTGTGTTTGAACAACAACAGAATCTAGGGCGTAGATTTGGTGCCAGTAAAATGCATTTAAGCCCACTGGTAGCTTAAATTAGGCGGCTGTCTGTTCTCAGGCGGTGGCTCTGTTTTTGTTGATTTATTGTTTTATGTACCTCCCTTTGTTTCTAGGAGTTCTGTGTTGGTATTTGGTTTGGTATTCATTACTTTGTGTCTTTTCTAGTTTTGCAATCATCTTGACGAAGAAGAGAGAGCTGGTTGCCTTTCCTTTACTATTGTCTTTCGGACGTCTTGTTACTGTAAATGTTTTGTGGCTCTTCCTCACGGTGCCATGGGTTGGTCTGCAGTGTGTGATTCCTGATTATACTCACTTACTTTTAAATTGAATTTTAATAACTATAAATTTAAAGAAATTGTTGGGTGGGTCGGATTGGAGGAGGCAGACGAAGGGCATTCCTATTAACAATTAAAGTAATCCATTTGTTTTTCATAAGTGTAATTATTGCCAAAGTGCTAAAGTAGGAGTGGTATAAAGCTTGTATCACATAAGATAATCAAACATAAACATACACACAATGTATGCAATGAGATCGTGGTCCTTGAGCAAGCCACATTTATCCTAGCTTAGTACTGGTTCAACCCAGGAAAACCCGTCCCTGTTTAACTGAAAGATTGTTGATGGGACGTAAAGAATCAAATCATGAGAGCAAGAACAAACAACCATGGAATCACCGACTTAGAACGGACAACAGCCGCAACAGCTACCAGTGGCTTGCATATTGAAAGTAAACTCTGAGACTTATACTCCGTCGTGGGCGGATCCAGAGGGTGGGACAGGGTCCGGATCCCCAACCTCCGAACAATCACGAAAAAATATAGGGTCTCATTGTAATACTGGTCCGGATGCCCTGAAAAATCACAAAGCTACCGAGCCAGCATTCAATGTTTGGCCATCATCGGCACGTCGGGACGATGGTGGCCCAATTTTAGTGGTTACTGTAACCACTCATCAACTTTAAAAAACGTTGTCAAAGTTGGACCCATCTGAAAAAAACTTTCTTGATCCGCGCATATCTGATAGGGTCTTAATGTTAACAGCACCGTATGCGTGACGGCTCAACCTATCGATGTAGAAATATAAAATATACACCTTGCTACCTATTGCAATAACATTTGCGATCAAACTGTACGTGTTTAGCTGAATCAAGGTAACCTTTCAAATTCCCCTTTTGAATACTCTACAGCTATTTCTAATGCTTATATCTGACAATACACTTTTCCTAAAATATAACTTTGTTATTGAACAGGAATAATTGATATAAAGCAGATTTCAATTGGCCGACTTTTAGTGCCTGTATGCCGTCAAATATAGAATAAGTGTGATACAGCAAATGCTTAACCGAAAAGAGTAATGGGAATACCTCATTTAATTCACATGACACAGACTAAAACAATGTCTTCATTGTGAACAGATGCCCTAGTCAATGGTGGCAACTTCAAACATGAAGATGTGACCTTGAAACTTTCATTGGTGGACAAGTGTCTTATGCTTCCCTTTTATTAGGCCCACTGTGGATCAGCTAGCAATATTCTGCAGCTCTGGCTGAATGTGAGGTGTTGACACTCACAGTTAGTTAATTTGATTTAAGTTTGTTCTTGATATCATTAAGATTGTTTTACCTTTACAAACTGTACAGACACCTTAAATATATATTGTTACGTGCAATCCCATCCTTATTGTACCAATCAAACTGGCTTGGGAATGCATTTCTACATAAAGTTAAAATATCCAGACTTTTTGCCTATCAATTTTACCTATCGCCCGAAACCATTAAATGCACTGATAAGGAAGTATGTGCACTCTAGTTCTAATAAAATCACGGGAACTTCCATATAATTTATTCGGCACTATCATCGTATCGCTGCACTAAGATAGTTGCTTCCCAAGTGCTTCAATATTACAATTTGCAAATAAAGGTGGGATCCAATAGACAACGATTCAAACCACTTGGGAATAATCTGATTTTGGGGAAACAAATTACCTGTGCAGCAATTATACTCAAGCATGTCGATAGCTTCGCCAATTTATGCATGCCTGGAAGGACTAATTGGACTACTTGGTGGCTCATAGTCAACAAGTAGAACATTGTAGCGGACATGTACGCGCACTGAGTCACACGTAAACATTGTTTAAGCCTTTTATCCTGGATACCGACAGACAAGTACTTTGGCAAACAGTGAAGACCAAGATGAAATTCCGCCTTGTGCACCAGGGTCTGCACAGTTTGTTTTAAGATTTTTTCTAAAATTGAAAAAAATCTGAAACCTGTGCAATTTACATGTAGCACAGGTTACAGATTTTGAACATATTCACGCGGTTGCAGGCCTACATCTTTCATGCCAATCGGAACTGGCTCGGCCAATTCCGTGGAATCAGACTCGGGTGTACATAGAGGGTCTTCTTTCATAACGTGACGCTAGCGTCGCATAACGTGACACAGACGTCACAGAAACCATGCAAATACAATAATAAGTTCGATTGCAGTGAAACAAACGGTTACAACATTCCTCAGGATTCTATAAATTCTTTTTATTTTCAATAAAATATCGCTATATAGCGATATTTTATTGGAAAAAAACATATAAACTTCATTTATTCTGTTGACAGAATAATGGATTTTAGAAGAACTGAACTCACATGCTACTTACGCCAGTATGCAGCTTTCTCATGCATAGTACTACGCCTTATATACATCCGAGGCTTGATGCTTGAATCGAGCCGAAGTTTTCCGATTGCTTTCAGGCATCACATTGGGTGGAATATTTCATCACTTAAGGAAAAGGTTAACATGTTTCGAGAGAGTACATAATCATGTGTTTTTATGATTACAATATTACACCTACCATCTAGTGCTTTCAGATGTTTGAATCATCAAAAATATATCGTACATTACTGATACAAATTAGATTGACATGGAACACTTAGTCCAGGAATTTTATATATTATTGGAACACAAACGTTTGGGATAACACGGGATATTTTGGTACTTTTCACATAGACGATAAGCTAATCCGTTAAGGTGCAGATGCATGCTTACTATTAAACTTTTCTAGTAATCAGAAACATGGAATTAAAAAGGGCTGAACCCACATGCTACAGAACTAAATTCCCTTGTGTCAGTTCCAGCCAACGAAATGGAGCGTTCAGTTCGTACATAGTACTACGCGTAATAAAATCTTCCTTATTCAGCATTCTGAGGCTGACTATATACTGAAAGGCAGCCTCACAATCCTAAATAAAAACTTTCGCCAATGATATTCCTAGCGGTACATGTACAATGTACCTGAAAATGGATATCATTGTTTAGGTTAAACAGAGTATATGTTCAAAGTTACAATGTTATTTAATATAGTAAGTACATCCGTTTTCCATTGATGATTTATGTCTTCAAGAAAAGAGCTCAGCTTGTTACCAAGTACTTCAGTCCAACTTCAAAGATCAATTTCAGCCAGGAACATGATACAAGAGATAAAATTCACACGTAATTGAGAACGTTGGTATATTTAGATATTATCATAGACCATCATTAAGTGTTTATAAGAGCGGCTTCGCATCCACAGAGATCCAAATTGGTTTTAGTGAAAGAATACATCATATTCTATGGCGTCTAACTGCGATGAAATTTATCTTCTTACGAAATTCGTTATTGAAAAACGTTAGCTAACTTGAACTTTAGAAATTTTATTTTTCATTATTATATACTCTAACTATAAAACGTTTAATCATCCATCAAATGACTGTCTGCAGTGAATGTTTCTTATAGTGTCCTCATATATCTTCCATGTACATACATCTTTAAGTAACATTCCAGGGATGTCACCTAATGTGGCAAAAGTGATTGTCCATGCCATAAGGAACTGATCTTAAAGGAAAGAATTCGCTCCCTCTGGGAGCAAATTCTTTCCTTTAAGAGAAGTTCCCATTATGGAAAGGTACGCAATTGAATTGAATTACTGCTTGATCCAGTAGTCTCTCTTTGATGTGCGTAACTTTTTCAGCGTTCTGGTTACGCCAATGGTAGCATGGGTGGCAGTAATGGTTATTCACGGTCCGCATACAGACTCAACCAAATTATTAGTCATGTGATCCTAATGCGTAGCTGTGATTGGATGTGTAAAGAATGATTTCTCGCATTTGAGATGAGTACCAAATACTCATGAGCCGGTTCACATGAGTGTTGAAAAACTTATAAACCTAAAGCAAACGAGGTTTCAAAATGTAAGACATATACTGACTGGAAACCATTCCAACATAAAATTAAACGCTATGTAAACGTCACTGCTCAAAATGGGTCAACATTAACATATTAAGTATAGGTTATAAATTATACTGTAAATTCGGAAATTTTTGCGAAAATTTTTATTTTCGCGAATGGCGTTACAAGACAAATTTGCGACTTTTAATATTCGCGACTAGGGCATGATTTACCAATGTCAGTAAACGACAGAATGATTTCTTCATTTCAAGAGGATTTTATTTTCACGAAACTTCGCATATGCGAAGTTTCGCGAAAATAAAACCCTCGCGAAAGTTTCCGGATTTACAGTATATTACAATTATAAAGGAATTAAGTTGGAACGAGCGCATCGAGTGAACCACTTAATTTCTTTATAATTGTAATATATGATCTATGACCTACTTATATAGTTTTCTACTTTTTTTCACGACTGTGCCTATGGAAATTGTCGCATTGACAACTACACGGAGTTATTTATTTATTTACTTTATAAATATTGCAAATATGGAGAAAAACATGTGATTAAGTAGGTCAAATGTTTAAATATCTGTGCAGTCTGATTGGTTGTGAAGCACCGGAAGGGGTGGAGTAAACTATAACTCCTGTCTATTTTACAAGCTTGCGGTGGGTTCTGTAAAAAATTGGTCTATGTTTTTTCATGAACACAAATAGTGTCCTTGGGGAATATGTGTCGTTACAAGAATACATAACGTTTTGTTTCTTTAGAAACTAGCAACATTATCCATAGAAATCCTTGGCATATTCAATATCATTATGTTTGAAAGTTTCCAAACTCTCATACTACATTTGGGTACCAAAGCATTGGTACATAAATGGTTTTCTCTTAAAATGTCCGTAAAATGAGTAAATGATAATTGAGCCGCAACATGAGATTTCCAACAATGTGGTATGTGCGACCATCAAAGCCTCAGATCAGCCTGCGCGTATGCGCAGTCTGATCAGAGCCTTTGCTAGTCTCTTGAATATTCCATGAGTTTTAAGCTACTGACTGGACATCATTTGGAGTTTCTATGCTTAAAAGAAGGCTGCACAGGCTCATCTGAGTCTACACTTGTCAAAATGCCACATTAATGGAAATCACGTGTCACGGCTCAATATTTAAATAGGGATACAGATTTGCACAAGTTCAAAGACTTTCTACTGAATCACATTTGTATACTGTATAGTATTATGTCTTTATATGTTGTTTTACATGTATAAAGTATACAAATAAAATAAGTTTAAACCAATATCTTTATGTTAATACACTCCTCCCCAATGTTTATCTAACCTGCAGCATGCAAATTGTAATTTCAATCAGTGTGGATCCTAATCAGATGGATTCGTTACAACCGAGCTCATCTAGATTTAGAGTGTTTTCAAAAATAGATATATCCAGACTCAATGGAATAAGCGTAACGTATGTAACAATTAATGAATACATAGAGGATCTCACATGAGTGCTCATGTTTTATTGAATTTATAAAACGAGTTTGGGAAAAGCCTCGCATTTAACTCTTTTTCGAAACAAGTTTAATAAACTCAATAATACAAGAACACGCATGTCAGATTCTATCTATCATATGACATTAAAATTACTTGAAACATCATTTCTGGCGTAAAAAAGTTATAATTATGTCATTATGTACGCAACGTTGTTATGGGCGTCATAATGCTTCCCGAAAATCTGTAAACCACTAGTGGTTTATCGATTTTATTTCATGGCGTTATTCCACTCACAGACGCAACGCCATATGATACCAGGGACAATTAAACATCTGCATTTCATTTAATATACAGAAAGATACTTACATGTACATGAATTCAGATAAGGAAGAAATAAATTTCTTTGATTACAAACTACACAATTACAACAAACTACACAATTACAGTTAAACTTGTGTAAAACGGCCACTCAAAAATAGACAAAACAATGGACTTAATGATAAACTGTAGCTAAATGAAGGTCATAAGTATTGCAGAATGCTCTCCTGGAGCATTCTGCAATACGTTTGACCTGCATTAGGCGATAATTGGTCTTGAAAACCAATTTTCGGTCTTTTTGAGAGTGGCCATTTTACATAGCTTTTGCTGTATTAATGATTTGGTTTGTATAACTCTTACAGATCAAAGAGTATATTTGATTTAACAGTTTAAAGAAACAGAATTATATATAGACTTGAATAATGTTCGTTGCTTGTTTTGTGTTTCAGAAGCTATACGCCAAGAGTGACAGTTACGTCATGTTTTGTTTACAAAGTTATCAGCGACTTAGAATCGATAGGTCACTTTTGTATTAATCCTATCCTGCGAATAGGATTATTACACAAGTGATCTATCGATTTGCGTTAGCTCAAGTGAAGTGTACACGTTAGCGGTTTACTTAGCAATTGTAAACAAAGTCATACGTCACTGTCACTCTTGGCTGGCACGACAGTAATGGTTGTGGATTAGACTATGTGCCGTATCTAGCCTAAATATTTGCTCCAGACAAGTAGCTCTCAGCAAACAGTGTCAATCCCTTTCAGTATGTTCCTGATGAAACAGGCTGACCAAAATGTACACTGTTTGCCACTCCAACTTTACATTTTGCATAGAGGATTTTACATGAGTGCTCATGTTTTATTGAATTTACTAGACGAGTTGAGGATAAGTGATAAAATGTGAGGCTTGCTGAGTAATTCATCGCTCTTTCGCAACGAGTTTATTAAATTCAGTTATACAGGAGCACGAATGTTAGATGACGCTAAAATTAATATAAATTCTCGTCTTAACGTAAATTTAACGCCATCTCTACGCGACGTTGTTATAGACGTCATTACATAGCGTTACTAAAGGTTGCACTTCACTATTAAATTTCCATAGACGACAATGTTAACATTTCACCACTTTATTAAAAAACTGTACATACAAAGCTTAACAAACCTGTCTTATTCTAAACAGCCATTCTATCTGATCAATTTCATATAAAAACAATCATATGTTTCCCTGGTCAGGGGGCTGCCATATTTGATGGAGTCTGACAACCACCAATTCGTACCTGAAAATTTGGCATATTTTCTACCTTGGGGGTCAGTTAATGAAACCAACCCTATCACCCTATAATAAAATCATTTCAAAATTAAATATGCCTATTAGTAACTGACATTGGTTGGTCTGTTTTATACTACAAAATAATGAACATGCATGATTGACAGCTGACGTCATCCATCTTATCCACCGCCTCGATAGCTCAATTGGTAGAGCGTCCGCTTTCGGAGCGGGAGGTCGTGGGTTCGAATCCCGCGGCCGCACCATACCAAAGGTGTAAAAAATGGTACTAGCAGCTCCCTTGCTGAAGCTCGCATAAAAAGGGGTTGTGCTAGGGAGATAAAGACAATTAAGTGTCTGTTAAAGATATAATTGTTATGTCGCAGAATAGCTCATGAGCTAATGTTGTCTGTTACACTATAAGCGACGTTAAATAAGGCTTCTTTATCTTTATCTTTATCTTATAATGTTAGCCTAATGCTATCCTCACAAAAGGCGGGGCCAAGCTTTGTCTATATTTAGTGGTGTGTACCCTTTAGGTTGCACTTCACTATTAAATTTGCATAGACGACTGTGCATCATCTAAAGTGGTCCTGCATCTAAAATGGTCCTGGCATCTATTTTGGTCCCAAATTGCCTCTAAATTGGTCCCGGCTGGCATCTATTATGGCACGCTAAGCAGACTCTAAAATGATCCCCGTTATATTCCTATGCATCATCTAAAGTGGTCCTGCATCTAAAATGGTCCTGTCATCTAAAACTGCGCAGAAATGTTTAAGTAGGTATGTGTGCATGAGATTGTTGTTTCACTTTTATTTACTAGCTAAAACCAACAAACTGACAGTGTGCATCTAGTGAATCATCAGAATAAAAAGACGGGGCAACCGCACAGTCTGGTCACGACAGTGTGTCCGTTTGAATGCACAGTTATTGCGCTTCCTCGCTGTGTGATCTGATCAGCACATAAGTATTTTCGCTTTTTAGATGGTGTTGTACCGGCGATGACTACGAAACCTCAAGACGTAGACAAGCAGTCTGGTTTGAATTTTACGTGGTCTGAAACCCCAAAATCAGGTTTCCTGCTGCAAGAGTTGAAGATAAGATCATTAGAGTATTCGCGGTGTGAAAGTGATATTATAATGTAAACAAAATGAAAGGCAGAAAACGTTTATCAGTTCATATGTCGCGTAGGTCACTACTCTCTCCATTTTGATTTCCATTTATTGTTGTTTCATTGTTGATTTCAAGGAACAAGATGGCGAAGTTTTCGATTCTTTTTCTATTGTTGTTTTTGGCGTTGGTGCAGTTCAGGTTTTTGTGTGAATTTTCCAGTAGTATAATATACATTGTAGTATCCCACCACCCCGTAAAATAACCACGGACTCTAAATTAGCAATATGGGTCAATATGGGTCCGTGAAATAACCTTTAATTCTCATATAGAAGACCTTTCCGCGATCAAATTTCTGGTCAGGAAAATATCCAACCCTCCATATTAGAAATTTCCCAATTTTATACATATTTTCCCGGAAATATGGTTCTTTGGAAAATGGGGCAAAGTGACTACTGACCAATATACGAGCTGACCAAATGGGATATTAAAATATTCAAATGTAAGACTGAGCTGAGTACACTTTAGATCAACTGAACCACATCTGTACAAAAGCATCAGAAAACCATGAGCACAAAGCGAATACTCAGATCAGTATGGACATATGTTGTGTGCGCTGGATCTTCGCTGTGTGTTCAATGCTCGGAGAGATGCTAAAACACAATATTTCTTCATACACAAAAGAGAAGACCCTTATCAGAATGGGCGTATGCCAACTCATGGCGAACGAATTTTGTTTTTGAAAAGGTGCGATAAAAATGAATGGGTTAGCTTGTCGCTATCACTTTCTATAGAAATCCATTTTTGCTCAAAGTTGTCCCCAAATAGTGTTCAGCTGCCCGCTACCCTTTTGACGATACACATAAAATTTGAACAAGATCGGCTTATATGCCTCTACGATATCAAGTTCAGAAAATCTGACTATAGCCCCGCTATAGTGCACTTCATGTTGTAAAACGATTAATCAAGGCCCATAACTCTGTTACAAATTTATGAAAACCGACCGGAAAAATTCCAGCCAAGATCTTGCCAATATAAATACATAAAATTAGGTGAAATTCCATCTATTTGTTCTCACGATATCGAGTGGAAACAGAATTCTGACATCACTCAAGGGCCATAAGTTACAAGCTGGGAGAAAATTGACATGTAACAATCACAGCTTGTCTGTATCAAAGTATATGTAAAGTTTCGCCAAGTTCTGCCCATGTATTCTGTAAATTACAAATTTGCGAAATATGACAGTTACAATCAAACGTCATAACTCAGATTTGCGAAAAATAACAAATAACAATCCCAACCTACATCTTGTCGATATCAATGGACATACAAAATTTGGTTAAATTCTATCAATCTGAGCGGAAAATTAATTCTAGATGAAATTCTGACAGCAGTCAAGGGACATAAATCTGTTACAATTTTTTGAAAAACCATGTGTAACAAACCCAATCTGGATATTGTCTATATAAATGTAATACACAATTTGATAAAAAAAACTTTTATCAATTTGTTCTAAATATATTAAACTGAACGAAATTACGATGAAATGACGAACTGATGGATAGACAGAATGACAGACATCTCAATATACTAAACTGAACGAAAATACGATGGAATGACAAGCGGATGGATGAACAGAATGACAGACTTCCCAAATCATTATGCACCCCCTTTTCAAAGAGGGTCTATGATTTAAATCATGGGTATCCAAGTAATGTAATCTCACTTATAAGCCTTAGGCTCAAGGTACCTTAAAATCAACTAGAGCCACTAGAGGTAAGTTTTACTATCCAGAGGCTTAGGGTTAGTACTACTATGCAGAAGCAATGCCTTTTCCACCAGAGATCAGTTCTACTTGCCAGAGTCACATTCATTGCTGCTAGAGGCAGAACTAATATTAAGAGTTTCTGTTGTTTTACCAAAATATCAGTAGTATATTATCTGCCGGTCGGGGTCAGAAGTACATCCCAGAGTCCCTGTTACTGCAACCAGAGGTCAGTATTTCTATCTACAGTCTCATTCATTGCCACTAGAGATCATTACTGCTACCCAGAGTCACTATCTTTTCCACTTGAGGTCAGTACTGTTATCCAGATTCCCTATATCTGTCACCAGAGGTCAATAATAGTAACTATATGTCACGAATCTGCTACTAGAGGTCAGTACTGCTATACAGAGACCCTGTCTCTGCAACTAGAGGTCAGTACTAGTATCCAGAGTCCAGTACTCTGCAACTACCGGCCAGTATTAGTATCTAAGGTCCCAGTCACTGTTATTAGAGGCCAGGTAATTTATCCAGAGTCGCAGTTTCTGATACTAGAAGCCAGTACTACTATTTTCATAGGCCCTGTCTCTCACATAGGAATGTAAGTAAAGGTGCAAAGATCAGGAATCGATACAACCAAGTACCACACCTGACCCAGGATACCAATGGGAAAGTGACAAACTCACAGTTAGACACCACAAACGAGAGCCAAGAGGTCAGCCCTTTCCCAGCAGGTGACCACAAAACACATATAAACAGACGCGCACAAAGACATAGCAAACACAAGACAGAAAAAAAACATAAAAGATCCACAAAAGAAGTACTGCCTTTGAACGGTCAGTGAAATATTTTACTGGAGGGCTTTAACCGGTTAAACAGCGCCAATATTAGAGTCGTTGCCACTGGAGGTCAGTACTAGTACCTTAGTTACAGTCACTGCTATTACAGGTCAGCACTAGTAACCATAGTCACGGTCTCTGCTACTAGAGGTCGTACTCGTATCCATAGTCACAGTCTCTGCTACTAGATGTCAGTACTTATAATCAGTTTCCCAGTCACTTCTAATAGACGTCAGTTCAAGTACCCATTGTCGCAGTCTCTGTTGCTAGAGGGCAAAACAAGCATACATAGTCCCAGACTCTGCCACTAGAGGCCAGTGATAGTACACAGAGTCCTAGTAGTTGCTACTAGAGGTCAGTACTTTAACCCATAGTCCCAGTCTCTACTATATGGTGGGTACCAGTATCCTAGTCAATGTCTCTGCTACAAGAGGTCAGTACATGTACTAATATCAATAGACCCAGCCATGGCTACTAGAGGTCTGTAATGGTATCCAGCGTCCTTGTCATTGCCACTAGAGATCAGAACTACAGAACTAGTATCTAGAGTCCCTCTTATTGCCACTAGAGGTCAGAACTAGCATCCAGAGTTCTAGATATCGCCACTAGAGATCAGTACTAGTAACCAGAGTCCCTGTCACTGCCACTAGAGATCATTGCTAGTGTGTAGACTCCCAGTCATTGCCACTAGAGGTCAGTGCTATCATCTTGAGTCTTAGATATTGCCACTAGAGGTCAATACTGGTATCCAGAGTCCCTGTCATTGACACTTAATATCAGTCCAAGTATCCAGAGTCCCTGTCACTGCCACTAGAGATCACTGCTAGTATTTAGACTCCCAGTCATTGCCACTAGAGGTCAGTACTATCATCTTGAGTTCTAGATATTGCCACTAGAGGTCAGTACTGGTATCTAGAGTCCCTGTCATTGACACTAAATATCAATACAACTACCCAGAGTCCCTGTCATTGCAACTAGAGATTAGTATTAGTATCCAGAGTCCTAGATATTGCCAATAGAGGTCAGTACTTTTATCCAGAGCCCATGTCATTGCAACTAAAGGTCAAAATATATCTGGAGTCCACTCCATTGCGACTAGAGGTAAGTACTAATTTTAGAGTCCCAGTCATTGCTACAGGAGGTCACTTACAATACCCTGAGTCCCTGGCAATGTGACTAGTGGTCAGTAAAAGTATCAAGAGTCTCTATCATTTCCTTTAAAGACCAGGGTCAGTATCAAGAGTTCCAGTCATTGCCACTAGAGGTCAGTAAAAGTACTGAGAGTCCTTTTTCTGCATCGAGAGGTCAGTCCTAATATCCATAGTCCTAGGCATTTCATATAGTATTCAGTAAAGGTACCCAGAGTCTCTGTCATTGTCACTAAATATAAGTCAAAGTATCCAGAGGCCCTGTCCTTGCCACAAGAGATCAATTGCCAATAAAAGCCAGTACTAGCATCCAGAGTCCTAGATATTGACACTAGATGTCAGTACTTGTATTCAGAGTCCTTGTCATTGTCACTAAATAGCAGTAAAAGTATCAACAGTCCCTGCCATTACCACTAGAGTTCAGTACTAGTATCCAGAGTCCCTGCCATAGCCGCTAGAGGCCAGTAATTGTATCCAGAGTCAGGTTCTTGATACTAGACGTAAATAAAATTATCCAGTCTCTATCATTACCACTAGATGTTAATTCTACTATCCAAAGTTCCAATTATTGCCAAACGAGGTCAATTGAAGTATCCAGAGTCCCTGTAAATGCAACTAGAGGTCAGTTAAATATCTAGAGTCCATGTCATTTCCACTAGAGATCAGTCCTAGTATCCAGAGTCCCTACCATTACAACAAGAGATCATTACCAGTATCTGGGGTCCCAGTTATTGCCAAAGAAATTCATTTAAAGTATCCAGAGTCCCTGTCCTTGTCACTCAAGGCCAGTACTAGCATCCAGAGGACTAGACATTGACACTAGAGGTCAGTACTTTTATCCAGAGTCCCTGTCATTGTCATTAAATATCAGTAAAAGTATCGAAATTCACTGTCATTGCCACAAAAGGTCAGTTCTACTATCAAGAATCCCTGTAATTGCCACTAGATGTCAGAACTTGTATCCAGAGTCCGGTTCTTGATACTAGAGGTTAGTAAAATATCGGAGTCCTTTTCATTACCACTAGATGTCAATTCTAGTTTCCAGTCCCAGGTATTTCCAAAGGAGACCAGTTAAAGTATCCAGAGACCCTATAAATGAGACTAGAGGTCAGTAAAGTATCCAAAGTCCCAGTCATTGTCATTAGAGGTCAGTGCAAGTTGCCAGAGTCCCTGTAATAGCCACTGTAGATCAGTTAAATTATCCAGAGTCCCAGTCTTTGCCAAAAGTTGTAAGTAAAAATATCCAGACTTCCAGTTTTTTGCCATTAGATGTCAGTACTAGTATCAAGAGTCCCTGTCGTTGCCACTAGAGGTCAGAAATCGTATCTTAATATCCTGTATTAGCCACTAGAGGTAAATAAAAATATTTAGAGTCTAATCATTGCCACTATAGGTCAGTACCTTTATACAGAGTCCCTGTCGTTGGCACAAGAGGTACGTTCTAGACCCCAGAATACCTGTCATTGCCACTAGAAGTCAATTAAAGTATACAGAGTCACTGTCATTGCATTTAGATGTCGAAACTAGTACCCAGATTCCATATATTACCCCTGGAGATCAGTAAAAGTATCCAGACTCTCTGTCATTGACACCTGAAGTCCGTTTAAATATCCAAAGTTCCAGTCATTGCCACGAGAGATCAGAACAGGTATCCATTGTCCCTGTAATTCCCAATAGAGGTCCGTACCAGTATGCAGACACTAGAATTAGTTATAGTATTCAGAGTCCCAGTCATTTCCAATAGTGGCCAGCAAAAGTATCCAGAGTCCACATCATTGTCACTAGATGTCAGTAAAACTATCCAGATACCCTGTTATTGCCACTAGAGGTCAGTAAAGTATCCAGAGTCGCAGCTTTTGGCACTAGAGGTCAGTAAAAGTATTCAGAATCCAAACCATTGCAACTAGAGGTCAGTACCAGTATCAAAGTTCCAGTCATTGCCGCTGGAGGTCAGTCAAAATATGCACCATTAGAGATCAGGAGTCCCTGCCATTGCCAGTATATCTCAGTACAAGTATCAAGAGTGCAAGGCATTGCCACTAGAGGTCAGTTCTTGTATCTAGAGTCCCAGCCAATGCTAATTGATATCATGTGAAGTATTAAGAGTCTCTGTGCTTGACAATAGTTGTCAATAAAATATTTAGAGTCCCTCTCGTTGTTACGAGAGGTCAGTTAAATTTTCCAGAGTCACTGTCATTGCCACTAGAGATCAGTAGTTGTATCCAGAGTCCTTGTCATTGCCAGTGAGATTGGTACTAGTATCCAAAGTTATTCATTTGCCACTAGAGGTCAGTAGTAGTATCCAGAGTCCCAGTCATTTCCACTTAAGGTCAGTTAAAGTATCCATAGTCCCTGTCAATATTCACTAGAGGTCAGCAAAAGTATCCAGAGTACCTATCTTTGACACTTGAGGTCAGTATACGTATCCAGAGTCCCAGTCATTGCCATTCGAGGTTAGTAAAAGTATCCAGAGTCCCAGTCATTGCCTCTAGAGGTCAGTAAAAGTATCCAGAGTCCCAGTCATTGCCACAAGAGTTTAGTATGAGTACCAAGAGGCCTTGTCATTGACAATAGAGGTCAGTAAAAGTATTAAAAATCCCTATCATTTTCACTAGATGCCAGTACTATTATCCAGAGTCCCCTTCATTGCCACTTGGGGTCGGGGAATAGCGTGGCTTTTAACTTTTCAATTTTCAAAGCCCTGCTAAAAGCCCTGCCCTGCAGGGCCAAATTTGTGGTACAATTCCTGGTAAAATCCCTGCTAAATGCCCCCGCCCCCGGGGATTTTACAATAATGACTAACATTAAATGACCTTAGTCATTTGAATAAGCTTTCCATCTTTTCCCTATCCCATGGTGGTGCAACATGAAAATCTTCAGTTGGCCCAGTGGTTTCAGAGAATTTACGAATATATTGTCCAGAGTATAACACAGAAACTACAAGAGGTATCAATTTGAAACTTCACTGGTAGATAGATCTTGATAATGAGAAGTACGGTGTATGAGAACCATACCTCTCTTTCGTATAATTTAGGAGTTATTATCCTTTGTTAATTTTCACACTTAAATTGGGTCCGAAACATAACCCAACAACTATAACAGGTATCAACTTGAAACTTTAATGGTAGATAGATCGCGATGAGGAACTATACGGTGTACAAATATTCATAACTTACTTTTGCCTACTTTAGAAGTTATTGCCCTTTGTTATACTTGAAGTTTGTCTAGAGCAGAACATAAACACTACTGATGATATCAACTTGCAGCTATTGAACAACCGTATATTTTGGAGTATCTATCGTTTCTATCGATTTTCTTGATTTCTGAATCCAAAAAGAGAGGGCGGAGTCACGAGATCTGGACCCCCCCCCCCCCCCCCGAAAATTACAAGTGCTATAGGTTTCTTTAGGAATAAGTATGAGGGCCTCCACACCCCATCCCTAACCCACAGCGCCTAAAACACTTGGACTTCCCAACCCTCCCTCCTTGGAAATTTAAGTTCCCTTGGAATTGTCAATTGGAACACTCTGTAAAAGTAAGTAAAAGTCGACTAAGACATCAGTCAGGCTTTGGCCTCCCCCTTCCTCACTGATACGATAATTGCGTGATCCGCACCTGCCCAAAAACATGGGAATTTACCACCAAGTTGCACCTCTTTTTGTATAAAGGTAGATGTTTAGGTGCGCTGTTAAGAGGGCCTTTTAGACAAGCCCTATTTTAACGGGAAATTAAAACCGCGGCACACCCACGGCACTACGGGGACATATCGTAGGTTTAATTCCGGCACTTAAGCCCTGCTATGGCCCCGGTATTCAGGGCCGCAGGGGGTCGGGGCTGCATTATATCATAAAGATCGAACACTTTTTATTCAATGCGGATGAAAGCCCGTCCGCACGAGGCACGAACACACGGAGTTGTCTCAAATGGAATTTCATTTTTGAGTTCAATATTTTACATAAAATGCCATGTGCGTTAGAAAACAAATCCTGAAACACACACACACACGCGCGCGCGCGCACGCACGCACACAAATGGCTTGTGTCCTGGCTATATATTTATTTTTGCGGTGGATACCGTTTAAGTTGAAAAAGTTTTAGGTTTGCGTATATTTACATTTAGCGCTCAGGGCCATTTTAGAGTCTGCTTAGCGTTCCATAATAGATGCCAGTCGGGACCAATATAGAGGCTGGTCAGGACCATAATAGAGGCCAGGACCAGTATAGATGCCAGGACCACTTTAGATGATGCACAGACGACAATGTTAACATTTCACCACTTTATTAAAAAACTGTACATACAAAGCTTAACAAACCTGTCTTATTCTAAACAGCCATTCTATCTGATCAATTTCATATAAAAACAGTCATATGTTTCCCTGGTCAGGGGGCTGCCATATTTGATGGAGTCTGACAACCACCAATTCGTACCTGAAAATTTGGCATATTTTCTACCTTGGGGGTCAGTTAATGAAACCAACCCTATCACCCTATAATAAAATCATTTCAAAATTAAATATGCCTATTAGTAACTGACATTGGTTGGTCTGTTTTTATTCTACAAAATAATGAACATGCATGATTGACAGATGACGTCATCCATCTTATAATGTTAACCTAATGCTATCCCCATAAAAGGCGGGGCCATGCTTTGTCTATATTTAGTGGTGTGTACCCTAAATGTGAAAACTACTAGTGGTTTGTCGTGTTAAGAACATGGTGTTATTTTACCCAGAGACGCGAAGTAATGTGATAAAAGGACATTAGTCACCACAAGTTGTGGATACATAATTATGGTAAGAATGTTCGAATACATAAACTAATTAAGGTAAAATGCTGTCATTATCAACACGGGTAAATACCTTGTACAACATCGAGTGGGGAGAGAGTTTTGACCTACATTTACAACTACGTGTATTTATTGACCCTTGTCGCTGCAAAATACCTGTTTAAGGGTTTTGTGACTAATTACAGGATTGTGCAAACCAACAAAAAAAAGTGAGTGTGTACAATGTATGGCCAGGAAATACCACAATCACACACCACACTGCAGCCAAACCCACGGCACCGTGAGGAAGGGTTATATGAAACTAGCAGTCACTAGGAAGACAATCCAGAGGATTGAAAAACTAGAAAGGGCACTAAGTACTACATAACAAAACAAGGAACAAACACCATACCCTGAATACAGAGATTTGCTAAAATACTGAAGTAGATATAATTAATATTCTTCCCATAAAATGAAATCTACTTCTAGGCGACTTTATACGCTTCAGGATTGGATCTCATTCTGAAAGAGATGACTCGCCCCCTGTACAAAATATCCCAAAAGATGAATCCCTTATAAACGCCCTGAAGTAGAAGGATACCGTGCTCTAAGGCGTGATGCTACCTTCTCGTAGTCTAGGACGTTGACTCACCATCTGAGGTGTAACCGAACGCGTCACAGGGAGGTCTGGGGTTTAATGGCGACCATCTTGAATCAGTCTTCGTGACGTCATTGGCTCTAAAACGGGGGGTTTACTACTCCGAGTGATGACAAACGGTGTTCGAGAGAAATAGAAAAATCTGTCCCGAGGATCACCGATTGGCATCCCAGCCTTACACAAATTATGGATTCTTTTTCTTGCTCACCACTAAATTGGAAAACATGATAAATGCTTCCTCAAATTCAATCCATATAAATAGTAAATGTGCTTTAATGCTTTAAGGAATGCATAAGAGACGACTCTTCAATATTTTCAATTTCCTAACGAAACATAGTACACGTACACCCTATTGAAGCCAAGTTACATTATATCATATGTTAGAAGCTGAAATTAAATTCCTGGTACATTTAATACGATAAACAGCTGGCTCATTGTGTCTCAGTAATTGTTCTGTTCCACATCGGATAAAATCCATAGCTAAATTTAAATAACGTTAGGTTCTTATGTACTTGTTAGTTTGATTATATCTTGATAGGAAGTATAATTATGTCGATTTGTACAGGCAGTTTTAGCCCTTGGAACCAACTATACAAGGCCAAAAAAGAAACGCCGCATATAAAACGTATATAGGGTCTTTCACCAATCTCTCTCAAACGATTTGTCACAGTTTGAGCGCTGAATCTTGGATTATGAGTTCCTGGATTTACCTAGCTATCACTGTCACTGGACGATAATTGATTGAGCAGATGCAACCTACAGTTTTATCGATCTTGACGTCGCGTCATTATACGGTCACGTCCTGAACACGCACGGTCTGACATTGTCCCAATTTTTTTAGAAGAATCATAATTTATTTTCGTCGAAATTTGGCTTTGAAATTTTGAAAAAATAAACATATTTATATATCATATTTCCTTCTCTCTTTGTGTTGCTTGATGTTAAAGCTATAAAAAATTAGTCGAGATACAGCTTAATGAATCTTATTTTTGTTTTAAAAAATATTTTTGTGATGATAAGTCATGCCCTCTATTCCCTACTGTAACAATAATATTTTCTTATTTCTAAACATATGCATTTATATTAACCATCTGATTGGATGTTTATGTTAATATTTAGACATGTACGCATTGAAAATATAACATTGTCCTACTCTAAATACAATGTACTATTATATTTATTCATCCAAACCTGTTATTTGAATAAATCACCTTTATTGGTCGGCATTACATTATTTAAAAAAATATATTTTTGTAATGCAGTACATAAAACCCAGTCCTAGTTTGTTTTCATAAAGACAACAAAGTAATGTTTTAAACAGTAATAACATGATCTAATTATTTAAAGAGTTTCCTCATACAGACTTGATTAACATGTGTTACAGTAGTGAAATGTGTGTTACATGAGTGATTTTTTTCTGTTACAGGAGGGAATAACCAAGCATATTATATGGAAATAAAGTTTTTGTATTAAACAAAAACACATATTTTGACAAAACATTAACGCAAATAAATCAAATAATATGTTTACTTGAAAACAAATTCACTTCTAACAAAATATTATTCAACTTTGTTAAAATATATTACGTTACATGAGGGAATTTGTTTGTTACAGGATTGAATTTTGCTATATTTAGTCATTGCCCGTGTTTGTTCTGCTAAATTACGATATATAGTTAACATATTACATAACATATATATATTTTTGAAGAGTATGGAACCTTTACATAATTAAAAATGTATTTCTAAGCTACTAGTTGCTTACACAATTCACAATTTTATTAGCTTAAGATTAAATAATATTTCTTCCATCATGTAACATTTTGATCACGCCTGTAACGTTACAGTAATGAATGTTACATGAGTGATATATTCATAGTTAATCTGTAAATAAACATTTAATGAATACATTGACAGCCCAGGCGGTCCAAATTAAGAAACTCTACACTAAGACAATGTGTATCCAAATTCTCCAACAACAAAAGTATTTCAGACAAACATTATATCACCGTTACATTAGGGACCATATGCATAAATTACGCACCTACTTGCAAACCTAAAATAGATATTTCATTTCAAATAATCGAAAATGTTATTCGTTTTAATTTTCACGCTGAAAGGAAATGGCCACTCTACATAATGGAGTAGGGGAGTAGCTATTATATCTCTGGGATGTTACATTACTTTTGTAGAATAGGTTTTTGTTACAGGAGTGAGTGGAAGGCTGTATTCAAAGTTTGACAGATGATTTAGATATCTAGTTGTCAATAAAACACAGTATTATACTTTTGAAATGCACACTTAAACATGAAACTATCATCAGCAAAAAGAAATTAGTAAAAATAATAGCTTATGAGTCTTCTGTGCTTCAATAAACACCTGTAAACTTGTCTGTCTACAGTGAAAAAGGGTCATTTTGGCCAGTTTAAACCTTAAAATTTATCTGTATAACATCTTTGAATCAGAATCAAATACATAAACATGCTAAATAAAGACAGATTTAACACTCTAGGGCAACAGTTGGGCCATGGTAAGTTCTGTTTTCGAGTTAATTGTAAAACTCAAGAATTTCGACAAAAATAAATTACGACTCAGAAACGTTTCCTAAGACTTTCAATCGTCCTTGCATGGCATCACAATTGTTAGGCTATCACCGATGGCGTCACGTTAGCTTGTAACATTCTAATCGGCCTTACGCGTTCAAGGTGTCCACCTTAGCATCGGAAATTAGCAATGTGTAATCTTTAATTTTGAAGTTTAAAAATGTGTTCAAGCAAGTTTGATATTCGACTAGAGATTTCAGTAGTTAGTACATGTGTTAATCTAAATAAAATGAGTGTGCACATGAAAAAGTGGAAAATAAAAAATCAACCAGTGCATTGGTTTGGGTTGACTGAGCTCAATAAAACAATGGGAATAATGTGTGGCAGAATTCGTAGCTAAACATAGATAGAAGATGAAATTTTGTAACTACCATTTAACACGCAATGTTTTTAATCTTTATATGCAGCGTTTCTTGTTTGACCTAGTAAATATGTAGCATGTTTGTGGCATTTTACTTGGCTGAAAATACCCTCCTACTCAAGTTGATTGCATAAGAGGAAGATGCAAGACAGCAACAACACAATTAAAGTAAAGCAAACCAGCTCTCTCTTCGTTAGTCTAGCTCCTAGATCTTGGTGTTTTTTGTCAATTTTACTTTACTTTTCATACAGTATAATTTGATTTCATATTAAGCTAGTCTCATATCTTCTCTCTTTAACATCAAGTGAAATCCTCACCTATTCTCAAAAATAGTAAGTGAGTATGATCAGGAAATACCACAATCACAAACCGCTAACAACCCCGTGGCACCGCGAGGAAGAGCCGCTCAACCATCACGAGACACCAGAAAGACAATTTAAGCAAAGCAACCAGCTCTCTCTTCCCCATCAAGATGATTGCAATACTAGAATGGACATAAAGTAACGTACAACAAAACATAGAACAATTACAGACTCCCACAATGGGAGTAGGGAGCGCAGTGGCTCAGCGGTAGAGTGCTTGACTCGAGACCGAAGGGCCGCGGGTTCGAGCCTCACCGGCGTCACTGCGTTGTGGTCCTTGAGCAAGACACATTTATCCTAGCTTAGTACTGGTTCAACCCAGGAAGACCCGTCCCTATATAACTGAAAGATTGTTGATGGGACGTAAAGAATCAAATCAATCAAACAAACAAACACAATGGGAGTAACAATAAACAAAACGTCAACAACAACAGAACCACCGCCTTAGAACGGACAGCAGCCTAAGCCACCGGGGGGCTCAAATGCATTTTACTGGTACCAAATCTTCGCCCTAGATTCTGCTGTAGTTGAAGTACAAGAAATGTTCAGCTCGCATGGAGGCCAGCTAACTAATGCAATGTATCATCATGGAGAAACACTCTAATCAAATTAACACACCATGATGAAACAAAGAAAAGGGCTCATGACTCACAGATAGTCAGAGCTAAAGAAAACCTCAAGTTGAGCCACGGTGGGTCCAGCTACAGATAAGCATCAGGCACCAACCCACCGATTAAAGCTTTACGTCTAAGTTTGCTATCAAAGAGGAAATAAAGAGAATAAAGAAATAATTATTTTAAAATAAAATTATCATTTATTAAAAAGAATATGAGCCGTGGCATAAGATTTCCATCAATGTGGTATGTGCGACCAGCAAAGCCTCAGATCAGCCTGCGCATACACGCAGTCTGATCAAGCCTTTGAACGTCGCTTGAATAATTTATGACTGTAAAGCTGCTACTGACAGAACGTAATTAGGAGTTTCTAAGCTTAAAATGAGGCTGCACAAGCTCATGTGAGTCTACACCTGTCAAAATACCACATTGTTGGACATCTCATGTCACGGCTCAATTATGATATCAGACCAGTGGCTTGTCTATCTCTTCATCTGAAAGACGAATGCTAAACTAGAAAGGACACCAAGAACCACGCCACAAAACAAGGAACCAACAGAAAAAAACGACATCCAATTGGAGCACCAACGAACAATGGCAAGGGTGAAAGTTTTCAGGAAAGTCAGCCTCAAAATGCTGAATTAAGCAGATCCTAAAAGCTTCTTTGATTTAATTTCAGCTTATCTAAAGACAATTGACCATTTAAACATGAAACTAACGATATGTGTAGGCATACTGCAAGTTTTAAAAAGTTCAGGATTTTGGAAATTTTGAACTTTCACCCATGCAATGATTAAAACAACGCCAGATACCAAGAACAGCTAGACACGTTAATATCCTTTGGATGGATATGTTAGAGGCAGCGGTCTATGCAAGAGGGGTGGCGTGCATTACACATGTAGTTGTTTGTGTGCAAGCAAGCATAGTTTAAGCCACGTCAAAAAACTGGTGAGATACATTTGAACAAGAAAGGGTGTCATGTAGGTATTTTGCTGTTGAATATCAGTCCAAGCAGAACAAGATACTTTCGGATGCTTTTAGCATTGTACTGGGGACATGTATCCAGCCGAGCTAGTGGTCTGAATGTTTGTCTGCCACTTTATCATCATCCATACTTTGTGTATGCAGGCAGCGAATGCTCAGGCGAGTCGCAGACTCACATAGGCATTCGTAGCTCGACAATGCGATTAGTAACAACCTCTCATGTGTTGGTTCATCTTATTGTAGCAGCTTCCACAGATCCAGTTGTTTTTCCTCGAGCAGGTATTTTCATTCGTAATATTTTTATGGCTTGATAGGCACCTTACCTGTTCAGTGGCATTAGCAATTCATTATTGGAGCTAGCACATGAGATACTGGCACATACCAGACATGGAGAGAGTCATTTCTTAAATGAGCGTGCACCGCTATCCAGTAGAGCCATCTTTCTAAGATTTCGCCTGAATGTTCGTCTACTGCCAAACTAAGCGAGTGCGAAGAGCGACGTTAAGACGAGCCTGTGCGGATGCACAGGCTCGTCTGAACCATCGCTGTTCGCCTATATGGTAAGTACCAGTCTGGCAATGCCATGGGCTGGCTTATTTTGTCTTAATCACCTTTCCACGCTGTGAACCACGCTAAGGTAAAATAAACGTTTTGATATGTATTTAAAATGACACTTTGATCAGCGTGCGTGTCTTATATAACCATAGGCGAATCTTTAGCACAGCCGTGAATCAATTGAAACTCGGCGACATCGAGAGCACCGCACATGTTAAGGAATAAATGCAATAAGTGTGTTTGTATAATTGGTTTGGTATTTTCTGAGAAATGGCTTTTTCATTTCTATGGATTTAGCAAACACCAAACATCGCCGAAAATCAGATCAAAGCATAGACGGAGATCGCTTAAATATTCATAACATTGAGTACATGGTTGCAAATGTCTATCCTGCGCGCGCTAAAAGGGAGTTTCATATAATCGATTTTTAACTTTATGTAAATTAAACCGCAGCTAAAGTGGTTTGCAGAGCTTCTCTCAGTCTAAGATTCTCTAATCTACAACTGATCGCGTCACTTACAATGCATGCAATTGTACATAACTCGGCCCACAAACCTATAAAACGTGTTTGAGCATATGCTTTCATTGAATGCATAGATCAGACATTTGTGTGCATTGACCATCGATTCGAAATATAGACGACACCCTGAAGCCCAAAATATATTTGTCTTTACCTACCATACATGTAGCCTACTAGCTAAAATGAACTTAATTTCGGACACATTACATGCCTTAAGTAAAACATTCTATTAAATGGATAGTCTACGAAAGCCCCCATGAGGCCTGGGGCAAATTTCATCAGAGTTTGTACGAAGTTTCGTAATTTAGACTGTAGACCGTTTACAACATTTTATATTGGATTTTCATAGGTCGAGTAACGAATGACTGGATATTCTTACAAGGCAGATGGATTAACCTCGTCTATGCTATACTACAGGAAATAGTACACATGATAAAGAATTATGGTTTCGTTTGGTTTGACTCGTTAAGTCCCAGTCAACATTTTGTTTAGTCAGGTAGGGAAGGGTCTTCCTGGGTTGAACCAGTACTGAGCTGCGAATAAAGTATCTCGCTCAAGGACGCGACACAGTGACGCCGCCGACGATGACGATCGAACCAGCAACTCTTCAATGCCCAGTCTAACGCTCTTTCACCGCAGTTAAGAATTTTCCGACCACTTTATATTAGTTGAAAACTCAGTCGCCCTATGTTCGGGGTTGAATCTTAATTGTCACCATCCTGCTCACCACTGCGCCCCCAGTAGGCATACGTTTGTATAAAGGTGGACCACAATCGGCCCATCAGCTAAGCGCCATTCGAATAGCGTTTCGCTGATGGGCCGATTGTGGTCCAAGACTGTATGCTGGCTGGGTAAAAAAACTTAATACCCCAAAAATGTAATTTTAACTTGCTGCAGTTTTATTATGTTTTGGCTCTAAGGACAGCAATTAACTGTGCAAATACATGGACCTATCTAGGTGTTTGCTTTTAAAACAAACTAAGGGTAAAGTCAGGTAATTTCGGACTTCGGTTAAATTCGTACAAACATTTGCAAACAGTGGAAAACCAGATGAGACGGCTCCTTATGAGCCGTCTCATCAGGATTTTCACTGTTTGCTTTGTAAATCTATTTTTTTATTCCAATAATTAAAATATGAAACAAACAAGGTCGCTATCCGAATTAACCTGATGTCCGAAGTTACCCGATTTTACCCTACATGCATTGCAGGTAGTTCTCTTTTCTTGTAACAGTGCCTTGCAATCTTGACGTGTATCTGTTACTTACCCGAAAGACTTATTTATCACTGTAAATTGCCCATGCAATACCTAGAATGGCAAATACATGTTTTCCAGCACGGAAATGAAGAAAGAATATGCTTTTGTTATTAATTAGTTTATTTTTGAACAACGTTTTTGCAAATGTATAAACAGGTCACCCTTTTGCATCTAGAAGCAAAACCTGTTTCTAAAAACAGAACATCAGGTCACGTTAACCAAAACATGCCTATCCTAGTTGCAACGACAGTGGAATAAGATGTCAAAAACATTATAACAATGCTAATGAAGTTTCTATCAACTTATTAAGAACATTTAAACATCGGAAGAATATCTCCTTCCTCCATTCAAGGTTACCATACGAAACAGTTATCACCGTGATCATGAAACACCAATGGGCCAGTGAACGATATTTGATTATTCGTTTGAAACAAAAATTTTGCCATATATAAGCGACGTTATGACAGACGTCATTACACAGCATTACCAAAATAGTGGTTTATCATATGATTTGACGTTACTGTTATTCAGTGGATAACGTCATGTCATAAATAGAGAATAAATGGAGAATAAATAGAGAATACTAAGTGAGTGTCTTTCGATATCAAATTTACCAGGCAAGGCTTTTTAGAACGCTTGTTGATATCGCGAGGCTTGCCGAGCGATTTAACATGCGTTCACAAAGCCAAGCCTGGTAAACTTGATATCAAAAGACGCGAACCTGGTATTCTACGAGTATTTACCAGTTTACTCATTGTTTCACTCTTTAAACTAGCGATTTTTGTGTTGATCCATCGTCATTTCCCTACCGCCCACGTTTTTGCACTTGTCGAATTCGCGTTGAAAACGCATTGAAAACGCAGGTAATACGCACTATATTTTCAACGCGAATTCCAAATAGCCAATCCCCGCTCGTTATTGATACTGCGTTGAACTGCGGTGAAACGCATTTACCTGTCTACCAATCGATCCAGCTGATTTATCAACGGGAATCAACGTTTGTCACTGCGTAGCAACGCAGATCCGCATTGCAGTGCATTGCTGCATAGTCATTCATTAGAGAATTGATAAAAGACGTTTAAACGGATTTAAGAGCAAAATAAAACATTAAGGTAAGAAATAATATTGTTTTACGCAAGGAGATATAGCAAATTTCAAACTTTAGATTAAATTTACCTATAACAGTCAACACATTTCAATATCAATTTTTCAAAATAGGCAATTCGATTGGTTAACGCACTAACGCTTACCATCTCATATGAATATTCATAACCTTGCCTTGCGTTGATACGAGTTGATTCGCGTTTTCAACGCACTTAAATCGTACGTGCGTCAGTGTAGCGACGTCATTCAAAAGTGCAACGTCATCATGACCTGATAAAGGCACATGCCGTGAGATAGGCAATGTTTATCAGCAACGTGCAGCAATGCAGTTAATATGAGAGGTAACTGATAAATAATGTTATGACCACACGTTACATAACACTTTCGGCGGGAACAAATAACGTCATGACGACGTCCGTGACAAATGCATCTTTTCATTAAAATAAACAAACTTTGAAGGCGTTAAAATCACATTTAAAAGGTCATATGATAAACTGGATATTTTACTCTTGATCATTTCATATTAGATTTATGTAACTCGCCAAAGGCTCGTTTAATAAATTACATATAAAATGATCACTCGTATAAGATCCTCTATTTATCGATTTTAATGCATGGCGTTATATCACGTGACGTCATATGTTAATATGTCTTTTATACCTTGACATTGCCCATTTGTCATTTTGCAAACAAGACATTCAAGGTCACTATCAATTCCAAAGCATTTTCAAAATCTATGAAATGGCTGTAAGTTATTTTTTTATAATTTTGATTGCTTAGCTGAGCTATCTAGCTCCACCAGTATGAGCTATCTAGCTTCATCCGTATCAATGTGATAAACTAATACCTAACAAAAAAAAAGAAACTCATACAGTACAGTTGGTAAAACTATAGCCAATTAAGTATTTCCCATAAAATGTCCATTAATAAATAAAAAGCGATTGCAAATTTTGCTAGTGTAGTCGAATACTTGAGCTTACATAGTGCATGGAAGATTGATCTTTTTGAACTTTTATATAGCTTTTCAAAGCTCTATCCTAAATACCAAGGAATTTGTGACACACGTGTATCAGTATATGGTATTTACGTTTTGTGCCTTTCCGTGTTGGTTTAACACGTGAAATGTAAAGATTAGATGCCTTTGAAACGGTGATAGTGCTGATTGTTCGTTTAAACATCAAAATTCATTGTGCTACTTTACTGCCAGTAATGTGTTTATCCTCAGTCTCCGATAACAGTTTGAACAACAAACTCTGTTTAAATGTGCTTATTTCAGACATTCTAGATACGTATGATTGCATTTGGACACCAAATTTGACAATTAAAAGTTAAAACAGCCATTTTAGTCTGTCGACATTTCATAAGGTTTCTCTCCAGTATGCAATCAACTGTTTTGGATAGTCTACAACAGGGCCTATATGCATGTGCGATTCAATATGAGATAAAAAAAATCAAAGCATGACTATTTGTCTATAGCGATTGGTTCATTGATCTTAGTATCATTGCTTTCTTTTATGCTGAAAGAGAGCGGTAATGCAACCACTATGTTTTTGTCATTTTGCAAATTGACCCCATCCGGTTCAAAGATGGTTTTATAGAGGTTATTATTGTATAACCTATAAATAGACATCTTTTGGTTTGCCAAGATGCCTATACACTCGAGTCCATAAAACTGCATATCACATGGGCTGCTGTTTTTTCCCATTCAATATTAGTAATTAAAAATAGACTTCATAGACACTTTCCATAGCCAAGATTTTTTTTGTTGTTGCTTTTTCTTGTTTAGAGAAATTATATAATAAAACAATTGTTGACTATTGAGGCATTGGACACGATGTGATATCGACCCGAGAATACCAATATTGACCTCGGCTCCGCCTCGGTCAATATTGGTACTCTCAGGTCGATATCACATCATGTACAATGCCTCAATAGTCAATAATTGTATAATAAAAATCGTTTGAAAAACATCTATAGAATGAAACGTCCTCTACAATGCTTACAAAATGGTGCTTACAAAAATATCATTGCATTTACAGCTTCGGAAAAATGATAAGGTCTACGAGGGTTAGTCAAAAATAACTGAGCCCTACCTCATAACATTTCAGTTTGGTATTGTAGACAACAAATGTGATTATTTTCTATAAGTATCATATGTCATCAATGTTTTAACCCTGAATAATTATCCTAGTGAAGCTTCTATTATGGTTGCTAGGCAACTGAAGATCGTCAGTCAGGTCGATGCATTCACGATCTCAGCCACCAGGAATATACAGTATGTATTTAAAAATCTTGCGTGCTTTATAGTTTTTATGAAAGACATATTTGACATTTATTTGAATAACATATATCATATTGTCTTTTCATTACACTTAGTTTGTTAATGTTTACGTGAAAATTGATTGTATGTGTTGCCTAGCAACAAAAAACGCCAAAATTCCACAAATTTTAAAATACACAAGCATTGTGTTGCCATGGAAACAAAACTGTGAATTAAAATCAAGGAACTTAATATGTCTGAGGGTTGGTTTGTGTATATAGTACTGTTAAAGCATTAGTAGGCTAATATTTTATGTTTTCTATTAAAATTGTGTAAATTTCAATATGGGTGGGGTAAATTATAGGACTTCAGGCATGTTAAAATTTGATAAATTCTGAAATCAAACTACCACAGATTCTATAATTTGGGGTCAGTTGGTTTCTTTTTTGTGACACTGAATATGTACATGTTTAAGGTATCAGGCGGCAATGAATAAAGCCTTGCTTTAATATTACTGTTTCCATAGCAACGCTTAGAATAAGATGTATTACAACGTGAACGCACCCCTTTGACTGGTCATACTCTGTTGCCTAGCAACCGTTACACAAAGCCTACCAACAGAAATAAATTAGGTGATTAAATAGATGACATATGACTCCAATGAAATATCATCTAATTATATGTCCATTTTACTTGATTCAAATGTTATGAGGTAGGGCTCAGTTATTTTTGACCAACCCTCGTACTGTAAGTGTTTCTTTTTGTCAGGTATATATTCTACTTATTAAAGAACGCTACAATCTACAAGCATGTGTTTGTGTGTGTTCCCTCAAAACGGATTCATATCCAAACTGTGGTAAAACCATTCAGTTGATGTTAACGACACTGACTTAACTAGCCTTCTCGTTAAGAATTCTGCAGATGTTGATAAGTGACTAGTCAGTCACAGAAATCAATAATTTTATCTCCATTTAATCAGACTTGTTGAAAAACCTTTAGACAAAATATAATTCCCTTTTTCTAAAAATGTTCCCATGGAAACCGTAAATTAAGATTTCTTGGAGATTTGCGGTGAGTTGCCCGAGGAAAAACGTGAAATTGACACTTTTTATGCTGGCTTTTGTGAAAAAATGAAATATGACATTTGTATTGTGTTGCCTAGCAACAAACGTGTCATCATGGAAACCTATTTTCAGGACACTAAATCGAACACATTCAAATCTTTATATCTTTTTACAGCAAAGATGTATATGAATAATATATAAAGAGCCTTAATAACCCATGTATAATTTACAAAAGCCACAAGTAAAATAAATCAAAATGTTTATAATTTGTGCCCATGGCAACGCAACTATCTATTTGTCAGAGATTTTACAAAAAATTCTCCAATTTCAAAGCTTATTATCTTGCTACATTTACTGCTAGCTCTGTTTGAAGGACCACATTAGTTTTATTCAAAATGTTAGTAAAAATTAAAATATGCCTTTTGTATTGTGTAGCCTAGCAACAAACGAGTCACCATGGAAACCAAATTTCAGAACACTAAAAATTGAACATTTTTTTCAAATCCTAATATCTTTTTACAGCAAAGCTGTATATGAATGATATTTACAGGGCCTAAATGAACCAAGTCTAATTAATAATGCCACGAATGAAACAAACTCAATATGTTTATAAGTTTTGTTTCCATGGCAACGTAACTATATGGATAATGTATACACATTCTGTGCAGTCCCCATCTATTTAACAAAAAAAAGAAAAATTGAAAGTTATGCAATTGATTGGATATAAGTTACCATGGCAACCAAACCATCATATAGTCAGTGTTTTTTTTTTTCAAAAAAGAGCATAATTTATTCCAAGCAAATTATCTCCGTATAACACAGGATCAAATTGATTGTTTTTGCACATATTATGAAACCCGTACCTGATTATCACTAACAAATGAATTATTTAAATTCATGTTACCATAGCAACCAAAACATCATACTATCAGCAATTTCACAGTAAGGGCATATTCAAAGAAAAGGACATATTCAAAGCAAATTATCTCCTTCAAGCACGACGGAATATGAATAATTTTCTACATATTTTAGATAATCCACATCTGTTATACATATCAAAAAACAGTTTTAAATACTCAAGATGATGATGGTTACTGTGTCAAAAGAAATTGTCAAAAAATACTCTATGCCAAAAATGCAAAATATCTCTTTTCAACAAGGAGTTTTGAATGACCATTAGTTGTTTCACAAGTAAGTTAAAGTTAGCTAAACCATGCTTCGAAACGTGCTACCATGGTTAGCAGATCATCAGTGACTTTTTCAACTAAAGGACTGTTTTAGTTGTTCCTGTTGCTGCTTTTGTCGGTTTTAAAGTAAATTGGCCCCTAAGCAAAGAAGTATTCAAAAATTCATATACATTTTAGATTAACACACAAAATTTGGCATACATTTTCGGGGTGCATCCACAATCACCCAAAAAGTTTTAATCTATGTTCAGTTCTCTCAGTTTATTCCTCGTTGCCATGGTAACTAACAAAGAAGAATTTGACCTTAAATGCCTAAACATCTGTGAAAAGACAGTTTTTGCACCTTCACATATCCAAGAACACACCAATTTTGATTCTGATCTATATATGCTGAAGCATTATAGCTAAAAGATATTCGATTAAAATTAAAAGACACAATATGATTTGCGTTCATGTCATAGTAAGAAAGGCGGCAAAGATCAGGTATCGATACAATCAAGTGCCACACCTGACCAAGGGATACCACATGGGAAAGTGACAAAACACAATTAAACATCACAAACAAGGGCCAGGAAGTCAACCCTTTCCCAGCAGGTGACCACAAGGCAGCAATTAACAGACGCGAGAGCATGAAAATCACAAGACATACATAACACAAATGATACACAAAAGAAGTACCGCATTGGAACGAACGGTCAGTAAAAGTATTCTACTGGAGGGCTTAAGCCAGTTTCATGGCGCCAACCTCGCCCTTAATTTTGGTGTGGACCAGGATACATTTGAGAAAGTGAAAAACACAGCAAAGTAAGTAAGGGTGCAAAGATCGGGAATCAATACAGTCAAGCACCACACCTGGCATGACAGCCAAGAGGTCATCCCTTTCCTAGCAGGTGACCACAGGGCTACAAGGAACAGACACGACAGCACAATACACACCGACATGAAGCATAACTAACAAAAATGATCCACAAAAGAAGCACCGCCTTGGAACGGTCAATAAACATACTCTAACTAGAGGGCTTAACCGGTTTCACGGTGCCAACATCACCCTTAGTCCAGATGTGGATCAAGACACATAGATAATTGGTTTGCATGAAAGACCCCTACCTTATCCATGCATCATCTCCTAAAACATATTAATAGATATATAAAAGAGGTAAAGCAAAGATAAGAACTAAACATTACATAAAACTAAATACCAGAGCAAAAGAAATCCAACGTTGAAAGTAAACCCCATTGGACCTGACAACAGTCAAAGCATCAGGCCCCTACCATCTCATCAATAAGTCTTTAAGTCGTAACCGTCATAGAGTCTGAAATCCGACCCACCGGCGTGTAATTAAAGAGGAAAGCAAAGTTGCCAACCGTGATTGGGTTGACAACCAAGCATCGAGTCTGTTGCAATACATTATTGTTACAGCCAATCGTTTATGATGGGAAATTATATTAATAAACTGCGTTGAAATTATTAGAGCCAACCATCTTCTTCAATTTAAACACCAAGTCAACATATAATTTAGGTTCCGAAAGCCCTTGGCGCAAGAAAGACTTAAGTCCAAGTTGGAATTCAGATATCAAATCATAGTACCGTCGATAAAATTTAGAAAAGGTTTTGCGAAGTTTATGATACCGATAGCCTTGTTTAAGAATTTCTACGTTATAAGTTTATTTGGTAGCCTGACTACCAAAGGTTGGTCGGGTAAACAAGTATGGAAAACCCTCTTCTCAGGCATTTTTGAACCGGTATTTTCTAAGAGGCGCATACAGTTATTGATAAGTTCTAAATGGTATTCAGCTTTCATACAATAAAAGAAAATGCATGGGACCTACCTCTTTCTGGTCGTAACCATGGAAACAATAATGTACCATATAGAAAAACAAAAACTAGTATTGACTTTAAAGCTATAAAATCCCTTTAAATTTAAATCTTATATCACAATCAATTTCTACTTCAACTTTGCGACAGGCGTGTGCTTGTTTCCTTGGTTATGAACAGAAGAAATTAAACACCCACAGATATTTTTACATTTTATAAAATTGCAAGGCACCCAATTAAGTATTGGCATCATGCAAATATATTTCAAGATTGCCGCCACTATTGGGGACACTTGCTTATAAATTACTAAAATAAGGTTTGTTATAAATATCTGATTACCCCACCCACTTTAAAGATCTATATTTGTTGCATAATAAATACTAAAAATATTTAGTTTGCTTATCACATTGATAATGTCATATGACTCAACCAAATTCTCAATTTAGCCATTGATAGCTTATTCTTATTAGCTGGTAAAATCTTTGACAAGCTGAATATGACCAAGAAATGCTAGAATTCAGAAACAGAAATGAACCCAGGACAAAGAACATAGACAGATCAAGACACATTTACACAAAGGGGATCTTACATGAGTACTCATATATTATTGAAATTATTAAACGAGTTGACTTAAAGCGATGAAATGCGAGGTTTGCTATGCATTTTATCGCTTTTTCGCAACGAGTTTAATAAATTCAACAATACATGAGCGTGGATGTTAGATTCTAAATATAATAATATCCAATAAATCAGAAGCACGAATGTTAGATTTTTTTATCATATGACCATAAAACTATTTTTAAATCACGTTTTTGAGTGTTAAAATGCTTCGATTTTGCCATTAATACGCGATGTTATTACAGACGTAATTACATAACGCTTCCAAAATCTGTAAACCACTAGTGGTTTATCGATTTTAGTGCATGGCGGTATATCACTCCAAGACACGACATCATATGATTATATATAATTATTGACATATGTTGAGGTGGACATGAAGTATTATTGAACAGTAAATGTCAAATTGACCGACGCCGAGCGGAGGTCAATATGATTAAGTATACTTTTCAATAACACTCCATGTCTACCGAAACAAAAGTCAACAATTGTTTTATTATAAAATAAATGTATGTTATGAATTTCCTATCATTTTATACCATTAAAACCATTGACGTTACGGATGGATCATGCGAAATTACTTGACGTTCTGACGTCAATTCCGATAAGCCATCCAATATTACCTCGTGCCGTGTGCTTTACAACGTCACGTCCGGCAAACCATGCAATATGTAGTTATATTGACTCAAATGAATATGCATCTGGGCCAATCAGAATATGTTTATTTATAGATTATATAATAACAGTATTTATTTTTAACCATCTAGCCAAATTTTGCCCAGTTTGTAGTGTCTTTGATTTCCGTCTTGGCAAACCCTGCTGCAAATTGTTGTCTGGACATACACTCTATAAAGCATTTTATTCAAATGGGACTGTAAAGCCATAACATGATTAGCCCGTGTCTACAGAGTTTATTTCGCGACTTATTAATGCAATTAAAAGTAAACAGCATATTGGCAGTCGCGTTCGGATGCACAGGCGAAGAGGATTAAAGATAAACGTCTGGCGTGTAATGCGATAAAGCAATCACGCAATATAAAATAGCATCATGGGAGTCTAGCCAGATTTCCAAGGCAGGCGTATATCACCAGAATGCCCATAGCGCTAGAGGCTGACGTTTAGCGCAATGGAGAATACAAATTATAATTCACAAAGACCAATGCACGTTTGGTTATAATTAACAGATATTCTTGCACACCGGATAAGGATACATGTATCTGAGATTTTAATCTGGAATAGAAAATCTTATCTTACCCATGCTATATAGTAACGTCATCCTGTGAAATTGCATCTTAACGTATTCAGCGACTTCTGTAAGCTTATTTTAAGATAAATAAATAAAAAGAGTGTATAGCAAGAAAAAATCCATTATTCGTGTAAGGGTAGGAAAGAACAATCCGTCCCTCGGGATCACCGTTTGTCGTCACTCGGCAAGCCTCGTGATGCCAAACGGCGATCCTTGGGACGGATTTTTCTATAAACCGTAAGTCATGGGACATTTTCTTTGTTTCCACATTGTATGTTAATTTGGTTGGATTGTTTCTCTGTGCTGATGCGATGCATTGTATAAGTTAGGGAAGTTTCCCTGCGAGCTAAACATGTTTAGTATTTTAACAACAGTAGGATATATGGTAAAGATCTGGGCCAGCATAATTCATTTAAGCCCCCCCCCCCACCATGGCTTTAGCTGCTGTCTGTTCTAAGGCGGTTGTTCTGCTGTTGTTGAGTTATTGTTTATTGCTGATCATATTGTTTGTGGGGGTTGTGTTTGGTCCTTGGTTTGTTATGTATTACTTTGTGTCCTTTCTAGTAGTTTTGCTATTATCTTTCTGAAGAAGAGAGAGCTAGTTGCTTTGCTTTTATCTTGTGACTTTGTTACTCGCTGAGCCGTGGGTTGGATTACAGTTTGTGACTGTGGTATTTCCTGGTCATACTCACTTTCACCATGTGCTTTCGGTTGAATTGTTTTTTGTCAAACGGGCGCTGGACAAATGACCATGGCTTATAGCTCACCTTAAGCTCATTGTCCTCAGATGTGCTAAAATTCAGTTATTACGTACATATGCTTACAACTATTGCAATTTTGTTTCGAAATATATGACAATTTTGTCCTCGCATTGAGACATTGTCAAAACTAAACACATTTGTGATAAACTTATAATTATGGCTCAGTGTATGATTGGTTTTGGTTTTCCTTTTACATCCAGACAAAAGGAAGTTCTAATATGTGTCAGCATGCATGGTCTGGAGTTCTTAAATCATATAGTATTAAAATGTATAAATAACACGTTTTCAGACATGTTATTATAAATTATTCAAGATAATTCTATCACAAGATGTATCATCTTTTCACATGTATTTATCTCAGTTGAGAAACTTCTCCCAAACTTCATTAAATTGACCCAGTTTTGCGCATGCTCAAAACCAAACGCAAATATACTGTGCGTAAATGGTTATGTTCCTAATATAGGTTTTTGGTCGTCATCAGTAGATTAGAAATACTAATTTGTGTTATGGACTGAAATTAAAGTGCGTAGGTTGGGGTTTACTAGGGCGAAGAATTGTTACCAGTAAAATGCATTTGAGCCCCCAGTGTCTTAGGCTGCTGCCCGTTCTAACGTGGTGGTTTTGTTGCTGTTGCTCCCATTGTTTTGGTGGGTGTTTTTGGCGGGGTGAGGGGCGCTCTGTGTTTGGTCCTTGTTTTGTTATTCAGTAGTTTGTGTCCGTCTAGTTTTGAAATTCATCTTGGTGGGGAAGAGAGAGCTGGTTGCTTTGCTTTAACTGTCTGCCTGATGTCTTGTGACAGCCAGTGCTATGTTGCTCTTCCTCAATGTGCCTTAGGTTGGTTTGCAGTTTGTGATTGTGGTATTCCCTGATCATACTCACTTGCTTTTAACATTTAAAAGAATCGCTGGAAAGCCTTATATTCTTGATCAATTTTGAAAGACGACCACACGTTACATATGTTAGAGCAATAATTAGCAAATATTGATCCATAAACCCTCCACCCTGTAAAATGGTTAACAATTGTATGAACAATATGGCAAGATGTTGCAGTTTCTTGGATTGCTGGAACTACTTTATCAAAGAGGAAATTGGTGTTAAAAATTGGTGAAACTATATTTTTAGAAAGAAAATTGAGAATTTCTGAAATCCATTTGCAGCAGCAGATACATGACACCAGCAAAGAAATACTGAAAAATAATTATTTATTCTTATATAATCATTTCTTGACTTTATTATTAAGTCAGAGTAAGGAGGAAGGCAAAGATCAGGAATCAATACAATCAAGTACCGCACCTTACCAAGGACACCGTAAGGGAAAAGGACAACATCACACAAAAGAGAGCCAATAGGTCAGTCATTTCCCAACAGGTGATCACAAGGCTGCAGTGTACAGACAAGACAGCATAACAAAGACAAAAATAAAGCATAAATAACAAAAGAGTTCACAAAAAGAAGCACCGCCTTAGAGCTCTCAGTAAAACAATTACTGCAGGGCTTAAACATATTTAACGGAACCAACCTCACCCTTTTTTCTGACGTGAATCAAAGTAAAGATGGAATGGAATGTCTTTATTTGTAGTCGAAAATCGGTGTTTCTTTTATAAATAAATCCGATTTTTTGTAATATGACAGGTCAAGTTTTAAAACTTATAGTTATTATTAATCTTGTTTTAAATGTGATGCTGCATTATCCAACTTACATATCCCTATCTTGTCGTGTACACTTATAAAATACGCCAAAATATTTTCTTTTTTTTTTTTTGCAACACTAGAGAGGATACAAATTACTGCCTAACAAAACAAGGACCTAACACAAAACCCCACAAACAATATGAACAACAATAAACAATCAATATTTACAGTTTCAAAGCATTTCTTTAAATCTTTAGATTTTTTGCAACAGTTCATAGCCTCATGAATGACATCAATTTGATTGACAGCTGCCAAGCTCACTTGCCCATGCAATACGCTTCGAGCATCGAATTCATTTGCCAGAAATGACACTGGTGTTGTGATTAACAGCGAGCCACACCTGAGTCGCACGTGTACAACAAGCTTCTTGTTTGCTCCATTGGCTGCCCAAGTTCACACTGGCTGTTCCGCTTTTCCGTTTTATTAATAATATTTTAATTAAATAATAATTAATAATACACTCCAACAAAACCGTCAATACGTTTACATATTAAATACAAAACTGTTTGGTTTCTTAAATTATACTTTTTTAATATGTCAGATATTTATAATAAATGTAAATATATGCAATAAATTCAATTTTTGAAATGTTCATAGAATTATGAATACTTCGGGTCTCTTGCATAGTAAGTGAAGCCCTCTTCGGGCTTCACTTACTTTGCAAGAGACCAGAAGTATTCATGATTCCATGAACATTCCAAAAATCATATTTATTTCTTAAATAAACAACAACAGTACCACCGCAAATCGTAAATGCACTCATTTGAGAGGTTCAATCCCATTTTTTGTTAATTATGCACGGTTATCTGCCAGGTGCATGTACAGAGATTACATGGTTCAGATTTAAATCACATTCCAAACGAATCTAGTATCGTTTTATCCATTCGAAATGTCAACATATTTGAGATTCCATTCCGACACTGAATAAAAACAGTTACTGACTGTTTTGAAACAAACTACCTAAACTGATAACGATCTGCAAAATACTGCACCAGCAGCATTATATTAAATGCTAAAGTCGGTGCTCTAATGCACACATTGCAAGATGTCAGTCTTTGAGAGCAAATGTTCTTAGAAGCAATTTAATTCAATTTTAATCATTTGTAAGACATTTTTCGGAGCCTATATATTTATCATTAACAGAAGTCCCCCCCTGGTAGGTTAGGTTGCTCTCCATTCTAAGGCGGTGGTTCTGTTGTTGATAAATTGTTTTATGCACCTCCCACTTGTGATTTATTGATTTATGTACCTCCCATTGTATGTGTGGTTTCTGTATTGGTCTTTGTTTTTGGCATGATTTACTTTTGCCCTTTCTAGTTTCGCAATCATCTTGACGAGGAAGAAAGAGCTAGTTGCTTTGCTTTTATTGTCTTTTGGATGTCTTGTTACTGTAAATATCCGGTAGCTCCATCTGATGGTGTCATGGGTTGATCTGCAGTTTGTGAATTCGGTATTTCCTGATCAGACTCATTTACTTTTTTATATTCCCGAATTAAGCTTTTCGTTACTAAGCATATCCTCTGCAATGACAAAGGGCTGGACTATAATCACTTCGCCTGCAGGTTGCTGAACAAAACCAATCCAGGACAAAACAAAATTGATCTATGGGCCTATAAAAGTATGGGACCAGCCAGTGGCGGGTCCAGAGTTGGTTCAACCCCCTCCCCCCATGTTTTAAAACATCCTATGAAATGAAATAATTTGGTCTCGGTGAGACCAAGTTATTTCATTTTCATAGGATATTTAAGAAAAATGAGATAAAAAAAAGCACACACCTTTATACATATGAACCCCTTTCCAGTTATCCTGGATCCGCCCTGCCCAACCCTAGTTGTCAACCCTATCAGAGTCTTTAATTTGCAATCAATGTTTTTGTACCGAAGCTTTGTCGTCCCATTCAACAATTATACTAGTTATGTTTTGATGTTTTCTGGGTTTCACCAATACTACTAAGCAAAGGATAAAGTGTCTTGCTGGATGACACATCACCACGGTAAACCCTCGATCTCAAGTCGCTGAACCAATGCGGTCCTCCACGCAATGGTTTCTTATACTGATCAGACAAAACTCAGACTGGCCTGTACAACAGTTCAGCCATATAAAAGTATTAAATGTGACTCCAATGTGTGTACCTGAGGGCTCATTGATTGTTCACATGGATGGGTGACAAGGCAAACCTAAAAAGGGAGGATGACCATAAAATGACACAATAATACCCTGTAGACGAACCAACAGCACCGTGAGGAATAGGCAAAGAACGATAAAAGCCACATGACATAAAGAAGACATAAAAAGTAAAGCGACAGGCTCTCTCTCTTCCCTAGCGATAAGGTCGGAAAACTAGAAAGAACACACATTGCAGCACACCAGATCAGGATTTCCGTTGGTTTACCCATGTGACATACCCGTACCAGCCCGTAGGAAAGATAAAACCACATGTGATATTCTATCTCACATACCTGTGAGATTCTATCTCACATACCCGTACAAGCCCGCGGGAAAGATAAAAATTGAACAGCCACACGTCGATCCGTGACATCATTGTAATGTTAAAATTACGTCACCATGTTGCATCTCAGCGTAATCAGGATTTTCTGGAATTCTTTTTCATGTTTTTCTTAAATAAAATGAGGTATTTAGTGGTGAGCAAGAAAAATAATTTATTATCCCAGAAAGTGAGGGAAGAGGAATTGCTATATACACCATGAGTGCGTTAAAAGCAACTCAATTTACAACAGAATCAAAGCAAAAGAATTCCTATGGTGCCGAATAAAACTAAAGGATAAGAATGAAATAGTCTTTGGTTGCATTTATAGACGCCCATCGAGTACGTCGGAAAATCTTCTGTATATAAATAGGATGTTAAAATCTATCATTGATCAGAGGTTCTCTCACATACTCATTGTCGGAGACTTTAACATGAAAGAGATTAACTGGTCTTTGTGTGTAAGTTCAGAGAACCAAGAACACATATCATCTGTATTTCTTGAAGGAATCAAAGACTGTTTTCTATTCCAACACATTGAAAAAACCCACACGCTTTAGAGAAGGCCAAACACCAAACATATTAGACCTAATTTTAACTAATGAGGAGAATATGGTAGAAAAATAGACTATCTACCAAGTTTGGGGAAAAGTGATCATGTGGTGCTCAGTTTTAACTTTAATTGTTTTATAGAAAAGGTGTCATCATCACAAAAAAAGTACAACTTTAACAAGGGAGATTATGAATCATGTGTTAGCTATCTTAACGCAACAGATTGGTCTGACATGCAGGATTTGAACTTAGTTGAATCATGGAAACACTTTGCAGAACTTATTGTAGATGTAACAGAAAAATTTGTGCCGGTGAGCAAAGTACAAAGTGATGCACTAAAGCGTGAACCCTACCTGACACAGCAATGTAAAGACGCTATAAAGATAAAACACAGGAAATGGAAAAAGTTCAAATACTGTAAAACAGATGAAAATTACAGTGCATACAAAATAGAGAGAAATAAAGTTGTATCTGAATTAAGAAAATCCAAGTATTGTTATGAAAAAGATCTGGCAGCTAGAATAAAAACTAACAATAAGCTCTTTTGGAGCCATGTTTGAGCCAAAACGAAGACTAAATCGACCTTAGGTGCTCTAGAAAATCTACAGGGAAACTTAACATCTGATGAAACAGAAAGTGCCAATATTCTGAATGACTGTTTTGCTTCAGTGTTTGAAGTCGAAGAAAATGACCAGATACCTGAATTCGAGGAAAGCAACTACGATTCAGCCCTAATGGACATAGAAATAAATAAAGATCAAATCTCAAAAATCATTAACATCTTGAAACCAAACAAATCACAGGGTCCCGATAGAATACACCCAAGAATCTTGAAAGAAACCAATCAGTGTATAACATACCCATTGGAAAAAATCTTCAGAAAATCATTAGAAGAAGGCATCCTGCCGGATGACTGGAAATCCGCAAATGTCACAGCTATACATAAAAACGATGATAGAAAAAAAAAGCAGAAAATTACCGTCCAATAAGCCTCACATCAGTAGCAGGTAAAGCAATGGAAAAAATTATTAGCGACAAATTGGTTAACCATATGGAGCGAAATAACCTATTCAATAAATCACAACATGGGTTTGTTTCTGGCAGATCTTGCACAACCCAGTTACTAGAATTCATGGAAGAAGCTACTCAAGCACTAGACAGGGGAGAAGATGTGGATGTAATCTATCTGGACTTTGCAAAAACCTTTGATAAGGTCCCCCATAAAAGGCTCTTAAAGAAACTAACAGGATATGGTATCAAAGGCAAAGTCTACAATTGGATAAAAGAATTTCTGTCAAACCGCAAACAGCGTGTAGTTATCAACGGAATCCAATCAGAATTGAGGAAAGTCACATCAGGAATCCCCCAAGGAAGTGTCCTGGGGCCAATACTTTTCCTCATGTTTATAAATGATATTCCAGAGGTCTTAAATTGCTGTATTAAACTATTCGCAGATGATGCAAAGTTGTATTCACCAATCGAAGAAGAAAATGTCAGGATCAGGATGCAAGTTGGTTTAAAAAATGCTGAAGAATGGGCCAAAATATGGAAAATGTTCTTCCATATCAAGAAATGCAAATATCTTCACATTGGAAAAAATCATCCAGACACACAATATATCATGTCAGAGGACCAAAACCCAACAGAAGTAACGCGGGTAACAAGTGAAAAGGATCTAGGCGTCATATTCGACGAAAAATTGATTTTTAGAGATCATATATCCAAAAAGGCTGCGATAGCAAATAGGAATCTTGGACTGATATTTAGAAGTTTTACCTATATTGATAAGGTCATGTTTCTAAATTTGTATAAATCCCTGGTACGTCCACACTTGGAGTATGCAATCTCAGTATGGTCACCGGTGTTCAAAAAAGACAGTATCACACTGGAAAATGTACAGAGAAGGGCAACACGCTTGGTTAACTCACTCTCAGGTCGCACCTATGAGGACAGATTAAAAACATTGGGACTTCCGACTCTTGAATATAGACGTTTAAGAGCTGATGTAATACAGGTTTATAAGATCCTCAACCAAATTGATCGAGTAGATATAGATAAGTCCTTCACCATGTCAGAACTGTCGACAAGAGGTAACAGCATGAAAATCTTCAAACCTCGGTCACGACTTAAAGTTAGATCCAGTGTTTTTTCAAACCGTGTTGTTGATGTGTGGAATTCTCTACCAAACGCAGTTGTGACGGCACCTTCACTGAACGCTTTCAAATCAAGGCTGAACAAACATTGGCACGGACATGAGCTCAAATTCAATGCACCATGCTACATCCCGGGTGAAACAATGTTTTCAAATTTTGTGAGAAGATGTTCAAATGGGTCTTTAGAAGTTGCCTAGCAGCTTGGTACGACCTCGGTAATGGTGAGTTAATGGTGAGTTCGTGTGAGGATGGGATAGAAAGATCTGTCCCTCGTGATCACAGTTCGTTATCACTCGGCACGCCTCGTGATGCCAATCGGTGATTCTCGGACGGATTTTTCTATCCCATCCTCACACTCATGATAGACAATAAAACAAGGGCTTAACACAAACCCCACAAACAATGTGACCAACAGTAAACAATTAATAAATAACAGCAGAACCACCGCCTTAGAACGGACAGCAACTGAAGCCACTGGGGTGGCTTAAATATGTTAAAAAGGCCAAATTTCGCCATAGATTCTGCTGTTTTATCTTCTTTTTCATTTAAAAAAAAACTTTCATTACAGTTGATAAACGCATTCGCTCTTTAGGTAAGTTCAAAAGTTACATGTAAATATGATCGCCCTATGCATTATGAAATACCAATTTTCACCAGACACATATAATGAAAAAACATTTGATATCATTAATCAGAACGTTGATAATACAAAATTTAATGGAATTAATAAAGAAATGTGCATTTTTACGAGATTAAGCACTGTGAAATGAGCCGCAACATGTGAGTTCCAACGATGTACCATGCTTAGGGGAGCCTATGCAGCCTTCTTGTAAGCTTAGAAACTCCAAATGATGTCCAGTCAGTAGCTTAAGTCATAGAATATTCAAGCGACTAGCAAAGACTCTGATCAGACTGTGCGTATGCGCAGGTTGATCTGAGGTTTTGCTGGTCGGACATACCACATTGTTGGAAATCTCATGTCGCGACTCAAATATTTGTGTAAATGCTGATGATGTGATTGCTTGTATGTACAAACTGTACCAGCATGGGTCAGTAGAATTATCCGTCACAAATAATTTAAATATATATGTTTAATGCTGATAGAATATTAACCAAACAAAATATTCATCTTACTATTTACTCTAATAGTTTTGCATTACATGTATCAGCATTTTATATAACACCTATGAACACATTGGACAAAATAACCAATTGCTACGCATGCACAAGTGTCTAACAAAAAAAAGATAAAACCACTTTGTACATGTACTTCGCTACATGTAGTTTACGAAACGATACGCGTAGCATGAACGCGTACGTGCTTACAATATACCAGTCGTTTATACAAGCAGTATTTTTGTAGTTTCCTTTTGAAGAACCAAATATGGCGTCTTACAAATTTCGCATGTAACAGGCTAAACGTATACAAGCAATCAGGGCTAGGAGATAAAGTTATTTGCTCTAACCTCCGCTTAGCTGACCACATCAATTACTTACGCTACGATTAAATTACCAAAGCCATTTTCTGTGGAAATTTTATTTGCCTAGACAATGGAGAGGCGTAATGTATCAAAAGACAGCAGACAGTTATACGGCGTTTCAGTAAAGTGCAGCAAAGCATTTGGATAAAGAAGAATAATTATGGCCCGGCCAGTACATGTAAGAGATTTGGTGCTTATGACACATGTGTGGATCCAGAGAGGGCACAGGGGGGTCCGAACCCCCCCCCCCCCCACTCACACTGAAAAATCGCAAATTTATGGGGTATCTTAGCACTTCTGGTCCGGATCCCCTGAACAATCACAAAGCTACCAAGCCAGCATTCATTGTTGGGCCATCATCTGTACGCCAGCGAAACGCAATTTAAATGGCGTTGCTCTGGCGGGCCGATGATGGCCCGATTTTAGTGATATCTGGATCCACTAATTAACTGGAAAAAAGTTTGTTTGTGGCATAAACGCAAAGGCTTCTTTTATAAAAGTAAGTAAGGGTGCAAATATCAGGTTTCGATACAATCAAGTACCACACCCGAACCAGGATACCAATAGGAAAGTGACAAACTCACAGTTAGACACCACAAACGAGAGCCAAAAGGTCAGCCCTTTCCCAGCAGGTTGAGCACAATTGAGCACAAACTGTTCAGTCAGCTATTGGGATCAGTCAATCTCCATTGTCGTGCAGCGTCCGTCGTCAACAATTTGCTACTTTACCATAAGACCAGTTTTACGAAACTTCACGTGAATATCCCCTAGGTCGCCCTCCTCTAATCCATCAAACATAGCCGCCAGGGGCGTGGCTTAGTGTGGCAAATATCTTCCTCTGAAACCGCTGATCAGTACTCAAAATAATTTTGAAGAAATGGTCATTAGCTAAAACGAAAAAGAAATGTCGAAAAGCGTAGCCGCCAGGGGGCGTGGCCAGTCTTCCTTGCGAATAGACTTACCTCTTGATTCTCGTTTGTGATGTATAATTGTGAAAATGTCACTTTCCCTTTGGTATCGTAGGTCAGGTGTGGTGCTTGATTGTATCGATTCCTGATCTTTGCCCTCCTTTTTACTTTTATAAAGTGATTTGTTTTATTAATATCGATATTTTTACAACATAAACCATTCCTCTCAAATACCTTACTTTTCTTTAGCTAAGTCATCACGATGTTGGAGCCAGCATAAGGTAAAGCGTTACTGTCCTGCGAGCCAAGAGTGTCAGTGGCGTCATGCAACGTTTGGTTTAAACATATTTTATTTGCATACTTTGTACATAGAACAACGTATAAAGACATACAATAATATAAGTATACAAATGGGATTCAGAAGAAAGTCTTCAGACTTATGCGAATCTGTATCCCATTTGAAATATCATTTTACTCATTTAATCGAGATTTGAAGAGAAAACCATTTCTGTATCAATGCTAATTTTGGTACTCAAAGGTACTACGAGAGTTTGGAAACTATTCAATTATACGTAATATAGCAAGAGGCTCCACGGGAACGGAACATTTCCTTTTCTAACATTTAAACAGATCATTAATGTATAATAGTTCGTAAATCTCAAGGTCAAAGAGTAGTTACTACAAATGTAAAAGGCAATTTATTGGAATCGTTTAGTCCTTAATAAATACTCCTGTATGATGATGAAGAGCTGCCTATTTGCCTCGTCGGACAGATCTGTGACTCCATATAAAAGAGCATTCAAGGTTGGATCGCATAATTGAGATATTGATTGCATCATTTCCTGGCGCAAGTTATTAAATCTTTTACAATCAAACAAGTAGTGTTTGGTAGTTTCTTGTCTACCACAAATGCAAAGCGGACTGTCAATGATGTTTTTAGAAAAGAGGTGGTGGTTAAGAGAGCTACAATCCATTCTCAGTCGAGAATGATAAATTTGGCCAATGGGCTTGCCATCCAGATAGAAGAGAGGGGCACCGATTAGGGTAGAATTAAGACTGCGTTTAAAAGTACTAATACTTGGTGTATTTCTTATAGTATGGGGTAGTGCATTCCAATCGCGTACTACTGAAGTAAGAAAAGAATTGTGATACAACTGAGTATTTGAGCGTATGTATTTGTAATCAGATGCATTACGAAGGCTATATGCTGTATTATTTCCAACAGTAGGGGGGATAACTGAAGACAAGTAGTTATGAGATAGTCCATTTATCATTTTGTAGAATAGTATTTGTTTATGTTTTTTTCTTCGGCAAGCGAGAGTATCCCATCCAACTTCTTTTAATAATTTTTCCATTGAAACTAGCTTAGTGGCACCACTGAAAAGACGTGCAGCTTCGTCTTGTATTTCTTCTAATTCATTTGCCTCGTATTGCGTACAGTTATCCCACACGACGTCAGCATATTCAAGTAACGGTCTGATAAATGAAAAATAGATGATCTGTAGTGATTTTCTGTTAAGTTGGAAATTAAGCTTTCGCATTACATTTATACGATGCCAAGCTTTTGCTTTGATGTTGTTTAAGTGTTCATGCCATGAAAGATGATTTGTAAAGGTTAGGCCCAGGTGTTTTTGAGACTCAACAGTGATGATGTCTTGCTGATTCATGTAAAGGCATGGATGTAGTGGTTTAAAGAGTTTTCGTGAGAATAGTAATGACTTGGTCTTTGATGGATTAAAGGTAACAAGCCAGTTTGATGCCCCATGTGTATACTTTTGAAAGATCAGAGTTTAATATAGTCGCTGCCTGGATTGGATGTTCGACTATGATATAGTGGCTAGTGTCATCAGCAAAGAGGCGTATGGATGAGTTAATATTGCGTTCAATGTCATATATGTAAATAAAGAAAAGTAAAGGGCCAAGTATGGAACCTTGAGGCACACCAGCTTTTAAGTCGGTCCAATGTGAGAAGACCCCTGGCAATACTACCCTTTGTTTCCTGTTGGTGAGATAATACGTGAACCATTGTAGAAGTTGACCTGTTATTCCTACTGTTTGCAATTTGTAAAGCAGACTTATCGATTCGAGTTAGCTCAAGTAAAATGTACACGTTAGTGTTTAACTTAGCAATTGTAAACAAAGTATTACGTCACTGTCACTCTTGGTTGGCATGACAGGTAAGGGGTTGTTATGGATTCTTTGAGGTAACATGATGCCAGGCTATGTACTTATGTAATGAATTTTAAACACCTTCGATCTTCTCTAAAATCAATGGTCAGAATTGAAAACAACTAGGTAGAAATGGTCACAAGGTGACCTTTAACATATCTAAAACAAAATTCATTATGAAGTGTCAAAATACTTGCCGCCAAGGGCGTGGCTGATTTCCCTTATATTCCTCTTTTGGAAACTTTAAACATCTTCTCTGAACAGAAATGAATACACTTTGGTAAATACATGTTTGTCATGTTAGGGGGTGATGGTGATGGGGGACTTATTACAACTTGTAAAACTAGGAGTATCTTCTTTAATACCACAGTAATAATTCTAAAATAACTGACAAAAACGGTCATATGATGGCACTCTACAAAAACTGCTTAAACGAACTTGATCCATCAAAAACATGCCTACCAGGTGGGGTGGTCAGTTTTCCTTATATATACAATGTTTTCGATTGCCATTTGTCGCTCGTATGGCGACAAATGACAATCGAAAACACTGTTTCTAGCGATTTTTTCGTCAATTGTTAGAGCGTTTTCGATTGCCGCCCATCCGGTGTGGTATACAAGAAACAGCTAGGATCAGATGAGCGATTCAATGTCACTTAGTCCTCTATTTGGTTGATTGATGCCAGCATTTGATCAAATCCGACCTTATCCTATATTCTGGTGTTTCCAACCGAAGTTTCAGCTCAATCCGAAAGGACATTTTGGGAATTTATCCAAGAACTCTTTCCAAGGACTCTGTAAGATGTAGCTACTTTATCATTTGAACAAACTCAGGTTGTGCCACACAAAACATCACCAGTTCAATCTGAAAAGAGGTCCTGGAATCTTATTAAAAAAACAATGTTAACGTCATGGCTGTCTTATTGGTTTTTGCGATTTTGCCATTTCAAAAGCTCAGTACCCTCACAATTTATCAGCTTAACTGGACAGCCGATTCAGGAGAGTTAAAAAATGCTTTAAGGATCGCCAAAATATAATATTGGATGAGTGAAATATGTATAAACCTGATCGATGCCTCAAACGTCCACATCGAGTTTGAAGTCGATTGGCACAGCTGTGAGAAGAAGTAATAAGGTAAAGACCAGGAATCGATACAACCAAGTACCACACCTGACTCAGGACACCACAGGGGGAAATGACAAAAACACAAGAAAAAATCACATGCAAGAGAGCCAAAAACAAGCAGGTGATCACAAGGCTGCAATGAACAGACAAGAAAGCATGCCAAACAGGACACATTAAAACAATAAGGTTCCACAGAAGAAGCACCGCATTTGAACAGGCAGTAAAAAGACTTTTACTGGAGGGCTTAAACTAGTTCCCACCCTTATTTGTGATGTGGATTAAAACAAGGCAATAAAGTAAAATGTTTAACACAGAGACGAACTCCAGTGACCCACAGGATCTAGTACTGAGCTGACTCTTTCTATCATTCAAAAATGCCATAGAAAGAAAAAATGCTGATGCATTCAAATCCAAAGAAACGGGTCGCATACGTGTTGGCTGTTCCAAGTTTGATTGGTAGATCACCTCTTAGGGAATCATAATTTATTGAAGTAACTGGTGCTCCATCAAAATGAATTGTGTTTGATAATTTTTTGACTATGATATTCATGCGCGGACCCAGAGAGTTTTGTCAGAGGGGGTCCAGCTTTGACAACGTTTTTTTTAGTTTGTGAGGGGAGGGAGCTAGGATCCAAATTCCGAAATACCATCATTATAATCGGCCCAATATTGAATGCTGGTTGGTAGCCTTGTGACTTTGCAGGATTCCGGACAAGTATTACTAAGAAACCCTATATTTGTGTTTTTTCGCGGGGGGGGGGGGGTGTCCAGCCCCCCTGCTCCCATCCCCTCTGGAACCACGCATGATATAAGGCTTTGCAATTACAAATCAACATTCATCTAACCCCCTAAAAACATGAATAAGCCTGACCATGAAATTTTGAAAAATTCATGATAAGGCTTATTCATGTTTTTGGGGGGTCAGATGAATGTGGATTTGTAATTTGCTAAGCCTAATATGCACGAAATTACCAAACTGATACCTGATGCATATGCGAGGAGCGAAGTCTCAAGTAAGTCTGCACACTTGAATGCGCAGCCTCTCCAGAGCTTTCACTGTTGCTGGACGCGAAGGCTCACCAGAACCTTCAATTCTCACAAAGCAGTCTCGCTAACAATCAATCTCAGTATAAGGCACAGTGCCTGTGTCTACAGAATAACACTATTGCCGTTTGAGTTATTTCTCTTACTTTTTGCAAGTTTAGAAAGTGCAATGTATGAGTTTTTCCGTATGATAACGTACAATGGGCGAATCCAGGACTTATGAACGGACGGCTTTGGTATCCTATTTATAACACATATATCAAGTTCACCAATTGCAGTCATTTTTGTCCCACAATTGTTTCTAAAAAAATTCGCCTCCAAAATTTCAATTCATTCAGCCTAACAAAGAGCTACCTTAATGTGATGAAGCATACTTGTACATACCAAATTTCTTTCAAGACTGAAATATTTAAGAGCTTTTATAGCATGTTCTGTTACTTGGATCTCTTGTTAATCAAATAAGCATATTATGAGGAATTTATATCATGTTTTTGCTTCTCAACATGGTCTAGGCAGGTTTGTTATGAATTGACAGTGGAATTCAACTGTAGTTCTATGAGTCCAATTGTTGTTTTATTTGTATCCATCAAATTTGAAGAGTTGACTAGAAAAAATATTGGTTTTGAAACAGTTGATGGTGAATATTAAAAACAACATTCTTGTTTGGTATTGGAATAACAAATTGTATTCTTGTATAAAAACATTGTGCCAATAGGTCGGTAACGAAATTCACATACTTTGCACTCTTGTCTTATTTCCTGCGAAGAAACATATATTTTTTCTGCAAAATATCAGGTTCACGTGTGATGCTTAACACTTTTAACATAATCCTTCGAACGTTGGAAATAAGCCGTTGTACCTGGTTTCATTAATCTTTTTGGAATAACACTTTAAAATATGATTATAGAATAATGATTTTTTGATATTCCATATATTTGAAAACTTGTTATGGCTCATTACAAGCTAGGACAATGCAGAATAAATAAGATTACTTCAATAAATGCCTTTTAATGTACATATATTTCATAAAAGCAAAGTTTGCATCATTCAAAAAGAAACGCCCTTCTGAGAAAAATGGTAAAAATGTTCATGGTAACGTAATTAAAAAAGCCGATTTGTCACTTCAATTGAAAATAAGAAGTTATAAATTCAAGTTAACTATTTTATCTATCATATTAACTATTGAACCTATCAACTTAGTAAGTCATGGGAACATTTGAGTTCACTGTGATCAGTTGGAATGGACCAGGATGCAAAAGCGAGAGTGCAAAGTGTACACATAAACTGACCAATAATCTCCAGTGGTATCAGCAACGAGATAAAAATGGTTTGAAAAAGAGAAAATAACAATTGAACAACAAGTCAGAAACTTATAATCACCGTCGATTTGTTGCCTTTTGCCCTTTGATTGGACTCATCTGGGTGTTTTGAAGAATGTGAATTACGTTACCTACTTGTGCATTACGTTATCTATGTTTAATCTAGCTCATTAAAAAAAAAAACACACAATCAAACCCTAAGAGATTTTGACCATTCAACTTTGTTTTTCAAACAGATTACGTCGCATATGCACATGTATGTTGTGTTGATATAATGAGTATCTTTGTAATTTACATGAATAGGGGAGCTTATGTACCTAGAACATATAGGTAAGTCCTTGTTAATACAAAATGACAACTGTAATATGGTTTAAATTGATCTTTTTTTTATTTGGGACAGATTTGCTTGGATTAAAACACAAACATTTTTAGCTAGTGTATGCATTTAGACAGGTATATGGATTTTAGTAAAATTGTAGTGACGTAATTCACAGTAACGTAATTCATAAATGTATGCTTCCACTTTTTTTTCTATGCAAACAACTTCTTGTAAAGTTATTGTATGGTTTGTTATATAGTTCTTACATTGGCTTCAATGCAATATTTGTACCTCTTCTCATACAAATAATACACATAGGGTAACGTAATACACAAAACTGATTTTTTAAACAACCTCAGATATCTTTTCATCTGCGAAAAATAAACAAATGTTTCCCCGAATTTGTTTCTTTTGTCCATGCACATATATATTCGTGACATAGAGATGGTTGATGTGAGCTTAACATGCATGGTTTGCAATTTATGAGATGGTTAAATTGGTAACGTTATTCACATTAGAGGACATTTATCACAATTACCCCAAAAGATTGTTTTTTAACTTTTCAATCAAATGAGGGACATTAAATGAAATGAGTATATGTGTGTCAATAAAATAACGTTGAAAACTGCTTATAAAAACAACCATTTCTTAAAATTACATACTATGACGATGGGACAGCAGTTTTGGCGATTTTGGGGGCACTCTGCTGTTGATAAGCGTCGATAGGAATGACTTTTGATCATTTCCATTTCTTTTCTTTTATTTGGGTGTTAAGACATACACCTAAACTAAACTTATAAACTGATTATATCAATAAAAATTTCCAAAGGGAATTTAATCACACTAAAACACTATGTTTACTCCGTTTCAAATTTTCGGCCACTTGGCCTTTGTCAAGAAACAAATAACTGGATTAATGTTGTGAGCTACATCCCCATTGTCTAAGCCAACATTTGTTTCTTGACAAAGGCCAAGTTATTTACTAGACAAAGGCCAAGTGGCCGAAACTTTGAAACAGAGTAAACATAGTGTTTTAGTAAACTTATGAACCTTAACGCGTTAGAAAATGCATTGTTCCCATGCTAAAATGGGGATGGAACACAAAAAAGACCGAATTGGTGAACTTAACTCATCTTGGCTGATATATATATATATGACATATGAGGCGCGACATGAGGTTTCCAACAATGTGGTATTTGCGACCAGCAAAGGCTCAGACCAGCCTGCGCATTCGCGCAGTATGATCAGTGCCTTTGCTATTCGCTTGAATATTATATGACTGAACATCATTCGGAGTTCCTGAGCATTAAAGGAGGCTGCACAAGCGCGTCTCAGTCTACACTTGTAAAATGCCGCATTGTTGAAAAGCACATGTCGCGTCTCAAATTACATTATCACATTCATCTAACCAATCATGACTAATGATCATAAAAATTGGAAAATTCCAAGATCAGGCTTATTCATGTGTTTTTTTTTCTTTTTTTTTTTTTTTTTTTTTTTTTTTGGGGGGGGGGGGGGGGGGTGGGAGGGCGGGGTTAGATGAATGTGCATTTGTAATTTGCTTAGCCTAATATGCACGAAATTATCAAATTGATACCTGATGCGTATGCGAGCAGCGAAGTCTCAAGCGAGTCTGTACACTTGAATGCGCAGCCTCTCCAGAGCTTTCACTGTTGAACGCGAAGGTTCACCAGAATCTTCAATTCTCACACATTCAAAGCAGTCTCGCTAACAATCAATCTCAGTATAAGGCACAGTGCTTGTGTCTACTGAATAATACTATTGCCGTTTGAGATATTTCTCTTACTTTTTGCAGGTTTAGAAAGTGCAATGTATGAGTTTTTCCGTATGATACCGTACAATGGGCGAATCCAGACTTATGAACGGACGGCTTACAACATATATACATTGCTCAAAATATTTAAAGGAACACTGCGTATTTTGCCATTGACCACAATACAAATGCACGCATAATCTGAATCATAGCGAGAGTTTGATTAATAAGACAAAACATGTTTGTCCTCTGATTAGTTTGATTACCTATCAAGGATGATGCTTGTTGATAAGAATGAAGTAGTCCCTTTCCAGAAATCTCCATAGAATGCTTTATGTAAAAATGGATTTTTGTTAAAAATATCCCCTTTTTCATCGCCAAATTTTATTTTTCATTCAAACACCACAACAGCATAACTTCTTTACAGTCAATAGCATTTAAATAATGCAGAAACCATTAGGTTACACTATTCAACAGAGTTCCAGAAAAATCATCATTTTCAAGAAAATAAAAAATTACAAAACTTGAGCCATGAACTTAAGCAGCGATTGTTTTATCAAAAACATTTTTTGATCCCAAACTTTGACTGTCTTAGCATAAATGGCAAAATAAATTGGGTTTCTGTCGTATTGTCTAGTAAAATGCATTACTTTTCTATTGGACAAGGGTTAACATTATCACCTGTGGAAAATTATAAGGTGTTCCTTTAAATATTTTGAGCAGTGTATATCATTGAAATACCGAGTCACTGCAGTTCTATTCCGCAGAGCGGTGTCCTCAAATTCTTTTTGGACATATAATGCTGTACAGACAGTGTTTAATTCCTAAGCATAATTTATCAGTCCCCTCTCATACTAACTGATAAACGTTGCCTATATTACTGCATGTACCTTTATCAGGTCATAATGACTTTGCACTTTTTGAATGACGTCGCCAATGACATTGAATCGACACGAAACCCGATAATGACGTCAAAATCGCTAGTTTGAAGAGTGAATCAATTAGTAAACTGATAAATAGAATACTAGTAAGTAAGCGATGTCAACAAGCGTTCTCGAAGCCTGAAATCAAAAGACACTCACCTAGTATTCTCTATGTATAGTACCCTAGGAAGCACGATTATATCCCCCGGCCCATGTTCTTGTTGTTTCCACCCTGGGGCAATACCTATAAAACTAGAATTTGCCCATCCTGGGGCAATACCTCTATGGTCCGGTCACAGAGCAAATCAATGATTATTCTAGACTTTAAAACTTGTAGTAATCTACTCCCCTCATTTTAAGGAGTCTCCATACGAAATTTGAAATCAATTGGCTTATTGGTTTCTGAAAGACTATACTGACGTCAACTAAAAACGCCTCACTCATTATCACTGATTTCTTAGCGATGATATACAAAAATGAACAGCCACGTGCTGCTTCTTTATGTAGAGGTTGAGCGGTGTTGGAAAATGACTTTAATTTGATATGGAGGTGAACTGCGTTATTCTAATGACGTGATACAGGCTCTACGTACACATTACCGCATTATGCATCATTCGCGCTTGATTTTAATTTGAATTTGCACCCGGTTTGTGCCGTTAATGTTTTGCTAAACAATGAACACATTTTGGATCATTTTTTCAAACAGTTGTCCTTGCGAGTAATAACTTTATGAAATTATGACGTCATATTAAAGACAAAATGTAAGGCCCGTTTACGAAACTTGCCAACATTCTCGTTTTGCTTTAAGTAATGGAAAAATGATAAGGTGGTAGATGAGGTAATGTACACAGAATATGCCTAAATAAAATTACGTTAATTAAGATGAGCTGTAACGCCCAATGGCCAGTCGTTGGTCTTCGTTAACCTCATCCAAAACGGCCATCTGGAACACGTGCCAGATTGCGTTTCATCAGCAATCGTCGCTGGTTAAAGACTTTTGCAAATGATTCGTAACAATATTTTCACCCACTTTGCAAAGTCGTGACGTTTAAGTTTTACTGAAATGCATGGCGAAAAGGTGAATGGGGTAGGATTGTTCGTTTAGCAGACGCACACAAACATAGTCTGAACATTATAAACGCATTTTTGGTAGAATAGAGACTGTTTTACAATGGTAAACACGTTTTTCTTGTCAACGGATTGTGTGTGGAAACAAAGCAAATGTAGTTAAAATCTTGTGTCGCACGAAACTGGTGGCCCCTGTCTCAAACCGAGGTCATTTTCTCAGCCTCAAATATTCGTTCAGCAATTTTGTTTTCATGAGATACGCTTGACTGATAAGAGGTTACAATGCACTAAATTCATAACTTTAGTCTGATCAGTCTAAGAGATATTCACGTTTACTTTTAGATGGGGCGTTTTTTTTTGACGTCAGTAAATTATAGTCAGTATGAGTGAAATTTATAAGAAAAACGGAAACGACTTTCTTTCCGCCATAAATCAGACAATACAGTCATGGCTGTAAAGCATGTGAACTGACGAGCAAAGTAAGTAAGGGTGCAAAGATCAGGAATCGATACAATCAAGTACCACACCTGACTCAGGATACCAATGGGAAAGTGATAAACTCACAGTAAGACACCAGAAACGAGAGTCAAGAGGTCAGTCCTTTCCCAGCAGGTGACTACAAAGCACATGTAAACATGCGCGCACAAAGACATAGCAAACACAAGACAAAACAAAAACATAAAAGATCCACAAAAGAAGCACCGCCTTGGAACGGTCAGTAAAATATTTTACTGGAGGGCTTAAACCGGTTTAACGGCGCCAACCTCAGCCTTAATTTAGATGTGGATCAAGACACATAGATATTTGGTTTGCATGAAAGACCCCTAACTTATCCATGCATCATCTTCTAAAAAGGTTATTGTATCAACAAGCGTAGACAACATAAAGACTCTGCAATACAGTGTCCACAACTTTATACTGCAGACGCATAGACCGTATCGATGTACATTTTGTATGTAAAGTTATCCTACGTACTCTGAGAAAATCCCCCAATATCTTAACTAGAGCATGGAATATAGCATATTGTGTTTTTGTGGTCAATAATTCCTATTACCCCAAGATGTCTTGTTTACTCGGATGTGGTTATAAGTAACCCAGTGCAGAATGTGGGTCTTATATTTGGAATTTTCTACTATCTCTAAGCACATAAAAATAGTGGCTGAAATATTTGTAATTCCGTGGAACATGTCATTTGCAGATTTATGGGCATCACTCTTAATTCACATTAGGTTCAGTGACGATATATACAGCAGCACATTTTATAAATACATAAAGGATATTCAAATGTTTTTGTTACATATGTCCTTTATTTCACGAGTGAAGTGGACAATATTTATATTTCATGAGTGGCAAGGCCACGAATGAAATATAATTATTGTCCACTTCACGAGTGAAATAAAAAACATATTTATCAAAAAATATTTGAATTTTCTTTTATTTTCTACAAATTTCCAATAATCTTTTAAGGTAAAGAGAAGCGAATCATACTTTACATTAGCCTTTGTTTTGATTTTCTAGTTGTAGCAGACGAATTTATAAAAGCTAATTCTTTTATTAAGCTTCTAAGCGACTTTTTGTTTACATTTCCATAGAACTAGGAAACACCAATAGTTGTTTCCCATAGGAAAGAAACAGATATGCCATAAAGAGTTGATTCCCTAAGACCATATTGAGACAATAGAAAAAAGTAGTTCCAATCTTACGGTTTCTCTCCCGTGAAAATCTTCAAAGTTTTTATATTTTCACGGCTGTGAAATAAATGCATTATATTTAATCAATATTTTCCTGTATTTCATTGCATAGTAGATAATAAAGCCTTTTCATCATGCACTAAAGCATATTGTATCATGGTCTAGATATTTTTCTTTGATGTTGTGATGCTTTATTTAAATCAACTATGACTTTGATTTCTTAGTGAGGTAGGCGGAGTTTAACACATCCATTCATTTCCATTGTTTCTAAATCTAGATCGTGCTCTAACAGCAAACCAAATCAGTTAGACCACAGTGTTGAATTTCATTTGTGACCCAGACAGAAGTTTTCAAGGGAACCATGTTGACCCTTTAAACGCTATCAAAATACATCTACAAGTCTTCTGATGCTATATATTTGCTAGTATTATTGACTAATGTAATTGTAGAGGCAAACAGTGTTGATCCAGATCAGCAGCAGTCTATTCTGTGTCTTCACTGTTTCACCAGAGGCTTTTAAAACATTTCAGCAGCGGATAAAACCAGACAACTTTGCTGTGAAAAGCGCTTTAAGGAAAACAATAAACTAATGAAGTTACAGGTAAAAAAAAAACCCTATCTATACTCAAACCTTCTGCTGCAAATATTTGCTGACATTATCGACTTATAAATGGGTAGAGGCAAACAGTTTGGATCCAGATAAGGATTGGGTCCACACTGTTTGCTTTAATTTGCATAAGTTATATCTGCAGCAGACGACATAAACAGATGCCATTTGCAGGTGACGATTTATCCAGTGCACTCGGAATTCCTACCTCAAAGAATATAGGAGATATGCACCAGACACGAAGCGGGACGGATGGACGGACAGTGCGATTAATATATGCCTCCCAAAGTTCCTTTGGGGGCATAAAAAGTGAAAACAGTTGATTTCAGATGTCAAGGTCACAGTGACCCGAAAATGGTACATGACATTCCGCTATCCCAAGATGCATCCACACACCAAATTTGGAATTCCTAACTCAAAGAATATAAGAGATATGCTCCGGACACAATAACTCTTAAAACTAGGTCAGAGGTCAAGGTCACAGTTACCCAAAAATGGTATGTGACATCCCGGCATCCCAAGATGCATTTACACACCAAATTTGGAGTTCCTCTCTCAAAGAATATAGGAGATATGCACCAGACTCAATGCAGTTTCTAGAAACTAGGTCGGACGTCAAGTTCAAGGTCAAAGACATTGAAACACTGACTGATTTATTATGTATATTTCACAGGTAAAATGTGTTGAATTCAGAATTTGTTCATTGTATGCGAACAGCATTTAACCCCTTTAAGCCGAATGGAATTTCCCACCGTTATCAATTGAAACAGTCCATTTCTGTTTTAAGGGATGTTAGGTGGTATTTTTCATTTTTATTCAAATTTTAATAGAAAATTATGCAAGCAAACAGTGGAGACCCTGATGCAGACACCGTGTTAGACAGTGGCGTCTTATCTGGGTCTGCACTATTTGTTTATGTCCCAGAAAAAGGACGCTAGACATATATGGGTAAAAATGCAATTATTTTGCTTATCTCATAAGAGTTTTTGGAAATAATCTTCCTAGGTAGTGAAAGTGCACTAGGAACATCTGACTTGAGTGAATGTATAAATATGAAAATACTTTAAATAAAACTAGGAAAAGAGAGAACAGTGTCATATAACAAAACAATAGGTGCATTCTTTTTCGGTTAACATCAGGATTAGTCAACCCTCGAAAGTGATGTTCACCTCGGCTTCGCCTCGGTGAACATCACTGTTCTCAGGTTAACAAATCCTGATGTCAACCTCAAAAGAATGCATCAATTGTATAATATACACGATCGGTTTCACAAGAGAAACCGAAAAAGAATATTATTTCGATAGCCTCAACAAATATTGCAATTTAGGCATATGAAAGTACTCAATACATACACACCACACGCGCGCGCTCACGCCTGCACGCACACACTCGGCACACGCGCACGCACACGCGCGCATTTTGAGCCGTACCATACTCGAGCGGCACCCATCCCCTTAAGAGTGAGCCCATATCTCTGCTGTTGTCCTGATCGAATGATTGGCAATTATTCGGAACTGGAGTACAAAATTAAAACTTGATTGCAAGTAAGCCTCTCTCCCTTTGGAAATAACCACAAACAGTACTCCTCATCCCCCCACCAGACAAGAAAAGATGACTAAGGAGGCAAAAGTTTTATTTCTCCAAGTTTTCCTCCCTCGAGAAACTAAATTCGCTTAGTATGTCCACGTTCCAGTAACACCCAGCGCTTGCGAGCATATGTATACAAGAAACAGGACGCAGATGCGGAGTGATGCCCTGTGTACATGTAATTAACATCAGCGCACAGCTCACTATTTTAGGGCGGCAAACATAAACAATCTACCACACAGATAATGCACCAGTCATTTGTATCCCCACCCCTCGGGGCAATAGCGGGCTATTAGCTTTTCAATTCCCAAAGCCCTGCTAAAAGCCCTGCATTGCAGGGCCAAATTTGTGGTATATTCCCTGCTAAATGTCCCCCCCCCCCGGGATTGACAATCACGAATAACAACAAATGACCTTTATCATTTGAATAAAATTTCCATCTTTTCCTCTTTCTCATGGTGGTGCCACATGAAATTTGGCTTCATTTGGCCCATTTTACGAATATTCTGTCCAGAGCATAACACAGAAACTATAACAGGTATCAACTTGAAACTTCACTGGTAGATAGATCTCGGTGAAGGTCCGAAATTCAACAGGTTTACTGCGATGTGCCTTTGAAAAAGACACACTAATCCTAGCTTAGTACTGGTTCAACCCAGGAATATTCGTCCCGACATAATTGAAAAAAAAACAATAGTGACTGGGACGTAAAGAACTAAATCGAAACAGCGGGATAACAGTGGCTGAGTGCTTGATTCGAGACCGAGGGGCCGCGGGTTCGAGCCGCATCGGTCGGCGTCACTGTGTTGTGTCATTGAGCAAGATATACACTTGCCCAAAGTTCTAAGCGGTCACCTTAAAATCACCATGTTTTGTCCTATTAACACGGGCATTTGGTTCCACATTAATTTCACGAGAAACATCATGGAATGATTTTTTGTATGACATCTCTCAATACAATATGTCAAAACATGAAATTAAAACAATTAAAAATGATTATTTTTCTTTTTCAAAATTTTGGAATTGCTAGGTGACCGCTTAGAAGTTTGTGTGAGTGTATTTATCCTTGCAAGTTTGCTAAGTACTGGTTCAACCCAGGAAGACCCGTCCCAACATAACTGAAAAACTGATGACTGGGACGTAAAGAATCAAATCAAACAAAATCAAATCTACCTGAAGCCTTCAATTTTTTTTACTATACACTTGGGAAAAAATTAAGCATCACTTCGTGTTCCGAGGTAATGTTTTGAAAATTCGATTTTTCCATAGCTTCACGATACGGATATGTGTATGGCTTATATTTTTAAAGCATCATCTAGGTATATCCTGAATTATTGAAGTCCATCAGATAAAGTTTTTGGGCTACGGAGGATACAATATAGATAGATGGATAGATAGATTCCTTTATTTCCTCCAAGTAGGAGAGTACAAACTATCAAAACATAAACATACACGTATCTGTATATCGCATATATGGACACACTTTTTGTCCAACCCTTTTTTGTGACATCACTTAGTGTCAAACTTCTGCCAAAAAGTAAAAGTGTATTGCAGCGATTTATTTCAAGTGCAGCGTCAAGCCCAAGTCAACTGTTACCACGTCCCAAAGAAGAAGAAAACCTTTCTGTAATTTTAAAGTTATATGCAATTTTATATTAATATAAATTTGTGATGTAACGCTTGACGACACGCTGAAAACAGGCTTACAAACAAAAAAAATCCCCCTTTATCATTTGTTGAACTACTGATTTTAGAAATCTTTAACTGCTAGACGATAAATGTTTGTTGACACAAAACTAAGGTGTAAATGTACTTTAAGCACTTGTGATATAACTGGACAATAAATTATGGAGTCTTCATTACATTTTTGCGCTATATGTTTTATTTTACAAATATTTCATGTTTTCCTGGTTCGGTAACTACTGTATTTAGGAATCATTCTCTTGGTAAATTTAACAGTTAGACAATACATGTACATATTTATTACCACAAAACTAAACGATGAACTTAAGCATTTGTGGTGTAACTGGAAATGAATCATGGAGTGTTCATTACATCTTTGCTGTAATTGTGTATTTAAATAGAACTCAAACTACAAAATAACAAAACTATACTATGACTAGCTCAGTTTCAGTATTCCTATTTTAAAGAAGAGTTTCAAAGATATAATGGAGTTATTGTCAGCAATAAATTACATAAAATGCGTTAGAGATGTAACAAGACACCTTTTGATTGCGTCTTTGTTACTCTCAATATATTTGGCTTTATCTGAAAATACCATCAATGGATTGACTAACAGCATTAACGCAGATTTCAGCATCACATCCTCATGAGTGAAGTAGATCTCTCTTGAATACTCTCCTTTATAAACCTGGCTGTAGCAGAGACACAAGAAGATATTGTCCCAGTTACATCATTTAATATTAGTCTCGTTTCGATAAGCAGTCTCCGCTAAATGGCATTTTTCTGTGCAAGAACAACATGTACAGAAGAAATGCAACACTTTGTATGTCAGTTCCTTTGCATGTTTTAGCTTCACTGAAATGAACAACCAGACAGTTTTTCTCTGGCCAAGACGTAACTTCATGTTAAAATAACACTGGGGTGTTCAATGTTTTATGTATACTGATTGTTACCTGCGTTGTTTCCAACTCGTTAATATTCATATTCCAACTTCTGGCACTCTTCTTACTGTCAATATAAATGAGTTTTTACATTTAGACAAGACGTATCATGGTTGGACGAAATGTTACATCACCAAACATTTTTTTGAAAGTGATTTTATTTACAAAATTTTGTAATAATTGATACTTATAAGTTTCAGTCTGAAAGAGTGGGCTTTTAGAAAGACACTAAACGCTTGTTGTATTTCCTAAGTCGTCATATTAAGTTTGCATGGACGTGAATTTACACCCGCTTCTCAAAATGCCACCTGAAATGTCAAAAATCGCCATTTATTTTTTCCTATTTCATGCTCACACAAAACACAAGCTTTTGAGTTTTACAATAAGAGAGGTACTATTCTTTCGTTTCTAAACAAAGGGGGTGGGGTCTCATATGCGCACACGCATGGATTTTTACCTAGTTATAAATGGTAAATACCTTTGACCTATTAGCTAGGCGGCTAAGAGCCAAGATTGTGCTATTCTGGATACAAGCATGAAACTTTCCACACTTGTAAAGGTTAGTGAGCTGATGATTTTTAGATATAGAACCACTTCGACATATTTCCTCTGCGCATGCGCAGGGCAAAATTCACCTCCGCCATAGATAATTTGGTCTTACTTGACTACACAGACCAGTATTTGCGCTTGAGATGGTAAAAAATCGACCCACTATATCTCTATATGTCTTAAAAGGCATAAACAAATATATTTAAAAAACTTTCCATGATTACGCATGCGCAAACTAGGTTATGCTTCCGGTTATCTCGTTCAATGATGTCAAAAAGGTAGAAACCGTTGAATAAATGGATTACTTACATCTTTTGACTGGGAAATAAATGTGTTTCTGCAAAATCATTTATTCAATATTTTTTGCTGCGCATGCATTCACACTAGAGAACCACTGTACTAGAACAGTGCAGTCATCGTGGGTTGGATGCAGTCGATGAGGGCACACACTATACTATTTGTTTACTGTGATCCATTCTATGAGCTAGCTCTTTACAGCTCTTATTTTTCACGATGATGTTCTCATTTGCAATTATCACTTAGGTAGTGTAGTCCATTCTGGCTCAATTGGAGCCTTTAAATTCTAAAACTAGCTAAGTTCCAGCCCATTTCTGGATAGCCAGTGGGATTTTTATGTGTCTGAAATGTGTTTACAGACTAATGAGTGCACTATTTAAGTCATAAGTTATGATTTTATGGCATCACATAATACAGAATACAAGTACTAATAAGTTAATGAATGGTATGTTTTACATAATTCTGTTTACTTTTTGTGAAGTTGCAAACCATTTTGTAGCTTACACAAAATTTGAGTAGTCAAGGGCATTGTACCAGTAGTCGAGGGTCTAAATATAATTAATTTGTATGCAATCTATGACCCAGTCACTGGGCCAGAACAGCCGATATGTAGTACTATGCGTACAATATGAAAAGCTTGAATAACGTTCAAATGCTCTGCCCTCAGATTTCGAACTTTTGCGCATCAAAGTACTAATATTTTGCATTTTATCTAAACTAACTAAAGTAAGCATATATTCCAGAACATAAACAAAAATGCCGTCCATCCTTTTTTCAGGAAAATATCACCTTTTTTGGCATAACTCAGGTGCTGTATTGACTATCGCTTAACTCAGATAAATCAGTGTTAAAGCTGCATAGTCTGTAACTTTTTATCTTTTAATTTTAGAACTAATGTTTCTATTTTTCAAGAACACAGTAAAAAAAACTAAAATTCATGTATACATTTTACCAAATTCGTAAATCTTAACAATTATCAGCATCAAAACAACAGCATTTATGTTAAAATTACCTGTCTATAATTATTGGAGGGACGCAAATAATTACCAACAAGAGAAAAACGCACCTGTTTCATAAGATAATTCACTTTTCCGTGCAGTTTTCAGCTATAGTGAACGGATTTCACGTGAAAACATAACTTAATTCTACTTTTACAAATGATTTAAAAAGAAAATAAAAAAATTCGAAAAATGTTCATAGTTGCAGACTTAGTCTCTTTAAGCAAATACACAGCTGGATATATAAGTGACAATAATAAGCACAGAATATTTTCAGAATTAATATATTGAAAAAAATATTACCTTTTTTAACAGCCAGGTACAACCCGCGATGACTATGCTGTTAGAGTACAGTGGTTCTCTAGCGCGCAGCATTTGACATGAATGAATTCTCTCGTGATGCTAGGGACACGCATGGTTTTCCCATCACGTTGTTGAATGACAACATACTGTAATGTTTACTGACGAGTGTTTGACTGTCTTTTGTATCTATGTCCATGCACTGTTCTGCATTTACTTTTGGTTATAAGGCACCTGGGCCAAGATCACAAGATCACATCACGTTGATCCTATATACAAACGTATACATTTTCAAAGTGGCATTTAACCAAGAGAGCTGACAATATGTGCGATAATCTGTATGTATGCTGATATGCCATTGCCTTCTCAATGGGTTTTCAGTCTTTTAACATTACCTAATTTAAAAACAATCATCAATTTTCAGAAATTTAGTGTTCAAAGTTGCCACCACAGGCACAAAGGGTCGTACACTGGAAAGCTGCATTGTCTATTTCTGCAACCTTGAAGACAACCATATCTCTCAAGGTCAAGAGAAGGTACTAATGCTTGTGGCATGGTGGTCCACAGTGGACTTGTACATGCCAATGTCTAGTTATATCCATCAAAGTTTGCTGGACTTGATAATCATTTACCCTGTTCTAGAGCTGACCCACACACATGAGCCTTGATATGCTGCCTTTAAAATGTGCTGGTACAAAGCCACCTTCGTAAATGCTGTCATTGCACCGAACAAATCTTTTGTTAAACACATGTTTTCTAGCCATGTCTAAGTTCGTGTAGGTGCTTGCTTGTTCTACCACACAGTAATATGATGAATTGTTCAATGGTGCAAATGTAATCTGTAGGTGGCTTTTCAGAGAGTAAGTTCATTTTTACAAAATGCCCAGTTACAGCTGGAAAGAGAGAGTATGTTTTATCGCACCCCGTGAGTGAATGAAAAAAAGCAATACAATTTTATTTCAGCCCACAGATGTTGCACCACAGGTATGACTAGAATTTTTAAGAGGTGTTAAGAAAGTTTGTTCCGCTCTCCATCATAGAATTTCAAATGATTTAAAAAGGAAACGATGCTGAAAAAATGTATTTCCGATGAGCCTTTTATTCTTTGTGATACTCTATAGCGTTTGGCATCGTGTCTGACATCGAATGTCTTTAAACAATTATGTTTCTTTGAGTACTGCCCCTCAATCGTTCAAGAACAGTCTTAAATTTTCCATAAATCGTGACATTTTTTGCATGGTTCTTTACAGCCTTGCGGCTCAGTAATTATATTAAAAACTTGTATTAGAAGAATAACAACTCAATTAAGGGTTTCTTGACTAATTCATAAATATTCTCATCAATATGACCATTACATGACAATGGTTCTTTGCCATACACCCCCGTTTTGCTCCTCGAGCCCAAAAATTTCTAAGGGGTAAAATAATTGATTTATCTCCCGTTGTTTACTTCTTATCAAGTGTGTCTACTTTAAAGAATTCCAGTGACATAAATGTCATTAGACACTTTATAACTAAATTTATAGGAACACAATTTTATTGTGGAACGAACGTTCTTAACTCCCTTTACATCAGTATCAACAGCGCAACTGCTTATTTTCTTGTAAGGCCTTATAGCTGCTTCCGTAGCACAAGCAAACGTTCTTGTATCTGCCTCCCCATGCAAATAGGGCGCAAGTGAGGACATAATGTAAGCTTGACACAATAATACCAAGCTTCATCTCCTGTAAAGTGCAGGGTTCTCTCTAGAGTATTGTCACACTCTCATCCTCCATCTGTGGTAACTGTTTCTTAGTTGGCATATCTAATGTCTAAGAAACACAATAGTTAGAAAGATAATGAAATAGTTAACTGTCATCTACTCACAAGAAATTTGCCTTTTTTCGGTACGGCATTGATGGGCCGACCCACTGGTGGATGTCGTTTCCTCGTTTTTCCCATGTTGATGCTTTTAAACTGTCCGTCTTACATGTGTCGCACACTTACTGCACAAAAAGTGTATATTACATATCGTTTGAAAAACATCGTTCGTTTACGCTCACTGAACAGTGATAACCTCTACACCTTTAAGCATCTGAACAATGGAGGCTCCATCCAAAATGAAAACACTGACTCCAAGTGTGAAATCCTTTACAGGAGGAACAAATGCCTCGAAGCCAGTCAGTAGCTATACAACCAAAACTATGAAGCATATCAGGCATTCCCCCATCCCAACATCCCCCTAAAAACTTGAAATGTTATCATACCCACATAATATAGACTGGAGTAGACTAACTAATGTTTGCTATGGTTCGTTTATGGGAAGTGAGACACTGGAAACATACTAGTACATTTTAAGACAGTTCAATGACAGTATGGAGACAATCCATCGACAGACCGTGATATGAGGTCTGTCTATGGCAAAATATATCTGTCTGTCTGCCTGTTTGTCTGTCTGTCTGTCTGTGAGCCTGTCTATCACAAAGGTATATTGCCCTTGGCCCAGTGATCTATATAAGATACGTCACTGCCTTGGCTTAAACATAACTTTTTCAGACAGAGACGTCCCCAGTCAAAACAATCCAAATTGGTCAACACAAAGAAAATATGTGGTGGTGACTTTGGACCGCCCTGGTAACTCAGGTAGTGAGTGCGTCTGTCCAGTGTTCCAAGCGCTCTGAGCTCGAGCAACAAACTCTGATTGCGTGTCTGTCTGTCTGCCAAAAGCCTACTATCCTCTTTGCTTAAAACTTTACTTGTGAGTCTAAATATAACTTTATATATGCTTTTTGTGAAAGCTTATACTTGTAATTAAATGGGGCGTCGTTTTTCGTCTAAATAAAATCCGGTTAAAAGAAACCAACTGCACATGCGCATCTAAACAGGTCTTTGGGTCCCTATATTGAAGACTTTGATAGGGACATCATGTTTTGCGCAGTTTACAATAAAAGAGAAACAGAATACCATTTTTGTACAATATTCAAATTTTATGCGCATTCGCAGCAATTAAAGAATAAAGAGGACTAAACTTCAAACAATTAACATCAGTTATGTCACATTTTATAATTCTACAGCCAACATGACCCCTTCTTTAAAGTCAAACTGTATGAAAGATCTATGATAACAGCCTAAAATCTGAAAATGCTTTGCGCATGCGCAGTAGGCATTTCCCAACGTGGTTCTATATCCTATTCTTCTTAGTTAGTCATGGTCTACAACTGTGCCAAATTTCATGCTTGTATCCGGAATAGCACAATCAGGCCAAAATTTGGCTCTTAGCCGCTTAGCTATATCACTTAAATGCATTTATTTATTTCAATAGAGACTTTAGGTCCCAGGAGAGCACCCTGGGTTACTCCAACTTTTCCATAACACCTGTCAAATATTTTGTCATTTTTTAACCATCGTCTTTTTCGAATCTCAGCCAGTTTGAACTAGAATAGTGAAAGGACTCTTTATAGATTGCTTTGATACAATGTTGGCCTATGCAAGCATGCAAACATTTTTTACGAAACTCTAAATTCAATTTTTTTTTAAAAAAAAAGTACCATAGAAATTCATTAGAACGTAAAATTCTGTCTACGATTTCCATATGTTCCCGGGCTTCTCAACCAATGATACTGCCTATAAAATTTGCCTCACATGTACTCTGTTTACTGACAAAGTTTTGTGTGTTTTTTTAAAACCCGTAACAGTGAGGGAAAACATATGATATACATGTTGGTCATTTTTGATAATAATAATAATAATAATAATAATAATATAATGTTTGAGGCTTGTTTTGTCCTGGAACCATGTACTTTCTCGATTTTATTGTTGGAAACATTATGAACAACGACATTAGAACGCTATGCATGCACAAAAGCATATTTGATTTGACATTCTGAGACGTGTGTACCATTAACCAGGACATGTACTTTCTCGATTTTATTGTTGGAAACATTATGAACAACGACATTAGAACGCTATGCATGCACAAAAGCATATTTGATTTGACATTCTGAGACGTGTGTACCATTAACAATCAATTTGAGCAACACGCAAACCATCCACACTCTTTTAAACTTCTAAAAAGCAAGTTGAAACACATCAATTAATTTATTCAGTGCTATGATCTCTTACCCAATGTATCTTTGTGAAAATGTATTTTGATTTGTTTTTGTATACCATTGTTTTAATTGACAGTTCATTATCATAATAGTGCTAGAGAAGGTGAGTCATTTGATCCCTAACTTAATTTCTCTTGTCCCTTTGTATGTTTACGTACAGCCTCACTTATGTAACTGGCATTCATTTTACCAGCAATGGCATGTGTCTCTAACCTTTTAAATTATTCTTATTTGTTATCCTTGTTCAGCACGATGTTTAACTATTTTGCATGGTATCCCCCTGAAAATGTCAATGTATTTGGAAATGTGACTAGGATGTAGCTTTCAATTTTAATACCAGGTACCTGTTGAGACATCTTATGTACAGGTGGCTGATCATCAATTGTTGCACATGCATTAACTATCTCGCAACTTTTATCACTGTTTGATTTCATCATTATATCAATCCTTTGAATACCAATATGCACATGCAAACTTGTTGACTGAAAGCACTGTGACTTTAAATTCTCTAAGCAATTTTACTCCTATTGGGAAAGAATTGTCTATAGGTTAATCTGCTCTCCTTGTGTTCTTGTATTATGTCTATTTGTAGTTTTGGTTGATTTCCAATTCCGTTTCAAGGGCGTCACTTTGGTTATCATTACGCCAGTTCCTGATCATTGTTACTTATTTCCATACAGTCAGACCCTTTTTACAAATTAGCTTGTAAATATATTTGATAAGTTCTGTAGTTTTATACTAAGAATATTTTGGAGCTTCCATGATGTATTTTTAAAACTGGTTTCCAGTCAAGTAACAGTTATGAAAATATTAAAGATTCTGTCATATTTATATGCAAGAAACATGCCTAATATTATGACATTGTGCAGAATGTGAAATATGATTGCCATGTATTTGGTTGTCATAATTTTTTATCATGTTGCTGATAAAGAAATACTCAAATAAAGGGTTCCCTAACACAAATGAAATGATTAAATTATGGAAAATGATTTTCTATTAGAGTGAATCTGTACTTGAAACCTTATTATTAAGATTACAAAAGTTTACTGTTTTATGAGGAGTAAGACAGGCTGAAATTCTTTCTAAGTGATCGTTATTCGTCTATGTATAATAGTTTTAACAATATTTAAGATTCCATCTTGCTTATACAATAAAACAACAAACAAGAAAACTTGCTTTTAAGCTAATTAACTAATCAAATACTTATTCATTACCTACAATCAGTATTTACTTTACATTTCTCAGAATTTAGATTTGTAACATTCAAAGTTTCAAGACAACATGTTACTGGTCTTCGATTTTCTTGAAAATTTTAGAATATCATCTACATATGTATAGCCTAAGTTATGAATAATTTCATAGGTTGACAAGAACCAGAGCATGCCTAAATTTAAAAACAAAATTGCTGAACAAATATTATACAGCTGAAATTTGGGGACTGTTTCGACCAAAATCATAATATCTGAATTTAACATTACAGAAACTGATTTTGTCTAATGCATATATAATCAGTGATTATCATAGATAGTTTTAAAAGCAAAGCGAACCCAATATATGATACTATAAGAGTTATGGGCGGCTTAAACTGAAGGTACCCCCATAATCAGATACCCGATTACATAACATCTAATTTTTTGTCCATGTAAATAGGTATGTGGGAAACTATATCACACACAGAATAGTCATATGTAAGGCAATCATTATGCATAATATTATGAAAATCTATGTGGGCAGAACCCTATGTAAATTTCCTATAGGGTGAGAACCCCTCTGTATGGCATGGCACACTACAGAAAAGATCTATTAACTTTTGGAGAATTATTGGTGATGTAACCGAAAGTGACTGGACAAAAAACGTGTCCATATTACATGTACCTGCCTAACTCTGCCTTAACTGCTCGATAGCTCAGTTTGAAGAGCTTCCCCTTTCGGAGCGGGAGGTATTGGGTTAGAATTCCATGGCCGCACCATACCAAAGGTGTAAAAAATGGTACTAGCAGCTCCCTTGCTGACGCTTGCATAAATGGAGTTGTGCTAGGAAGATAGAATATTATTTTAAGTGTGTCCTAGATTTTGACTTTCAACCCCACCAAGCGTCATGAATCCTAAAGCCTGAAGTCAAACAGAGAAAGTCATCCCTAAAGAGTACCTGTTTTTCTAAAAGCCATCAATTCCATTAACGAACAGAAAAAAGCTCTAGCCCCATCCTAGGACATGGACGTGAAAGTCTGAAGCACCAATTGTCGGGTTTGAAGGATAGCTAATCCCCCGCCACATGACAAAGTTGAGTAACCTTTACTTAGAGAAACGACTGCCATGTTGAGGGAGTAGTGCACCCAACTTTGGATTGCAGAGTTCTGGGTTCAATCCTAGAGATTATGGAGGGGACAAAAAATTCAGTCAAAATCCGTGAAATTTAGCTGTGACATTGAGTCTGCATAGCTGAGTCATGGGTTCTGTACACAGTCTCACTGAGAGGAACATTTGGGTAAAATTTAATGAAGATCTTACGAAGGGTTCGCAAAGATGAAATTGAAGGGTAAATCCCATGACCTTGACCTATTTTTGCGGTGGTTCTTATGTGGATTTTTAGATACTGTCATGCCAACCAAGAGTGACAGTGACGTTATACTTTTTTTACATTTCCCAAGTTAAACAATAACGTGAACACTTCGCTTGAGCTGACGCAATTTGATAGATCTTTCCTGTATTGATTCTATCCTGCGGATAGGATTAATTCACAAGTGATCTATCAATTCTAAGACCCTTATAACTTTGTAAACAAAGCATGATCGGCTGGTAGGACAGTAGTTGTGTTCATGTTTGTCTATGTTGTCTTGTCTGGTCCTTGCATCACTGTGGTCACCTGGTGGGAAACGGCTGACCTCTTAACTCTCTTGCGTGTTGTTGGTCACTTTCCCATGCATTAGATCTGGGGTTGATACGTAAATTATGTTTAATACTTAATGCACAAATTGCAACAAAAGTTGTCTGCTTTTCTCTTCTGCTGATGTGTTTAAGAAGCCTCTATGGCAAACCATGTGGACCCAGATCAGACTGCTCCTATAGGAGCACTCTGGTTTGGGTCCACGCTGTTTGCGTCTATACTTAATTAGTCAGTAATGTAGACGACATTTTCAGATGCATTTTTTTCTTGGCGCTTTAAGGGTTAATCCTCCAGTAATAATGTTTTACTGACCGTTCCAAGGCGATGCTTCTTTTGTGGATCCATTTTGTTATTTATGTTTCACGTTTGTCTTTTGAATGCTGTTTTGTCTGTTTCTTGCAGCCTTGTGACCTCCTGGGAAATGACTGACCGCTTGGCTCTCTTGTGTGTGAGGTTTTCTTGTGTTATTTTTTTACTTTCCCATATAGTGTCTCTGAACAGATGCAGTACTAGGTTGTATCGATTTCTGATCTTTGCCTTTTTTACCCGGAATCATGGTTTCTGCACACCTTCTCAATGAGAGGAACATTTGAGCGTTTTCATGAAAGTCTTATAAAGGGGTCGGAGATATGAAGCAATCACGAACATGAAGAGTCAAACCCATGGCCTTGAAGTGCGACTGTGACCCTGAGTCTGTGTACCAGAGTCCAAGGTTCTGCACCATGTATAGCTCACTGAGAAGAACATTTGAGTAAAGCTTTAATGAAAATCTTCAAAACGTGTTTAGAAGATGTGGAGCAGACATGAAACTGAAGGGTAAATCACTTACAGTTTTTTTGAGCAATATAAGGAACATGGAGAATCGTAGATCTTTTTTTTATTTTTAGCTCTGGTGGCCATTTTGTTAGGAGGAGCGGAACTGTTTAGACAACTTTGGTAGAGGGCTTTATAAAGAACATTTGTCTAAAATTATTTTGAATTAGGACCATTGGTTCAGGAGATGTTGTTTAAAATATTTCTTATCTACATCTCTGTAGACCATCTCATTCAATGGAGCAGAGGAATTTTTGTAGAAGTCATTTTGAGGACCATTTCTGTTTTTGATTTGATTTGATTGTTTACATCCAATCAACAATCTTTCAGTTAAACAAGGACAGGTCTTCCTTGGTTTGAACCAGTACTAAGCTAGGATAAATGTGTCTTGCTCAAGGACCACAAGGCAGTGAGGCTGGTGAGGCTTGAACCAGCGGCCCTTCTGTCTCGAGTAAAGCACTCTACCACTGAGCCGCTGCGCTCCCATGGAACATTTCTGTGAAATTATTTTGAATTGGAGCCAGTGGTTCAGGAGGGTATGCTGTTTAAAATATTCCTTATCTACAGTTCTGATGGCCCCTTGTTCAGTAGAGAGAAACTATTTAGGCAATTTTGGTAGATGGCATTATGAGGAACAGTTCCGAGAAATTATTTTCAATTTGAACAAGTGGTTCAGGACTGGATGTCATTATCCAGAAATTTCTTATCTACAATAATGGCCACCATCTTTTTTTAGCGGAGGGGAACCATTAAGACAATTTTAGTAGAAGGCATCATGAGATACAGTTCTGTGAAATTACTTTTAACTTGAAAAAGTGGTTCAGGAGATGTCATTTAAAGATACTTTTAATTCTGGTGGCCAGCTTGTTAAACAGAGCTGAACGATTTAAGCAATTTTGGTAGAGGGCATTAACAGGAATATTTCTGTAAAAATACTTTTGAATTTGGTCCAGTGGTTAAGGAGATATCGCATAAAATATTTCTTATCTACAGCTCTGGTGACCTTCTTGTTCGGCAGAGCAGGACCAATTACTAGGTAATTTTAGTAGAAGGCCTTAGGAGGAATAATTACGGGAAGTAATTTTGCATTGGGGCCAGTGGTTTAGGAGGAGATGTTGTTTCAAGAGAAAGTTAGGTTGGTGTTATGTTAATGTTTGTTATTCTTAAATTTACAAAAAGTTATCCATGCTGTCAGCTAGCAATGGCATAGCCAGAACGCTGTAAAAAGTACGCGCATCAAAGGGAGACTACTGGATTAAGCAGCGATTCTCTTCAATTGCGCCTCTTTTCAAAATAGGAACTTCTATTAAATGAGAATTTGCTCCCAGAGAAAATTCTTTCCTTTATGAGCAGTTCCTTAGAGTATGGAAAACCACTTTTACCACCTCCCTTGAATGTTACTATCTTTATTACCAACGTGCGTAGGCTGGTTAACGGAAGCTATGGCTAGATCAACTAAGCCAGTTCAATAGGTTTGGGTATGTATCCTATACACATAAGTCACTCTTTAATAGTCCATTCACAGCTATAAAGAAACATATGCCCAGATAATGGAAAACTGCCATTTTTTTCTTATTCATTAATCAAAACATATGTTTTGGGTGTTCATACGAACCGTCTCATTGAGATGGTTCTTTTGAGTAGCCACAACATATGTTTTGGTTGAGAAATAACAAAACTGACTTTTTGATAATGCAGTCTTATCTGGAGACATGTAGTAAGTCAAGTTGTCTAAATTTAAGTCTGAGCTGCTCTCTACTTATATTATGTGTGCAGGCCTTTAGTTAAGAGTGCGTACCAAAAAAATAATTTCTTATTTCTCAACCAAAAATATGTTGTGGGTACTCAAAAGATCTGTCTCAATGAGATGGTTCTTTTGAGCACCCAAAACATATGTTCAAACTGATTACATATGCACAGGATTGTCTAAGCTTTCACTGCTCCACTATGGGATAAGTACCAAACCTAATGAACTGGATAAATACGGGCCTCATGAGAAAACCTGTGTTTTTTTTTGACAAAGCAAGATTCAAACCAGCATGCTCAGCTATAGAGACTAGCTAGAAAATTCAAATTTCACTCGTAGCAATTTTAAATATGATACTGTTTAGTAAGCAAATAACAAAGGCGCTGATCAGACTGTGCGGACACTCAGGCTCATCTGTGCCTTTGTTGTTATCACAACCCCGAAGACAGTTTTTATCAGTTACCTCTCATATAACATGCATTGTTGCACATTGCCTGATAAACATTGTCTATCTCACGACATGTGCCCTTTATCAGGTCAAGATGACGTCACACTTTTTGAATGACATCACTTATGACGCTGAATCAACACAAAAGTCGAAAATTACGTCATAATCGCTAGTTTGAATAGTGAAACAATGGGTAAAGCTGATAAATAAAATATCAGGTTTGTGACTTTGATATCAAGTTTACCAGGCTCGGCTTTGAAAACACTTGTTGAATCGCTCGGCAAGCCTTGCGATGTCAACAAGTGTTCTCAAAGCCTTGCCTGGTAAACTTGATATCAAAAGACACTCACCTAGTGTTCTCTATATCTCGGCAAGCCTCGCACTATCAACAAGCGTCCTCAAAGCCTTGCCTGGCTTGATATGAAAAGACACTCACCTAGTATTCTCTATTTCTCGCGTCGAGGCTGATATCTAATTGGTCGAGAATGATATCTCAAGCAGGTGTTAGGTGATTGAGTGGCAACCTTTAATAGGTAAAAAGTTTTACAATTGAGCAAGCACATAAGATTTTAGTCCTTATCGCACTGATGGGCAACTAAGGCTCAGGAAAGCCTGAGCAAATGCCAAGACTTGCAAGAGCTTTCACTGCTTTCATACACAAGTATGGATGTAGATGAAGTCTCAGTCCAAAATTTTGATCAATAGCCCTGCTGGATATGTAAGCATAGGCATTTAAAGGAGGCGTTTGTGGGTATACCATAAATACGAAAATCTAATTAACTGGCTCAATTACTGTCAATAGAGCCATTGTCCAGTGAAAGGTAAAAGTTGGCATGTGATCTCATCCAAGACTCAGATCAGCCTGCACATATGGGTATACTAAGGTCAAACCATTCTTCAGGCTGAAATTCAGAATCTGATCACTATTATCAGACTGTGTGGATCACAATCTGATTTCAATCTATAATGCTCATATGAGCTGCGACATGAGATTTCCGACAATGTGGTATGTGCGACCAGCAAAGCCTCAGATCAGCCTGTGCATAAACGCAGTCTGATCAGAGCCTTTGCTAATTTCTTGAATATTAAATGAGTGTTAAGCTACTGAATTAACATCATTTGGAGTTTCTAAGCTTAAAAGGAGGCTGAACAGACTCGTCTGAGTCTATTCATGTCAAAATACCATATTGATGGAAATCACGTGCCGGGGCTCATTTCAATCTTCAATGTACATATATATGCCAATTTGTAACTTATGCTGGGTACCAGCTGAGGTATTACAATGTAGAACTCTACTGGTAACATTTTACAGTAAAAGTGAAAATATTGTCTTACCCATCAGTTTTAGCATATACTGAACAAATTTCTATTTGGTCATCTCTGTTTTATTCAAATATTCAACAACAAAGTGAAACAATTTCAAAAACAATACTTCAATCTTTAGTATGGTAAACGAATTACCAGGGCCATTAAATTATAAAAACAAAATTTCAACATCATATCTTTCATACTTTTGCAAAAATCAAACACAAAGGATGACCAATTTCCAGAGATGACAAATTAGAACTTTTGTTCAGTGTATGTTTTGGGTGCTCAAAAGAACCCACAACATATGTTTCAGTTGAGAAATATGAAAATTATTTTGTGTTATGAACTCTTAACTAAACTCTTAACTAAATGCCTGATGATGCTATGTAATTGTTCTGTCTTTGGTCTGTTCGTCACTTGAACTGGTGTCAATGCTCCCTTTAGCTTGCATCTCCAATAAAGTATCTTGTGTCTCATGATCAGCTTCATGTATTTGATCGATGTCATTTAAATGCTTTTCAACAGTATAGTTCTCTGACACTCTCACATTGCCTTTCTGGTACTCTTCTCTCACAGCGTTTAGCAGAACATTGGATAACAACCTCTCATTGTTTCTATGTGTGTGAATCACTGGTGGATAGGGATTTTCTACAAAAGATCAAAGTATAAATAAAAACATACAGCACTCTATGAAAGAAGCTGTCCTGTTTATGTAATGCTGACATTATCCTGTTTATGTAATGCTGACATTATCCTGTTTATGTAATACTGACGCTGACATTATCCTGTTTATGTAATGCTGACATTATCCTGTTTACATAATGCTGACATTATCCTGTTTACACAGTGCTGACATTATCCTGTTTATGTAATGTTGACATTATCCTGTTTATGTAATGCTGACATTATCCTGTTTATGTAATGCAGACATTAACTCTTTGCTACTGTTGCCAACCAAGAGTGACAGTGACATAATAGTTTGTTTACAATTGTTAAGTAAAATATTAACTTGTACACTCCATTTGAGCTAACATTAATCATTAGATAACTTGTGTTTAATCCTATCCTCCTGATAGGATTAATACACAAGTAATCTATAGATTAAAAGTCCCTGATAACTTTGTAAACAAAACATGATGTCACTGTCAGTCTTGGATGGAAGGACAGTAGCTAGCGGTGAATTTAAACATCTGCTGATCAGCCTGATGTTCTTTGCAAACAGTCTGGACCCACACCAGAATCAAAACTCTTTGACACTCGGATAGTTAAGCGTTTTTGAAAAAAAATTTGTGAAAAAAAAAAATTTAAAAAAAACAGTCAACAGATGAACAAAAAGTATGAAAAATATCCAGCATGTAGTTAGTGTAAAGCCTTTTGTACTCAATGGATTCTCGGATACATGTAGAGGATGTTATACGAGTGATCATGTCATATGAGATTTATTAAACAAGCCTTTGGCAACTTTAATGATTTCAGTGGTTTAGATAAACACAATTTTTGAGCGTAAATTATTAATATCTTCTTACCCATCACTTTTCATTGAGACAGTTCGTCTGAGTACCCAAAACACATGTTTTGGAGAAATAAGATAATATTTTTGGTACGTACTCTTAACTGAAGTCCTAATTTAATATAAAATGATTACAAGTACTAGTGTAAGATGGCCTTTTTAATGTGATTTTATTGCCTTCAAAGTTTGTTTACTTCAATGAAAATCAGCTCTGTTGTCATGACATTACTTGCATGCCAAAAGTGTTACGTAACTTTTGGTGATATTATTCATGACATGACGTTAACTGTTGAATAAAAGTAACGTAATATGATAAATATTAATGGGATAAGGACCAGGCCCCGTAGTGAAGTCAGTAAGGAGTCCGGCTGCAGATCCAGGGGTCCCCAATTCTATCCCTGCCAGAAGATTGATCATGAAATAATTTCTACGGTAATTGAAGTCCACTGATTCAAATAGGGTCATTGTCAGTTACAAGCAAAAGTATATGCACAAAGTACTGATTAACCCCTTAGTCAAGCTTGCCTTGGAAAGAGTGTGGTTAGGTGAACTGACTGTCATACCTGTTGACTTGGAGGCAAAACACCAAACCAAACAATCACATACAATAAGGATAATTTTGTCATTTAAACTTTTAAAGAGGCAATAAAAAGTTTTTGTTTTTTGTTTCAGAATACTGACTTAAGTACATATTTGGATTTATAGGGTTCTGCTTTTGATTAGGTGTATTCTAAATGACTATGTAGTGGAAATGATTATTTTTTACAGATCCACGGCCTGAGGAAAGCACCGCCAGACATGGAAACCATAGAATTGGAGCTCTGTGTAGAGATAACTCGTCTCTAGGAGTAGTTACTATAAACATTGAGGGTGTGATTGCCAATAGACTGTTCTTGGAGGAATTATGTGCTGATAATTATATTGTTCGTCTTCAGGCATTGGCTCTGAGACTTTCAAAAAGTTTAGATACATGTATTACCAGGCCTTCAGATAAGAGTGTGTACTGGAAAATTACTTTTCTTATTTTTCAATCAAAAATAGGTTGTGGGTACTCAAAAGAACCATCTCAATGAGACGTTTCTTTTGAGCACACAAAACACAATGTTTAAATTGATGGGTAAGGAAATAAATGCAGTTTTAGATCACAAACTATCCTAATCTGAACCTAAGTATGTAATGTATTACACATTTCAAAACCTTTGATGTGCTCATCAGGTGTCATGATTCCAATGATGAATTAGCCAATCTCACACTTAAACATTTCTAGAGGCCTATCAGGAGTTACTATTATGTTGTCTAATAAATTGACAGATAAAATGAAAAAAGTCAATAAGCAATGCTTATTAGATACCCCCCGCACAGTAAGGGTCAGTGAAAAAACTTGGCAATTTATAGTTCGAACAAGGAGACCTTAGTTTTGATAAGAATATTTCAGTAGAATCTGTGCAAACAAAAATTATAAACTCCTTCATGCATATGTTCAATGTGTCTACATTGTATAGGCAAAGTATCAAATTGCTCCATAAAAAGCTGTGGTAGGAGTTGATCGGCCCATAAAGGCACTGTCTATGCATATACAAACACCTTATTAGGGAAAAATTGTCTAAGTTCTCACAGCTGTCATTTTGTCAAAAATTATTTTTTCTGAACTAAACTCCTTCATGCATATGTTCAATGTGTCTACATTGTATAGTAAAAGTATCAAATTGTTCCATCAAAAGCTGTGGTAGGAGTTGATTGGCCCGTGTAAGGCCTATAATAGCATAAGCATAAAGCACTATATTAAAAGCCATTTAGAACTACAAAGGGAAATAACTCTAATAGAATTGGCCCCTAGCCCTTACTTTTTTGTCTAAAGTATTTGTCTTGCATATATGAACATGTTTGCAAGGTTTGATGAAAATCCATTAATGACTCTTCGAGTATATTAAAAGCCATTTAGAACTACAAAGGGAAATAACTCTAATAGAATTGGCCCCTAGCCCTTACTTTTTTGTCTAAAGTATTTGTCTTGCATATATGAACATGTTTGCAAGGTTTGATGAAAATCCAGCAATGACTCTTCGAGTTATTAAGGAAACAAAGCGTTACGGACGGACGGACGGATGGACGGACGCACGGACGCACGGACGGACAACGTGAAAACAGTATACCCCCTACAAACAAAGTTTGCGGGGGGTATAAATTAGGAAACTAAATGTAGGGAACGAGAGAATTATTGCATTGGAACTAGACTTTGGTCAAAATTTTTGTTTTATTTAAGAAATGAATTCAATTTTTGGAATGTTCATGGAATCATGAATACTTCGGGTCTCTTGCAAAGTCAGTGAGTATTCATGATTTCATGAATAGATCAACAATTGAATTCATTGCTTATATTTATATTTCATTAAAAATATCTAAAATATTAAATTATTTATAATTTAGGAAACAAAACAGTTTTGTATTAATGTGTAATTGTATTAACCGTTTTGTTAGAGTGTCAAACGGAAAAGCGGAACAGCCAGGGTGTACACGGACAGCCAATGGAGCAAACAAGAAGCTTGTTTTGCATGTGCGACTCAGGTGTGGCTTGCTATCAATCACAGCACCAGTGTCACTTCTAGCAAATGAATTTGATTTTCAAAGTCTATTGCACGGGCAATGAGCTTAGCAGCTGTCAATCAATTTTGTGTAATTCATGACGCTATGAACAATTGCAAAAATCTAAATAAGTAAGGGTGCAAAGATCAGGAATCATTTAAGGCTTGCTTCGAAAATGTAAATATTAGTAGTTAAATAGAATATTAAATTTAAGAGTCTGCATGGTGTGATTGAGGCATTTCCTGATCATACTCACTTACTTTTTTGATATTTATTAAAATTATTTAAAAAATTACCTTTCAATTCTAGAATTGATCTGTCCATTCCTAACCCTGGGTAGGTCCGTGGTAGCTTGTAGATTCTGCTGAATGAGGTGGTATACTTGCTATACCTAGGAGCTAGAACTTTGAATAATTTGTGTACAAGATCTTTTTCCTGCAATATATGAGCCAGTGCATGAGATTTCCAAAAATGTGGCATTTTGACATGTGTAGACTCAGATGAGCCTGTATACAGCCTCCTTTTAGGCTTAGAAACTCCAAATGGTGTTCAGTCAGTAGCTTAACAATCATATAATACACAAACGACTAGCAAAGGCTCTGATCAGACTGCACGTATGCGCAGGCTGATCTGAGGCTTTGCTGGTCGCACATACGACATTGTTGGAAATCTCATGCACTGGCTCATATAGTGTGTGTATTTCCAAAATAGAAAATATCTATTAAGCATATTAAAAGCTAAATGTTTGCATATGATATAAATGGAGTTTAGCACTTTTCAGAATGCTAGAATTCCGAGAATTAGATGTGTTACCTGGCAAAACATTGTCAAAAAAGGACCACAACTAGAAATGGCTCCTAGCTTTAATTATTTTTTTTATATAAATTAATAATTCATTTTAAATAAAAAAAAAATAAGTAAATATGGACCTATTATATTGTAAGATTTCGGAACTCTTGTGAGGTAATCAGCAAAGTCTCCGACAAGTGAATGTTAGGGCAAAGATTTGGTAACAGTGAAATGTTTAAGCGCCTCAGTGGCTTAGGCTGCAGTTCGTTCTAAGGCGGTGTTTCTGTTTTTGTTGATACATTGTTTTTTGTTGCTCCCTTTGATTGTTGGGTTTCTGTGTTTGGTCCTTGTTTTGTTATCATACCTAGTACTTAGTGTCCTTCCCAGTTCTGTAATCATCTTGATGGGGAAGAAAGAGATGGTTGCTTTACTCTAATTGTCTTCCTGATGTCTTGTGACTGTAAGAGTTCTATGGCTCTTACTCATGGTGCTGTGGGTTGGTCTGCATTGTGTGATTGTGGTATTTTCTGATCATATTATAAAACATAGCCCAATTTTTATCCAGCTGGGTGGGAAAATCCATCATTAAACAAATCTTACCAATAGCCAGTGGTCAGCCATCTTCATAGTTGGTTTATGCTTATCACCATGTAATATGGCCAAATTGATCAACTGAAACAGTAAACAAATCATGTGAGCCCTGGGCCTGAGGTTATAAAACCTTTTCATGCTCAATTCAACTGAGAATTTTGCCCCACTACCCAAAAGAATATATACCTTGTTACTCAAAGTGTTAACTCATCCACTGTTAGATTCTGAAGTTGTTACATACACAATGATTCTAATAGCCATTATTCACTCATATTGATTGGTGCTTGTTTAGCCTTTTCATGTCTAAAATAAATCCACTAATAAATTAACCTGGTTCAAACAATAGCCAATAAGATTTTGGTGAATGAATATATATCTACAGATCAGTCTAATGTTATTGTTTTCATCCAAGGTTGTTGACCAGGAGATAACAATTTTGACAACATGACTTTTTATTGTGGTGGGCAAAAATGATTCCGCTCAATGCAATGTCCATTGAGCTGAGCCAACATTTACGTGAGGAAAAATCATCTTAAACGATATCTAAGCTCTAGGTTTTGATATGGATATATGTAGAATAAGTATCGGACATTGATTTACAATATTTTTTTGCGAAAGAAAAAAACAGAACAAATTAATCTTATTAGTTTTTATATGTCGTCGGCCGGGAGCCAAAAACTTGTACCTTTGATTTTCACATTTTTCAGGAGAGACAAAAAACTGATTAACTTTTGCTAGGAGTGTCCTATATTGCTGAAAGTCATACAGGATTCTATTAAGTAACATCCAAATTCACTGTTATTGGTGTTTTGAACTTCCAATAAAGATTTTACTGTCATTATGTAGAGTTTCACTTGAGTTCCATCATTTTGATCATTTTTTTTTGTGAAAATCTATCCTGTTACAACATTTTAAGCATCTTTCTCATGGCAAAACCTCGTATCTCGGTAAAATGAGCACCAAAATAATGGATTTTTTCATGCATACAATATTTTGAAGCATGATTGATGCTTTTACGGGGGTTCTAATTGGCCAAGAGCTACGAGAATTTGACAGAATGTGCGCCATGCGGTTGGTATTCCCGCGTTGACAAAAAGCTGTTTTGGTAAAAATCAGAGTTACGAGGTTTTGACTCCCAACTGATGATGTGCTGTCTCTGTGTCCAATACAGGTAAACAACAGTTTACTGCTAACAAAAGTATTGACCAGCTTACGGATAAAGACTGTAGTAAGGGGCAGTGTTCCGGATAATATTGATTTGTGATGTAATGTTCGGACTCGTCTATAGTAACAATGATAGTAATTTAAGGTTGCACAGTAAATTCCGCACCCTGTATTTACCAGTAATTATGGGACTGGCAAATTCTCCTCATGTTGATAAGAAAACTGTGCAGTAAAATATCTTCAGTATAAATTGCATATCTAGGATTATTATCAAAAATCAATAGTTCGATATATTATGTTTTAGACTAGCTGTATTGTCATATTTATTGAAAGATTATCCAACTATTTTCAGAACTTTTAGCCGAAAATCGTTATAAGTCAACCTAAAAACATGTTATAACTTCAATTTTATTACAGTTACTTGTGACATTTCAACTTCGCATACCGGGAATAACTTCTAAAAACCTCAGTATTGTTCAGATTCAATTTTATTGGTTGTAGTACTCTGCTACCAGCAATTATTTTCTGTAAAAACGACTGATAATATTACTATTCAGGGGACAAAAATTCCACTCATCCGCTACTAATTATGAGTGAAATCTAGAAAGGACGAGTAATTCTTCCCAAAGCACTTATCCTGAAGTACAAGTGCTATGGGAAGAATTGCTCATCCTTTCTAGTTTCACCCTAGAAATCTGAAGATGAATCTGAGTATTGACTGTGAAATCTTTCTGTCAGTATAGCTAATTTCATACAGAGTTTTACCGACACATTCCGATTAGCTCTGAGCTCTCCCGAATAGAAAATTATCTGACCAATCAAAAAAACTTCCCAACAACGTGACGTATATTTAAATAAGCATTGCAGATACCAGATGTCGACAAGTGAAACGTGCAAATTAATTTAGTTTTAGGTTATATTGGGAACTTCTATCACTAGATTGACTTGATAGCTCAATGCCATGTTACCAATGATGTTTTTGGTGTGTTTTTGAGTCATTCTTGAATCTTCATATGGTGAAATGTTTACATAAGCACCGACTCAGTCAGTAACACCAGTGCTGTGACGTGCTCAATACTGACGTCATCCTGTAGACAACCACGGGTGCTGTTTGAAAAAAAAACAACATAAAATTGGTTTTCGGGGTAACAATAAACATACACAGCGGCTCTAAGTGGCCCCTTACAACTAATCCTCACTTTGTATGCAATATATACAAGCCTGTTTGCATACAAAACAGAATTTCATTTGTTGTTTTGATGCTGGCCTCAAGTACATGGCTACTCGGTCTCGTGGTAACGGAACAAATTTCGATTGGCTGAGGTAGTCATGTGACATAAGTACATGTGATTTGAGTCCCGATGAGAATCCGGAAAAGTATGGAAGGCCTATGAAATCAGCTATATGGGATGCAGTTATGAATTTGACTGGGTAAATATAATATTAACAGCGATATAAGAAACTTAAAAAGCATATTACATAGTACTCGCTTATGTTCTTTATTGCATAAGCTTTCAAAGTACAAGTACATGTGTTTGCGGGAAGAGTGAATATTGTAAGTCACTCGTGCTGTGGGACAAGTGCACTATTGAACTATTTTTGTCCCCTGTTATTTTTATCACAGTAAATACCAGTTTTCCCTTACAGTCCAAGATGGTGTCCAAAACATCTAAAAAACTGCTAAACAAGTTTGTGTTTGATTTAATATCTAGATGTATAATACCTGTTACTACATATTGATGAAATTTTAGAGCCGTACCTGTAGTCAATCCTCAGTGGACTGTCTACAGGTACGGGCCAATATCACTAGACTAAGAGTCTAAAGATACTGGACCGTGCCTCTAGACTTGGGAGTCTAAGGATACGGGTCTGTACCTGTAGACGCTTCATTCTACTTGCGCTTGCCTTCATCATGTGGGAAATGACGATTCTACCGAAAAAAGTATTGCGCAATTTATACACACAGTGTAACTGTGTTATTTAGTCATATTTTTCTTATACCCAATAGTTTGTAGAAATTAGGTGGCAAATAAACATTTTTTCATTTATCCCAATTCGTTGACACTTTGTCTGCTGCGATGGCTATCATCCCTACTTCAAATTCCCATGACTAGCACGTGGTTAGCTATGGCAGTAAAAAAAGTATAGACCGCCGTGCCTGCCTTATTTGTTGTGTAAAAATTAGAAAAAAAATGTGTATTTTTACATTATACTATGGCTCAGTTGAATCCCCTTTATTCAAATATTTAATTATTTAGGAACAGATCAAATCAAATTAATATTACAGCTAGCATTCAGCAAGACGATTGCTAAACTAGAAAGGACACCTAGAACCACACATTAAACCAGGAACTCGACATAAGACCCCACAGCCAATGGGACCAACAACAAACAATGAATAAACAACAACAGTCCCACCTTTGAGTTGTGCTGAATCAAATATATGATTAGTTCTGCAGTATATATAACTGTTCATTACCTGAAAAATGGATAAGATACTCTCGTTTAATTTGATCATACTTTTAAAAGTATTGCATGTCTGGCTTCCCATAAAACTGGGTTTTTGAAAAGTGCGCGATTGTTGATGACATAGATAGCAAGTAGCCATTTTTTTCTGGGATATTCGAGGCCGGTTGGAGCATGGGAAAAGAGGTTTTCTAAACTTATCATAAGTTATGTGGCGAGGATTTACATGAATAAAGGCTAGACTATACCAGCCTTTTATTGTTTGATGTGACTGAATTGATCAAATATGCCGACAAGCGTTATGTGCGTGGTTATTGCTAACACAAGGATATTGGGGTTCTGGGTCATTTCGGCCCATAACAAAATTGGCCCATGTCAATTTCGACCCATAGCAATTTCGGCCCATATCAATTTCGGCCCATAAATTTTGTCGACCTTGATATCTGCAAAAGAGATAATATATTATTGGAAATATTTAAAATTTATAAATAGAGTTATATTGAGAAAAAAAACAACTGAAAATATATTGCCTTTACAAACTAGTAAAGACTAGAAAACGCTTAGACTGGTATCTTTATTAGAAGAAATAATCATAAATCACATTTATATAGATCTTTATTTTCCATTAGCAAATACAACTTGTTCAGTGAGTAAAACTGAATAATTGGGTTAAGAAAGAATCTGTGACAGTGTGCTATTTAGTTACAAAATGCTTATAGGTATATCGGTTATTTCCCTCAATTCCAGAGAATTAAGGAAATTCATTTTATTTTTCATTTTTTCGTCTTTCATAAAATTTGATTAATTTTGGCTTGCAAAAGCAAGATTTTGAAGTTTAGAGAAACAGGATATTCACACACCTGACAGGTGGTCACAAAAAGGTCTTAATCACTAATCAGCTTTCATGTACAAACAGTTTTCTCATTTTGCTTATTTTGCATATAAAACTTTTAATATTTTCACACCTTATCAAGTTGAGAAAACATATTTCAGACCAAAACAGGAAATCACCTTAGGATTAATTTAAGATGCTTTCACAGGTGTTTAATCTTCAACTGGGCAGGCATCTTAAGTAACTCAATTCATCTCATGTCTAAAAGTTTTGGATCATTTTAGATCAACCAATTATAAAAAAAGTTAACATATTTTGATTGACAGGTCGGCATGAGTGAGCCTTGCTGGTTTCCATTTTGGTAATTTTCTGGGAGTTCAATTTAGGCAGTCGAAGTGTAAACATCTAATTTCTAGTTATGGTGAAATGCTAGTGCACTGGTCAGCTACAGACCTTAAACCTTAGTGCCTAGTTGTAGCTATCTCGAGTTCTGAAACCTAGGAATATATCTTAAACTATAGAACTTAGTATTAAGAAGAATTTATATAGAACTTTGTATTGTGGAGAATAAGTTAGAACATTATGATAATTATTGTGGAGAATAACTATATACTTGTTATCTGTTATTAATTTGGAAAGCTAGAAAAGAAGAAACAAAATAAATTAGGAAATAGACACCAACATACTTGTGTTTCTATGGCCTATGATCAGGCCCGACTTACAACTCAAACGAAAATCTGTCGATCAGCCTGCTCGCAGTTCAAGGAAAAGTAACTGCGAGCTAGTGGGATCAGTGTGGCCTGCACGAGCTTAATTCCCAATTTTGCACAAAAGCGGGCCACCCCCACGAACCCCTGGTCACAAATCGCTTGCGTTTTATATGCGAGCAGGAAACGCTCTGGATAGAGTGCGCAAATGTGCAGCCTCGTCTGAGCCTTGGCTACCTGTTGCCTATGTGATAATCACTTCTCTTACATACCAACTCCTAATCAATTAAAACGGACCATTCTTATTAATTATTATGTTTGTGTGGATAATAACAGGTAAGCTGATCTAATTTTACAAATTATAGTCAAACATGCCAATTATGAATTATCATACCTGTGGGCAGAAATTGTATAAGCCGATTTGGTTATGGGCCGAAATTGTTATGGGCCGAAATGTCCAGTGACCGGATATTGGTACTGGTTACCTGTTTATCCATTACTGACCACCTGTAAACCGGTAACAAGCAATTAATGTAGATATGGTGAATACTGATATATATCTATCTTATCTATCTTCCATTATGTCTTAACCCCCGAGGGGGACGTCAGACGGGTATTCCGGAATACCAAGTGCTGAGGGGGTTAGTTGAAACAAAGTGATAGAAAAAGGTGGTGAGATGAGTTTGTACAGTGCGAGAAGGAGTGTTAGTATAGGTAAAAGATAAAACAGAAGCTGGTATTCAGAGGGACACATTAATTACCCGGCAGACAGCACCGCTAAACTGTGCCAGGGTGGGAAGGGTCGGTATGTTGGCAGAGAGGGCGTTCCAGTGGATAATTGTTCCAGGGAAAAATGTGAACCTGTAATATTCTTTGAGAGTCTGGATCTGTCTGTATGAACCCCCCTTTCCAGAAATCCCGGATCCGCCCCTGGGCTTGCACTTCACGATACGCCCTTGACGCAATGCGATCGCGAAAACTAATGTCACCTGTTCTGCATACTGTCTTGTTTCGTCCAAGTATTCGTGGTGGCCTTCTATCCTCTCGTGTCTGATAAATGTTGTAACAATCTTTTGAAGGCGCTTTTCTCTCTCTGCAGGACCATTAGGCTGTCTAGGAATTTTCATTTTACGAGCTTTGCCTTTTATTGGAAACCGCAACATTTTGAACCGGATGTAAATTTTGGACAGGCTTGATTATTTTGAGGTAGTTCGATCATTCAACTGAACTTTAGTCCGGGTAAGTCTGGTTCCCGTCACGTGTTAAACATTCAATCGGCAGCCAATCACTGCCATCGAAACAAAATACTGGTTTCTTAATTTTTAAGAGTTTGGCAAATGCGGAGAACCAGTATCGACCAAAGTAAAAGGTATGGTTGACCAGCAGGAACTGGACATGCGCAGACAAGGGCTAAACAGGAACAGGAAGATAGATAAGTGATCACGTTACGCTAAACCAGAGTGAGTTTGATCAACTTTAGTCTAACCGCAGTACCTGCAGTTGAATGATCGAACTACCTCGCAGTTTATGTTTTTGTAAGATCCTGCGCGTAGACTATCTACGGCTGGGTTAAATCCACCACCGCCTTCTTCTTTACGCATTTTATAGTCACCCGGCTATAATTATGTATAGGAGTGTAAATCTTATCCTGCGAGGGGAGATCCACAGGTAGAATTAAAATCCTCTATATTTACAAGTTAAAACTATGTACAGTGGTCGGGTCTGAAAGCCCCTGCCGAGCCGAGCTGCCGACCCACATAGTTTATTTTTCAATATCATCATCTGTGGAGGTTTTTAAAAAATAAATATTATCTAAAATCATCACATAGACTAAAAGCAATAAGTGGAACATTAATAATAATAGTTAATAGTTATAATTTGATTCTAATTCCCATTTCATTAAGGTTAATCAAAATGTCTGTAAATAGACCCGAATGTGGCCTTAGGAAAATGACGATTTTCGTGAAATTAACGCATTTTTAAGTAAGATTCCTTTAAACTTTTCTTCAATTATCTTTTATTTTCAGAATGTTTGCCAAACTTGCTTGTAGGCCTCTCAAATTTCTAATAAAAATCAACTGAAACCTTGATTCACTCGGCTGTGGTTTTCAGACCCCCTGCGAGCAATAAAATGGCAATAAAATCAAAATTATTGTTATCTACTATTACTTTTATTGTTCCACTTATCGATTTTAGTCTATGTGATGATATTAAATAAAAATTATTTATGAAAAATCTTCACCGAGGATGAATTTGAAAAGATAAACTATGGAGTTCGGCACTCGGCAGCTCGGCTCGGCAGGGGCTTTCAGACCCGACCATGTACAGTTTGTGGAGGCATCTAAGGCAGCCACCTTCTTCTTTTCGTTTTTCTTTTCGTCGATAGATTCCTCCTCTGTTCATCTACATCTACATCTATATTGTACACGCTGTCCGTCACACTTAATGATTAAAGCGTGGGTGGTTGCGTCTTAAGAAGAGTGAAAAGAAATGATAGGAAAGATAGAAGTGAAAACAAAAAATAAGAGTTGATAGGAAAACCAGAAGAATGTGGAAAGATTGGCCAATGCATTAAATTCTTCACTCCCGTCCAATCTAACTTCCGTGGCGGTACCAGGGCACAGGAGGTCCCTGCTAGCATAGCACAAGGAGATCATTAGAACCTACTGCATTGACCGGCCCTGGACAGATTTTTAGAATGATAGGATGCTAAGCTTCCGTTTGAAGAGTACCAAACTGGGAGCATCAGCCACTGTGGCTGGTAGGGAGTTCCAAAGTCTGACAGTCTTTGGAAAGAAGCTGTTCAGGGAGTAGTTACTGGATGCCGCGATTTGTCGGAATTTGTGAGAGCAGAGTCTGTGTCCTTTTAAAGGCTGGTGTTAGGTACTCCTCCTGGGGGATGTCCACCCTGAGGCATTCCGCTGACGACTGGAATACTATCCGAGGTCCCCGCTAGCATAGCACAAGGAGATCATTAGAACCTACTGCATTGACCGGCCCTGGACAGATTTTTAGAATGATAGGGTGCTAAGCTCCCGTTTGAAGAGTACCAAACTGGGAGCATCAGCCACTGTGGCTGGTAGGGAGTTCCAAAGTCTGACAGTCTTTGGAAAGAAGCTGTTCAGGGAGTAGTCACTGGATGCCGGGATTTGTCAGAATTTGTGAGAGCAGAGTCCGTGTCCTTTTAAAGGCTGGTGTTAGGTACTCCTCCTGGGGGAATGTCCACCCTGAGGCACTCCGCTGACGACTGGAATACTATCCGAGGTGGTACCTTCCACTAGCACTTGCTGAGTTCTGTCTGTTAGAAAAGCCCGGGTCCATCTTTGGGTTGCTCCTCTTGTGCCGTAATGCCCTAGTTTCACCATCAGTCGCTCATGGGGCACGCGATCAAAGGCTTTTGAAAAGTCAAGGATGATCATGTCGTGCTGGTGTCTCTTGTCCAACCCTGCGATCAGTTCCTGCGCAAAGGTGAGCAGCTGAGTTTCGCAGCTACGTCTGGCCCTGAACCCGTGCTGGCAATCGGTGAGGATATGATGTTCATCCAGGTGATTGAGGACATTACTGGTGACTATATGCTCCTGGATCTTGCAACAAAGGCTGGTGAGGGAGACTGGTTGGTAATTGGCAGGCTTGTACTTCTCCCTTTTTTTAAAGATTGCCGTGACATTTGCGGTCCTCCAGTCCCTTGGTACAATTCCAGTATCGAAACTCCGTTGGAAAATTGTGGTCAATATCCGTGCGATCTCATTAGCCATATCCTTCAAGATTCTAGCAGGAAGTAGGTCTGGTCCTGTTGCTTTGTTGGGGTTGAGCTTGAGTTTGGTTACCAATATTTCTGGCATGGCAGGGAAAGGTTGGCCCTCTGGGGTTGGTATGCTGCTCCTATCCTCCTTGGTCCATGTATACTCATACTGCCTATTGAGGATATCTGCTTTGTCCTTAGGTTTGGCGTGCAGTCTTCCATTTTCCTTCAGAGGCGCAATCCCACTTGTATCCTTCTGCATAGATTTGATGAAAGACCAGAAACGCTTTTGCTTAGGATGATGTTCTTTTCCGGGTTCACCTTCATCAATTATATGGTCTACAAAATTCCAATAGGACTGACGTTCGGCCTTTTGTAGTCTGGCTTTAGTCTCCTTGTAATTAGGGATGTCCTTTGAGTTCTTTGTCCTCCACTGCTTCTTGAAGAGTTTGTCCCTTTTCCGTATCAGAGTCTTGACCTCCCAAGATACCCATTTATTTTGTTTCTTATTTCCACGCAGTTGTTTGGACGGGATGTATTTATTCATCAGAGAGTGCATCTTGTTTTTAAAGAGTGTCCACAGTTGTTCCACGTCGATGGTATCTCCTTGACTTTCAAACTCTGTTTGGAATGATAAGATTTCCGCTCTCATGCCCTCATAGTCGCCTTTTCTGTATTGGTAGACTTTTCTAGCAGGGATCTTGACATTCAATGGCTTCAGACTAGATTCAATGAGGACTGCTTCATGGTCAGAGATCCTGGGATCACTTCTACTTTGTTGATAAGTGTCTGGTTGCTGGTGAAGAAGAGGTCGAGAGTACTGGGTGTGGTTTCTGTTATCCGTGTTGGCTCGCTAACAACCTGGTCGAGGAAGGAATTCCGCATGATGGTCAGTAGTTGGTTACACTGTGTGCTGTTTGAGGCATGTGGGGCCGTACATTCCTCCTCCCAATTGATGTTTGGCAGGTTAAAATCTCCTCCTAACCAAAGGTGAGCGCCTTTATCCGTTGGAATGCGGTTCAATGTAGCCTGTTGGTGTTGTAAGTATTCTGGATCAGTCTTGTCTGGTGGTTTGTAGAACGATCCAACATATACGTCGCTGCTACCAGTAACCTTGACTTTGACCCACAGCACTTCACAATCTGTGTTACTATCAACCGTCAGGTCCTCAGGCTGGCTGCTATGGTATTGCTTGGAAACGAGAAGAAAAACGCCTCCACCGGCTCCCACTGGTCTGTCCCTTCTATAGCAATTAAAACCTTCCGGGAACACCTCTTGTGATTTTATGGTAGGATTCAGCCACGATTCATTTCCAATCACAATATCGGGTTGTAGCGATGAGACTATATTTCGAAGTTGTGCAGGTTTTCTGCTTGTTTTTATGGACTATCAGTTAAGCATGACGATACGTCCAGGCAGATCTTTCCGCTTGGCTGTATCTTGCTGTGGTATAGACCTCGTTGGAGATGAGGTGGCGTTTGGGAAACTGAAACTTATCTCTGACTCTGGGCTGAGGTGCTCGTTACCACTAAGCTGTGGAAAAGAGCTTGATACCTCGAAGATAGTTGTGTCAAATATGCTGGTGGATATGTTTGGCACACCACATTGAAAACACTCCCAACTTACATACCTGAGGCCATCGTAGATACAGTCAGGCATCCCCATGCTTTCCTGGTGGTACCACACATCACATGAGTCACAGCATACACCAGGTGTTGTCCATTTTACTGCCTTGTGACAAATAGCATATGGAAATTTTACAGGGCGGGGGCCTGGATTAGGCTCTGGTGCATACGACTGTGCAAGGAGAATGCTGCAGAGATACAGTAAGACAAGCTTGCGACGGCAGACAGGTCAGTTTGGTTTGGGCAGTGAACATCACATCGACCCGATAAACTGAGTGCATATCGGCAGATTGGACAAGTTGCTAAACTGAATAGTACTAAGATCTGTGTTCAAGAAGATTACCCTCATCATGGTGACAATCCCAGTAATTTGACTGGATAACTTTGCAAATCAGAATATACTTAAGGAAACTTCTAACGCATACAGTGAACAATTTACTACAAACGCTTGATTATGTTAATATCATTCAATTTTTCGTTGTTAAGCAAAAATTCAATATTATTCACATCATATGTGAAAATTTCAAAACAATACCTTGGGTATTATGCAAAATACAGCTGATTTAATTTGAAAGGGTCAAAATAGGAAGTCACAAAAATTGGAATTTAGGCCCAAGTCTGCATTTCAGTGAGGCAATTTTAATTTCATTTGTCAAGCTGAACAATGGAAACCGTCATTTTGTAATAAAAAATGCATGAAATTCACGATGGATTAGGCGTCAGACACTATGACGACCTTGGCAGAAAATGTCCATTGGTGGGTCACTGCTTGGTGTTTGTCTTTAGATAGGGCCCACTGTGGCTCAACCGGGGGAGGGTTTATTTTAGCTTGACTGTCTGTTAGTTCAGAGCGATTTTCTTTGTTTCATCACAGTAATAATTTGATTGTTTCCCCGTGATGATACATTGGATATGTAAAGAAGCCTCCACGCGAGCTTAACGTCTTTTTTGTTTTGACAACAGCATAATCTAGGGCGAAGATTTGGCCAGTAAAAATAATTTAAGCCCCCAGTAACTTCTACTTAGCGCTCTAATGCGAATTGTATGTTGTTGTTGGTTAATTGCTTATTGTTGCTCCTATTGTTTGTGTTATATTTTTGTATTTGGTCCAATTTTTGTTGTGCAGTACTTAGTGTCATTTCTAGTTTTGAATCACCCGGCTGGGGAAGAGAGAGATGGTTGCTTAAAAATTGTTTTTAATGTCATGGGACTGTTAGTGCTATATGGCTCTTTCTCGCTGTGCAATGGGTTGGTCTGCAGTGTGTGAGTGTGGTATTTCCTTGCCATATTCTACCGAATTTTTTCATGCGATTTTGAACAGTTGAAATATAAAAAAATCCACACTGTGAGTAACACTAGCAGGACTCTGCTGCTAGCTAGCAGAATAATTGTTTAAGTATGGCTATCCTGCTCCCCAGATCTAAAGTCAATCGAGCACATATGCGATGCGATTGTCAGGAAAAATTTAATTACTTGTGTTTGCGCATTGTCCGTTCACTTTTATAGATGTAGAAGATAGAAGTTGGATGTTTTTTCTTATTTTATGAATAATAGAATACAGACTGACTTACCTTTGAAAATGACTCATGTCTCATTAATCCATGTTACTAAATGGATTACATTTGCCAAATTGCTATTCTGTTTTCGTATTAATTTGTTTGAAAATGGTAAATTTGCGACTTTCGTTTTTTGGAGTTTTCAACTCAAGCTTCAATATTTTAAATACTCTTAGTCAGTTTTCTCTTAAAATAGCCATGCATTACCGGAAACCATTGTTCTAATTTATTCCAAAATATTTTTTAATTTGAAATTCTAGTTTTCAAGAAAATGCCAAAACAAACGTGTATGCGTTAGAAGATTCCTTAGGTGTAGTGGACAGCAGAAACTGCGAAAACATGTACATTACAGCTGTCAAAAATGGCGCTTGTTTACAAATGAGGCATGATGGGTAGTAGACCAGGCTAATGGATGACTTGAACAATGGTCGAGATGACAGAAAAAGACCATTAATTCTGTTCAAATACCACGATCTGTGAATTCTGCATTTTATGCTGATACTGGACGATGAGATACAATCAATAAGGTGCCAAGAGAGGCGAGAGGAGAACCGCCTCTCAGCGTTGATTATTGATGTACATATATATGTATGCCCTCTCCCTCCTGTTAAAAGCTAATATAACTTCTTTAAAAATAACTGGATCATGCTTTCTTTTCTTTTCTTTTCAACTGTATTTTCCTCCTCACGATGGGAGCACCTGTGATCATTTACAGTATAAAAGTCTTGTTAAAACTATCTAGCAGTACCCGGACTACCATCACCAAAACTTTAAAGCTTTAAAAAATAACTGATAGAAGACATTAAAAATAATTGGTAGGAGACCGGTCAGTAAGAGACGTCAGCCATTATTTCTTCTTCTGTTGTAACATTAGCCTCTTTACAAGTATTTTATAAAAACAGTCTCTGGAGATTTGTTCTATCTTTGAGATGACTTGACACAACTCTGGGATAATGTTTAGGATAAAGTCTAGACACACAAGAACTCTCAATATTATTTCCCAGTCAGAAAAGCGACTGTTCCAGATGCACAAGCTGGTCTCTTGTAAGATTCATGCACGCTGGGAATCATCACCATAGATTTATACAGTTTAAAATCACTCGTAGAAATATACATATTGAAAACATACCATCTTCTGTTATACCCGTTATACTTGTTGGCAACACCCTAAAGTGCAGCATGGGGGTTAAGCGACTGGGTCATAGAAACCCCATGTAATTTTTGATAATGTCTATCTAGGTTGTTTTTGAATCCGTTAACAGTAGTAGATGATATTACTCACTCTGGAAGTTTATTCCATGCATTGATCACACGTTGACTGAAATTATTTTATCTGATGTTCAATCTTAATTAATCTTGGTTTATTTAACTTGAGAGAATTTCCTCTAGTGACAGAAGTATTTAGTTCAAAAAGGCTAGTCGAGGGAATGCCTTCTAATCCTTTAAGTATTTTGAATGTTTCAGTTAGGTCTCCACAATGCCTTCTAAGCTCTAGGGTGGTAAGATTTATATACTTAAGTCTATCATGATATGGCAAGTGAGCTATATCAGGAATCAACTTGGTTGCTCTGTGTTGAACTTGTTCAAGTAGTTCTATATCTTTGATTAATATGACGGATTCCATGCTTGTATACAATATTCTAACTTTGGTTTCACAAGGCTTTGTAAAGTCTGACAATGGTGTTTTTATCCCTTGATACTATATGACGTTTAATCATTTCTAATGTAATATTGGCTTTCTTAACTGCGCTTACACATTGTTTTGAAGGCTTCAAGTCATTTGACACAATAATACCCAAGTCGGTCTCTTCTGTAACAGATTATAAAATTTCACCATTTATACTATTATCACAATATGCATTGTTATGTCCTATATGGAGCACTTTACATTTCTTCACATTAAAAAGCATTTGCCAATCTTTGGGCCATTGACATAAATTGTTTATATCTTTTTGAAGTATATCAATATCCTCTGCTGTGAGAACAGATCTGTAAACTTTACAATCATCTGCAAACTTCTGGATGTGACTGGATACCACTGTATCAATGTCAGTTACAAAAGTATCGGTCCAAAGACAGAGACACCCAATTAAACGTCATTTAATCTTGAAAATTTGCCATTCAATACAATTCTACTTACATGGACGTTTGTATATGCGTATAGTTGAACTATTCAGGCAGGTTTAAAGAAAACCAGTCCTTAAAATAATTTTATCAGCATAACGGTCAGTTCGACTCCACACGCTATTAATGTGTTAATATTGTTCAATAAGGTAAAATGTTACTAAGACCACAAAATATAAGCATAACTATATATGGCTACACACTAGCACGCAAGGTATTTCTCTGCACATGCAAAGCATAAAATAGTCCTCATGCAAGCGAAAATATTTGCGTCTCCTCACTGTCACTGTTTTCTTCTATCATACAGGTCGTTGAAGAATCCATAATCAGTCCCAGCAGTTCCTCGTTGTCCTCAAATACAACAGACTCACACAGCGCGATGTTAAACGACGCTCTCGTTGACTCCAGTTCACTGCAACCAACCTAGCTCCTTCATTGTAAAATAGAATGATTATAAATTCATGAGAGGGACTTCCTGCTATGCAGAAGCGGGACTCGATTCGCGTTAGTAGCAGCGTGGTCTCTTGTTTTGTCATCAACTACTCGCATTTTAAGAAAGGTTTCAAAAATCGGAGAATGCTGCATTTGTATTCAATGGGTCATTAATCTAGCTTCTCTGTCGTACCAATCGATCGTCTGTAGCCAAAATTCGGTTCATGGCGGATTTAAACGTGTGTTTCAATGTCAACATTGAAATTTTGATACGAAACTGTTTGAAATCTCACCACTATAACGAGTTCATTTTGAAACATACAGCTTGATCATTTTAAATGTTGAATTCACAATAAGATAAGTGTTTATTTACCTTGTGTTTAAAAACTTCAATAAACTATGAATGGGATGGATCTACGATGCAGATGATGGACTAAATATACTTAATATGGACCAGCTATGAAGGAGTGGGATCATTATTGAAATCAAATATTTTTGGATATTTGATTTCGCAAAGGTCTTTGATAGGGTGTCACACAGAAGAATATTACATAAATTTAACCCATTATGGGATAAGAGTGTCCACATAACAAGTAGTTTGAGGTGGTTAAGACTCAGATCCAGTCCCAATGTTATCTTGTGTACCTCATGGTCCGTTTAAGGACCGATCCTGTTCCTTGTACTTATAAATGACTTGCCAGATAACATAAGATCTTCTGTTCGCCTGTCGACGCGGACGACTGTGTCCTGTATAGGAACATATATTCAGTATATGACTGTTGGACCCTGCAAGAAAGCCTCACTAGCCTAGGAGAATGGGATGAAATTAAATGTGACCAAATGTCTCTCTTTGAGAATGACTCGGCATCAGCATCAAAAACAAATACTCTTTGACTACTCCCTTCACAACCAAACTTTGGAAAATGTTAAGTCAGCAAAATACCTTGGTATAACTATCTCTGATAATATGGATTGGGGTCTACACTTTTCAGAAATTTCTTCCAAAGCAACCAAGATATTCGGTTTCCTGCGCAGGAACTTGGCTTTTGCACCCAAGAGTATTAAGGAGGTTGCATACAAAACTTTGCTTGGCCTAAACTAGAATATGCAGCTTCCGTTTGGAGCCCTAATCAAAACATTAGATAATCAGGTAGAGAAAGTTCAGAGGACAGCAGTTGGCTGGACCTGCAGGAGATGGCGAAACACAAGTAGAGTTTGCGAGATGCTTGATGAGCTTATGTGGCCATCTCATGAGGCCCGTAGGGATCGGTCCTCCTTGCTTTTCTTTCATAGATTAAATTGTGATGTTGTGTCTATAGAAAAAGACAAGTACCTGACCCCTGCTCACAGTCTGAAACCTACCAGGTCATCACACAATGCCCAATATTGTAGATACCAGACATACAGTGATTCCCTGGATAACTATTTTTCCCCGAACTATTCCACAATGGAATAGCCTTTTTCCTTCGGTGGCTAGTTCCCAGACCACTGAAAAGTTTAGGACACTCCTCATTTAGTAAACAAAACACAGGAGAACTATTTATTTATTTATTCATTTACAAAAATTCCCAAATTCGCACTCCCTGGCATAATGAACGAGTTCTATCTTGTCAGTAACAAGAGATAGATAAATATCTATCCACACCGATCTTTGCAATTAATTAATACCCCAACCTTTTGTCAATCCCGTAAATCCCTGCCCTGGGAGATCTACTCTATAAACATCCTAGTTCTGAAAAAAATGAAACAATGTTGTTGTCAATTTTTGCCAAAGCGCTATCTAAGAAGTGGTTTAATATCTAGCACCAAAATATCTTATCTAGTAAAATAAACAGCCTGCATGCTCAGGATGAAATTGGTGCTGACTGGGCCATAACATATCTGCTATACAAAAACACACAGCTGTGATTCCCCTGTTTTGGCGTGAATAACTTTCTCTGATAATATGGATTGGGGTCTACACTTTTCAGAAATTGAGGAAGGAACATAAACTTCCCTTTAAGAGAAGCTCTGAAAAAGCCAACAAGCCCTGAGACAGCACATGAAATTGTTTGTACGTTACAAATCAACTAGCAACAAAAGCGAAGACAAGTCTGTGCTTGAAATGCACAGACTTGTCAAAGCCTTTGCTGCTAATAAACTTAAATACGGACACATTCAAAGATACACACTAAATTTTAGGCCACCAGAGTATGCATTCCTAGAATACCCTTGTACATATGCAACAGGTACCAAAACTCATGTAAGAGTTGAGAAAGACTACTATAAAGCGCTTATATTTCAAACATCTGCAACTGGATTGGATTGAGGACTTATGCTAAAGTTTACATTGAATCATCAGTTTGCTGACCAATACTCTTGTGCCTCCAGACCTGGCCTCGAGGTTATAAAGCTTGAGTACATTCTCAGACTCAAAATAAAGCGCAATGATTGGCTGATTGCGGACACGTGTCCGCAAGCAGCCAATCATTATGCTTTATTTTGAGTCTGAGAATGAACTCACGTTTTATAACCTCGAGGCCTGGTTCCTTTGTGTTTGGTCTTTGTTATGCACTACATAGTGTCCTTTCTAGCTTTGCAACCATCTTGATGAGAAAAAGAGAGCTTTGCTTTACATTAATTGTCATCCGGATGTATTGTGACTGTTCGTGTTCTGTGGCTTTTCCTCACGGTGCAGTGGGTTAGTCTGCAGTATGTGTGATCATACTCACTTTTTCAGTCTAAACATCACAGGACATCTTTCCATATCGTAATAATCACTACTCCTTGTGACTTATAACGGATATATTGTGTATAAAACAATAAATAAGTGCGTTTGCCCGTCTAAAATGCAAAGACAATATACCTCGGATCATGAGGCCTTTTTGACATGGCAGCAAACAAAACGACTTGTATGTATGTTTGAAGTGGCTCGATGCATATGCGGTACGTACCAAAACAGTATGAGCTTGTCAAAGTACACTAAATGCATTGTATAATTGATTACTAGCCTCGATGTTATATAACTTTTTTCATGCTCAACTCAGCTGAACATGAAATTTAAACATCTTATAAAACTAAAAATGCTGAAAAATAATGATTTGTGATGCTTTTACATATGGGACAATACCAGCTGTTATCGGTTTTATCTGACCGATTATCTCCCTTGAATATTGACCACTCTCGCAACTTACCTGTTGAAATCTGTGGCATCAACTACACAGAAAAGTATACAAACCTTTAAATAAATTATTAATAACTAACTTATTATTAAGTTGTCATTATTTTATAAGTTATCAAAAGAAAATTTAATGTTTTATCTTTACAATGATATAAACAAATATGAAATAACTAAATATTTAGTTTTGTCAAATTGCTCATCTTTTTAACTGGTAAAATCCCATTCATTTCAATCTAAATTGAATGAAAATGCTTAGGATGAGCATTTTATGGCCCCAAAATAATCATGTTCTGATATTTTCCCAATGTTTTATGAGTTATAAATGGTATCTCTATCATCCAACAATATCAACCACATAAGTTTCATAGAAATAATTTGCATTTTAGTTCTGTCATTTTTAGGTTGAAAATTGAGTTTAAGGGCCTTCTTACCAGAGCGGAGAAAATGTCTAAGTTCGAATATTGTGGATATGTAATGCTTCCACAATATGCGATATGCTTGCTTAGGTAATGTTGAGAAATCTTAACAGCATTTTAAAACAAAGGGGAAACTTAGCTGATTGGGAGACATGATTATGAAAAAAATCTAAATTTTAGTAAAATTAAGAAAATAATTATAACCATATCTTATCGCCGAAATAAAAAATAATTTGATTACAAGTTGCTTCAATTTATTTTTTAATTTTAATCTTAAGCATAACAATTATTTTTATTATTATTATTATTATTATTATTATTTAACTATTGTTAATTCATTGTTGTGCTTGACTCGAGACCGAGAGGCCGCGGGTTCGAGCCTCACCGGCGTCACTGCGTTGTGGTCCTTGAGCAAGACACATTTATCCTAGCTTAGTACTGGTTCAACCCAGGAAGACCCGTCCCTGTTTAACTGATTGTTGATGGGACGTAAAGAATCAAATCAAACAAATTATTTAACCTATTTGCCTATTTATAGCAAAAAATTATAGCAAGAGAATATTCGTACTTCAGTCTCACACCGGACAGGCGGCAATCGAAAATACTTATCCTATCGACGAACGTAGATCAAAATAGTTAAAAACAGAGTTTTCGATTGCTATTTGTCGCCCGACTGGTAAAAATGGCAATCGAAAACACTTTTGCTAACCATTTTTGATCCACGTTCGTCGATGGGATAAGTATTTTTGATTGCCGCCTGTCCGGTGCGATTCTGGTGACAAACGATTTTGAGACGCTCATAACGGGATATGCGATAATCCCAGGTGTCAGATAATCCCTGGGGCTACAGGTCTTATCTTGGTCCTAATAAAGTTTTGACCGAATAAACGACTCTGTATGTGGCGCCTAAAAACTTATGCATAAATTCAGATACCCAGACTAATCACTATCCTTGAAAAACAGCACACATAGGTTGGGCAGGGAGGAGTGCATCCGACCTAGGAAGTCTCACTGAGCGATGGGGCGGAGATAAAAGTTGAGACAAAAGACCCCAGCCTTGAGACAAGCCGAAAGGGTGATACTGGGTAATCTCCTAACTGCTTAGCCATAAAAATATAAAATGTCTTACACCTAGGTCTAATAACACATTTAACAACAATACAAATAATATATACTTTATTATCAACAAACAACCAAATGACGGAGTGAAAATATATCCCTCCCCTTTCTACCCCCAACACAGATTAAAATCATAACAAATCCCCCCCCCCTCCGAAAAATTTAATAAGAATTTAGACAAATATTATCTCAAACGACCTGGGCATATAACGGGTCAAGCATATGCTGGACCCATGCTATGCCCGAGACGTTTGAACACAAAAACTTTACAAAATACAGCGTAGAACTAGGAAGATGAGAGATGAACTTATAATGTGCACGAGCTTATAAAAAAGCGCTAACAGAGAGATTTCATAAAAACGTTCAAAATCTATCACTGAGGCGTCACGCGCCTCTGGACCGTCCCTGTAGCGAGAAAATTCTCGTGGCAGGGACCGCCCAGGGGCGCGAGACGCCTCTTATTATAATATCCACATACCGACTGCATGTGGAAACTAGGCATGCATACTAATCAAATCTTTATTTTTTTCAGCAGTACATGTAATACAAATATATTAAATAAAGTCAACATGGATAAATCAAACACACCAGGTTCAAAATAGATGGATTATTCGCATCTACTCTGCACCAGGCGAGTTTAATGAGAATACATTTTCGCTAAACAGGTCAAATAATAGATTGACCTACTTTTACGATTGGAGAACGTGAATGAAAGCAACTTTAAAGGCTGAAACACTCATATTTACAGCCTTCTAAATAATATTTGGGACAAGATATTAAATCCATTCTTTCAATTATTCAAAAATGGGATATAATCTTCAAGAATATTTAACTAAATCAAAAATAACGCACTTACCCAAAAAATTAAAACAATCTAAAAATTAACGTATAGATACAATTAGGACTGTATTGCATGTACACAAAACATTAATAAAACTTCTTTTTCAGCTGCAGATATAGCGCGATCCACCCCCCCCCCCCACCCCACACCCCTCCTCAGTTTAGAAATAAGCCCAAATTGGCATTTCGCGAGTTCGAGCATCGTTTCTCGTATCACCCCTTAAAATAACAAATTGTCCCTATAATGGCCAAAAATGGCCATCACACACACACACATGCCCAACCCACAACCACCAAACCATAGCGCGTATTAGAGCAACTTAAGGGCAGTTCTTTCTTGGATATTTGGATTTGGTAAACTGGTTAACTCAAAGTCTCTTCAGGGCATACAACTGCATCTGAGCCGGTCTTTCTGTTGGTATGTCGGTCGATGTGACGGCACAGCTGCAATATCAACGATGGATGGATTGTGGACCAACAGGATAGGATACAATGGATAGGATGGATGCTCAACACAGATGAAAATTGGAATTTTGAAATTTTGAAAATATCGCGACGCGTTTGCCATGTCTAACTATTAACATGTCAGCGAAGCGAGGGGATGGGAGAGGTTAATTAATACCTCTTCCGCTTCTCGCAGACCTGCAAAAACAATCCCCAGGATACTAATAATTAACCACTAACCACTAAAAACACTAATAACTAAACCCTCAACCTTCCCAAAACTTGCTCTGTATGTGACGGCCATGCTTCTGCATGCCCCGCAAATTTAAGGTTAATATACACTAAAGGTTTCACACGAGAAACCCAGAAGGTATATCATTCTTTGGAAGCCTCAATCAAAATTTCAATATAGGATGCTGGGAGAACTCAGAACACACACACATGTTCTGAGTCTTACCATACCCGAGCGGCGCCCTTCCCCTTAGGAATAAGCCCCCTATCCCCGCTTAAAATCTCTAAAATATATAGGCCATCACACGATGACGGGCCATTCTTTTAAAATGGAGTTCAAAATTTTAAGGAGCAAAAGTGAGATCTCTGAGGGGATCATTAAACACAAGAACACCGACTCCTCGCCAACCCGCTCCACAAAAACTGCAAATAAAATAGAAAAAACATAATAAAAGAGGCAAAATTTTACTCCCCAAAGCTTACCCTAGGGAAAGCTAACTTCGTAGACCGATGTCCGCGTCTGAGTAACACCGCCCGCGAGCTTATGTATACAAGGACTGGACGGAGAAGCGGAGTGATGCCCTGGATGATGTTACCTCAAAAACATCAACGTATAGCTCACTATATAAGAGCGGCAAAAACAAACAAACAATAATACACCTCCTAGCCCTTCCAGGCGGAATAACTTACACTTTCAACAGTAGGGGTGACATTGTGCAGACGGAATTGTCACGTCGACTCCTACAAGATTGGTACTTACTTTAGACCATTTTCAAAATTCAAACTACAAATGCCCCACACTTTTACTCAATACGAATAGGCGTGGGACATTGACGGGATACAGTCATAACTCCCTTATTAAAGCCTAAGTGGGTGCATAAACTGGGTGTGTCGTGAGTGCTTTATATGTAAATGAGCGAAGGACCACGGCACACCGTCAATATAACCGAAAATCGTTCGAATCACAACAGCGTTCATGCACAGTACACCCATCTTACTAGTTTTGTCATGCGGCGTCTCGTCAGGGTCTTTACTGCTCAGTATAACAACCTTTTTTCTGTCATACTACCAAATCTGTCATGCTCAGACTACACAAATAGTTTCGTTTGCAAGTACAGTAAAAGACATGCATATATTATGCCGATGAGTCCATATATTGGTAATTTAGAATCCGTGATGAGTTCTATAAATGAAGCATAAGCAACAGTGTAGATCCAGATACTTCATAACAAGACATCTCTCAGAGCCTGCATTATTTGCAATATTGAACATAAACATAATTGTAAACTAATAATTGAGTTTTAAAGCTGCATACTCTGTAACTATGAACATTTTTCGAAAAATTTTATTTTCTTTTTAAATCATTTGTAAAAGTGGAATTAAACTATGTTTTCACAATAAAAATGTTCAGTACAGCTGAAAACTGCATGGAAAAGTGAATTATCTTATCAAATAGGTGTTTTTTTTCTCTTGTTGGTAATTATTTGCGTCCCTCCAATAATTCTAGACCGTTGAATTTTAACATAAATGCAGTTGTTTTGATAGTGATAACTTGTTAAGATTTACGAAAATGGTAAAATGTTTACCTGAATTTGAGTATTATTACTGTGTTCTTGAAAAATAAAAACATTATTTTTAAAATTAGAAGATCAAAAGTTACAGACTATGCTGCTTTAAGTGAGGCCGTTCAGCGCAGAGGTTCTGGTGAGATTGCACAGCGCAGTCTGGCCTGAACCATTGCTGTTTGCGTTCCATATGTGTCGGTTAGAAATTCCCAGAAGGCATATATTTAAACAAACCCCGTCACACCAAGCTGATCGGGGTCAGTGAGGACTAGAACTGACTAAAAACAATTTATAAAAGATAAAGGTCTTTCAACAGCAAACAGCAATGGGCTGATCAGACTGCGCAGATAAATTATTATGCGCATATGTTGTTCGCATATACGGTTAACTGAAAAGTCATGCTTATATATAGCATCTGGGCAGTGAAGACAAGAAACTGCTATGAGCATGTAATATATGCACAGACTGACCTGCTCCATTAATATACGCTGTTCGCGTATGGTTAAAGAATCTGGCAGTCGTCACAAGTTTGTGATGTGGTCATTTCTTAGTGACACAGCGGGAACTCAGTGGGAGATCGCTCATCTGTGTTTAAAGTGTGAAAATAGCTGATAAGGATTTGGCCTAAAGCGACTGCTCTCGTGAATTTTGGCGCATTTTCCTGTCTGCATTATATTCCTGTATTATGTTTTTTAACTTGAAGCGAAGACGCTGATCAGACATTTTTGTCATCTTCGGACCCAGTCTTTACAGATGTCAGCTGATTCTATTTTCGAAGCAAATGTACAGTGTGGATCCAGATAAAGAACGAGTATAGTAAAGCTCACACCATATCGGGTCCACATTCCGATAATTCGTTATCTTATTATCTTTGATAAAAGCCAGAGTACCACTCTCAACGGTACACATGTACTCAAAGAACTGCCTTAATTTATTTTTATTTATTTCTTATTTATTTATACAATAAATGAGACGGTTCTTTTGAACGCCCAAAGCAAACCTTAAAATGTTGGATAAGAAAATATTAAGTAAGTAAGTAAGTAACGACTTTATTTAGTGAGGGTAACCATTCACAATATTATGCTGATTTTTTTTTTATCTAGATCGATACCGAGAGAAGACTCAAATCAGGCTGCGCATTTACAATACTGATACGGGTAAACTTTTGGGAAAACATCATTATATTAGTTTTCTCTTCCTTCTCATATAATAGTATAATATCTCATTGTTCTGAAATAATTCAGATTAAAGAATATTCTGTTGCATGATCACTCCAAACGATAATCTTTAATTATATTTGCTGTCGTTAAAACAGGTGTTTTGATACACGGGGGTTAATATTGACCTCATTAGATCATTGCATTAAAAAGTCTAGAGGAAACTGAAAAAAAAATAACCAGAAGAAATAAGCATATTTCCAGCCCCCCAAATGTGGTCCTGCTAAAACCTTTTTGGCCTAAAATGTGTCATGGCCGTACCGCCGCCGACGGCCTTGTTTGGTGAAGTTGTGTTATTTCTAAATCACTGCGGAAGCGCAGACTGGTCTGCGCCTTTGTTGTTCTCAAACCCCCGAAGAGAGTTTTTCTCACGTCGTGGCCCACATAATTTTTTATCATCATTTAGACCCTTAAAGCGCCAAGAAAAAAATACATCTGAAAATGTCGTCTGCTGAAGTCGTCCGCTGCAATTAATTGCCAAACATTAATGATGAATTTAAGTATAGAAGCAAACAGTGTGGACCCAGAACAGACTGCTCCTATAGGAACAGTCTGATCTGGGTCCACACTGTTTGTCATAGAGGCTTTTTACACATTTCAGCAGACGAGAAAAACTGACGACTTTTGTTGCGATTGGCGCTTTTAGGGTAAGTACTCAAGTGCTCATGTGCTGTTTTAAGACTCAACTCAGAACACACGAATAGTGGACAACCATGTTTTACATTTGGATATGAAAAACATTTTTCTTGATTTCAATCAGATGCATGCATACTATTTGAAACAAATATTAAATGCACAATTTAAGTTACATTAATAAAAATTATATCCAACAATTCTGGTAAAGACGGTATAAAGGCCTCTTTCGTCAGACAAAAACCATCGATACCTGGACCGAGATACAATCGATTTCGCGATATAGTCGCCGCGGTGTAAGGGGGGCAATTGACTTATCGATTATCTAGGTGATCAAGAACCATAACTGGACTGTTAAGTCGAGCCATAGTTCTATTTGAGAACTCTCAGGTGATGTAATTATCATGTTAATGAATGTTAAAATGACATAATTGTTGGCATTTTAACATTTATGACCATGATACATTTCATGCTCAGATGAGTTGAGCATGAAAACAGTTTGACCTCTTTTCACTTACCCCAGGTGTTCAAATTATGAACATTTAAAACAATTGAAGAAACACGTGCAGCATATAAAATCAAAGCTTATCTCGCAGTGAGCCCCATTTAATCATGTTTTATCGTTATGTTTTTCATTGTTATTGTTGTTTTATTTATTATTCACACCATAGTAACTCCGAATCAAGCCGGAAACGACATAGCTAAGATACAAGGACGACTAGTTAACTTAATGCATTGTCATCACAAAGCCTTTCATCTTGTTTTAGCCCTTTACACGCAAACCTTTACTTTGCAATATGTGAACGTTTCACAAGCAATTTAGTGGTTTTGTAAAGAAAGATTTTGACAGGTTTTTTTATGTATGCGATTAGTATGGCTGGCTTGGTCTTAACTATTAATGATTTCCAACTATGTGGTATGTGCGACCAGCAAAGTCTCAGATCAGCCTGCGCATACGCGCAGTCTGACCAGAGCCTTTGCTAGTCGCTTGAGTAATCTATAATTGTTAAGCTACAGACTGAACACCGTTTGGAGTTTCTAAGCTTAAAAGGAGGCTGCAGAGGCTCGTCCGAGTCTACACATATCAAAATGTCACATCGTTGGAAATCACATGTCACGGCTCATTTATGTACAGATGGTTATTGCTAGCACGTTAAGGTTAAATGAGATGGAATCCGAGCTTTTATCACAGTTGGACAGACACAAGTATGACCATTATACGAACCATGTTATAAATATAATTGACTTTTATTCCCTGCGAAACACATGAGCAGTGTGCAGACTGTGAGGGTCCCGGTTGCTATACAACGTACCATGCGTGGATCAAGAAAGTTATGTCTGAGGGGGTCCAACTTTAACAACGTTTTTTTATGAGAGGAGAGAGGATCCAAATACCACTATATTTAAATGGCGTTTCGCTGGTGTGCCGATGTTGGCCCGACATTGAAAGCTGGCATGGTAGCTTTGTGTTTCTTCAGGGCTCTGGACGAATATTGCAAAGAAACCCTATATTTTTGTAATTGTCCATTGGGTGGGGTCTGGACCCCCTGCCCCCCTCTGGATCCGCGTATGAATACAGTCTGATCTGATCACACACTATACGCATTGTGTGATAAGGTGGTTTTTCAGTGTATCTCTTAATGACGTATAAAACGGTTAATGGAGAATCAATAGATATCACACCGTACAAAACTGTTTAACTAGGACTAGACTCGCATCCGAAAGCAAGTCAGATTTCAAGAATATGGGAAAATCTTATGGTTTTTGTGTCACCATCAATTTCAAGAAGCCCTATATTGCTTATTACAAAAAGCGAAACCCCAGATCGAAATGTAGAGTCTGAGAATGGCACTTTCGTTTGCATTAACCGGAATGCTACACGTAAAACCATTTTTGTTCGCGAAGGATTGCATATTAGCGGCGAATTTCATTACATTTAATTGTATCTCTATGCCATCAAAACATAACAAACCCTAAAAACCTGAAACAACTTTTAATGTCTGATACAATTACATTAGTTTTTGACGAAACATAATCAATATAGCAATATCCAGTATATCATTTGCAAAAAGGGATTCTTATGGTTAACGGAGAGACTACAAAGACACAGACGGCAATAAAAAAAGCAGCATGTTTCACGCACATTTTCACAGTAACTGTCCTGACCTACATGTTAATTGTTTCTGTTGTCGCAGTGGCGGATCCAGAGAGAGTTCAGGGGACTCGCTTGAACCCCGCCCCCCCCCCCCCCCCCCCCGTTTTTAAATATCCTATGAAAATGAAATAATTTTGTCTCAGTGAGACCAAATTATTTAATTTTCATGGGATATTTAAGAAAAAATGAGATAAAATCAGCAATGCGAACCCTCACCCCATAACCTTTTACATACGAACCCCCTTTCCAGAAATCCTTGATCCGCCTATGTTTCGTTGTAATTGTTTGTTGTTGCTCCCATTGTGTGTGGTGGGTTTGCGGTGATGTTACTAGTGTCTTTCTAGAGTTGCAATCATCTTGCTGAGAGAGAGAGAGAGAGAGAGGGCTGGTTGCTTTACATTACACAATTGTGTTCATGCTGTCGTGCGACTGTCAGTGAACTGTCTCTTACTAGCAGTTGCATGGATTGGTCAGTGGTCTGTAATTGTGGAAATTTCCTTGTCATGCATACTCGCTTCTCAATGACACAGTCAGGGTTTTAAGCCTGATTCTCTTAAGAAACGAAACCTAGAAACAGAGAAATGCCACGGAAAGGACAACAGAATCACTACCTTAGAACGAACAGCAGCCGGGGTAACATATAAGGGGGGGTGGACTTAAATATATTTAACTGTCCTAATCTAGCTCTAGCTTCTGGTGTTGTTAAAATTGTTTATCTCGCATGTATGCTTCTCGTCATCACTAGAAAAAAATCATATCAAATAAACATACTGTGATGAAACAGAAAAGGTTCTCCTTACTCATAGCCTGTCAGAGCTAAAGAAAACACCTAATCGAGCCACGATATGTCATAGGTTTGGTCAAAGACAATCACCTTACACCAACCGACCGATGAAAGGTTAAGGTCAGGGTCGTATAATCGTCTGAAGGCTGACTTACTGTTATGTAATCAAATAAGAAACCATGGCTATAATCCGTGATTGGCCTTATAATCAGGCATGCAGACTGCTGTATAATATCCAAGACGTAAGTGAGTCACAGAACACAAACAGCCACACGACATCAGGAAGACAATTAAAGGAAATCATCCAGCTATTTCTTCCCAGCAAGTTATATCGCATTGTTCTATAAGGGTTGAGGATATTTTTGAGCTGATCAGTCCATCTATTGTTTTATATACATAAATTAAATCACCATAAAATACTTGCTCTGATATGCTCTCTTGAGCAAACGTTTCCAAATTGAACCACAATTGTATTTAAAGATCGATTCTGAGTGTGTGTGGTAGAATTTAGAAAATGCATTGCGAAGTCTATCATATCGCTTTGTTTTAATAAATTAGAGATAAAATGTATTTCTATTGCTGAAGTCACTTATATTAGAAGATACATTCGCAAAACAAACGAGCTGAGAAATATATACATCATAAGTAGGGTAGCCTGGAAGATCTCCATCCAGATATTGAAAATTGGTTGTTTCAAAGTTGATATTATATCGTTTAATAAGCTATCTCATTTGTTTTGAACAAGATTAAGTCCAAAAGGGTGTTTCAATTACAAAATAATTTGCTTTGCTTAACTGAATTTCTGAGGGACTAACCATTTGTTCAAAATAAGAATTATCATTATACTAAGTCATTTAGATATCTAGAAGTAGAGTTGAACATCAGCTTTTTTTGTTGTCAGAAAAAGACAATATGAAGTCTCTCTCATAACATAACCCACTTAGTACCCAATGGAGTACCTACAGTTTGTCTTTACCATTCATAGGCAAATCGAATTAAAATATTGCCCAAAAGATAACGGAGAGCATCACATCCTTTCTTACATGACCACAACTTATATTTACTTTGAAGTAAAAAGATGAGCGTGTTTTGTTGCAAGCCACATGAAGCGAGTCCTCTCTAGTAAAATGTAGTTCAATTAATTCAGTATGTTTTTCGTTGATAAGATTATTAGTCAATGTATACTGAGCAAAAAAGAAACGTTACATACATTGGCATTTCCATTATGGGGATAGCGCTCAGTCTATCTTGTGTATAGAAGTCTACAATATTGACATCTAATAATAAAACGTGAATAACACCAGAATAACACCAGTTAATCTTCAATCAAGATCAGAAAAAGTAACATTTGTCTACCATTAACATATGATTTAATTAAGTCAATGTAGATGCTTAAAGCAGTTACACCCCTTGGCGTTACACTTGGAAATGAAAGAATACATTGCACCTTTTCTTTACTTACGCCTAAAGTTACTAAGTACAAGCGAATTTTTAATGATTTCTAAAAATGACAGTATTAAAATGTCATATATTAAAACACCATGCTAATTAATGTAGAAGGATAAACATAAACTGAAGGTAACATTGGCTTATATCCACTGGTGGGTTGTGGAATCTGTATGGAAGACGCAGAATGTAAATGAATAGGAGAGAGTAGAATGTTTAATATAATAATCTAATTATCAGCCTAAACGAGTTAAGTTTACAAGTTCGTACATGTTGGTATCCCATGCTCCATTTTGGTCATAAAAGGCTGCATGGGAATCGACTAAAATCAATACTAGGGATATAATTATTTCAAGCCGGAAAGTAGAAAATATCACTTTATGCAAGGCTCATGCGTTTCTTTCATACAGTTTTAGTAACAGGGTCGACAAAACTGCTTTAAATGGCTGTCTAATTCCTTTACTTACCCTAGGTATGAAGTTATTTGGCTTGAGTGCTCAGTCAGAGCAAGAGTAAAGTCTTCAGAAGTGGAAATATACACACATCAAATAAGAACAAGAAGTAGGGTAATGTAATATCCAAGCTGTAAGTGAGTATGATCAGGAAATGCCACAATCACACACTGCAGATCCACTCATGGTACCGTGAGGAGGAGTCACAGAACACAAACAGCCACACATCATGAAGACAATTAAAGGAAAGCAACCAGCTATTTCTTCCCAGCAAGTTATATCTCATTGTACTATAAGGCTTGAGATATACATAAGCTAAATCACCATAAAATACTGGCTCTGATATGATCTGTTGAACAAAAGTTTCCCAAATTGAACCACATTGTATTTAAAGATCGATTCTGAGTGTGTGTGGAAGAATTTAGAAAATGTCTTTTTAATAGTTTATATTTCTCAACTCATCAAATTTGCTAGAGCATCTAGCCATGTTGTTAACTTCAACACTTGCAATAAACTGTGAACTCAGAAACTCCAAAAAGGGCTTTCAGTATCATAAACTTCGCAAAATTTTTTCTAAATTTTACCGCCGATACTTTGCTTTAATATCTAAATTCAATATTGAACTTAAATCTCTCTTGAGGCAGGGGCTTTCGGAAACAGAATTTTATGGCGACTTAGTGTATAAATTAAAGAAAATTGTTGGCTCTAATAATTTTTCAGTGCAGTTTATTAAAATATTTTCTCATTATAAGAAGATTGGTTATAACATTAATGTATTGCAACAGACTGCATTCTTGGTGGTCAACCCAATCACACTTGGCAATTTTGCTTTCCTCTTTAATTGCACGCCGGCGGGTCGGACATCAGACTCTATGACGGTTCAGACTTTTCTATAGATGAGAGGATTAAGGCCTGATGTTGTGTTGTGCCCATCAGGGCTTAAATATTGGATTTCTTTTACTCTTGTATTCAGCTGTATATACTGTCGAATCCTTATCTTTGTTTTTATCTCGATATTTGTATCTTTTTTATGATACATCGATAAGTTAGGGATCTTTCATGCGAACCAAACATCTATTTGTCTTAATCCACATCAGAAATAAGGGTGAGGTTGGTACCATGAACCTTGTTAAGCTCTGCAGTAAAAATGTTTACTGACCAGTCCAAGGTGGTGCTTCTTTTGTGGATCCTTTTTGTTATTTAATATTCGTGTCTGTCATGCTGTCTTGCCCGTTCATTGCAGCCTCGATATAGTGTTGACATGTTTTCATATTCTGGTCCTTCAGGAATATTGGGTTCTGATGGATAGCAGAATACCGCTTAAGCAGATGTTAGGGGCGTGAGAATTGTTGCACTTTCCATTAGTTTTCATGAACAGACTCAATGAAACGGAGTCAGCTGTTTTTTTCTAATATTGTAGATTCTCTCTATTTCTGAAGAATCCGTTTTTCCAGTTTATTTTGTGGTCACCTGCTGAGAAAGTGCTAACCTCTTGGCTCATTTGTATGTGATGTTTTCTTGTGTTTTTGTCACTTTCCCATGTGGTGTCCTTGGTCAGGTGTGGTATTTGATTGTGTCGATTCCTGATCTTTGCCTACTTCCTTACTTTGGTAATTAAACCAAAAGTGCCGTAACAATTCAAGTATTCATCATTTAGCAAATCAACCTTTTTTCTAAAAACAATGTACAGTACATTTCTGTAAATTAGATTACTTTAATTTTGGATAACATAGAATACCTTTTAGGGGCATTATACCATCTGATAATATACTTGTTTTCTTAATAAAAACACACCAGTTCCAATTAATTTAATAGTACCAAACTAAACCATATGACAGTTGCCATGTTGTAATAACAAGGACTTCAAAGATGTCCCCTCGGTATATAATCTCTCCCTGTCATTTATAGACATATGCGGCTATTTCCAATGCTCACCTTTCCCGCGTCTGGAAACGGGTAAAGTTGTCTGGGTCCTGTCTTTCGACCATTACCGGATTCGGAACAACACAGCTTTCCAATATTCTTATGTCATATCAGTGTTCCGGCATTTTCTTGACAAAATTAAGTAATCAAAGTGTGTCCGAAATAGCAATGACATCGTATCAGAACTGATCGCCTCAGCACTAAAGAAAGATAAATGTAGCTCGGTCGAAATCAAACGACGTACACATTTACCCTGGTTACGAATACGATAGTGACCGAGTCTCTACTATATGTACGGCTATTTAGAGAGTGCACGACCTGGCCTCGTAGCCTAGTGGTTAGCGTGTCTGGCCACGAAGCCAGAGAACCAAGATCGATTCCCGGGTGCGCACATATTATCAATATGTTTTTTCTTTCTTTTTTAACTTTTAAGGCTAAATTGCTTCATTAACTAGTATAATGGTATCATCAAAACGACCGAAATGGGAATTCCTGAACCTTTTATATTGAATAACTTATGAAACCTATGGGGTGGGGTTAAATTTGGCCCTCTTGAAAGAGAATTAGTTCAATGACCCCAGATTTTTATTCTTTTTTCTGAAAGGTATTATAATAGTCCATAAATTAAAAATATTTTTTTTAAGATTTTCAACATCAGATTTTTTATACATGATTTATTCTAAAAACAAATTCAAATTTTTGACATATTGCCAGAATATATCATGCAGTATCTTGTCACAGCATGGGATAACAATTAAACTTGCACATTTTCTAAAAGGTTTGAGGTCATGGGCAATAATTTAAGTTAAAAGATGGAAGCTGGCTGAAGATTAAAACCGTTTTAGCTCGATATTTAGGACTAGTGTTTTTATTTTATATTTTAAGAAAATTGGTCCAATGCAGAAAACTTCCATCTGAGAATCTGAAAAAAATAAGCACGGTGACATATCCGTTTTATTTCATAAATGGATAGCCCATGTATAAAACAAACTGTATGCAAAGTATTGAACATATTTCAACATGGGAAGTTTTTAGTAGCATATGTCCTTAAACGTGTTAAAATATTTTGTCTATTAAAAATTCAGGTGGAATTCATGATAAATTAAAATCTAAAGGTTTTCTTGCATCGAGCTTGTCTACGTATGATTATCTACTCTCTATACTACGTTGCCTCGTAATCTAATCAAAGAAAAACTAACGGAATTATTGAACAAACTTTTAACAGAGCTCACTCACTTTATTTGGCTTGTAATAAGAACTGTGGCTTTTTTTTTACTTCTGAACATGTCAGAAAATGTGTGATGCTCTCCATTATCTTTTGGACAATATATTTATAAGATTTGGCTCGAAATTATATAGAGAAATTGTAGGTTTTCCAATGGCTACTGATTGTTCTCCTCCTGTTGCAGATTTGTTGTTGTTTTGAAATGAGAGAAACGTCATATTGTCTCTGTCAGCCAATAATCAAACTGATATTATCGAAGCTTTTAACTCCACCTTCAGATATTTAGATGACTTACTTAATATTGATAATCCTTATTTTGAACAAATGGTAGGTCAGATATATCCCACCGAACTTCAGTTAAATAAAGCGAATTCTTCCAATACAAAAGCCCAGCTTTTGGACTTGGACTTGTCCATAACGAATGGCAAGGTTTCATCTAAGATTTAGGATAAACGGGATGATATTTGAAATAGTAAATTTCCCATTTCTTCATGGAGATGTCCCTCGCTCCTCTTCCTATGGTGTATAGGTTTCGCAACATATTCGTTTTGTGAGAGTGTAATCTAATGTTGATGACTTCAACAACAGAAGCCTATTTTTGACTGCTAAATTATGAAAACAAGTTTATAGATATACAAAAAGCATTTTCAAAATTCTACTACAGACACTCAAGAGTTAATTGTTAAATACAATATTGGTTTTAAAACTCTTCTGCAACAGAGCATATCAGAACCTATATTTGTGTTGATTTAGTTTATAAATTCAAAATAATTGTTGCTGTTTTTTTGTTTTGTTTTTTTGTTGCGTTATGACCCAAGTCAACAGCTATGGTCATGGCGGGACGGTCAGTTCACCTAACCACACTCTTTTCCGGTGCAAGCTTGAACAAGCGGTTAACCAGTGCTTCGTGCACATACTTTCGCTTGTAACTGACAAGAACCATTTTTGAATGATTCAGCGAAAGGTAGGAGAATGACCATAGATGTTGGAAAACCTCATTTTAGTGATCAATTAAAAAAAGATTATCAAACGTTATAAAAAAAAGTTGGATATAACTTGGATATCATGCGGCAGTCTGCATGCTGGTTGTAAAACTAATCACGGTTTATAGCAATGGTTTCCTCTTTAACTGCACGACGGTGGATCAGGCCTCAGACTCAATTACAGTTCTGGTGTAAAGCTTTAATCGGTGAATTGGTGCCTGATGCTTGGCTGTAGCTGGGCCCACCGTGGCTCAACTTGAGGTTTTCCTTAGCTATGACTATCTGTGAGTTGTGAGCCCTTTTCTCTGTTCCATCATAATGCGTTAATTTTAAGATTATTGTTTCTCTATGATGATACATTGCAATAGTTAGGAATCCTCCATGCGAGCTTAACTTTTTGGTGCATCAACAACAGGAGAATCTATGGCGAATATTTGATACCAGTAAATGCATTTAAGCCCCAGTGGCTTTGGCTGCTGTCCGTTCTCTGGTGGTGGTTCTGTTGTTGTTGATCGTTGTTGATTGTTACTCCCATTGAGGGATTCTGTATTTGTTCTATGTTTTTGGTGTGCGTTACTTTGTGTCCATTCTAGTTATGCAATCATCTCGTTGGGGAAGAGAGAGCTGGTCGCTTTGCTTTGTGTGTATTCCTGGTGTCTCGTGATTGCTGTGTGGCTCTTCCTTACGATGCCACGGGTTTGTCTGCAGTTTGTGGTTGTGGTATTTCCTGATCAAACTCACTATTTTTGTTTTTATAAACTTCTCAACTATACTCAGAAAAACAATTGAAGGATATTAAGATTTAGTCCCATCTCTAACATCCAATACAATTAAAACTTTACTAATTATGCATGCATTTCATAGTTCCAGACATCTGCAATCAAAATGGATGCTTTAGTATAGTCATGCTTCAATGGTTTAAGTACAGTGCAAATCCAAATGGTTCAACCCTCTATACTGAAAAGTCACAAACGTTCAAAATGATTGAAACCCATTTTATCGTTGGTATTCCATAATGACTTGCTCCAAAATCATCGCTGGTTCTCCCTCTAAAAATGGCACCTAATTTTGAAGCTGTTGTAAGTGTTTTATTGCAAATGTGTGGTCAAATTTGCCGTGGTAGGCCATATCCGTGTATTTTTGTTAAAGAAGTTGTCTCATTATTAGGGGAAACGACTGATGAATTGGTGTTAACTTTTGCCTGTGGTCGGAATTAGAACATATGCAATGACCTGGTAAAGGTTTCAGCACAAATTGAGAGCGCTAAATTTTTTGCATGTGAACTTTGGGTAGAGAGGGTCGGTACATTTGGTGTAGTACTGTATCGTACCCAATGACCCGTGAATTTCAATTTGCATTTTGGTGAATTGCATAGTAATAATTCTATCAATGACAAAAATAATTTGTTTGAAAATTATATTCCCAAATGTTTTAAAGTCAAACGAATTCTAATATCCTTCAATTGTTTTTCTGAGTATATTTCTTATGTTTCAGTGTAATGAGCATGTAGAAATGAACACGTTTTGTGTAGTTTAGCGTGCACTTGGATGACAATAATAAATAGTCAATTTTATATTATTGACAGCTAAATTTTAGATGTTTCATTGGAATAAAATGCTAAATTGGCGGTTACCTGGTTGTAAAAGTAGCTGAGCGGGAGTAAAAAAGAAAAATACTACCAAACTCTTAACTGTACTTCTAACGAAGCGAATAAGATGGGATTGGGATGGGGGTGAGCGAGGGGGTGAGTTCTTCGAATATTCTTATATCTAAAGTCAATTCTTCAAATGCCGTCAACAACAATTCAGATGCTTCGTCAATCTAACGGCATTGCTTGTAATCCATTGTCGGATAGGTTCCTGTTTATACCTGTTGATTAATACAACCGCATCCGTGTTCTTGTAAATGAATATGAGCCAGTGCATGAGATATACAACAATATGGTATGTGCGACCAGCAAAGTCTCAGACCAGCCTGCGCGTACGCGCAGTCTGATCAGAGCCTTTGCTTGTCGCTTGAGTATTCTATGAGTGTTAAGCTACTGACTGAACACAATTTGGAGTTTCTAAGCTTAACATGAGACTGCAGAGGCTCGTCCGAGTCTACAAATGTCAAAATACCACATTGTTGGAAATCACATGCATTGGCTCAATTATTCCTGTTATTACCAATAATACAGCCAATAATACAGCCAATAATACAGCCTTTCCTGGAAGTTAATGTGAAAACAGAGGGATGTATGAAGCTAATGACACATGATTAATGACAACTCTACCTGCATTTAATACGATGTCAATGAAAACGATTTTTTTCATAGAAAAGTCACGCATCAATCAAACGAGGCTGTCAAATGCCACCACAAGCTCCTTGATAATAATTAAATTGGACAAGGCATATGAAAATGGACATAGCAGTATACTTGAGCCAGCACGTGGGATTTAAGACCTTATACCACCCTTACCAATTTTAGCACGACATATCTAATGATTTGCAAGGTCTACGCTACGGTAGGTGGTATAAAATAGTTATACCATGTTGGTCCACATGCACGTAAGATAATCCACTCGCTAAAGCTCGTGGATTATCTCCACGTAAGGTGGACAGCACATGGTATAACTATTACTTATCACATTGTCGAGTATGCATCCAAACTTTATTGAATAATAAAAAAACCCAAGTGAATATAACCAGGAAATACCACAATCACAGACCAGGCACCGCAGATTGTTAAGGCACCAACTGGATGCAAATTCTATCCGTCTAAATGCATCATTATTTCGAACGACCACAGTGACTTTGTGAACCTTCTCATGTATAAATCAATGGTATTAGCGTTAAGACTTGCAGTGTCATCGTGACTTAGTGCCATCTGTTAGTCATTAAGGACTTGGTGATCCTGATTGAATTTCTCCAACATTGTAATGAGGCTTAGTAAATCAATTAGTATTATTACTTGATGCATTTGTACATGTATGCATGTGAGAACTCTGCTGTGATACATGTATGTTGGTAAACTAGATACTTCTAAATGATTCAATGTAAAGGCCAACTGAACTATTATCAAATAATATCCATGCGCGGATCCAGAGGTTGGGACAGGGGATCAAGACCCCCCTGAAAATCACAAAGCTATCAAGCCAGCATTTAAATGGAGTTTCGCTGGCAGGCCGATGGTGGCCCGGTTTTAGTGGTCTTTGGATCCTCTCTCCCTCCCTCATCAAGGAAAAATAGTTTTTTTTAAATAAAAGTGAAAAAAAAGAAAGAAAAAAGAGTTGGACCCCCCTGACAGAAATTTCTGGATCCGCGCATGTTATCTGCGTTTTCATGGGTAGGGGTGAGGAAGATAAATGGGCCCAGCACCACGATGAGATCGTTGTATTAATTGTATTCACCAAAGCATGCATGCGTATCTATCTACTGGCGCTAGGTCTGAACCCTCATCAATGTCATCACTTAATGCATGCGAGCAGTGAAGGCTGTGACGAGATTGTGTCTGAGCCCAGTGTTGATAAAAACGCATCGACAAACAGAAGGTGTTTTTCTAACAGAAACTTACGTAATTGGTGTGAGGGTAGGATAGATAACTTCCGTCCTTGTGGATGATAGTTCATGACATATTCTTTTTGTCTTATAACCCTTTCTTTTTTCCACAAAGGTTTTTTTAAAGTATAGCGAGCACACATGTTTTGTCATGCATTAACATTTGCGGATCCATAGGAAGCTGTTTGAACACGTGGCAGTTAGGCTGAGTGTTCAAACATCGTCCGAGGGACCCTGCAAGTGTAAATGCAATGGAACACACATGTGTGATCGTTATTCTTGCATAAGTTACCTGATTCCAGCAAAGGCCCATGGAAAACAGAGCTAAAAACTTGATAATACCACTTTTCTTACAATGGTTTTCTCCAAGCAAAATGGCGTCAGCGTTAAACTGTCGAACATCATAACGTCGTCACAACGTCATAAAGCGTGCAACGTTTCCGCGAACAAAAACATCGACCTAATTGTCAGTCCTGTCTGCAGTGCTTTTCGTGTATTGTCAGACAAACAAATCAGGGTTTATTTTAAGTATTGTCAAATTAAAACCCATGTTCAAACAGCATGTGAAACTCGTGATTTGGACATGTAATGGATTTATGTTCATTTAAAAAATAAATTCGATTGCAGCGGGTCTCTTGCAAAGTTAACGTGAAGCCCTTCGGGCTTCACTTCCTTTGCATGAGACCCGAAGTGTTCATGATCTCGTGAACGGACACAAATCGAATGTATTACTTATGTTTATATTTTATATTGTCAGTCAAGCATCAATTTTCAATTTTCATATAATTTTGCTGGTTTTCTGGATATTCTGAATTATACTAGCCAACTTCCCGCCGATACGCGCTCGACGTCAGACAAAAGTCAGTAAACAATTCTAACACACCTCGCCTATATAGCCAATGGTTAAACTCAGTGATTTATTGGTTGATAACTGCCGGTTTGATTTTCATGACGTCATCTATCACAATAGATGGCGTAACATCGTTTTCACAACAACTTGACGTTCAAAATGTACGTAAAAATACGCGTTTCAGTCTGAACAAGAGTTGCGGGAAATTCTGACAGTCTGTTTAAGATTGCGGAATCGCTATAGACTATGAAAGATTCGTTCGTATTTTAATCTTTTTGTGTGTTAGAATCGAAATAAATTCGCACTGACAGTGATTTGTTGCTTAATATATCACTGTCTGTCGGTCAGTCGTAAGTTGATAAATCAGCCAGTGATATATTAAGCAACAAATCACTGCAAGCGCGAATCTATTTCTTAAACAATGTTATTGGTCCACCCAAACAGCGCGTTTGTTGGCGTGGCTTAAATAGATACGTTCGTGAAGCTATGAACAGCATCTCAAATGTAAAGGTTCATTAAAAGACTCGCAGTGGAAATGTAAATATTTGACAATGGCTTCGAACAGCTTTGCGTAACGATTTTTTTTGCAAGAATGAGCAATTGATGGCTCCTGTAAAAGTATTCCATTAACTGTTGGTCTCACTATGGCGCTGCAATGGCGACACTAATTGACAAGTGTAGTAGCTGTATCGTTGAACTAATTGGTTACTGTATGAATGCGTAATTAGGACTGGTCTACTTTAGACAAAGGTAAAAGCTGAAAATGAGGTGTGATTTTTATTCGAAAGTAACTGTGTCATTGTACCATAAAGACAGCAATGATTTAAACTTTCAAACGCCAGCAAAATAACTACATTCGATCGTCTCTGTTTATTGTTTAACATAAGTATAGACGCAAATAATGTGGACACAGATCAGACAGCTCCTATAGGAGCAGTCCGATCTGGATCTATATTGTTTGTTAAAGAGGCTTTAAAATATTTCAGCAGACAACAAGCATACGACTTTTTGTTAAGGTAGTACCGGACTCACCGGCATATGTCCAAAAGTGTTTTATCTTTTAATATATTATAATATAGACTTATACTTATAATCTCAGACAAAAAAAAACAATACCTCACCGTTCATTTTAAAAAGTTATTTGATGTCAAAAACTGCAAAATCGCAGGTTTTTGAAATAAACAAACACAGATTTTGTTAACAAATTAACAAGAAACGCAATACAGTTTTTTCAGAACAAATACTACTCACACCAGAGATATAAATAAAAACAAAAAATAGTGAAATAACATGTATTTACACAATTTATTAAGCAAAATCCTAATTAAGTCAAACGAATAAATGCCAAAAAAAACATTAATATTCAAAATAAACATATCAGAGAATGTAACTGGAACAACAAAAAACATATTTTTACAAAGATATTTTCATGAAGAATCTAATAATTGAATAAAAAATATGTGTCACCGTGCTCGTTTTTTTGTTTTGGTGACTTTTCTGAAAAATCCTGAAAAAATAAAGACTATAATAAGTGTTGTCTTCCCTTTCAGCCTTTGTCTACGCCCTATCGTATATCACTGGGCGGAGACATAGCTATTATTGATTAAGCACTGACAAATGGGCGTAGAAAATGACAAAAAAGATTTTGACCTAGCATATGTTACCCAGCACATTACATTATGATTCTCATTAAAGCATGGCTATAGCATGTCTTGATACTTTGATGCTTTCTTACACGTAGGATTTATGTAGATAAAAGCTAAAAATTATAGCTTTATTCCTGATGCATAGATCTAAATGTCAGTTAAAGAATAAACTTACAAATATGCAACAAGAGGATAAAACATTCTTTTCCTTGTATTAATGTTTGGCAAGCCTGAATGTGATGTGTTGCAACCAGAACCACACAGCGGTGAGGCCTGCAACACATTATCGCACATAGGCTTGACAAACGTTAATATACAGAAAGGAATGTTATATTGCCATTGTAATATATTATAGGACTTTTTGAGTACTGTAAAGGTGGCAACTTTAATTTTCATATTTGGGCGTGGTTCGGTTATTTCAACTGCTCAAGAATGGAAATCAGGTTCTATCCATTGGTTAAGCGTTTATAGGTTGCTTGAGCCGCGCAGGTCTGCGTGCATTTCATGAAAGTCCTGTCCGTTAATGCACTGAACCCACATTTATTAACCCTTAAAGCGTATATTACAAAACAATCGTATGTTTTTATCGTCTATTGAAATATTATGAAGCCTCTTAAACAAACAGTGTAGATCTAGAGCAGACTGCTCGTCCGGTCCCATGCTTTCGTGGAGATTGATCATGAAATGATTTCTACGATCATTCTCCTCCCTTCCGCTGATTCATTCAAGAAGGGTTGTTGTCAGTTACAAGCGAAAGTATGTGCACGAATTACTGGTTAACCGCTTGTTCAAGCCTGCCCAGGAAAAAGTGTGGTTAGGTGAACTGACCGTCCGGCAATGACCATAGCTGTTGACTTGGGACGTAAAGCAACAAAACAAACAAACAAACAAAACCTAGAGCAGTCTGATCTGTGTCCACACTGTTTGCCTCTATACTAATGTTAAACAATAAACAAACACTTTCGAATGTAGTTATAACGCCTCATTTTCAGATTTTACCTATGTCTAAAGTAGACTATTAAGGCAGTCATGAGGTGCCGCCTTTACAGTATCCAAAAAGTTCTAGAATACTTGTAAAAATGTCCACTGTAACATCGTGAAGCATACAACAAAACCACACCTTATAGGCGCAATCGAAAACATCAATACTATCGACGATTATAGACCAAAAAAAGTTAGAATCATAGTTTTTTTTTATTACCATCACTCATCGAACAGGCGACACTTTGCAATCAAAACACTGTTTCTAGCGAGTTTTGATCCGCATTCGTCAATGGTTAAGAGTGTTTTCGATTGCTCACTATCCAGTGTGGAAACAAACTTTTTTCAACAGAAACATGACTGAAAAATTTAGATAACTCCTAGCTCTTGTTTCAGATTGTTTTGGTTATGTATTCATTGTATCAATACACATACCGGATAGGTGGCAATCGAAAACGTTGATGCTATCGACGAACGTAGATCAAATACCGTCAGAAACAGACTTTTTGGATTGCAGTTTGTTTGCCTGACTGGCGACAAATGGAAAATTCTAGCGATTTGCGATCCACGTTAATCGATTGTTCAGAGCCTTCTCGATTGTCGCCTATCCGATGTAATAAAGTAGCGTATCTTATGATAATTGAATATTTTGGTCGACGGTATCTTAACTCACAGAGGATATCCGTGAGCAGGTTGAAATGGCAATTAAGCCCTCTGCAGTCATGTTTTATGGGAAATAAAGCCCGCGGTCAGTGATTGGTCAACGATCAACCAAAATATGACACATTATTAAATAAAATGTACAATTGTCAGCGATTGAAACACCTCAAGTTTCTATAGTAAACACTTATTATAAGGTATATAACAATAAAAGGATGATACATTCTTCTGTCTATTAACGTTTGCCAAGCCCAAATGAGATAATGTATAGTAGCCTTAACCATGAAGCTGTGAGGGCTGCACCAAGTGCGGATCCAGAGGGGGGGGGGCAGGGGGTCCTGACCCCCTCTGGAAAATCACAAATTAAATGGGTTTCTATAGGGAATAAGCAATTGGACACCCCCTGGAAAAAGTTGGACCCCCTGGAAAAAATTGGACCCCATCTGGAGCCTTGAAAAACGATAGATTTCTTTGAAATTGACCATTTGACTTCTGTAAAATAAGCTGAGGACCAAAAAAATCGTTGTCAGAGTTTTTTTGTCAGACTGACCTGGACCCCCCCCCCCCCCCCCCCCCGATGAAAATTCCTGGATCCGCGCATCTGTACCATGCTTGCCAACCGTTAATATACAGAAAAGAATGTTATATTGTCATATATCTTCCTTTCAGGCACATGCATTTCCAATTAATTTTATTAAAATGTATGCAGAAATGTCCATTTTATCATCATGAAACATGCAACGAACAAAATAATATTTTCAACAGAAACATAAAATAACTCCTAGCCCTTGTACCAGATTGTTTTGGCTACGTCTTCAGTATATCAAAAACACACAAGATAGGCGGCAATCGAAAACTTTAATGCTATTGATGAACGTAGTTAAATATTGTAAGTAACAGAATTTTGGATTGTTGTTTGTAGTCCGATAGGCAACAAATGGCAATCACAAACACTGTTTCTAGCAATTTGTTATCAGCATTCATCGATTGTTTAGACTGTTTTTTATTGCTGCCTAACCGGTGTGATAAGGTTATTGAAATAGTTACATCATTTCTCCATAAAACTTCAGTGACCATGTACCTCCATTGGACCTAAAACATTAGAATGTCACATACAAGGCATGCGCACGTCTACACCCACCCACCTCCCCCTTTTGGGGGTGGGGGTGGGTCTTAGGTTAGTGGCAGCATGCAGAAATAGCAACCGAGACATGTAAATACTATGTATATTTATACGGTCCGCAACTTTTAACCATCAAATTACTGAATGACTTCATACTCTGGGTGATGTTTTTAAAAGCTAATACTTGCATTCCTTCTTTTTGTGAAAGCAAAATACTTACAGAATTACGTTTCAAGCATCAAAGAGTTGTCAGGGGAGAATAATATCTACCGTCTTAGAAAATAAGTATTCTCTTTTAAAAACAAAATTCAGTAACGATAACTCTTACACTCTTACTTTTAAGTAAAAGTAAGGTTATCTTTTGACATGGGTCCCGCACTACCTTAAATGCGCTTTAAGGGTGAATACATGTGTATATGCGATCAGGACATTCATGAAATGCACGCACGTTTGCGCGGCTCAAAAAGCTTATTAACTCTGTACCAAATTATAAATAAAACCTGATTTCCCTTCCTTAGCTGATGAAATAGCCGAACCACGCCCAGATGTGAATATGAAAGTCGCCGCCTTTACAGTAAGCGAAATGCCTGGGTACGATGTCATATATTACGAAGCACGCTAAGGTGAGGATAAACCCCAGATAACGTTATCAGGTGTGCATGGATGGTTTATCTAAATGCATTCTGGTATTGCGTTTCATCATAGCATTAACATTGATGGGTTTTCAGTTCATTAGAAGCAGAGAAGTCATTCTAACAGGTTTCCAATAAAAATTCAGCGCAACAATGACAAAACAAAGTATCGGTTAATTTTAAAATTCATGTTGCGATCAGAAGTCACACGCAATTTGCTTGACTAACATCAACCAACAAAGCTAATAAACACGCGATTGATTTTTGCTACAAAATAGATAAAATTGCTGGGTATTAATTCACCGGTAGTGTCAGTCAGGTTGTCTTCGAGGAAAAACGCTACGGCTACTGTCATTAGAGGATCAGATAGCAATATCATGCGACATGACGCTTACTTGTTCGATGATGACTAAAACATAGTGTGGATCGTGGAAATTGATTAAAATATTAGATCTTTGAGGAAAAGTTAGATTCGGTGAGTAATGTCATCTTAATAAATAACAGTCATTATTCTTTTTTAAATATTTTCACCAAAATATAATTTAATCAATATAACACAAATCCTGGAACAAGACCACGTGGTGCTACGTATTGTGGTTTAGTGGTCAACTGTTTTCGAATTTTTCATAATTTCACGCTTTCGGTTTGATTAGATCATGTGTTAGCCTAACTGTTATAGTTTGCTGTGTTATGCTTATTGCATCATCTTAAAATCGTGACTGTTGGATTCAGATCAAAGAATAGTGTTCTAATATACGTTTACAGCAATGCATAGTTATTTCTACAAAAAAGGCGAAAAGACAGCGAATAAATCAAACAGATGCGCACCAGTCGTTGGGTTGTTACATTGTCACTATTGGCGAATGAATACGTTGTTTGAAGCGCACATCACGTGGAAGTGAACTTATCTAACTGTCAATTATATATCTTTGATGCACCCGGTTTTTAACGGCTGTAAAAATCTAAAGTTCCCTTGAACGATTGCTTTGAAAATGATTATAAATAAAATCATATGAGCAGGGTGAAAATTTGGCCAGTAAAATATAGTTAAGCTCCGAAGTAGCTGTGGCTGCCGCCCGTTCGTTCTGTTGTTTGGTGTGTGTGTGTGTGTGTGTGTGTGTGTGTGTGTGTGTGTGTGTGTGTGTGTGTGTGTGTGTGTGTGTGTGTGTGTGTGTGTGTGTGTGTGTTTTCCATTTTTGATAGTTGTCATGTGATGAAATTCAACTGAGCAAGATGCTTTATCCTCTGAACCCAGGAAGGCAGGAAACGTCCCGACCATCATCGGCATAGTGCTGTTGTGACATGCTTATCTCCTTTTTATATCTTGATTGATATGTTCTATGAGATGATGCATTGATAAGTTAGGGGTCTTTCATGCAAACCAAACATCTATGTGTCTTGATCCACATCTGAATTAAGGGTAAGGTTGGCGCCATGAAACCGGTTTAAGTCCTCTAGTAAAAATAATTTAACTGACCGTTCCAAGGCGGTACTTCTTTTGTGGATCTTTTATGTTTTTCTGTCTTGTGTTTTTTATGCATTTGTGCTCATCTGTTTATTTGTGCATTGTGGTGACCTCTTGGCCCTCGTTTGTGGTGTCGTACTGTGAGTTTGTCACTTTCCAATTGGTATCCTGGGTCAGGTGTGGTACTTGATATATATTCCTGATCTCTGCAAAAATACATTTTTACTTCAGAAAAACCTAAAAAATATCATGCATGGTCGTGTCAAAATGTTTGCGATTCGCCGATCTTTTTGTTGGACAACATTTTTAATCGATTTGGCACCAAGCTGTATAGACAAGTAGTTGGGATTCCTATGGGCACTAATTGTGCTCCCCTGGTTGCAGATTTATTCCTGTGTTGTTATGAGAGGGACTTTATGATATCTCTTTCTGATGATAAGCAGGCTGATGTAGTTGATGCGTTTAACACTACCTCCAGATATTTGGACGATATTTTGAATATTAATAATGTTTATTTTGACAATATGGTTAGTCAAATATACCCTTCAGAGCTCCAACTGAAAAAAATCCAATACCTCTGATACCGAACTTGCATTTGTCAATTTCTAATGATATTGTTTCTACCAATATTTATGATAAAAGTGACGACTTTGATTTTGAAATTGTCAATTTCCCATTTTTAGATGGTGATGTTCCTCGTTCTACATCCTATGGAGTCTATATCTCCCACCTCATTCGTTTTGCTAGAGCATCTAGCTATGTTTCTGACTTCAACACTCGCAATAAATCGTTAACTCAGAAACTTCTTAAACAAGGCTATCGGTATCATAAACTTCGCAAAACATTTTCAAAATTTTATAGACGATACTATGATTTGATTTCTAATTCCAAGTTGGACTTAAATCTATCTTGCGCCAAGGACTTTCGGAACCTGATTTCTATGGTGACTTGGTGTATAAATTGAAGAAGATTCTTGGCTCTAATAATTTTTCAGCGCAGTTCATTAAAATAAGTTCCCATTATAAAAAGATTGGCTATAACATTAATGTATTGCAACAGACTGCATGCTTGGTGGTCAACCCAATCACGGTTGGCAACCTTGCTTTCCTCTTTAATTGCACGGGGGGTCGGACTTCAGACTCTATGATGGTTCTGACTTAAAGACTTATCAATTGATGGGATGGTAGGGGCCTGATATTTTAGCTGTTTGTCGGGCCCACCGAGGTTTACCTGTTGGATTTCTTTTGCTCCGGTATTCAGTCTTATTTACTGTTGAGTCCTTATCTTTACTTTATCTCCTTTTTATATCTTGATTTATATGTTTTAGGAGATGATGCATTGATACAATGTAAGTTAGGGGTCTTTCATGCAAACCAAATATCTATGTGTCTTGATCCACATCTGAATTAAGGGTGAGGTTGGCGCCGTTAAATCGGTTTAAGCCCTCCAGTAATATATTTTACTGACCGTTCCAAGGCGGTACTTCTTTTGTGGATCTTTTATGTTTATGTTCTGTCTTGTGTATGCTATGTCTTTGAGCGCGTCTGTTTATCTGTGCTTAGTGGTCACCTGCTGGGAAAGGGCTGACCTCTTGGCTCTCGTTTGTGGTGTCTTACTGTGAGTTTGTTACTTTCCCATTGGTATCCTGGGTCAGGTGTGGTACTTGATTGTATCGATTCCTGATCTTTGCACCCTTACTTACTCTGCACCCTTACTTACTATGTGTACAAATCTTCACTATTTCAATAGCAGACATGCCTCAAAGCCTTTCAACAAGTTTTTTTGTTAAATGGGACGTAAAATATGATCATAAACAAACAAATGCTATGTAGTAGTTCTTTGCGTCCTTTCTAGTTAGTTTGGCGATCAACTCGCTAAGAAAGAGGGAGTTGATTATATAGCTGGTATAATTGCTATAGGTTTACTGGCGTGCCAACCAAGAGTGATAGTTACGTAATACTTTGTTTACAATTGCTAAGTAAAACACTAACGTGTTCACTTCACTTGAGCATACGCGAATCGATAGATCACTTGTGTATTAATCCTATCCTGTGGATAGGATTAATACACAAGTGATCTATCGATTCTTAGGCTTGGTAACTTTGTAAACAAAACATGACGTCACTGCCACTCCTGGCTCGCAGGACAGTAGATATTAAGCAAAATGTTTGCGAATAAACTTGTATTTTTTACTACTGATCAGTTCATCCATGCGTTTTGGGTACCCAAAGATTCTGTTCATTGAGACTGTTCTTTGGAGTAGCCACCACATATGTTTTGGTTTAGAAATAAGAAATCGTTTGAATTGTTCACTTTTATCTGGAGGCTTGAATTATTGTTGTTTGTATGGGGTTTACTATTCCCGTGCTTGTGGCATATATACAGTACAATACAAAATTTTATTGGCAACAAACATTCTGCCATGTTTATGGCCAACAAAGTATTCAGGTGGATATGTTTCTCTCCAAAAGGAGTAATGTGCATACTCACTCCGCTCCGTCCGCGGCACGATTCCAGAAAATCGTAGATCCGGCGTTAACTCAACGTCATAGCGATGCGTTAACGTCAGTTGTACGTTCCTCCGGAGACTTGTTTTGTAGATACATCAAAACAAGCCAGACCGCTAGAATAATGCTATTGCATTCTAAATCGCGCGTTTTAGGGTATAATCGGTAAAATCATATATATATATATATATATATATATATATATATATATATATATATATATATATATATATATATATATATATATATATATATATATATATATATATATATATATATATATATATATATATATATATATATATATATATATATATATATATATATCTTAGTCATAATCCCTTGATTAACCGTCCTATTTGTGGGACATAGGCAAACAGTGCAGACCCAGGGCAGACAACGCATGATGCGATGTGTAATCGGGATTTACGTGGAAGTCTTTTCCTATAGAAGTCATTCGTACTCTATCATCACGATTATAAAATGATTTGCATACTCGACTCAACTATCCTGCTCATAAAAGGTAGAATGTCAAAGTAAGTAAGGAGGCAAAGATCAAGAATCGATACAATCAAGTACCACACCTGACCCAGGACACCACATGGGAAAGTGACAAAAACACAATAAAACATAACATATAAGAGTGTCAAGAGGCCAGTCCTTTCCCAGCAGGTGATCATAAGGCTGCAATGAACAGACATTGATGAAGAGACAGCTGGTAGTGTTGCTTTAATTGTGATGTGGCTGTCTATGTGTCCTGTGTCTCTTCCTCTTGGTACCATTAGTTGGTGTGCGATCTGTGATTTTAGCGGGTTTTTAAAACCCCGGGGCTTAATCAGGTCCCAATGATTTCCATTTAAAATTTATAGAGGATATTCAAATGTTTTTGTTAAATATGTCTTTTATTACAGGAGTGAAGTGGACAATATTTATATTTCATGAGTGGCAAAGCCACGAATGAAATATAATTATTGTCCACTTCAGGAGTGAAATAAAAGACATATTTAACAAAAAACATTTGAATTGTCTTTTTATTATCTACAAATTTCCCATAATCCTTTAAGGAGAAGAGAAGCGAATCTTACTTTACATTATCTTTTGTTTTGATTTTTAGTTGTAGCAGAATTTATAAAAAGCTCTTTCTTTTATTAAGCTTATAAGCGACTCTGACTCCATAGAAATAGGAAACACCAATAGTTGTTTCCCTTAGAAAAGAAACAGATATGCCATAAAGAGTTGCTTCCCTTAGATCATATTGAGAAAATAGAAAAAAGTACGGTTTCTCTCCCGTGAAAATATCAAATCTGGTATTTTCACTGCTGTGAAAACAAGTTTGCTGTAAAAATACAAGTTTTAATATTTTCACAGCTGTGAAATATATGCATTATATTTAATCAATATTTTCCTGTATTTCATTACATAGTAGATAATAAAAGTAAATATGTGATGGAAACTTATTATTATTATTATTATTATTATTATTATTATTATTATTATTATTATTATTATTATTATTAGAAATTGAGAAGAAGATCAGAAGAAGAAACAGAAGAAGAGAGAACCACCACCCTTAAATGGTAAGCAACTACATGTACGCTGAGTGGGACTGAGATTGGTTCAAATATTTTGTGGTCCTTCTGAAATGTACTGAATTTATAATATTAAATAATTTTTCAATCTGCACCTGCGAACTCTACGCACTTTGTGTTTTTATCAGCAAATGCATTAAGTGTAATGAAGCGGTTCACAAGAGCAGAATAAATCGGTAATAATTAAGATTATCATTTAATCACATAGATGCAAAGGTTACTACATTAGTCTACCTTTTTCCTTCAGCTGTTAAATGAGCCAGTGCATGAGATTTCCAACAATATGGTATGTGCGACCAGCAAAGCCTCAGATCAGCCTGCGCATACGCGCAGTCTGATCAGAGCCTTTGCTAGTCGCTTGAGTATTCTATGATTGTTAAGCTACTGACTGAGCAACATTTGGAGTTTCTAAGCTTAACAGGAGGCTGCAGAGGCTCGTCCGAGTCTACACTTGTCAAAATGTCAAATTGTTGGAAATCTCATGCCGCGGCTCAAATGCTTGAAGATTTCAGTTAGATTCTGTTTCTGGTTAAGTGCACTGAGACTTGTGGCATTTCGCGCACTCAGTAAATCAATGACTTCTTTGAGTACTTCATGAGCATAAAGATAATATCAGGGAAATTTAATACAAAATGTAATACCGACTGTAACCTAAGCTGCTATCACGGACTCAGCGACATTATTTTATCCCTTGCCCTGCTAAATAAAAGTCACATGCAACATTCACTTCTATTTTCAAGTCAGTTCACTTGTTCGCTTGCATTGGTCGTGATAAAAGCATATATGCTGCGTCGAAAATTGTGCATATCCATAACAACTGACACCATGAGCCAGTTGATCTTGATCTAAACTGATTTCAAAAAAGGGTATCCATACTCAGCAGGATAACGGTTAACTGAATAACAATAGCAACAACAAAAATCATACTTATGGATCATGTAGCAGATCTCTTGTCTTGTCTTATCTTTATCATTAATAACACGTCATTACAACTAACATTCGTTCAGTAGAAAATACAAATAGCAGATATATATATATATATATATATATATATATATATATATATATATATATATATATATATATATATATATATATATATATATATATATATATATATATATATATATATATATATATATATATATATATATATATATATATATATATGCTGCGTCGAAAATAGTGCATATCCATAACAACTGACATCATGAGCCAGTTGATCTTGATCTAAACTGATTCTCGCTAGAGGCAAAATATTTACATCATCTATCGGCTCAGTTGATTCACTATATCCCACCGTATTTATCTACTGTCTGAATCTGCATCAGTTTCTGATCCTGTGTAGCTCGAAAGCAATGATGTTTGTGAAGTTATATTTCCGCACTTCTGATATTTATCTAATTTCACTTGTATCCTTGGATCCATCAGGCTTTCACTTGCGAACGAAATAGATGCCATCCATTGAAAAAGAACCAATATACGACGTGTACTGCATCAGTCGTCGTCAATTTCAGCGCTTCCTGAACATCCTTTTTTGGGGATGTCTCAGTGGCGCAGTTGGTAGCGTCAGCATCTGGTGTAGTGCTAGGCGGTGTTGCCGAGGTCGTGGGTTCGAATCTCGCTAGAGGCAAAATATTTACATCATCTATCGGCTCAGTTGATTCACTATATCCCACCGTATTTATCTACTGTCTGAATCTGCATCAGTTTCTGATCCTGTGTAGCTCTAAAGCAATGATGTTTGTGAAGTTATATTTCCGCACTTCTGATATTTATCTAATTTCACTTGTATCCTTGGATCCATCAGGCTTTCACTTGCGAATGAAATAGATGCCATCCGTTGAAAAAGAACCAATATACGACGTGTACTGCATCAGTCGTCGTTAATATCAGCACTTCCTGAACATCCTTTTTTGGGGATGTCTCAGTGGCGCAGTTGGTAGCGTCGGCGTCTGGTGTAGTGCTAGGCGGTGTTGCAGAGGTCGTGGGTTCGAATCTCGCTAGAGGCAAAATATTTACATCATCTATCGGCGCTAGAGGCAAAATATTTACATCATCTATCGGCTCAGTTGATTCACTATATCCCACCGTATTTATCTACTGTCTGAATCTGCATCAGTTTCTGATCCTGTGTAGCTCGAAAGCAATGATGTTTGTGAAGTAATATTTCCGCACTTCTGATATTTATCTAATTTCACTTGTATCCTTGGATCCATCAGGCTTTCACTTGCGAACGAAATAGATGCCATCCATTGAAAAAGAACCAATATACGACGTGTACTGCATCAGTCGTCGTCAATATCAGCGCTTCCTGAACATCCTTTTTTGGGGATGTCTCAGTGGCGCAGTTGGTAGTGTCGGCGTCTGGTGTAGTGCTAGGCGGTGTTGCCGAGGTCGTGGGTTCGAATCTCGCTAGAGGCAAAATATTTACATCATCTATCGGCTCAGTTGATTCACTATATCCCACCGTATATATCTACTGTCTGAATCTGCATCAGTTTCTGATCCTGTGTAGCTCGAAAGCAATGATGTTTGTGAAGTTATATTTCCGCACTTCTGATATTTATCTAATTTCACTTGTATCCTTAGATCCATCAGGCTTTCACTTGCGAACGAAATAGATGCCATCCATTGAAAAAGAACCAATATACGACGTGTACTGCATCAGTCGTCGTCAATATCAGCGCTTCCTGAACATCCTTTTTTGGGGATGTCTCAGTGGCGCAGTTGGTAGCGTCGGCGTCTGGTGTAGTGCTAGGCGGTGTTGCCGAGGTCGTGGATTCGAATCTCGCTAGAGGCAAAATATTTACATCATCTATCGGCTCAGTTGATTCACTATATCCCACCGTATTTATCTACTGTCTAAATCTGCATCAGTTTCTGATCCTGTGTAGCTCGAAAGCAATGATGTTTGTGAAGTTATATTTCCGCACTTCTGATATTTATCTAATTTCACTTGTATCCTTGGATCCATCAGGCTTTCACTTGCGAACGAAATAGATGCCATCCATTGAAAAAGAACCAATATACGACGTGTACTGCATCAGTCGTCGTCAATATCAGCGCTTCCTGAACATCCTTTTTTGGGGATGTCTCAGTGGCGCAGTTGGTAGCGTCGGCGTCTGGTGTAGTGCTAGGCGGTGTTGCCGAGGTTGTGGGTTCGAATCTCGCTAGAGGCAAAATATTTACATCATCTATCGGCTCAGTTGATTCACTATATCCCACCGTATTTATCTACTGTCTGAATCTGCATCAGTTTCTGATCCTGTGTAGCTCAAAAGCAATGATGTTTGTGAAGTTATATTTCCGCACTTCTGATATTTATCTAATTTCACTTGTATCCTTGGATCCATCAGGCTTTCACTTGCGAACGAAATAGATGCCATCCATTGAAAAAGAACCAATATACGACGTGTACTGCATCAGTCGTCGTCAATATCAGCGCTTCCTGAACATCCTTTTTTGGGGATGTCTCAGTGGCGCAGTTGGTAGCGTCGGCGTCTGGTGTAGTGCTAGGCGGTGTTGCCGAGGTCGTGGGTTCGAATCTTGCTAGAGGCAAAATATTTACATCATCTATCGGCTCAGTTGATTCACTATATCCCACCGTATTTATCTACTGTCTGAATCTGCATCAGTTTCTGATCCTGTGTAGCTCGAAAGCAATGATGTTTGTGAAGTTATATTTCCGCACTTCTGATATTTATCTAATTTCACTTGTATCCTTGGATGCATCAGGCTTTCACTTGCGAACGAAATAGATGCCATCCATTGAAAAGAACCAATATGCGACGTGTACTGCATCAGTCGTCGTCAATATCAGCGCTTCCTGAACATCCTTTTTTGGGGATGTCTCAGTGGCGCAGTTGGTAGCGTCGGCGTCTGGTGTAGTGCTAGGCGGTGTTGCCGAGGTCGTGGGTTCGAATCTCGCTAGAGGCAAAATATTTACATCATCTATCGGCTCAGTTGATTCACTATATTCCACCGTATTTATCTACTGTCTGAATCTGCATCAGTTTCTGATCCTGTGTAGCTCGAAAGCAATGATGTTTGTGAAGTTATATTTCCGCACTTCTGATATTTATCTAATTTCACTTGTATCCTTGGATCCATCAGGCTTTCACTTGCGAACGAAATAGATGCCATCCATTGAAAAAGAACCAATATACGACGTGTACTGCATCAGTCGTCGTCAATATCAGCGCTTCCTGAACATCCTTTTTTGGGGATGTCTCAGTGGCGCAGTTGGTAGCGTCGGCGTCTGGTGTAGTGCTAGGCGGTGTTGCCGAGGTCGTGGGTTCGAATCTCGCTAGAGGCAAAATATTTACATCATCTATCGGATCAGTTGATTCACTATATCCCACCGTATATATATATATATATATATATATATATATATATATATATATATATATATATATATATATATATATAGGCAAATAAATGTTAGCATATATAGGCAAATAAATGTTAGCAAAAACCTACTTCAACAATTATTTTGAATTTATAAACTAAATCAACATAAAACAAACATTTTGCTTTCTACTGTCTATGAAACCCGAAGAGTTTCTATGAGGCATTAAAATAGCCATTTTTTTCGCCACACAGTGCTAACTTAGAATCTGAACTTTAAATATTATATTCGCATTAAATACTATCAGTCAAATTTACTTTCTCAGCCTCCACCGAAAAAGTAAGTGAGTATGAACAGGAAAAACCACAATCACGCACTGCAGTCGAACCCACGGCATTGTGAGGAAGAACCACAGAACACTACCAGCCACATTCAAGACATCAGGAAGACAATTAAAATAGTACAGCCAGTTCTCTCTTGCTCATCAAGATGATTGCAAAACTAGAAAGGACACAATGCACTGCACAACAAAACAAGGAGCAAACGCAGAACACCCATAAACAATGTGAGCAACAATAAACAATGAATGAACAACTTTAGAACCACCGCCTTAGAACGGAACCAGCAAGTTATCCTTAAAATGAATTAATTCATATGTAAAGGAGGTGTTGGAACACGCGTACATAACGTCATGGCGATTGCAGTCACACAAACATCGATAATAACATGGCAGTTCAATGGTTTGCATCGAGAAATGCAAACAGCTAATATGAATTAAATAGGCACTACCTATTTCCGTGCGTCCAAGTTAAACTATCCAGGTTTGTATTTGGAAAGAAAAAAAAATGACTTTTTGGTAATAAACATGTTTGTTTTTTTTACTTTAATGACATGCCCATAAGTAAAAAGCATAGACATTTGCTATTTTTACAAATGTTGATTATAATTGGAGTACGTATCTTATTATCTGTTACTTCTCATTGCATCAAATGGAGAGTATTTTCGTACACACCATTCTTTCCAGCGAAATGAACGAAATGATGAAGCAATATTCCAAGGCCTTTTAGTTTCATAACTAGAGGACCTGAAAAGCTCACCTGATATTGAGTCACAAGATCTCTTTAATAATGTTTAACTTCGTCTTGGTCAACCTAGGCTTATTATTTAAAAATAGTTTGTATGGCTCACAAGCCTCACATCCCCAATGCTACATACCAAAACGACCTTATGCTACAGAGCAAGCATACTTTGCCTTTTGGTTCATGAGAACAATAGAAGCTCTAGCGATAAGGCGTGTATTTTCCCTAGTTGACATGATTACAAACACCAAATTTTCAAACTGTACTCTTGTTTTTAAAATTGGTGCGGTTCGGTAGCAAAATATGCAAAGTAAGCATCAAAATACGTTTCAAAGCAATTGATTATAAGCAAAGCAGTAAAAATTTGCGCTTTCTACTCCCACCCCTCATTTTACGTCCTTCTACTGGGTGCCATTTAGACCAGACTTTGAGTAAATGCTTTGCTAGTTTTCAAAAAGTAAAAGTGCTAAACTGTAAAGGATAGAAGTGCTATTCATTTCCAAAACTTTACAATATCCTTCCTGCGCATACGTACGAAATATACTTAAAATTGTGTTTTTTTCACTGGAAAGGGGAAACTGGTGCCCTTCAGTTTGTTTTTAGATGATCCCCCCCTAGACCCAAGATGTCCTTTGGATAATGACATGCCACTATAAACATATACAACATATGTAAATGGCGTCTTAGGTCTAGGGGGGAAGGGGTTGTAATAGCCAAAGACATCAAACATCTGACAAAAAAAGACAGCTTTGCCAAATGGTTAATAAATTCCGATTCAAAACGAAGTAGGATTATTATATGCATTAATGACAAAAACGATTATAATATACGGACAAGGCTGCATCTACGGCTGGTCAATGTGTATTTGTTAAATGTGCCTAAAAAAACAAAACAACTCCAGCTGTTAAGTTTTTAGACTTTATTTTTCGCAATAACTTTTTTATCTTCAATTTTAGCAAAATGTGTTCGCGATGAAAGTTGTAGAGGAGAATTTCCGCCAACTTCTCCAAAAGGTCTTGTGCTTGTGGTGCAAACAGTTTTTAGTGTATATAGATGAAGATTTTGCAATAAATTGAATTCGTCCTAAATTTCTAAGTCTTTTAGTGACAGGTATAATTCGTATAGGCGTTACAGAAAGGGGTAGTTCCAAAAAATATTCGGAAGCGGTGCACATCCCGTTCTTCAAAGGCTGTGCATAACCTAAAACTGCCGTAACATACTCAGAATTTACCGCGCATATGCAGAATCAACTTAAAGCAGGCTCATTTGTACGAACAAAGGCTAGGTTATCACATTACGTTCATTTTTCTCTTATGCACGTGATATGAAATGAACGGTTTTGAGATGACCCTACTAGCTTAACGCACGAGCGAATCAGGCGCGATTTCTATTATATTTGAACAAGCCATCCATCGCTTTAGTAATTGAATTAGGGCGGAGCAATGTAGTTTTTTGACTGACATCTTGGACTTGGTTTATTTGCGCTTTGCTCAAAATGTTCAAAGACTGCATCTAAGCACAGAGAAACCTGCAGCATCTTGGATGTTGGAACCATTTGGAGAAGTTGGCGGAGATGTTCCTGAATACTTTTCATCGCGAACACATTTTGCTAAAATTGAAGATAAAAAAGTTATTGCGAAAAATTAAGTCTAAAAACTTAACAGCTGGAGTTTTTTTTTTTTTTAGTGTCTCCAGTCCTTATTTCAACAAAATAAAACGAACGTCTCATTTAGGGAAATGACACGCCTTATCGCTAGAAATTCTTTTAAGGGTTTTTTTTTACAATATATGGGCACGGTGCCCATTTTGGCCAAGTTACCTGAAACAAAATATATTGTTTTATCTGACGTATACTCCATATAAAATTTGAATTCAATCAGTCGAGTAGTTTCTGAGAAAAAGATGTTTAGATATGTACACTGAACCAAAGTAATAAGTGGCCGCCTATACATTTTTTGCGCCTGTTCAAGCTTTTTCGAGACTCTGAAAATTATGCCATTTCAAAATGACTGGTAGATCTTGCACAGACGAAGTCAGAGTAAAGGCACCTTCATTTCAAAAAGTCACACTTTTTACTGTGATATAAAATATTCCTCAGATATCTTATCCATTTATATTTTGATTAGTTTGAAGCTGTTAATAAGAGCTATGATATAAATGTATATTTTCATCTAAGCATGTAAATAAATACACATGTTTACAATGCAAAGAATACATATTTTAAGGTTGAGCCTGGCTTGCACATTATGTAAATTTGCATTATGTAGAATACTACATATATAAACATACGTCCTATGACGGTTTCCAAGGCGGTACTTCTTTTGTGGATCTCTTATGTTTTTTTTCTGCCTTGTGTTTGCTATGTCTTATTACACGTCTGTTTATATGTGCTTTGTGGTCACCTGCTGGGAAAGGGCTGACCTCTTGGCTCTCGTTTGTGGTGTCTAACTGTCAATTTGTCACTTTCCCATTGGTATCCTGGGTCAGGTGTGGTACTTTATTGTATCGATTCCTGATCTTTGCACCCTTACTTACTTTGAATATAAGGTGGCGCTCTGGTCTAAACGATTCATTACAGTCACTGCCCTATTGGTATTTCTCTTCTGTGTCGCGGTACCTTAATAATTGAAACTGACTGACAGGTCCATGACTTCTTGATTAATTATAGAAATGGAATCACGAACGTATGTTTATACCTACCGCTGCTATGCGTTTAAGCAAATCCTATATTAGACTGCTGCACTGACCTCGTAGTTCATACGAGTGGGCATTGAAGCTGTCTAATTCTATATTTCTATCGTGCCCTATCGTTTGTATATGCTCTTATCAGCATACGCTGCATAATATTGCTGGCTGGTTTAGTGGTGTTACCAAAATTAATTCTGATTTATTCAATTATGTATTTGTTCTAATTTCATTAAAGAGACTAAGTCTGCAACTATGAACATTTTTCGATTTTTTTATTTTCTTTTTAAATCATTTGTAAAAGTAGAATTAAGTTATGTTTTCACAATAAATCTGTTCACTTAAGCTGAAAACTGCACGGAAAAGTGACTTATCTTATATAAACAGAGGTGAGTTCAATAATTCGAGAGCTCGCCGAGCGCTCGTTGACTGGTACCTATGTTTATTCGTTATGTGTAAAGCCTGACACCAGTACAACGAGCGCTAGCAAGCGCTCGCTTTATTGAACTCGCCTCAGGTGTGTTGGTAATTAATTGCGTCCCTCCAATAATTATAGACAGTTAATTTTAACATAAATGCTGTTGTTTCGATACTGATAATTTGTTAAGATTTACGAACTTGGTAAAATGTATACCTGAATTTTTGTTGTTTTACTATGTTCTTGAAAAATAGAAACATTAGTTCTAAAATTAAAAGATCAAAAGTAACAGACTATGCAGCTTTAAGTTCACACATTCTTTTTACAAAGCACATGATTGTTTAAGCAAGTGCTACAATATTCAGCCAGCTGATGAGATTTTGGTAGTCCACTGCTCGCACACACTATGCATGAACGTAAATGATGGCTCAGGTCCAACCGTAGGCATCCAGGTACAGTACAAGTAGTTCCCAGTAAAAAGTGTGCTGACTGAAAAAAGAATTACTTCACGGTTTGACTTCTCTTTTTTCAAACTACTATCGTTCTAAGATATGATAAAGCAATTTAAAGAGACCGGCGTATTATACTGTTTTGTGAATGCGTTGGAATCTATGGGATTTCTGACGTTGTGGAATTACTTTTGGATATCGACTGTATAAAAGCGGACCCCTATAGGTCCACCAGCGAAACACCATTCGAATGACGTTGGCTGATAGCGGCTGGCTGGGGGTAGATCGCGAATGCATCGATATTTTGTTGTACGAATATTATTTATTCTGCACGGATATTTTCCGTTATGTATTTTAACAATTGTCATAGCGTAATGTTAACATAATCAATGCCATGCAATGTACATATTTTCTCTAAAAGCTAATATTAAATAAATACAAAACATAGCTAAAGAAAAACATGCCCATTTATTTTCACTGAACTTCTCTATCTTCTATTCAATTACAGTAGTAATGTCATCGTGAGCACGCTGCCCGCCCGTGTGTAATCGAACTACATGGCTAATTGAGCAATTTAAAAGAATTTATAGTTGAAAATGGTAACCGAAAAATTAACGTTTTGAAAATCAATTCTGTACCAATTTGTGCTTTCTTTATCGTTTTTCATGACCCCATAACATCTGATGGTTTACGATTGCTCAGGTTCGATAAAGTTTATGTTCTTTATCTTGATCATTTTAATAAATTATAAATAAATTATTCACTCCATCGAGTTCATCTATAATATGAACAAAGCCGTGAGAAAACCAGTCTTCGGGGTTCCAGCCCAGGTAAGGTAAATCCGGCGTGCTCAGCTACAGCGACTAGCTAGAATATTTATATTTTGCATATAGCATTTTTACCTATCATAATCATCAGAGAGCGATTAACAAAGGCGCTGATCAGACTGCGCATCCGCGCAGTCTGGTCTGCGCCTTTTGTATTCGCATGCAACAAAGTCACGTTTTCTCACGACGAGACCAAATTATTTACTAGACTGTTTTGGAGTCGTTCCCATAATTTCCCTTGGTGATCAACCTTTTTATCAATAAATAGTTGAAATGGTTTCATTTTTCTACCTATTTTAGATTAATAGTTATATTATTACCCTGCAAAATGTATTTTGTGATACACAATATGTGATGTAACCCTGTCGTAAGGTAAGTCAAGTCAAATCGATTTCATACCGTACAAAATTAGCTTTAACATGAGGCTTAGCTTTCATTTGTTTCTTTGAATATCTGATCTAATGATAGATCAGAGGATCGGGGTTTAATTTATTGAAGCGCATCAGATTCAGGTTTTATTAAAATAAATGATGGTTTATAAATGATAAAAATAGCTGTTGTTTCACAAAAAGCATGTCAATCATTATTAGCGTAAAGACATTTTGCTTTGTTATGAGAGAGATTTCATGTTGTCTCTTTCTGACAATAATCAAGCTGATGTTATTGAAGTTTTAACTTTACCGCAAGACATCTAGATGACCGATTTCCTTTACTCAGTATACTGTTAAGTCCTTATTTTTGTTTTATCTCCTTTTATATCATGATGGAATGTACTAGGAGATAATAATTAATAAGTTTGGGATCTTTCATGGGAACCAAACATCTATTTGTCTTGATCGCAATCAGAAATAAGGGTGAGGTTGGTACCGTCAAACATGTCTAAGCCATCCAGTATAATTTGTTTTAATGACCGTTCCAAGGCGGCGCTTTTTTTTGGATCCTTTTTTATTATTTGTATTTCGTGTTTGTCTGTCATACTGTCTTATCTGTTCCTTGCAGCCTTGTGGTCACCTGCTGGGAAAGCACTTTCCCATTTGATGTCATGGGTCAGGTGTGGTATTTGATTGTATCGATTCCTGATCTTTTCCTTCTTCCTTACTAACTTAATATTGATAATCCAAATCTAGAGCAAATGGTAGGTCAGATAAATCACACTAAACTTCAGTTGAATAAGGCGCACTCCTTTGATACTGAAAGTAAGAAAAGTGGCAAAGATCAGGAATCGATACAACCAAGTACCACACCTGACCCAGGATACCACATGGGAAATAGACAAAATCACAATTAAACATCATAAACGAGAGACAAGAGGTCAGCACTTTCCCAGGAGGTGACCACAAGGCAGCAATGAACAGACGCGAAAGCAAGACAAACTCAAGACATAAATAACACAAATGACCCACAAAAGAAGTACCGCCTTGGAATGGTCAGTAAAAATATTTTACTGGAGGGCTTAAACCCCTTTGAATCCCTTTTTTGACTTGGACTTATCTATAAGGAATGGCATAGTTTCATCTAAAATTTATGATGAACAGGATGATTTTAATTTTAAAATCGTTAGTAGTATAGGCCCCACTTTAGCGCCAATGACGTCACGACTTCCGGTCCAAGATGGCGGCCCCCACGACTTCCGGTCCAAGATGGCGGCCCCCACGACACCAAGATGGCGGCCCCCACGAAGTCAGATACGAGATGGCGGCCCCTGTGACGCGTTCGGTTACACCTCGGAGGGTGAGTCAACGCCCTAGACCACGAGAAGGTAGCGTCACGTCCTAGAGCGCGGTGTCGTTCTTCTTCTCTATATACAAGGGTGAGGGGCCTCTCATGTATCGAACAAACACTGATCTGGAGGAGTCTATATTGAGGATTTCCGGGTGGTTTTTTTACGCAGTTCAGAACGAGATCCAGTCTTTAATGGTGTAGCACGTCGCAGCGCTCGGTTTATCCCGTTCCCCGGGTGGACCCTTTTTTTCAGCACGGTCCTTTCACGTCTTTTGGGCGGGTTCGGCGTTTTCTTCTCCATTGTTTTGCCATCCAATAGCCTCTGGTACTTCTCGTAAGGGACTAGGACTAGCTTTTCCATTATTCTAGCTCTGATTTCAAATGGGCCAACGTTATCTTTAGAAGCGTACGAATAAACTTTTGTTTACCGCCAAGGGCCTCCACCTTTCTTTGGTAACCCAGAGTCCTATCACCCAAGATGTACAGTTGGCGTCTGGAGCGTCTCAGGAGTACTTTTCCCGAAGGCGTCAACACGATCCTAAATTTGATAATATTGTGCGCGATTTCGCTCAATGCTTTGATCTGACCTGGCGTAATCGTTCTTAACAGGGCTTTTCTCTGGGCAGAGTCGGTCTGTCCGAATAATTTTAGAAAATGTCTGTGTTCTTTGAGGAGTCTCATTATGGTCATTCTTATGCGTTAGGGTCTCCTTCTTACGTCAGTCGTTACACCAAGGGATCTTGCCCGGGAAACACTCTACTCCTCAAACGGTATCGGTCGTCCCCGTGAGGACTCGTATCCACTATCAAATAACCCTGTTTGGAACCGAGAGCGTCTTCGTAGGCTTTTATGAACCCTTTTACACGGCCCGGGTATAGCAGTCGACCAAGTATACCTACTTGGGAAACGTCTCTCAAATTCTTCATCAATACCAAGTACCACGTATTTAAAGCTATGGTCCTGGCGTGTTTCCCTCTGGGATATAAATTCTGGGTAATTAAAATGACGCTGACGCATTTGTGGTGGGTTCCCAGCGTAAACAATAATTCCATCTCTTTGTCCTCTACCACTCTATGAATGAGATCGTCGATCACGATCAATTTGTGACGGGGGTCCGCGGTGAACTCTTCTAACTCTTCGGAAGAAGGTAATCCTTGTTTACTCCTAAAGTTCTTTAAGGTCCGTTCCATCTCGTCGAATAAGGGTTGGTAAATTCCGTAACAATAGAGAATCTGGCAAGGCGGATCTCTACTATACATGTTCCGAATGTGAGTCAAGAATCGGTAAACCCATCTCGTTTTTCCGCTTCCCGTCTGTCCACTGACGCAAATGCTGGAGCAGGGTTCAAAAGGCAAGGTGCACTTCATTTTTTTAGTTTAGGGTTCGGAAGGGCGTATCCTATGCAACTACTCAGTAGACTGATCCAAAGTTCCGTCGAGCCGTTCTGTAGGGATAAGTTGGTGATTGACGTGATGATAATGACGTACACGATGAGCATTTGAGAAAAGTACACGATTGTGGCTTTAGGCACTCTAGTCCCTAGTAAGTGCCACCTTTCCTCCGATGATCGAGTCTCGCTGTCTGATTTAGGATAAGGAAAGTTTTACCTCGTATTGGTTTCGATATCGTTCATCTTTTTGGGTGATCCTGCAAACTGCTATTCTTACTACTTTAGATCACTTCTCACATACGTAGAGTTCCAATTCGATCAGGGTGGGGTAGACCGCGTCATCGATTTGAATCGTGGTCTTTATACCAGTGATGACCGCCTTACCGGTATGAAAACAGCAAAAGTTGACTCCCTCTATTTTGAAGTTTAGCGCTGGAAATATTTCCGGTTCGTAGAGAAGGCTTCTATCTCCAGCTAACCTATATAAGTCTAATCCACCACTTAAGGTATGACTGGCCGAGACCGTGATGATCTTGGCATCTGTGAGGTACACTGGGCATCCATATTTTTGCAACAGCCTGGCATATCTACAAAGTCTCTTTCGACCCTCACGGAAGCTAGATGCTTTTCCATTAGAATTGATGACGCCATTGGCAAACACTAAACAATTGCCACCAATGTTCCTATGTTGCCATATAAGGCTGGGAAATGACCTCGGCTCATATCGGCAATTCCTCAAGCGCTGGCACAACGATATCAAGTCTATGGTACAGTTCAAATGAGCGCTACATACAACGTTGGTAATTTTCATGGTGGAGTGAGTTGCAACGGGAATTGTTAACGTATTTATAAGTGTCCTAGTCACGTGACTAATTATAGTCTTTCACGTCTGCTTCCGGTATCCAGCTATCGTATTTGTTGGGCCAATGCAACCAACGCACCAGGACTTCGTTCCGTTTGTTACGTACGCGTCTCTTTAGTATCTTTTCCTACCGGTATTCCGTTGTAGGGTCGATAGTCACGGGTTGTAATTCGGGTTCGTAAAATGTACCGTCGACTCTCTCACCATCCCAGTCCAGTATGGTATAAACGGGTACGCCCTCTCTTCTAAACCGAGTGTCAATCTTGAACAGTTCCCCGGTCCACTTTTGGGAATACTCTCTGTCAATGGGTCCAGTTACCATCATAGAGAATGGGTGTCTAAATGTCATTTCCTTCCATGGTTGTGACTGGTCGGTATATTTCCCACTGCAATGGACATTGCGTTCATGTCTTTGCAATGCATCACGCCTACTATAGGACTGGTTGCAGATCAAACACCTGATCATTTTGTCTCAGTTAGTATTGCTTGTCTACCTTCATACGGGTGCCATCCTTCTTACGATCATTGGATCATTGTTACCACCACCACCACCGACAACACCACCAGCACCGACACCAACCACCACCACCACAGACACCACCACCCACCACCACCACCCACCACCACCACCACCACCGACACCACCCACCACCACCACCACCACCACCGACACCTACAACCACCACCACCAAACACCACCACCACCACCACCACATGGTGGACCATTGTTTCCTGACTGTACATTCACTACATCCTCACTGTATCCCACTGTACCCCAACTGAACCCTCACTGTGCCCCAATATACCCTCACTGTATCCTCACTGTACCCCACTGTACTCTCACTGTATCCTCCCTGTACCCTCACTGTATCCCACTGTACCCCAACTGAACCCTCACTGTGCCCCAATGTACCCTCACTGTACCCCCACTGTACTCTCACTGTATCCCTAATGTATCCTCCCTGTATCCTCAATGTATCCTCCTTCTCTCCTCCTCCTCACCCTCTCCTCCTCCCTCCTAATCCCAATGTACCCCAACTGAACCCTCACTGAGCCCCAATGTACCCTCACTGTACCCCACTGTACTCTCACTGTATCCTCCCTGTACCATCAATGTATCCCACTGTGCCCCAACCGAACCCTCACTGTATCCTCACGGTGCCCCAATGTACCCTCACTGTATCCTCACTGTACCCCACTGTACTCTCACTGTATCACCACTGTATCCTCCCTGTACCCTCAATGTATCCTCCTTCCCTCCTCCTCCTCGCCCTCTCCTCATCCCTCCTAATCCCACTGTACCCCGACTGAACCCTTACTGTGCCCCAATGTACCCTCACTGTATCATCACTGTACCCCAATGTACTCTCACTGTATCCCCACTTTATCCTCCCTGTACCCTCACTGTATCCTCCTTCCCCCCTACTCCTCACCCTCTCCTCCTCCCTCCTAGCTCCATTATGAATTTGAACTATCATGATCACTGTTTTTACGGCCATTATACTTGTTGTAGAACGTTCTATCATCGTAGGTTCACCGGTAATTGTTGGTTGACCATGATTATATAATGATTAAGCATAACAGTTTCGCTTTAAACAACCAGTCGTCAGCATTTGCGCTATGTATAGTCTTAAGATGATGTACTATATTTAGCACATACTTTCTATCGCATATTGGACACTGGATCTTGTATCTATGAGGCATAGTTTTGATCTGTTTTTAAACACCATTTAAAACGAAACTTTATGTATACCAGCTTGCTGGGCAAGCCTTTCCTTTTAAATCGAAACTTTTATAATACAAACGCGAGCCTTACTTTTAAAACGACACTTTTATGTATAACCTGGCAAGCCTTTCCTTTTAAATCTAAACGCTTGTAATACAAGTGCGAGCCTTCCCTTTAAAACGACACTTTTATGTTTCAGCTTCCTGGGCAAGGCTTTTCACGCAGTCTTATAACGCGAAGATGAACCACGCTATGAAAAAACGTGTGGTGTTCCAAATCACCAAAAGTTTGAGCTACATCGTATCATTTAAACTGTTCAATTTGCTGTTCGATTGTCAGATTAGCTATGACTCGATTGTATGCGATTCGCACTATATAGCGAGAGGTCTTTTCTGATGGGTCAATTAAAAGTAATATCGTTATAAATGTATATCATAAGCCATACATCTCGCAATTAGACTCTAGACTATGAACAGTCGATACGTAAGTTGAATTTAGGGGTTAACTGTCTCATGTACCTACCTGTACACGAACAGCGCAGACTCGCCCCTGCGCGAGTTAGGCTAGCTCTGTAATACGATCATGAGTCGACTATTTAATGTCTACATACGATGATGTCATCCAAAATGGCCGTCGCGCATGCGCAGTGAAAGCATTTAATTAAACAACATCTATATCCGTACTTTGTACATTAGTTCTCAGGTAAATGAAGACGTCTAACCATGCCATCTAAGCAGACGAATGAATGAGAAGATATGAAATTGGTGTATTTATATGCCCTAGACATTTAGAATGAAAAGAGTAAAATTGCCATCGCCTTTCCTAGTACATAATATAAAACGTCTGGTCCGATGGACAGGCTCGTCTTGCAGACGTTAAATAACGCACTCTGATCAGTAAATTCGATGTTGAACAGCGAAGACCCAACGCAATGATACAGCACAGTCGTGCGTATTGAAAAGACGGGTTTTCCGTGGGCCTGTCTCAATTCATTCACCAATATAATCAGCTGCTGACCGGATCTGACCAGATGCCTCCACTTTGATCCATGTAATGAAATTGCTTAGCGATTTTACAATTCAGGAGTATGCCCACGGAAAACCCACCTTTTCAATACGCACGACTGTGCTGTATCATTGCGTTGGGTCTTCGCTGTTCAACATCGAATTTACTGATCAGAGTGCGTTATTTAACGTCTGCAAGACGAGCCTGTCCATCGGACCAGACGTTTTACTAGGAAAGGCGATGGCAATTTTACCCTTTTCATTCTAAATGTCTAGGGCATATAAATACACCAATTTCATATCTTCTCATTCATTCGTCTGCTTAGATGGCATGGTTAGACGTCTTCATTTACCTGAGAACTAATGTACAAAGTACGGATATAGATGTTGTTTAATTAAATGCTTTCACTGCGCATGCGCGACGGCCATTTTGGATGACATCATCGTATGTAGACATTAAATAGTCGACTCATGATCGTATTACAGAGCTAGCCTAACTCGCGCAGGGGCGAGTCTGCGCTGTTCGTGTACAGGTAGGTACATGAGACAGTTAACCCCTAAATTCAACTTACGTATCGACTGTTCATAGTCTAGAGTCTAATTGCGAGATGTATGGCTTATGATATACATTTATAACGATATTACTTTTAATTGACCCATCAGAAAAGACCTCTCGCTATATAGTGCGAATCGCATGCAATCGAGTCATAGCTAATCTGACAATCGAACAGCAAATTGAACAGTTTAAATGATACGATGTAGCTCAAACTTTTGGTGATTTGGAACACCACACGTTTTTTCATAGCGTGGTTCATCTTCGCGTTATAAGACTGCGTGAAAAGCCTTGCCCAGGAAGCTGAAACATAAAAGTGTCGTTTTAAAGGGAAGGCTCGCACTTGTATTACAAGCGTTTAGATTTAAAAGGAAAGGCTTGCCAGGTTATACATAAAAGTGTCGTTTTAAAAGTAAGGCTCGCGTTTGTATTATAAAAGTTTCGATTTAAAAGGAAAGGCTTGCCCAGCAAGCTGGTATACATAAAGTTTCGTTTTAAATGGTGTTTAAAAACAGATCAAAACTATGCCTCATAGATACAAGATCCAGTGTCCAATATGCGATAGAAAGTATGTGCTAAATATAGTACATCATCTTAAGACAATACATAGCGCAAATGCTGACGACTGGTTGTTTAAAGCGAAACTGTTATGCTTAATCATTATATAATCATGGTCAACCAACAATTACCGGTGAACCTACGATGATAGAACGTTCTACAACGAGTATAATGGCCGTAAAAACAGTGATCATGATAGTTCAAATTCATAATGGAGCTAGGAGGGAGGAGGAGAGGGTGAGGAGTAGGGGGGAAGGAGGATACAGTGAGGGTACAGGGAGGATAAAGTGGGGATACAGTGAGAGTACATTGGGGTACAGTGATGATACAGTGAGGGTACATTGGGGCACAGTGAGGGTTCAGTCGGGGTACAGTGGGATTAGGAGGGATGAGGAGAGGGCGAGGAGGAGGAGGGAAGGAGGATACATTGAGGGTACAGGGAGGATACAGTGGTGATACAGTGAGAGTACAGTGGGGTACAGTGAGGATACAGTGAGGGTACATTGGGGCACCGTGAGGATACAGTGAGGGTTCAGTTGGGGTACAGTGGGATACATTGATGGTACAGGGAGGATACAGTGAGAGTACAGTGGGGTACAGTGAGGGTACATTGGGGCTCAGTGAGTTTTCAGTTGGGGTACATTGGGATTAGGAGGGAGGAGGAGAGGGTGAGGAGGAGGAGAGAAGGAGGATACATTGAGGATACAGGGAGGATACATTAGGGATACAGTGAGAGTACAGTGGGGGTACAGTGAGGGTACATTGGGGCACAGTGAGGGTTCAGTTGGGGTACAGTGGGATACAGTGAAGGTACAGGGAGGATACAGTGAGAGTACAGTGGGGTACAGTGAGGATACAGTGAGGGTATATTGGGGCACAGTGAGGGTTCAGTTGGGGTACAGTGGGATACAGTGAGGATGTAGTGAATGTACAGTCAGGAAACAATGGTCCACCATGTGGTGGTGGTGGTGGTGGTGTTTGGTGGTGGTGGTTGTAGGTGTCGGTGGTGGTGGTGGTGGTGGTGGGTGGTGTCGGTGGTGGTGGTGGTGGTGGGTGGTGGTGGTGGGTGGTGGTGTCTGTGGTGGTGGTGGTTGGTGTCGGTGCTGGTGGTGTTGTCGGTGGTGGTGGTGGTAACAATGATCCAATGATCGTAAGAAGGATGGCACCTGTATGAAGGTAGACAAGCAATACTAACTGAGACAAAATGATCAGGTGTTTGATCTGCAACCAGTCCTATAGTAGGCGTGATGCATTGCAAAGACATGAACGCAATGTCCATTGCAGTGAGAAATATACCGACCAGTCACAACCATTGAAGGAAATGACATTTAGACACCCATTCTCTATGATGGTAACTGGACCCATTGACAGAGAGTATTCCCCAAAGTGGACCCGGGAACTGTTCAAGATTGACACTCGGTTTAGAAGAGAGGGCGTACCCGTTTATACCATACTGGACTGGGATGGTGAGAGAGTCGACGGTACATTTTATGAACCCGAATTACAACCCGTGACTATCGACCCTACAACGGAATACCGGGTGGAAAAGATACTAAAGAGACGCGTACGTAACAAACGGAACGAAGTCCTGGTGCGTTGGTTGCATTGGCCCAACAAATACGATAGCTGGATACCGGAAGCAGACGTGAAAGACTATAATTAGTCACGTGACTAGGACACTTATAAATACGTTAACAATTCCCGTTGCAACTCACTCCACCATGAAAATTACCAACGTTGTATGTAGCGCTCATTTGAACTGTACCATAGACTTGATATCGTTGTGCCAGCGCTTTAGGAATTGCCGATATGAGCCGAGGTCATTTCCCAGCCTTATATGGCAACATAGGAACATTGGTGGCAATTGTTTAGTGTTTGCCAATGGCGTCATCAATTCTAATGGAAAAGCATCTAGCTTCCGTGAGGGTCGAAAGAGACTTTGTAGATATGCCAGGCTGTTGCAAAAATATGGATGCCCAGTGTACCTCACAGATGCCAAGATCATCACGGTCTCGGCCAGTCATACCTTAAGTGGTGGATTAGACTTATATAGGTTAGCTGGAGATAGAAGCCTTCTCTACGAACCGGAAATATTTCCAGCGCTAAACTTCAAAATAGAGGGAGTCAACTTTTGCTGTTTTCATACCGGTAAGGTGGTCATCACTGGTATAAAGACCACGACTCAAATCGATGACGCGGTCTACCCCACCCTGATCGAATTGGAACTCTACGTACATGAGAAGTGATCTAAAGTAGTAAGAATAGCAGTTTGCAGGATCACCCAAAAAGATGAACGATATCGAAACCAATACGAGGGAAAACTTTCCTTATCCTAAATCAGACAGCGAGACTAGATCATCGGAGGAAAGGTGGCACTTACTAGGGACTAGAGTGCCTAAAGCCGAAATTGTGTACTTTTCTCAAATGCTCATCATGTACGTCATTATCATCACGTCAATCACCAACTTATCCCTACAGAACGGCTCGACGGAACTTTGGATCAGTCTACTGAGTAGTTGCATAGGATACGCCCTTCCGAACCCTAAACTAAAAAAATGAAGTGCACCTTGCCTTTAAAACCCTGCTCCAGCATTTGCGTCAGTGGACAGACGGGAAGCGGAAAAACGAGATGGGTTTACCGATTCTTGACTCACATTCGGAACATGTATAGTAGAGATCCGCCTTGCCAGATTCTCTATTGTTATGGAATTTACCAACCCTTATTCGACGAGATGGAACGGACCTTAAAGAACTTTAGGAGTAAACAAGGATTACCTTCTTCCGAAGAGTTAGAAGAGTTCACCGCGGACCGCCGTCACAAATTGATCGTGATCGACAATCTCATTCATAGAGTGGTAGAGGACAAAGAGATGGAATTATTGTTTACGCTGGGAACCCACCACAAATGCGTCAGCGTCATTTTAATTACCCAGAATTTATATCCCAGAGGGAAACACGCCAGGACCATAGCTTTAAATACGTGGTACTTGGTATTGATGAAGAATTTGAGAGACGTTTCCCAAGTAGGTATACTTGGTCGACAGCTATACCCGGGCCGTGTAAAAGGGTTCATAAAAGCCTACGAAGACGCTCTCGGTTCCAAACAGGGTTATATGATAGTGGATACGAGTCCTCACGGGGACGACCAATACCGTTTGAGGAGTAGAGTGTTTCCCGGGCAAGATCCCTTGGTGTATCGACTGACATAAGAAGGAGACCCTAACGCGTAAGAATGACCATAATGAGACTCCTCAAAGAACACAGACATTTTCTAAAATTATTCGGACAGACCGACTCTGCCCAGAGAAAAGCCCTGTTAAGAACGATTACGCCAGGTCAGATCAAAGCATTGAGCGAAATCGCGCACAATATTATCAAATTTAGGATCGTGTTGACGCCTTCGGAAAAAGTACTCCTGAGACGCTCCAGACGCCAACTGTACATCTTGGGTGATAGGACTCTGGGTTACCAAAGAAAGGTGGAGGCCCTTGGCGGTAAACAAAAGTTTATTCGTACGCTTCTAAAGATAACGTTGGCCCATTTGAAATCGGAGCTAGAATAATGGAAAAGCTAGTCCTAGTCCCTTACGAGAAGTACCAGAGGCTATTGGATGGCAAAACAATGGAGAAGAAAACGCCGAACCCGCCCAAAAGACGTGAAAGGACCGTGCTGAAAAAAAAGGGTCCACCCGGGGAACGGGATAAACCGAGCCCTGCGACGCGCTACACCATTAAAGACTGGATCTCGTTCTGAACTGCGTAAAAAACCACCCGGAAATCCTCAATATAGACTCCTCCAGATCAGTGTTCGTTCGATACATGAGAGGCCCCTCACCCTTGTATATAGAGAAGAAGAACGACACCGCACTCTAGGACGTGACGCTACCTTCTCGTGGTCTAGGGCGTTGACTCACCCTCCTAGGTGTAACCGAACGCGTCACAGGGGCCGCCATCTCGTATCTGACTTCGTGGGGGCCGCCATCTTGGTGTCGTGGGGCCGCCATCTTGGACCGGAAGTCGTGGGGGCCGCCATCTTGGACCGGAAGTCGTGACGTCATTGGCGCTAAAGTGGGGCCTATACTACTATCGTTGATGTTTCATTTCTTGGTGGAGATATACCTCGGTGTATATAATTCGCAGCTTATTCGTTTTTCAACAACAGAACCCAATTTTTGGCTGCTAAGTTATAAAGGCAATAGTATAGATAATGAAATTCGTAAAGCGTTTTCTAAATTCTACCGCAGACACTCAGCGTCGATTTAATCATCATTGTTAAATACAAAATTGGGTTAAATTCTTCGGCAACAGGGCATATCGGAGCCAGTATTTTATGGTGATTTAGTTTATAAAATCACAAGAATTATTGGGAAAACCTAATTTTAGTGATCGATTCAAAAAGATAAACCATCGTTATAAAAAGTTGGATATAAGATGGATATCATGCGACAGTCTGCGTATCTGGTTGTTAACCCAATCATAATTTATAGCTATTGTTTCCTTTTCAATTGCACGACGGTGGATAAGGCCTCAGACTCAATTACGGCCATGACATAAAGCTTTAATTTGGTGCATGTCTTTGACTTGGCCCAACTTGGCTCAACTTGACTATGTAGCTCAGACTATCCATTTTCTTTGTTTCATCATAGTGGATTGTTTCTCTGTGATGAAACAATGCAAAAGCTAGGAATTTTCCGTGCTATCTGAACAGTTTTTGTGCTTTAACAGCAACAGAATATAGGGCGAAGATTTGGTTCCAGTTGTTGCTTTACTTTAACTGTCTTCCTGATGTCAGTGTTCTGTGGCTCTTTCTAACGGTGTCGTGTGTTGGTCTGCAGTGTGTGATTGTGGTATTTCCTGATCATACTCACCTGATTTTTGTTTAAACACCAAGATGTCGTGCCTGGTGTAAATGTAATTCAATATTTTGTGGCTTGATATTTGAAGATTCCATTTGATATTTGATGGACTACCAGCAAGTCTTATGGCATATTGTATAGAGAGTTTCTCTCTGCATGAACATTATGATGGTTCATCTGCTTCAACATAAAGACTAGCAACAAGAGAAGTTCTAAAGGCAGCCTCAAAGTTAGTCGCAAACCCAGTGGTCCAGTATTTTGACCTTCTTAAACTCATTAAGAAAAGGCGACAAAATGTTCGACAATGCCTCGCATTTTATCTGTTTAATAAATCAAAAATACATAAGAACTCATGCGGGGTCCTTTATTTCGTGTCTAATATTTTTCTCTATACCAATCTACATGTAGACTGGAATGATGTCAATGCTGGTCTAAGTCGTCACTCAGAGCACATGATCCTTTGTTGTTTGCTTGTGTTTGCTTCATGAGACGACTCATTCTTAATATCAATGCATGATTGCATAGAAAAGTAATGAAATAGAATTTAAATTACACAGTTATAATTATTTTAGTAGCCTAAGGAACTAAGCGATTATTAGCTGGTGACGATGACGTATATATATTCATCATGTATAACACGCGACGTTGCTTTTTTTTCTCCTGTTTTGTTGTTGTTGTCTTGTTTTGTATCATTAGAGGAGGATTATTATCACAAAGGCATCAACGTTTTTTGTTTTAGTAGCCCAGCAATGAAAAATGTAATGGTGAGATATATTAAACACTCGTCGTCCTTTCATGCTGTTAACATGGTCGTTAAACTCTCTTAAAGAGAAAATTCGCACTTGTTTTCAAATACATTTATTATAGAGCTTACAGTATGGCAGGAATAATGTTTGTGAATGCTCTTCAATTAGCCTGTAATAATTCACTTTTGCTTGTCTATAGGGGGTCTGGCCATTTTCAGGTCAATGAGCCCTACACGAGAAAACTGGAAGCAATACCACCTGCATACACACTAGTCAAGTAGAATTATTAATCCTTGTAATGGCAAACAATAACAATGTTTCAGAGTAATATTTTAGCAGCGTGTGCATTGATTAGTATATTTTGATACTTGGCCGATATTTAATATTTATTTCTAAAATTAAACCCTTAAAACACCAATTATTACTATAGCAGACGACAAATTTTGTAACAATTGTCTTCATTTTGGGTACAAAAAGAACGATTTAAATCAAATGAAAGTTATTGAAAAATAAAATACTTTACTTTTGATAGTTGTAACATTCTAATTTGCATTGATCTGACTGTTGATTGTAATTAAAACGGAATATCCATTATCAAATACGGAAATGAAGAATTTAACTGAAACGTGATGCTTCAATCATTTAGCTGACCTACATAAAGAGGTAAACTTAGGTTAATGTTAAGATCTATCTGTTGCTGTATGGTGGCTGCTCCCAGATGTTTACATAATGCCAATAAATAGTGCTGTAATTAACTTAGCAGATGAATAAATGATCTGTTAAAATCAAATCAGTACACAATGAAATATTCTTTTTGATTTAGATAAAATGTTAAAAGTCAAGAACATACACTTTAATGTAAATGACGTTTTATGTGGTTTACGTTTAAGCATACATGCGTTTGTGGGTTCTACGTTATAAAGACATCACTTACAATTACTCGCGTTATTGAGCACTTGAATACTTTGCTGTAACTCATATAGTGCTAATATTGTACTGAGAATAATATTTGATTTAAAGAAAAGTATCGCATATAATAGTAAGAACAGGTGCTTAAATTAATTTAAATCATATTGCTACTAAGTTGTGTTCAATTAAAACTATAAAAGGTTCTATCATTTTAGGATACCATAGTAAGCACTTGGCTGTAGGGTAACATCCCAACTGCCTAAGAGCTAACATGCATGTTTTGTGTCTGATATGCCCTATTCGCCTATGTAATATCCCCGTAAACACCTAAATGTGGGCCACTATCGACTCTCCAACAAAACGCCACTTGAATGGGGGCTGATAGACTGATACTGGGGTATACCGAACATCTCATAAACCGGCAAAATAATGTAATTTGTCATTTATTTAGTAACAAAGTATCCCATGTTTTCTCCTGACCTGGAAAATGTTGCCATTAGTATAGAAACAATATCCATTAGTTGTGCAGGAAGTGATAGCATCTTGAATATGCCGTATGTTGACACATGCCGGTCTCCCACATTCTAAATTGATAACTCTTGAAATGATTCTTAGAAGTACAGTAAAACCTGTGTAAAGCGGCCACTCTCAAAACGACCGAAAATTGGTTTTCAATACCTTTTCTCGCTTTAATGCAGGTCAAAAGTATTGCAGAATGCACCAAGGGGAGCATTCTGCAATTCTTTAGACCTTCATTTAGCTACCTTTTGTCATTAAGACCTTTGTTTTATCTATTTTGAGTGGACGTTTTACACATGTTTTACTTTATGTTAAAGAGGCATCAGCTTTCTACCAGTCGCATGTTAAAGCAGGACCAGATATATTCTATTATGAAATAACCGTAGAATTCACATCTACTGGTTTACACAAAAACAGTTGTTGGTGTCCTATCTAGCTTCGCAATCATCTTAAAAAAGAAATAACAAGTAAAGATATGACACTGAACTGCCATATCAAAGACCCGACCTCATTGAAGTGATGGAAATTGAAATTGATTTGACTACATCCACTAGTTCATACTAGTTTTATAAAAGTGTAAGGGAATGCCTGAATTGTTGAAGAAATGACATAAAAGCTAACACAATTTGTAATTATTGTGTCCCTGTTGTCACAAGCTTCTTATATTTCGAATTTTCGATAATTTGAAATTAAATTTTCAGTACCTTGGACTTCAAATTTACGAGATTCGACTGCATTTATATTTTATATTTATCAGTCCAGTGTCCATTTTCAATTTTCACCGAACATGGCTGGTTTTCGCGATATTTTAAATAATTTCAGACATAACGGAGTTTATGGAACAGGCAAAACTCCAAATTTCCACGCTCAACGTCATTGCGATATATGTTTTACGTCATATAAACGTATAAGTAAACAAAAAGCGTTATTGGAGAAGCACCAAACGGGTCTGATCTGGATCTTAACTGTTTGCAAAGGTTATCAGCAGACGACACTAGTAGACACAGCCACTTTTACTAAGTGCTGGTTCAACCCATCCCAACATAACTGAAAAACTGTTGACTAGGTTTAACTCATTACCACACATTTTTTCCACACTGCGAAATTACCAGCATGCAAAGAGTATTCCACTTTGTGGTGGTAAGGCCATCATAATTGGGTCGCTGTATCAAATGAATACGCTTTATTAGTACCCTTTACCTGGAAAGCTTGTCTGTATTTTGATAAAACTGGTTGTAATAAAAGAATTTCGCATTGAATTTTAAAACTCGGACCAATATGATGTCCAAACTATGACGTCGGTGTCCCAATAGACAATTGTCGGTTTAAGTGTTACATGTATTATATATGTGGATATATTAAACGTTTAGCCAGGGACCTTTTCCCAAGGCCAGCTAGACTGACAGTCCGTGTAAGAGTTTAAGAGGAATTATTGTAGTCTGGTTCCCTCCCCTGGATCTACCTATCTATTGAATTGATAACAGGGCACCAGTTTAGAACTATTTGTGTAACTTTCCTTTACCCTAAAGTAATTTTGTGTTGTCCCAGCTTGTATACTTTTTAACAAAATAAATAATTCTAAATAATAATAATAAGATAGATCTTATTATAAAGATCTTATTATAAATAAAATAGATCGTATAATAAAAATGCATTTCGATTCGACCGTCATAGGCACATTTCCCATGAAATGATTCTGTATATAGCCCTGAAACTGTGTAACTTTCGACTGGAACTACTTGTGTAAGTCTCAATTTTACCCTTTTCATTCTAAATGTCTAGGGCATATAAATACACCAATTTCATATCTTCTCATTCATTCGTCTGCTTAGATGGCATGGTTAGACGTCTTCATTTACCTGAGAACTAATGTACAAAGTACGGATATAGATGTTGTTTAATTAAATGCTTTCACTGCGCATGCGCGACGGCCATTTTGGATGACATCATCGTATGTAGACATTAAATAGTCGACTCATGATCGTATTACAGAGCTAGCCTAACTCGCGCAGGGGCGAGTCTGCGCTGTTCGTGTACAGGTAGGTACATGAGACAGTTAACCCCTAAATTCAACTTACGTATCGACTGTTCATAGTCTAGAGTCTAATTGCGAGATGTATGGCTTATGATATACATTTATAACGATATTACTTTTAATTGACCCATCAGAAAAGACCTCTCGCTATATAGTGCGAATCGCATGCAATCGAGTCATAGCTAATCTGACAATCGAACAGCAAATTGAACAGTTTAAATGATACGATGTAGCTCAAACTTTTGGTGATTTGGAACACCACACGTTTTTTCATAGCGTGGTTCATCTTCGCGTTATAAGACTGCGTGAAAAGCCTTGCCCAGGAAGCTGAAACATAAAAGTGTCGTTTTAAAGGGAAGGCTCGCACTTGTATTACAAGCGTTTAGATTTAAAAGGAAAGGCTTGCCAGGTTATACATAAAAGTGTCGTTTTAAAAGTAAGGCTCGCGTTTGTATTATAAAAGTTTCGATTTAAAAGGAAAGGCTTGCCCAGCAAGCTGGTATACATAAAGTTTCGTTTTAAATGGTGTTTAAAAACAGATCAAAACTATGCCTCATAGATACAAGATCCAGTGTCCAATATGCGATAGAAAGTATGTGCTAAATATAGTACATCATCTTAAGACAATACATAGCGCAAATGCTGACGACTGGTTGTTTAAAGCGAAACTGTTATGCTTAATCATTATATAATCATGGTCAACCAACAATTACCGGTGAACCTACGATGATAGAACGTTCTACAACGAGTATAATGGCCGTAAAAACAGTGATCATGATAGTTCAAATTCATAATGGAGCTAGGAGGGAGGAGGAGAGGGTGAGGAGTAGGGGGGAAGGAGGATACAGTGAGGGTACAGGGAGGATAAAGTGGGGATACAGTGAGAGTACATTGGGGTACAGTGATGATACAGTGAGGGTACATTGGGGCACAGTGAGGGTTCAGTCGGGGTACAGTGGGATTAGGAGGGATGAGGAGAGGGCGAGGAGGAGGAGGGAAGGAGGATACATTGAGGGTACAGGGAGGATACAGTGGTGATACAGTGAGAGTACAGTGGGGTACAGTGAGGATACAGTGAGGGTACATTGGGGCACCGTGAGGATACAGTGAGGGTTCAGTTGGGGTACAGTGGGATACATTGATGGTACAGGGAGGATACAGTGAGAGTACAGTGGGGTACAGTGAGGGTACATTGGGGCTCAGTGAGTTTTCAGTTGGGGTACATTGGGATTAGGAGGGAGGAGGAGAGGGTGAGGAGGAGGAGAGAAGGAGGATACATTGAGGATACAGGGAGGATACATTAGGGATACAGTGAGAGTACAGTGGGGGTACAGTGAGGGTACATTGGGGCACAGTGAGGGTTCAGTTGGGGTACAGTGGGATACAGTGAAGGTACAGGGAGGATACAGTGAGAGTACAGTGGGGTACAGTGAGGATACAGTGAGGGTATATTGGGGCACAGTGAGGGTTCAGTTGGGGTACAGTGGGATACAGTGAGGATGTAGTGAATGTACAGTCAGGAAACAATGGTCCACCATGTGGTGGTGGTGGTGGTGGTGTTTGGTGGTGGTGGTTGTAGGTGTCAGTGGTGGTGGTGGTGGTGGTGGGTGGTGTCGGTGGTGGTGGTGGTGGTGGGTGGTGGTGGTGGGTGGTGGTGTCTGTGGTGGTGGTGGTTGGTGTCGGTGCTGGTGGTGTTGTCGGTGGTGGTGGTGGTAACAATGATCCAATGATCGTAAGAAGGATGGCACCTGTATGAAGGTAGACAAGCAATACTAACTGAGACAAAATGATCAGGTGTTTGATCTGCAACCAGTCCTATAGTAGGCGTGATGCATTGCAAAGACATGAACGCAATGTCCATTGCAGTGAGAAATATACCGACCAGTCACAACCATTGAAGGAAATGACATTTAGACACCCATTCTCTATGATGGTAACTGGACCCATTGACAGAGAGTATTCCCCAAAGTGGACCCGGGAACTGTTCAAGATTGACACTCGGTTTAGAAGAGAGGGCGTACCCGTTTATACCATACTGGACTGGGATGGTGAGAGAGTCGACGGTACATTTTATGAACCCGAATTACAACCCGTGACTATCGACCCTACAACGGAATACCGGGTGGAAAAGATACTAAAGAGACGCGTACGTAACAAACGGAACGAAGTCCTGGTGCGTTGGTTGCATTGGCCCAACAAATACGATAGCTGGATACCGGAAGCAGACGTGAAAGACTATAATTAGTCACGTGACTAGGACACTTATAAATACGTTAACAATTCCCGTTGCAACTCACTCCACCATGAAAATTACCAACGTTGTATGTAGCGCTCATTTGAACTGTACCATAGACTTGATATCGTTGTGCCAGCGCTTTAGGAATTGCCGATATGAGCCGAGGTCATTTCCCAGCCTTATATGGCAACATAGGAACATTGGTGGCAATTGTTTAGTGTTTGCCAATGGCGTCATCAATTCTAATGGAAAAGCATCTAGCTTCCGTGAGGGTCGAAAGAGACTTTGTAGATATGCCAGGCTGTTGCAAAAATATGGATGCCCAGTGTACCTCACAGATGCCAAGATCATCACGGTCTCGGCCAGTCATACCTTAAGTGGTGGATTAGACTTATATAGGTTAGCTGGAGATAGAAGCCTTCTGTACGAACCGGAAATATTTCCAGCGCTAAACTTCAAAATAGAGGGAGTCAACTTTTGCTGTTTTCATACCGGTAAGGTGGTCATCACTGGTATAAAGACCACGACTCAAATCGATGACGCGGTCTACCCCACCCTGATCGAATTGGAACTCTACGTACGTGAGAAGTGATCTAAAGTAGTAAGAATAGCAGTTTGCAGGATCACCCAAAAAGATGAACGATATCGAAACCAATACGAGGGAAAACTTTCCTTATCCTAAATCAGACAGCGAGACTAGATCATCGGAGGAAAGGTGGCACTTACTAGGGACTAGAGTGCCTAAAGCCGAAATTGTGTACTTTTCTCAAATGCTCATCATGTACGTCATTATCATCACGTCAATCACCAACTTATCCCTACAGAACGGCTCGACGGAACTTTGGATCAGTCTACTGAGTAGTTGCATAGGATACGCCCTTCCGAACCCTAAACTAAAAAAATGAAGTGCACCTTGCCTTTAAAACCCTGCTCCAGCATTTGCGTCAGTGGACAGACGGGAAGCGGAAAAACGAGATGGGTTTACCGATTCTTGACTCACATTCGGAACATGTATAGTAGAGATCCGCCTTGCCAGATTCTCTATTGTTACGGAATTTACCAACCCTTATTCGACGAGATGGAACGGACCTTAAAGAACTTTAGGAGTAAACAAGGATTACCTTCTTCCGAAGAGTTAGAAGAGTTCACCGCGGACCGCCGTCACAAATTGATCGTGATCGACAATCTCATTCATAGAGTGGTAGAGGACAAAGAGATGGAATTATTGTTTACGCTGGGAACCCACCACAAATGCGTCAGCGTCATTTTAATTACCCAGAATTTATATCCCAGAGGGAAACACGCCAGGACCATAGCTTTAAATACGTGGTACTTGGTATTGATGAAGAATTTGAGAGACGTTTCCCAAGTAGGTATACTTGGTCGACAGCTATACCCGGGCCGTGTAAAAGGGTTCATAAAAGCCTACGAAGACGCTCTCGGTTCCAAACAGGGTTATATGATAGTGGATACGAGTCCTCACGGGGACGACCAATACCGTTTGAGGAGTAGAGTGTTTCCCGGGCAAGATCCCTTGGTGTATCGACTGACATAAGAAGGAGACCCTAACGCGTAAGAATGACCATAATGAGACTCCTCAAAGAACACAGACATTTTCTAAAATTATTCGGACAGACCGACTCTGCCCAGAGAAAAGCCCTGTTAAGAACGATTACGCCAGGTCAGATCAAAGCATTGAGCGAAATCGCGCACAATATTATCAAATTTAGGATCGTGTTGACGCCTTCGGAAAAAGTACTCCTGAGACGCTCCAGACGCCAACTGTACATCTTGGGTGATAGGACTCTGGGTTACCAAAGAAAGGTGGAGGCCCTTGGCGGTAAACAAAAGTTTATTCGTACGCTTCTAAAGATAACGTTGGCCCATTTGAAATCGGAGCTAGAATAATGGAAAAGCTAGTCCTAGTCCCTTACGAGAAGTACCAGAGGCTATTGGATGGCAAAACAATGGAGAAGAAAACGCCGAACCCGCCCAAAAGACGTGAAAGGACCGTGCTGAAAAAAAAGGGTCCACCCGGGAAACGGGATAAACCGAGCCCTGCGACGCGCTACACCATTAAAGACTGGATCTCGTTCTGAACTGCGTAAAAACCACCCGGAAATCCTCAATATAGACTCCTCCAGATCAGTGTTCGTTCGATACATGAGAGGCCCCTCACCCTTGTATATAGAGAAGAAGAACGACACCGCACTCTAGGACGTGACGCTACCTTCTCGTGGTCTAGGGCGTTGACTCACCCTCCTAGGTGTAACCGAACGCGTCACAGGGGCCGCCATCTCGTATCTGACTTCGTGGGGGCCGCCATCTTGGTGTCGTGGGGCCGCCATCTTGGACCGGAAGTCGTGGGGGCCGCCATCTTGGACCGGAAGTCGTGACGTCATTGGCGCTAAAGTGGGGCCTATACTACTATCGTTGATGTTTCATTTCTTGGTGGAGATATACCTCGGTGTATATAATTCGCAGCTTATTCGTTTTTCAACAACAGAACCCAATTTTTGGCTGCTAAGTTATAAAGGCAATAGTATAGATAATGAAATTCGTAAAGCGTTTTCTAAATTCTACCGCAGACACTCAGCGTCGATTTAATCATCATTGTTAAATACAAAATTGGGTTAAATTCTTCGGCAACAGGGCATATCGGAGCCAGTATTTTATGGTGATTTAGTTTATAAAATCACAAGAATTATTGGGAAAACCTAATTTTAGTGATCGATTCAAAAAGATAAACCATCGTTATAAAAAGTTGGATATAAGATGGATATCATGCGACAGTCTGCGTATCTGGTTGTTAACCCAATCATAATTTATAGCTATTGTTTCCTTTTCAATTGCACGACGGTGGATAAGGCCTCAGACTCAATTACGGCCATGACATAAAGCTTTAATTTGGTGCATGTCTTTGACTTGGCCCAACTTGGCTCAACTTGACTATGTAGCTCAGACTATCCATTTTCTTTGTTTCATCATAGTGGATTGTTTCTCTGTGATGAAACAATGCAAAAGCTAGGAATTTTCCGTGCTATCTGAACAGTTTTTGTGCTTTAACAGCAACAGAATATAGGGCGAAGATTTGGTTCCAGTTGTTGCTTTACTTTAACTGTCTTCCTGATGTCAGTGTTCTGTGGCTCTTTCTAACGGTGTCGTGTGTTGGTCTGCAGTGTGTGATTGTGGTATTTCCTGATCATACTCACCTGATTTTTGTTTAAACACCAAGATGTCGTGCCTGGTGTAAATGTAATTCAATATTTTGTGGCTTGATATTTGAAGATTCCATTTGATATTTGATGGACTACCAGCAAGTCTTATGGCATATTGTATAGAGAGTTTCTCTCTGCATGAACATTATGATGGTTCATCTGCTTCAACATAAAGACTAGCAACAAGAGAAGTTCTAAAGGCAGCCTCAAAGTTAGTCGCAAACCCAGTGGTCCAGTATTTTGACCTTCTTAAACTCATTAAGAAAAGGCGACAAAATGTTCGACAATGCCTCGCATTTTATCTGTTTAATAAATCAAAAATACATAAGAACTCATGCGGGGTCCTTTATTTCGTGTCTAATATTTTTCTCTATACCAATCTACATGTAGACTGGAATGATGTCAATGCTGGTCTAAGTCGTCACTCAGAGCACATGATCCTTTGTTGTTTGCTTGTGTTTGCTTCATGAGACGACTCATTCTTAATATCAATGCATGATTGCATAGAAAAGTAATGAAATAGAATTTAAATTACACAGTTATAATTATTTTAGTAGCCTAAGGAACTAAGCGATTATTAGCTGGTGACGATGACGTATATATATTCATCATGTATAACACGCGACGTTGCTTTTTTTTCTCCTGTTTTGTTGTTGTTGTCTTGTTTTGTATCATTAGAGGAGGATTATTATCACAAAGGCATCAACGTTTTTTGTTTTAGTAGCCCAGCAATGAAAAATGTAATGGTGAGATATATTAAACACTCGTCGTCCTTTCATGCTGTTAACATGGTCGTTAAACTCTCTTAAAGAGAAAATTCGCACTTGTTTTCAAATACATTTATTATAGAGCTTACAGTATGGCAGGAATAATGTTTGTGAATGCTCTTCAATTAGCCTGTAATAATTCACTTTTGCTTGTCTATAGGGGGTCTGGCCATTTTCAGGTCAATGAGCCCTACACGAGAAAACTGGAAGCAATACCACCTGCATACACACTAGTCAAGTAGAATTATTAATCCTTGTAATGGCAAACAATAACAATGTTTCAGAGTAATATTTTAGCAGCGTGTGCATTGATTAGTATATTTTGATACTTGGCCGATATTTAATATTTATTTCTAAAATTAAACCCTTAAAACACCAATTATTACTATAGCAGACGACAAATTTTGTAACAATTGTCTTCATTTTGGGTACAAAAAGAACGATTTAAATCAAATGAAAGTTATTGAAAAATAAAATACTTTACTTTTGATAGTTGTAACATTCTAATTTGCATTGATCTGACTGTTGATTGTAATTAAAACGGAATATCCATTATCAAATACGGAAATGAAGAATTTAACTGAAACGTGATGCTTCAATCATTTAGCTGACCTACATAAAGAGGTAAACTTAGGTTAATGTTAAGATCTATCTGTTGCTGTATGGTGGCTGCTCCCAGATGTTTACATAATGCCAATAAATAGTGCTGTAATTAACTTAGCAGATGAATAAATGATCTGTGAAAATCAAATCAGTACACAATGAAATATTCTTTTTGATTTAGATAAAATGTTAAAAGTCAAGAACATACACTTTAATGTAAATGACGTTTTATGTGGTTTACGTTTAAGCATACATGCGTTTGTGGGTTCTACGTTATAAAGACATCACTTACAATTACTCGCGTTATTGAGCACTTGAATACTTTGCTGTAACTCATATAGTGCTAATATTGTACTGAGAATAATATTTGATTTAAAGAAAAGTATCGCATATAATAGTAAGAACAGGTGCTTAAATTAATTTAAATCATATTGCTACTAAGTTGTGTTCAATTAAAACTATAAAAGGTTCTATCATTTTAGGATACCATAGTAAGCACTTGGCTGTAGGGTAACATCCCAACTGCCTAAGAGCTAACATGCATGTTTTGTGTCTGATATGCCCTATTCGCCTATGTAATATCCCCGTAAACACCTAAATGTGGGCCACTATCGACTCTCCAACAAAACGCCACTTGAATGGGGGCTGATAGACTGATACTGGGGTATACCGAACATCTCATAAACCGGCAAAATAATGTAATTTGTCATTTATTTAGTAACAAAGTATCCCATGTTTTCTCCTGACCTGGAAAATGTTGCCATTAGTATAGAAACAATATCCATTAGTTGTGCAGGAAGTGATAGCATCTTGAATATGCCGTATGTTGACACATGCCGGTCTCCCACATTCTAAATTGATAACTCTTGAAATGATTCTTAGAAGTACAGTAAAACCTGTGTAAAGCGGCCACTCTCAAAACGACCGAAAATTGGTTTTCAATACCTTTTCTCGCTTTAATGCAGGTCAAAAGTATTGCAGAATGCACCAAGGGGAGCATTCTGCAATTCTTTCGACCTTCATTTAGCTACCTTTTGTCATTAAGACCTTTGTTTTATCTATTTTGAGTGGACGTTTTACACATGTTTTACTTTATGTTAAAGAGGCATCAGCTTTCTACCAGTCGCATGTTAAAGCAGGACCAGATATATTCTATTATGAAATAACCGTAGAATTCACATCTACTGGTTTACACAAAAACAGTTGTTGGTGTCCTATCTAGCTTCGCAATCATCTTAAAAAAGAAATAACAAGTAAAGATATGACACTGAACTGCCATATCAAAGACCCGACCTCATTGAAGTGATGGAAATTGAAATTGATTTGACTACATCCACTAGTTCATACTAGTTTTATAAAAGTGTAAGGGAATGCCTGAATTGTTGAAGAAATGACATAAAAGCTAACACAATTTGTAATTATTGTGTCCCTGTTGTCACAAGCTTCTTATATTTCGAATTTTCGATAATTTGAAATTAAATTTTCAGTACCTTGGACTTCAAATTTACGAGATTCGACTGCATTTATATTTTATATTTATCAGTCCAGTGTCCATTTTCAATTTTCACCGAACATGGCTGGTTTTCGCGATATTTTAAATAATTTCAGACATAACGGAGTTTATGGAACAGGCAAAACTCCAAATTTCCACGCTCAACGTCATTGCGATATATGTTTTACGTCATATAAACGTATAAGTAAACAAAAAGCGTTATTGGAGAAGCACCAAACGGGTCTGATCTGGATCTTAACTGTTTGCAAAGGTTATCAGCAGACGACACTAGTAGACACAGCCACTTTTACTAAGTGCTGGTTCAACCCATCCCAACATAACTGAAAAACTGTTGACTAGGTTTAACTCATTACCACACATTTTTTCCACACTGCGAAATTACCAGCATGCAAAGAGTATTCCACTTTGTGGTGGTAAGGCCATCATAATTGGGTCGCTGTATCAAATGAATACGCTTTATTAGTACCCTTTACCTGGAAAGCTTGTCTGTATTTTGATAAAACTGGTTGTAATAAAAGAATTTCGCATTGAATTTTAAAACTCGGACCAATATGATGTCCAAACTATGACGTCGGTGTCCCAATAGACAATTGTCGGTTTAAGTGTTACATGTATTATATATGTGGATATATTAAACGTTTAGCCAGGGACCTTTTCCCAAGGCCAGCTAGACTGACAGTCCGTGTAAGAGTTTAAGAGGAATTATTGTAGTCTGGTTCCCTCCCCTGGATCTACCTATCTATTGAATTGATAACAGGGCACCAGTTTAGAACTATTTGTGTAACTTTCCTTTACCCTAAAGTAATTTTGTGTTGTCCCAGCTTGTATACTTTTTAACAAAATAAATAATTCTAAATAATAATAATAAGATAGATCTTATTATAAAGATCTTATTATAAATAAAATAGATCGTATAATAAAAATGCATTTCGATTCGACCGTCATAGGCACATTTCCCATGAAATGATTCTGTATATAGCCCTGAAACTGTGTAACTTTCGACTGGAACTACTTGTGTAAGTCTCATTTATGGTATTCCAATAGTAGAGACAAATGAATGTTTAGGAACGATTTGATCAGGTCTCAAAAAGTCTTAAAAGTATTATTTCTTCTTTCTTGGGAGAAAAGAAATACAGAGTAAAAAGTGGGCCTCGTCGTGAGAAACCCTGTCTTCGGGGGTTTGCGAACAACAAAGGCGCAGACCAGCCTGCGCATCCGCGCAGTCTGATCAGCGCCTTTGTTATTCGCTTTTTAGAAAGTTCCATATATAAACTTGCTACAGGTGAAATTTCTATTTTGTAGATAGTCTCTGTAGCTGAGGAGACTGGTTTGAATATCACTTTGGCGGAAACCCCGAAGACAGGTTTTCTCGCGACGAGGCCCAAGTTAGTGTTTTATCTATCGTACATATAACATGGAAGTTCACAGTTCTTTGCAAGGATTCTCAGCACCGCTACTTGTATGTATAGCTCGTATTCTAAATAAACTAAAACATACCAATCTTTTTCAGACTGAAGCTTGAAGCACATATTTTCCCTTTAGTCTTTACTACAATGTTTAGAAGTATTTTGACCCAAATATTATGTATTTCAGGCATTATTTACAATTTTCAATTTGACCTTGAAAAATTCATAAGCAAAAATTGAAAATTTATATTTTTCTACCAGAAATTTGTACATTTTGGGCGAAAATACTTCTACACATTGTAGTCGAATAATTGTAGGTCATGTTCATGCAAATGGTTTTGTCTTAAGTTCATCCAGTGTGTCACAGCATTGTTAACGGTATCAAACCAGGAAGTAACTCTAAAAAGACTGATAACCATGCTGCGGATAGCTCAAAAGCTGTTTGTTGGGGCGTAAAGTGATCTATGTGAGATGTATAAGTTGTTCATACAACAGTGTGGCCAAAAGTATCCGTCTCCTTGACAAAAAAGCAATTCTTGTTTATACAGGAAAATTTTCATGCAAGTAAGAGCTTTTGAAAGATATATCCCCTTAATTGTATGTCTCATTTACAAATCTTTCCAAATTCATATTCATATATATAGCACTTGAACACAAAACACTTGAATTTACAATGCAAAACGTCAATATACAAATACCTGCACGTTCCAGATAGCAGGCTTTCAATCGGGCCCTACTTTTCCTACTTTTCCCTACTTTTTTGATTTGCTCCTACTTTTCCCTACTTTTTCATGAAAATGCCCTACTATCCCTACTTTTTCACTCTAAAATGTCAGTTACGCATAAAAATCCAGAAATTTTTCCTCGCTCGCTCTGGTTTTATAAATGAACTTCTATGTTCATTCAGGGAGCGCTCCACTTAACACCTCAATTTTTAATGTTTAACCTAAAAGTCTCTCTGTTCGGCTAGTACTATTGTAGCAGGTATTATCCTGCTCATTTACTCTGAAATTTCTTATTTCAAACGGCTCGTTGTAATGAATTTTATATTTGGAAAAGCCCTACTATCCCTACTTGTTTACACCAATAATCCCTACTTTTTGACTACTTTTTCCACATCTTTATCCCTACTTTTTCCCTACTTTTCTGTTGATGGGCACTTGAAAGCCTGAGATAGGCATATATACTTAACAGCAAAAAACGCATATTTTGCAAATATTTGGTATATTAAATAAGTTGGGTGTTAAATACTGATCTAATGATATGAAAGTTATCAAGGATGTATGGAACATGTGTTTAATCAAATGCATTGCAAATGGATAGCTCATTGGAATAATGCTAATAAAGGGGGATAACTCTAGGCGTAATGAAATAACTCATAATTAACGCGAACTTCGAGATGCTGTATGCCTATTAAAAACCACTGAACGGATTTTAATGAAAATCACCCTGCGTCATATTTAGGAAATAAGGACTACTTTTAAAGGTATAAGTGTCTGGAATTCTTCAAAGTGGACCAATGTGAACGAGTAACATTATCGGACAATTAGCCAGAAGTGTGTATAAGACAGGCAAGTAAGTGTCCAAACAATTGTTTTAAACGGTTCTGTAGGACAGTATCTTACTTGATATCAAGCATAATGTACCAGATTTTCTTACAGTCCAGAGATTCCGGTTGTTTTCAAGACCAATGTAAAAATGAAAAAAAAAAAATAAGATTTAAGGATCTGCAATATAATTCCTATAGCTATGATTCTTAAAAGTTTCATGCTGTTTTATTATTTTTTTTACATTGTGTTGTCGTGATATGCAGCAACATCGGATTAAAAACATGGCTCTTCTATTGAATGGCACTTTTTGCGGGTTTTGCATTAATTAACAAACAATAATAATTAACTGTGTAATGACGAATAAAATGGCCCGGAACGAGCGTATGAGTCCGGTCAAACATATTCATATAATTCAGGGTAAATCTCGTATTAAATGGATATTGAATAATATACGTTTCTTTTTCTGTTAAGTATACAAATCTGAAGTGGCATGGTTTTGCCTATGAACCTCATATGAATTGACAGCCAGATGGACAGGAGAGCTACCTTTTTTTATATGAGACGCATTCCTTTGGAGAAATATTCCAAATCGTTTGAGATATATGCATAGAAATGGGCGGGGTACCTGTTTTCATAATAGCCTCAAAGATTTGTTTTGCGCGAGCCCAATATCTAGATCAAATATGTTTTCATCTATTTTGGAAATATTATCAACATCTTAACTACAGAATTGGTTTGCAATGTGATTCAGACGGGCGGACGGACGGATATATTGCATACAGTGCACACAAAATTAACATTGGGTCCAGCAATAATACGGTAGTATGGCAATAAACCTCAAGTAGCAATAATACGGCGATTAAGGTAATAATATTGTTCTTGATAGATAACACGACGGAATACAACATGTAGCGGATTCAATTCAAGAAAATGTTATAAATGAGCCAACACACGAGATTGCTGTACTTATCGCGTTGTTGAGCAACGAAGGCTCAGGCGAGTCTGCGCATATGCGCAGACTCGCCAGAGCCTTCGCTGCTACCATACACAAAGTATGGATGAAGATGAAGACTCAGGCCAAAGATTCTAGCCCCGCTTGATACGTCAGCATGGGTGCTTATTAGGGGCATTTGCGCATATCATATACATGTATGCGATAAGCTCCTCAATCTCGTTGACTTCGCAGGCCTAAATGTGTATCAAATGTATTGAAATATAATAGCATTCTGTCGTTATTACGTTTTTGCACTTCGATCGAGATTATTGTGGAATACAGTGGTAAAAATCGTCGCAGTATCTGATGATTATTAATGGATATGTATGATAGAGCAGTTTTCGTTGGTTCTGTTTATTCCGTTGGTATGGTAATGCCTGAACCATAAAAGAGCAAATTACGTGTACGATTGAAAACGACAAAGTTTGTATTCATTTTTTTTTAAATTTACATGGAGAATAAATTTACAAATTCAAAAGAATTGTTGGAAAACCTAATTTTAGTGTTCAATTCAAAAAGATTATCAAATGTTATATACTCAGAAGAAAAAGTTTAGTCAGTATTTATGTTTTCTCATAAAATCAACAATACTTCATATATCATTGTCAAATTTTAAACATGAGTTGTATTATCGTAACTTTACATGTACCTGTTTATTGCGTGACAAATAATACCTCTATTAGACTGTATCAACCAAATTTCAAAATGCGCGATGTGCACGTGCTGCGGTAAACCGGCAGGGTTATTTTCTCATATACTGTTCGATATTGAAAGAGAGTTGTTCCTATTGCAATAATCCGGAGAAAATTCAGTGCTGGCAAGCTTAATTGGCCGTCCAGGCTATCAACAAATTACAGAAATACAGCGTTTTGACGTCTTGAAACAGGTACACGTGTTGCTGACGTAACACGCAGTTTTGGATGCAATGAACAAACAATTTATCTACTGCAAACACGTTTTCAACGGTCTGGCAGTGAAAATGACAATCGTCCGTTGGGGAGACCACGGATAACGACGCCATTATAAGTTAGGGTCATGGTGACGTCATCATAACGTAATCGCTTCATGGCCGCTTGGAAACTTCTTAAATTCCTTAGTCATGCAACAGGTACGAGAATTTCCGTCTGTACTACCAGAAATCGTCTGAGGGGCGCTTGGCTGATTTTTGAGTGTTGAAATTTGAATTTTAATATTGACCACTTTGTGTAATTTTGATGAAGAAAATGGGTATATTTTCAGAATGTTTTGTTAAAAATGTTCACATTTGTAAGACATTACATGAATTTTATTTTGAGTGAGGTTTTTGTCAATATTAAGACTGTCTTACAAAATTATTGCACACAGTGTCTGTACTGACTAAACTTTTTCTTCTGAGTATATATAGGTTGGATATAACTTGGATGTGATGCGACAGTCTGCATGCCTGGTTGTAAACCCAATCACGGTTTATATCAATGATTTCCTCTTTAATTGCACGATGGTGGGTCAGGCCTCTGACCTTAAAACGGCTCTGACGTAAAGCTTCAATCGGTGGGTTATTGCCTGATGCTTATCTGTAGCTGGGCCCACCGTGGCTCAACTTGAGGTTTTCTTTAGCTCTGACTATCTGTGAGTCGTGAGCCCTTTTCTTTGTTTCATTATAGTGTGTTAATTTGATTAGAGTGTTTCTCCATGCCGATACATTGCAATAGATAGAATGCTTCCATGCGAGCTTAACAGTTCTTGCACTTCAACAACAGCAGAATCTAGGGCGAATATTAAGTCCCCCGATGGCTAAGGTTGCTCTCTTTTCTAAGGCTGTGGTTCTGTTGTTGATGACTTGCTAATGGTTTCTCCCATTTTTGGAAGTCTGTAATTGTATTATGTTTTGTTGTAGGCCTACGTTACTTTATGTCAATTCTAGTTTTTCAATCATATTGATGGGTTGCTTTACTTGGTTTGTCTTCCTGGTGTCTCGTGATTGTTGTGTGGATCTTCCTCGTGGTGCCATAGGTTTGTCTGCAGTTTGTGATTGTGGTATTTCCTGATTATACTCCCTTACTATTCAGGCTGGCAGATGATTCACAAATAAAGGTTAGCCTCATGTGGTTTCTTAATGCTATGACAAAAGTTGTACAGTAAATACCGTACATTATGCAAAGTGTCTCTGGCGTTTTAAGGATTATATAGTTTACTTTTTTAGAGCAGCATGTACACTTAACAACACTTATAAGTGTGCACATATAAATGGGCTCATATCTCCGTTAGTACAGGTCAGATCATTTTCAAATGTTCAACAAATATAAACAACATTTGTGTTATAATATTGCATTTATTTTATTTCGAATAAAATAAATAATTAAAAAATGCGAAAGCAAAATTCAAATATATGGTAAAATCAAAGTTCACATGTTTTCCAATACTTTAGAAGAGACCAAACTGGATCGAATATATTACACAACAAAGTAAATATCGCAATATTCTTAAGTCAAATCCTGCAGCGGCGTCCATGCCCATGTAAACTTAGAAGCGGGTTTGTCCCCCCGCAAGTGCGGATTCCAGAGGGGGGACAGGGGGTCCGGACCCCCCCCCCCCTGGAAAATCACAATCTATATGGGTTTCTATAGGGAATAAGCAATTGGACCCCACCCCCCCTGGAAAAAGTTGGACCCCCCTGGAAAAAGTCGGACCCCCCCCCCTCTGGAACCTTGAAAAATGATAGATTTCTTTGAAATTGACCATTTGACTTCTGTAAAATAAGTTGAGGACTGAAAAAAAAAAGTTGTCAGAGCTTTTTTTGTCAGACTGACCTGGACCCCCCCCCCCCCTGACCAAAATTCCTCGATCCGCATATGCCCCGCACTGTTCACTACGGCAAGACAACAGCATCTCATTGACGTTACATAACACTGTACGTAATTCTGAGGGAGGCTGTTCCACTCGTAGAGAATTTTCGCTCTCAGTTGATTCAGTGTGGTCGGAATAACCCCTGTTCTCCTTACACGGCAGTTTAGTTCATCCCAAATGTTTTCAATTATGTTTAATATGTTCTTAAACGGGTATCCCTTGGAAGCAAAGACTGCACTAAAGAACTGAAACTAGAGTGTGCATATTTCCTGGGCCAGACTAGCTAGTTTCTGCCATTTAGGCTTCATCAGTGACCCTCTAATAGTTTTAAAATTCCATAATGAAACCCATGATCCGAAAGGACAAGAAAATAAAATCTACACTATAGTGAAGGGCAGGGAGATGATTTTAAGTCTGGTGATTTTTGGGTGAAGTCGACGGAATTCACGTTGTTCTATGGACATCCGACCCATTTCGTACTTTCAGACCAGTGGAAAGACGTCCAATGCACAATGAGGAAAAATCCGGAAATTTCCCGAATTTCTTGTGTATTTTGTGGAGTTGTTGCCATTATTATTTGTAGCTGCACGCTTTTTTGAAACCATGAGCACGTTTTATCAGTAAGGATTCCCACTGGATATTCCGTGGAACTGAGCCAAAACTTACCCCACCTAATTGTATTAAAAATGCTTAACTATCAAATGATAAAATGTCGTTGAAAGATAAATTCTAAAACGAAGAAAACTGTTAACTTTGATTTAACGATATAAACTGGTCAAAATAAGTTAAGCCCCACCAGAAATTTTCCCATAGACTTAATGTTAACACATTCATGTTTAATTTATCATAACATTTGACTGAATTAAGATTTTTCAATAAAATTTTCAGCGAAGTAGCAGCAATGTTTCCTCTCAAATACGCTAGATTTCAAATTTATTGATAAGTTTTCCATAGAGCTCCACACATTCCATTAAATGTCCCATTTCGTTCCCTATCATTCCTATAGTAAAATTGGCCAAAAATTGGATACTCTTGGAAAATTTAGCACATACCCAAAGAAAATCGGTATTTTCAATTCAATCTTTGTGTAATTACACCTGAGACATTGTTGTCTAACTTGAGTGGAATTAGAATTTTCAACTACCATCGATATTTTTGAAATAAACAACTAAACGTTGGGAATTTAACATTATGGCTATGTAAAAAAGTGACATGGGGCTTAACTTATTTTGACGAGTTTGTTTAAATTTTGATTTTAAAAGTTTAAAGTTTTATGAAAATTAAAATTTATGGAATATAATATCATGAATGTCATCTATATCTGTTGGAAATTTCAAAATGATCTGACTTTTATTTATGAAGATATGGGTGCATTTATATGTGCACACTTATAAGTGTTGTTAAGTGTATATAACATAACAATAACTTTGGCACACGCTGATTGAGAAGTCGTAATATGTAAGGCACTTCGCAGTGAGACTTGTTGTTGTATTGACATTGTGATACTCTCCAATTACGTTTCCTTGTGTGTTTGTTTTTTTTTGTATTTTCTTGTTTCTGTCATATTTTCCAATGTTTTATGTCTTTAATTAGTAAGCCAGGATATTAGGAAACGTTGTTCTTTCATTCGGAATCAACAATGGTTCATATTAGTCTCTGTATATGCATAGTCTGTACAGCTCCTTTGATATGTGCGGTCTAGAAAGATAAAAAAAAGTTTGTTTCATGTTTTGAACAAGCTTAAAATTGCTTTAACTCTCTTTTTAGGAAATCATTTTGCACTTGTTCTTGTCCATTGTGTATATTAAATATTGTATTTTAGAAGCGAGTTACCCCAACTTTTCGTTTTTCGTTTTTAACAAAGCTATAAAGGGGGTGATGCAATTTCAAAGGTAATCAAATTCCATTAAAATGGTAACATATGGGCTTGAGGAGTGCAACGCTTTTTTTGTAGCGCAATATATGAAAGTTTTTTTTAAAACGTAAGACACTTATGCAACATTGTCTGAAGATCATACTGATAGATATTGCAATCGTTTAAATGCAAGTTAAACAGTATTTTTAAATCAGTTAACACTTACTAAATGAGCATTAAACTCCCCATTCCCAAGATTTAACCCTTGTCCAGCTGAACCCTGATATATTCTATTTAGAAAACAGCGTAGATCTACACTGATTTCGAAACTGCTTTAAAATATATGCAAATAGCTATAATCCATTGGTCGTCCAGCTATATAAGCTGGACGACCAATGGGGTGGAGTGTAGTACATAAACTATTCAGCATGATAAGGGTTATATTAAAATAAGATGTGCATTGTGCGTAGCCAGAACGCGGAAAAAGTTACGCACATCAAAGGGAGACTACTGAATCAAGAAAATGATTCTCTTCATTTGTGTCCCTTTTCGAATGGGAACTTCTCTTAAAGGAAAGAATTTGCTCCCAGAGAGAGCTAATTATTTCCTTTATGAGCAGTTCTTTATTGTATGGAAAATCACTTTTATCACATAAAGTGACCTCCCTTGAATGTTACTATTTTTATTATGCACGGGCGTAACCTGCGTAATGGGTGCTACGCCAATGATGCATACATAACAAAACAACTCCCAATATGTTGCTGATAATTTGGATCGCGTCGCAAGAATACCTGAATTTGTTGCATGGGAATATCAAAGACGCAGACCACCCTGCTCATCTGCGCAGTCTGTTCAGTGCATTTGCTATTCGCTTTATGAAAAGTAGATTTACCAAACGTATTTCAAGCAACGATTTACTAGTCTAGCTCGTCTCTGTAGCTGAGCACGTTGGTTTGAATTAATAAAATCCAGAAGCTACGCATTGAGACCTATTTGGCAATGGATATTATTTTATGTTGGCAATTACCATTTGATGTATTGTGTGTCATGCTGTTCATGCACCGGTGCATGATTTAAAATGAATTATTCAGAATCTTTGTTTAACACTTTGCCTACTGGGTCTTTATGTCGTCTGCTGATTTTTTCTTTTAAAATCAACTTCGAACAATTCTTTCAGGAATGCCATCAATAATGTCAAGCAGTCAGGACCCAGATCAGGCCCGAAGTTTTGTAGGGGCCTGATCTGGGTCCAAACTCTTTGCAATGGTTATCAGCAGACAACACTTATAGGCAATAGTTCAGTAGAGTAACAGATGAAACCACACTCTAGAATTCCCTAACAATATTATAACAAGCGTATTACTTGACTTTTCGCTTACTGTAAGAGCGGCGCCTCATGAATGCGTAATTAGGACTAGTCAACCTAAGGCATAAGTACAAGCTGAAAAGGAGGCGTGGTTTTATTCAAAAGTCACTGTATCATCTTGTGCCACCACCTCAGTCATTATTTAGTCCTTAAAACGCCAGCAAAATAACTGCTCTGAAAATGTCTATTTTACATAAGCAGGGAAGCAAACCTTGTGGATCCAGATCAGACTGCTCCTACAGGAGCAGTCTGATCTGGGTCCACACTGTTTATCTGTGAGGCTTTAAATAGTTTAGTGGACGACCAGAAACATACATTTTGTGATTATGCGCTTTAAGGGTTAATAAATGTGAGTTCAGTATGTATACGGTTTGGATTTTCATGAAATGCACGCACGTTTGCGCGGCTCTAAAAGCTTATTATCTCTTTGCTAAATTATAAATACAACCTGATTTCCCTTCCTTAGCAGATGAAATAGCCGAACCACGCCCATATATGAATATTAAACTTGCCGCCTTTACAGTAAGCGAAAAGTCTATTAATATGTACTAAACGGTGTGTCACCAAGAGGAAGGGATACAAGAACACAGACAAACCAGACAAACTAGGACACTTACAAAAAAGCAGAATACAATACGCAAAGAAACCGGGCCCCAGGATTACACATGTTTTGTCATGCTCAACTCAACTGGGTATAAAAGCAACATGCATGCATCCGTACATGCGTGCAGGCACCAATGTCTGCCTGTCCGATCGACTGTGCGTAATTATGTATGTTTGTCCAATCGAATTAAGCCATGCCTTTACCCCCTAGGGCCCGCCCAAAACCTAACATCGGTCTGCGACACTTTGTTGACGACACTCACCGACTTCCAGGATTCCGGTGCCAATATAGTCTGACATGTTTCGCAACTTGCGCAGAGTGTTCGGATTAAACCTTCATTTGGACACACATGCGCGCACGCGCGCACGCACGCACCCACCCTTCCATCCACACACACACACACACACACACACACACACACACACACACACACACACACACACACAGTCAGTCAGGCAGACACATAGACAGACAGACAGACAGACATGGGTGTCCGCACGCATCTACGCACGAATGCATGGACACATCGCGTGCCAACATACAAACATCGAAGTTAGAAGTAAGAAGTTAGAAGTTACAAATAAGAAATGGCCCTACCAGGCTTTCGTAGCACACGCACACATCCCAACTTGTCAAAGTGACGATGAGCGCGAGGCGTGGGTATGTCTTATTCTTTCAATAAAATACTCTTATGTTGATTTTTTAAAAGTAATAAATAAAAAAAATGTCTGAGTTGCCTCAGGTCCAGACGAACATACGCAGCAAGTTGGCCACATAAAACACTCTGCTTATACAAGTAAAAACATGTTATTTTACGAGTTTTGAATGTATTAGACATGCCCATTCACTTGTGATCGTGCGATAATTCAATTTCATAGTACAAAAATAAAACTGTCATAAAAGTATGCTTGAGCTGCACTTGTTTCATGCTATATTTAACTGAACAGTTCGATTGTGTTACAAATTCCAAGCCGATTGACGACAAACCTGACTTTGGCAACGCTATACCAAAAACAATAAACAGCAGACTTTCTTAATTTGGGGTAGGCACTTGTTACATGCGCGGATCCAGAGGGGCCAACTGTGGGTCCGGACCCCCATCCCTCCACCCCTAAAAATAACAAAGCTATAGGTTTTCTTAGCTATCTGTGACAGGTCCGGATCCCCTGAAAATCACAAAGCTACCAAGCCAGCATTCAATGATAGGCCATCATTGGCCCGACAGCGAAACGCCATTTTAATGCTGTTTCGCTGGCGGGCCGAAGATGGCCTGGTTTTATTTTTCTCTCTCCCCTCATCAACTAAAAAAATCGTTGTCAGAGTTGGACCCCCTCTGACTAAACTTTCTGAATCCGTGTTAAGTGCATGCGTTTCATATTTGAGCTGCAACATGAGATTTCCAACAATGTGGTAATTGCGACCAGCAAACGGTAAGGCTCAGTCCAGCCTGCGCATATGCGCAGTCTGATAATAGCCTTTGCTAGTCGTTTGAATATTCTATGAGTGTTAAGCTACTGACTGAACAGCATTTGGAGTTTCTAAGCTTAAAGGGAGGTTGTACAGGCTCGTCTGAGTCTACACTTGTCAAAATGCCACGTTGTTGGAAATCACATGTCGCGGCTCAGTCAATTATGATCTACCAGGTATTCGTAGGCTATGGCAAGGTAAAGCTCAAAGAAGCCTGCTGAACTACAGAGGCAAGCTACAGTCGAGCAAACTAAAAGTGACAGTGACGAAATACTTTGTTTACAATTGTTTAGTAAAACAATAACGTGTACACTTCAATTGAGCCAACGCGAATCGAAAGATCACTTGTGTATTAATCCTATCCTGTGGATAGGATTAATACACATGTGATATATCGATTCTAAGTCCCAGATAACTTTGTAAACAAAACATGACGTAACTGTCACTCTTTGCTGGCAGGACAATAGAATGTTGAAATAGCGTGTATCCATTGGAGTCATTGTATGTTCTAGAGCATGAGTAACAAAGATACTAATCAGACTGTGCATATCGGTAAGCAGATCTGCGTCTTTATTGTTCGCGATCGCATGCAACAAAGTCAAGTTTTGAGAGGGTGGTTGTCGATGGGCATGGTTGTCACACAGCCCTACCCTTCGGTGTCAAAGCTAAAGAAAATCGAGACAATGTTCCTACGTTGTACTGGTTACCTAAACTCCATAAGATTTATAGCTATTTCTAGTTCTGATACGACAACAGAACTTTCAAAATTGTTAACCTCATGTCTTACAGCTGTTAAAGTACTGTCACAGTGTGAAAAGGTATATGAAAGATCCGGTAAGAATCTATTGGTCTACTGTTCTACCAGCCAAGAGTGACAGTGACATCGTGTTTTGTTTACAGAGTTATTAGGGACTTAGAATCGATAGATCACTTGTGTATTAATCATATCCGCAGGATAGGATTAATAGACAAGCGACCTTTCGATTTTTGTTAGCTCAAGTGAAGTGTACACGACAGTGTTGTACTTAGCAATTGTAAACAAAACATACGTCACTGTCACTTTTGGTTGGCACTACAGTAGTATAATTTTAGTAGAAGTTTCAGATAAACTTAAAGCTAGATATTTTAATGCGACCAGTTTGTCTGCATATGCTTTTTCTACTCTTTACACTACTTTGCCTCATAATTTGATTAAAGATAAACTTATCAATCGAATTGAAAGAACCTTCAATAGAGATGACCCTCCTTACATTGCATGTAACGACAGGAACGCATTTTTACTTCGGAAAATCCTAAAAATGTCATGCATTGTCTTGTCAAAATGTATGTGATGCGCTGATCTTTTTTTTTTTTGGACAACATTTGTATTCGATTTGGCACCAAGTTATATAGACAAGTAGTTGGGATTCCTATGGGCATTAATTGTGCTCCCGTGGTTGCCGATTTATTCTTGTTTTGTTATGAGAGGGACTTTATGATGTCTCTTTCTAATGATAAGCAGGCTGATAATATTGACGCATTGAACACTACATCCAGATATTTGCATGATATTTCAAACATTAATAATGTTTATTTTGACAATATGGTAAGTCAACTATACCATTCAGAGCTCCAACCAGCTCTCTCTTCCCCATCAAGATGATTGCAATACTAGAATGGACATAAAGTAACGCACAACAAAACATAGAACAATTACTGACTCCCACAATGGGAGCAACAATAAACAAAAAGTCAACAACAACAGAACCACCGCCTTATGTTTGGTGTTTGTCATGCTTTTGCAGCCTTGTGGTCACCTGCTGGGAAAGGGCTAATCTCTTGGCTCTCTTGGATGTGATGTTTTCTTATGGTTTTTTGTCACGTTCCCATGTGGAGTCCTAGGTTAGGCGTGGTACTTGATTGTATCGATTCCTGATCTTTGCCTTCTTACCTACATTGAAAACTTGGAATTAAGATATCTCAAAAACTTTGAAAGCTTGGCGATTCAAACTTAGCTGATAGAGGATGATGAGTAAATTGCCAGGTGAATCGTTTTGCTTGTTGTTGTTTTTTTGTAGCTTTTTATTTTCACAAGTTTGCAAATTTCGCCATTGAAAATTTGTAATCAAGACATCTAAAAAATAGTGTAATTTGGTCAGCTGATAGAGGATGAAGAGGAGTATAGCTAGGAGCTTCAAATTTAAGATGACCCTTGTCGTAAATAAAAGTGCACTATCTTTTTAGATAAGCATTTGGTTTGGGGCAAAGTGCTTCACACACACAATTTCTAGCTTTAGTAATTATCTTGAGGTGATTTTTTTATCTTGTGATTTTATTGTTTTATTACTCATGTTTTCCACATCAAGCATGCCTGAAGGAGATAACGCAATATGTTAGTGTTCATATATTCTTCAAATATTTCATTGGTACTTAGTAACCATGGTAACATGACAACAAAATCAAACATTGAACCTGTCTGTAAATTATTGATAACCTACAGCTCTCTATGGACTAAACGTTTGCTTTTTTGAGATCGGTTTGAAATTAACTGTGAATATCGTATAATTTTATGTCGCGTAATTGGCTATAGTCGCGCAATAATATGTGATAAAATTATACCATGTCACTTATCTCAACTGACAATCAGTCAAACATTACATGATTTATTGATGGAGACAAGATGAACTTCGGTTCCATGTAATTTACTTGTAATAATTTTTCATCAAAGAGCTAAAACATGAAAGTCTGACGGGAGACCAACAGACAACTGATTATATTAGAATATATTTAACGGTTCGCTAACAGTAAAACACTAGGTCATTTAATTGAATTATTAACAGTTGGTGACCTTGATCACATGTAATATAGGTCACTGGATTTGTATTACTTTGGTCTCCTTGACCAACTGGCATATCCAGGATTTTTATGCCCCAACTTTGAAAAAAGTTGAAGGGGCATATTGCTTTGGGCGTGTCCGTCCGTGCGTCCGTTCAAAAAATAAGTTAGAGATTTGAAATATCATAAATGGATACCTCATCAAAAAATAATAGACCCTCATTTTTAGTGTGAGATATCTCCCTTTGTAGAATTATGTCCCTTTTACCAGGTCAGAATGAAATATTCTAATCAGGATATCTCAAAAACTATTACAGCTAGGAGCTACAAATTTAGTCAGCTGATGGACGATAATAAATGAATTAAAAAAAAGTTATTTAATTTTTTTCGAGTAATTGCTCAATTACAAATTTGGGCATTGAAAACTTGAAATAATTATAACTCAAAATTGATATAGCTACAAGCTTCAAAAACTGCCAGTTGATAGGAGATGACGAGTAGATTATCTGGTGAAATTTTAAAACAAAAGTTGTTTTTAGTTTGGGCATTGAAACTTGTAATAAAGATAACTCCAAACATTTTGTATCTAGCAGCTTCAGACTTGGTCAGCTGATAGAGAATGTTAAATAGATTACTGGGTGCAATTAAAAAAGTTATTTTATTTTATTTTGAGTTATCGCCCTTGCGAATTGGGCATAAAGATATCTCGAAACATGTTATAGGCAGCAGCTTCAAACTTGGTCAGCTGATAAAAAATGTTGAGTGGATCACTGGGTGAAAAAAAATGGTATTTTTAGTTATTGCCCTTTGCATATTTGGCCATTGAAAACTTGTCATCAGGATATCTCAAAAACATTTATAGCTAGGAGTTTCAACTTTTGTCAGCTAATAGGAGGATGATGAGCAGTATGGCTAGATGCTTCAAACTTAAGACGACTCTTGCCTTATAAAATACATATAGTATCATCATTATGGACAAGCAAGTGGGGTATAGTGTTTCATTAACATTATTTCTAGTTTTTATTGCATTTCCAAGTTTCCCCCTAAAATTGAATTTCATTTTGAGAAAGTGGAATGAGTGAAATTATTAGATGCTGTTACCACAGTGGCTTAAAGCGAACGCCCTGGATAAGTCTGGACGGACTGACTATACTTTTTTTAACCAAATGATTTTTGATGCGATGTAACCTTTAGTACTTTTACTTTTTGAAAACCTATTATGGATTTACTAAAATTCCGGTCTAAACGACACCCATTATAAAGATGTAAAATGAGGGGTGGGGGTAGAAAGCGCAAGTTTTCAAGGCTTTGTAAATAATGAATCGCTTTGAAACGTATTTTGATGCTAACTATACATATTATACTACCCAAACAGACGAATTTTAAAATCATTAGGGCTATTTGAAAATTTAGCTTTTGTAATCATGTCAACAAGAGAAAATATACGCCTTATCGCTAGAGCTTCTTTTCAGTAAATCGGTCGAACCAGTAGTAACATGACTAAGCATTAAGGATAACTGTCTTACTCAATGGCACAACACAGTGCCACCGAGGCGGTCCCTCCATCGTAAGTCGAGCGCTCGACAAATAAGCCACTGCGCCAGTTTGAGATTTCATTTGTATCGCACGTGCGTACATGTATAGTCAGTCTTTTATGTGATGTTTATTTAGCATATATAAAAGCAAAAAACGCTTTAATAAATCTTTGCCTACAAGTCACGACTTATGTCGTCTGCTGATAATATGTGCCAGCTCAGGCACGGTGTTGTTCCAAACTGTTTAGTATTTTGGTTATTTCCGAAAGAATGTTTTGAAAAAGTTATTTTAAAAATCTGCGGACAACAAAATATCACTACAAATTACCCCGCATGCAAGGAGTTAATATTCGTTTTACTTTTCACTGTAGACCTCCAGATAATGTGTGTGATTGAAAACAAATAACTACCAAAACATATGTTGTGGGTGCTCAAAAGAACCATCTCAGTGAGATGGTTCTTTTGAGCGTCTAAAACATATATTTAAACTAGTGGGTAAGGAAATGATAGCACTTTTACGCTCCTAATCTTTGCTTAACTAGACCTATGTTTTAATTTCAGGTGTGAGGACTCGTAACAGCTGAGGTAAACATGTCAGTCCGAAATCGGTATGCTTCCAACTCCACCAAGATAGCTCCTTTCCCTCCATCACCACGTCTGATCGCAGAGGCTAGAGTCGCCGTGAAAAATTCTGATGATATCAAAAGATCACATGCAAAGTCAAACAGATTTATAGTTGACAAACAGAGGGATCTAAATCGTAAAACTTCAGATTTAGTTGTTGTAAAAACGGAAACACGCAATGCACTCAAGAAGGAGGAAACTTCAAAAATACACGTAAAACCAAACAATCATAAATCGACACCACCAGTTGTTGGTAAAGCTGGTAAAAAAGTAAACGGCGTATCTACATCAGAAGCAGTCTCAAGTAGTAAAAACGAAACCACACAACAGGATGTTATAAAAGATGATTCTCGCGAGAATGAACGAGATCAAATATACAAATTTGGTAAGCGTGAAGTGAACATCAAATCTAATAATCTGGCAGAAGTGTCAGAGAATATAGGAAGGAGGCATTCAGATAGTCAGTATGAGTTACAAATTGGAACTAGTGGGTTCTACAGGATTTCAGATTCTTTAACTAGCACGAAACCGATACATGGACAAAACAACAAAAATAATGAGCATGACGATGTTGCTGCTAGTCCTATTCTGCGACCAAAGTCAGCACGACCTGCATCACGCTGGGAACGGCGTGATGGAGATGATACTAGTGAAGACGAAATGGTCGATGAAGCACTTAGCATATCACGGCCAAAATCCGCTCGCCCAGAGTCAAGACTTTTGCGACAAAATGAAACTGAAATACAAATCAATGAAACTACGCCACCAAGACCGACCACAAGCAGGGGTCACCACAGGAAACAGGATCTGACAGATCATGTGCAATCTAATTCCCAAACCAATCAACAATTACTTAGTTTTAATGACCAAGGTAAAAGTAGAAAATCAAAGTCGAGTGAAGCGAGTTCAAAGTCAGTGCCATCAAATAACAAATATAAGGCACAAGCATTTGAGATCTCCGTTCATGGGTATGACCCCTATTCATTCCGGAAGGAGCAAATCAAGGTAATGAAAGCAAGAGACTTGTTAGATTTAAACTCAGGGGTCGATGATATTGACCTCGATATTGATCCTGTCGTTTATTTCATGCAAGACGATGATATGACAACTAGTTCACATATCAAAAAATCCTCTTTATCCAAAGATGCTATCAACATTATCGGAAACGTCAGTTCAACAGCACTCAGCAAACCACCAATCGGTTACCAGGGCAATAATCAAAACAAACACAGACATAAGAGTGAAGAAACGCAGTGTTTCTATAGAAACGAGCAATCAGATATGAAAACATTGGCTCGTGAAAGTAATCAGTTCTCTATTCATAACGATCGCAATGTGCACAAATTAGGTGACAGCAAGCAAACATCACATAAGAAGTCGTTTAGAACTCGGGCTTATTCTGATAATTATGTGTCTAACATGTGCCCGCCTTCTGGCAAGTATAGCACTGTCTCAAACAAATTTATTACAAAATACAACAAGGGCTTGGACTTATCTGGCCTGGATTCATCTGAAATGGAGCAGAGTGGTCATACTTATAAATCCAGGAAATTTGGTGAACTTAGCGGTTATCTAGACGATGATATCGCTTTCAGAAAACCGAGAAAACTCGAGCCGATCAATAGACGATACTTGCCACACTGATGAGGTCAAATTATTAAAAAGGGAACATGACTTGTGAGGTCAAAGTATTAAAGAGGGATTGTTCCCTCTTTAATACTTTGACCTTGTCGGAGTTTGAGACCAGGCCCCGAGGTTCTAAAATATTGTAATGCTCAACTCAACTGAGCACAAAATGTTTACCGCTCATAAAAACTAAAATACCGACACATGTAGAAGTTTCTTGCTTAAGGTCTCTCAGATGTATTTATCATGCTAATAAATGTTAAAGAGTTCAGCTGAGTTGAGCATAAAAAAGTTTTATAACCTCGGGGCCTGGAAGAGCTCAAACCAGGAGATCTACTCAGCCACAGCAATAACAGCGAGAATAATAATTTGTTTCATATAGTAAGTTCAGCTATCTTATTTTCCATAAAGGGAATAACAAAGGTGATGATCAGGTTGTGTGTATGTGCAGACTGGTCTGCGCCCTTGATGTTCTCATGGGACAAGTTCTGACCCTGACGCTATAAAACTTTTTTCATACTCTATACTCAGCTGAGCACGAAATTTATCCTGCTCATAAAAGTTAAAATGCCAACTATTGTTGGCATTTTAACTTCTATAAGCATGCTTTATACAACATCTGAGGGACTTTAAGCAAGAAAGTTCTTCATTTGTCGGTAATTTAGTTTTTATGAGCAGTTGAAATTCCATGCTCAGTTAAGTACAAAAGTTGAGCATGAAAATTTTTTTATAACCTCGGGACCTAATTATCTAGGGCCTCTCACGACGAGATCCAAATCATTGCTTCGTCATTCAGGACAGGAAATGAAGATATTATACATTTAGAAAGTTAAACTGCAGATTTTGGCAAGCACATGAAACTTTGGTTTATATCGTACATGCGCAAAATTTTTCTTTAAACCGTTTCCAGCGGGACTAGATGTCTAAATTTTGGTCCGAGTCTTCATCTACATCCTTGCTTAAGGCATGTGAGCAGCAAAGGTTATGGAGAATATGCGCATTTGCATAGGGTCGCCTTGACAATTAGGCCACTGGCTGGATATGGTTTATCTCCCCCCAGGGGGAATTTTGTAGACCATATTTTTCTTACAGCCCAATGTCTTGCAAGGATTTTGCAACATGTTAGCCCTCTGACAATGGCAGCGTTAAGCTGTAACAGCCTGTTACATACGTTACCCTACAAAACATTTGATCATTAAAACTCTTCTTAAGACTTCAGAAAAGTTCAAAAGATAAGGTAAGGTTTCCAAATTGGTTCTATTTTCTGAATAAGCTATTACTGGGCCACAGATAATGACATTTGAAAACAAATATAGTCACCCCCGATGTAGTGTATGTTACATTTTTTCATTGAACCCCCTTTTAAACAATAAATGTATCTAATATAGTTTGTCTTAAATTTTATTGAAACCAGTTTATGCTCATTAATTTGGTATTATATAAAACATTTTTGTATTTGCCTTTTCAAAACTGCAAGCATTACATTTCTATCTTATATACTTTTTGAGTTGTTAGATGTTGAACATGGTACCCTCATATCACAGAAAAATGTAAAATGTAATTCTCCAGGCCTCGCGCTGGCTAAAGACCCCACTTCCCCCCAGGGGGAATTTCGTACACTATAATTACCAGATACTACATTATATAAGCCACAAAATGAAATATGTTAGTCCTCTGAGAGTGGTTGCGTTAGCGGGTAACATCATGTTTCGTACGTTACCCGCATAATAACATTAAATTTTCCTGATAAATTCTCCAACATGACAAATTCACACTTTTAAGAAGTCTGGCACAGGTTTAAGAACTTCTTATAGCACAGTTACATAATTTTAGCATCTATTTTACAAATGTCTTGGGTTTTTGCCGTTGTATATGTTACTTAGTGTTTCATGTGCTATTTCCAAGTATCAGCATGGCAGTTATTGACTATACAAGTATTACATCCGTCAGTGAATATAATAAATCTATAAGGCTGCTATTCAAATTAATTCATGTTCCTTATTATGGTGTCTTACACTATTTTACAGCCCAGGTTACATACGTTACTCTCTAAATACCATTAAACATTCAAGATATGGTCTCCAACACGACCTGCTTGTACTTATTTGCGTGCTGTCACAGGTCCATGTACTTCTTTTTACTCTGGCTCATTTGCTGAGGAAGTAACTCAAAACATAAACTACCATAAACCATATTTTCTTTTATAGAGACATCAAATATAGTTGACATAATACTCATGGAAAGTTTGTAACATTCAGTGCAATGTGCGAGTAACAGCTTAAAAGATCAAAGAAAACCCATCAGGTAGAAGTTATAGAGCAAATCTTCATATATTATCCAAGGGTTTTAAAGAATTTCCCTATACAACTTATTAATTATCTATCAGATGTATCTTGCAAGGATTTTGCAATATGCTAGCACTCTGGTAATGGCACCATTGCCTTGTAACAGCCAATTATTTATATTACCCATCAATATCTTTGATAATTTTAGTAAATGACATGACTTCTAAAAAGTGCAAACCATAAGGTAAGATCTCCAAATTGGCTATATCATCCAAGTAAGCTATTTTTGCATCACAGATATGGACCTTTGAAAACAAATAAGCACCCAAAGTGTTACGAATGTTACTCTTTTCATTATTCCTATATAAATGATTTATGAAACTAATATAGTTTGATTTTTTTAATGTGAATGTGCTTACTAACTCATTTTATATTAAAGAATGTTTATGTTCCTTTTGGAAACTGCAAATATTATGTTTCTATCTTTTATAAGGTTTGAGTTGTTGAGTTCTGAACATAGTAACCCCATATCACACAAATGTGAAATATAAAATTCTGTGGCTCTTTTGTTAGGGTACAATCAAGTTTTCTTTCACCCAGAGGTACTTGATTTCCTTCCAATTCATTTCCACATATTTTGTCCATATCTGGAAAGCCTCACTTGTTTTCATGGGAAAGACTTGATAGTTCAATCTGTGTATGTACATCTTAAGGACAGAAAAGAAGGATGGAGGTAAGCTCATGTTCCTGCCATTTGAAAAAGTCAGTATATGTGTATGGCTTTGGTACTTTTTCAGAAACATATCGTACTGCAGTTTATTTACAATTACATAAATAGCACATGTTAGGGCTTCATATCACTGATGAGTGCCTAGAGCAATTCTTTATTTGTTTTTCTATCCTGCTTAGAATGTTGATGAACTAGTCGGGAAGGGGTTCTCTATCAGTTTGATAGGAATAACCTTTCCTTGGTACCAACACATCGGCACATTGGTAGAGTCACAATCTGTTAAACAGTGTATTACTGTAGATCTCTTCCCCCATATTCTGGCCAATGTTGTTGACATTCAGAAGGTGTACCTTTTGTTGCATACACCATTGTTCAACAAAACACCCACTGGCAGGTTACTGCGAGAATGTTTGTAAGACTTTATAGACTGCTGCTTTATACATTGTATATAGGTATCAGTGACAAAACCACATGTCCTGCCTTTAGTGCCTGGTTGAATACTGGTGCCATCAGATCCATGAAGGTAACAGGAAAAGCTATTATGCCCTGTAGTTACTGCATTAACATCAACGTTATGTGCAGCACTATATGGCAAATCTAATGTTGGTTCAATGTGTGATTGCAAGCCATGCGGAAGTTTGGACTTGTCAGTTTTGGTTGAAATTCTATCAGGAGTTGACAGTGACCATGGTACAGGTCCCAGAAGGAACGGCAGTGTCAACTCAAGGTCAACATGATGTCCAATAGAAAGAAAGTCGTTCTTACCAAAGACGCTCCTTTAAGCTCTCATCAGGCTGTTTACGTTTTGTAAATTGGACAATTTCTTCTTGCTGACCTCGCAAGCATCAAAACTTTATTAGCTTGTAGCATTTTATGGGGTTGTGAAAGACAGATTTTCTTTTACTAAAAGTGAGTCAATGAAGTCTGCAACAGCCTTCCTGCCAATGACATCATCCTAAATAAGATCCTTAGCTATGCCAGGCTTAGCAAGAACACGGAAAGACAAAAAGTACAGTTCATTGTCTTCAAAACTAGAACTAAAAGGATTGGTGAAGCCTGAAACTGCTTCTAATACTCGTTCTACTTTGCATCTGAGCAGATTGAATATTTCATTTCAGTGCATTGAAGAGTTGTTTCAACATATTGAGCTCTGGTGTGATGAGTAATACACCAATCCATCTGTAGTACGAAGCGTAGTTCTAGTTGCTGAAGCCTATAATACCTCTTTATTGTTTGCCTGATAGTTATGTCAAAAGCAATTTTCAAGCAAAGAACCAATGGTTGTGACACACTAAACCCATTTTGTTCAAGAGGTTCTTTGCATCTGCGATGTGTATCAGACAAATTTATGAGTGTAATCAGTTACACAGGTACATATTGTGCGTAGTTGTTGTGATCGTTTGCAATGAACATTGGGAACAAGGCCTACAGATAGAGATGACATGCAATTCAAAGTTGTTTTCCTTGTAGCCCTAATCAGTGTCAACACCATCTGAATCATATCCATATACCTTGCCCAGAACTGAGCTGTTTCACAGTGACTGCCTTTCAGAACTTCCAATTTGAAAGCATGGTATCTATACTATTTATGTGAGCAAACAGCGAAGGTTGATAGATCACATTATATTATTAGTTTAAGTCACCATAAATTAATAATGGTCTTCAATTTATTTCAGCCTTATAAATTTTCTAAATTCTCTGACAGACTTAATACATGTATTGTCAACAACTGCTATACAGATACTCAGAATAACTTATGTATCATTTGGTAACACGCATAACAGTTAAAGCTCAAGGCATTTATTAAATGACTACTTAAAATAGGTATACCTTGTTAAAAGAAGTACATAAACCTGTGCAAGCATGCAAATAAGTATACTGAACTACAGAAAAAACCTTACACTTTTTACTTGCTTAAACTCGTAAATAACAAATTATAGAGCTTAGCCGATATGCTTATTTTAATAACAAGACATTAGAAAGTATTCTTCGAAAAAAAAATATATATCAAATATAGAACATGATGTCACGACGTCAAAAACACCGTTTTTATCACTTTTGCCTCGGGAATGTATGTCTAGATATCTTTTTGAAAGTTTTTTTCATGTATGCAAAGCCAATACCAGTACAGACAAAAGTGCATTTTAAAATTTGCATTTTTTTGCTGTGACGTATGATATGGGGATTTTAAGATTTGTTTTTGACGTAATCTAAACGGCAGTGTGTTTTTTTCCTTTGTTCATGCAATTTCTAGAAACTGAAATGACTTTGAGTCAACCAAACATTGTAAGAGGGTGCATTTTCAAAAATAAGAACTTATGTTTCGCGTCACGTTAAATGGTAAAAGCGGAATAAACCAGTTTAACGTCATTATAGGAACAACGTAAACTATGGATAATAACCGTGTTTATCTTTGTCCACGTATATCGCCGTTTAATATGTGCTGTCTACTTTGTTTTAGTGCTAATTGGCTACACTTAACTTTAATCGCGTATGAATTTTAAGCTTTGCAGTATACACATATCAGCATGTCATTGTAACGCTTGACGTCGCTAAATGTACGCAGACGGCAGCTACGGAGTTCAAAAGGACTGACTCATTGTCAAAATGCATTTCAAACATCATACAAAGTGAAACAAGTTGATAAAGTGGCAGTGCTTTTTAAAAGCTCATAAAACGCTGAAAACGAAAAAATTGACGTCATGAAAATGAAAATAGGCTTTTGGGTTGAACAATGCTTGCGAGCTTTATTTGAATGCCAAGAAGATGTCAATGAAATAACAAAGAATCACACTAAAATGATTTCTGGTGAATTTTGCGTGATTTCTTTGTTCTTGCGAAAATTGATTTTAGGGGTCACGTGACGTTTTGATAGCTGACGTCTGAAATTAGTTCATCTTTTCAAATTAGCTCAGTGCATCTTAGTCTACCTTTGTTCAGCTTTACGAAATGGAAAGACAAGTGTGCATCGTATTCATTTACTGCCAAAAATTGACACACAGTATGTGTCAGGTTTCTTTAGTAGTTAAGTATATAAACTGGGCTTGTTAGAGACATTAACTTAAATGTTTAATGCTATTTTGAAGGTAACATACATAACATGGACCTGAAAAATAGTGTAAGCGACCATAATAAAGAACTTTAAATCATTAAATGGCAGACTTAAAGATTTACTATATTCTGTGACAGATGTAATACACGTATGGTCAAAAAATACCATACTGATACTCAGAAATAACGCAGGAAATACTAAGAAACGTGTACAACGGTAATAACTCAAGATATTTAAAAAAATAATACTAAAATTATGTAACTGTGTTATAAGAAGTTCATAAATCTGTGTCAGCATGCAAATATGTACGAACATATCATGGTTGAGACATTATCAGGGACGTTTAATGCTATTTCGGGGGTAACGTATATAACGTGATGTTACACATTAACACTGCCACTCTAAGAGGGCTAACATCTTTTATTTTGTGTCTTATATAATGTAGTTTCAGAAAATTATAGTGTACAAAATTCCCCCTGGGGGGAGGGGGGTCTATAGCCAGCTCAATGCCTAAATGCGATAAGTACCAAAATCGCGTGTACCGACTCGTTATACTAAGCTTTTCGCATTTGTCTGAGCCAATAAAACATTGGACTTTTCACCAGGCTTTACAAACGCAATATTGTTTTGATTGGAGCAGGCAGGAACCGAAAAGGTTCGTGCGCGGATCCAGAAAGTTTTGTCAGATTGAGTTCAAAGTTTTGACATCGTTTTTTACAGAGGGGAGAGGGGGTCTGTACCAGTATTCCCAAGAAAACCTATAACCAGTAGACAAAGCGAACCAACATTGGCCCGCAAGCAAAACGCCATTTCACTGGCGGTTCGCTGGTGGGCCGATGATGGCCTGATTTTCCAGGGGGGGGGGGGGGTACGGGCCCCCAGTCCTTCCCTCTTGATCCGCGCATAAGTTTAACTTACTTAGCAGATATCCTTTGTTATGGTATTTAGCAGACAAGCCAATCATGGTAGCCTTAGTGGGCAGCAGGCTTTATCAATCCACTAAATGAGAAAAAAAGTTGTTCCAATCTTTTTTTTCTTTCCGTACGTACAATGTGACCAGTGTCTAATTTAAGCCCCCTCCGACTGATAACCCGGTGATTTATACTGCTTTCGCTTCAGTGTTTCCATAATTGTATGTGTAAAAGCTGCAAGAGACTTGTTTAAATTTGCACTGTCCTCTTTTAGCCAAATATTCCACCATTCTATTCGTCACATTTCTTTGAGTATGGTAGTATAAAAGATGTCTAGCTATATGGCAGCTTTTTTTCTATAAGTAATTAGTGTATTGAGGCCAGTGAGCTAAAATCACATGCGTGACTTTGATGAGCAACTGTTTATTTACAAGGAACCCTATAATGGGTTAGAAATTGCTCACCTGGTGGGACCAGATCGTAATATTAAATATGAAAAGCAAGTGAATATAACCAGAAATCACACAATCACAGACCACAGATTAACACACGACACCGAGAGGAAGAGGTACAGAACACAAAACAGCCAATTGACAGCAAGAACACAATAAAAGAAAAAACCCAGCGCTCTCTTCAACCAGCGAGACGATTGCATTTAGATAGAAAGGACACTAAGTAGGCCTACTACATTACAAAACAAGAACCAAACATCCACCTCAAACAATGGTAGCAATAATAACAAGAAAAACTATAACATGTGTTAAATGTTATAAACGGCGTTGCTGAAAGGTTCTTATGAGTAATAATAGATGAAGTATAATAATGAAGTTTTTTCTCGCAATGAGATATACATTAAAGCGGCTTTGAAATGAGTCATTAAATGCTTGACGTTTCGCTAATACATAAACTATTCAATCAGACGGTGTGATGGGGAAGCAAGCTTTTGTGAAAGCTTATGTTTGTTTTCAAACCACAGCGTTACCAAGACCCTTCGATTATGAATACAAAAATATAAGACTTCTTCCTTAACATAAATGTAAGTGAGCCGATCAAATATTAGATAGACATTTAATTGTTCAAAATATTATCCATTTCGGTCACTTGCTATACCACCACAACTTTTCTTTACAAACACGGGTAGCTCTAAAAAAGAAACAGACAGTCAGTGTTGAAAAACGTGTCCCTAAGAGATAATCAGCCCGGGACCAAAATCGTCATTAATTTTTCTATTGTGGTTTTAACGATGTTAAGGGAATGTCAATATATTAAGCCTACAGAAACGTTTGAGATATCAATCTTATTTGGAACTTATCGCATCTTCAAGCAGAGAAGGCTCAATCGAGTTTATGCCAATGCACAGCCTCGCCTGACCTTTCGCTGCTTGCAGTAAACTAGAAAGAAAATCTTGAAATTAGGTACCTGTCGCAATTTAAAGCAACGAAGGCTCAGTCGAGTTTATGCCAATGCACATGCAGTCTCGCCTGTGATTTCGCTGCTCGCATCAGATGAGAAAAATATGGAAATTTGCTGTTTTTCGAATTTTAAAGCTAAGTCGAATTTACGAAAATGCACAGACTCGCCTGAGCCTTCGCTGATCGCTGAAATGAGAAATGATATAGAAATTCGCTATATCTCGATTTTTGAAGCTCAGTCGAGTTTGCGACAAGAGTAGCGTCTCAGTGGTGAGATGCAGCAGTATCAGGGTTTTTATACCCAGCATGGTTTGTTTTTTGTTTGTTTTTTGGAATAAGTGAAATATGCCAACGTGAATTGTTCGCATATTATTTTGCATGTTAATTTGGCCGCCAAAGATAACTTGATTGTCCATTGTTTCTATGATGCTTCAGAATATTGTTAGTTCCTATCAGAATTAAATCTCGTTAGCTATTTAATTAATCATATACAATTATGGGCGTGATTAGTTAAATTCCCTAACACTCTCGTTAAAGGTGGGTTATCAAGTCATTGACAAACTCAACCGCTATAACGTATATCTTTATTATCTGAATTCAAGTTAGGCCAATTCAAATATACTTTTTATTTTCATACTCTTTGCCAGCTTTATATACTGACTTTTTCTTTATCATTTTTATCCTCTTGCAAAATGGACCATGATTTGCCATGATTTCGATTTGCTCATGCTGTTCATTCTGACGTAATATTGAGGTAAGTGTTTTTCAACAATTGTCGTCTGACAAATGTGAATTTATTTCAATTTGAAAACAAACACTTTTAGGTGGTAGCCAGATGTCTTAACAAATGGAAAAAAACACAAAAGTTTTCAGAAAAAATCGTTTTATTACACTCCCACTCGCAGCGTTTCTTTGCTAACGTCAGTCTTAAATTTTCAAACATCAATAACAGACGGGTGACGTCCGCGTATGTCGCGACACTTTTGTCTTTTATGCAACTGATTGAGGAGTATCTGTCGGCAACTTTTTTTTTTATTATTATTCCTGATCCTTATGATATAAACGGCCAATTACGTCAAAAATCAATGACGTCATATAGACGTAATGAACGTTGCCAAAGGCCTAAAACTTCATGATTTGATTTTGTCTTTCCTTTTGCTTTCAAGAACAAACATCGGTTCGAAAACTTTTTTCTTTCATAATGGAAGGTATGGGTACTCTGTGACTTTTTGAATTTGAGTTGCCTCAGAATTATCGCGACGTCACGGCAATCATAAGCCACAGCGTTTCGATTTTCTCATTGAATGCAAGCTGAGTGGCTGAACTTGTCAATTTTATTTTTCACATAATGAAAATATCTAATTTTCGACAAAAGTTAGCATTTATCAAGTGGTGCGTTTTTAAAGTCCTTCAGTATATATGACAAAACGAAATATATAATTGGCATCTAAAAAGTTTTTGTAGGCAAAAATTGAAATTCCCTTGACATCGTCAATGCCGCAATAGAAATATAAATGGCGATTTTGGTCTCTTGGTTAATTTTATCTTAGAATATTAGATCAATTCAATATTTTTTTATATATATTTTTATACCCTTTGGGATCTTTTAAAACAATAATATGAAAAAAATTGGGATTTAAAAGGTTTCTGTAGCCAAATTTTGGAATATACTCGACATCTTCAATACCGCGAAAACTGGTCCGGGGTGTAAAATGCATGACAGGGTCCGGTATTAGTGCTAGTAGTTAACAAAAAATCAAAAAGTCATAAAGAATCTTTATAAGCATTTTAAGAAGGCTCTATAATGAACATGTGATCCAATTTTTAGGTCGACATTTGCATTTTAAATACCATTTTGATGCTTGCAAACTTTGGTCCCGGAATTTGGTCCCGAGTCTCGGGCATTGGTCCCATCTTTTATTCCTTCCCCTTGTCATCTTCAGTCTTTTATGAAAACCAATACTTGTCCGCGGGGAAAGAAGACTTCTCAAGTCGAAAGAATAATATCCCATGCATTTTCCTCCTTTAGATGGAAAGAAATCCAACCCCAGCCATGAATTTGCGAATGATAGGAAAAATCTACAAGCATGATCACGAATGTACAGTTCAATATATACGTCCCTGGCATTATGATCGTTTGACACAATTTGCTTCGAAAACAAACCTGAGGTCAAACCAATCGAATGACCTATTTTCCGCGTTTTGCCTTTAATCTTTCTTAGGTTATTTTCTTTGCTTATTCATATGTTCTGCTTGTATGCCCGTTGTCCGTTCTGTTTGTTTGTTTAAGATTTCTTGCTTCTATTTTCTAATAAAATGAAAAGTTCGTTTCTGTTTTATCGTGGCACGAAATAATTTAACCTGGCACACTGCTAAATATAGAATGAATGACGTCACAATGATTTACAGAATAGTCCTTCATATACTTATTTAATATACTTATTTAAGAATTTCGTATCTATAGAAATAAATTTAACAATAAATTCGCCCCAAAAACCACTGAAAAGTTATTCTAAGTTAGACCATTAGACCAGCTGGCGAGGGTGAAAAATAGGTACAGTCCGTGGGTAGAACAGCTGTTGAACATCCGACATTTACACTGAAAAGACACCCGATTTTAGACGTTTTAAATACTCTTTTAATAAGAGAAGTCTAAATTTGTTTTACTTTACCCTTGGAAAACGAAAAAAAATTAATCAAAACGTTATTCATTGAACAATAGCTTCGATCACACCCCTCTTCGGAAGAGTCCATTTTAAAACCAATTACAATTATAGGCTAAGTAACCACTGTTTCATAAATGAACTAATATTAGTTACTTATGCATTAATAAGTAACGCCTTAGAAAAATAATCGACAACAACAGAACCACCTCATTAGAACGTACGCTAGAGAACCACTGTACTCGAACAGCGCAGTCATCGCGTGGTGGTTGCAATCGACAAGTGCACAAAATAGTGTACCTACATGTAACTGTTAAAAAGGGTACTTTTTTGGTCATTTTTACTCCTGAAAATATTCATCGTGAATTATTATCACGTATAAATCCAGCTGTGTATCTGCTTAACAATTTTTGTGTGTATTGAGTTATTGTTGCTACAGCGCCAGAGTTATGCCAAAAATGTGATTTTTTTTTCATGAAAAAGAGGATGAAAGAAATTTTTGCTTATGTTCTGGAATTTATGCTTACTTTTGATAAAATGCCAAATAACAGTCCTTTAATGTGCACAAAATTTGAAATCTGAGGACAGAGCTTTTTGAAAGTTATTCAAGCTTTTCATACTGTATCCATAGTTCTGTATACCGGGTGTTCTGGCCCAGTAGTCGAGTCTCTAAATAAACTCAATATGCTGCAGTCAACGACCCGACCACTGGGCCAGAACACCCGATATACAGAACTATGCGTACAGTATGAAAAGCTTGAATAACTTTCAAAATGCTCTGTCCTCAGATTTCAAATTTTGTGCACATTAAAGGACTCGAACTTTTTTCACATTAAATTACTGTTATTTTGCATTTTAGCTAAAGTAAGCATAAATTCCAGAACATAAGCACAAATTTCTTTTATCCTCTTTTTCAGGAAAAAAATCACATTTTTGGCATAACTCTGGTGCTGTAGCGACTATCACTCAACTCACAAAAAATTTGTTAAGCAGATACACAGCTGGATTTATAAATGACAATAATTCGCGATGAATATTTTCAGAAGTAAAATATTGACCAAAATATTACCCTTTTTAACAGCTAGGTACACTATTTTGTCAACTCGTTGATTGCAACCACCACGCGATGACTGTGCTGTTAGAGTACAGTGGATATCTAGCGTGGAACGGACAGCAGTGAAAAAGTAAGTGATTATGATCAGAAAATACCACAATTATACTCTGCAGACCAACCACGGCACCATGGGGAAGAGACACATAGCACTAACAGTCACAGGATAGCAGGAAGACAATCAAAGCCCGATGTATTCCATGTACTGCAAAGAAAACAGTTAAACAATTGCTATCCACCATAAGCCGAGCCCCCTGGCGGCCAGGTTTTTTTTTCGACAGATCAAATATATTTTAGCTATTTTTGTAGAGGGCCACATAGTGATTATTACTGCCAAATCACTTTGAATAAAAATCGTTTAAGCTATTTTTGTAGGTAGTCCAGTGACCATTTCTGCCAAATAACTTTTAATTCTGATGAGTGGTTTCAGAAGATTTTTTAAAAGATCCTTAGTGACGATAAGCCACGCCCCTGGCGGCCATTTAGGTTCAACGGGCCAAATTCGTCTTAGCTATTTTTGTTGAAAATCACCAATTGACTAGGTACATAAGGGAAACAGGCGGTCATGTGTTTTGACAGATCAAATTCGTTTTAGCTATTTTGTAGAAGGTCATCCAGTGACCATTTCTGCCATTTTTTTTTAAGTTCTGATGAGTGGCTTGAAAGAAGATTTTTAAAGATTTCATTACAGCAAAAAGCCACACCCCCTGGTGGCCAAGGTTTTTGTCGGATCAAGTTCGTTTAGCAAGTTTTGTAGAGGGTCACCTTGTGATCACTAATGCTACATTATTTTTAATTCTGGCCATTGGTTTCAGAGGAGATGATTCAAGTTTCTTTTATAAGCACATAAGGGAAACTGGCCACGCATCTGGTGGCCATGTTTTTAACGAATCAAATTCGTCTTAGCTTTTTTGTAGAGGGTCCCCTAGTGACTATTTCTAACAAATGGTTTTCAATTCTGACCGTTGGTTTCAGAGGAGAAGACGTTTAATATTTCTTATATATGTACATAAGGGAAACAGGCGGGCAATTTTTTGACGGATCCAATTCATTTTAACTATTAAAATAGAAGGTCACCCAGTGACCAATTCTGCCAACTTATTTTGAATTCTGATGAGTGGTTTGAGAGAAGATTTTTTAAAATTTTCCTTGCGGCGCTAAGCCATATCTCCTGGCGGTCATATTTTTGATGGACCAAATAGTAAGTGAGTATTATCAGGAAATACCACAATCAACCTACGGCACCGTAGGGAACAGCCGCAGAACATTTATAGTAATATTACACCTGTAAGACAAAGCATTCAGCTTTCTCTTCCTCTTCCTCTTCAAGATGATTGCAAAACTAGAATGGACACAAAGTAATGCATAACAAAACAAAAACAAGCACGAAACTCTCACAAACAATGGGAAGTACATTAAACAATAGATCAAGGGGGGGGGGGGGGCTTAAATGCGTTTTATTAGCGCTAAATCTTCGCCCTAGATTCTTTTGTTGTTAAAAGGAAGATTTGTTAAGCTCGCATGGAGGCTACCTAACTAATGCAATGTATCATAATTTCTTTTTTAACTTATTTTGTATAAGGTCACCTAATAAACATCCCTGTTGAATCGTATTCAATTCTGACCATTGGCTTCAGAAGAAAAGATGTTAACAGTTTCCTATAGAGATACACGGCACGCACTCCCCATGGTGGCCATGTTTTTGGCGGATCGAATTTGTTTTAGCTATTTTTGTAGCAGGTCACTGTGACAATTGCTGGCCAACTGTTCTCTATTCCGACCATTGATTTCAGAGCTGAATAAATGTTCTTACATAGGTACATAAGGGGAACTGGCCAGGCTCCTTTGTGGCCATGGTTTTGATGGATCAAGATTCGTTTCAGCTATCTTTGTAGAATGTCACCTTACGACCATTTCTACCAAACTATATAGAATTCTGATGAGCGGTTTCAGAGAAGTTTTTTACTGGCGACTAACAAGACAGCAGATGTAGGATACATTATAACAAACAGTGGATGCAGACTATAAGATACAGACGGACGCGTACAGACAGCAGATGTAGGATACGTATTAAGAGACATGTGGACGCATGAGACTCTAAGAGACAACGGATGCATTAATCTCTTTTGGATAACTTGTTTAAAGAATTTCCTTTATTTGACCCAAAACTATACAGAGCTGACTCGTATACTCTATTTAGAGCTTGATAACATCCATCAAGGACCAGGGACTAGTCTTTAAATGGGGTGTTACGATAGTGGAGAGCATCTTATTTGCAAGAGACTCTCTAAACAGACAAACGATGAAGATGTAGAAGATTATAATAGACGGGCGCAGGATACCTTAGCAGATTGAATAAATGATCTGTGAAAATTAAATCAGTACATAATGAAATATTTATTTCGGATTTAAATAAAATGTTCAAAATCATGAACATACACTTTAAGAGCAGTCAGATCATTTCATTGTTTACACCATTTTGCACTTTAAGTATACCTTTTACACATCTTACATTGCCTGAGAAAAACGTGTAAAGACAGATCAGACTTTTCAGTCAGAAGCTCTTTGATCTATGTTTCATCTATTTGCTCAGACGAAATAAGGTCTTTGAAAGATAGTGTTGAATTGGTAAACAGTGTAAACACAGATCAGACTTTTCTTAAGAGCAGACTGACCATTGTTTATCATATTTGTCAATTTAGAACTCCCTTTTCACGCCTAATTATGCCTGAGCATTTACTGAAAGCAAAGATCAGCCTACTCATGAAGGAGCAATATCATCATCTTTTACACAATTGACTACCTCAACACAACCTTTAAATTCTATAGAAGATAGAAGATGCATGAGGCTATGATTGGCCTGAACAAATAGCGCAAACCAAGATCAGACCATTCCATAAGGAGCAATCTGATCATTGTTTACACTATTTGCCATTTAAATACAACTGTACTGCTTTTACACAACGCATCATGCCTGTGTAAATAGTGTAAAAAAGTAAAAGGGTATGATCAGCATATACCAAAATTACACACTGCAGACCAACCCAGGGAGCCACAGAACATTTACAGTAACAATACATCTGTAAGACAATAATAGCAAAGCAACAAGCTTTTTCTTCCTCTTCAAAATGATTGCAAAACAAGAATGTACACAAAGTAATGCACAACAAAACAAAGACAAACAAATAACTTGTTCCTTCAGGAGTGATCTAATATGTGTTTTCTCTTTTTGAATAGACATAATAACGTGCTAAAAAGCTAGAGTTGAAGTGGCAAATAATGTAAACATTGATCACACTGTTCTTTCAGGAGCGGTCTGGTCTGGGTTTGCTGTATTGCTCCTGCATACACAGGTGTGTAAAAGGTAGTGTTGAAATGACAAAAAGTGTTAACAAAGATCAGACTGTACCTTCAGGAGTGGTCCGATCTTTGTTTACTCTATTTGCTCAGGCATGATAAGGTGTTAAGGTAGTATTGAAATGGAAAATAGTGTAAACACAGAGCAGACATACTGAAAAAGGTTAGTTAGTGTGATCAGGAAATACCACAGTCACAAACTGCAGACCAACCCACGGCACCGTAAGCCACAGAACATGTACAGTGACAAAATATCCGAAAGACGATAAAAGCCGCTCTCTCTTCCTTGTCAAGATGATTGCAAAACTAGAAGGACACAAAGTAATGCATACCAAAGCAAAGACCAACACAGAATCCCCATAAAATATGGAAGGTACATAAAACACTATACCACCAACAAAAGAACTACCGCTTTAGAACGGAGAGCAGCTTAAGCAACCATGGGGCTTAAAGTCATTTTACAGCGCCAAATCTTCGCCCTAGATTCTGTTGGTGTTAAAACAAAAAGTTATTTATTTCGTATGGAAGCTTTCTAACTAATGCAATTCAACATCACCGACAAACTATCTAATCAAATTAACACACTATGATGAAACAAAGAAAATAGCTCATGACTCATACAGAACACCTCAAGTGAAGTAGCAATCTTATCAGAGTCTACACTATTTTTCATTATGAGATTACCTCACCAAGATTAGACCATTCCTGAAAGGGTAGTCTGATCTTTGACTACACTATTTGCTATTTCAACACAACATTTACACATCTTATCATGTCTGAAAAAAACGTGTAACCCCAAAACAGACCACTCATAAATGAGCTGTCTGGTCTGTGTTTACACTATTTGCCATTTCATTATTATTTTACACATCTCAGCATGCCTGGGCAAATTGTGTTAACGTAGGAAAGAGGGCAAAGATCAGGAATCGATACAATCAAGCACCACACCTGACCCAGGATACCAATGGGAAAGTGACAACGTCACAATTAGACATAACAACCCAGAGCCAAGAGGTCAGCCCTTTCATGGCAGGTGACCACAAGACATTAATAAACAGACGTGCATGAAAGCATAACAAAACAAGACAGAAATAACATAAATGATCCACAAAAGAAGCACCGCTTTGAGACGGTCAGTAAAAAAATTAACGGTGCACCAACCTCACCATTAGTTCAGATGTGGATCAAGACACATAGATGTTTGGTTTGCATGAAAGACCCCTAACTTATCAATGCAACCCAAATCAATCCATTCTTGAAGTACAGGCCCCTAGATTATAAAAAAAATCATGCTCAACTCAATTGAGCACGAAATTTCAACTGCTCATAAAAACTAAAATACCAACAAATGAAGAAGTTTATGCTTTAAGTCTCTCAGATGTTGTAGTTATCATCCTAATAATTTTTAAAATGCCAACAATTGTTGGCATTTTAACATTTATGAGCAGGACAAAATTCGTGCTCAGCTGAGTTGACCATAAAAAAAGTTTTGTAACCTCGGGACCTGCACTAGCAACTCTAATATTTAGTCATGGATATTATAACAAATGGCATTGAGAAGACACCTTCCCACTGCTACCCTGACCCATGAAATAAAAAAAAGCTTAAAATCAGTGTAGGAAGAGAAACGCAAACTTGAAGATGCCTTCCTGGGGATTGAACAGATGAAATACCACAGAATATGGCATTTCATCAGAGTTGAGAGCAGTAACCGTACCACATCGATAGTCAGCCTAACATTTTCACGAATGAACCTTTTTACTCATGGATATTACCACATAACACCACACTAGAACATTACTAGATTTATGTATCGGGCTAGAAGCTATAAGCTTAAGTCCACACTTACAGAATGCAACCGTCTCCTTTTGACACAGCTTGGATTATTCATTAGTTCAGTGTATGTCTTCAAAATTTCCTAGGGGATTGGAACAGGATCTTTCTCAACTTGCAGTCCATATATTGTGCGATGATTTTACTATGTACTATTTAGAGGTGGTGGTGGAGGAGGAGGAGGAGGAATTTGCATCAGAAACAGATACAATAGACATGGTATATGTTGATGACATGGATGCGGTTTAATTTTGAATGTTTACATTTAACAGAAACATTTATTATATTGTCTTGTTAAAATGAGAGACTAATTATTTTCTATGTGTGTCTATGTATTTTAGCATTATACGTATTAGGAAATATGTGAGTTTATTTATAACATATGTAACAAAAGCCCATTGGTTTGATTATCAGCAATGGATATTATTTCTAAGATTCAGCCAACAAAGGCTAGAGGTTTATATGGAAACATGTGTAAAATATATTTTTTCTGAAATAACATCTGTAACGTCAAGACAATCCCCTTGTTTCTGACGGACTTTAATTACGCAACACTTACTTCCCCTTGTATCTTCCAAAAGACTGTTGAATGTAAACTTCCTTTGCTTCGAAGATGTCATCATGAGTTGGCTTCTTCAGCAAACACTTTAGTTTTAATTGCACAACTAAACTGGACGACGTTATTTGCTCTGTATGAATTTAGCCATTTAAACATTTCTTAAGGAGAGGAGATTTTAAGCTATTGAATGAAAGGGTACACCCAGATAAACGTAATATACCCAAATAAGCTGTATCGTAGACCTGCCCATCAATATGAGAGTGATTCTTCGATGAATAACGAAGTCCATGATACAAATTTGATGCTTCTTGTGTTTCTTAATTTAAAGAAGTACGGAATCTTTCATCCATAACATTTGGTCACATGAAACAGTTGACCCCTATCTCAAAAAGTTTACATTTTAATGCATAAAGTTTATCTTAGTTGGACAAGTTTTCCATAGTTTACTTACAAATGAATGTTCTTTAACATGCAATCAAAATTATTGTTCTGCCTTCTTTTTCGAGACACAAGTTAAAGCTGACAGCCTGTTATCCAAGTGTTGCGTTTTTAAAGTCCGTCAGGATATATTACATCCTTTAATAGGCGCTATGATCTTAGCAACCTGGTGACAAACCTCCAGCTCTATGATTCTTGATCATATTAGCAAAATGGTTCCAAATATGTACGACATCCACCAGCTGTAAATATTTTCACATATTTTACTTAAATGGCACTGACCCAATTTTCTATGTTTTTCCTATTAGTAAAAAGAGTATGGTAGTAAAGCACGATCTAAAATATTTTGAAAAATACACAGAGCAGTTGTCAAAGTAAATGATGTTAATCACAATTACCATTTTCAAAGGGTAATTTAATCTATGTAACTCACATAACACCACAGGAAGCCTTAATTTTGTTCGAAAAGCTTTCATGTGTAGTTAAGGAATCCAGCTGAGTAATTTAATTAATTAGATAGTAAAATGTCTTCTTTCTGTAGCTCCAACTTTATTTTACTTTTGCTTAATTAGATTTGAAACATATAGAATAGGCTGTTTGAAAAACTTTCATTGTTGCGTGCAGATTATATGAGTACATCAAATAAATAGATAGTTAAATGTCTTCTTTCTATAGGATACACTTTCATTTTCCTTTTTTTTGTTAATTTGATTGTAGTAATGTATGTAACATGCTGTTATAGGTTGTTACAGTCTAGCGCCTCGGCTTACAAAAGAGTGCAAACATCTCTTATTCGAGGCAGCTTGAATGGTTTTCTTAAGATAGGAATATGCCTGCAAAATTCCCTATTAGTAAGCAGGACCTTTTATTTTTAGCTTGAAGTCTAATAAGGTACTACACATCAGGGAGGGAAAGGTGTGTTAGCAGATGTAAGTTTTAGGGAGTAAGGAATTCATTTGTGTTCATGCTTATGTCCAAGTCAACAATTTTTCAGTCATGCGTGGACGATATTTTGTCTTCCTGGTTTATATCAGTACTAAGCAGAGGATAAAATGTCTGCCCAAGGACACAATGCAGTGCCTTCGGCTTCGGTCAGTCTCGAACTAGCCAGCCTTCGATCTCAAGTCTAACTTTTTACCAACTGTGCCACAACGCTCAATGGGGGGGGGGGGGTAAGTTAAGGAAAGGCAAAATGGTCTGTCTGTCTGTCTGTCTGTCTGTCTGTCTGTCTGTCTGTCTGTCTGTCTGTCTGCTTGCCTGCTTGTCTCAAACATACGCTGCCCCTTGCTTAAAACATGACTTGTCCAGGCAGAAACGTCCTCAAGTCAGAACGTCTAAAAGGGCTTGGTTCACGAAGGGGCAAAATCGGCCCTGTTATAAAAATGGATTAGTTTTAGATATGTTATTAAATGGTGTATTTAAATGAGAAAAATGCATTTTTTACATGTCTAGTGCTTAAATTTTTTAATTTAGGGGTCAATAAACATAGGTACCCTACACGACGTTTACCGCTAAAAGTAACGTAATTTACAATAAAATGTTAAGTCAAGCATCACTTAGTAATTTTACAATGCCGCAATACAATGCCTGTGTGAGTACTTATGTTCCTACGGCCCGAAGGTTTGGGAAGGGGTGGACATATTGTTTTTGGTGCGGATCCCTTCAGCATCTGTGGAAGGGTTGGCGTCAGCGTCGGCATCCGTGAAGCTTCTTTTCCGTAAAATGTCCAAAATAGGGTTTCTGTATATTATCTTCTAAACCAGTTGATGGATTTTAACCAAACTTGCACAGATACATTGCTTGGAAGAGAAAAAAAGGTGATCAGAATTTGGTGACCTTGGCCTAATTTTCAAGGTCACGCCGGCTCAATGAAATGTTCAATATTGGGTTTCCATAATCAGTGAATGAATTTTGACCAAACTTGCACAGATACATTATTGGGAAGACGAAAAGAGCTGATTACATTTTAGTGACCTTGATTTAAATTTTCAAGGTCACACCGGCACTTTGGAATGTCAAAAATAGGGTTTATGTGAATTATCTTCTTAATCAGTGGATGGATTTTTGTGTTTACGTGAATTATCTTCTTAATCAGTGGATGGATTTTGGCCAAACTCACATAGATACATTGTTATGAGAAGGAGACGAGTTGATTAGACTTGAGTGCCCTTGACCTTATTTTCAAGGTCACAATGGCGCTTTGAAATGTCCAAAATATAGTTTCCGTGCATTATCTTTTGAGCCAGTGGATGGATTTTAACCGCTCTTGATTAGATACATTGATGAGAGAAGGGGACGGGGTTTTCTGATTTTGGTGACCTTGACTTAATATTCAGGGTCACACAGAAAAGAGTTATCATTTTTTGGTGACAGAAAAGAGTTATCCGATCTTGATGACCTTGACCTTATATTCAAGGTAACCGCAGCACTTTGTCATTTCAAAGTTTACCCAAAATAGTGTTTGTGCATGAATTGGTGGATTTCAGCCTGTATCATTGTGACACAATAAAGAATCGTAGGCATGCGTGCCGACTCAATTTGTGATTGAGGGCATAGTTTTCCTCTGCTTTAATTTCATATTGTTTGACATTCGCACGCATGCATATATCTCCTGTAGCAATGGATATAAAAAACGATACTTTTTGAAAATGGCATGTATTCACATCGTCAGACTGCATCTTGTTAATGACGTTGCTAGGAAACTGCACATATTTTGACGCCATTAACGTTAAACATATTTTGATGACATTACAAATATAGCATACGTTGTGTACACATGTGTACGCATATTTTAGTAGTGACGTTGCTAAGAAGCAACACATATTTTGACGCCATTATTGCCCTGAAGGTAGGAAACCGGTTGGCAATAATAAAAATAGTAAAAAAAATCCATGTGCTTATGTTGTTTCATTTTTTCTTATAATTGTCATTGTGTACGCAACGTTGTTATGGGCGTCATATCGTTTCGTGAAAATCTGTAAACGACTAGTTGTTTATCGTCTTTATTGCATGGCGTTATTTCACTCCCAGACCCAACATCATATGATAACTAAACTCCGTGGCAGCAGAACTGCCACTCAGCTGGTATTTGGTTTAACCATTTAACTGCTCTAAAACTTATGTGTTTTTATTTCAATTTTACTGAGAAATGTTTGTTCATCTGAGGTTAAAAAAACTGACCTCAAAGTGTTCAGTTCTTAATTCACGCTAGAGGACCACTGTACTTGAACAGTGCAGTCGTCACGTGTTGGTTGCAGTCGACGAGTGCACAAAATAGTGTACCTAACTGTTAATTTGGTCAATATTTTACTTCTGAAAATATCAATCGCTAATTGAAAGGAAAACGTTGACCAAAATATTACCCTTTTAACAGCTAAATACACTTTTCTGAGCACTTGTCGACTGCATCCAACGACCGATGACTGTACTGCTGGTCTGTAAGTTTGTGTCAAAATATGTCGAGGTTAAGCTGCCATCAAAAATTGGTGTAAACTTACACATACTTTTGATGAGTACCCAATCACGCTAGAGAACCACTGTATTCGAACAGTGCAGTCATCGCGTGTTGGTTGCAGTCGACGAGTGCACACAATAGGGCATCTAGCTGTTAAAAAGGGTTATATTTTGATAATTATTTTACTTCAGAAAATATTCATTGCTAATTTTTGTCACGCATAAATCTAGCTCTGTATCTACTTAACAAGATTAATTTGGGTTGAGTGATAGTCGATACAAATTTGAGGACCAAAAAGTTGACAAAGCCTTTTCTGTCAGATTCTGTCCTCCCCCCACCCCCACCGCTAAGACGAAAATTACTGGATCCGCGCATGTCAATCATGCTTTTTGGTGAGCTTATGGAATAAAATAAAGGCATGTCAAATATGCTTGGCGTAAGTATATGATTTCGGAAACAAAACAACCAGTACATGTGGATAATTGTTTTCATCTATTAGATAACCATAAAAGCTTGCAATAATATATAAACTAGCACTTTGAGAAGGTATTAAAAAGAAACGAGAAAAAAAGAAAGAAAAAAAATGACGTCGCTGAGGATTGAACCCAGGATCCCTTGCAAAAGAAGCAATATATTTCATGGACTTTAACCGTGCTTTAATTAAGGTGCTTTAATTAAGATGCTGCAAACTTAAAACTATATATTTTTAAATACGAACAAAACAACAAAAGGCTTTAAAAATATACAAAAATAAACAAGCTGACACTCATTTTTTGTAAAAATATGACCCCATGTATTTTTCTAATAGTTATTTATGGATAAATTCACTTCCCGTTAACAAAAAATGGTAGTATATACCTGCGGAAGCAGACAAAAACTAACGGTAGCACAGCGAGCGTCTCTTACTGAATGTAAATTTCGGATGTAACATTATTTCAGCATCGGCATTGTTTGCATTGTAAAATGTGAGAAAGTAGGAGTATTTTCAGCTTCTAAAATTGTCCAGCCCTGCTTTCATGAGATAATGTAGTCATATTTGTATATTTTAAGCCTAAGAACATGTAGAAATGGCCTGCAAATACCAAACACAGACAAAATATCCAAACGTGATCGTTTAGGTTAGTACGTAATATTACATTATGAAGCCATGATTTCGACACCTTGAAATCTTGGGTCATGGGTTCTCAATTTTTATTTGCACAGCTAAGCCAAAAATGGTGATGTCGAAATAATGGCCTCATGTTTTGTCATGGATATATTTACACAAAATCCCCACAATATAGCCATTTTGGGGAAACCGGGGGTCATAATATGGATTTTTACAGTATTAGGGAAGCATCCAAGAAATTGTTTGGTATGTGTTTGAAGAGAGGGAAGAAATAATGTCATTTATATTATATTCATACATTTCTAAAATAGGATTTTACAGGGCCGATTTTACCCCTTTGTGAACTTAGCCCTTTGTCTAGTTATTTGGACACATAGGTAGTGCATGTGGTTAGAGCGCATGACCATTGTTCAGAAGGCTGTGAGCTCGAAAAACAAAATATATCCATCTGCCTGTCTGTCTATATGTCTACCCGTCTGTCTGTCTGTCTCAAATCTATAAATTGCTGTTTGTTTAAAAATGACTTGTTACGGTCGGCCTTGGCACATTACAGCACATCTTGTCATAATTGTAAATAAAGCTATTATTGACGCAGAGCTGACCGCCTGTCTGGCCTGTCACTTACGTGAGTTCTGGTCTACCTTATGAACAACTGCAATATATATATATATATGTAAAATATATATTTATTTGACAATAATAGCTTTATTTACAATTATGACAAGATGTGCTGTACTGTGCAACACAGTATACACTGACATATATGTAGGTATGTAAGTAAGTAACGGTTAGTTATATGAAGGGACACGGTAGATATAGTGTCAACACACTGCATATACCTTGTAGTCCGTGATTTTCTCACAAATTCCTTATTTACAAAATACTAATATTTCATGAGATGTAGCAAAATATGATAAAAGTAAATGAGTTTAATAAAATGAAGAATTAATACATACCTGCAATATACGTATCGTATATATGTAAAATATACATTTATTTGACAATAATAGCTTTATTTACAATTATGACAAGATGTGCTGTACTGTGCAACACAGTATACACGGACATATATGTAGGTATGTAAGTAAGTAACGGTTAGTTATGTAGAAGAAATAACTACAGCTACCTGCTTCAAGTGTACAATGTGCTACCAAATGCACACACTACCTAACTAACTACCTAAATATTACATAACTAACTACTGCTTACTCCTATATCTACTATGTAAATAGTACAGCTATGGCGCCCAGGCCTTATTGCGGTCGACCATGGCCGGCCTCTTATATAAACTTCAATCAAAACACACATCAAATTCAGGTTTTGACCAAACCTTTATGCCGTGCTCAGGCCATATTTTATTTGCTGCCGAACAACGAGTGGGGTACCAAATGTCGTGGGTTGACCTACAGCTCGAAGTAAACTGTCCGTGAAATCTGTAGGGCTACCTATAGCGCGAGGCAAGCTCGTTTGCGAATTTAATTTTCACAAAGAGGTCGTCAATTTGCCCTGCCGCTTATAAACGCAATAAGTATTAGCTTTTCAAAAAAGTTGGCGAAAGCTAAACATCCGAAAGTCAAAACGTCCTTGATTGGCAAAGAGTGCGAGTGAACTTCACATCAGTAAACATACTTATATGATTGTCATCCACATCTGATCACATAGAATTACTATGAATTCAGGCACTGTCTTATGACGGTCATGACAAACAGGTTTTATGCCCCCAAAGGGAGGCATATAGTAATCAAACTACCTGCCCTTAGTGTCCTAAGTGTTTGAGTGTTCATATCATATCCGGAGTATATCTCCTATATTATTTTAGGTAGGAATGCCAAAATTCGTGTCTTAATGCATTTAGGGTCATGGAGCGTCACGCATCTTTACCACTGCCATCAGATCTAGAAAAATCGTGTCACAAGCATAAATCCTAGGAATCCCAAATTTGGTTTGTGAACACATCTTGGGGTCACGGAGTCTGTACATATACAGTTAAGCGACCACTGTGACCTTGATTTCCTGTCATCAGTTTAAGAAAAATATGCTGTCTAGTGATGTCAAATGATTTTCCATAAATATGTTGCATGCTAGATACATTACCATAACATACCATGCATAAGCTGGGTGCTTTCAAAAGAGCAAGCAACATCCTCGCTGGAAGCATGTGTTAAATGGTAACAAATCACAGTTCAGATGTTAATAATCAAAGCTTAGAATAAATCTCCATGTACAAGCTCTAGAAGTTTAAAATGGAAGCATGCAGTGGCCAAGAATACATACAATGATAGGGCTAAACGACCGCCAGCTTTTTTGAAAAGCTAACACTTGTGATGACATATATATAAACTTTGTGCAAATCACACATCAAATTCAGGTTTTGACCAAACCTTTATACTGTTCTCATACTATTTTTAATGCGCTGCAGAACAACGAGCGGGGTACCAAATATCGTGGGTTAACCTACAGAGTGGGCGGCCTCTTATATAAACTTCAATCAAAACACACATCAAATTCAGGTTTTGACCAAACCTTTATGCCGCGCTCAGGCCATATTTTATTCGCTGCCGAACAACGAGTGGGGTACCAAATGTCGTGGGTTGACCTACAGCTCGAAGTAAACTGTCCGTGAAATCTGTAGGGCTACCTATAGCGCGAGGCAAGCTCGTTTGCGAATTTAATTTTCACAAAGAGGGCGTCAATTTGCCCTGCCGCTTATAAACGCAATAAGTATTAGCTTTTCAAAAAAGTTGGCGAAAGCTAAACATCCGAAAGTCAAAACGTCCTTGATTGGCAAAGAGTGCGAGTGAACTTCACATCAGTAAACATACTTATATGATTGTCATCCACATCTGATCACATAGAATTACTATGAATTCAGGCACTGTCTTATGACGGTCATGACAAACAGGTTTTATGCCCCCAAAGGGAGGCATATAGTAATCAAACTACCTGTCCTTAGTGTCCTAAGTGTTTGAGTGTTCATATCATATCCGGAGTATATCTCCTATATTATTTTAGGTAGGAATGCCAAAATTCGTGTCTTAATGCATTTAGGGTCATGGAGCGTCACGCATCTTTACCACTGCCATCAGATCTAGAAAAATCGTGTCACAAGCATAAATCCTAGGAATCCCAAATTTGGTTTGTGAACACATCTTGGGGTCACGGAGTCTGTACATATACAGTTAAGCGACCACTGTGACCTTGATTTCCTGTCATCAGTTTAAGAAAAATATGCTGTCTAGTGATGTCAAATGATTTTCCATAAATATGTTGCATGCTAGATACATTACCATAACATACCATGCATAAGCTGGGTGCTTTCAAAAGAGCAAGCAACATCCTCGCTGGAAGCATGTGTTAAATGGTAACAAATCACAGTTCAGATGTTAATAATCAAAGCTTAGAATAAATCTCCACGTACAAGCTCTAGAAGTTTAAAATGGAAGCATGCAGTGGCCAAGAATACATACAATGATAGGGCTAAACGACCGCCAGCTTTTTTGAAAAGCTAACACTTGTGATGACATATATATAAACTTTGTGCAAATCACACATCAAATTCAGGTTTTGACCAAACCTTTATACCGTTCTCATACTATTTTTAATGCGCTGCAGAACAACGAGCGGGGTACCAAATATCGTGGGTTAACCTACAGAGCGAAGCAAAACTGTCCGTGAATCTGTAGGTCTACCTATAGCGCGAGGCAAATTCGTTTGTGAATTTGATCTGCTAGCATAGCCGTCGTGCGGCTCATTGAAACACCCCAGTTCACCACCAACCTCCACCAAACCATTACTGTAAATATAATGCGCGAAAAATATTTTAGGACACTCACAGCCTCTTCGGGGGGAGGGGGCACGTGTCCCCTCCTAGCCCCCCCCCCCGGGTCCGCCACTGGCATTGTGCAAGAATACATACAGTGATAGGGCTAAACGACCGCCAGCTTTTTTGAAAAGCGAATACTTGTTTAAGTAAAAACTTGTTAGAATCAAGTCCGCCCAATAAGTTCGGATTTATAAGAAACAAGTGCGCCCAAACCTGGCGGAAATTCAAAGTGGAAAATGTCAGAAAGTATATTTTTTGTGAAATTTTAGTTAGAAAGCAAATACATATGAACGGCCAGATAGTTATATAGGCTAGGTGATCAGCTTTATTATTCTAAAGTGAGTCCGAAATAGTATTTTCATCCTACGCTTTACAAATAGGCTAGCGGTTTAGATTATCACGACGAAAAAAAGTATAAATGGAAAAGAGTTTGTTCAGAAAGTAGCTTTGTTTGTTTAAGTTAATGTTTATGTCCTAGAAAAAAATCAGTCATGTCGTGATGTTTTCTTGGGTGCTAGCCAATTCCGAGGCCTAAAAAAGGTTTCGGTTAACCTTGCCTATTTTTTCTGAGTGATCCTATTTTTTTTTGTCCAAAATTTGTTGTTTCCTTATCAAGTTTATTCCAATATTTGTTTAATTTAGTTTGTAAAACAAAGGAGGGAGGAAGGCAGAGGGATAGCAAGGATCATTCCTGTGAAGATTGGCGAAATTCCACGCGGTTGCAAGTAAATTGTCGACTGTGACACAGGAGCAGATGAAGAAAAGGGAGGGAGGGTAATAGCACTGAATTCAGGGCGATATGATGGATTTTTATTTTATGTTATCATATAGCCCTGATTTTTTAAGCCTCTATCTTTTCCCTTACTGTTAGCGTGGACGTAAACCAAGTTGAAAACACATTTCCAAACCGTGTCTTCCTCTAACACTACTCAATTTTGTATGTTTATAGGTTTATCTATATGTTGCTATTTGGTTTGCCGCTGATGCATACCTGATTAGTTCTAAAAAGATAAAATACTCCTGTACACACAGAATGTTTACACTATTTGTTTTCAAAACATGGCGTCCTTTTTGTCTTCTGAGCTGAAGAGCATGCTTTTTCTGTGGGAACTAAAGTCACGCACGAATTTGTTTTGGTATTTTATGTTCCGACAATGACCCGTTCACTTTCCGTTTTCTGAATACACAGATGTTTTAACAACATTAAATACCAAAATCAGACTTATATAATGTTTTCTTTTACCTTCCTTATTATCATAATTGGCCAAAAATTGATCATACCTGGTCTGTTGAGATTAAAATAATCCAATACCATCTCACCATACATTTGTTACATATAGATATTTGCAAAAAAGATGACCAATTACCAATCTAACTGGGGCCGCCTTTTACCAATTTGTTGACATCGAGAACTACCCAGTTGGATATGTACAAACTGTGTCCGAGGAGTTCTTAATGGCAATGGATGGGATCCTTTTTTGTGCATACAGGTTGATTTTTATGGTGACCTCTCTCACCATTTGTAATAGGTTTTCTTTTAATATCTGATGAATGTCAACGAATAAAGGTCAATCTTCAACCTAGTGTGCAAATTTTTCACCCTGGTTCTGTATTCCGACGGATGTCACTGGATAGAAAATTGACTATTTTCAGATAAGGAATTACCCCTCTTCCACTAACAGGAAATACATAGAAAAAAAATGCCAAATGATTTTGCATATTCAAATAATGACACCATTCTACAATTTTAATCTTAAACCATTGCGCACATGCTCAAAAAGAAGGTCAAAACACCCAATGTCTCTATATAAGATTCACGTGGCGCCTTAAAAACGATTGACACCAATTGTGTGTATTGACTGATAGCCTAATTGAACATAAGCGTGTGCTAGTAAAGCTATTCAGCTTGCAGCAAGGTTAGCCATGATATAAAAAATATTTTCCTTCACTAATATCTTACGGATCACTGTTCAAAAGTAATTTGATTCTGATCTTTCCAATCCATCGCTTCTTGTCGTAAACCTGACCCCCTCTCGGTTCAGAGGTCAATGTACTCTTGCGTTAGCTTGCTACTTTTGGCGGGAAACTTGTCACGTGAGCACATGATCAGAATAACAATTGTCCGCCATGTTGGAAAAGTCCATTTTCAGTCTGATTATGACATTTTGGGACATGACAAAGCTTCCTTTCCGAAAATTGGATTTATATAGTGTAATATGGGTGGGGTATGTGATTGTTAAGGATTTCTGTAAAGTAAGTATCTCATTTCTTTGGCATGCTATATTAAATTGAAATCAAACCATTCTTGGAAATCGACTTTCATTTTCTGAAATAGGTCATTACTCGTTATAAATTAATAGAAAATAGGGGGCGCTACAATGCACAATAATACAGAAACGAGACTGCTGCGAGCGTATCAACATTGAGTAAGTTAACAGAATCGATAACTTTAACAATTTTGCGCTGATTTTCAAAATTCAAACACCTACTTGTTTCTTATATTGTCCTAAATCCACTGTTAACGTTATTCTTATAATGAACTGAGTTTTTGAAAAAGCGCTGACATCCCTTACCTAGTCATGGGGAGTATAACCAGTACCGGGTTTTATTATAATATATTCTCAACGTTTTAATAAGTTCGTCTCATCAATTTAACATCCGAAATTTATCGCAAAAACGTCATCACCTCTAGCTCGTGAAAAGCATGCAAAATGGCTGCGATGAGCCGAAAAACAACAACAAGAACATAATATTACAGATTGCATTGATCGTGTCACAAAAACGAAGTCAATGGTAACATTTTTATAACTTTGGTTGTGTATGTAAAACACATGAAGAAGTCTGAATGGTTGGATTGTCAAAGAAAGGAGTTTTTCCCAAAACAAAAGGGGTTTCCATCACCTGGTCAAGATAGAGCACAAAAACACTGCGACTTTAGATTCAGCCAGATCGAAAAAAATCTAAAGTCGCAGTTCTGCAACTAGGAGGGTAAGAAAAATGAGGGGAAGAGAGAGATGGAATGGGGGAGAGGGATGGAGTGAGACGGAGGAATGGATAGAGGGGGAGGGAGATAGGGGGATGGGGGGGGGGAGGAAGAGAGGGATGGAGAGGGCAAAGGGGAGGAGAGGAGGGAGAGATTTTACACATTAAAAATTCGCTTATCTTGGCCTATGGTTAACTAACAGTCTCATTGTGTAAATGGCGAACAATAAAGGAACTGGTCAGACTGCATGGATGCTGTCCTTATATGCATAAACAGAATTGATCAAATAATGGTGCAATAGTTGTTGTCTGCCTGTGTTTTTCAAGAGTAGATTATCAAGTAAGATAAAACTTATTATGGTGACAATGTTTGCCTTAATCTTTCATGCCTGTCAGAGTTCTCACTAGGATTTTGAAAAAAAGGAGTAAAAATGCTGTCTGCCGGAAAAAGTTAGAGTTTTGCCATACTTTTCTATTGTGACTTTTGAAAAAGTTGGAGTCAGAATCAAAAAGTTGGAGTAAAATAATCCAAATTTGGAGTTAATGAGAACTCTGCCTGTGTGGAGTGCAGTGGCTCAGATGGTACAGCATTAGACTGGGAATGTTTCAATAAGGATTGCTAGTTTGAGACTCACAGGCGGCAGAGTCACTGTATTGTGTCCTAGAGCAAGACAACAAAACTAGTATAAAACAGAAGGCAGACAAGAAATCGTCCCAACCCAACTCAAAATATTTGATTAGGATGAAAAACATCAAAGCAAACAGACATTTTACCCGCGTCTTAGTACTGGATCCACCCAGCTAGACCCATCCCAACATGACTGAAAAGTTGTTGACTTCTTAGTACTGGATCCACCCAGCTAGACCCATCCCAACATGACTGAAAGGTTGTTGACTTGGACTTAAAGAACTAAGCCAAGCAAATCAAAACAAACGAACAAACAAAATACTCCTGCTCTGCACTGTCAGGCTCAACTCTCACTAATTCTATTAAGTCCCCACCTGTTGGGACTGTGACAGGGGAAAAATAGGCCTCATTGCATTACATTGAAATTTCATGAATCTTGGTCTTTTTATGTTAAATACGGTATCAAGTAGTTAGTGTTTCCCCCAGCCCCAAAAAAGGGCATGGTAAAGTTTCCAGGAAAAGGGCACTTTAAGCGCGCGAAAACGGGCTAAAAGGGCACTTTTGGAACGCGCGGCGACATGCTAAGAGGGCACTTTTCAGTCCAAGTTCTTAATTGAATTTGGTATTGTCATATATATAAATTTATGTCCCTTAGCATAATGCAGCTGTTATCTGTCCTTTTTAAATGCAAAATATACTACTTATTTAATTATTATTTGGAATTTTCAAACCAGTTTTAGGACTCCTATCGAAGCACACACTCAATATATTATTATTATTTTTTAATTGTTTAAATTTATCAGAATCACATTATTTATATGGGAATCATTTTTTTTTCAATTGCCAAGATCACTTCCTAAGTTTTTAACAAGACTGTCTTTCTTTCCAATTCTTGTTTTGACAATCTTACTTGTTCCTGGTTCAGATTCACACTTCATTTTAAATACTTGCTAATTGGGGTATTGTCATCAAAATGATGTGTCAAAATTGCCTCAGGTAATTAGTCACCATTGTAAAAGGATTAACACTGAGTAAACTATTGTAACAGCAGGTGTCTTCCTTGCTAGTTCAGGCTTCAAACTGAAAAAAACTGTAACTTCCTTAGTTTTTGTCAGATTTTCATGATTTTTTTACCAAAATGCAGGGCATTTTATGTAGTTTTAGAAATGGGGCATGGCGCTGAGAAAAAGGGCATGGCGCTAGAGCAAGAGGGCATGGCGCGGCGCCATGCTAAAACTGGCTAGGGGAAACACTAAACTGTAGTTGTCAAAATCATGTATGTTTGTCCAAGACAGATGTACTATAATTGCTAAATATTCTATCTATAACTTTACCAATACAACTTCATTGTTATGGTCATGAAACAGAACTAAAAAACTAAATTATTCAGAAGTTGCAATTAGGACAATATTTCTTTAGATTTGTCTTTGTGCGAAAAGTTGTACTCTCTCTGCAGATAGTCAGTTCTAAGATAGATTTTGGAAGAGTAGGACATATTTCAAAGTGAAAAAATCCAAGAAAATCAAAATGTGACTTTATACTTTTATCAAGTATTTGCATGGGGCTTGGCCCCTTGCCTTGCTATAAAATGTGGATGGACATGTACAGATTATATGACAATGCTGCTGTAAAAATAAAATATGATTATGTTACTCATTAGACTTGCCTCTCACTTACGATTCTAAAAAGATGGAAAACTATTCAGATATACGTAAAACACTCTTATAGGACTTTCAAAATGTAGTGAGCCACCCTACTCCAATCGATCCCCCAGATGCTCCTATCAATAAATGGGATTTTTGAAAAACACAAAATGATACTGATTTTTGGTAGGGTATTTCAGAGTAAAAAGCTAAGAGGGATACAAAAAACCGAATGTAGGACATTTCTGCTACGGACAATTTGGCCTAGGACATTTCGACCCGGGCATTTCGGCCACGGAAAAAGCCACCATAAACTGTGGGTTGGGGTGTGTGCATGCATAAATGTGTGATGCATTTCTATGGAAATAATTGACAGAATAATCTCATCTACTATACATGTATTTCTCCCAAATTTTGATCAGTTATTAAACTGCATGTATTTACAAGCAGAGATGAAAACAGTGTGGGTCCTGATCAGGTAGGGAGCTGGCTGATCTGGATCTACAGTGCTTTGAAGAAAAAAGATAAATCCAGGCACAGCATGAAAGTAGTAAACATTCATCAATTGTTATGTACAGTAGCTTCAACGAGAATTGTTGTAAACAAAAAATATAAACTAATCCAGGTAATGGGTAGTTTATACAGGTATATATCATTTACTGCTGTATAATATACACCATAAATTTACATGTTTCTATGAAAAATAACATTCTCCTATTATCATGCATCTTTGAATCTACTGTAAGTATTCACATGCATATTTGATTTCAAAAGATTAAGAAATGCATCTCACATTTATGCATGCACACATCCCTAACCCAAAATTTATGGCTATGGCCGAAACGTCCACCTTCGGCATTTTCCGTGGCCGAAATGTCGGGGCCGAAGCGTCGGTGGCCAAAATGTCAGAGCACAAAAAAAAAATGGAGCTCTGTAAAATTTAGGTTAGAAGTAGGAATAATAGAAAAAGCTTGAAAATGTTTTTTTCTGAAAAATGGTACATATATATTTATACACACATATACATACATGCTGACTAAAAGAAATGAAAAAAAGTATTAAAGTCCGAGCAAATTGTCTGCTCTCAGAGAATTTTAAACAAAATTCAAAAACTCCTGAGTGAGGGAGGAAATTTTTTACTAATAATAATGTGTGGAAGTTGCTTATTTGCCCTGAGTGACAAATAATTATATGTCAATTTAGACAGATTATTGGGGGGGGGGGGGGGGGGGTGCAAAGGCTATTCTGGACCCCCTACAAAATTATTGGGGGGGGCTGGGCCCCCCTGTTCCTACTTCTATGGACTATCATGCGGACAGTCTGAGTCACAATACTCTTTTTTTCAAAATTGTGGCACCTCCGTGCTCGTAACTTTCATGAAAAAATAACATTTTTGTGGAATTTGAAGTAAATTGAACAAAAATAAAAAAAAAGTAAAAAGATAAACAATCCGACAATTGAATGATCATTTGTTTATGTGGCCTCAGTCACTATAAGAAATTTCAATAAAATGTGAGCACTTATGTTAGATCCTCTTTATTATCATAATTTCAGAGATGAGCGGTGAATGTAGAGATCTAGCGGAACAGCTGCAGACATGGGCTTTAGAGGAGATGCATTTCTACTCTCATGGGCATACTGGTGGTAAACTTCCCACTCTTGATGACTTTAGAGTGTAAGTATCAAATGTGAATAGTCTTTCACACTGTTATGCAGGGGTGTGGAAATAGTAAAATTTTCTACTTGTCCAGGGACATGTAAAAGGTCAAAATGTACTTGTCCATAGTAAATGTTACTTGTCCAAAAGAACAAATTAGCTTTTACCTAACAGTGCTTAAACAATTTATTCTTTCAAAAACAGTATAAAACCAAATATATATCAACTCTTGTAAACAGTTTGGATCCTGATCAGCTGGCTTCTCTTGTAAACAGTGTTGATCCAGATCAGCTGGCTTCTTCAGAAGCCAGCCGATCAGCATTCACACTGTTTTCAATGCAAGATGTGAGCTTGTAATAATTAATCAAAATATGAAATACAGAACTTTATTAACTTAATACTTAATGCAGATTGACGGCAAGCGGGGGGCAGGGAGGCCCAAGCAAACATGGAAGAAACTGACAGATAAAGACTGCCGTGAGTGGAAGCCCACCACAGTTGACCCTCAAGAAAGGAGCACCTGGAGATCAGGTGTGAGATCTGCTATGCGTGCAGCTAGCCAGTTACCTGGAAAGGGGCCCACTGATGTGGATGATGCACCTGCACGTTAATCAAAAATCCGATTATGATGATGATGATGATGAATACATTTATACTTGTCCAAGGACAAGTAAATAGATATTTTCAACTTGTCCTGAATGAAATGGGACCAGGTCGGAAAAGTAAGGCATGGTATTTCCACATCCCTGCCTGTTATGTTGTGACACTCAGGAGAATTTAGATTAACACCACAATTTACCACATACAGTTCTCAACATTTTACTATTTTTCCATTATTCATTTTCAGATTGTGTCGAGGGCCAAGTGCCGCTATATGGAAGTGGGTAACTACGCATGTGCACTCAGCTGAGTAAGTATGTTAGCCCTTAAAGTGCCAATCACGACTGCAGCAGACGACAAATTTTGCCTAATCTTTCCTAATTTTCGAAAAAATAAGACATGATATTGCATGAGAATCGTCTGCCAGCAGACGATTCTCATGTAATATCATGCCTTATTTGCTATTTTTGAAAAAGCGGCAAAATTTGAAATTGTTGTTTGCTGCAAATTATAGGTGGCGCTTTATGGGTTAACACTTATCACGCTAATATTTTGTCCTGAAAATGTTGTAAATTTATCCTGTCTGCTGCATAACTTCAGATACAATCTTGACTACGGTACCATACTTCTGTGATAGAAAAAAAACAATATAAACACTTATCTGGGTTATTTTAAACAAAAAACGGTTTGTTTACCAAAATACATGTACATCATAAGATGAAAAAAGCAGATGGCCTTTGTAGTGAATGGCGCAGAAAGGATTAAATGTACAGTAAAACCTGCGTAAAATGGCCACTCAAAAATAGACAAAACAAAGTTCTTAATGACAATTGGTAGCTAAATTCAGGTCAAAAGTATTGCAGAATGCTCCCGTTGGAGCATTCTGCAATACTTTTGACCTGCATTAAGTGACAATTGGTCTTGAAAACCATTTTTAGGTCTTTTTCAGAGTGGCTGTTTTACACAGGTTTTACTGTACTAAATTTGAATGTTTTCATTTCTGATGTTTATCATGGCATATGCAGAATGGTAATTGTGTCAAATACAAAATAGATGAAGTCATTATATGCCTACTAGGGTAGTGCAGTCTGTAGTGTGTTGGACTAGGAACGGGCCTTTAGCTAAGAGTGTGTTACAACATTTTTTTCTTATTTCTCAACCAAAACGTATGTTGTAGGTGCTCAAAAGAATTGTCTCAATGAGACAGTTCTTTTGAGCACCTAAAACATGTTAAAACTGATGAGTAAGAAAATAATTACAATTTTACGCTAAAAATTGTGTTTATCTAAACCTGTGTTGTAATCTGACTTATATGAACTGCTATCCAGTGGTGAGTCAGGACTCCAGTTCTTCCTGGTCATACCACATCACAATAGTTTCAGGTGACGTTTTTTAACAAGAACCCTGTTCGACCTAATTAGGAACAGTGTGCATAACTGTTCTAAAATTGTATACCCTCTTTAAAAAACAGTGTAGATCCAGATCAGCTGACTTCTGATTAAGCTAGCTAATCAGAATCTAAATTTTTTCAATCGGCAGGATAAATCCAGGTTTCTAACATTATAAATCAGAAATTCATATAGTCAGGGGTAACAACCTGTGTCATAGCATGGATGTTGCAAATATGTAGTATGAGGCCATCTTTGATTTACAAGGTAAGTTTTTCCCTTCGTAAAATTATACAAATTAGTTTCTGTCAAAACTAAGCAGTGCCAGCGGTGCCTAACATCACTCTTGAACAGAACATATAATGGTCAGGCCAGGCACTTTGTCAGGTCTGATCTGGGTCCAAACTATTAGCTAAGATCAGCAACAGATGGCTGCAGACAGGCAATGAGTTAAAAATGTACCATTTTATTGCTTCAGTTGCTCCATAGTATGTTTTTTAAAGAACTAAATTTTATTTTTCAAGGTTTATGAAATCAGGAACTTACTAGTATAATCCAGTACAAAGTAAGCAACATCCAAAGGGCATAACATTAACTTTGAACTGAACACATGGCGTTGGTTACTTTATAGGGCTGCAACGATACAGTTACCTCGCGATACGATACGTATCGCGATATTTGCATCACGATACGATACGTATCACGATACATTTTTGACAACTTTTGAGCCTTAGATATAAGATCGATTAATGACATTAGGAGTAGTAAATACTAAAATATTAACCCTTGTCATGTTGGATGTTTTTGTGTACTTCACTCTACCCCAATTTTTATCAAATTCTTTTAAAATATTTCAATTATCAGCATGTATTTACACGCAGAGCCGAAAACTGTGTAGATTTAGATCAGCTGGATTCACAAAAGCAAGCTGATCTTGTTCTACACTGTTTCAAAACAGGATATATCAAGAGTTAAGCCCGGAAAAAGACTGATTAAAGCAGAACAATAAAAAGGGAAAATGGTAACATTTCTTTTATACAAAGACATATATTTCGAAAATTCTTTTCTAATATATAACACTAAGTGCTGTATTGTTAGCGTATCGCGAAATGACCTCACGATACGATACGCGTATCGTCAGAATATGTATTGCGATACGATACGATTTCAATGAATCGTTGCAGCTCTATTACTTTATGAGCCTCAGAAAAACAAAATTCATCTCTTATACTTTAATTCTTATCAGTTTTTGCTCATTTATTCAAACTTTCTTAGAAATTCTTGTAAAATAAGCAGCTGAGAAACCTAGCTAAATGGCATGTATGTTAGTATTATTGAACAGATTTAGTTGGTATGTTTGTTGTATATTAGCCCATATAAGCCTAGCGTCTGTTTTATTGGACATCAGCAAAAAGCCGCAGAATGAGGGTCTGATTCATTTCTTCACTGTATGCCTACAAAATGTACATTTAAATTTTGGACGAAATTACTTCCGAACACCCCTTAAATTGGAAATGGATTCATCCTATTGCTAAGGGCAGTACATTCCATTAGGCATAAATGGGTTAAACTGATGTTCGGTGACAATTCATTCATGAGAGCATGAATGAATCCATTCATGATAGCATGAGTGCATCTATAGAACTAAGGCCCATTTACCTCTTTGCATGCTGGGTAATTTAAACTAATTTTAGCATGTTTTTTGTCAGTTGCTGATTTTTTTCAAAATCAACTGTTTCGAAAAATTCTTTCAGGAATACGATCAGTGTCAAAAAATTTAGAACATTCAGAGTTATTTTACAATTGTCGTATGTATTTTGATGAACAAAAAAAATCAACGCATAATAACTTATAGTGTAGCTCTCATTTTTATAGGTCAGTAGAGTTAGGGAAAAGAAAACTGTTTTATTGTTTGCCTTATTTAACTCTTTGCCTACCAGTGTCGTCTGCTCATAACCATTGCAAACAGATTGGACCCAGATCAGGCCCGACATTATGTCGGGCCTGATCTGGATCTAATCTGTTTCAGGCACTCAGATGGTATTCCTGAAAGAATTTTTTGAAAAAGTTGATTTTGAAAAAATCAGCAAACAACAAAAAAGCATGTAAAATTTCCCAGGGGACAAAGAGTTAACTGTCATTTTTGCTATTTTTTCAGGAATGTGAAGACTGTCAAGGGAAACCTAGCACTGTATCCTTTCATACATCTAGATAAGCCAACTTTTTGAGTGTAAAATTGTAATTATTTTGTTTGATTTGATTCTTTACGTCCCAGTCAACAACTTTTCACATATGTTGGGACAGGTCTTCCTGGGTTGAACCAGTACTAAGCAAGTACAAATGTGTCTTGCTCAAGGACACAACACATTGATGCCGTTGAGGCTTGAACCCTCGAACACTCTACCATTTAGCCACTGTGATCCTGTAATTATTTTCGATCGGTCAGTTTAAACATGTGTTTTTGTGCTCTAATGAGCCTTTAAACGATTCTTTTGAGTACCCACAACATAATTTTATCTACACTTTCTTCATCCAACCAACGAATCCATTTTAAGAATGAAATTAAATTATTGTAGATTTATTCTGTGGAAAAGTCTGATGCTTCGCCCTACTCACTGAGAAAGCAAGTCCATTAAAGATAAACCCATTATATGCAGAAGGTGAAATCCATTAGTATACAAATGGTTAAAAGCAGATGCTTGTAATCACAAGTACGGTAAGTGATCTTGATTACTAAAGAGTATTTTTTCCTTGTAAGGCCAGAATTTTTTTATTAGTTGATTTATAGGATTTTTTTTTCAGATTTAGGGTCGGGGGAAGAAAAAAAAGGCTCTGAAATATCTGCAGACAAAACAGTAGAACTAGTAATTAAGGTAAACCAACAGTCTGTATTAAATCTTTAGATATTTCATCGTTTTCCTAATTTTTTGGAAAGGACAATCACTTTTAACAGTGTCACTCTCAAAAATACACAGACAGAATCTCAAAAAAATATTAGTTTTTTTCAACGAAACAAATAATATTTAGAGTCGGCTGATAAAATAAAGAAATAAATTTAGAAATTAATAATTTTTTTCTATTTTCCATAAAATTACAGAAGGATTGTTTGTAAATCAACTAATAAAAAAAATTCTGGCCTAAAGTTGACTCCTAAAAGTCCTCATTGTACAAGGTTGCTGAAGAAATCAAAGATTTCAGCTGATTTTGTTTTAATGTATGAGGGCAAGATTGGGTATATATATATATGTTGGTAATTAGCAATTTTTGGCCATAAATTCATATTGATTAGCAAGTTTTAGCCCCAAAAAATAATGTTCAGCTTTTTTTTGTCTAAAACTTAACAATCTTCTGCCTAATATATAATGAGGAGCAAAAAAGGTTGTGATTACTGATTAAACACATTCTAAAAATAAAAATTAACAGAGTGGATACATTTGACAGAGTCAATTATACATTTACACCAATTGGAATTGGGCACCAATGTAAACAATTCAAACTTTCGATTTCATCAGCAAAGATATTTTGATGCGCAATTGACAACCTTTTATATTTTCTACCTCATCAACTAATCAAATGATAGGCCATAAAATGGCATCATATTTTTCAAAATATATCAAGTAGGGGAGGGGGTGGGTATGGACATTTTTGACTGATATTGGTTTGGAAGACGATTTTTTGGTCTGACATTTGGACTGAATGGGATTTGAAAATTTCTCTAGCCCTTGTGGTCTCTAGACCTGGTGGAAAGTCATTTTTTATTTACATTTTATTCCTTGACAAATGATAAGTAAAAGAAATGCCCACCCCACAAAATACAAAGTAAGGTACAACAGTGAGGAGAAATTTGGAGAAGAGAAAAACAAGTTACTAGAGGAGAGGTCCGAACTCACAGGGGAGATAACCAGCGTATTGAGAGACATAGGTCATCTGGAGACAGAGCTGGACAGGTTGTCACATGACCTATCCGAGACAGGTTTGTTATCTGATCAGGATTTTTCCTATCCTAAATTTGTGGTCAAACCTCAACATCATGCACAATTTAAAAATAGTGAGTATGATCAGGAAATACCACAATCACATACCGCAGACAAACCCATGGCACCCTAAGGAAGAGCCACTGAACCATCACTAGACACCAGGAAGACAAACCAAGCAAAGCAACCAGCTGTCTCTTCCCCATTAAAATGATTGCAAAACACAAATGGACATAAAGTAACGTGCAACAAAACATACAACAATTAAGACTCCCACAACGGGAGTAACATTCAACAACAAATCAACAACACCATGATGAAACAAAGAAAAGGACCACGACTCACAGATAGTCTGAGCTAAAGAAAACCTCAAGTTGAGCAAAACTGTTATATTCAGCGCAGCTAAATGATGAGGGTAAAGCTGGCAATTGACTCTCATTCCGGCATCAGATATTAATTAAATGTCCATTACCATCAACAATTTCCCAGGGACCTCTGCAAAATTAATACTGTTGTAGTCTATTGTACTCTACTTAATACCACAGTATTCCATGGTACTTTATTTTCGGCTGTACCCTAGCGCAGTGACTGTGTGCTCATAAATTTATTTCAAAATTCTGTATCCTCTTTTGATAACATTGTAGATCCAGATCATCTGGCTTCAGGCTCTGAGGTTATAAAACTTTTTCCATGCTCAACTCAGCTGAGCACAAAATTTATCCTGCTCATAAATGTTAAAATGCCAACAATAGTTGGCATTTTAACATTTATTAGCAGGATAATTTATAAAACATCTGAGAGTTCTAAAGCAAGAAAATCTTTAATTTTCAGCATTTTAGTTTTTATAAAGAGTTGCAATTTTGTGCATAGTTGAGTTGAGCATGAAAAAAGTTTTATAACCCCGGGGCCTGATGAATCAAGATGATCAAATTCCACACTGTTTGTTTTATTCGGAAAATGAATAGTGAATCCATGCAAATAATAATATGGCATCACTGAATGGAGTGGAAATCAGATTGTAAAGTACTCGGTTTATGCTATTATTAGGTTGACTGTTTAAGTTTCCCTGTTTTGAAAAATAAGGGTCCCAACAAACAATATAAAGCTATTGAGCTGGTGTTGTGTTTAATGTCTCTAAGTGCTATGGGACCCACTCCAAAGCCAGTATGCCCCCTTTATGTTCGAGAGAGTCTTATTTTCTGAATCAGTGTGTGATTGTAACCAAACTTGCATAGATACATTGTTGGGAGGGGGGATGAGTTGATAAGATTTGGGTGGCCTTTACCTTATTTTCAACAACAGCACTTTGAAGTAACGTGTCTGACTGCAGATCCAGGGGTCGTGAGTTTGATCCTGGCCAGGTCCCATTATACTTTCGTGGAGATTGATCATGAAATAATATCTATGGCCATTCTCCTCCCTTCCACTGATTCAAGATGGGTTGTTGTCAGTTACAAGCGAAACTATGTGCACGAAGTACTGGTTAACCGCTTAGGTATAGTTAAGCTTGCCCAGGGAAAAAGTTTGATTAGGTGAACTGACCGTCCCGACATGATCATAGCTTTAAACTGGGAAGTAAAGCATCAAACCAAACAGCACTTTGAAATGTCAAATTGTGACCAAGATAGTGTTCCTGTACATTATCTCTTGAACAGCATTATAGATTCTGTCCAAACTTTATATATTGTAGCATTGTGACTATAAAGAGCAAATTAGATTTTGGTGACTTTTACCTTGTTTTAAAGGTCATACCCAGGAGAATTACTTTGTCCATAAGTAAGCGTTTCTCATGAGCTGCCTAGTGAGGCTCATCTATAGTTGACCTTCTAAGTAGTATAATTTGTTTCAAAATGAATACATGGGTGAAAGCTTTCAGGATTAATCCTGAATTCAGAATTTTGAGGCTGACTTTCTGTGGAAAGTCAGTCTCAAAATCCTTAATTAGGCAGATTCTTATGGCTTCTTTGATTTAATTTCAGTTTATCTAAAGACAATTGACCATTTAATCATGAAATTGTTGATATTTATAGGCATACTGCAAGTTTTAAGATTTGATTTTCAAAAGGTCAGGATTTTGAAAATTTTGAACTTTCACCCATGTGAATATGAGATTCCTTTAAAATTTTCAAAAAGGATAATAACATGCATTGGGGAAAGTTTTCCCGAATTCATGCTGAATTAGGCAGACTATATTAGCTTCCATGCTTTAATTTCATTTTATCTATAATTTAGACAATTGATCGTTTAAACCTAAAATTGTCAATATACACTATACAATTACAGAATTTCCAGCTGGTGTACATGATGTGATATGCACCAGGAAAAAAAAATTTGACTGAGGTTTATATCACTTTTATACTCTTCAAAAAGCAATGATTTGGCCAATAGGAAGGGTTCTATATTTTAGGTTATATAATATATTGGCATACTGCAGGTTTTAAAATTTGCATTCCTAAAGTTAAGGAAATCTTGAATGTTTACCCATGATGATTAGGCCTAAATGAAATATATGTGTGGTTCCTGTTGCATACCAGCAAAATTTAGGGTAGGTAGGTAGGGAAATTATTAAATTTTGTTATAACATTTAACAAAGAAAATAGTGACAAAATCTGAAAAAGTGCCCATTTTAGGTATTTTTTCTCCAAAGACCATTTTAATGTTTAGGGTAGGGTTAAAAAACTTAGAGTAGGTAGGCAACAGGAACCACACATATATTTCATTTAAGCCTTACTTTGTGCATATGATACAGGGTCGTCGCCACGTATAAAAAAGTGGTCCGGCTGAGGAAACCATCGAATGCCAAAGGCACGAGAGGGAAGAGAAAGAGAGGGGGAGAGCACGAGAGGGATCTCCCCCGAGAAAATTTTGAAATTTATCTCTTCTTTGTGCTTTTTAAATGTATTTTTCTGCATTTGTGACCAGATGTCAGTCACGATTTTTTGCTAGAAAAGATATTCCTTGGCGCATGAGAAACCAAATGTTGAACAAAATCGTTTTCTTTTTTACTTTTTTCTTCAGGATGTTTCTTTGACATTATTTCACCTATGTTCCCGTAGGTTTTGGCAAATTACTTATAGCACTGATTCTTGATGATACTTCAAAGGGTTGTGCTTTCGAAAAGATATACACTAGCATCTTTTCAATTAGTAAACCCGCTACTTTAAGGATGCAGGAGGCTTCATCTAGATTTTGGCTGCACAACTTTCCTTGACAAGTTCCCTTGTCGATAGGCATAACGTGAGATCCTTGGCTTTGTTGTAACGGAGCCAGGGCCTACTGTCGAACCATGACGGCAAAGCACTTCTCTGTTCATGTTTCTAAAAGTGGAATGAAAGATGCTCCTATAATGTAAATTCAAAAAGTTTTAAACATAGACCTACTTTGTCGCTCGACATGTTGTTTTGATTAAAAATAAGAAGAAAAAAGTCAATTTGAGGGCATGGAAATTATCTGGGCCTCAACCCCAGAAGACTGTCTTCTGGGTTTCCTACCATGCAAGACTCAAACCAACCTGCTCTGTTACAGAGATTAGCAAGAAAGCTGAAATTTTGCATTTAGCAAGTATATCAATTAAACTCTCAAGAGAGCGAACAAAAAGGCACTGATCAGACTGCGCAGATGTGTAGGCTGGTCTGCGCCCTTAACCTTCGAATGCAGCTATGTCAGGTTTTCTCTCGCCCATAAGTATGATAACTGCCATTCTTGCATAGATATCTATTCGTATAGCTGTTTACACCCATTGTCAAATGAACAAAAATCCATGTTCAAATCAGGAGGTTCATGTGCTGTTTGAACATGGGTCTGAACTTGAAAATACTTAAAATGAGCCCTGCTTTATTTGCATGACGTTATATACGGAACCCATTGCGGACCAGACTGATCATTTCGCCGATGTTTTTGTTCGCGAAACGTTGCGTACGGTTATGATGTTCGAAAGTACACAGCCGACGCCATTTTGTTTAGAGAAATCCAGTGTAAGAAAATGGACAATTTAATGTTTTAGCAGCGTTTTCAGTGCAAATTGAGCTGGAATAAGGTAAAATATGCAAGAATAACGATCACACATGTTAGTTTCATTGCATTAACACTTGCCGGGTCCCTCGGATGATGTTGAACACTTGGCCTATTGGCCTCGTGTTCAAACAGCATCCTCGGGACCAGGCAAATGTTAATGCATGAAAAAACATGTGTGATCCCTATATTTTAATAATTGCATTGTTTTTCAATGTTTTCCAACCTTGGCTAGGTCGGTCTATTGATGACACGCGTGACGAGCGTTCTTGATAATTGCACAGAGGTAAGCACAAAGAAAAAAGGACACAGCGGAAAGCATACTTGGCCAAAAAAGTGGTCAGGCGCTCGCCTGAGCGGCGACGAAGGCCTTGTGATATAAGCAACAGTTTCTGTATGCAAGCTGGCTTATTTATAACTGCAAAGGTTTAGCTAAGCAAAATATTTGAGAGTAAAATTGCAAATATTTTCTTACCCATTAGTTTTAACATATGTTTTGGGTGCTCAAAAGAAACATCTCATTGAGACGGTTCTTTTGAGTACCCACAGCATATGTTTTGGTTGAGAAATAAGAAAATTATTTTTTCGTTACACACTCTTTACTAAAGGCCTGGCCTGTACCTGACCTTCATTTCCTCATAATCATAATCAGATTTTCGATTAATGTGCAAGTACAGGGGCATCATCTACATCTTTGGGCCCCCTTTCAGGTAGATTCCAAAAAATATTGATTAAAACTGAATAGAAGACTCCTAATTCCAAAACCAATAATTACATTTGATGTTCTATTAACAGAGAATGAGTATGAGAAGCAAGTTTCCACCATGAGAGATGTTAGAAGAAAAACTGCATTGATAAATGCCTACTCTAAGAAGACTGAAGACTCGGGAGCCCAGTACTCAGAATATACAAAGTGTATAAATAACAGGTTAAATACTACAAGACAGTTAGCACAGTAAGTACAGCAAAGGTTATCAACAAACTACACTAGCAGGTAAAGATATTAAATTTGTTACCATGATGTAGTCCAGGGAATAAGCTAGGGGGCGACTAGGGTGAAATAGTCGCCCTAGGGGCCGAAATTTTGCCCTAATTGGGACCCAGGGAGAAGTGGGAGTCTCCCTAAAAAAAAAATTTTTTTTTACAGAGTCTCGTTTTCATTCTGTCACCACACAATCACAAGCTGTAGTGACAATCTACTATGACTGTATCATCTTTCTCCTTCCATTTAATGGCAATAGTATGTGTAATAGCTAATATGCTTCTAAACTGACAGAAAATGCCGTAATTTTGCGCAATGACTTCTCTTTATCTGACTGTCACTTCTCCCTAATTTTCTCCCTGCTGCCAGGGCCCAATTTGAACCCTGGTAGTCAACTAAAATACAAGTTGTGTTTAACAGTATTGAGTGAATTTACAATATTGAACCTAATAAATGCTCCGTGTGCATATTTTTTCTATAAAATTCTATAATTCTCTTCATCACGGTGCTAATGTTTGGTCTGTAATCTGTCTTATGTCATTTTCTGGTCATTCTCACTTACTTTTGGATCCATGGGCCATATCCAGGCCTATTAGATTGATAAGTCATAGGTTTACATAAACAAAATATTTGATCGTAAAATTGTAAATATATTGTTACCCAACAGATTTAACATATGTTTTGGGTGCTCAAAAGAGCTGTCTCATCGAGACCGATGAGACAGTTCTTTTGAGTACCCACAACATATGGTTTGGTTGAGAAATAAGGTAATTTAGGTACGTACTCTTAACTAAAGGCCTTGAAGTAATGATAATTTTCCTTTTAATTTGAGAAAATCACAGGCAGTCTGTAAAACAATGATTTTCCTGATTATATAGAGGATCTTGCATGAGTGCTCATGTTTTATTGAATTTATTAAACAAGTTGAGGAAAAGCAATAAAATGCGAGGCTTGCCGAGCATTTAATCGCTTTTTCGCAACAAGTTTAATAAAATCAATAATACAAGAGCAAGAATGCTAGATTCTATTTATCACTTGACATTAAAATTTCTTAAAAATCACATGTTTGACGTGAAAATGTCAATATTTTGCCATCTTTTATGCAACGTTATATTGGATGTCATTACGTCATATTACGAAATCTGTAAACCACGATTTTATTGCATGGTGTTATATCACTCCCAGACGCGACATGTGATAACTGGTTTTATCAAATGTTAGCTGATCTCAATCTCTATACTGTATTTTTAAAAAAGGATATATCTGGCTCAGCAGGACAAAGGTTAAAGATGGGAAGCTATTTGAGTAATTATGCTATTATCGTATTTATAGGAAAAGTTTTGAGCCTGAAGAGTTTTACAGTAGAGAGACGGACGGACACCTAGGAGAAACTACAGATAATGCAGCATTAGAAACAGCTTGTTGTGTATGTAAATATAGCGTTGTTAACCTTATAGCAGTATATTTGCCAAACAAATTGACCATTTATATAAATCTCACAGAACCGTGTAAAACACAGGTTTAGATAAATAAAAAGTTTCAGCGTGAAATTGTAAATATTTTCTTACCCATAATTTTTAGCATATGTTTTGGGTGCTCAAAAGAACCGTCTCATTGAGATGGTTCTTTTGAGTACCCACAACATATGTTTTGGTTGAGAAATAGGAAAAAATATTTTTCTGTTACGCACTCTAAACTAAAGTCCTATAAAAGTTTTCCTAGACGTCTTGAATACAGATTGAAGGTGTTCTGTACTTTTACTAGCAAATGAAAATATCATAATTACAGGAAATATGAAAAACAACAGTAAACACTTGAGTAAACATCTTCGCTGTATCTTTGGAATTATTTGATTTGTTTTACATTAAAATAGATGTTTAGCCCAATAAGTTTCATAAGTGCTTGCCTATGTGTTTGGAGTAGAATATATTTATTTCCCAGAAGATAAAGATAGACACACAATGAATTTTGGTGGGGTCCACCAAAACTAAAAATTAATCATGATTCATGGATTTGATTTAGAATACGATTTCAGTGCTATTTTGTTCCCAATGGCTTGGATTATAAATGGCAATTACCTCAAGTACACCTATTACTATCTTTGCTGAAAATTGGTCACTTTTTGAGGCGAAATATCAAATGTGAATTTTCATGCATTAACGTTCGCCAGGTCCCAAGGGAGATGTTAAAAACGGAGGGCAAAATTCGAGGTTTTCAACATGCCCTTAGGGATCTGGCGAATGTTAATGCATTAAAAAACAACTGTTTGATAGTTATTGTCATATAAATTAACCAATATATAATATTGATACCTTAATTTACAGAAAGTATGGCACTGTATTTTGTTGCCATTTCACAGTCAACAGGTGGTTGGATGTTTTCATTTATTATTAGGGGTGGGTATCGCCTCTGAAAACCGTATCGCGATATATTGCGATTTTAGGGTTTGTATCGAGATATTAATCACGATATACTGCAAACATAAATAACATGTGCTCTTGTGGGAGGGAAGTTTTCTCAGACCGACTTTATTCAACATCAAGGGGCAATTGAATGTCATGCTCGCATAGATCGATCGCAAACACAGCATGAACATTTGCAACTATTGTTGATTAATCTAAATCCGATCCATCAAATTCGCTTTCTTACGAGAAATCATTAAATAAAGAGAGAATATAAGTGTCTTCCTCATCGATCTTGATCGGGTCCGCCATTTTGGTTTTGACAGGGAAATCCTCCCTTAGCCAATGGTATTAACATTTTGCACACGGCACGTTTTGTTTATCATAGTTACCTGCTTTTCATTGGCTGTTGGACATCTCACTTCTATTAATTATCAAGCGAGGTTAAATAAAAATTGACAAGCTCGAAACGAAAGCAGATGAACTATGCTCCGAAATTGACGGAGTTTGCCGAGTGTACCGGTACGTTAAAAGCATATTGCGATACGTATCTCAGGACTCCCAAATCGGGATATACCGGTATACCGGTAATATCACGCACCCCTATTTATTATTCATGTTCAAGAGTCAAGCCCAAATATATATAAGAGTGATATACCAAAACATATGTTGTGGGTACTCAAAAGAACAGCCTCAATGAGATGTTTCTTTTAAACACCCAAAACATTGTTTTGACTGGCTGATAAGAATATAGATACAATTTTACAGGGCTCACCCTGCCATTGGCCATTGTAGCCATTCGTTACTAAAAATGTAGAGTGGCTACAAAGATAAGTCATTGGCTAAAAGTACTGCCTTGGTGGTTCAAAAATTACTTAAATTTTGCGCAAAAAAGTGTATTTTGATCAGCTTTTGGATTTTCAAATATTACTTTTATTTTTCCTTCACACTTTATTATTGTGCCATAATTTACTCTTTGGATGCTGGATTTTTTCAATACCGTCAGGGTGTCAAACAATTTAGATCCACATCAGGCCCGACATTTTGTCGGGCCTGATCTTGGTCAAAACCGTTTGCAAAGGTTATCAGCAGACATAGCGGGCAAAGAGTTAAATACAAAATAACTTGTTGATACTTTCTGGCTTAAACCTTGGTTAAAGATCATTTCATTTGGCTCCAACTTTTTCCATTTGGCTAAAGTGCTGGCTACAACAAATTCTGAGCCAGGGTAAGTCCTGAATTTTACATTTAAAAATGTTGCTTTTGGCAGTAACTATCAGCTTACCTACTTGGCCGTGCTTAAAGGACTGACACTGTTCTCCATGCAGCCTGTGAATCCATGATAATTAATGGAACCAATTAACTAAAATGATGAGCAGCTATTGGTATCAAAAGATATTGGCTTTAAAGCAAACATGCCTCAAAGAGCACTTTTTTCATTGATATTTTCGCAAATTCAGGAGACAGCTGCACCCCATCCCCCAAAATTTAGAGATAAAAAATTCCCATTTTCATGTATCATAATTTAACCCTTTGCATTCTAGTGACTTCTAAATGCCTAGTTTGGCAAACAGTGAAGACACAGGTGAAATGAGCCATAACATATGATTTCCAACAATGTGGCATTTTGACAAATATCTTACCACTCATATAATATTCAAGCGACAAGCAAAGGCTCTGATCAGACTGAGCATATGCGCAGGCTGGTCTGAGCCTTTGCTGGCTGCGCATACCACACTGTTGGAAATCTCATGTCATGGCTCAAATGTTGTATTGCGGCATATCATCAGGGTCTACACTATGCTAGGACAAAATAGATATTCAGAGCAAGAAGTACACTTTTATTTAAAAATTATAACCAGTGATCCCTCTATTACAATGGACCATTCCAAAAGTATTGTATCAAACTAGATGGAAGAATCCATTAGTACATAAAGGGATCAGATCTGCTCTTGATATTTAGATTTTATTTGATTTTAGAAAAATGTTCGAGAATGCTGCGAGAGTATAGGTGGTTTTCTCAATGAAACATTAAAAGGGACATTCGGGACAGATAAAACAGAGTTGTAAGTATTTGAGTCTCATTTGTCTAAAGCAACATTAATTTGAGCCAGTTCATGAGATTTGTTTTGATGCTTATTCAGGGTTCGCTCAGGCTTGAAAGTACTTGAATATACAGGGCTGTCTTGAAAAGTCCTTGAAAATTAAATTTGCCTTGAAAAGTACAGGTCTCAAAAACACTCAAAAGACCTTGAATAGTCCTTGAATTTTACCATTTACAGGAGGATTCAACACTGTCTTTGGAGACCTGAACCAGTATAAAATTGTGATGCCTTTGTTTGGTGCAGCATATGCTGCACCAAATAAAGGCACCACCATTTTATACTTATTTTCTAAAACTGATATCTTTAGTAACGCAGTCTAGCGTTTCCGAAGTAAAACAGTATTTTTCATAAGTTTTCAGTCCTTGAAAACAGTAGGAAAGTCTTTTAGAAGTCCTTGAAAAGTCCTTGAATTTTACACAAACTTGCCTGTACGAACCTTGTTATAATGGCAGCAACCAAGGCTCAGACAAACCTGTACATCCACACAGTCTCGCTAGAGCCTTTGCTGCTCACATACATTAAGTTGGTAGTGGATAAAAATGAAGTCTCAGGTCAAAATTAAGACCTCTTACCCCACTAGACAGCTGTGTGGACTTGATTTAGTCTTTTTCATTCTTGTAAGGAAGTACTTCCGCAAACAAGTGAAGATCCAGATAAAATGCTGCATTATGCAGCATTTCATATAGCTCTGCACTGTTTGCTAAGATAAAAATGATCTTCTGAAGACAGGGACAGAAATGCATCATAATTTAGAAATTTCTATCTGTGACCCCTTTAAAATTCTTATATAAATCAAAGCTCTGGCGGCTCTCATTCTGTGGCATTTCATCTGGGTCTTCACTGCTTGCAAAAGTAACCGTTTACGAAGGGTTCATTGCAGTTAAAGAAAAGGAGCCTTTCAAGCAGCAGGAAGAGGTGGTAACCAGCAGCCACTCTCAAGATCATTGTTAGTATTGGGTACCATTACACATTATCATAATAGTAACTTGATCTGGCGTACTGTATCACGTCGAGTGGATGAGGTCATACCATCGGATCACCCGAGACGCCTAGCGTCGAGGGTGATCCAATGGTATGGCCTCATCCACGAGACGTGATACTGTACGCCAGAGCAAGTTACTATTATGATAATATGTTTATTATATGCCTTTTTTCTGACATTCTTTCTGATTTTAAAACCTGTTTTGGTCTTTAATACCGAAAAATTGCGGGAACGTTTGCCATAACGTTATGTTTCTTGACGTCACGTCAACATATGTTCCGTCTCTGGTTCCATGCTTGCAATTTACTTTACATAACGTCGCCGCAAAAGCAGGTAAAAAACGTTAGCCTCGTTTTAAAGGATAGTGATATGGATTCAGAAAACTTCAGTTCGTTGATCCGGCTTTCTGTATCAGATGGCCAGAAAACAGACAGTTCTAAAGTCGTATCATTTATAGGTATATAATAACATATAATATCATACAATCAGATTTTTTAATTAAGTGCAGGTGCAGGGGCATCATCCACATCAGTGGGCCCCTTTCCAGGTAACTGGCTAGCTGCACCCATAGCAGATCTCACACCTGATCTCCAGGTTCTCCTTTCTTGAGGGTAAACTGTCATGAGCTTCCACTCACGGCAGTCTCTCTACGTCAGTTTATTCCATGTAAGGTTGGGCCTCCCTGCCCTCTCGCGTGCCATCAATCTGTATATCACATGCTGTTCTGATTGCACCACTAGAACGCTCCACATGCCCAAACCAGGGAAGCCTTCTCTCTCAAAATGAGGACAAGGTCCTCAAGCTCAAGCTTTGCCAGTAATTCGCTTGACCTTACCCTGGCCACGTCCTCTGGCTTGATACTGCAGATCTGTCTGATCATGGCCCTATCATTGCGCTTCAAGCGCTGCAGGTTGTCTTGGTCAGTGGCCAAGTTTCACTGGCATGGAGCATGGCGCTCAGCATGCAAGAGCTGTACACATGGCCACGTGTCTTGTAAGAGAGGTGGCGGGATGTGAGAACTGGTAGTAGCTCCCTGAACTTCTTCCAGGTTGTTTTCACACAAGTAGTGACCGCTATTTCACAGCCTCCACCAGCAGAAAGCATGTCACCCAGGTAGCAGAAGGAAGCTACCACCTCCACCAGGCCCTTAGGCAGCAATTACAGATTGGGGGGCACACATAAATTTTTTTACAGATTGGGGGGGGGCACACATATTTTTTTTTAAAATGACAGACCTTTGTAATGAGCAATACAGCATATTTGTGCAAATTATTGGGAGGGGCATGGCACAATCCATTCCTCAACATCTAGCTTTCTCAGGGCCCACCAGATAACCTTCCGAGGGATACAATCAAATGCTTTCTCTAGGTCCACGAAGGCCTTATAAAGCCTCTTGTTTGCTGCTAGGTGTCATAATAATGAAACCTTTTGAGCGTAAAAGTGTAATTTTTGTCTGACCTATTGTTAATGATTAATTTAAACATGTGTTTTGGGTGCTCAAAAGAAGCAATGAGATTGTTCTTTCAAGTACCCACAACATGTATTTTTAATGAGAAATAAGAAAAATAATTTGCAATTCTGCACTCTTATCTGGAGGCCTATATTGTTTCAAACCTTGTTTTCAGTTCGAGAAGGAAGGAGCCAATCTGGCAGCAGGTTGAGATGGTAACCAGTACCTACTCTCCAGATCAGATCCTCAGCTCTCTCTTAACAAACACACAAATGTCAACTCTGGCTACTAAAGACATGACTTCTCGTGTTGATATTAGAAGAGATGCTCAAAATCTCAGGTAGGCGCCATAGCACCAGCTAGTCCTCCAAAGTTTCAAGTAAATAAAAAAAAAAAAAATATTTCGGGAATACCATCAGTTTGTCAAACATATGATCTGGATCTGGATCCAGGCTCCAGGCGTATAGAAATTGTTTTCTTATTTCTTATCCAAAATTTATGTTGTGGGTACTCAAAAGAACCATCTCAATGAGATGGGTTCTTCTGAGTGCCCAAAAGACCTATTTAAATTGATGGGTAGAAAAATTATGACAATTTTAGGCTAAAAATTTTGCTTAACTGAACCTATGGGTTTATCAGCAGGTAAAGAGCTAAATCAAAACATAATGGCAACATATGCGAGTCTGACTGCAGATCCAGGAGTCGCGAGTTCAATCTCGACCCGGTCCCATACTTTCCCGGAGATTGATCATGAAAAATTTCTAGGGACATCCTCCTCCCTTCCGCTGAATCATTCAAGAAGGGTTGTTGTCAGTTAGTTACAAGCAAAAGTATGTGCAGGAAATACTGGTGAACTGCTTGTTCAAGCTTGCCTAGGAAAAAGTGTGGTTAGGTGAACTGACCATCCCGCCATGACCATAGTTGTTGACTTGGGACGTAAAGCAACAAAACAAACACTCTTTAAACTTACATGCACAGTGGGTCTGGAAGTCTTTTATTTATGGCATTGGCCTTCATCTACTCTCATACTTTGAGTTTGCAAGCAGTGAATGCTTGATTGCCTGGATATGAAAGTTTGTCTGAGTCTTTGCTGCTCACATAGTGTCATAGGTTCAAAACTTTCGCAATGTTCTCTCATAGGTTGTATGGATAGCCTGGAAAATTCATCCATGTTTCATGATAAAGAAAAACTTTATGTAGTTTATAGTAGCATATTAAATACAGCGCTTCAGATAATGTCTGTACAGGCATAAATTCAGGGATTCAGTTTGGTGCCGGCCATCGGACATAGTCGGAATACAGTTCCAGATGTCCAAGAGTTTGCTGTCCAGTTTGAACAGTTTGTTCGAGACGATTTTCAAAAACGCACGCTGTATGGCAATGCACAGTGGTGCAATAATATTTTTATTTAAAAAAGATCACTGAAAGGCCAAATTTCTGTAAGCTTCAGACTGGTTCGCCTTATTTTACCCCGCAAACACTTATTCACTAAGGCAAACCAGTCATAGTGTTTTGTTACGCCGCACCTGATTGGTCTATAGCTTTCTTAGTTTTCTTCCCTAGATTTCATCTCGAAGTGGACAGCATATCTGCATTGGCATTTACTGATAAAATGACTAAAAAACTTAAATGCCACCAAGAAACAACAGGAACTCAAGTTTTTTATGCCCCAAAACAGTTGGCCCGCTCCAACATTACCTGAAAAGTCACTTTCCAGGGCCTTTTCTCCCTATCACCAGGGGCCGAATATAGGCCCCATTTTCCAATCCAAAATATCCTCCTTTTTTCCCAATTTCCAAAAAAAAATTCCCAATCTGGAGCTCAAAAAAAGAATCCTACCAGGGAGCTAATTCAATTGAAAAATACCCACATAATTGCTCTCTGAGCAGAACTGTAACTTTGACATTTGTGATAGTAATAAGATAAAATACATTGATTTAACTCTTCATATACACATGAATAAAATCATCATGATCATGCACATTAATAGTTTACACTTCTAAAAAAATAACCCAAAATGCCGCATATTTTTTCCCAAATCAAGCCAGGGGCCTTTTCTCAAAATAGCTGGAAAAGGCACTGCTTTCCTAGGCGAAAGAGTCATGCAGCGGCGCAAAAAGCAGCAAAAACAGTATCCCACCCAATTCCATCGGTCAACAAGCTTCAGCCTCCTCATTAAATAAAAAGCCAGCCAATCAATCAGGTCGCACTTACCGTCTGAAATGGTTGCAACATACCCCTGGTTTGAATACACAATTGATGATAACCTTGATCTAACAGAATTGTTATTAAAACTCTTCCTCTGAACAAAATTGTGATTTAAGCTAAAAAAATGATTCAGGTGAGCGATACAAAGCCATCTTGGCCCTCTTGTTAATATTTGTAATGTCATTAAGTTTGTATTTTGTACTGTTTCTTCTAGATTCAAGTATGAGCCAAATGGTGAAATCAGTGACCTCTCAGCTCCCCCTTCACTACTGCGTAGTGTTCATCAGATATTACAGGTAACAGCGCTGAAAGTTTCACAGATGAAAGTTTTCAGGATTACTCCTGAATTCAGGATTTTGAGCCTCAAAATCCTGAATTAGGAAGACTATATTAGTTTCTTTGAGTTACTTTCATTTTATCTAAAGCCAATTGACTATTTAAACTTGAAATTGCAAAGTGTTTGCTGGCATATTGCAAGTTTTTTAATGATTTGAATTTCTAAAGTTCAGGATTTTGGAAGTATTGATCATTGACCAATAAAGTTTTCTGGATTATTCCTGAATTCAGCCTCAAAATACTGTCAGAATTAGACAGTTTATTTTGGGTTCGGTGATATATTTTCTGTTTATCAAAAGACAAGTCACCATTTAACTTTTTCATGATGGGTAATTTTTCAAGATTTTTTATAGTTTGCTGACTTTTTTCATGATTAACTTTTTCAAAAAATTCTTCCAGGTACACTATCAGAGTATCAAATGGTTTAGATCCAGATCAGGACCGACATTCTGTCGGTTCTGATCTGGGCCCAAACTGTTTGCAAAGGTATTCAGCAGACCACAAAAGTCGGTGCTTGTGGGCAAAATTGTTAATATTTTGTAGGCATACTGCAAGTTTTAAGATGTGAGGTAATGCACTTGGAAGGTAAATGTCATCAAAATGTTACATTTGGGGAACTTCATATATTGAAATTTAGTTTTGCAACAACACATGAAGAGAGTCGTAAAATTTTATTTTTAATGATATTCTTCCTCAATTGACCAATTTAAATATATACTCTACTACAAAAGAAACCCATCAGTCACTCTTTAAGGCAATTATGGCAAAATATTTAAGTAATCAAAATATATTTTATACCATATTCTTTAACAATCACATATGCATCAAATTATTGAATAATGTAACATTTTTTCTTAAACCTGTTTATGCTGTACGCCGGTGTATAGACAAGGGGTTATTTCTAAAAATAATAAGTTGCAGACAATTGGTTTTCACTCGAGTTCTAGTCTTAATCAGTTCACTTCGTCCAATAACCGGTATGTCCCTCTCTGATGAGGCAATAAAGTGTGTGCAGAAGCCCAAACAAACTACGCAAGTTTAGTAACCCCAGATCATAATATGATAGAGCATTTGTTGGATGAGCTGTGGTGACGCATCCAGGATCGTTCAGTGCAACCTCTGAATCTTGGACAGCTTCAGGTTGCTCTCCATTAAGTATGGGCGTGGATTCCCAAGAACGTTTGCGGCGTCACATGCTTTTGGTTCGACCTCGTTATGAGGCAGTTATTGCTGCAGGAGAGAGTCATGTCTGTTTTTGGACGAATTTAACTCAAGTGAACTGATTAAGACGAGAATGAGATATTCATTCTCAAGTGAAAAACCCGTCATTTTTGAAAAATGACCCTTGTCTAAACACTGACGAATAGCATGAACAGATTTAAGTAAAACTGTAACATTATTTAATGAAATGATGCAGACCTGATTGCTACGGAATATTGTAAAAATATATTTTCTTTTCTTAATTCTGATTTCCCTAATTGCCCCGGAAAGTGACTGATGGGTTTCTTTTGTAGTTGAGTATATATCTTATCCTTCGAAAGAGCATTGAAAAAATTCTACCTTTGTGTATTGTGTCTTCAGCCAGCAGCTGCCAGATACATAAAAAAGCAAGCCAGTATGATCAGGAAATACCACAATCATACACCGCAGACCAACTTACAGCAACACGAGGAAGAGCCACAGAACACTGTCACATGACATCAAGCAAAGCAACCAGCTCTCTCATCCCCAGCAAGATGATTGTAAAACTAGATGACACAAAGTACTGAATTACAACAAGAACCAAACACAGAACCTTTGGAGGCAACAATAAACAATAAATCAACAACAACAACAACAGAATCACCACCTTAGAATGGACAGCAGCCTAAGCCATTAGGGGGCTTAAATGCATTTTAAAGGTACCAAATCTTCGCCCTAGATTCTGTTGTTGTTAAAACACTAAAATTGTTTGGCTTGCAATGAAAAGCAGTTAAAACTGCAACGAAAAGAAACATTATGTAATTATGTTTTATTTCCAACGCAACATGATCACATTTTTTTAACCATTATATTCTCTATACTACTTTTATTCAACTTCAAAAAGAAAAAGCTCTATCCACACTAGGCATATTTGATTATAACATGTTGAACATATCTGTTTATTATGAAAAATAGTGTAAAATAAGTTTCTGGTTATTATTTACTTGATAATTTATTATGTGACTAGAGGGATTGCAAATTGGAGGAAGTGCAAGTCTTTCGGCTTACATGGATAAATATTTGCGCCTTGTTGCAAGAAGACCTGTCTTTAGGGTGTTCAACCGGGTCATACCAGCCTGCTCAGCTACAGAGACAAGCTAGAAGTTGAAAGTTTACATGCAGCAAGTTTATATATGTATTATTCGCTTTTTGGAAAGTTTAATATCAAAACTTGCTACAAGCAAAACTTCAATTTGCTAGCTCATCTCTGTAGCTTAGGAGACTGGTTTGAGTCTCTCTTTGTTGGAAACCCCGAAGACAGGTTTTCTCACATCAAGGCCCATACTATACTTTCCATAAAGGGAATAATCAAGGCACTGATCAGACTTCATGGACGTTCAGACTGATCAAAGATTTTGTTTTGTGTATGCAGCAGAATCAGGTCATCTCGCATGAATCCTTTTTGTCATTGCTATAGCCCCGCTTTGAAAAAGTGGGGGCTATATTGGATTTGGGTTGTCTGTCATTCTGTAATTCTGTCATAATTTTGTTTCCTCTCATTATCTTGAGAAATACTTTATAGAATCTAACTAAATTTTGTATGTGCATATATATTGACATGATCTACCTTGGGTTTGTTACACATAATTTTTCAACATTTGTACCAGAGTTATGGCCCTTGATTTACGCCGCAATTTCGTTTCCGCTCAATATCTTGTTTCTTCTGTTTCTAGGATAGAAATAGTGAATATTTCCAAAGATACATAGCCTGTCAGAAATATACCAATGATGTGAAAAACCTTGAACAGGTCCTCAACAATATTAGACTACAGATTGATAAGCGACTACAGAAACTCTTTGGTCAGAAAAATAAAGATTTACAGGTTGCCAGGTAATATGGAATTGCTTTAATGTCAAAACTGTTCTTTTTAGATGAATGTACTGCTGATGGTGCATAGACAAGTTTAGAACTGCAGGCCTCCAGATAAGTGTGTATACTTGAAAATTATTTTTCTTCTTATTCAACCAAAACATATGTTGTGGGTACTAAAAAGAACCGTCTCAATGAGATGGTTCTTTTGAGCACCCAAAACATATGTTAAAATTGATTGGTAAGAAAAAATTTACAAATTTACACTAAAAATTTTTGTTTATCTAAACCTCTGGTCCGATTCAACAAGCTCTTAAAGGTATTAAAAGTTTTAAACTTTGTCACATATGTGCATGGCCTCTTTGATTTACTATTGATCCCCTTTGCCCAGGGCTGAGAATACTGGATTGAACACTCTATCATATGTGAGTGAATCTGCATTCTTAGAAAGTGATTCCAGACTTTTTTTGTCTGAAACTGACTCTGTTTCCTCTATTTGTTTTGAGCAGTGAATATGCTGGCAAGACGGCACAGATGTACATGCCTGTCTGAGCCTTTGTTGGTCATCTGTACATTAAGTAACAAAGCTGTATATACTGGGCCCTATATCACAGTCGGTAGCGAGTCTGACTGCAGATCCAGGGGTTGCGAGTTTGATTCCGGCCCTGTCCCTTACTTTCATGGAGTTTGATCATGAAATAATTTCTAGGGCCATCTCGTCCACTGATTCATGAAGGGTTGTTGTCAATTACAAGAGAAAGTATGTGCACAAAGTACTGTTTAGCTGCTTTGTCAATCTTACCAGGAAAAACGTGTGTTCAGGTGAATTGACCGCCTCGACATGACCATAGCTGTTGACTTGGATGTAAAGCTTAAATAAAAAACCAAAGCTGTATGCAGGCCTCCAGATAAGAGTGTGTAATGTTAACATATTTTCCCTATTTTTCAACCAAAACATATGTTGTGTGTACTCAAAGAACTGTCTCAATGAGACGGTTCTTTTGAGCACCCAAAACACATTGTTTAAATTGATGGGTAAGGTAATAATTAAAATTTTACGCTATTTTTTTTTCTTAATTGGACCTATGCTGATGAACTTGCTTTTATCATATGATGTCGCAGCTCGGAGTGAAATAAGGCCATGCAATAAAACCAATAAACCACTAGTGGTTTACAGATTTACGGGAAACATTATGACGTCCATAACAACGTTGCATACATAATGACAAAATTATAAATTTATAACGCTAGGTATCAAAGTATTCTCAATGTCATATGATAAATAGAATCTAACATTCGTGCTCTTGTATTATTGAATTTATTAAACTTTATGCGAAAAAGAGAAAATGCTTGGCAAGCCTCGCATTTTATCTCTTTTCCCCAACTTGTTAAATAAAATCAATAAAACCTGAGCACTCATGTAAGATCCTCTATGTATATGATTATAGGACTCTGATAGAGACAGAGATTGAGCTAGAAGGTTATAGATGTGCCCTACACTGCCTCACTACAGAGACAGAGAAGCTCAAGGACATGGTTCAGAGAAGCTACAAAGAAAGACAAGAGCTCTACACTAAACATCACAAGATACAAGAGTTCAAAGATCTTACAGTAAATTGAAAGTCTTACTTTGACAAAGTTTTTTTTATCATTTTTTGCCTGACATTATTGGGTCAACAATGAGGTTTACCTATATTAGTGTCCATTGTCTGTAGTTTGTCGTCCGTCATCAAAATTGCTTCAAGGAACATCTAAACTACCGGCTGGATTTTGACCAAACTTGGCAAGAAAGACCCTTAAATTGTCCTCGGAATCAAATGCTCAAATGGTTCCATACCATTGCATAACTAGGTCAAATGTGCTACAATAGATTCTTGGAATGAAAACTTTAGGAATGTTCTTGTCTGAAAGCTTTGATATTTGGTACATAGCATTATATACACTGAACAAAATTTCTAATTGGTCACCTTTGCAAAGTTGTCATCATTCAAGTTTGATTTTCGCAAAAAGTATGAAAGATATAAGATTGATTTGTATATATAATTCTCAGTCTCCGATAACTTATTCACCATACTAAAGAATAGTGTATTGCTTTTGAAATTGTTTGACTTTATTGCTAAATAATTTAATAAAACAAAGATGACCAATTAGAAATTTTGTTGAGTGTAGTGGGTTCCTACCAAATTTGTTCAAGTAATGATCCTGGGCTAAAAAATGCTTATTTGTATTGATTAATTAATGCATCACATTCCAGCCCATTTTTGTCCGGATCTGATGATTCCATAATATTCTCATAAAAAGTCCTACTTTGGGCAAACAAAATTTGAAATGACGAATGCAAGGGTAAATTGCAAGGAAATTTTCTCTGGAAGTTTTTTGACAGGGTGTCTGCTCAAAAACAAATCTTTATTAAATCAGTTTGGTGTCAAATGATCTGGTAAAAAAGGGCTGGAAAGTGGTATATGGATCAATCGATAAGATTACCAAAAGACAGAAAATGCTATTTACTTATATATGAGAAGAAACCAACTGAGTGTCCATGTTGTGTATCAACACAAAAAAAATGTGATCCCCCACCCTGTTTTGTATATGGCTTTTGTATTCTTCATTGTATATCTCTTTATTGATCAGAACTGTGCAGGTGGGGGGGCATTTAATAAACTATTATGCTTGTTATCCTTATTCATTACTGGTTGAAATGGCTATAGATGCTCACAAGTTTGCAAAATTTATAAACATTGTCTTGAGCCGCAATATTTACTGATATCAGTGCACTAACCCAAGTGTGAGGGGCAGATAGAAAAATCATCGTGAAGATCATCTTTGGCATCATGAGGCTTGCAGAGTAATAACAAACCATAATCACATGGGATGGATTTTTCTATCTGCCCCTCACAGAAATGATGGATTCTTTTTCATGCTCACCATTCAACTCTACATTTTTATTTAAAAATAAACAAGAAGTTCCTGAATATGCTCAGATGCAGTATTACAGGATGACATCACTTATAATAACACTGACCTCACTTGTTGACCAAGTGTGGAGGTCAAATACAACCAAGGAACAGTCAACACATGGCAGCCTGGCTAAGATAATATGAGTAAGATAAGAAATTATTACCCAGGCTAAAATCTCAGATATTCTTATCCTTTGTGCAAGAAAATTACCATTTTCTAACACTTCATGGATAAAAGCTTCAGGGTTAATCCTGAATTCAGGATTTTGCCTCAAAATGCTGAATTAGGCAGATTTTTTAAAATAGCTTCTGATTTATTTTCAGTTCAGCTTTGAGCAAATAACCAGTTAAACTTGAAATTAATAACACTTTTATACAGGAAGTTTTAAGACTTGAATTCCGAAAGTTCAGGATTTTTGAATTTTTGAAGTTTCACCCATGACACTTTGATATCTTATAGGATAAAAAGCAGAACCTCATCCAGGTGCTGGTAAAACAGAATATTAACTCACAGTCAAGATTGGATGCTCAAATATCAGAGGCAAGTTCTTTACTCCCTATCATTTTTAGCAGGCATTTGTTTTGTTTTAGTTATTACTTTATGGAAGTCAGCAACCGGTAATGGTCATTTAGGCACTTGAGTTTTCTTGAACAATGTAGAATTCTGGATTAATTAGAAATATATATATATGGGCTTCGATGCCAGAAAACCTGTTTTCGGGGTTTGCGAACAACAAAGGCGCAGACCAGTCTGCACATCTGCACAGTCTGATCAGCATCTTTGTTATTATCTTTTTGGAAAGTATCATATCTAAGCTTGCTACAAGTGAAATTTCAATTGTCTAGCTAGTCTCTGTAGCTGAGGAGACTGGTTTGAGTCTCACATTGTCAGAAACCTCGAAGACAGGTTTTGTCGCGATGAGGTCCATTTATTTTTAAGAAAAATAGTAAACATTTGATTGCATAAAGAAATGTTCAAAATGCAACTTGTGACAATTTTCTTGAAATACACTCTCTTATCCTTGTCCATACAGTGCAGTGCCTTTATAACACACCAGGTTATAACACAGATTTGGATAGAGCATGGTTATGTTGTGGCTCCCAAATTGTTTAACCATTGAATTTTAAAAAGAAATTATAGAAAAATGACCATTTTGTGTTCATTTTCCTATAATTTTCCCTTTATAAAACAATTTTGTTTATAACATGGTCCATTCCTATAGACTCCATAGACCCCAAATATAGCGATGAAAAATATTTGGCTTTTTAATGTCTGAAACCCAAAGGGCTTCTAAAAAGGCTACTGTTTTGCATCATCCAGTGCAAGCTAAAAATCTGAATTTCAATTTTTATATAAACATAATAACATATTAATTTGTCAATTAAATATGTCAAACAATCTTACATTCAAACCCACTTATTACCCTTATAAAATGGTCAATTTTTATTTGTAACGGAAAAGCCAGTCAGTGAAACTCTTGAAACAACGTCATGGTGATATGTGAATTATACTCCCTGCAAACTGTGTTTGAGGGGTTCATTTATACTGTTTTCACGTTGTGTGTACGTGTGTAGGTCCGTCCATTCCGTTTTAAAGACAAATGGGTGTTGTTGTTTTTTCATTTTTATTCAAATTCATAATAGAACATTCTGTTTGCAAACAGTGGATACCCTGATCAGATGCCACTTTCTGCAGTATCTGGATTTGCAGTGTTTGCCTAAGCTATGTCAAAAAAAGATTGCTAGGCTATAATGGGAAACATTTTTATGTGGAGAGGCAAAGTATGATTCAGATGAGCCACGCTGTCCCAGGTCAGGCCCCAAGGTTATAAAACCTTTTTCATGCTCAACTCAGCTAAGCATGAAATTTATCCTGCTCATAATTGTTAAAATGCCAACAATTGTTGGCATTTTAACCTTTATTAGCATGATAAATACTACATCTGAGAGACTTAAATCAAGAAACGTTTTTATTTGTCGGTATTGTAATTTTTATCAACAGTTGAAATTTCCTGCTCAGATAAGTTGAGCATGAAAAAAGATTTATAACCTCAGGGCCAGATCTTTTAACATTATACCAATTACCCTTTCAGATAGTCCAGTATATAGGGAGATCCCCAGATCTTTTAACATTATACCAATTACCCTTCCAGATAGTGCAGTATATAGGGAGATCCCCAGATCTTTTAACATTATACCAATTACCCTTTCAGATAGTGCAGTATATAGGGAGATCCCCAGATCTTTTAACATTATACCAATTACTCTTTCAGATCGTGCAGTATATAGGGAGATCCCCAGATCTTTTAACATTATACCAATTACCCTTTCAGATAGTGCAATATATAGAGAGATCCCCAGATCTTTTAACATTATACCAATTACCCTTTCAGATAGTCCAGTATGTAGGGAGATCCCTAGATCCAATTACCCTTTCAGATAGTCCAGTATATAGGGAGATCCCTAGATCCAATTACCCTTTTAGATAGTCCAGTTTATCGGGAGATCCCATATCTTTTTACATTATACCAATTACCCTTTCAGATAGTCCAGTATATAGGGAGATCCCTAGATCCAATTACCCTTTCAGATAGTCCAGTATATAGGGAGATCCAAGATCTTTTAACATTATACCAATTACCCTTTCAGATAGTCCAGTATATAGGGAGATCCCCAGCTCTTTTAACATTATACCAATTACCCTTTCAGATAGTCCAGTATATAGGGAGATCCCCAGCTCTTTTAACATTATACCAATTACCCTTTCAGATAGTCCAGTATATAGGGAGATCCCCAGCTCTTTTAACATTATACCAATTACCCTTTCAGATAGACCAGTATATAGGGAGATCCCCAGCTCTTTTAACATTATACCAATTACCCTTTCAGATAGTCCAGTATATAGGGAGATCCCCAGCTCTTTTAACATTATACCAATTACCCTTTCAGATAGTCCAGTAAATAGGGAGATCCCCAGCTCTTTTAACATTATACCAATTACCCTTTCATATAGTCCAGTATAAAGGGAGATCCCCAGATCCTTTAACATTATACCAATTACCCTTTCAGATAGTCCAGTATATAGGGAGATCCCCAGATCCTTTAACATTATACCAATTACCCTTTCAGATAGTCCAGTATATAGGGAGATCTCCAGATGTTTTAACATACTGCTTACCCTTTCAGATAGTCCAGTAAATAGGGAGATCCCCAGATCTTTTAACATTATACCAATTACCCTTTTAGATAGTCCAGTATATAGGGAGATCCCCAGATCTTTTAACATTATACCAATTACCCTTTCAGATAGTCCAGTATATAGGGAGATCCCCAGATCTTTTAACATTATACCAATTACTCTTTCAGATAGTCCAGTATATAGGGAGATCCCACGCTCTTTTAACAATATACCAATTACCCTTTCAGATAGTCCAGTATATAGGGAGATCCCCAGATCTTTTAACATTATACTGCTTACCCTTTCAGATAGTCCAGTATATAGGGAGATCCCCAGATGCTTTAACATTATACCAATTACCCTTTCAGATAGTGCAGTATATAGGGAGATCCCCAGATCTTTTAACATTATACTGCTTACCCTTTCAGATAGTCCAGTTAATAGGGAGATCCCCAGCTCTTTTAACATTATACCAATTACCCTTTCAGATAGTCCAGCATATAGGGAGATCCCCAGCTCTTTTAACATTATACCAATTACCCTTTCAGATAGTCCAGCATATAGGGAGATCCCCAGCTCTTTTAACATTATACCAATTACCCTTTCAGATAGTCCAATATATAGGGAGATCACCAGATCTTTTAACATTATACCAATTACCTTTTCAGATAGTCCAGTATATAGGGAGATCACCAGATCTTTTAACATCAAACCAATTACCCTTTCAGATAGTCCAGTATATAGGGAGATCCCGATAGTCCAGTATATAGGGAGATTGCCAGATCTTTTAACATTACACCAATTACCTTTTCAGATAGTCCAGTATGTAGGGAGATCACCAGATCTTTAAACATCATACCAATTACCCTTTCAGATAGTCCAGTATATAGGGAGATCACCAGATCTTTTAACATCAAACCAATTACCTTTTCAGATAGTCCAGTATATAGGGAGATCACCAGATCTTTTAACATTACACCAATTACCTTTTCAGATAGTCCAGTATATAGGGAGATCCCGATAGTCCAGTATATAGGGAGATTGCCAGATCTTTTAACATTACACCAATTACCTTTTCAGATAGTCCAGTATATAGGGAGATCCCGATAGTCCAGTATATAGGGAGATTGCCAGATCTTTTAACATTACACCAATTACCTTTTCAGATAGTCCAGTATATAGGGAGATCCCGATAGTCCAGTATATAGGGAGATTGCCAGATCTTTTAACATTACACCAATTACCTTTTCAGATAGTCCAGTATATAGGGAGATCCCGATAGTCCAGTATATAGGGAGATTGCCAGATCTTTTAACATTATACCAATCCCCTTTCAGATAGTCCAGTATGTAGGGAGATCACCAGATCTTTAAACATCATACCAATTACCCTTTCAGATAGTCCAGTATATAGGGAGATCACCAGATCTTTTAACATCAAACCAATTACCTTTTCAGATAGTCCAGTATATAGGGAGATCCCGATAGTCCAGTATATAGGGAGATTGCCAGATCTTTTAACATTACACCAATTACCTTTTCAGATAGTCCAGTATGTAGGGAGATCCCCAGATCTTTAAACATCATACCAATTACCCTTTCAGATAGTCCAGTATATAGGGAGATCCCCTGATCTTTTAACATACCAATTGCCCTTTCAGATAGTCCAGTATATAGGGAAATCCCCAGATCTTTTAACAATATACCAATTACCCTTTCAGATAGTCCAGTATATAGGGAGATCCCCAGATCTTTTAACATTATACCACTTACCCTTCAGATAGTCCAGTATATAGGGAGATCCCCAGATCTTTTAACATTATACCAATCCCCTTTCAGATAGTCCAGTATATGGGGAGATCCCTAGATCTTTTAACATTATACCAACTACCCTTTCAGATAGTCCAGTATATAGGAAGATCTCTGCAGTCACACAAGAATCAGATAGAGGCTGTGACATCACAGCTCAGTAACTGTGTTGATAAAGAGGTTCACCAGTTTGCATCCCTGTCTCTGCCATACTTAATGTTCTCTAATATAGACAAGTAAGTACTGATATTTTTCACTCTCTACTACATACCCAGTTTTAAATGAGCCTCGTTGCGAGTAAACCTGTCTTCTGGGTCTCTGACAAAGCAAGTTGTCAAACAGTCTCCTCAACTGCAGAGACTAGTTAGAAAATCAAAATTTTACCTGTGGCAAGCTCAGATACGACACTTTCCAAAAGAACAATAACAAAGGCGCTGATCAGTCTGCGCGGATACTTATTATAGGGTTATTTATTAGCTCACCTGAGCCTTAGGCTCATGGTTAGCTTTTGTGATCATTGAATGATGAGCATCCTGTCTCGTCAACAATTGCTTCAAAGGACATCTAGACTACTGCCTGGATATTGACTTAACTTGGCAAGATATTGCCGGCTTTGATAATTGTTCAGTCTGTTTCATAACCAGGTCAAATGAGCTAAAAATAGGTTTTCTAAGTGAAACTTTTAAAAAATCTTCTTGTCTTGTACTACAAGGCCTAGAGCTATGATATTTGGTATGAAGCATCACATAGCGGATCTCTACCAAATAAGTTATACAGATTATTGTCCTGGGGCCATAAATGGCTGCTCAGGGTATCACAAATTTACATAGGCTTATACAGGGAAATCATAAAAAATTATTGTCTAAAACCACATAGCATAGAGCATTGATTATTGGTATATAGCATCACCTAGTGGTCAACAACCTAGTTTGCTCAATTTATGGCCCTAGAGTGTCATATGTTTTAGGTAGGCTAATATAGGGGAACCATAAAGAATCTTCTTGTCTGCAAACACAAGGCTTAGAGCCTTGATATTTGCTTAGAGCCTTGATATTTGGTATTGTAGCATCACCTAGTGGATCTCTCCCAAGTTTGTTTAAATTATTACCCTGTGGTAAAACATGTGGGGTCACATATTTTACATCTAGGCTTATATGGAGAAAACATAAAAAAATAGCATGTGCAAGAACCCTTTTAAAGGCTATGCTAATGTTTCCAGCGGGGCTTAAGGTTTATATTGTGTAGAGTTTCATCTATATCCATACTTTGTATATGCGAGCATTAATTAACAAGATTCCACTAGTTCTTCAATTGTATTTATGATTTTTGTCATTTCAGTGCCTTAAAGACTGCTGTGATAGATCTATCTATTCATCATACACATCCGAGTTATATCCGAGAATCTCTGGCTACAGTTTTACAGTGTCTCAACTTCCCTAGCTTTCAGGTAAATAGTCAAATTTTCCTTTGCATTCCTTTTATCCATTTCTTTCATGAATATTCATGCTAAGCTCCACCCACTATGAATAATTATATAACAGGCCTCCTACTTTTCAGGCTTCTGCAGGATTTCAGGCTTTCACATCTTGAATTTTACTGGATTTCAGGCTTTTTTTCCATTTTCAGTGGTTATACTGCTTAAAAAGGACTATTTTAGGCTTTGACCGTGGGCATTTCAGGCTTTGAAAAGCTTTGTCAGTATGAGGCCTGTATAAATAAACTTTCACGTTTGTACATAGAACAAATAAATTGCTTGTCATGTCCACAAGTGTAGGAACATATCTAATCATATTTCCATATACAAACAAAGTAGTTCCTGATCAGGCAGCTCTTGATCAGGGTCTGCTTTGTTTGCAAAAGTGTTAAAAGGTGTCTCTATGAGGTAAAGGGTTAAGTTAAGGTGTTATAATTCTGGTAGACCACTTTCTCTGTTGCTGTTTTCAAAACAAATCTGAAATTCTGTAAGCGAGGAGCTCAGTGGCTCAGTTGGTAGTGTTAGACTCGGGTCAAAGGGTTGTGAGTTCGACACTCACCGGAGGCACTGTGTTGTGTCTTTGAGCTAGACACTTAATTCTCTGCTAAGTACTTGTTCAACCCAGGACGACAGGAATTTGCCCCGACATGACTGAAAAATTGTTGTCTCTAATGTAAAGCATCATTTGAAACAAACAAAATTAATCATATATTTTTTTTTTATCACATTTGATCTGGTTGAATCTGTCAGCTCGCAAGGACAGAAAAAAAATCAAAGTCTCCCACAAAGTCTCGGAGACATTGATAAAAAACCTTATGTGTCGTAGTTGTGTTACATAAGCAAACTTTGCAGAATCAGTTGCCGCAGAATGTGAATCAGTTGATAAGAGTGGGAGATATCTTATTATCTTTATCTACAGCCAAACTTTGTATATTTGAGCAGTAAAAACTCTGGCAAGTCTGCTAATTTGACCAAAATTGCTTGAGTCGCTTGACAATTGCTTGAGTTGCTCGACAATATGATAAGTGCTAGAATCTCATTATCTGGCTCAATTACTGATCTTGCTAACTTTAAGCAAAATGGAATATCCCACTTTATCAATTGGAATAGTCCAATTTTTTAGCTCACCTGTCACATAGTGACAAGGTGAGCTTTTGTGGTCGTCCGTCCGTTGTTGTCCGTCAGTAAACAATTTTGACAACTCCTCCTAAACCCCTTGTCCAATTTTGAAATAACTTCACACAAATGATCCTTGGGTGGCCCCCTACCAAAATTGTTCAGATGGTTCTGGTCCGTTGCATATCTAGGTTACAGAGGCTAAAAATAGATTTTCCAGATGAAAATTTTAAAAATCTTATTGTCTGAAACCACAAGGCATAGAGTCTTGATATTTGGTATGTAACATCACCTAGTGGACCTTTACCAAGTTTGTTCAAATTATAACCCAGGGGGGATCACATGTTTTACATGGGCTTATATTGGGAAAATGTGAAAAAATATTATTGTCTGAAATCACAAGAACTAAGACTTGATATTTGGTATGTAGCATCACCTAGTAGACCTCTACCAAGTTTGTTCAAATTATACCCCTGGGGCCAAAAATAGCCCCGCCCCATGGGTTAAATGTTTTACAAAGGCTTATATAGGGAAAACGTAAAAAAATCTTCTTGTCTTAAACCACAAGGCCTAGAGCCTTGATATTTGGTATGTGTAGCATCACCTTGTCGACCTCTACCAAGTTTGTTCAAAATATACCCCTTGAGCCAAAAATAGCCCCGCACCTGGGGTCGCATGTTTTACATAGGCTATAGGGAAAATGTGAAAAATCTACTTGGGTGAAACCACAAAGCCTAGAACCTTGATATTCGATATGTAGCATTACCTAGTGGACTTCTACCAAGTTTGTTCAAATTATACCCCCGGGGCCAAAAATGTCACCGACCCCAGAGTCAAATGTTTACATAGGTTTATATAGGGAAATCATAAAAAATCTACTTGTCTGAAACTACAGGGACTAGAGCCTTGATATTTGGTATGTAGCATCATCTAGTAGACCTCTACCAAGTTTGTTCAAATAATGCCCCTGGGATCAAAAATGGCCCAGCCCCAGGGGTCACATGTTTTACATGGGCTTTATATAGGGAAAACATGAAAAAATCTTCTTGTCTGGAACCGCAGGGCCTAGAGTCTTGATATTTGGTTTGCAGCATCATCTTGTGGCTCTATACCAAGTTTGTTCAAATAATGCCCCTGTGGCCAAAAATGGGGCTCCCTGGGGTGGCATAAGCTTATATGACTGGTGCACACAGTACAGACTGTTGAGCGATTCAGGGCCACTATGGCTCTCTTGTTGAAGGGTTATTGGGTGGTATTTTTTATTTTTGCAAATTTTAATATAACATTCTGTATAAAGCAAACAGTGGAGACCCTGATCAAATGCAGCATTTGCTCAGGGTCCGCACTGTTTGCTTATTTCCTATAAAAAGGACGCTAGGCTTATATAGGTAACTATTTTAGTCACCAGATACAATGCTGCAAAGCTGCCTACAACTGAAATGTGATATAGAAGATATTGTTGATCAGTTGGAGAGAGAGAAGTGGATACTGGAGTGGAAGAAGAGAAAAGATGGAGGAAAAGATATAGCTAATGTCATAACAGGTAATTTACCATATAGGCTACCAACATTAAGTTTAAGGCTATCCCAAACTGCAATAAAATGGCCTAAGCAAAGTATAATTGGAAATTCTGAATGTAAAAGGGTATAGACCAATTTGGTTGATTTGGAAAGGGGAAAAAATCCTGGGGAAAGGGTATAAGATTGTTGTTTATTGCATGAGGCTTATGGATATCTGGCAGAGTTCGCATGTGCCTGTCACTAAAAGGTACAGAGTATAAGAAGTTTATCACAAGGTTCAATGTATGCTCAGGAAAATTCCACACTATTATATAGCCTCAGATAAATAGTGCATCTGTGTATTTACCAATAGAAACAGTGTGATTATACATATACAAGTTTATTCACAAGTGTGCATACAAATACTCTTATGAAACAAATGAAGGCTCTGGTGAGACTGGTTAGATTTGCAGGGTCATCTGAGCTTTCACTGGTCGCATATATGTGATAAGTACCATATGGGCCATATGGGCGAAAAAAACTGTCTTCGTGGTTTCCTACAAAACGAGTTTTAAACCAATCTCTTCAGCTACAGAGTCTAGCTAGAAAATTGAAATTTTACCTGTAGCACGTTTACATATATGATACTTTTCAAAATGCAAATAACAAAGGCGCTGATCAGACTGTGCGGATGAGCAGGCTGGTCTGCGCCTGTGTTGTTTGCAAACCTCCGAAGACAGGTTTTCTTGCGTCGAGGCACCTATTCTAATGTATAGTCCCAAATGTTTTTTTCAGAATTCTCATGTACTGGCCCCCTATATGTTTTTTTCAGAATTCTCATGTACTTGCCCCCTATATGTTTTTTTCAAAATTCTCATGTACTCGCCCCCTATATGTTTTTTTCAGAATTCTCATGTACTGGCCCCCTATATGTTTTACAGATTTCTCATGTACTGGCCCCCTATATGTTTTTCAGAACACTCATGTACTGGCCCCCTATATGTTTTTCAGAATTCTCATGTACTAGCCCCCTATATGTTTTTCAGAATTCTCATGTACTCGCCCCCTATATGTTTTTCAGAATTCTCATGTACTGGCCCCCTATATGTTTTTGAGAATTCTCATGTACTTGCCCCCTATATGTTTTTCAGAATTGTGTGCAGCAGTGCAAGAACAGGACCAGAAGCAGCTTCAGAAGTCACTGCCATTATTACAACACAAGCTGTCTAAGACTGGATCAGCCATGTCAGATTGTCTACATACTAAAGATTACGCCCTTGCATGGTATGTAGTTACAGACTTCCAGATAAGAGTGCGTACTGGAAAATTATTTTTTTATTTCTCAACCAAAACATATGTAGTGGGTATTCAAAAGAACGCCTCAATGATTGAGACGGTTCTTTTGAGCACCCAAAACACATGTTTAAATTGATGGGTAAGGAAATAAATGCAATTTTAGGTGCACAAACTATCCTTATCTGGACCTTTGAGTCCAGTAGAGTGTATTGGTTTGACTAGCATTACAAGGTCCTCAAATTTGTTATTAGCTTCTATGTGGGGAGGAAGTGCAGCGACAATCCACGCTGTTCCCATGTTGGCAATTTAGTTTGCCACCAAAAATTGATACCTTATGTAGTTTAGCTTATAATAATTTTGACAGACATATCTACCCTGCCCATACATAAGATAATACAGTTGTAGCATTACACTTCTTCCATAGCAGCAATGATTTTGATTCTCTACCTACTAGTGTCATCTGCTGATAACCTTCTCAAACAGTTTGGACCCAGATCAGACTGGACAAAATGTAGGGCCTGATCTTGATTCAAACTGTTTGACACTCTGATGGTATTCCTGGAAGAATTTTTTTGAAATAAAATCAACAGCTGACAAAGTGCATGCAAAACTGAAATATGTGGTGAAACTTGCAAAAATACTAGCACAAGCTGCCCTTCGGCACTTTCACGGCACGATCTGCTTCTATTGAGTTGTTTTAGCAAAACTGCTATGTATGAGTCAACATACTGTATGTCAATTCTCCATACCAACATAATAAGGGTACATGAACACTCTTGAAACATTTATGTGCACAAATTAACAAAAACAATGCATTCTGTGGTCATGTTATGAAAACTGCATATCAAAAATTCCGCATTCAATTAGAGCATTGACACAATTAAGTTGTTTATAGTATGAACCATTAACAAGTTATATACAATAGAATATGAAGATACAGAATGCACAGGTCTAGATAAACAACATTTTTGTGAATAGTTTTTTTATCTGTCTATTTTAACACTTGTTTTGGGTGCTCAAAAGAACCTACAACATATGCTTTGAGAAATAAGAAAAATAAGTTTTAATTACTCTTATCTTGAGGCATGAGAATGTATCTCCTTTCTCACTGCCTTCATTTTGCTTCTCTGGCTTAATCACAGCTTTTGATTCCCCCTCCTCCCTTAACCCTATATGATTCGATTGAGGTATTGTATGCTATTTACATACTGTGTCATCAGCATTTATACCTGGCCAGTTTTGATGATATGGGTTGGTCTGCAGTCTGTGGTTGTTGCATTTTCTGATCAAACTCACCTACTTTTTGATGATTCTATATCAGAAGAAGGCCAAATCCAATAAAATAAAGTGCTGTTATAGTACATAATAATCTAAAAATTATACAGTAGCTATTCTAGGATGTATTGAAAAGCAAGTATTTTGCTTAAATTTTATATTTTCCCTTTGTTGGTCTACGTATACATTGGTGAAAGTTTTCATGATTTTCCCTGAACTTTACATTTTGAGGCTGATTCTCCACAGAAAGTCAGCCTTAAATATACTGAACAAAAGTGAAAATGAATTGTTTGCCATCTATATACAAAATTATGCAAACCAAGAATGCAATCGAAAGTGCATCTAAATGTTCAAATACTGTGTAATGCATAACAGTAAAAGTTATACGGATGTTGTCACGAGGAAACACATGAAAGCCATTTAAATGTGACAGGGGTCCATTTTTTCAGGTTGCCAATTTGAACGGAAATCTAACACAATTTAGGCCTTTAGAAATGCACTACCTACAAGATCCGACTGCACAAAATGGTAGTCCAGACATGTGACAACCAGAAATGTGAAGGACTTATCTCAAGTGTGTTTTGATTGTTGTTTAGAAAAGCAATCTTAAAAAGCGGATTTTCACTCAAATTGCCAAGTTTAAAAATTTAACACTGAAATCTCCATAGGAAAATCAATGTGTTGTTGCATCTTAGTATGAGGACATTACTAGTCGAGATATGGTAGAAACAATGTGCTGAGAGGTCTACCTGATTTGGCAAAAGAAAATTATCGAAAATTGTGATAAATCGAAGAATTCCAAACTTTTAATATTCCCTATTTGTTTTTGTCAAAGGGAGATAATTTTCAATATTTTACAAATTTGCTAAATTCGAAATTGATTTCTGAGCTTGTTTCAAGTGATTAAGCAGTTTTCTTGTGTTTTTATGCAACACAATTAAGACCAATGTTGATAAGCATAACAATTTAATGTGCGCAATAGCAAATTTCAGTGAATAAAGCTTTAAACACTTAAAGAGACAAAGTCTGCAACTATGAACTTATTTCGAAAAAAAAAACTTTTCTTTTCAAATCATTTGTAAAAGCAGAATTAAGTTAAGTTTTCACAATAAATCTGTTCACTTTAGCTGAAAACTGCACGGAAAAGTGAATTAGCTTATAAAAACAGGTGTTTTTTCTCTTGTTGGTAATTATTTGCGTCCCTCCAATAACTATAGACAGTCAAGTTTTATCATAAATGCTGTTGTTTTGAGACTGATAATTTGTAAAGATTTACGAAATTGGTAAACTGTATACATTAATTTTAGTTTTTTACTGTGTTCTTGAAAAATAGAAACATTATTTCAAAAATAAAAAGATCAAAAGTTACAGACTATGCAGCTTTAAAGGAGTATAACTCATACATCAAACAAGACAAATTGGTGGAGTTTCGACGAATCGTTTGCTGGATGTCTGGGCAGCATTTTTAAGCTTTAGTAAATACTTTTTGTCCAATACTTTCTCATAAAATATAGATAATTGGAGGGTAGCGTTTTCACTTTTGTTCAGTATATTAAAGAATTAGGCAGAGTGTAATGGCTTCTCTGATTGAAATTTTGTTAAGTTTAAAGTAAATTGTTCATTTAAACTTGGAATTGATAATATTTTGAAGGCATACTGCAAGTTTTCAGATTTGAATTTGTAAACTTCAGAATTTGGGCAAATTTGAGCTTTTATCCATATCTAGAAATAAGTGATTCGGGGAGGGGTGGGGTCCAAAATTTGTGCAGGGGGAATCATCCTTTCCCCATATTTAGAATATAGATAAGGAAGTATATCCTTCGGAACTCAAGAAAAGCTACAAAGTTGGTAGGAACAAATAAGTACAAATTGTATATTATCATGTTTTCTTTCTTCCTACAGGTGGAATCAACCTGGCCAGCATTGTGTTCCCTGGGTTACAGTAGATGGCCATAACCTACAGTACTACCTTGACAGATGGACTGTATTAGCTACTAGTTTAAGACAGAAATTAGTTAAATAACTATTACTTTTCTTGGAACTTTTACCTATATATCTATTATGTGAATGTACAGTAAAACCTGTCTTAAGCGGCTACTCAAAAAGAAGACAAAAATAGGATTTCAAGACCATCGCTTAATGCAGGTCAAAAGTATTGCAGAATGCTCCAATGGGAGCATTCTGCAAAACTTTTGACCTTCATTAAGCTACCATCTGTCATTAAGATCTTTGGTTAGTCAATTTATGAGTGGCCGCTTTAGACAGGTTTTACTGTAAAGAATAAGTTATTCCAGTAAAGCATGGCATCAGTTTGGTAATGCTAGCGTTTACCTAGATTAGACAGGGTTTTTTAACCCATTTATGCCGTACATCATTAATGTTTTATCTGGATGGAATGGTCCATTATTCATCAACCATTTTCACACTATTGGAATATTCCATAAAGCTATATACAGTTGATTCTTGTTAACTCTACAATGCATTACTCGATACTAAAGCATACCTCAAAGTGACAACTTGGTCCAGACTTTTCCACCTATATATTTATGCAATTTGACAAGACATTACTTGACTATGGATAAGTTGAAAAGTGACAACTTGGTCCAGACTTTTCCCCCTATATATTTATGCAATTTGACAAGACATTACTTGATTATGGATAAGTTGATGAAACTTATAGCTAGGGCTCGCCAACTGATTACAATGTATTTCTTACCGCATGACTCGACCCCATTTCAAAAGAAAACTGTAAACATCAGGCATGGTTGTCTGTTTTACCCTATTTTAATTGTCCCATTTAATCCAATCAATTGTTTGAACTGATTTAACCCTTAATGCGCCAATCGCAACAAAAGTCATCTGCTTTTCTCGTCTGTTGAAATGTTGAAGAAGCCTCTATTGCAAACAGTGTGGATTCAGATCAGACTACTCCTATAGTGTGTAGATAGGAAATACCAGTGGCGCAGGCCCCCTAGTGGAATCTTTAAAACCTTTAGAAACCTTTAATTTGGTTGCAATCCTTTAAAACCTTTAATTTGGCTGAAAAACCTTTAATAACCTTTATTTTTATTAATAAACCTTTAAATTTTGAAAGATCAGATTGAACATAAAAATAGACCATACTTTTGTTACAAGTAATGACTGTGACACAAGAGCCTTTCAGAAAGCTTTACATTGTGTGTATACCTACCTTTTGCACCAGGGTGACTCTTATAGCCAATTTTTCTGATGCTAATAAAAAAAGATTAAGGTAAGGTAAATATAAATCCTTTTTGGTTTATTTCTTGCTTTACATCCATGCTAAACAGCTGAGGTAATGTCTGAATGACTAGTTGATCCTAACCACCCTTTTCCTAGGCCAGCTTAACCCATATCCTCTTACTAGTACTCAGTGCTCATCTTTCACTAGTAAGGCTAACTGACAACTAGTGAAAGAATGTGCCGGACCTGGGAATAGAACCTGGGAATACAAAACTCCAGACGTAAGGTCGGACACCCTACCAACTGCAATAACTGCACCAATAAATATTAATGGATAGCATCTATTGGGTTTACTGACTAATGAATAATGTCCTGATTTTCTAATGTCATTGTCTAAGGTTGTCAAATCTAAACAGTGTTTTCTACATCCCAAGACTAATACAGACAAATTCTATCTTTAAAAAAGAGCATACAATAAATGGTTGCAATATCCTCTGAAATTGTTCATTTAATGAAGGTAAAATTGTCCTTACAAAATAACCAGAGATGGCTTCTCCTGCTTCCTTGGTATTCAAAATTTTCCGGGGGAGGACCCCCCAAACCCCTCCCGGATTAGAAAATATGGGATTTATTTTTCAGTTCAACACTGCTCAACACAAGCCTTTAGTTAAAAAGATGAGGTTTTTAACTAGTGAGTAAACAACAAGAGTATTTTTCTATTGATTTGTAATTATAGCTATAATGGGCTATATGCTTATTGGCAAACAATTTTCTGCACACCTTTCATACCTTCATCTATCATAACATGGATTTAAAGATCAGGATCCGATAAAAATACTAGAAAATTTGATGTTAATTTGCTCTTTATTTTTTGTTAGAATTTCAATGAAACAACCTTTATTTTGCCTAAAATAGCCTTTATAAAAAACCTTTAACTTCATGAGGGTCTGCTAGGGGGCCTGAGTGGCGTTTGACCACAAAATACAAACAGGTGATAAGAGAAACTTTACACAATCTTCATGGGCCAAACCACCCAGTATTGGTCGTAAAGGTGTTTATGGCAAGAATCAAGGAGGAGGGCACTGGTGAAAGTATTGGTTAGCTACCTCAGCTTGCAACTGTAAAGGCTTTTTATTGTCACTGGCAAATAAAGATTACACTTCCTAGATCACTAATCATTCCAGACCATTATTTGTGCAAACAAAATTCAGATGAAAAAAATTAGACATTTTTAGATGAATTTAGAAACTTTTCGACAAAATTTAAATGAAATGGCGTTTTTAGGGATATGGCTTTTAGAGGAAATGTCCTTTAGACGAAATGTCGTGGATGCATTTTTAAATTGTAATATTCATCACACCAACTGAAAAAAGATGCTCTCATTGGTTGATACTCAGAATGTCCATACAATCTTATTAAACATGAAACTAAACTTGAAAACATACATGTAAATGGCAGAGAACCAGTCTGTGCACTGGGTCTAAAAATGCAAAATGTATTAACGACCTCATCTCGAATATAGGTCAACCCCCGATGTACAGTATTTGTAAATTGCTGTCACTATCATTGTTTACATGCCTTGCACACAGTAAAGAAGTGCATTATAAAATAACCCACTAAATCCGAAAGGACTTTACAGTAATATCACGTTATTTAAATAAAATATTTGTAACTTTTCCAATTCCCATATCTGGACATGATAATAGTCTGTTTCATATATTTCGACAATAGTCTTTTTTGGCCGTTATACGGTTATATTCCCAATGCCAAAACGTTTCTTTTCTCCTATGTTCGGATGAAAAAATCCCTATTTCAAGTTGGAAAATATCAAAGAAAAAATCATCGTTATGTCGAGTAAATTGTGTTTAAAATTGTTTGTTTATTTGGGTTCCAGTTCAGACATTTTCAACCGACCGACTATCGGCATATCAGTCGTGCTACTACGATGTAAATCCTCTTGTTGCATTATAAGGGCCCAAGGGTGTTGCGCCCTCTAACGATCGGCATATCAGCCGTGGTTTACTTCTTTGCTTCAACAGGTAATTTCCCCTGTAAGTACAACAATCAATTAAAACTTGTTCTCTGGATGCATAAAAAGATAAATACCAACTAGCTGATACAATTAAGTAGCTTAATTTCGTACATCTGTGTGTAAGAATGGAGATGGAAATGATAAAAGCTAGATGTTATTTTGACTATCTTAACTGTCTCTTGTCTATTCACACCTGAAGGAGCTGTTACTTTGGTGTAAGCTTCTGTAGTACCAAGTGCCCCATCCCACTTCTTCAGTTTTTCTAATTAATTCGCATTTTATGTTGGCTGGGGAAAGGGCTGAGGTGAACGGAAAGTAGTAATGTATAAGGGAACCCCTGCCAAATGTTTTTTCAGTGTGTTGACTTAGTCATGTTCATGCAAATGATATAAAGGGGAGCCCCGCTCAAATTTGTGTAGGGTGGGTTTGAAGAATGACTTTAAGCAGTTAATAGGAAATCTAAGCCTACTCTGCGCTTTCAAAATGCTTAGCTGTCGGAATTTTCGTGGGCCCATGACCCCATGTACCCTCAAAAAATTGTGCCCTCTTTATTTTGCCCTATGTACCCTCAAAATATTAGTGGTAGCCCTGGTAATATTCAACATTGCGCAGTCTCATATAATACATCATGCATGTTAACAGTACAGCTAAATTCAGATTAAATATGATGTGTTTTATGATTAGACAATATAGCTAACAACACTAAAAATTCTCAATTGTAGGCGTTTTCGCGCTATAATACCCAATTCTAGGGGTATGTGTCATTGTCCCAAATGGTGAATATAAACCATTTATTTCTAAAAAAAAAACTTAACAAGTGAATTTAATTTGTTCCATTACAATGACGTCAAATTAATCGCAAATTTGCATGTAACCTTTGGGTTCAGGCGATTGAGCTTGCCCTAGCCGGCATATGCATTTTCTTTCAATAGCAGTGTAACTATAGGTAAAGTCTCTTCTATCATTTAAGAGTAGTTAAATGGTCACATGTGCGGATCCAGAGGGGGGATAGAGGGTCCGGACCCCCTCCTGGAAAATCAAAAGTTCTATGGGTTTCTAGAATTAGCATATGGACACCCAGCCCCCCCCCCCCCCCCCCCCCCCCCCTGGAATAGGTTTGACCACCCCCCTCCCGTTTCTTTGAAATAAACCATTGATAAGCCGCTATAAAACTGTAAAAGTTGAGGACAAAAAAGACAAAAACGTTGTCAGAGCTGTTTTCTGGCAGTCGGGCCTGGACCACCCTGGCAAAAATTCCTGGATCCGCGCATGGGTCAGTCAGCGTCCAAACTCGGGCCACTATCGAACTGCTAGCAAAATATCATTTGGATGGCATTCAGTGGCAGGCCGATAATGACCCGATTGTACGTGCTTACTGGGTGTCGATCAGTTTTGAATCCTACATGTATTTATTCCTTGATCCTGGCTATGTTCTTTTCTGGTGTTCGGTTTGTTTCAATGAACGTTTAATTTTACATTAATTTATTGTCACACCCCCCTCCTCCCCCCCCCCCCCCCCCCCCCCCCCCCCCGATTTTCTTAAAAACTAAGGACTTAAAACATTGTTCCCCAACCCTTACTGGTGAATGCCTAAAATTAAAAAGAAAGATTCGGATGCACATCGCTCAGTGAAAAGAGTTAGATGTGCACAAAACCAAGCGAAAGAGAGGCAGAAACAGGACCACAACTTCGCTGGTTTTAGATTCCAGCATGCAAAGGGGTAGATGGGAATTTCGTCTAAACCAGCGAATTTGGTTGCGTTTATCGTCAGTATTTGAGAGCCGCCGAATATCTTTTTTAAAGATATTTCTTGTTGTTTCTATTGATGATGAAAATAAAAAATAGTAAACAACCTATGCTTTCTTTTTTAGCTCACCTGAGCCATTGGTTCATGGGACTATTGTGATCATTGGATGTCAGTCGTACATTGTCAACAATTGCTTCAAAGGACATCTCCTAAGCTACAAGCTTGATTTTGACCAATCTTGGCACGGATGATCCTTATATGACACTATTTAATAATTGTTCAAATAGTTCCAGTCGGTTGCATATCTAGGTAACAGGCTAAACATAGATTTTCGAGATGAAAACTTTAAAAAACTTCTTGTCTGAAACCACAAGGCCAAGAGCCTAGGTATTTGGTATATAGCATCATATAGGGAACCTCTAACAAGTTTCTTCAAATTATGCACCTGGGGCCTAAAATGACTCAGCCCGGGTGGTCACATGTTTTATATAGGCTTATATAGGGAAACATGAAAAAATATTCTTGTCTGAAACCAAGAGGCCTAGAGCTTTGATATTTGGTATGATTATTATCTAGTGGACCTCTACCAAGTTTGTTCAAATTATGCCCCTGGGACCAAAAATGGGCTTGCCCCAGGGGTCACATGTTTTAAACATGAAAAAAACTTCTTGTCTAAAACCACAAAGCATAGAGCCTTGATATTTGATGTTTTTTGGCTCGTCTGTCCATATGTCCATCTGTCTGTCCGTCCGGTATCATGGTCATTCTTAGTCATTTTCATTTGGATTTCTTCCAAATTTCATATATCGATAGCTTCCATCAAACTCTCGTTCAAGTTTGAATACTGGTTTTGTCCGACAAAGGATTACCAAGATGGGCGACAAAATGGCCGCCACCTTTCAGTGTCCACTGTCATGGTCACTCTAACTTAGTCATTTTTAATCAGATTTCTATGGATTGCTTCCATCAAACTCTCGTTAAAGTTTAAATACTGGTTTTGTCCGACAAACGATAACCAAGAGGGCCAACAGGATTGCCGGCGCATGTCAGTTTGCACTTGTGGACACTCTTACTTAGTCAATTATAACCAGATTGCTTCCAAATTTCATCTATGGATTATTTTTATCAAACTATCGCTCAAGTTGGAATATAACCAAGATGGCCACCACCAGTCAGTTTGCACTTGTGGACACTCTAACTTTAACTTTATCACTTGATTTCTTCCAAATTTCATATATGGACTACTTTCACCAAACTATTGTTCATATGTCTGAATATGGGTTTTGTCTGCTTAACGATACTCAAGATTGTTGCCAAAACAGACATTCCATTTCACTGCAGGGCATTATGGGGGGCCCTTTGTCGGTGTCCGACTGTTCTAGTTTGATTTAACTTAGTGAATCGATAGACTTTGGTTATGATCTGAGTAATACTCAAGATGGACCTATAGGTGTTGGAGAAATGGGATTTATATTTTGAGGTTAACATCTTCTCCTTGTGACAATGATTCAGGTGAGCGATCGAGGGCCAAAGGGCCCTCTTGTATCTCATTTCTCACGTCAATTTATGCTCCTGATATCGATCTATTAATAGATGAGTTGAACATATTTTTCACTCGAATAATGGTAGCTACTACCTAATGATTTAGATACCTCATACTACTGATAACTCAACACAGTTTTCCAGTCCCTTTGGAGTTTTGTGTGTGTGTGTGTGGTGGGGGGGGGGGGGTTAGTGTGGGGAGATAGGATCATAATACCACTTAAAACTGCCATCATCGGTCCGCCATTTTAATTGCATGATGGCCCAATATTGAACGCTGGCTTGGTAGCTTTGTGAATTGTATGGGACCCGGACCAGTATTGCTAAGAAACCCTATAATTTTGTGATTTTTCAGGGGGGGGGGGGGTCCAGACCGCCTCCCCCCTCCCCTCTGGATCCACACATGTATTGAGTATTGAGAAATCACTGTTGATAATTTCCAAAAATATTGTATCTAAAGACTTCTTTTGTCTTAGCAAACAGTACAGTTTGTGGCATTTCATCTGCGTCCTCGCTGTTTGCAAAAGTTTCTGCTTAGGGGTCTCCTGTCTTTAAGAGACTCATTCTATAAATACCCACAACATAACTTTAAATAGTTATCTGGATAGTGGGTGCATGACAGTTCGTCGAAAACCATTTCGTCGATATGACAATTGGTTGACTTTTTGTCGATGTAACTTTCTGTAGAGTACGACGTTTGGTCGAAAAAAATAGTCAGAAACGACATTCCGTCGAAATTGCCGAGTTATTTTTTTTATAAAAAAAAAATGGAAAAAAAATAGATCTATATTTAAAGAAATCGCTTTGGTTTGTTTACCTTTTTCGCCTTGCTGACGTACAACTTACAAAGGCACGCTCAATTATTATTATAGGAAAGGTTGAGTGTGGCCTAAACTGTTGTTGTTACGGTCGGCCGTGGCCGGCCATATATATAACCTTTGTGCAAATCACACATCAAATTCAGGTTTTGACCGAACCTTTATGCCGTGCTCAGGCTATTTTTATGCACTGCCGAACAACGAGCGGGGTACCAAATATCATGGATTAATCTACAGCGTGAAGCAAAACTGTCCGTGAATCTGTAGTGCTACCTATAGCACGAGGCAATCTAATTTGCGAATTTGATTTTCTCTTTACTGTTAGCATAACCATTGTGCAGTCCATTGAAACACCCGAAAACACCCGAACCTCCCCAAACTAAAATCATCCCCTTTATCATAAATTTTAGAAGAAACAATGTCATTTGTTATGGACAAGTTAAAGTCCAAAACGGAGCTTCAGTATCAGTAGAATTCGCCATATTTTACTGAAGTTCAGTAGGATATATCTGACCTACCATTGGTTAAAAATAAGGATTATCAATATTAAGTAAGTGATCTAAATATCTGGAGGTGGAGTAAAAAGCTTCAATAATATCAGTTTGATTACTGTTTGACAGACAACATGAAGTCTCTCTCATAACAGAACAAAAACAAATCTGCAACAAGAGGAGCACAATTAGCACCCATTGGAATACCTACAATTTGTCTATATAATTTGGAGCCAAATCTTATAAATACATTGTCCAAAAGATAATGGATAAACTTGTCTTGTGTTTTATCTCTGGTATGTTTTGTCCTGTGTTGTTGATATAGCCCAAGATGTGCTGAAAAACTATGATAAACCTAAATCACTAAACACTCTCTTGTGTTGTCATTGCCTACAATCTTTCACATCGGCTTTCTTTTCTCTGCTATTTCCTTTTTCCATCTTACATACACTATAAGGATTGTGTCGTCATGGTCAAGAAAACTCCAATTGTGCTTAAAATGATAACCAAAACATACTACATGTACGTCGACACAACATTGAATCAATGTTTATTTAATGTCGGGGCGTTGATTTAAAGTTGTTTCAACATTGGATTTTAGTTGGGTGGATTTTGGATGTTGGATTTTGGTTGTATTGACGTTGGATTTTGGTTGGATGAATGTTGGATTTTGGTTCTTAAGACGTTGGCTTTTGGTTCTGTGGACGTTGTATTTTGGTTGTGTGGACGTTGTATTTTGGTTGTGTGGACGTTGTATTTTGGTTGTATAGACGTTGGATTTTGGTTGTATGGACGTTGGATTTTGGTTGTATGGACGTTGGATTTTGGTTGGTTGGACGTTTGAGTTTGGTTGAGTGGACGTTGAATTTTGGTTGTGTGGATTTTGGTTGTGTGGACGTTGGATTTTGTCTGAATTTGACGTCTAATCGTCATCAGAAACATACATCAGTACAACGTCAGATTTGTGTTACAACTTTAGATTATGACGTCAAAACAATTTGCAAATACAACCAAACTACAAAGTAGATACGGCGTCAGGTTCTGACGTCTATTTAATGTCAGTCTGACGTCAAATGTTTGCTGGGTTGTGATTTATATGGACATTGTAGCAATGCCTTTTAATATTGTATATATGTAAATAGATATTTAAAGAGGGTCGTTAAGGTGTGACACCCTCTGAAAATAATGTATAAATAGAATAAATAAATAAAAAGTCAAACTAGTCCTGGTATTACAGTGGCTTCTGACTGAAATCAACTACCCAGCCAGCATACAATGTCGGGCCACTATCGGCCAACCTGGTGGGTCGATGGCCATATGCTTAGTGGGTTTTACTTCTATTTTCAAGTTTCTTGAATTGCGCGTTATTCGGCCAATAATACAATGTAATCGAGATTAATTGTGTTTCATTTTGGGAATACTTTAGTGCAGAAACGGAAACAGAGGGAAAAGTTGCGCAAATCAATAATGAGCATCCTAGTTAATTTGGCTAAAATACGGTGCTTCAGCGACTTTCTTGGATTTATTACCTCTTTAATCTTCCGACACGCAGAAAAAGAAACTGAACTAGGCATATCTGGTAGAACATTTGAGCTTTGACATGTGATTTTCAACAATGTGGCATTTTGACAAGCGTAGACGAGCCTGTGCAGCCTCCTTTTAAGTTAAGAAACTGCAAATGATGTTCAATCAGTACCTTTACAGTCATAGAATATTCAAGCGACTATCCAAGGCTCTGACCAGACTGCGCATATGCGCAGGCTGCTTTGAGTCTTTGCTGGCCGCACATACCACATTTTTGGAAATCTCATGTTGCGGCTTATTTGGATTTTGAAAGATAGTTGTCTTAGATGTTTACGCCTGTCGTATGCTTTTACGTGACCGTGTTTGTTCGTCATTAAATGAAAATAAAAAAAAATCGAGTCCTTATAGTTCAATATGTTGACGAAAAGTAGCCATGTTGACAAAGCCATTTATTATTAGTTTAGTGCAAAAGGGCGCTTGTCAAAAACAAACGCTATCCTTGAGACTTGTCTCGCCTTAGTTTGTTATAACATTCCATAACGTAACATTAAAAATGAAAAACAAACAAACAACAACACACAAACAAACAGAGAACCTCCAGGTCTTTTATCACTCACTTAAGTGCCAATTAACCGAACGTAACATTAAACAGTTTCGTGCAAATCCCAACTGGTTGGTACTATACATGTTTTCACTACTAGTAATCTATTTTGTCATTGACATTTTAGTCTTCTCTCACCATGAAAAAACTAGACTCTGTAACCTTCTGACCCATGGTTGGAATTTACCAAACTTGCAGAGACCCATTGTTAGGAGATGGAAAGGGTGATTCGATTTTAGTGCTCTACCTAATTTTCAAGGCGACATTAAATTAGCTATAATATCTTAACATCTCACTTTTGACCAAAAAAGGCGTGTCTGCGTCCTTTCTGTTGAACCGAAAAATGTATTGTTGAATCAGATGTTATTTACGAATCGTAACAATGTGATATGATAGAGATCGCTAGATAGTGACCTTGACCCAATTTCTATTTATAAAGACTTAAGAAACCTCCTTTACCTATAAGTGTATTTTGACCAAACGTACTCGTAAACATAAATGGTATATGGGGAAGAAAGATTTGATTTGAGTGGCAACATTAATTGAAGTGAATCGGAAATGCAAGCCCCTATTAAACCAAAAACATCTGCCACAAACCCGATCAAAATCAGGTATAAAATAAGAAAGTTATGGCGATCCGAAAGTCAACAATCTGTCTTGTATGCAACCGACGGGGGCCACCATTTTGAATAAAGAGGTACGTGCATTAAGGGGCAAATTTGGCCTCTTGAGCCAAAAACTGAAAATTGCTTTTCACCAATTTCACCCAATTGGTCTATTGGAAGAATGGTCCGAGTGTAAATTTCAGGCATTTATTTTCCTTTTTCCGTTGCTATGGTAACAAAAATGGCCGACAAATTAGGCTTAAAATAGAGAAATTGTCATTTTGAGCCAAATTTAAGGCTTTTTCAGACCGATTTTTAAGAATTAGATATCAGCACACGCGAATACCAAAAATACCTTCTAATATATTGTGTGCCGTGATAATTCACACCCTCTGTTAAAATATCTTTTCGGTATTTGCTTGTACTCTATGTTAATTTCTCTGTCAAATGTCTTATTTTTTTTCTCCAAAATGGTCACTCCCCTATTTTCAGCCTATTTTGTCGGCCATTTTTGTTACCATAGCAACGGTACAAATAGAATCAATCCCAGACTTTTACACTTGGGCTATTGTTCTAATAAACTAATAAGAAGAAACTTGTGAAAAGCAATTATCATTTTTTGGCCTCATAGGGGCGGGGGGCAAAATAGCCTCTTAATGCACGTACCCCTTTAATTAACTTCTTGTAAATTTTGAAAATCCCCATTTTCACTGCAATATGTACAGATTATTTTAATAATCAACTATTATCGACAGAAAAATCAATATAAATGCTAACACAGTTTAAAAATTAAATAGCAGAAAACTAGTTATGTTTATGCACATTCATGTAGGGCTGTGTGACGTCATTCAGTCTAAAATGATTGCTCCCATTACTTTTAACTATCTTCTTTACGAAATATGTGACCTTGTTATTTTTCATCAGAGTTTAATCTTGTTTGCGTCAGATTGCATGGTTTGATAAGGATTTGCATTTCAAATTCACTTGCTTTCAATGTTAAATACCGTCACATCAACAAGTTGAATATCTTAAGTTTTAATCAACAGGGCCACACCATATCTCTGAAACAAAATGATGTATAGATTTTGTCCACAGATTACATGTTGTTGCATTTAGAAAACAGACCTATAGTTGTAAAAAGTGCACTGGTTGGCTCAAAAGGTGAGTGGAAGCATAGGGGTCCGGCACGCTTTTTGGTTGATTTGGGACACATATCGGTCGAAACAAAGTCACATGTGCATACTCATTTATTGTCATGTGTCTTAGTTGAACTTATTGACCTTACAAAATGAGCAAAAAGTGAAAAACAACTTTGAAAACTTTCTGATGTTGCACTGTCAACTTTGTTTAGTAATTCATTGGGGTCATTTTGGGTTGATTTTCTGTCCAAATTGACCCTTTACCTTAATAATGAACTTGACCTTAATAAGAGGAGCCATTTCAGATGGATATATGTGTACGTATTAGTTGGTTAAAATCTTTACTATTAAATCCGACAAAATTAATGACACTTTTAAAAATGGCATATGAAACTGCAGCAACATACCATTTCACAGACATGCCTTTACCAAATTTATAGCTTGCCATTTATAAAATAATATGTTGAACTAGTATTTTTTTAATTTTGTCAATAATATGATGTTTTCTCAGACCGTTTGACCTTGATGTTTCTCTTTGACTGACATTGACCTTGCAGTATCCTGGCTGTTGTAGTTTTATTCTCCATCTAAGCCTTTTGAAAAAATGTGAGCAGTCAAAATATCGGTGACCATAGCCCCGCTGAATGGAAAATAGTTTTGCTCTTAACCACATCCAGCTGTTACAGAGTATTAGCTTTTGTCACCTGAATTAGCAGAAATTGCTCTAATTTACACCAAACAACTTTTATATGATTTAATGTGTTAAGAAAGGATTAGATGTCCCATAGCTAGGAACAAGTAATTCTTGCATTGTCAATGGGGTGGGTGGGGCAATTACACATTAGTTTCATGATAATAAAGCTCATGCATCTTCAAGGTATAGTATATTGTAAAGTGGTGCAATAATCTTATATGAGTGAAGTTTATGGGTTTTCTGATATAAAATAAAAGTGATATGTTCACTTTTCAATTTCCTTTATTTTGCTGTACCATGATTTTACCAGTAATAATTATGCGTAAGGGTGTGGTTGTTAAAAGGGTTCCATAGACTAACTTTTGGGTAAATAATGCAAACAAACAATATAAATGTGCTTTAAAATGTTTACTGATTTGAACAAAAGGTTAGGTATCAAGGCCACATACCTGTAATTGTAAAAAGGGCACTGATTAGTCCAAAAGGTGAGTGGAAGCTCAGCACTTATCTCACTGCTTTTGTTGATTTAGTTTATATGTTTGTATAAGAAAAAGGACCTTGCATTTTGATATTTTTTCAGTGAAATGTGCCTTCCATGTAGAGTGCCCACCTTCAGGGACCAAAAAAGGTAAAACATGGTAGCTAGCAGGGTATCTCATTCTTGTTTATTGATTAAATAAGGTCCAATCTGTAATTCTATGTGAGCCTCATTGTGCTTTAAGGGTTGTGAGTACTATATCTTACTAAAAAGCTATAATAGAGGTATATGGAAAAACGTTTACGTGTCTGGACCCTGGAGACACAATAAGGGATTGGTTTGAGTTTGGTGACATCATAAGAAATCTAACTTGTTTCGCCAGTCTGTGAACAACATAATGCACATATTATCCAGCGCCTTTACAAAGTCTGATCAACGCCTTCATTTTTTCGCGGTTTAAAAGTATAATATCTATACATGCCAAATGTTTGATAATTCTGGACTGGCTCTTAAGAATGCTGCCAGGCTGTAAACCCCGAAGCCGATGCCTAAATATTGCACAGCCATGCATATCAGTTTCAAACTGCTCTCATTTTGTCAAAAAAAACCCGGTTTAGTTTAAACATATTTTATATCAACTTCATGACATACACATTACAAAACGATTAGAATGGAAGCTAAAATCTTATCTAGTTCTTCTCCTGATTCAGCTGCACAAATGTAATGGCACTTATTCAGTGTTCATATGTAAAATGCGCAAAAAGCAAGTAGCAAAGAAACATTTTTAATAGAATACATTACGGCAACCCCGCCTGGTAACTATTAATCATTTGCTCAGCTGAAATATGTATTTTACTCTGTAAGAGATTATCCACATTTATTGATGTGAAATGAATTGCTACAAATTTCTAGATCATTTGTTCATTGTCTTTAGACATCATTACAAAGGCGTGTTATCGCATAAAGCAATTTTGAAGAAACAAGCAAATAAATGTACATTACCATGTGCTAACGATTGTCGTATAGTACAACCAAAGGTAGTTTGAAGGTTAATAATAATCAATGTAATGACAAACATGTACAAGAGAGAGAGAGAGAGAGAGAGAGAGAGAATGATAAGTGATAAATGAGCAGGCTTGAGACTAAAATTAGAGGCATGCACTAGTAGTTAATTTTTGAACAATCAAAATTTGTTTGATCAAGGCATGTTTTAAGTTTTAAGGATTAAGATTGGAAACGCTTCCTTTCAGTAATATATTTTTGGACTGCTTCAAAAATGATTGTATTTATGTGCGAAGTCAGCAAATGGCTTCCAAATAAGATAATATGAAGAGTAACTGAAGTATGCTGAGAGATTTTGCGATAAGGCTCTGCTGTCTGTTCACAGTAGAGTCGACAACGCATAGAGAAGTGGTCAGTATTTTCCACATTACCACAGAGACAGAGAGGGGGGTCTGTGGTTGGTTTCAAAGAGGTCACCGTTAAGTGAGCTACGTTTTGTGCGTAATATGGTGTAAAGTACCTGAGTACGCATATTACCTGCATAAAAATAGCCAGGGATGGTATTAATATCAGAGTTCAATTTGCGCTTTAAAATGAAAACATAATCACTGTTGTTTCCCCCTCCCGTAGGCAAGTTATTCCATTCTCTAATAGAAGAGGACAAAAATTGCAATATTGAGTAGTCTGAGAGTCTATTGTCTGACTATTTTGTGCATTACGTAGATTGTATCTTGATAGAGTGTTGACAGTAGGGGGAATCAGCGAAGAAAGATATTATGGAGAGAGATTATTAAACATTTTATAGAGAAGTAAAAGTAAGTGCTTCCTTCGCCTAGTTTCCAAGGGTTCCCAGTTTGCTTCCTCGTGAAGTGCATGTAATGACTCAAGTTTAGTAGCTCCATGACAACCTGAGCTGCATATGTCTGTATAATGTCAAGTTCTTGCTTCTAATAGTTTGTACAGTTGGCCCAGACGACATCTGCGAATTCTAGTACTGGTCTTACGAAGGTAAGATAAATAAGTTCAAGAGATTTTTTATCAAGACTAAACTTCAAGCTTCTCATAACATTTATTCTACCCATGGCTTTATCCTTGACATAATCGACATGCTTATGCCAAGTACAATCGTTGGAAAGAAATACACTGAGTTGTTTATGAGATTCTACTTCCATTATAACTTGATTGTCCATAAGGAGAGGTGGATGTACAGGCTTATTAAGTTTTCGAGAGGCAAGAAGGAATCAGTCTTTTTTCTTGGGATTAAAAGAAACTAGCCAAATTTTTACCCAAGTCATGGTTTTCAAAATCCAGATTGGGAGTTCAGCAGCGATATCTGGATTTTCAACAATTATAAACAAGTTGGTATCATCAGCAAAGGACAAATGTTGGACCCAATATTTGTTACAATTACAATGTCGTTAATTAAAAAGAAGAAAAAGGTGGACTAAGAATCGAGCCCTGAGCAACACCAGGTCGTCCGAACATTCCCCTGAGGGTTTCTTAGCAATTCTGGTCGTGATCCCCGAAAAGTCACAACGGAAATATTTAAACATCGATCCGTCCCGTTATGTATTATGGTATTTGTAGAGGCACTTCAGGTTCTGAATGTGCAATGTCAGGATTTGTCAGAGGTATATTATTTTTTTTCTCCAAATGTTTGAATAGGTTTCCTATTTCCTGGTCTGCCAGGGTTCTTAGTATAAAATATAGATATACTGAGGGAAAATAGTTTAGCAATTATTTATAAAGGGGTTTGTTATAGGTGATCTTTGAAGCATTAGCTCTTTTTAATTAGCAGGTTCGCAAACATGTCAGTTGTTTGAAAATGACCTAATGGCTACCCGCAAGTGGTCAAAAGAAACAAATTCCGACTTCATAGTGAGAATTTGATCTGCTGAGCAATTTAATTTCAAACGTTATTCAATTGAAAGGGAGGTAATTTGGAGAAACACGATTTTCAACTAAACACTGTACAAAAAGGGTAAACTAAACATTCAGTTTTAAACTGTTTTTCACTATCTTGCTTTTGGATCTAAACATTCGACAGAAAAATGAAACTTTAAGTTGAAAACTTTTCACACTATCTCCAGATAAGCTGTTTTAGCAAGGGGGCATAAAATCAGACTTTACATTATGTGAAATGTCAACCTGTTAATACAATACAATACAAATTTATTAGCATATCAGCAAAAAACAATGCCTTTGGCTATATACAATATAAAGCAATATGACACATCTAGCTAGTCTGTTATACAAAAACACATGCACAGTTGGCTGCAGAGACAAACGTCACCACTCCATCCGTTACTAACACACATACGCATGTTCTTACGCATATTTATTAGGGACTGGGATGGGTCAAATTAAGATGTTTACGTCGTCTTTGCAACCATCCGTGTCATGTGAAAGAAAGTTAATAACTACATTATTTTCAAGAGATAGCTAAGTCTTCAAGAGTTTGAGATCTCAAGGTGTTTGCAGACTTAATGAATTTTGACAATTTAAAAAGAAATATTTTGGAATTTGTAGCCATAATAGTAATCGTTTTCGTGAACGTTTGTCAACATATATATTTGACAATATGAAATTAAAAGCCCTATTTCGTCTAAACTGTGAATCCTCAAAGTATATTGCTAAACTTTTTCCCCTCAGTATATATTGTCAATGCTATTACATGACGTCGCGTCAACCAAGAACAATTACATCGATAAACCACTAGTGATTTACATAAAAGTATCACTTAATGACGCTTTTAACAACATTGCAGACAAACTGCCAAAACATTAACGCTTTCCGCCAAAGCTGCAATTTCAAAGTAAGTTTAATACCATATGATAAACAGAATCTATAACATTCGTGCTACCGTTGCGAAAAAGCGAGGAATTTTTTGGGTAACAATACTTTACAAATTTATTATTCTTGTGAAGAAAATTATTCATTAAAACCGTCACTGAAATAATGTTCGGGTGGTGCTTAACTTTTGACGCTGTATATACATGTACGATACTTTCCAGTAAACGGTTAAACAGTTGCAATGAGCAGACTGCGCGGATGCGCAGGCAGGTATGTGTCTTTGTTGTTTGTTACCCCCCGAAGCTAGATTTTCTCGCGTCGTGGCCCATATCAGAATCGCAATATCGACATTCGTTGACAATATATTAATGATGTTTTACTGATTTCGATTGTTGCTTTGATGACTTCTTTGTGTTCATATAGTTATTGTCTTGATAAAAGCAGATCTATTTACTTTTAAATTAATTAAGGTGAAAGCTGAGTGTGACATTGTCTTTCATAATGCACTGATTAAAAAAATGGATAATTGAATTTTCCGAATACATCGAACACCAAAAGAAACGCATACAACGTAAGCGTGAAAATTCTTGGAAACTCCTTGTCGAACTATGTGCAGGTCATAGGTATAAAGTCATCAATTGGCCGTGATTCAAGAAAACCTATCTTCGAGAGCATCATGCCCAAGTTAAAGCTATTACAATTATTTCGTTGGTGCTGTGACTGCGCTGCATATGCTAAATTGCGTTGGGCCTCACTGCGCCGTCATTTTAACTGAAAAAGTCAAATGTTACAGGCAGTATCACAGTTGCCAATCAGACAGAGTAGACCCGCAGACTGGTCTGCGCCTTTATTCTTCATCGGGTGGACAAGCCTCATTGTACCTTTCGCTGTAGGTCGTACATACTTGTCTTTTGAATTTCTGAATTTACAGTAAATGGCCGCTCGTGTAAGCTCATCTATTTACTAAAAACAGCTATCATCATAATTTGCTGGAAACTGATGCATGTATTCATCATTAGTGCAGTATTAATCCTAATTCTAGTTTATCAAGAGCTCCGACTGGTTCGTTATGAATTATTGATAAGAATTGTCAGGCCGTTCATCCATATTTCTCACATCATATACGTTCATTACGGTTCTCAGATAGTGTTACGGAATCTACATGTATGTTATGCCAAAATATCCACTAGACCAGAATATAGCACCAGCACGCGGATCTTGCTCTCTGACCGAGGCATTATACGAAGACTTGATTCCCTGGGAAATTTGGGACCGAACACTTAACGTTTCCTGTTCCTCATTTTATATAAGTGTTTTCCAACAATAAATGGAGAAATTTCCACAAAACTATCCTGACGATTAAGCTGCTAAAATGTAATCGAATAGATCTATTTATAAAGCACCCGCCTTGAAATGCAGAGTTCGGTTGTAGACTTGATTAAGCCAGGTGTCTACAATATCCAGATTCATTTGAAACTTTCACATAAATTAAATGTGTATAATCGCGTGCATTGTATGAAACCGGTGTAATTTTGCACAAGTTTCATATTTCTCACATTACCTGTGGGTGTAACAACAATCTAGACTTGTCGAAGGCATTAAAGTGGTTTATTTTTTAAAACATGTTGTCCGCTCATTTTGAAAGTATTGGTGAAGTTGATTTACACGGCACTATTCTATGAAAGGACAAGGCTAACTTTATTATGGACACCAGCGATTAGGCAGTTTTATTGTAGAAATTTGAAATTTCGGCATGAGACGCGGGCTTTTTTTGACATCTACATGTATCTATCTGCTTTTCTGCAGTCAACAGGAGCATATTTCGCATTTTTTTTTATAGTTTCCTATAAAATTGAAAGAAAATGTATTTTCTTTTCTCTGAGAAGCAATATATTCACATTGTATAGATTAAAAATGATTAAACAATTCAAAAAGAGCCGCGGCATGTGATTTCCGACACTGTGGTATTTTGACAAGTGTAGAGTCAGACGAGCCTGTGCATGTTCATTTTAAGCTTGGAAACTCCACAAGCTGTTCTGTCAGTAACTTAACACTCATCGAATATTCAAGTGACTAGCAAAGGATCTGATCAGACTGCACGTATGCGCAGGCTGATCTGAGGCTTTGCTGGTCGCACATACCACATTGTTGGAAATCTCATGTCGTGGTTCAAATAACGAATGAGAAAATTTTCACCAATAAACAAGCCTAACCAGTCTTTTCGAATTTCATTCGCATGCCAAGATGTTTTGGATATTAGCATGAATAAGCCATAGAACAATAAACAAAGCCGTGACGACGAAGATCCTGACCCAATTGCGTAAACATGTCTTTTCCCTAGCCCCTTGGGAGCTTTGTCGATTTTACCTATCTGGGACGAGTCTTTCATTGGCATCATGGTATTAAGCAGTTTCTATTATTGGCAGGCGTATTAAGGAATCCCCCATGTTTTGTTTTGAAAGGAGAGTGAGGATTGTTTTTATAACGACAAATAGGAGATGACATAATTATTTTAAAAATCACCAAAGTGCTCGTTTTTTATTACAAATCCCCTCTCTGGTTTTCCAATCTTAGTACAGCTGTTATAAAACAAATGCTCCTTAAATCTGATGAATATAATTTTGAGGTAAAGGAGTTCATATTGTTCTCTTCTTTCAATTTGGTTAGTCTTTAAAACTGTCCACTACTACAATATTTGTTGTGTTCGTTGCGGGAATGTGCTTGAACACAAACTACATGGGAGTAATGTACAGGATTAAACTTCTATTAAGGGGCCTTTACACTATAACGAATTTGCTCAGCGTTCGCCCTGCATGCAGAGATACATGTATGTTGACACTCAGTTGTTGATACACGCTAGCGTGCGTTGAAGGTCGTTAGCCCAACGGTGATCAACGGTTTAATATCGTTTTCAGTTCGTTGAATAACGTTCCGGTACGTTGGTGTGCGCACAGTGTGTCGAAGATTTTTGTGCAGCACGGTCGTCAACGAACTGTAAATATGCAGAATGTTCGTTCACTAAACGCAATGCGAACGGTTTGTGCGTCAACAGAACGTTTAACGGCTCGTTACGGCTCGTTACTAAACGCAATTCGAACGGTTTGGTCGTCAGCGGCGCGACAACGGTTCGTTAGCTTAACGGTAGTATTCGTCCAACCAAATAAAGAATATTATTATCATTATTATCATAAAATCACAAATTAACAGTAGATTAAATCTGGGACATATTTGCGCAGAACATAGCCTCTTGGACATTCAACGGCCGAATGGTCAATGGCGGCCCCCAATTGGTTGTGTCTTTTACTTACATGACTAAATGAAATGTATCATGTGACAGCCATTTTGTACATGTATATATGCATAATGAAATTTTGTTGCTTACAAAATGGTTCTTGATAAAGAGAGCAAAGCCGAAACTAGTTGGGAAAAATAAAGTAAAGTACATGTACTCGAGGTTTGATTTCTCGTTTATATAACTGGATGGCAGTTCATCGGTTCGGACACGCTAACTGTTCGCAGAGCGCACGAATAGAGTACATGTACGCACATCACATTGAGCGTTCATTGACAGTTTGTTTCTCAGTCGCTGGTGTTCGTTAGTTGGTCGTTGCTCGTACGTTGTGAACACGGTCTGGGGTCGTTTCAAATTCGCTTTCAGGTCGTTATGTCAAGCCTCGTTAATCACATTCGTCGAATTTTTCAGCGAATGTCTGCGTATTCGAGATTTTACATATTTTTGCAATTCGTAGACAGGTTGAGGGAACGTCCAGTCAATTTGTTATAGTGTAAAGGCCCCTTAACGATGATTAGGATTACGTTATGGATATGGTATCAGCTTTAGCATATTATATTCATTCTAAGTACTGATAGTATGGGTCCAATGAAGTGGCGGACATATTCTAAATGTTCGTTGAGACGTTTGGAATGAGTAGCAACGTTAATAGTCAACAAAATACCATACTTATAGACTTGGGTCATTGTTCTCATAAACCAATCAGAAGAAATTGGTAAAAAAGCAGTTTTCATTTTTTGGGCACTGGAGAGGGCCAAAATAGCCCCTTTAATGTAGTAGTTCGTAGCCACAACCTATACTTTAGTACATAGAGGCTTAATTCGATAATGTCATCTGCTGCAATATTTATTTCCAAAATGCGCAGTCATGAAAAAGTAGGAGAAAACTATAAGTATGTCATAAATCAAATATGTTACAATTATAAAGGAATTAAGTGGATCACTCGCTGCACTCGTTCCCTTTAATTCATATCTAATTGTACTATATGATCTATAACCTATACTTAAAGAGACTAAGTCTGCAACTATGAACATTTTTCGATTTTTTATATTTTCTTTTTAAATCATTTGTAAAAGTAGAATTAAGTTATGTTTTCACAATAAATCTGTTCACTATAGCTGAAAACTGCACGGAAAAGTGAATTATCTTATAAAACAGGTGTGTTTTTCTCTTGATGGTAATTATTTGCGTCCCTCCAATAATTAAAGACAGGTAATTTTAACATAAATGCCGTTGTTTTAATACTGATAAGTTGTTAAGATTAAGGAAATTGGTAAAATGTATACCTGAATTTTAGTTATTTTACTGTGTTCGTGAAAAATAGAAACATTTGTTCTAAAATTAAAAGATCAAAAGTTACAGACTATGCAGCTTTAAACTTATTGTCTTTCTTACAAAGATATTGTCCCTGTTCATATTCTAGTGGTATTGTATTGGTTTTCCAGAAGGTACCGTTTTCTAAGAGAGTCTTGAAATTGGGTGTGAGTAAGAATATTGGGATAATACAGAAATTATACTCTAAGGAATTACGTCTAATAACTAGGCCTGGCAGTCGCACAACAATACCATTGATATTTTTCTTTCTTGAATTATTGGATTTCTCGGCCATTTAACTACCAATGCAGTGGGCGCCCACTCTGACAACGTTTTTTTAATTGATGAGAAGAGGGAGGATCCAAATACCACTATAAGCGGGGAAGAGGGTCCGGACCCCTTCCCCTCCTCTGGATCCGCGCATACAGTAGTAAAGAATTAAATCATAACTATAAGCTATTTTGTGAGAAGGGATAGCTTTATGTGAAAGCTACTCTGAATACCTGGGGTAAAGGGGGCTCGTCGTGAAAAAATGACTTCAGGCCCCGAGGTTATAAGACTTTTTATGCTCAACTCAACTGAGCACGGAACTTCAACTGCTCATAAAAATTAAAATACCGACAAATAAAAAATATTCTTGCTTTAAGTATCTCAGATGTTGTACCTATCATGCTAATAAATGTTAAAATGTCAACAATTTTTGACATTTTAACATTTATGAGCAAAATAAAATTTGTGCTCAGCTGAGTTGAGCATGAAAAAAATTTATAACCTCTTGGCCAGGGTTAGGCTCAATCCGTTCTGCTCAGCTACAGAGACTAGCTAGAATACTCAAATTTGCTTGTAGAGAGTTTTGATACTAAATTTTCCAGATAACAAACAACAAATGTTCTAATCAAACTGCACAAACATTGTCTTTATATAGTTTATATTGCTTACGCAAATGATCAGGGCCCGGAATTACAGTGCCTCATTAAAGTTATGGAAGACTTAAGTCAAGTATTAAAATTTCAACATGCTATATATATTAGATGCTAAATAAATTGCCTGGATTGATGCAGTACTCGCGGTCATAGAAATCATTCTGATCTACAGAAAAATGTACCTTTTTTGTTTTAATCAGTTTAAAACGTTATTTTTCGCATCCTGAAAAATCAACACTTAACTTAAGTCCCCCTTAACTTTAAGGAGGCATTGCAATTCCGGACCCAGAAGTACTAAAGTCTATTTGATTAACAGTAACAGTTAATTAAATAATGAAAGTTATGCAGAGTGAAAGATTAATTAAATATTTTCAAAGCTGAATAAAGATGAATGTGTCACCATCTATATACACAAATATGGGCAACTGATTACAGCCAGTTATAATGCATAGTATCCAAGGTCATATGTATCATTTTTCTTATTCTAACAGCTTATGCTGGACACAATCTGAATTGTTAGTTAAGCAAATATGGTTTGTATCTCACCACGTTTAGTAATTAGCAGTTTTGTTTCACAAATGCACCTATATATTCAAGGAAATTAGCCTGTATCGTGTAACTGACTATGTTTGTACAATGTGAACAACAGTTAACTGGGTACACAAAAATATTCAGTTGCTTTTAAATAACTGATTGAGTAAAACTTAGTTTCCTTCCGATAGATGTTGTGGTTGGTAGGCTGGTGCGATCTCTGCTGCAGCTTTCAGAGGGATGGTACTGTTATATTTGGCTTGTTGGCAAGATGATTTTGGCTTCACTTGAGGCAGATTTGAGTTGAGATCAGGGCCTATCCATCTTTTCTTTCTCTATTTATAGGAGAGGAGAGTCACCACATGACTTTAATATTGTTAAAGGGAAACTTAAGCCTTAACTCAATGAATCTATTGAAATAAATATAATCTAAATCAACCGTAGCTTACCATTTCATGCTCAAAGTGTTGATATTGTTTCAAGTTCTGATACTTCAGGAATATTGGGTTTTGGCGTATAGGGTGGAGTTCATGAATATTATATATGTAACACGAAGTAATGTGAGTAACACACTTCTGGTCGGATAAAACACTTTTAAAAGCCATCGATCAATAATATGGGCACATCAAGCTTAAAACAAATCATGTAATTGTGTCCAAGAGTACTTTAGTATTGGCATCAAAACAGTCTTAAATATTTTTTGGGTAAAGTATGCAAATTCGATGTGACATAATAACGTGGCTCTTCTCAGAAGGGTTAACATGTCCTATTCTGTGGCATATGAGTTATAGTATCATGATACCATAGTGGCTGAAAAGTAAGTAAGGGTGCAAAGATCAGGAATCGATACAATCAAGTACCACACCTGACCCAGGATACCAATGGGAAAGCGACGAACTCACAGCAGACACCCCAAACGAGAGCCAAGAGGTTAGCCCTTTCCCAGCAGGTGACCACCACATATAAACAGACGCGCACAAAGACATAGCAAACACAAGACAGAACAAAAACAAAAAAAGATCCACAAAAGAAGTACCGCCTTGGAACGGTCAGTAGAATATTTTACTGGAGGGCTTAAACCGGTTTAACGGCGCCTACCTCACCCTTAATTCAGATGTGGATCAAGACACATAGATATTTTGTTTGCATGAAAGACTCCTAACTTATCAATGCATCATCTCCTAAAACATATAAATCAAGATATAACAAGGAGATAAAGCAAAGATAAGGACTCAACTGTTACTAATAAAACTGAATACCGGAGCAAAAGAAATCCTAGGGCCGGGAGCAGGGTCTACAGCCACCCTAAGGTCTAATTGCGTTCCCTCCTTTATGTTCGCCTTGTCAACTTTGGTCTTATCCAATTGCACGACCCGCAGTTTTACACTATTTAATAACTGTGTGAGTCCGTCTGTCCGTCCGCCCGTTAGCAGTAAGTAAAAACTCTTGACCCACATGGTATAAGTAGATCAAAATGTGCATACGTATGCATGTCAATATTGTTATCCCCCACAGTTCACCCCGCCTCCCCAAATCTACGTTCACTACGGGTCGTGCACGTTGCGATCAGTTGATTTATCAGTATAATTCATGGGATTGCGAAGATATGTAAGAAAGATATTCAGATATGGAAAACACGTCGCTGCTATAATGTGTTTCTTATGGCACCCTGGTGGCTGTTAATAGCATCTTAGCTCTTTTAGGATACAATCACAGCTGGAATAAAGCTCTATGCCATTTCCATAGAAATATGAATGATGATAAATACGTATTTAACAATAAATGTCCAAGCACAAGCATGCTTAAACCTACGCTTTGAGCATCCTCAATTGCAGTTTTGAAATAAACCATGGGGTTTTGAGGCTTGTTTACTTGTCTGGCAGTGTTTCGGTCTCAATGAGGTGACTTCAGTGCAAAGTCATTATATAAAAAAATGAACGTATTGTGTCCGTGCAAACAGTATCAATGTTATTACACACGCCAAGAAAAAGGTGAAGAAACTCACGTCAAGATCTAGGCAGAAAAGACCCATGTCAATATCTAAGCAGAAAATATACATATTAAAATCCAGGCATAAACACCCATGTCAAGATCCAGGCAGAAATATCCATGGAAAATATCCTTATCAAGGTCTAGACAGGACAGATCCATATTAAGATCTAGGAAAAAAGCACATACCAAGATCAAGGCAGAAAAGACCCATATCAAGACCTTTGCAAATATACACATATTTAGATCCAGGCAGAAAATACCCATACCAAAATCTAGGCAGAACAGACACACACCGAGATTTAGCCATAAAAGACCCAAAACAAGATCTAGGCAGAAATGAGACATATTAAGATCCAGGCAGTAAATACATTTATAAAGATCCAGGCAGAAAAGACCCAGATCGATCTAGACAGAGAAGACACATATTAAGACCAAGGCAAAAACACCCATATCAAGACCAAAGCAGAAAAGACCCATGTCAAAAATAGTAAGTGAGTATGATCAGGAAATACCACAATCACAAACTGCAGACAACCCCGCGGCACCGCGAGATAGAGCCGCTCAACCATCACGAGACACCAGGAAGACAAATTAAGCAAAGCAACCAGCTCTCTCTTCCCCATCAAGATGATTGCAATACTGGAATGGACATAAAGTAACATACAACAAAACATAGAACAATTACACACTCCCACAATGGGAGTAACAATCAACAAAAAGTCAACAACAACAGAACCACCTCCTTAGAACGGACAGCAGCCTACGCCACCAGGGGGCTTAAATGCATTTTACTGGTACCAAATCTTCGCTCTAGATTCTGCTGTTGTTGAAGTACAAGAAATGTTCAGCTCGCATGGAGGCCATCTAACTAATGCAATGTATCATCATGGAGAAACACTCTAATCAAATTAACACACCATGATGAAACAAAGAAAAGGGCTCATGACACACAGATAGTCAGAGCTAAAGAAACCCTCAAGTTGAGCCACGGTGGATCCTGCTACAGATAAGCATCAGGCACCAACCCACCGGTTAAAGCTTTACGTCAGAGCCGTCATAGAGTCTGAGGCCCAAACCACCGTCGTGCAATTAAAGAGGAAACCATAGCTATAAACCGTGATTGGGTTAACAACTAGGCATGCAGACTGTCGCATGATGTCCAAGTTGTATCCAACCCTTATATAACGTGTTACTATCTTTTTGAATTGATCTTTTGAATTTATAAACTAAATCACCATAAAATATAGGTTCTGATATGCCTTGTTGCAGAAGAGTTTTTAACCAATGTTGTATTTAACATCTAACTCTGAGTGTCTGTGGTAGAATTTAGAAAATGCTTTTCGAATTTTATAATATCTATAACCTTGTTTTAATAGCTTAGCAGTTAAAAATAAGTTTCTGTTGTTGAAGTCATCAACATTAGAACACACTCAAACAAAACGAATAAGCTGAGAAATATACACACCATAGGAAGGAGAGCTGGGAACATCTCGATCAAGACATGGGAAATTTATTATTTCAAAATAAAAAAAATCCCATATATCATAAATTTTAGAAGAAACTATGCCATTTGTTATTGACCAGTTCAAATCCAAAACCGGAGCTTCAGTATCAGAAGAATTCGCCTTATTTAACTGAAGTTCAGTGGGATATATCTGACCTACCATTGGTTCAAAATAAGGATTATCAATATTAAGTAAGTCATCTAGATATCTGGAGGTTGAGTTAAAAAGCTTCAATAATATCAGTTTGATTATTGTCTGACAGAGACAACATAAAGTCTCTCTCATAACAAAACAAAAACAAATATGCAACAAAAGACCACGTACAGCTGCATACATCACCATTAAGGATCAATTAATAAATCATTTAAAAAATCCAAGATACTTGCCATGAAATTCTCGTTAAATGTTTATTAAGATACCCTATGAAAATGCAATATACATTGATGGTAATAAAAAGTACATTAAAATGGCATCATTTTAACATAACCATTAAACTGAGAGCACCCATTGAAAGACTATTACTTTTTAAATGGACACGTTTTAGTGGGATTGTTTCTAAAGGATAACCTTTTTAAGACTACCATATTTGACTTCACTACAGCTGGTGAGTGGGACTGTGTGGCGATGGTAGTATGTCTCCCTGCCCTTCACTATAGTGTAGATTTTATTTGCTTGTCCTTTAGGATCATGGGTTTAATTGTGGATGTTTGAAACTATTAGAGGGTCACTAATGAGACCTAAATGGCCGAAACCAGCTAGTCTGACCCAGGAAATTTGCACACTCTAGTTTCAGTTCTTTAGTGCATTCTTTGCTTCCAAAGGATAACTTTTTTTAAGAACAATATTGACTTCACTACAGCTGGTGAGTAGGACGTCTCCCTGCCCTTCACTATAGTGTAGATTTTATTTTCTTTTCCTTTGGGATCATGGGTTTCTTTGTGGAGCTTTGAAACTATTAGAGGGTCACTGATGAAGCCTAAATGGCCGAAACTAGCTAGTCTGGGCCAGAAAATTTACATACTCTAGTTTCAGTTCTTTGGTGCATTCTTTGCTTCCAAAGGCTAACCTTTTTAAGAACATATTTTCTTCAGCGTGAAGTTCCTGTTAAAATGCAGATTTATGAGGTATTAAGGACAATCAAAATCCTATTTTAATCACATTAATATTTTTAATGGGGGTCATTAACATGCTATCGATTTTAGACTTTCAAAGAGTTTTAATGCCTTTGGGTGGCATTAAATGTTTTGATGGCATTCTTTATTTAATGGTCAGAGTGTTTTGATATACCATGAATATGACAGTAAATGATTGCCATTAACTTAATTGGAACTGTGTTAATGTGATCAGTTCATGATTATTATATGATGACATTAATTTAATGGGGAACTAAACATGCAATTTCAATAAACAGCCCTTGGTGCCTTTTCCCTTCACCATTTTATGTCCCCTTGTTCCATATATTTAATTTATTTGTTTCCGTATGATCCTAAATTCTGGAAATGCCCTTATGTTACAGTGCATCTGGCTGAGATCCTTGTATGTTTTGAATTATTTAAAGATTAGTGTTCATTTTGACTTTGTCTGAATGCCATTTCTGGTCGAAAACTTGTCATAAAAATAATGTATTTAAATATTAATGTTAGCATGGCACATGGCTTTTAATATATCATGCTGTAAACTGTAGAATAATATTTCACTCATCATGTGAATGCCATAATCCTGGATCCGGGAATAAAACTTATTTTCAAGATAACATGTCAATATTTTCAGCTATCGTTTTGAAATGTTGTGTATGCATACTTTTTCCCAAGAAAGAATAGTTATGCGAAATGTGCCAACATTGATACTTAGATCTACTTACTAAAATAGTTTGACATAAATAAAGGAAACAAACTAGTGTACGCTTAATTTAATATTCGTAGTTTCGTCAATTATTTCTGGGAATTATTTTTGGGGATTCGGTTTAATGTTTTTTAATGCCCTGCTGCATTTAAGTCATTGCCATTAAAATATTGTTAAATTAACTATCTGATTAAATTAAATGCCACTAACATTAAACTTGTTGAATTAACCATCATTTTGAAAATGCCTGCCTAATTAAATTCATACTATTGAAAATGCAACTTGTTAAATTAACTACCATAAAACTAGTTGCGCCATTTAATCCATAAAAACTACTGTTGACATCTTAAATTAATTACCATTCAATTAATTGCACCATCACATTCAAGATCATTAAAAATACTGTTGATTAATGGCGTTTAAATTTATCATCATTACTTAAGTGTCATTAAAAGTTTTACCATTGATTTAACTCCCATTAATAGGGCATTAATAAGCTATTTACAGAATTGACATGTTTTAATGGCATTTGAAGTTGGGATATCAGTTTTTATGGTTATTCTAATAGCAGTCACCCGTTAATATCATGCTATTTACATAATCCCATTTCAACAAAATTTAATGGCAATACTTAATGGGTTTAGTCACATTAACGCCATATTATAACAAATCTCTAGATATTCAATGGTATGTGCGTGCAATAGTGACAGCAGAAAATACCCCAGCCTGTGCATAGACGCAGGGCTACACAGGGCTATTTCCATTTCGTTAGTATGAGTTCTGACATCCTTGGTAACACAGGCGTGACCCATACCGTTGCACTGCATTCATCTTATGTGTGACCCATTCCGTTACTCTGCATTATTATTATGTGTGACCCATTCCGTTTCTCTGCATTCATTCATTAGAACAAAGTAACAGAATGGGTCACCCCTGGGTTACCGAGGATCGAGGTTGGAAAGTTTCTCATAAATGCCATTTTCTCTTCTCGATTAACCAAATCCGCAAATATTGGCAAAACCAAAGTTTTCACATAAATAAGTGGATTTGTAGTATCCAGCTAATAATGGTACTATTTCGATGCCAATGCTACTTTATCTTGATTGATTCTTGAGCTTATGGTCCCAGTATTGTATGTGTACCGTTCTTTGGATATTGAATCATTTATGTTCGCACGTTAAAGCTTCTCATGTTCGCAGATATAGGATATTGTTTCATAGCTAATTAAATCAGGACGGTTGTCAAATATATTTGAACTGATTACAATTCATATCATCGAGCAGCCCTGCTCTGGAGGTTATAAAACTTGTTTTCATGTCCAGCTCAACTGAGAAGGACATTTATCCTGCTCCTGAATGTTAAAATGCCAACAAATACTGGCATTTTAACATTTCTAGCAAGATATATACATGTACAATGTCTGAAAGATTCAAAGCAAAACAAAGTATTTAATTTTCACCTTTTTATCTTTTAAGAGCAATTGAAATACCATGTTCAGTTAAGTCAAGCATGAAAAAAGGTTTTTTAACCTCAGGGCCTGATATTTACTGATCGCTTGAATGGGCAGGCATATGACTTCAATGCATAATAGAGAAACATAACCTATATTCTAGAACTAGAATGATTTGAATAATTTATTGGATGCCTTTTGTAAATATACATAGAAAATGTGTGAAGGATAAAGTGTTTCATTTAGACGCTGGTATTCTGTTAAAAAACTACAATTGGCTAGGTTTTTTTCTTACTTCCAAATGAAAACATTTCTTGTTGTGCTCAATGGATGCTTCTATGGACACTAACATATACAACACATGGTTCAGTGGAGAAGAAAGGAAATAAGCCAATAAATGGAATTATGGTATTTATCATTTAAAACATATATCTCACTTGAAGAAGTTAAAATCGTACATTTTCAGCAATGATTTCATAGTGAGGCTACAGAAAGTAACTTATTTAGTTTATGTCTGAAATTATTTAGGCCAAGGTCAAATTGCAAGCTCAAAAATATAACTGATTCAAGTTAAGAAGTAGGTTATTTTCTGATCTCCAATGACCTTGCGTACACATTTCTGGACGATAGGTGCATGACTTTATTGCATTCTCGTAAAGTTATGCATTGGTATATGAGATAAAATTACACACATGACCATGAAAATTACGATAGCTCCAGAATATGAAGATGAAAAAAGACACATTCACTCCATCAGGTTACTTTTGTTTTTGTTGCTAGATAATAACTGTTTTAAGTGATATTTTCTTAACTTTTGGAGGTTATGCACCTGGTTATTAATCGCATTTACAAAAAATCCAAATTTAAACGCATGCGCTGACATATCCAGTGGGACTAGAAGTCTAATTATTTGAATTTTATCTGCGGTTTCATTTACACCCATGTCTTGAGTTTGCGAGCAGCGAAACACTGTCGAGTTTGCGCAGACTCGTCAGAGCCTTCGTTGGTCTAAAATGCGATAAGTACCAAAAATTATGTACTGGCTCAAATACGAGTAACCATTTAGTGCTTTTATAGTTATGTTTTTACTACATACTACGGGAACACTGTTTATGTTGTGCTGTTCATTTACAACGGACACCGAATATCAAACAACAAAACATTTTTAGAAATGGCTGAAAGAAAACACTGAATAGCCTGCTTCTGCTCTAACTAATAAATTATATTGTTTGTGACATCTAGAACGATTCTAAAAAGAGTTTTTCTTGTGATCTAAAATTTGAAGAAAAAAAATAATCAAATTGAACATTGAACATAGGAATGGATTACTGAACTATTTCGAATTGTGTCAAGCACTTGAATGAAGATAAAGAATCTACTACACCAAAGACATTTATAAGGTATTGCACGGCCCGCAAGTGTGTATTAATCACTGTGTGAGTTCGCCTGTTCGTTCGTTGTGCAAGTCCGTCTGTCCGTACCCACGAATGGACACTGCTGTCTACTTTGAATTTCCAAAAATTATCTTTCTCCAAGCGTCCCTCAAGCCAACCCACCCAACAATTTCTTTAAATTTATAGTATTTAAAAATCATTTACGGAATAAATCTTATTTGCATATTAAGGGAGCTAATAAACTCAAGATGCGGTTTATTTCGTAAGTTTGAAGGGTACTTGCTGGGTACTTTTTGCCTTGTTGGCTACTTTTTCTAAACTTGATAGAGAATCTTTTCGCGAGAACGTCCGTCCGTATCTTAGAAGTTAGGGGAAATGCTCAATAACTCTTGGACCACATGGTATACACTGAACCAAAGTTATCATAAGTGGCCACATTACATTTTTGACGTTTGAAGTAAAAATAGCTCATACAAAATTGTCAGTCTATAAATAAAGTAAGGCTCAACAAATGCCTGAAGAAATGCTGGTTCATTACAAGAATTTTGTAATCGATGATGCAAGCGAGAGCATGTTGAATCTAATGCCTTAAATACTTGAAGAATAAATATTTTTAAAATTAGTTATAGTAGACAACGTTGTGGTTGTTTGAAAAATGTACTACATTAACACCCTAAAGCAAGGACTTGGCACTGCTAAGACCTATGAGCATAATTTGCTTGACGAGAAGTCTGTCGTTGATAAACATCGATGTCACATGGCTGCTAAATTTGGTGTACTTGTTGATGAGGATCATAGCAAGCTTCCGACGTTATACAGGTTACCAAAACTTCATAAAATACCCTATACGTCAAGTTTTATTGCTAACTCTTGCTCATGTACTACAACTGAGTTGTTGATAATTTTTACTTCTTGCCTTACTGCGATTAAAACCAATGTTATCAAATATTGTGAAACTGTTTTTGAGAGAAATGTTCAAAATCTATTTTGGTCTGTTAAAAACTCAGGTGAGATTCTTAACCAACTTAAAATCTAAAGGTTTTCTAGCATTTTAAGTGAGTGTGTCTACATGTGGTTTCTCTATTCCCTATACTACATTACTTCATCTTATGAAAGAAAAACTTACAGAGTTAATTGAACACACTTTTAACAGAGAGAGCTCACTTTATTTGGCTTGTAATGAGAAACGCGCATTTTTCACATCTGAAATACCTAAAAGATTTAAATTGTGGCCATGTCACAAAGATTGTGACGCTATCGATTATCTTTTGGACAGTATATTTATAAGTTTTTTTTTTGGTTTGATTCTTTACGTCCCATCAACAATCTTTCAGTTATAAAGGGACGGGTCTTCCTGGGTTAAACCAGTACTAAGCTAGGATTAATGTTCTTGCTCAAGGACACAACGCAGTAACACCGGTGAGGCTCGAACCCGCGGCCCTTCGGTCTCGAGTCAAGCACTCTACCACTGAGCCACTGCGCTCCCTATTATAAGATTTGGCTCAAATTGTATGGACACATTGTATGTATTCATATGGGTACTAATTGTGCTCCTCTTGTTGCAGATTTTCTTTTTGAGAGAGACTTCATGTTGTCTCTTTCTGGCAATAATCAAGCATTTAACTCTGTCTCAAGATATCTAGATGACTTATATTGATAATACTTATTTTGCACAATTTATCCCATTGAACTTCAGTTGAATAAGACGAATCCTTCAGACATTGAAGCCCCTTTTTTGGGACTTGGACTTGTACATTATACATGGTATAATTTCAACCAAATTTATGATAAACGAGACGACTTTAATTTTGAAATAGTTAATTTTCCATTTCTTGATGGAGATGTTCATTGCTCCCCCGCCTATGGTTTAATACATTTCGCAACCACAGAACAGTCAAGACAATTGAAGTACGTATGCATTATAAAATGACTGCATTCGCATATGAGATTTTAGTACACCCGTACTCATAATACAGGCATAAACACAGGGTCCGCAATTAACTTCGGTGCTGGCAAAGACGTGTAGCATGAGACATGATGAAGAAGCGGGCTAAATTAGGTCTATGTATTCACTGGATAGTTGCACATGTTAGTTCATAGTAAACGTTTATGCATATACGAACCGAAACTTCATCTATACCTACGCATGCCATGGATATAATTTTGTATCATTTCTATAAGCGTATGGAAGTGTACCTTTGCTTGCAAAGTGCATGCAGTCACATGCGCGGATCCAGAGGGAGGAGGGGAGCAGGGGGAATGGACCCCTCCCCTGAAAAATCACAAAAATATAGGGTTTTCTAGCAATGCTGGTCCGGAATCCCTGAAAAATCACAAAGCTACCAAGCCAGGATTCAATGTTGGGTCATCATCGGCACGCCAGCGAAACGCCATTTAAATGGCGTTTCGCTAGCGGGCTGATGATGGCCCCGCTTATCCCATCAACTAAGAAAAAGATGTCAAAGCTTGACCATCTCTGACAAATTCCTCTCTGGATTCGCGCATGATTCACGGTCTAGCTCATATGTTTCTTTCAGATATGTTACCTGAAATGACGAGAAGTGTGTTGTAAGCACATTGTAGCGAAACTTTGTGGATAAATAATGGCGGACCAAGGAGATGAAATAGAGCACATACATGTATCAAGTGATGATATCAATCCATATGTCTCCGACGACGAATTACGGATAACGTTTGACGACGGGAACCATTCCGCGGACGAAGATGAACTGAATGCAACGAACTCATCACTTGCGTATCTGACCCAGGTTCGGAAAGCACGGAAGAAAGCATCTGACGTAGCTCCAAGCCGCACGTGTACTGTGCGCATGATTGCATGCACGGGATTTGGATTTTTGATCATTTGCCTTGCAATGGTCGGCGTATCGCTCGTCATGTCGAAAGATATAGACAGTTTAGGTAAGCGGATGTTGTGAAAGTGTCATTGTTTACATAATTTTATAGGCTCCGAAGTTATTTAACGTTTTTCATGTTAACCGCAACTGAGCATGAAATTTTAAATGCAGATAAAATATAATGCTGAAAAATAAAGCATTTTCTTGTTTTCAGATTCTCAGATAGTGTATTGATCATGCTAAAATTGTTAAAATGCCAACAGTTGTTGCCATTTAACATTTACATGTATGAACATGAAGTATGTCATGCTCAGTTGAGTTGAGCATTAACAAAATTAAACTCGGGACGAGGCTGCCTTCAAAATTGTCCAAGCGTCTCAATACTGAGTGTAGGATATTTAGTCTTTGAATTCATTCATCTGACTTGATGAAATGAGTTTGGGATGGTTTATTGTTCTTATCACGGGTCCACAGGCTAGAGTTTACAATTTTAGATCTACTACTGTACATGTTCTCGAAGATTTTGTTATGTTTGTAGACCCTGATTAAATGCTGCGCAGCATTTTGTCTGGTCTTTACCGTTTCCCAAAGTAATCGAGTATAACATCAACTATTGTTCCAATATATGGTATGGTTGAAATGGTACTTTACAAGGAATTGTAATTACAATTTAATAGAATTTTACTAGTAGTTCATACCCTTGGTAGTATTGCGTCAATTTAGCTAGTGATACGAGTATAAGGTCACAGACCTGTAATTGTAAAAAAGGGCAGTGATTGGCTCCAAAATGGGTGGGTAAAAAGGGCAGTGATTGGCTCAAAAGGTGGGTGGAAGCTCACCACAATATTTTTAAATTGTAAGGTGTTTCATGATTGGCCAATAATAAAATTACGGAAATATATTGTATTTATTAAACGGATATATCTTTGATGTACTTTTGAAACAACATCTCATTGCATTTGTTGACTAAGTTTACTGGTGTGGCTTAGAAAAAAGGACCTTGCATTCTGGCATATTTTCAGTAGAATTTTCCTCTCATGTAGGGTGCCCATCTTCAGGGGCAAAACGTGGTAAAACATGGCGGTCACCGGGGTATCTCATTCTTGTTTATTGATTGAACTAGATCAAATCTGTAACTCTATGGCAGCCTCATTGTGATTGAAGAGTTTTGAGGACCACAACCTACTTAGAAGCTATAATGGAGATCTATGGAAAAACAATTACAGGTCTGGGCCCTAAAGAAGAATATCAGGCCTGTTTTGTTGGATACCTTGGCTGCTATGTATGTGACTTGTAATATGTGTTTGATGCATTGTTTTGATTTCAGCAAGTCCAATAATGATTTCAGATTTCAAAAAGTCCACCTTTTTTTAAAACAAAAATCATCAATATTGCAGAAAAAGAGCCTTATTAGTAGATAGGGGGTGATTGTTGTCAATAATATGATGTTTTCCCTGATCATTTGACCCATTTTACCATAATTTGAGACAAATAGGTCTTTAATTGTAGAAATTGTACCTTTCTGACCAATAAAATTGCAAAGTGACCTTGACCTTTGACCTCTATGACCTTGATATTTCCCTTTCACTGACCTTGACCTTGCAGCATCCTGGCTGTAGTAGTTTTTTCTCCAGCTAGGTCTTCGGAAAAAAATGTAAACTGTCAAAATGCCATGTTGGTGAGCATAGCCCCTCTGCATGGAAACTAGTTTTGCTCTTCACCCCCTTTGGCTGTTACATGATATTAGCTTTTGTCACATAAATTAAAATAAATTGCTTTATTTTGCACAAATGAACCTTTTTATGTGATTAGAATTTGATTTAACGTGTAAAGAAAAAAAAATATGTCCAGTAGCTAGGAGCAAGTAATTTTAGCCTTGTCAATGGGGGTTGGTGGGGTAACTCTATACTAGACTCATGCTGGTAAAGCACATGCATCTTTTCGGTAAAGTATATTGTAAAGTGGTGTTATAAGCTTATATGAGTGAATCTTAAAGTATTTCTGATGTATAATAAAAGAGATATTAGAAAATGAATATGTTCACTTTTCCTTTTCATTATTTTGCTGTACAATGAGTTTACCAGTAATATGTGTAGGGGGCAGGGTTGTTTAAAGGGTTCCCTAGAATAACTTTGGGGTTAAATGATGCAAAGAAACAATATAAATGTGCTTTAAAATGTTTATTGGTTTGATTAAACTATTTCTTGGTCCTTGATCTGAAATGGATTATGTATGTAGGCCACAGACCTGTAATTGTAAAAAGGGCAGTGATTGGCTCAAAAGGTGGGTGGAAGCTCAGCACAGTTTTTTTTTAAAGTTGTAAGGTGTTTCATGATTGGTCAATTATAAAATTATGGAAACATATTGTATTTATTAGACGGGTATATCTTTGCTGTGCTTTTTGAAACAACATCTTATTGCTTTTGTTGATTAAGTTTACTGGTGTGGCTTAGAAAAAGGACCTTGCATTCTGGTATTTCTTTCAGTAGCACTTTCCTCTCATGTAGGTTGACCACCTTCAGGGGCCAAAAAGTGGTAAAACATGGCGGTCACCGGGGTATCTCATTCTTGTTATTGATTGAACTAGGTCTAATTTGTAACTCTATGGCAGCATCATTGTGATTGAATAGTTGTGAGGACCACAACCTACATAGAAGCTATAATGGAGGTATATGGAAAAACAATTGCAGGTCTTGGCCCTAAAGAATAATATCAGGCCTGTTTTGTTGGATACTATGGCTGCTATGTATGTGACCTGTAATATGTTTTTGATGCATTGTTTTGATTTAAGCAAGTCCAATAATGATTTCAGCTTTCGAAAAGTCCACTTTTTTAAAACAAAAATCAATAATACTGCAGAGAAAAAGAGCCTTATTAGTAGATAGGGGGTTTTGGTTGGCCCAGTTTTGCACTACATTTTGGACTTGATGCATGTGTGTTGCACTTCTGCACTATGAGGCTATACTGTAAGCATACTTTCATTTATCAGAAACTCACTGGTTCCCAAATCAGAGCATTTGTGTTTTTTATTGTTATGCTAAAGAATTTTTTGGAGTATGTGCTCTTGTGATTGTCAAAATATGGTAAAAAAAGGCCCTTTCGCAAGTTTCTGTAAACCGCAGTGGTGGTCACTTTATTGAGTTGAATGCAATTTAGTTGAAAAGTGTTACATATGTTAAACCCATATTTGCATGCTCATTTATTGTCATGTGCCTTAGTTGTACTTAGAGATAGCACAAGAAGCTGTCATATTACCAAATATGAAATTGACCTTTGACAGATTGACCTTTCAAATGAGCAACAGTGAAGAACAACTTGGAAACCTGTATGATATTGCACTCTCCACTTTGTTAAGTAGTCCATTTGGGTCAGTTTAGGTTAACTTGCTGCCCAAAGTGATCCTTGACCTTGTTGATGACCTTGACCTTGATAAGAGGGGCCATTTCAGATGAATATATGTATGCGTATTAGTCCGTTTTAATTTTTACTTTTCATTACGGCAACATAAATGTCACTTTGTAAAAATGGCATAGTGAAGCTGCAGCAGTATACCTATTCACAGGCATGGCTTTACCAAACATACAGCCTGTCATTTGTAAAATAAGTATTTTGGGCCAGTATTTTTTAAACCTTGTCAATAATATGATGTTTTCCCTGATCATTTGACCCATTTTACCTCAATTTAAGACAAATAGGTCGTTAATTGTAGATATTGTACCTTTTGGCAAATAAAATTGCAAAGTGACCTTGACCTTTGACCTCTTTGACCTTGATATTTCCCTTTCACTGACCTTGACCTTGCAGCATCTTGACTGTAGTAGTTTGTTTACTCTTGCTAGGTCTTCAGAAAAAATGTAAACGGTCAAAACGCCATGTTGGTGAGCATAGCCCCTCTGCATGGAAACTAGTTTTGCTCTTCACCCCCTTTGGCTGTTCATAATATTAGCTTTTGTCATCTAAATTAGCAGAAATTGCTTTATTGTGCACAAATGAACCTTTTTGTGTGATTAGAAGTTGATTTAATGTATAAAAATAGGGATTATATGTCCCATAGCTAGGAGCAAGTAGTTTTGGCCTTGTCAATGGGGGTGGGTGGGGTAGCTCCACATAAGACTCGTGCTGGTAAAAACATGCATCTTTTCAGTATAGTATATTGTAAAGTGGTGTTATAAGCCTATATGAGTGAAAATAAAAGCATTTCTGGTGTATAATAAAAAAGATATAAGAAAATGAATATGTTCACTTTTCCTTTTCATTATTTTGCTGTAAAATGAGTTTACCAGTAATATGTGTAGGGTGGTAGGGTTGTTTAAAGGGTTCCCTAGAATAATTTTGGAGGTAAATGATGCAAACAAACAATATAAATGTGCTTTAAAATGTTTATTGGTTTGAATTAAACTATTTCTTGGTCCTTTATCTGAAATGGGTTATGTCTGTAGGTCACAGACCTGTAATTGTAAAAAGGGCAGTGATTGGCTCAACACAATATTTTTAAGTTGTAAGGTGTTTCATGATTGGTTAAAAATAAAATTACGGAAATATATTATACTTTTTAGACGGTATATCTTTGCTGCACTTTTTGAAATAACATCTCATTCCTTTTGTTGATTAAGTTTACTGGTGTGGCTTAGAAAAAAGACCTCGCATTCTGGTATTTCTTTCAGTAGCACTTTCCTCTCATGTAGGGTGACCACCTTCAGGGGCCAAAAAGTGGTAAAACATGGCGGTCACCGGGGTATCTCATTCTTGTTTATTGATTGAACTAGGTCAAATCTGTAACTCTATTGCAGCCTCATTGTGATTGAAGAGTTGTGAAGACCACAACCTACTTCGAAGCTTAAATGGAGGTATATGGAAAAACAATTGCAGGTCTGGGCCCACTGGCATGCAGGAATTAATATAGCTATGTCTATAGATATTGATAACTTTCAAGACCAAAAGATTTTCCATGCTTAATAAAATTTCTTCACGGTAGATTGAAAATTGTTTCAGCAAGGCGGTGCTTAACTTTTGAATACTAACATATCTCCTGACCATAACAAAACATCTGCAAATCACACAAGCAAAAACAACAACAAAAACGGTTCGGTATAGCCAACGGGAGAGTTATACAAAACTATGCCTGTTTCTATAGACAATGATACCATTCATATTCGTTTCGTGTTAAACGTGACAAACCTTAATCTATTATTTTTCTTCGAGATTTTTTAATTAAATTCGATTCTATTTTAGCTGTTTGATTGAAGTTTTGTGATAGACAATATGTTTATATTTCCTGATTGAAAGACAAATGGCGTCATATATATTATGAAAGTATATCTTGTGTAAATTGGCATCTTTTTGGATATCGCATGTTTTGTTAACCTTCATGGCGTCAATCACAGCTAAATCAGATAACATAAACTACATTATCTTGTAAAATTAGGCTTAATGTTACAGGTGAAAAACTTGCGAGCATACGATTCAAATGAAAATCAAAGTAAGTAAGGAGGCAAATATCAGGAATTGATACAATCAAGTACCACTCCGGACACCACATGGGAAAGTGACAAAAGCACACTAAAATATAACATATAAGAGAGCCAAGAGGCCAGCCTTTTCCAAGCAGGTGACCACAAGGCTGCAATGAACAGACAAGAAAACATTAAGTCTTATTAGGTTTCTTAAAGCGGTGCAAAATGTTGAAAATGGATCCGATATGGCGTTTAAGGTTAATGTATCATATTATTTTGTTTTTTTAAAGTAATATAAAACTAGGCTTTCGTCCAGTGAAGGTACTTTTTGTTTATCGGGAACAATTTAGATTTCGATATATAAAAAGGTTAATCCAGGATTAGACCAATATTGGTGCCATCGTTAACGTTTTAAGAAACGTCTGTCTCGATTTTGAATGGGGCTAGTCATGCTGCCAGTTGTTTAGATACTGACAGGTTTGCATTATGGTCAGGTTCTGCAACATTCAGTTCAGTTTATACTGTTTAGTGAAAGGTTGAATATTAAATGATTAGCTGGTATATTATCATTATTTGAGCCGCGACATGAGATTTCCAATGTGGTATATGCATGTGTGACCAGCAATGCCTGAGATCAGCCTGCGCATACGCATACGCGCAGTCTGATCAGAAAAAATTGCTGGTCGTTTGAACATTCTATAACTGTTAAGCTACTGACCGAACAGCATTTGGAGTTGGAGGCTGTGCAGTCTCGTCTGAGTCTACACTTGTCAAAATGCCATATTGTTGGAAATAAAATCACATTTCGTGGCTTATCAACTGTTCAATTACGTAAACCATAGTTGTATTGCTGCATAGCTTATAAAAATACGTTTAAAAAAGTTCTGCAAAATTATATTATTATGGGACTGGCCATCCGAATATGAAACCGACGGCCGGCGATGTTAAGACTCCCTTTCAGAGTCACCTCATTTATTGATTCCACCGATATGGCCACACTGTTGCTGTAAACAAATAGATCGATCTATTCATAAAAATATAATGTGCTTTTAATCTATAGGACTCTGCTCATATGAAAAATGGCATTTATCATAAAGCCGACTAGCTAGTAAGTGGCACAGGCATCCGCGCAGTCCAACATGAAATTCTCGACTGTGTGTTTACATAAATACAGATGGGACTGCAACGTAACTTTTGACAAAACACGAAGTATTTATCTCCACTGAATAACTGTTCAGGCCAGTGCTTAAGTCTTTATAAGCTGGGCTATCTAGCATGCATTTTGTGTTGACTGCGATTTTTTTGAATTACCTTTAAAGACATACTATTTCAAGAATACGATTATTGTGGCAAACCGTTTGAATCCAGATCAGGATCGACGTTCTGGATCCAACCTGTTTCCAAATTTTATTCGCAAAGGTGAGAAATAAAGCTAACGAGGTAAGGGTTAAAGAATGATTATAACGCGTCTGCTTGAAATATATCAGTTTCACTTTACCTACCTCCTACAGGCCTTGAAAGTTTTATGAAAATGTACTATATCAATGTTTATTGCTTCATTTACAAGTGTGATAAGGCTTGTAAGCACTAAACTATTAGATGTTTGAAGTCTGTTTTTAATACAGTTTGTTGTAACATATTGATCTACGTTCATTAACCTCTGGACTATAACAATGTCATTGACGTTTGACATTTGGTGATGGTTCTGTCGACTGGTGAGATTCAACGAACCGAATACGTCGTGAAATTATTATAAACGATTTGTCATCGGCGAAAGATTTTCAATGTACTGATAACAGGGAGGGGGAACACGTGATTGGTGACGTCATCGTATCCACTTTGTGGCCGCGGCCATTTTGAAGCTTTTCATCACTTCGATGTTACAATTTTACCAGCTCTGCGTCTATTTAAGTTGTAAACAAGAACTATTTAGTGCATGAGTCGCACTTTTTTGCAGTCGTGTTTGTAACAAATGCACGATATACTTTGTAATCTGGCAAAAGCAAACATTTCGATGCAAATCAATGACAGTTGACGCAATGACCTATTTAAAATTGTTTCGAAGTCAACGAGCAGCGTGTTGTCACAAAATAAAAGTCTTTAAATAGCGTAAACAGTGGACTAGCTCAGTAATGGTTTTTTGCTTTTGCAACCTTTGTGTAACAGAGGAAAAAGCCAACAAAACGTAATACATATATGAGAACAATTTCGAAGTTGGCTACCTCGTTACTGTGACAAACTATTATGTTACAAGTCACGTGTTCCCCGACATTGTATCAAACGGATCTTGAAGCGTTGCATTTTATGTACATACTGTGACTTTTGAAAAGAAGTAAAATCGAAAATGGCGTGTCCGCTGTGGGTTTTGTTGCCGCCATTAGATAATTGATTAGGCCGCTTCAATTCGGAGTGGCTTCGGCTGCTGTCTATTCTAAGGCCGTGGCTATGATTTCGTTGAGTCATTGTTTTGTGAGAGGTTGGTGTTTGTTCCTTGTTTTGTTGTACAACACTTAGTGCCTTTCAAGTCTAGTTTTGCTCTTTGATGTTTTGATGTCATGTGACTGTTAGTGTTCTGTGTCTCTTCCTCGCGGTGCCATGGATTGGATGCAGGGTGTGACTGTGACATTTTCTACATATATTCACTCATTTACTTTTTTAAGCGCATAAATAAATTTTGAAGTATAGGTTATGGTGCCTTTGTGCAGTGACTTATATAATACTTATCTAATATACGTCACTGCTTTGTGCGGCTGCAATCATGTTATAGGATGAAAAGTAACACAGGTTTGCCATTATTCACGAGATTTAAATGCATTGGCAAATAACGAGAATGATTTGTTGTCAGAAACCAGTTAATGATGCTTATATAGTTAAACCTGTCTTAAGCGGTCACCCTTATATGGACAAAACAAAGATCTTAATGACAAATGGTAGCTAAATTAAGGGCGAAAGTATTGCAGAATGTTTCCCTTTAGTTTCTGTTAACTGAGCGCGCACCTTATATTATAAATTGTATAAAAGTTATTAGCTGATTAGAAATCATATCCTCATATATTGTATTATGCCATCTGAGAGAATAATAGTTATCTTATGTTAAGCATTCTGAATTACTTTTGACCTGTATAAAGCGATAATTGGTCTTGAAAACCATTTTTTGTCCTTTTTAGAGTGGTCGTTTAGACAGGTTTTACTATATCAGTAAGTTCAATCATCACACAAACACCACCTATGATTCGTAGATGGTGCAATTTTGAAAACAAAAAGTAAACAAAACAAGAACAATTAAAAGAGGGCCATTACCCTTTGTATACTGGAAACCTCTAAACGAATACTTTATAAACAGATAAGGCCCAAATAAAATACAGCATAATACCCGTATCAATATGTACATGTATCCCTAATAATGGAATAATCCACCAAGTTACAAATAGATAAGTCGGAATGCTCCATATGTAATTGAGATCAAGCTACGCAGTGGATTAAGAGAAGATTTTAAAATCAAATTTATGCCCACTTTGAGAAAAGGTTAAAGAGACTAGGTCTGCAACTATGAACATTTTTCGAAATTTTTTATTTTCTTTTTAAATCATTTGTAAAAGTAGAATTAAGTTATGTTTTCACAATACATCTGTTCACTATAGCTGACAACTGCACGGAAAAGTGAGGTGTATTTTTCTCTTGTAGGTAATTATTTGCGTCCCTCTAATAATTATAGACAGCTAATTTTAACATAAATACCGTTGTTTTGATACTGATAAGTTGTTAAGATTTACGAAATTGGTAAAATGTATACCTGAATTTTTTGTTTTTTTACTGTGTTCTTGAAAAATAGAAACATTAGTTCTAAAATTAAAAGATCAAAAGTTACAGACTATGCAGCTTTAAAGATCAACATTGTCCACCGTTGCTCATAATATGCATATTATTTCCAAATGCGCTCGTATTTCTGTCTGCACTATTGATGACAAGGAAAAAGCTGAATGCATACTCGTAGATGTCACCATTGTACGTTTGTAGTACTCGTGACAACAACAAACTTAGACTTAAGAACCAGAACAGCCTTAATATCAGCCCAGTTAGGTCGGGTGTTTTCACTTAGCGCATGGAGAACGCTCGGGTCATTATCTACCTTTTGAGCGGACAGCAGAGGCAAAGACACAAGTATGCTTATCATTCTGCTGTATAATCTGGAATCCAATAGATGTTACTTCCCTTTAACCCAGCCGGCTTTAAGAGGAGCTCTTTAGTTGAATCTTAAAGAAAATGTGTACTACAGTGATGGTATTAACCCTTTACACTGTCCACATGCATTGTAAATGAGCCGTGGCATGTGATTTCCAACAATGTGGCATTTTGACAAGTGTAGACTCAGAAGAGCTTGTGCAGCCTCTACTCCGTTTAAGATTAGAAAATCCAAATGATGTTCATTCTGTAGCTTACATGTAACAGGCATAGACTATTCACGCGGCAAGCAAAGACTCTGGTCCGACTGCGCCTATGCGCAGGCTGGTCTGAGCCTTTGCTAGTCGCACATACCACATTGTTGGAAGTCTCATGCCTTGGCTCAAATTAAACTCTAGATATTTTCACTGTTTATTTCAAATATTGTATAACTTCTAATGGTTTTCGATTACGAAAATTAATAGTTAAAGTAAAAAGACCATAAAATGATAAAGGACATCTTCAAAGCAACAGCAAAACACAAGAAGGAGCGCAGTGGGTAAATGGTAGAGTGTTAGGCTTGCGATCGAGAGGTCGCTGGTACGAGCCTCATGGCAGTCACTGTGTTGTGTCCTTCGGCAAGACCCTTTATCCTCTGCTTAGTGCTGGTTCAACCCAGAAAAGTCCCGACATGACTGAAAGTGCTGACTTGGATGTAAAACATTAGCTGAAACAAACAATACAAAAGCAAAACAAACTCAAAAGAACGGGATTTCGCGTTTCTTGCGAAGTGGCCGAATATAAGTAAGCAAAATTTACATATATATTTGAGCCAGTTCATGAAACGTTAGGAGTAACGTTTCTTTTTAAACGATCATGTGCAGCTATTAAGTTGGACTAGCAATCCAATTTTTCGTCTGAGTCTTCATCTAACTCCCTACTTTGTCTGCGCGAGCAACGAAGGCTCTGGCGAGACTGCACGAATGTGCAGTCTCGACTGAGCCTTCTTTGATCGCATATGCGATAAATGCCAAAATCTCATGAACTGGCTCGATTGATCTTTGACTTTATGTTCCTTCTTAGAGGTACTTTGGGAACGATTTTCTGGAAAATAGATTAACTAGAAAATAAAAGCTAAATGCTTCAATGATTGCTCGTTATCAAAGATACACCCTTGGGTGTTCCTGAAGTTAGCTAAGTCAGTATGCTTCTTGAGCGGATAATGTTTAAGCTCTATAGCTGATAGAACGATCAATATCTATATTACGCAATCCAATCACTTAAAGAGTATGCACTATGTAGTCTGTAGAATACGGTGCTTGTATGCGCGAGACCACACACTGAAAGCGTAGAAATATAATCAGTGGTGACGGACACATCAATGCATTTTACCTCTTAATTTGACTCTTAGAATATTACTAAAGTGACACATTCATGCGATTTATATAAAGGTTGTGTCGAAGAAAATGCAAGAAAATACATACACATCATTGCACCAGCACGTTGTCCACATACGGACGCTATTATCACAGTGTCGTGAACTAAATTTTCAGACAAACTAGCTGCAATGTCAATAGCAGTTGTGCAACTTGCGTAAATGCTGAAAGGTCAATGACTGTTGTTCTATAAAGGCTCGAATTGCGCTGTCTGTTGTGCTATTAACGTTGAAAGGTCTATGATTGGTTTGCTGTTAATGCTAGATGTCAATGGCAGCTGAGCTGTTAAGACTGAAAGGTCAATGACGACCGTGCTGTAAACGCCGAATGTCAATGACAGTTGTGCTTTAAACGCTGAAAGGTCAATGTCGGCTGTGCTGTTAATGCTGAATGCCAAAAGCAGTTGTGCTATCACCTCTGACATGCCAATGGCGGCTGTGGTGTTAACACTGAATGTCAATGGCAGATGTGCTATTAACGGTAAAAGGTCAATGACGAATGTCAATGACAATTGTGCTATCAACGCTGAAAAGTCAATGACGACTGTGCTGTTAACGCCGAATATCAATGACAGTTGTGCTATAATCGCTGAAATGTCAATGACGGCTGTGTTGTTAACACTGAATGTCAATGGCAGATGTGCTATTAACGCTAAAAGGTCAATGACGAATGTCAATGACAATTGTGCTATCAACGCTGAAAAGGCAATGTCGGCTGTGTTGTTACGCTGAATGCCAAAGGCAGTTGTGCTATCAACGCTGAAATGTCAATGCCGGCTGTGTTGTAAACGCTGAATGACAATGGTAGTTGTGATGTTAACGCTGAATGGTAAATGCTGACTGTGTTGTTAACGCTGAATACCAATGGCAGTTGTGCTTTAAACGCTGTAAGGTCAATGTTGGCTGTGCTGTTAACGCTGAATGCCAAAGGCAGTTTTGCTATCACCGCTGAAATGTCAAGGGCGGCTGTGTTGTAAAACTGAATGTCAATGGCAGATGTGCTATTTACGACAAAATGTCAATATCGACTGTGCTGTTTACACTGAATGCCAATGACAGTTGTGCTATCAACGATGAAAAATAAATGCCAGCTGTGTTGTAAACGCTGAATGACAATGGTAGTTGTAATATTAACGCTGAAAGGTAAATGCTGGCTGTGTTGTTAACGCTGAATGTCAATGGCAAAAGTACGGTTAATGCTGACATGTCAATGGCGGCTGTGTTGTTACATCTAACGCTGAATGTCAATGGTAGTTGTGCTATAAACGCTGAAAGGTCAAAATCGGCTGTGCTGTTTACGCTGAATGCCAATAGCAGTTGTGCTATCAACGATGAAAGGTAAATGGCGGCTGTGTAGTTAACGCTGAATGTCAATTGTAGTTGTGCTATTAACGCTGAAAGGTAAATGCCAGCTGTGTTGTTAACGCTAATTTTCAAAGGTAGTTGTTATACTAACGCTGAAAGATAAATGCTGGCTGTGTTGTAAACGCTGAATGTCAATGGTAGTTGTTATATAAACGCTGAAAGATAAATGCTGGCTGTGTTGTTAACGCTGAATGTCAATGGTAGTTGTGATATTAACGCTGAAAGATAAATGCTGGCTGTGTTGTTAACGCTGAATGTCATTGGCAGATGTGCCGTTAACGCTGATATGTCAACGGCGGCTGCGTTGTTACATGTAACGCTGAATGTCAAAGGTAGTTGTGCTATTAACGTTGAAAGGTCAATGGCAGCTGTATTAGTATCGCTGAACGTCAATGACAGTTGTGTTATTATCGTTGAAAAGTCGATGACGACTTTGTTGTTAACGCTAAATGCGTCAATGGTAGTTGTACTATTCATGCTGACAGGCCAATGGCGGCTGTGCTGTTAACGCTGAATGTCAATGGCAGTTGTGCTATCAACGCTGAAATGTCAATGGCGGCTGTGCTGTTAACGCTGAATGTCAATGCAGTTGTGTCATTAACTCTGCAAAATATATGCAAGCTGTGCTATTTTTGCTGCACAATCAATGCCGTATGTGCTATTAACGCTGCAATTCCTTTAACAGCTGTACCATGAACGATGTACATGTAATGGCGATGTCATTATGATGTCAGTTATCCTATAAACACTGCCGTGACAAAGTCAGTTGAGCTATAAACGAAGCAATGCCAATACATGTATTAACCGTCCTATAAACAATCCAATACCAATGTCACTTGTTAAATTTGCATCCCTTCAACTTTTTTCCGAGTTGGAAGTACATCACTTCATTCTGTGAACCTACTTCCGAAATGTTCCACGGTAGACTGATTTTGGTATATCTTTGAGGCACTGACGGACGGCTGAGCCAAGGGCTTATCTGGAGGTATACCGTCGACAAGATAAGAACTTTTTCAGTTTGAAAAAAACACTTAGAAGGGGTCTAGACCTGGAGAGTATGGTGGGTGTGGCAAGACCAGAAGCCAGAAAAAGGTTGTTATCCGGTCATCAAACCGACCATGGTCTACTTCCAAACTAAGGCATAATATACATATAAGAGACATACTTCGACGTAAATAAAGCCCTCAAATCAAATTTCGAACGCTATAGTGTACGTTATAAGGCATAAAGAAAAAATGTCAATAATATGAATAAACATGAAATATCTTTTAAAATGTATACGACAATGTGACAGAAGACATATTTGAAAAGAGTAACGTGAGAAATGTTAAAGAAACAATTATTGGGACGATGTGGACAGAGGAATGGCCTTCCCGACCCTCTGCACATCATGCTACGGGGAGATAAAAAACGAGAAGAAAAAAATGGGGGATGTTTATACTTTGTTATGTTTTCGAAGAGCCTTCTTTGTGCTCTTTGTCCTTTTAGCACCTACAGGTCGTCTACCGTTTTTTGTTACCCACATGCTGTTTCCTATTTTCATAACTGGCTCAAAATAGTGTTCCCATTTCTCGTCTGTAGTATCAAAGTTTGCTGGACACGGCAATGTCAAATTCATGTGAGCCATTAAAAACAAAGTCAATGCCAGTAGAGGTAATACTGTTGTAATTCTAGCTGTGTTGTGAATGCTGCAATATTGCTTAAGCCATTAGCAAAGCTATTTTGTGTCAATTGTTTTAAACCCTGCATTGTATATTCCCGCTGCTAAACCAATGTCAATTGTTGTGTTGTGGCATCATCGGTAAATCAGGTGTGATCCATTTCGTACCCACTGCATTCTAGAATGCAGTGGGTACGAAATGGATCACACCTGGGCTACCGAGGATGTTGTTATGGTTGTGAATGCTGCAATGTCAATGTCGCCAGGTTGAGTTATTTTGATGTAATGTCAATTTTCGTTATGCAATAAACGCAATAGAATGTTTAAGATTCTAGAGTCTTTCATATAACCCGTCCCTGTGCTTAGATAGCATTAGGAAGCTCATAGGAATAATATAAGTGACCAACGAGGACAAAGACGAACGCATTCGCACATGCTCGGCAGGGCCTTAGCATACTAAGATGTAGTGTAGATTACAGTACTGATGATAAACATACTGTAGTTCTGCATAGCTGTGTATATACGCTTAAGGATCAGCTCTACGTACATGTCGTATATCATGCGTGGATCCAAAACGTTTTATCAGAGGGGGTCCAACCTTGACAACGATTTAAATAAGATATTTTAGTTGATGAGGGGAGGGAGGATCCAAATACAACTATAAGCGAATTGCGTGCCGATGATGGCCCCAAATTGAATGCTGGTCTTTGAGGTTGTAGGTGGATCCGGACCAAATTTGCTAGGAAACCCTATATTTTTGTGATTTTTCAGGGGGGGGGAGATCCCCTATCCCCCTCTGGATCCGCACATGCATCATACCACTATGACTGACCTGAATTATCTTATATAATATTTTTCATGGAACATTTGGAAAGCCCATTCAAGTTGTCAATATGCTTCTTTGTCCTTTATATTCCATGTCTAGACACCTCTTGAAATAAGCAACCAGACCATAACAAGAGGACTGTAATAATTGGACCTTGGCGCTAGAAATTCTGCATTCGGGGTTTCTGACCATATTAAGCTTTAACCTGTCTACTCAGCTACAGAGACTAGCTAGAATATTGAAATTTTGCATTGGGGAAGGATGACTACTATTCTTTCCAGATAGAGAACACCAAATTCGCTGATCAGACTGCGCTGGTGCGCAGTCTGGTCTGCGCATTTGTTGTTTGCATGCAACAAAGTCAGGGTTTATTGCGTCGGGCCCAAATATGACCCGAATAGAGATAACCGTTTCCTTTCATGGATTCATAGTACTCTGGAAAGTTACTTAATGCATTTAAAAGGTCAAAGGTTGTAATATATGAAATTACATTCGCCTTGTACTTCTGTCAATCTTTACCCTACTCTACTAATCTACTACATTTCTCCATAATGTTTACCTTGTTAACCTGCAGTATTCAAGTTGTAAGCATGTATTTTAATCAGCGAGGAGAAGAGTGTGAATCCTGATCAGATGGCTTCGTCAGCAGGACAAGGGTTAACAAAACAGTGTATACCATATTAAGGCTTAATGCGGTACTACGTCGTAGATCTACACTGTTTGTCAAAGAACATGTTTAAGGTTTCTGTTCAGAACCATGTGTAAACTGTGCTATACTCTCTTAAGAATGGCCCTCACAAATATTAAATATCTCTAATAATGTACCGGCAGCATGCAAAAGGTTAAACTCTTTGAGAACCCGAACCGAGTCACGCACACAGGAAAAACATGTGCAAACCAAATTAACCCAGATCAGACTGCCACTCTAGAAGCAGTCTGATCAGGGACTATTTGTTTGTTTTCTCCAGTAAATAGTAAGGTGTTAGATGGCGTCATACAGCAGTCTAAGAGTTAATAAAAACATTAGCCTAACAACGTGAAAACTTCTCGTAAAAATTATTCCCAATCTTCTTCAAAAGAAATTTCTGTCTGAATAATGGCTTTATTGCATGCATTTATTTTTAGTTAGCATTTTCTTGTAATATGTTCCTGAATAACAGACGTTATTGCTATTCTGTCAATTTTGAAAGAAAACACACAGTTCTGGCATCGAAATTGAATGTACTTAAATAATGAAATGTCACATCAGTCTGCGCATCTTGTAGTTCAAATATGTCCTCGACGCGACAAAACCTGATCGACTTTGTTGCATGCGACCAACAAAGTCGTACACCAGACTGCGTATGCGCGCAGGCTGATCAGTGACTTTCGTATTCACTCACTAGAAAGTATAATAGATAGACTTGCCACATTCAAAATTCTAAGAATTACTCTGGCTTGTCTCTGCAAATAAGCAGCATGGTTATAGTCCTATCTCGTCGGAAATTTTTCTTGCGTCGATACCCAAATTATTATAGAATGTGCATTAAGCTATGTGCTATAGGTTACCTGAATGACCCTGGACAAGAACAGTGGGAGATTTTAACCCTTTGGAGACCGGAAACTCCAAAATGGACGCTTTTCAAAACAGTGCAGACCCTGATGAAATGTTGCATCATGCAACATTTCATCAGGGTCTGCACTGTTTACTAAGACAAACTCAATATTTAGATAAAGAAATACAATATATTTTGGAAATTTTAAACTGTTGTAAGATAGCTGGGTTCACCTAAGAGGATTCACAATATTTGTAAATTCACCTTTGGGGATTTATAATATTAGTGAATGCTGGATTTGGTTTAGGTGCAGGTGTTCAATGCAGGTGTAATGCTGACACTTGTGATTGACATGTTTATCAGTGTTTTGATAGGAAATTATTACTCTACTTTGTTTTTTTCTATATTAAAGGTCATGTAAATAAGTCTGTTAATTCTGATGGGATGCGTTTACACCTTTGAAAGGTTGGGTTGATAAATGTTATTTTGTTAAGTAGTATTGCACCAACAAAATAAATAGATCATGTTAAATTTGACATTGATTGGCAGGATTCGCATTACATCCAGTCAATATGATCTTTTGGGAATTAAGCAATTGGTATTTTTGTATCTTCCTGATTGATTGACATACATGTAAGCTAACATATGTAGAGGGCGCTGTACTGATAATTTGGAGTGTGATTGGTTAATGATGATGTAATTAGATGCCGCATCTGTCAGCTTCTATCACACCTCTTGGCACGTTTGTGTGTGGTGATTTCTTGTGTTCTTGTCACTTTCCCATGTTGTGTCCTGGGTCAGGTGTGGTTCTTGATTTATCGATTCCTGATCTTTGCCTTCTTTCTTACTTTTATAATGTATACATGTTCATGTATACGGTGAAGCCAAGTGTGTGGGCGTGAGATTTGGATAAGATTTGGATTTAGATTCGGAACTGATAGAGATTCAGAGCTAAATGAAAGATGAAAAAATCTGCGTAAGACCCAATAAGATGCCTTACATTATTGCCATACCCTTGCTGATTGGCAATTATTATTATAATATTGACTAAGTTTGCAACCTGTATGGTAGCACCGGCTGGGCGGTGTAGCATGCATTTGATGTTTTAGTCAAAATTACCTGTATGTATTGTCTCATGATGTCACAACAATAAAATGACACACCCAGCTCATCGCCATCTCCGATAGCGGAGATGGCGATGAGGTGGATGGATCATTTAATAGATCATCACTTTCGTTTTAAACAGCTTTCAAATGACATCTGTACTTTCAGTCAGTAGACCTCAACCCACTTTAGTGAGGTACAAAAAAATGGCAAGCTTTTTTTTAAAAAGCTTATACTGGTTATTTGGGATAATTGCGTTAGGCCAGAAAAAAAAATGAGCTAGCCTCAGTGAACCTGCACTATAGTCCTGTCGCAATAATAAGAAACGCGAAAATCTGGAATATTATTTTATTACTTGCATTTTTCCAAACGTTAAGCTCAAATTTGGATTTAGAATATCCTGCAGTGTCGAAAGAAAATTGTTTGAAGATTATACTACCACTGCCCTGACCCCTAATCTCTTGGTAATTTCGACATTTTTAGGCTTTCTGAAAAGCGGGGGGAACTTAAATGGTGTAACAGTTATGTGACGGCCTATATATCTGTACTTAAATTTCTACAGGTAAGTGTCAAAAGCATCACGCATTTTAAAATCGTGATTGCTCTGTACACGCCAGTTTTATTTTTATCACTGCCATTCAGTTGATAGTATCGATTCAATCAGCCTAGACACATATCCAACTGATCTAATACGATCAGTTTGATCCGGGTAAACACTGTTTGCTATGTTTGCAAGAAGATTTTCTACTAAAACAGCGTGATGTGGCTATTATGGACAGTTTCGTAAAACAACTGATACAGTGGTAAACGGCATAAACAATATCAACTACATATGTAGGTATATAGTCAACCATACATTTTCTGTAATTAGTTAATTTGAGCTGTTTACATACATTCTTTCAATGGTAACACTCAAGTCAGGGATAATCCTGGACCAAAATAATGGTGGGCCCTTAAATTGGGCCGATGGCCCATATCCTATTCAAATACATGCACATTACATAATTTTAATGGGCCTTTTGAAATTTCTATGGGCCCTTTGCAAAATTTGATGGGCCCAAGAATCCTTAATATCTATATTAGAGCATAATTGACATGAGCTTTGAATAGCTTAAAGTTGCATACTCTGTAACTTTTGATCTTCTAATTTTAAAAATAATGTTTTTAATTTTCAAGAACACAGTAAAAATACTCAAATTCAGGTAAACACGTTACCATTTTCGTAAATCTTAACAAGTTATCACTATCAAAACAACCGCATTTATGTTAAAATTCAACGGTCTAGAATTATTGGAGGGACGCAAATAATTACCAACAAGAGAAAAAAAACACATATTTGATAAGATAATTCACTTTTTCATGCAGTTTTCAGCTGTACTGAACATTTTTATAGTGAAACATAGCTTAATTCTACTTCTACAAATGATTTAAAAAGAAAATAATTTTTTTCGAAAAATGTTCATAGTTACAGAGTATGCAGCTTTGATATGAGACCCAGCTAAAATAATGCCCATTAAGCAGAAACAATAGTTTTCTAACAAAATGGATTAGGCCTATCCCAGGATTATCCCTGTCAAGTGTCAAATAGGTGGAATAAAATGCCCAAATTCTACCATCAGAATGCTCAATGCGATGTAAATTGAAAACGTACATCTAAAGTCAATTAATCGCGATTATAATTTTTGCAGCAGTACTTTATATGTACCATACACTTTATGCTATACTGAACAATTGTGAAAATGCTACACTACAATATTTTATATTTTGTAAGAAAGCATTGGACGAAAAGTATTTACTAAAGCTCAATAATGTTTTCAAGACATCCAGCAAGCGATTCATTGAAGCTCCACCAATTTGTCTGGTTTGATTTCTGAGTTAATTCCTTTTTTGTGTTTAAAGGCATATATTTTGTAATATATGGAATCATTAGTGAATTTACTGATAAGGGACAGTTTCAGTATCTCACAAACTTAAAGGGGCCTCAAGAGGGGACTTACCTGTATACAACACAGTTTCTTTCACTAAGATAAAGATCAATATTTCATCAGAAAATACCTAAACCCTTTAGAGGACCACTTTATTGCCCCCTGTAAGGATATCATAATAACCTAATAAAGATTAGCCTTTGATCTGTCCAGTATGACCCCTGGAGAGAATCATAATGAGTGGTACCAGTATTATTGCTAAATTTTCTATGCCTTTAAAGCTTTATTCACTGAATTTTGCAATTGCGCATGCGCAAAAAAGGTTATTAGGCTTATCAGAATTCGTCATACTTGTGTTGCATTAATACACAAGAAAACTGTATTAGCACTCGAACGGGCTCAGAAATCAATTTCGAATTTATCAAATGTGTAAAAAAAAATGTAAAATGTCTCCCTTTGACAAAAATATATAGGGAATATTACATATTTTTTAATCTTCGATTTATCACGATTTTCGATGACTTTCTTCCTTTTGCCAAATCAGGTAGACATATCAGGACATTGTTCCTACCATTTCTCGACCAGAAATGTGCTCAGACTAAGATGCAACAACACATTGATTTTCCTATGGAGATTTCTGTGTTAAAATTTCATACTTGGCCAATTTGATGAAAACCCGCTTTCTTATGTTGCTTGTCTAAACGATCAGCGCATATTTTTGGTTGTCACATGTCTAAGACTACAGTTTCGTTCAGTCGGATCGGGTTGGCAGTGGATTTCTGAAGGCCTAAAATGTGTGAGATTTCTGTTCAAATTTGTAACCTGAAAAATTCGACCCCTGTCACATTTAAATGACATTTTCCTGTCTTGTTTTTGTTATGCTTTCGTGCGCGTCTGTTCATTGGTGCCTTGTGGTCCCCTGCTCGGAAAGGGCTGACCTCTTGGCTCTCGTTTTTTATGTCTATTTGTGAAGGTGTCACTTTCCAATTGGTATCCTGGGTCAGGTGTGGGCTTGATTGTATCGATTCCTTATCTTTGCCCTCTTTCTTACTTTCATGTGTTTCCTCGTACCACATCAGTTAACCTTTTACTTTAGGCACAACCCAGTCTTTGAACAGTCAGATACACTTTCATTTGCTTTACTGGATTGCATTATTTTGCATATAAATGGCAAACAATTCAGGTGAAGCGTTTTCACTTTTGTTCAGTATATAACCAACACGGGGATCACTGACCTGAACGGCATCAAGTTGTTTAGTCAACCGTTGCATATCATTAATAAACTGGGTCAGTTTATGTCCATTCTATCAACAGTAATACTCCCCCGTTGAAAAGAACCAAAAATATGCCAAAATTCCATCTAATTACAGAAAAACACAGCAAAAACATCAACTTGAAAATTATGTCAAAAATACTGCAGCTTTTTCTGTCCGCATATCGAAAAGTTCAAGAGAAAATAACTTGAAAAGATGCACTTAAAGTCATTTTTTCGCGTTTCTTATTAATGCGGCAGTACTTTACTAACATTACCGAAACTACTTAGTAAATAGAAATATTTTGACACACGTGAGCCGAAACAATTACAGAATGAGGAAAATGTGTAAAAGACTGAAGATGATAATTTGCATCACTGAGTTAATCAAATCCGTATTGAGACGATTCTTCATAGTGTGGCGATAATTCGTTAGGTGTAGCATAAACTAAAATGTATCACTTCTTACAAGCAGACATATAAATCAAATCCAGTGAATGGAGGGATACTGCTCTCCTGTTTAAATTCAGAAAATAAATGAAATCCTGGACCGAGGATTACGTCGTATTTCATGGAACAAAGCAGGAAACCAATAAATAATTAAACAGTGTACGGTGAAATTGAAACGTGTGCCATTAGTTTGCGCTTTAGAGACCCTCTACAAAATTTGCTGTATATTTTTGCTGCGTTTATCACACCGTACAACCGACTGTTTTGACGACAGATTGCCGTTTCGACGACATATGTCGATACATTTGGAAGGGAAAGGGTAGGTGAAGATTTTTTGTTTGCTAAATTCAACAAACAAATCTGTGGGCCCCTACTGGTAATGGAGAAGCTGCTAACTGTTTGGAGATACTGCAGCAGCAATCTGAGTCTATTTCACAAACAAATAATTTTTATCAGCTCTTCAACACCTGAGTTTCAAGAAAATTGTATAAAACAGCTTTCTACTCCAGCCGAACGTCAAGGCAACAAAATATATTATAATCACTTGGTCACGCTAAATCTTCAATTATTTACCAGCATTTATGTACAGTTTGGTAGAAATGGTAATCTGTCGTCAAAACAGTAAGTTGTACGGTGTGGTTTATTATGCCCCTGACTTTGAAAAAAGGTTTAATTTTGGCTTGTCTTTCCGCCTTTTCAACCATCACAATTTATTTATAAATCTTTTATTATAAAAACATTTAATAGATACAGATACCTTTACTGTGTCCAAACACCTGTGGCTCTTTGCATAGTAGGGTCTAAACATCTCGTATGTGGATTACCTACGAACAATAGCTGACCCGTATTTTTTTTTATCAACTTAGTTTGATTGATGGGGAAGAGAGAGCTGGTTGCTTTACTTTCACTGTCTTGTGATAGTCAGTATTCTGTGGCTCTTCCTCACGGTGACGTGGGTTGGTCTGCGGTGTGTGGTTGGGGTATTTTCTGATCATACTCACTTGTTATGCCAATTGAATGTATAACAAGATAGCACATTTGTTGCCAAGATAATTCAAAAAGCATTAAGCTAGAGTCTAGTTTTCTGGAATTCCTAATTTGGGTGTGGTACTTGATTGTGTCGATTCCTGATCTTTGCCACTTACTTTCTTTGAAGAGTAGAAACTTGATTAACTTTTGGTTGGACTCCATTGAATAAATGAGTTATGCGCCTCTGGCATTTTACCAGAACCACAACTTCTAGTTTAATTAATGTTTTGTACCGCATGTGCTTTATGTACTGTATTGTACATATGGCGAACAATTCAAATATGTGTGTGGTTGACTACTTTCTATATATTCGTCATTTGCACTATAGGGATCATGCATTACATCTGCTGGACCCCGAGGGTAGTGTTAAAACCCGAGCCTAAAAGGCGAGGATTTTATAACGACCACCGAGGGGTCCAGCAGATGTTTGTGTATCAGAAAACCATGTTTGATCGTTATGATTGCATAAAGTCATTCTGTCACTTGAAAACTTCGGAAAAAAAACGCTTCGAAAAGTTCATTTTTGTATTACTATAATGGCGCGCAAAAGCATGAAGGATTCGTATGTTTTGAAAATGCCTGTTTTAGGCGACGACTTACGTCATCCTAACGTAACTGCATTACGTTCATTTAATGCACGTTATTGTTGATGACGTCAATTTATGTGACGGCCTAGAATGCGTATATGTAGTGTACAAAAGCCATGCATCTACAGCACGTGATTTGCCTGGTTAATACATGGGTTTGGCCGGTTAAAACATGGCGGTTAATACCATGCGACACGCTTTTTATGCAATAATACATGATCAACAACATTAAGTCAAACAAAAACATCAAACAAACAACAAAAATGGACAAAACATCATTTAAATAACCAGCCTCGCTCTCACTGGCATATCGTGGTACGAAATAACTTTTATCAACCATGTTTGCCTTATGAAAATCAGTGACCTATATCTAATTCAGGTCACTGTGAAAATGCAGAAAATGTAACCCTGTTAGTCGGTTAATCTATCTAAACTTGATAAATGAACAGCATATACCACCGCTCATGAGCTGTACGAACTTGTGCATCCACACGGTCTCGCTAAAGCCGTTAATGCTCACACAAACAAACTATAGAGCCCGACGTCAATGACAGAGAGAGAGAGAGAGAGAGAGAACGAGAGAGAGAGAGAGAGCGCAATTATTTTTTATGAGTGCGAAAACGCCTATGCAATAAAGCATTTTCTATTGGAACGGCACAAATATTTAATCCTCTTAATCCGTTCATGTTGAAAATGTTTTGTACCTGCAGAACGTTTTGTTGGTTCACAGTTTGAGAGGATGTTGGAGCGGAAATTAAGTTGTGTGATCAATCTGATTAGCAAATAATTCCATGCCTTTCCTTTTCAAGGGGAGAATAATGTTTCTTACACCAATACTGCATTAATAACAACAGTGTTAACAGTACCAAGTAACGCCATCCTTTTTAAATGAAAATGTGTACTATAGTGCATTAAACATGTTTATCAGCTGATCGAGCATCAATGTGATGGCGCGATCACATTTGACAGCACAATCATATTACTAAGATATATTTGCACCTCTCCACACTTTTCCATCTACACTATACCAATCAGAAAATGCCGGCTCAATTCGAGAATAAAGCCTCGGATGCGCGTAAGGCGCAGTTCAATGTGGAACTAGCGTAAGTTAAAATAGTATTGTAGCATGTGGGGTCACTCCTAATAAAATCCATTATTCTGATTACCAGAAGTGAATAAATGAAATGTATAGTTTTTCAAAGCGATACTTTATTCAAAATACCTTAACCTCATTTTATTATAGCAATGTTTATTGTAACATGTTGTAAACGTTTCTTTCGCTTCAATCACACTTGTTATTGCGTTGGCATGGTTTCTGTGACGTCAGCGTCACGTTATACAAGTAGACCCTCGATATACATCAGAGGTCTGATTCTAAGGAATTAACCGAGGCAGTTCCGATTGTCCACTATACATGCCGATTCGTTCTCTGTGTTTCATGCTGGTCCATAATGCTGCTAAAATTGATAATAAAGTCAACGCGCGTGGTCCGCCTTAGCAGCAAATTAGAGCCAAATGTTCACAAGATATCGAATGCACCATAATACCGCATGTTTCATGTCCTTATACGTCACGTTTGTATCTCTTGGGACATAAAGATGTTCTGAATTGTTCACATATTCACAATGAATGCCCCAAACGCATACAATAATTTTTTCAAAAAAATGACTTTCATCAACATATAGTCCGGAATCCAATGCCCAATTTTTTTTAATTATCTTACATAATATTGGCCAGAAGTTTTGATGCTAGCTGTAGGTAGATACATGTTAGTAGTATACAATCCAGGTCAGCGTATACGACATTAGGCAGGCGAAAGTCTCCAATATGGTCGTTAATTACGTTACCCCTCATTTACTTAAAAAACAAAACTATGTAATTACGTCGGTCTATGTAGCAATTGAAATGTTTAAATGAACAAAACAGTTATGCAATCTGTCGAGCATGTTATTTTCTACACATGCTGATGTTTGTAAAACTTTTGTTGCCCATTATAATGTCAATTACGTTACATTTTCAACTATACCCTTAAAATCCATGATATTTTGCTACAGTTGACAAAATTTTCAACAGGTATTTTAATTGATGTTAATATGTATTTAAAAGAACATTTAATGACGATTTCAAAACTTCAAACATAATGTTCTAACATGAATACTTTGTCAGTTATAGGATGTTCAATTAGAAGACCATGGATAAAACGTTTCATAATTTAAGAACCTTTAAATTTTACATATATTTTAGGATACATTTCCTTGTTCTGTCATATTTTTTAAAGTAACATATATAACTAAGGAAATATATATCGTGATTATATATTTTCTCAACTGGTTTCTGTATACACTTGAACCTAAAAACCAAAAACAGATTTAAATGTTTGCATATTTCTTTTCTTTTAATTAAAAAAAAAATCAACTATTAAAAGCAACCAAAGCTTTCTGTCAAATCAGCTACCACTCGATCACATTGTAAGAAAATAATAAATATCTACGAGTTACTCGAGTGCTGTATGGATGGTTGAAACTTTGTTTGTTGCTCCCATTGGTTGTGGGAGTTTCGTGTAAAGCCATTGTTTTCTAATATGGTTCTTGATGCCATTTTAGTTCAGCAATCATCTTGCTTCGGAAGTGAGCTGGTTGATTTACTTTAATTGTGTTGTGGCTATCAGTGTTCTGTGTCCCTTCTTTATGGTTTCGTGGGGCGGTCTGGAGTCTGTGATTGTGACTTTTTTTTTTGTCATGTTGTAGAAAGAATATGTTTGCTGGCAATCTAGATAACACCACGCCTTTATAAACATATGAAGTAAAATGTTGTACACGTTACATAAGATATACAGAAATATATGTCTCTATAACCATTCATTCATTAAAGAGAGTGGCTTTTGCAAAAGTGATGTAAACTTTAAAAAAGAACAGCTTATTTAAAATGAAACATTCCTGTTAAAATGATGATGGGATCATCTATAATGTTGCAGTGCCCAGGGTGGGGGATACTCTCATATTTCCTTGGTACGTATACTTGGAACCATCATTTACTGTTAGCCTCTAATAAAATCTGGAATATCAGGTGTACTTAAAATGTTGTTCCCTTTCTGTTCCTAGACCTAAAAAAGACCATAAGCGCATAGAAATTACCCTTTAAACTGGTCCAGTTTTGTGATGACCCCCCCCCCCCAAAAAAAAAAAAAAAAAAAAATATATATATATACTTACAAAATCTTCTTATCCAAAAACATATTTATTTTCTTGAATACCCCCAAAATATTGAAATTCAAATTGTTTAACCCCCAAAATGGGCCTAACTTGCGTACTTTTGAAAATATCAGAGTACCCCTCCCCAAATGATGCGATCATATCCAAGGAATCTGTTTATTGTAATTGTTATTTATAAAACTTCAACATATAGTTTAGACCAAGTTTGACCAAGTGGCATTCGAACAATTTTAAGATAGTTTTTACAAGTCTTTTAAAATGTTGAAGGGATGTGAGAGTAAAACAGGCAGTCATAAGATATACTAAGTTTTAGCAATTAGTGCTAATATAACCGGCGTTTATTTCTGCCTTGTACCATTGCAGTAGGCGAGTCGTTGGAACTCATTTTGAAAAGATTATTGCAGGAATCATGTAAATTAATTCCTTAATATAGCAGCGTTTAAATTACGTTAAATAATAGACGAGTTGTAAACACATCAGGGTATAGAAACAAAAGGCATATGCTAAGATATCAACTGTTCAAACAAAACTTAATAATCATACGGAAGCACAATAGAGAAGGCACTCTTTTTTGTAGCATTACCATCACCAACGATAAACTTACATTTAGTGCTAAGAAAGTATGCATAAACTTCAGTAAAATACGAGGGGCAATTGGAAAGTTCTTAGCATGGCATCATAACTCCACACAGCATTGATAAAATGCTATCAAATAATACATTTTTGGAAACCAGAATTCAATGGCTACTTGAAGGTTTATTTTTTTGTCGAAAAAGGACTCGGCGCGCACGTGCAGCGCATGCTCAAAATGAGTAGGGTTTATACACTGGCTAAAATTTTAAGCAAAATATTTGTAAAAAAACGAAAGAAAAGTGGGGACCTTATTTACCATCATGGTTTGACAAATTAATGAATTGGTGCCAACTTAATTTTTATTAAAATATATTATACGATCACTGCTTGCACAACTTACACCTTTACATTCGAAAAATGTTGACTTATAGAGAAACGGTAAACTTTCAAAAATGGGACTTTTTTCGATTTTTCACTATACATTTACTAAAAGTTGTGTCACCACAGGATCACGAAAAATGCCTATTGAGTATATGTTATGCTATATTTATAGCAAACAGTGCATAACAATCATTTTGTCGCGCAAAAAGTGTGGCTTGTTCAGTTCTGTGTTCAAGAAAATTATTCCTAATAACACGATCCCTACTTTTCAAGAAGTGGGTGGGGTAACTTAACCCCTCACATTTTGTCGATGGTATAAGAACTTCTCATGGTATCGCGTTTGCCATCACAAAATTGATTGATTTCTACTCTCAAGGTATTTCTACCCTTTAGTTTGCCACCGTTTTCAATTGAAATGAACCAGAACGTCAACTCATATATAAACTTACTCTGTCCCATGGGAAAATTATAAGAGTCATCTACCCTTTGTTCCGGTTAACAAAATTTCTTTTGGTTTCAATACAAAGAGCATAAAGTATGCTTGACAAAAATACCAACGTACGGCATTTTTAAACTACTGTCGGTAAAATATTTTCAAAAAATGTGAATTGTAAAATGCGATTTTTAGTCGAAAAAATTAGTCCCTCCTTTGCTTTCTAGACGGTTTTGGTATTGCTGTTCCGGTATTTAGTCATTAGAAACATCTAACTCGGTCATCAATTGTATAATAACTGTACCAGATTGTGGCCTACGAAATAGTACGAAATCATCTATTTTCACGAACCATTTTTAATGTTCTGCACACTTTTCAAAGGGTAAAATGTTATATTTTCCTGTAAAAGTTTTGCATTTTCCAGTTTACAAACAGTACATGTATTAACAATAACATTATTCGTGTCTGCATAGATATATCTTCATGAAATTTGTGCCAGAACATAGAAGAAAGATAGCTCTTTAAAATGATATCAAACATTATAGGGTTGTTCACGGTTGGCAACTTAGCTTTCCTCTTTAATTGCACGCCAGTGGGTCGGACTTTAGACTCTATGATGGTTCCGACTTATAGACATCTATTGATGAGATGGCGGGGGCCTGATGCTTTTGCTATTTTTCGGGCCCACCGGGGTTACCTGTTGGATTTCTTTTGCTTCGGTATTCAGTTTTATTTACTGTTGCTTTTTCTCCTTGTTATATCTTGATTTATATGTTTTAGGAGATGATACATTGATAAGTTAGGGGCCTTTCGTGCAAACCAAATATCTATGTGTCTTGACCCACATCTGAATTAAGGGTGAGGTTTGCGCCGTTAAACTGGTTTAAGCCCTCCAGTAAAATATTTTACTGACCGTTCCAGGGCGGTACTTCTTTTGTGGATCTTTTCTTTTCTGTCTTGTGTTTGATATGTCTTTGTGCGCGTCTGTTTATATGTGTTTTGTGGTCACCTGCTGGAAAAGGGCTGACCTCTTGGCTCTCGTTTGTGGTTTCTGACTGTGAATCTGTCACTTTCCCATTGGTATCCTGGGTCAGGTGTGGTACTTGATTGTATCGATTCCTGATATTTGCACCCTTACTTTGTAAATTGGTTACTGAGATAAAAGACTTGCCCCTCGTAGATTGTGGTGAATAGTTTGTCAGCCTAAAACCTAATCTCTGCTGGTCGCATTTACTAATGTGACGACTGTGTCGGTAGATTAAATAAATTTACAATAATCCTATACCCATAAACTACACATCCCCTTCCTAAGCCCCATCTATCGACTTTTAAGCTCATTCTGAAATTATTGAATCAGAAAGTGTATCTACATGTAAATCGCTCCATCGTAAACGATAAAATAAATAATGAAAACAAATTAGTTTAAATACATCCTTGAGGATTCGAACCACAGATCAATGTGAGTGTTTCTTTCACACTTGCTAATTCTGAGTGTTAAATACCCGCTTATGGACAGGTTCAATCTCAATAATGACTTGGAAAGCATATAATACTCAAATAAAAAGTGTGTTTGCAGATCTCGACCAACTGTTATAATCATTGCGATCACTCTCAAAGTATACCAAGACTTTTTTGGAATACTGATTTGCTATATTATGACCAACTCTGTACTAGTTACACTGTCTAGAAAAAATGCCAATACCAGAATTTTGGAAAGGAACAATCTGCTGATTACTTGAATTGAGTTGGACCATTTAGACAGCTAACAATTCTCATATGTAGTATTGATATTTTCAGTGCTTCCTCTGGATTAATGTTCTAGCACACGGTAATAATGGGTTTAAACGATCATTTCTTATACAAGACGTTCGTAGTAATTCCTCTAATTATCTCAAGCTTGATACAAAAGTGTTTGTTTCCGAAAACATTTTGTGCCGATGGAGATGTTTAACCCTTTCATCCCTAAGTTTCTGAGGTAACCTCTTCTACTTTAAACTATAGAAGAGTCCATTGTATTAAAACGGGGTGTTTGACACATTCTGAAAAATGCAAAATGTAAGGTTAAAACAAAAGCAAACTGAATATGCACACTGTGTAGATTAAGATGAGATGATACCGTCTCGATGAGAGTTCTTTTGAACCCTATATTTTTTTAGCACCAAAACATATAATTAGAAAGTAAATGGAATAAAGTAATTTAACCTTTACGCACTAATGATTTGTTTTTCTGGACACATGTAATTCCTAGACGTGTTGTTATATCCTAGATGTTTTAATTCAGTAACGGGGTGCACAGTTACTGAAAACACAGGTAAAGAAAACAATTTTAGAATGTTTGTTAATGATGCGTTACATCAGCAAACGATGTGTTTGTAAAGCTTGACTACAAACAGATAATATGATTTATGACTACTGTACGTAAATGATACAAATTAACCCGTCTGTTGTCTTGAGAGGCAGCGTGCCGTAGTATGTTGCTTATCATAAGACTTGACATAATTGGCTTCTAGGTACGAAAGATGATGAGTTGTTTTGTCTTCTGACAGATAAATATGATTATCTGCCATATTTTTGTGGAGAATAATACAATTGAATTCTATAGGTGAAATAGTTTTTGTATAGTTTAGGGATAGAATGTTTTCTTATAGGATTCTGTAAATTCAGAAATTTTCGCGAGGGTTTTATTTTCGCGAAACTTCGCGAAGTTTCACGTACATGAAACTCTCAGTAAATGCTGAAATCACTTGTCGTTTACTGGTGTAGGTGAATCGTGCTTCAGTAGCGATTTTTTAATATCGGAAGCATGCTTTGTAACACTATTAAAAATTAAAAGATGAAATTTATGAATTTACTGTTTATGATTATACAGAGATTTAACTTAGGCGAACAACAGGAATATCAAATTTTATAGAATGATGAACAGAACGATAAATAGTAGTTATGGAAATACATTTATTATTCATATTTAACAATGGAGTTATGCTTAGATTGAACTACATGCATCATTAAAGTTTCATGATGACAATGCAGAAACTAGGGTGGATGTTTATACCGATAGCAAGTGTGGATTTGATTTCTCCATATAAGACTGTGATGCTAAATACATAAATATACAGCGAAAAAACGGATATAATGAACGTATATACACATGTGGTCTATGAGGAATATATACCGTTCTATGAAAAGCCTTTTCACCCAGGTGATGAATGGCAAACTATTTATAACATACACTAGTAGTTTTGATGAAATAACTAGCGAAGACGATTTTGACAAAATTGAAGTTCTGTCCACGGAGATTGATAATTCGGACGAATTCTTTCTGGCACCAATATCAAGTTTTAAGGAAATTGACCAGGAGTCGCTTGAGAGACAGGAGAAAGAACGAAGAAGAGTTGTTCGTGTTGTTGCATTGGTATCTGGAATTCTGTTGCTGGTCAGTGTGATCTTAGTGGCCGTCTCGCTCTATATGTCTAAGGACATAGACGAAATGGGTAAGTCAGTCCCCTTTGATAATGACTTAAACTATTCTACTGAAAACACGTTTTGCACCAGTATTAAACATTTATGTTTTTTATAGGTGAAATAAAAATGAAACTAATATTACACATTTAAAGCAACCTTTCTATTTACTCTGAAAGACCTGGAAATATAGTATTGTTGCTGGATGAGCTAAAATAGGGCAACCCTCTAAATGGGATTTGTGATATCTATTGCCTTTAGCTAATCATTATGGATGATTGCATGTAAATATTTGTGCCAAAATGGTCCATAATGTGAGAACTATTTCACCGGCGTCACTGCGTTGTGTCCTTGAGCAAGATACATTAATCCTTGGTCAGTACTGGTTCAAACCAGAATGACCCGTCAAGACATGACTGAATTTTTTTACTGATATGTAAAGAATCAAATCAAAAACAAAATGTGGGGATTATTGTTATCTAAGCTTAAATTTGGATGATTGAAAATTCCAAAAAAGTTGTTTGTTTATTTGGTTAAAAATGCTATTTTATTCGCCCATTTTTTATTATCATCTTTGGCTAAAATAACTTTAATTGACTTCTGAAGATAACATTTTAAAGCAGAGCCTCAGAAAAGTGCAAACATTTTAAACAGCCCTCCATTTCTGCATTTGCACAAAATTTATTTTTACAGATCTGTACATTATTCCGTTTTGGCAGTCAATTAGAGGAAACCCATAAGGAAAGCCAATACTATGTGTGTTGCTACAATTAATCTGTAAAAGGGAACATATGTAAAAATCTGTAAAATTGCATTTTACATATACCAACTTTTAAAAAAAATGTGCTTTGATAAAAAGCCTCACAACTCTTTTTACGAGGGCCATTTGGAAAGTAGTAGCTTTACATCATAATTCAACAATGCGTTCTATCAAATACGGCACCGCATTTTTTGAAACTAGAAATCATCTGCTACTTGGTCGAAAAAGTAATTGACGTACACGTTCAGCGCATTCTCAAAATGAGAAGGTGTTTATACACTAGCGGAAGTGATAAGCAAAATGTTTAGAAAAAAATCGAAATAAAATTGGAAACCTTATTTCCTATCAATATTTGACTCTTTAACGATTTGGTGCCAAGTTATTTTTTATTGAAATATATTCTGTCATCACTGCTCGAGCAACTTACGTCTTTGCTCATAGAGAAATGTTTAACTTTCAAAAATGGGACGTTTGGTGATTTTTCTTTACACCTTTACTATAAATTGTGTCGTTACAGGAGCACGAATACGGCTAATGAAATAAATTTAAGCCACTTTTAGGTTCTTCTAGTGTCATGGGGTGGTCTGTGGTCTGTGATTGTGGCATTCACTTGTTTTATGAAACAACCTATATTGTCGATCAATGACTTAAGCCATATCGAAGCATATTGAATCAGTCGTATATTAGAACATTTAACATAGTTAAATGTGGTTCTGTTGTTGTTGACTTTTTGTTTATTGTTACTCCCATCGTGGGGAGTCTGTAATTGTTCTATGTTTTGTTGTACGTTACTTTATGTCCATTCTAGTATTGCAGTCATCTTGATGGGGAGGGGAGAGCTGGTTGCTTTGCTTAATTCGTCTTCCTGGTGTCTCGTGATGGTCGCGGTGCCGTGGGGTTGTCTGCTGTTTGTGATTGTGGTATTTCCTGGTCATGTTCAATTGCTGTTTTTTTACATGTGGTTAATGAATTAAAAGGTTGGTTATAAAGGCACATGAAATACATGAGCACTTTTAGAAATGCACAACTTACATGTTATAAAACGATGTTGATACTAAATATTGATAATTCGAGAGTCAATATAGTGCAGTAAACAGGTGTGAAGACAGGTATGGTTGCAAGTAAATTTGTTGCTCATTAAAATATCATTACCATCCGCCAAAACGATCTGTACATCTTCAAAAGTTTCCAGTTTTTTTTTTTAAAAAAAAGAATTATATGTTTTCAGCATCTGTTGAGTGACAGAATGCTGTAAAGAAACAAATGGGATATTATGCTGAATTATACAAACTAGTTTTATCTACTAGGGGAGTTCAATATGTTAATGCAGCTCATAACTAAAACCACAAACCCATTACTATTACATGGTGTGTATATGATTTAAAAACAAAGAATGTTCATTCAAAAAGCATAAAATTGGTTTTACCTTCAAACATTTTCAACTTTATACAACGAAATATAGTACAAAAGAGGGCAAAGATCAGGAATCGATACAATCAAGTACCACACCTGACGCAGGTGGGAAAGTAACAGACTCACAATTAGACATTACAAACGAGAGCCAAGAGGTCAGCCCTTTCCCAGCTGGTGACCACAAGGCATCACTAAACAGACGCACACGAAAGCATAACAAACACAAGACAGAAATAACATGAATGATCAACAAAAGAAGTACCGCCTTGGAACGGTTAGTAAAAGTATTTTACTGTAGGGCTTAAACCGGTTTTACAGTGCCAACCTCACCCTTAGTTCAGAAGTGGATCAAGACATATAGAAGTTTGGTTTGCATGAAAGACCCCCAACTTATCAATGCATCATCTCCTAGACCATATAAATCAAGATATTAAAATGAGATAAAGCAAAGATAAGGACTCAGCAGTAAATAAAACTAAATACCAGAGCAAAAAATCAAACAGGTAAACGCAGGTGGGCCTGACAACAGCCAAAACATCATGCCCCAACCATGTCATCAATAGATAATAATTTAAGTCGGAACTGTCATAGAGTCTAAAGTCCCACCTACCGGCGTGCAATTAAAGAGGAAAGCAAAGTTGCCAAACGGGATTGGGTTGACCGTCAAGCATGCAGTCTGTTGCAATACATTAATGTTAAAGCCATTTTTTTATAATGGGAAATTAGTTTAATGAACTGCCCTGAACAATTATTAGAGCCAACAATCTTCTTCAATTTATACACCAAGTCACCATAGAATTCAGGTTCCGAAAGTCCTTGGCGCGAGAGAGATTTAAGTCCAACTTGGATTTTAGATATCAAATTATAGTATCATCTATAAAATTTAGAAAAGATTTTGCGAAGATAATGATACCCATAACCTTGTTTTAGAAGTTTCTAAGTTAACAATTTATTGCTAGAGTTGCAGTCATCAACATGGCTAGAAGCTCTAGCAATTGGAATGAGTTGAGAGATATAGACTCCATGGGATGTAGAGCGAGGAATATCTCCATATAAAAATGGGAAATTTACGATTTCAAAAATAAAATGAATAATAGAGACATTCTAAGAGAAAATCCTTAGGTCATGGTTCGTTGTTGCTCACATCGTGAGTGGGGGTTTAATGCTGGGTCCTTGTTTTAATGATGTGGTACCCAGTGTCGTTTCTAGCTTTGCAATCATCTGAGAGAAGGGAGAGAGAGAGAGAGAGAGAGAGAGAGAGAGAGAGAGAGAGAGAGAGGAAAAAAAGAGTTGGTGGCGTGGCTGTTTGACATGTATTGATGTAGTAGATGAATATTAGAATCATTCCTCTTGAAAATCAAATGCAAAAGAACTTGATGAACAAGTCAACAACAATTCTAATTGATGCCATTTAATATGAAAAGGACTTCAAAATGTCAATCGAGAGGAAAATCATTTTTTCTGTATGATTTATCTCAAACTACTATAAGCTCAAAGAAAAACGTCTGGTACCGAGCATTTAGCGCTTACGAAAAGTCGTTTGCAGAGTATATTAGTAAAACCTGTGCACGATTGTGTAAATCTTTTATTGCATGCTTCCAAAGTGAGTTCATATTTATTGACTATAAATTGATTGTTTTTATTAATCTAGCTGGTATCCAACATCAGGTGCAAGTTAACATGTACGCAGAGCGCAGATTTCAATCTGCGTATCCACACAGTCTGGTCAGATTCTTAGTTTTCCGCCTGAAGAAATGTTGGACCCTTGGCTGCCCATTGAGCGTCAATCAAAGACTCTGATCAGACTGCGCAACTGCGCAGTCTAATCTGATTCTTCGATTGGCGTTCATGTCAACTTGTACCTTTCGCTGGACACGGGCTCAATTAATCATCAACGCTGTTTTGAATGATTAATTAAAGTCAATAACGTTATAATGTTTAAATAAAGCATTCTATAGAGTCCTATTTTAGTGATCGTCATTTCATTATCAGTCAGCTTGAAGATAAACAAGTCTTTCGCTAGATTGCTGATATTGAACATTAACCAAATGCAAGCAATATTGTATCAAATCACGTGAAAGGTGCACTTATGCTGCAAAAAGATGATTATAGATATATGGGCCAGCATGTTCGCTTTTGATACTAATCTATTATATGTAATGGACCTACTTCAACAAATGTCCTGAAGAAATTGCTGGTTCCTGACAATAATTTTGTAATCGATGATGCAAGCGAGAGCATGTTGAATCTAATGCTTTAGATACTTAGAAATTAAAAGTTCTTAATATTATTGATGGTAGAATTTTAATTTCTTGCTATAATTAAGATCGTCTTCTGCATACACCTAAATTCACTTTTTAGAAACTTGAAGAAAGGGGTCTAGGAATTTCATAGGAAGTTTGTCTAAGCGCCTGCAGGTAAGGCTGCGTACAAAGTTGTGGTCATTTGAAAAATGCACTACATTTAACACCTTGAGCCAGAACTTAGCACTGATAATACCTATGAGCATAGTTTGCTTGAAAAGAGGTCTGTCATTAATATGCATTGGTGCCATATGGCTGCTAAGTTTGGTGTGTTAGTTAATGAGGCTCATAGCAAGCTTGTTACCTGAACCTCATAAAAATACCATATACGTCACGTTTATTGCTAATTCTAGCTCATGTACTACTACAGAGCTATCTAAAAGTTTGACTTCTTGCCTTACTACGTTCAAAAACAATGTAATAAAATATTGTGAAACAGTTTATGAGAGAAATGGCATAATCTATCTTGGTCTATTTAAAATTCATGCGAGAATTTTATATAAACTAAAATCTAAAGGTTTTCTAGCATCTAGTGTGTCTACATATGATTTATCTACCCTCTATACGTCATTGTCTCATAATGTAATCAAAGAAAAACTAACTGGATTTATTGAACAAACTTTTAACAGAGAGTTCTCTCTGTATTAAGCTTGTAATGAGAAACGCGCATTTTTCACTTCTGAACAACATAAAAGGTATAATTTGCGGTTATGTCAGAAAGTTTGTGATGCTCTCCATTATCTTTTGGACAATATATTTATAAGCTTTTGCTCGAATTCGTACAGACAAAATGTAGGTATTCCAATGGGTACTAATTTTGCTTCTCTTGTTGCAGATTTGTTTTTGTTTTGTTATGTGAGAGACTTCATGCTGACTCTTTCTGACAATAATCAAGCCGATGGTGTTGAATCATTTACCCTACCTGAAGATATCTAGATGATTTGCTTAATATTGATAATCCTTATTTTGAACAAATGTTCAGTCAGATCTATCCCACTGAACTTCAGTTAGTTAAGGCGAATTCCTTTTATATTCTTTGACTTTTCGATAACTGTAAAGGCGGCACCCCATGAATGCGTATTTAGGACTGGTCAAACTTAGACATGGGTAAAAGCTGAAAATGAGGCGTGGTTTTATTCAAAAGTAACTGTATCATCTTGCGCCATTACCTCAGTCATTATTTAGTCCTTAAAACGCCAGCAAAATAACTGCATCTGAAAATGTCTATTTAACATAAGCATAGAGGCAAACATTGTAGACCCAGATCAGACTGCTCCTTCAGGAGCAGTCTGATCTGGGTCGACACTGTTCATCTATGAGGCTTCAAATAGTTTAGTGGACGAAAAAAACATACAGCTTGTGATTATGCGCTTTAAGGGTTAATAAATGTGAGTTCAGATTGTATACGGTTAGGTCTTTCATGAAATGCACACACGTTTGCGCGGCTCAAAACGCTTATTGACTTTTTACCAAATTATAAATAAAACCTGAGTTCCCTTCCTTAGCAGATGAAATAGCCGAACCACGCCCAGATATGAATATTAAAGTTGCCGCCTATACAGTAACCGAAAAGTCAAGTAATACTGAAGCCCTCGTCTTGGACGTCCATAACGAATGACATAGTTTCAACTAAAATTTATGATAAACAGGATGTGATCTTAATTTTAATTTTAAAATAGTTTTTTTCCCATTCTTGATGGAGGTGTTCCTCGCTCCATTTCCTATGGTGTATACATTTTGCAACTTATTCGTTTGTGGGAGTGTGTTCTAATGTTGGTGACTTCAACAATATAACCCATTTTTTAACTTCTAAGTTATTAAAGCGAGGTTATCGATACCATAAACTTCATAAAGATTTTTAATTTTTTTATTACAGACACTCAACACCCAGTTTGACAAATTGACGATTTGGCGCCAACTCAATTAATATTAAGATACATTATGCGATCACTGCTTGCACGACTTACACCTTTACATTCGAAAAATGTTGACTAAAAGAGCAATGGTAAAATTTCAAAAATGGGACTTCGATTTTTTCTTTATACTTTTACTATAAATTGTGTCACTACAGGAGCGCGAAAAATGCCTTTTGAGTATATTTTTTGCTTTATTTGTAGCAAACAATGCATAAAAATCATTTCGTCGCGCCAAAAGTGTGGCTTGTTTAGTTTTGTATTCAAGAAAATTATTCCTAATAACACTACCCCCTCTTTCAAGAAGTGGGTGGGGGTAACTTAACCACTCACATTTTGTCGGTGGCATACGAACTTCTCATGGTATTGCGCTAACGATCACAAAATTGATTGCTTTCTACTCTCAAGGTATTTTTACCTTTTTGTTTGCCACTGTTTTTGATTGAAATGAACCAGAACGTCAATCCATAACTAAACTTACTCTGCCTCATGGGAATATCATAAGAGTTATTTTCCTTTTGTTCTGGTTTACAAAATCTCTTTTGCTTTCAATACAAAGAGCATAAAGTGTGCTTGACAAAAATACCAACACATGGCATTTTTAAACTACCGTCGGTTATATATTTTCAAAATATGTGCATTGTGACATGCGATTTTTGTCGAAAAAATAGCGCATTGCTTTGCTTTCTAGACGGTGTCACAGGTTTGTCTGCAGTTTGTGATTGTGGTATTTCCTGATCATACTCACCTACTATTTTTGGTATTGCTGTTCTGGTATTTAGTTATTAGAAACATCCAACTCGGTCATCAATTGTAAAATAACCGTACCAGACTGTGGCCTACCAAACGGTACAAAATTATCTTATTTCATGAAGTATTAATGTTCTGCACAAGGTAAAATATTATATTTTCCATTGAACTTTTGCGTTTCCCAGTATACAAACAGTACATGTATTATTAATAATATTTGTCGTGACTGCATGAAATTTGTGCCATAACAAAGAGGAAAGAAAGCTCGTTAAAATGATATCAAACATGATAGGGTTTGTAAATTGGTTACCATGCTAAGAACTTTTCAAATGCCCCTCGTATATGTATGTATAAATGTATCATTTTTGCCACCGTCATAGAAAAACCGGCTTTTCCAATTATTCCTATTTTCTATCCTAAATTTTAAAGAGCTCCAAATTTTCTCTTTCCTTTTATCCCTCTTTGCTTTTTGCTCCGAAACATCTATCGGGAGAATTGCTTCAGCTAAAAATTGTTCTCGCTACTTCGCTCGCTAAGAGCAAATATCATATTTTTTTCTTATTCCTCTTAGCTTTGTACACTGAAATAGACTACCTTACCAAAAATTTTTGTCGCTCGCTTCGCTTTCTCGTACTCAATTTATATATTTGGTTTCTTATTAATGGAGATCCAATGCTTTGATTTTAATAATGCATGTGTATAAATATATGCAGATTCTAAAGCAATCAAAATTTGGTTAGATGTTCGATATTCAACATTCAACATTCAAATTTTGAATGTCGAATATCGAATATCAAACTAAATCCAACATTCAAATCGAATGTCGAATATCGAATATCAAACTAAATCCAACATTCAAATCGAATGTCGAATATCGAATATCAAAATCAATCTCACATTCAAATCGAATGTCGAATATCGAATATCAAACTGAATCCAACATTCAAATCGAATGTCGAATATCGAATATCAAACTAAATCCAACATTCAAATCGAATGTCGAATATCGAATATCAAACTCAATCTCACATTCAAATTTTGAATGTGAGATTGAGTTTGATATTCGATATTCGACATTCGATTTGAATGTTGGATTTAGTTTGATATTCGATATTCGACATTCAAAATTTGAATGTGAGATTGAGTTTGATATTCGATATTCGACATTCGATTTGAATGTTGGATTTAGTTTGATATTCGATATTCGACATTTGATTTGAATGTTGGATACAGTTTGATATTCGATATTCGACATTCGATTTGAATGTGAGATTGAGTTTGATATTCAATATTCGACATTCGATTTGAATGTTGGATTTAGTTTGATATTCGATATTCGACATTCGATTTGAATGTGAGATTGATTTTGATATTCGATATTCGACATTCGATTTGAATGTTGGATTTAGTTTGATATTCGATATTCGACATTCGATTTTTAATGTTGGATTTAGTTTGATATTCGATATTCGACATTCAAAATTTGAATGTTGAATGTTGAATATCGAACATCTAACCAAATTTTGATTGCTAGATTAGGCTGGTCTGCGCCTTTGTTGTTCGCAAACCCCCGAAGACAGGTTTTCTCGCGTCGAGGCCCAAATAAGCATATTGAATGCATGGATAGAGGATAAACTCATCACATCTAGTCAATTATGATATGCAGTTCCCATGGTAAAAAGAGATCGTCCCAAACTGAAATACTTTTGAAATTTGTACCGCTGGCAGTTTGTAGGCGGTGCTTCCCTTTTTATACTGTGGTCTGGAGTTTAAATGATAAACTATTTATAAATGACTGAGGGGGAACAGTTTTAGATTCTTACTTGTATCAGCATATCTCAAACAGGTTAAAACTGTGAGTAAAACTGCTATACATATTGAAAAACAATTAAACTACCTGGCGGAAAATTGGTGCATTTTCTCTGCAATATAAATCTGAATGCACAATTTTATCAACACACTTTAAATGGTAAAAAAATCAATTACCATTGCTCAGGTTAAACACTTAAAGTCATAAGTTAAAAAAAAAGATAGTCAAAGGAAAATGAGCCACGACATGTGATTTCCAACAATGTGGCATTTTGACACATGTAGACTCGGACGAGCCTGTGCAGCATCCTTTTAAGCTTAGAATCTCCAAATGGTCAGTTGCTTAACAGCCATAAAATATTCAAGCGACTAGCAAATGTCGCACATACCACATTGTTGGAAATCTCATGTCGCGGCTCAAATCTTCAGCCTCGATTGACTTTCATGGGTTATGTTATTATATATGTACTAGAGCTATGTTATAAGTATATGACACAAATATCCAATACGGAAACTATTTAAAGAATATGAAAGTACAAATTAAAATCGCTGCATAAGCAACGTTATGAAATAAGTGCTTTGTAGTGTTTTACAAATAATAGTTGTTTACGGAGACAGCCCATATTGATAGCACCATTTATCACAAGCCAAGTGGAAAGAAAAGCTGTTGGAACCAAAAATGAACAACACAAGAGTAGATCAGCCTGCACATGTACATATTCATTGTTATTCGCAAGCTTCAACATACACTTGTTATACCAATATTGTCGCTGCGGATGAGCAGTCTGGTTTGAATCTATCATGGTTTATCTGGTATCATGACCGACACTTAGGAACATGAATACACGAAAGGAACAACAAACGACTCTATAAGTTTCTAAATTGCTATTAGGTCTTCTTTGCTAATGGGATCACGCGACCTGCCAGACTGTTTTCCAATAAAAGATAATATGCAATAACAAGTGGTCATTGAGATGTGAGTATGTAAGAATCTATAATGAGTGTGATAGAAAAGTTCGTCCCGAGGATCACGGTTGAGCATCACGAGTAGCTCAGTGATGACAAAAGGTGATCACAACGAACATTTTTTTTATCCAACCCTCACACGAATAATGGATTATTTTTGTTGCGCAGCATTAAATACCGCATTTTCATATTGAAAAAAGGCTCCCGCAGGCACCTGATTACAATGGGAACCGATATATAACATAATGATGTCACTGTAACGTAATGATGACGCCACATGTCTTTCGACGTGCGGCTGTTCGATTTTTATCTTTCCCACGGGTTGGTACGGTGTGTGTGTGTGATTGATAGAATCCACCATTCAATTTGGTGTTCAGTGGGGACAGAAAAACGCAAGGGCCCACCATTCCAGTGGGAAACGAGGCTTGTTCCAAGGCGGTGTTTCTTTTGTGGATCGTTTTTGTTAGTAATGCTTCATGTCGGTGTGTGTTGTGCTGTCGTGTCTGTTCCATGTAGCCTTGTGGTCACCTGCAGGGAAAGGGCTGACCCCTTGGCTGTCGTGTTTATTGTATTTGTCACTTTCCCAAATGTTTCCCGGTCCACATCAGAATTAAGGGTGAAACAGGTATAAGCCCTCCAGTAAAATATTTTACTGACCGTTCAAAGGCGATTCTTCTTTTGTGGATCTTTTATGTCTTTGTTCTGTATTTTTGTTTGCTATGTCTTTGTGCGCGTCTGTTTATATGTGCTTTGTGGTCACCTGCTGGGAAAGGGCTGACCTCTTGGCTCTCGCTTGTGGTGTCTAACTGTGAGTGTGTCACTTTTCCGTTGGTATCCTGGGTCAGGTGTGGTACTTGATTGTATCGATTACTGATCTTTGCACCCTTACTTACTTTGTGGAGTTTCCCACTGAATGGTGGACCCGAGGGTTGGGATTGTTCTGGAACCACCAGACAGTAATGATCAATTATTTTTCTGAAATAACGATTTTAAATTTGGTGACGTATTGTAGAATATTTGTTGGTGACGTCACTGAGTTGATGTTGACAGTCATAGCCGCACTGTACAAATGTCAACTTTTTGTCGACCAAACTATCACAACTTGAAACAGCAATTAAACAACACTTTAAACAATGGACACATGGTTATTTCATCAAAGGGGATATACATGAACTACCTTATCAGCAGCAGTAAGTAAGTTTATTGAGGAAATGAGTTACTTATTTACATCAGCAAGACTCCCTGGCTCCGGTACATTCAGTCACTCATTGCCCAACACGTCAAAATCTGTCAATCGCATTTGCATTCAACGTGTTCAAGCATTGACAAAAAATTTTGTTTTAAGTATAATTGCGCAGATTTTTGTTTTACATTATACTGCGTGTGTGCCTTCTTTAATCGCTGAAATTTCAATATTGAAAATTTTGATCAGTTTATCTCATGTACCTATACCAGCCCATGGGAAAGATAAAAAACAAACAGCCGCACGTCGATCGACCGCTGGCCGCACGTCGATCAGTGACGTCATTGTGTTGTTAAAATGACGTCACCATGTCGCATCTCAGCGAATTCAGGACTTTCTGGAAGCCTTTTTAATGTTTTTCCAATATAAAATTAGGTATTTAGTGGTGAGCCAGGAAAATAATCCATTATTCGTGTGAGGATGGGATAGAAAAATTCATCCCTCATGATCAGCGTTTGTCATCACTCGGCACGCCTCGTGACGCCAATCGGTGATCCTCGTGATAGATTTTTCTATTGCACCCTCACACTCATGATGTATTCTTATAATCTCAAATGGGTAAAACAGCTGAAATCCCGATCTGGTGTGTGTGAATATAGTATCTAAAACATAATAATTATATCGTATTCGCTATAGCACTAAAATTACGTAAATCCACTGAGATCTTAAAAACCGAATTTCAGTCGCTGGACATGGCAATGGTCAATGTATTTTAAAATTGCAATCCATTTTTGCTGGATCGATTTGAACCTTTGCATCTGTTTTCTATTTCAAGATATGAAAATGCTATGCATCTCATTTCAATGCATGCGAGACAATTTCCATGAATAAAACAAACGTTGGTTACCATTTTATGGAAAATCATGGTCGTACGGCTGACCTTTGGATCACTATTTATCTGGTAATTTTACTAGATTGTTTAAAACTTTTAAAATGTTTACTATTAGAGATGAAGCTGTACATTAATGTTTGTATGAATGCGAGATTTTTTTGTAAGTAAAAAGTAAGTGATAATGATCAGGAAATATCACAATCACACACTGCAGACCAACCAACGGCACCGTGAAGAAGAGCCACAGACCTTTATAGTAACTATACATCTGTAAGACAATAATAGCAAAGCAACTAGCTGCCCCTTCCTCTTCAAGATGATTACAAAACTAGAATAGACACAAAGTAATGCATAACAAAACACAGACAAACACAGAACTCCCACAAACAATGGGAATTACATTAATCAATAGATCAACAACTTACAACAAACCATCGCTTTAAAACAGACAGCAGCCTAAGCCAGGGGTCAAATGCGTTTTACTAGCGCTATATCTTCGCGCTAAAGATTCTGTTGTGTTAAAACACAAAATTATTTAGCTCGCATGGATAAAGTTAGAAATTTGCTATAGTACGTACATGTATTTATGTAAGCCTGAAGAACTCCAATTTGAGATTAATCAATAAACCCTCCCGGCCAAGTACTGGTTACTACCCATGGAAAAGCCACAACTTTTTTTTTATTTATACAGGTGATAAGTATTTGCAAATATATATTAGTGCTTTTAAATGAAGTACCCCTCGTAATCTCTTCACTGACATCCGCATTTACGCTGATCTCCATTTGACGCTAAAAACTCTCCAGATGAGGGACATTTTTTTCATTTTTGTTTAATGCGTGCGTGAAATTATCCGACTACTCATATTGTTTTAATTCATATTAGGCCTACTGTATGCGTTAAAATGCACAATAATTTAGTATTTTTCATTTCTATGATTTTATCATTTTCACTGACACTACATACGTTGTCTCACACAAAATATATCTCGGGCTAGCATACTTTAATTGTGATTAACATATGCTGCCTGTCTTTATAAAAATGTGGCATGAACATTTAAACCTATAACTCCAAGAAATAAATATCGAAAGTTCGCTATTATTGTAATTTCAAATATGCATATAATGTCAGAGTACTTTCTCTTGATCATTCTTTGCCCTCTAACATAGCAAACGTATGCTTTATTTTGTCCTTGGATTGGAATGCCAATACAATATAAGTTCCCTAGATAAAGAGCAATATTTTAGGCTTAAGAGATATCGAAAAAGTACTTGTTTTTGAAAAATTGCTATTCTTTGTGGTGCGAATGACCCTTTGGGTCACCGTAGCAGTGGAATGCATAAGTTATAACTTTCTGCAGATTGTAAGATAACAAGTGACCTGTCACACAAGGTGTAGAGTGAATCTGCTAACGTTGCTTGTCGATCATTTTGCATACTGCTTTCTGAGATACAGTGTTAGAATGTTGAGTGATAGCTGTGTTATCTCACCACAGACCATTTAGTTTAATATACAAAGGTTGCATTTGACGTCACTGTTTCTCAAGCTTTCTTTATAACTTGACTTAATTGCAGCTATATAACCTTCCATACACATGCAAGACATCAATGCATCTTTTAGATTAACAGTTTCCTCTGAAAACAAAGCGGCACTAGTAGTCAGCCTGGTTTGATACATTTTAACTGTTTTAGCTGCATTTGCGATGTGCTCTCACTTGCCAAAGGCAACTCAGTAAGCACGTCACAGCGGGCCAATATCGGCCCGCAAGCAAAACGACATATATATGGCGTTTCACTGGCGGGCTGTTAGTGGTTCGCTTTAGCATGCTTGTTGGGAAAGAGGAGATTGTTTTGCGTTGTCCATTTTCCCATCCGTTCTCTGTCATTCCATAACCAATACATTATTTTCTTGAAACATGATACCATACAGGGGTAATACAAGGGAACCTTTTTGAAAATATCATCACTTATACAGGAGGTTTAGTCTTTTGTCTAAATCTCAGTTTTGTTTCTTCGGGCTCCTCCTCCCCTTTCACTCACTCCCTTTTTCTTTCTTTTTATTTTTTGATGATGTATAATCCATTCTTATCCATTTTTTCTGTCTTTTTTTCTTGCTTTTTTCTGTTTTCCTTTTTCTTTTTCTTTTTGATTTTTATTTCTTTTTTTCTGTTTTCAAATCATGCTATTAAGAACAATACAGCAGTATATATACAATATGACATATAACAAATTATAAGTTGTCCTTTGCTGTCGCCTTGCTCTTGCTGTTGTATATATAAATATGTTACTTAGTACGCTGTGTCCTGTATAAGGCTATATTGAAACATGTAAGGGCCCACTTCGAATCGAACTAAAGTTCCTACTGTAGTTATTATGTAATAGGTGCGCACGCACGTTTACACCCGAACGGCTATAGTTGGAACTTTAGTTGTAAACAAAGTGAATAGCCTTGCATTCTCCATTGCAGACGAAAATTATGTTCATATACTGCAGAGCCAACTCTAATTAACAATTACGAATAAGTAGGAACGCAAATAGAGCACAGCGAGTATTTATTGTCTAAAACAAATTATTTTGATGCTACTGACATATCTTGAACCCTTCTTGTTAGACAGGGCTAGAAAAGGGAACCAGACAATCTACTAGCGTTGATCTCTAGTAGGACTATGGTTGCGACTATCGATGTTCGCATCAAACTATAGTTACTATAGTATGAACTATAGTTCGATTCGTAGTGTGCCAAGATGTACAAGTATAGTTAATGACGGAGATGTCTTGTTAAGGCGTGAGATCGCCCTAAAAGTCATTCGTGAAAAAGTAAAATTTTCAAACTGTGATTTTTACAATAATTTTCGTGAGAATGAATGAACATACATATTCAAAAACATATCTAATGATTTTCTAACAAATACAATTACGTTTTAATGTAATTGATTACTGCTTCATTTTTTCATAGCTGACTTTTGGGTATACCAGTAATGATTAAAGGATTCTTGATTACATGTCCAACAATTAGAATATGTTAAGCATCTTAACATAAATACAAGGGATGGGGTCCTGATTTCTGCTCCCAGTAAACCATTTGTAAAACGTTAAATCTATATAACATAGAAGTTAGCGCCGCATTGTTTGCTATTACATGTAGCATTTTTGCTCGTATTTTTCATAGTACCAGTGAATGTTATGATCAATTTTCTCTTGGCAGTTAAACCCCTATGCAGACCCTCCCAAGTAGTACTTATGCAGTAAACAAAGCTTCATTCATAAATCGTGTATTTGTTTGTTAATCTTACTTGCAATACAGTTTGCACGTACCAATGTAAACTAAGTGTGCGTCATTATTGCAAGCATATGCCATAGTAAAACAGAGCTACGAGTATGCCACAATTAAAATGCAAGTGAATACCACAATTAAACACTGTAGGCCAATACATGGTACCTCGAGGAAGGGCCGCAGAACACTAACAATCACAAAACACCAGGAAAACAATTGAAGTAAAGCAAACAACAACAACTCTATCTCTCTCTCTCTCTCTCTCTCTCTCTCTCTCTCTCTCTCTCTCTCTCTCTCTCTCTCTCATCAAGATGATTGCAAATTTAGGACATAAAGTACTGAATAAAAAACCTGCTTTCTTATATACTTAGTCCAAATCCTATCTATACGTAACTACATATAAATAAATAAGTCAGAGTCTTCAAATATGAAGTTGCAATTATCTTGATCATATATCATGTATTTAGACAGTGTATAATTAGAAGCGCTGGTCTAATTGCGCAGAGACGTGGCCTGGACCTCGCACTGTTTATTTAATGTTGTTATGGTATAGACAGGTTTTCTTATGGCAGTGCTCAAACTATTTGAGATCTCTGCCATGCCGGATAACTTTGCATGCTGTTTTGTTTTTGCTGTTTTTTTTCTTCTCAAAATTAAGTTTTTCAGAAACTCTTTTAGGAATGCGATCAGTCTGTCAAACAGTTTTGATCAAGATCAGGCCCGATATTTGTCGGGCCTGATCTGGATCAAAGTCGTTTGTACAGTTTATCAGCAGCCATCACTAGTAGGCAAATATTTAACCAAGATTTTGACAGATCTGTAATGAAGAATCATTGAATTGTAAGACGAAATCCAGCTTGCAGTATTTTTTAAATGAAGTTTTATTGGAATAATAAATCAAAGCATATTGCATCATACAGTGTATGTCATAGTGTGATGTCTTCAATCATCCAAGAATGACGAAAATACGGAGCCTGTTTCTTTGGCTTGATATTATACTGAACAAAAGTGAAAACGCTACACCTAAATTGTTTGCCATCTATATAAAAAAAATTGTGCAAACCAAGAATGCAAATGAAAGTGCCTTAATGTTCAAATACTGGGTAATGCATAACAGTAAAAGTTTTACGGATGTTGTCACGAGGAAACACATGAAAGTCATTTAAATGTGACAGGGGTCCAATTTTTTAGGCTGCCAATTTGAACAGAAATCTCACACAGTTTATGCCTTCAGAAATCCACGACTTACGAGATCCGACTGCATGAAATGGTAGTTTAGACATGTGACAACCAGAAATGTGAAAGACTTATCTCAAGTGTGTTTTGATCGTTTAGAAAAGCAATCTTAAAAAGCGGATTTTCCATCAAATTGCCAAGTTTGAAATTTTAACACTGAAATCTCCATAGGAAAATCAATGTGCTGTTGCATCTTAGTATGAGGACATAACAAGTCGAGAAATGGTAGAAACAATGTGCTGAGAGGTCTACCTGATTTGGCAAAAGAACATTATCGAAAATCGTTATCAATCGAAGATTATCAAACATTAAATATTCCCTATTTGTTTTTGTCAAAGGGAGACAATTTTCATTTTTTTTACAAATTAGATAAATTCGAAATTGATTTCTGAACTGGTTTCAATTGATTATGCAATTTTCTTGTGTTTTTATGCAACACAATTATGGCCAATTTTGATAAGCATGACAATTTTAATTTGCGCATGCGCAATAGCAAAACTCAGTGACTAAAGCTTTAAACACTTAAAGGAGCGTAACTCAAACTGCAAGCGAGACAAATTGGTGGAATTTTGACATATCGTTTGCTGGATGTCTGTGAAACATTTTTAAGCTTCAGTAAATACTTTTTGTCCAATACTTTCTCACAAAATATAGATAATTGTAGCGTAGCGTTTTCACTTTTGTTCAGTTTATTTTAGCGTGTCTATAAAGCCCCAGTTACACTGTCACGATTTTGGCCACGACGGAGCTACGACTCACCCCGATTTATCAAGTCGTGATGCATCGGCATGAGTCGTAGTAGCACCGTAGAGACATCGGCGCGAGTCCTAGTAGTACCGTGGTGATTCGTGAAGAATCCTGGTGATTCGGGAACCTCCACGACAAGGCTACGACGAGTTTAAACCGTTTAAACTCGTCGGGGTGAATCGTGTTGGATTGTGGGCGTGGCCTAAGTCGTAGCTCTACCGTAGCGGGATCGGGATCATTCCTAGTGGTATCGTGGTAGTATTCGTGGTCATTCGTGGGCGTTCGTGGGCGTTCGTAGCCAATCGGGTTATCACTGACACAATATTCTGGTATAAAAACAGAGGAAAATCATTTTCAAGAGAGCGCATCATGGATTATGTCCAGAGATTTCAAATTGCTAATTTGCAGCTTGAACTGGACGTCATCTGATACAACTGGACATGGCACTGGACTTGGGACAGGACTGAGCCCAGCCCGTGGGTCCGGTGACTGTTGTGATTTTACCACAGCTTTTCTTCTTAATGGCATGACTGACTTCGTCAAAGATTGAAGAGGTAATGATATTTGGTGTCAAATTTTTGCAAACTGTCGCCGGGGGGGGGGGGGGGGGGGGATGGTACTCTGATATTTTCATACATACGTAGGCGCGGGTATGTTTTTGGGTTCAAAATCTTGAAGTTCAGTTTTTTTGGGCTTTCAGAAAATGAATATTTTTTGGGTATGAAGATTTTGTGGATATTTTTGGGGGGTCATCACAAAATTAGACTACATTCAGGGGTCATTTCTATGCATTTTTGGGTCTTTTTTTAATGTCAAGGTACAGAATGGGGGTATTTTTGGGGGTTGCAATAATTCAAATATTTTTGGGGGTTCTTGAAATTCCTTTTTTTTTTGTTTGTTTTGTTTTTCTTGGGAGGGGGGGGGGGAACGGTAGATGTTGTGCCCGAGCCTACGTATGAAGAAAAAATGAGAGTACCCCCCCCCCACCCCTGGGACTGTCGCATGACAACCACTAAATCGTGCAGATTCGTGGGAGGTCGTGACGCTACCGTAGCGCTACCGGCTTGAATCGTACTAGCACCGTTTCGAATCGTGGAGGCATCGTGAGCATTTGTAGCTCCACCGTGGTGAATCGTAGCGCTGCCGTCATGAGTCGTAGTGGGTCCGTAGATGAATCGTATTGACACCGTAGGAGCATCGTGAGACATCGTATTGATGCTGGAATTTCTTTTTTTCCATCCCGACGCATCCCGATGCAACCCGATTTTACCATCTGTCTCAAATCGGGATGAGTCGTGGTGAATCGGGGCTTGAATCGTGACAGTGTAACTGGGGCTTAATGGATCAATATTTCCTCGTAATGTCATCGGTTAAAGTTACCCTTTATATGGTACGATTGCCTTCACAAACCACTGCCCGTCTGATTTTCCCTCGAATCACAGTTTGGTTTATTTAGAGTACATTGCATCTCAAGAAGCATTGCTAGAACAAATAATTTCTGCAGTCAACTTGGTATCAATAAGGTGTTTGCTTGTGTTGATGATTAGCGTACCAGTCAACAATTTACAGTCATGTCGGGACGTTTTCCTGTCTTCCTGGGTTGAACAAGAACTAAACTGCAGATAAAGTGCATTGCGTAAGAACACAACACAGTGACTCCGATGAGTATCGAGCTAGCGACCATTCGATCCAGTCTAACGCTCTACCAACTGAGCGACTGTGCTCCTAATCAAAAATGTGTACCTTTATAAGCTTTTATTTTGGCAATTACCACCAAATATGTTACAGTATTGTAACTTTTCGTGTATTTTACAACAATCACTAGATAACCTTAGGCTGGATGCCAATTTATATATGGATGTTGCATATTAAGTAGGTTGTTTTTATTGACCATTACTGTGCATGTTTTTCTGATAAGCAGCGTTCGTGATCCTTTTTAAGTACAACCTGTAGCATAATGCATTTTGGTTGTTGGAATGCAAAACTGTTCAGTAAAAGTTTATCTTACAACACATATTTTTCCTGATAAGTTTCTCAAGAATACAAGCTTCTCAAGAATACAAGTTTCTCAAGAATACAAGCTTCTCAAAAATACAAGCTTCTCAAGAATACAAGTTTCTCAAGAATACATGTTTCATGGATTGGAGCGCAGTGGCTCAGTGGTACAACACTTTTCTTGGCGGTAAAACAACAACGCAAAATTAAAGCAAACTAGAGCAGCAGTCGATGGTACACCATCGCCAATACCCGCTTTTTTTACCTATAACCTTTACCTTGGGGCCAAAGTCACAAAAAATGTAGCTCAGTACCTTCTACATAATGTGACCTATGCACCTGTGAAGTGTTGAGTTGCTATCTCCAATGGTTAAGGAGGAGATGCAGTTACAAAAAATACATTATATGACCTTGACCTAGTGGTTAAGGTCACACAAAATGTTGCCCAGTACCCTCCAAATCATATGACCTATGCACTTGCAAAATTTGAAGTTGCTACGTCCAACAGTTTAGGAGAAGATGGCTTTGCAAGAAAGTACATAATATGACCTTGACCTTGGGGTCAAACTCACACAAAATGTTGCCCAGTACCATCCACATCATGTGACCTATGCACATGGGAACTTTGAAGTTGTTATGTCCATTGGTTCAAGAGAAGATGCATTTACAAGAAAATACATTATTTGATCACATGAAGTGTTGCCTAGTACCCCTGACATCGTGTGACCTATGCACAGGCAAAATTTGAAGTTGCTACTTCCAAAAGCTTATGAGGAGATGCGTTTACAAGAAAATACATTATTTGACCTTTGACATTGACCTTGGGGGTCAAGGTCTCCCGAAACATCACCCAGTAACCTCGACATTATGTGACCTATGCACAGGCAAACTTTGAGGTTGCTACTTCCAAAAGTATGAGGAGATGCATTTACAAGAAAATATATAATTTGACCTTTGACCTTGACCTTGGGGTCAAGGTCACATGAAATTTCACCCAGTACCCTCTACATCATGTGATCTATGCATCTACTAAGTTTGAAGTTGCTACGTCCAACGGTTTAGGAGAAGATACAATTACAAGAAGCGTGACGGACGGACGGACAGACAGACAGACGCACGGACGGACGACGGACCGACTTTGGTACGAAATTAATATACCCTATTTTTCTAACGAAAAAGCGGGTATAATAAGCACATTTAAGTGGTGTATGTTGGCAGTACATATACTTAACCCAGGTTTCCCATATGTTTGCTAAATAAAATGTGCAAACATGCATTATAGAAAATAAGCGCAAAATCTGGTTGACTGTTGAACTGTCGCTGACCTTGATGTTACCTTTCAAGTGCTTTAAAACTATCGTCTGTAAGATTTTAGTGATCCAAAGAATAACTACAACAAGAATAGGTACAGTTGTTTAACAATTTTACTGGAGATATGTTGGCCTGCAGTTGTAGTATGTTTACAAATCATTTGGTGTAAAATTACACACACCAAAAATTACACCAAATGGTTATTTCTTAGGTCGTCTCGTACACACAAGTTTACGTAATGACATGAGAGTGTAAAGGACTAGAGTAAAACCTGTGTAAAACGGCCACTCAAAAATAGACAAAACAAAGATCTTAATGACAAATGGTAGCTTAAAGAAGGTACAAAGTATTGCTGAATGCTCTCCTTGAGCATTCTGCAATACTTTTGACATGCATCAAGCGGTAATTGGTCTTGAAAATCATTTTCTGTCTTTTTGAGAATGGTCGTTTTACTCAGGTTTTACATGTACTGTATTTTGAAATATCAAACCTTATTTCCATGAATCAGCACGGAAGTTTAAGCAGAGTGTTGAGCAGAGTCTTTATAAACCGCGACTAAGACTATATTTATGCAAGAACATATCAAGCACCAATGTCTATAAATAAAGGTAATCAACAGACTGTTTTTTGTCTTGTTTCCTCTTTCTTAGTTTTGATTATTTACGTCACAGTCAACACATTTGCAGTCAAGTCGGGACGGGTCTTCCAGGATTGAACCGGTACTAAGCAGAGGATAAAGTATCTAGCTCAAAGACACAGCCCAGACAGAACGTATACCATAAAGCAAACCAATAATAACGCATTTTCATACCACTTACCTATCGATGGAACCAAGAGAAAGTGCCGCTAGTTAGAACACATACTCGTACAAACGAAAACACACACGCATAGAATCAAGGAAACAAAAAATAAAACAACCTGCTCTATCTTACACAGTATTCTTTAGGACTATGCACATTTCGTATGCATGATACATAGCGTGATGGTCGACATACAAATGCATGCAAATGTATACTTAAGCGTTAATTAAAATGTAAACTATGCAGCATATCGGACATTAAACAGTTTTTTTCCTGCTGTTATATCACCTTTCCGAGAATAATTGTCAATTATATTGATCATAGGCTTTGTGATGCCTGACCATTGCTGCATTAAGTACATCAGACTGACCATACATGTGAAGTCGTCATTGCTGGTAATATGATGTCGTAATCATAATACCCATTGCTTAAATGCGCATTTGGTTGAAGAGTCAACTCTACAAAAAAAGTCACTATGTACCTATCAAGCACTGGGGAAGGTTACCGATAGCGATTGTATTATTGTTCTATGCGGTCGGTCATGAGGAACATTTAATTGCAATATGAGCCCTGCAAAGTTAAAATATTTTGCCTTGTTTTGTCTTTGTCGCGATCAGCAAAGCCCCGGACATGCATGCGGACACGCATGATTCAGGTTATTGCTACGCACTCCCTGCGTTGGTCTTCGAGCTGTGATTGTGGCTTTATCTTGTTTTCGTTTTAGTATAAAAGCTTAATAAAATGTTCAACATTGTACAGATGTACCACGACCTCTGACCACTGACCTTAGGGTCTTTCTATTGCAAAGTATTGATACAGAATGCATAAAATGCGCCAGTCCGACTGGAACATATGTGTATGTCAAAGCTTTTATAGTAAATGTAAATAAACGCCTGAAACCCTTTTTTCTAGAACAACATATCAATATTGTAAATAGAGTCACGCTTCAAAGCATTTGGTTTATCTTTAGATATGAGACTGTTTGGTCCTCGGTCGCGAGAAAACCTGATAATTTTGTTTCCGTGCAGTCTGATCAGCGTCTTGTCGTTCGCTTTCTGGAAAACTCGATAGCTTTACATTTTTAATATTCTAGCTATTCTCTGTACCTTAGCAGGCTGGTTTGAGCATGGCCATGTCACGAACCCCGAATACAGACCCCGAGGTTATATAACTTTTTCATGCTTATCTCAACTGAGCACGAAACTTCAACTGCTCATAAAAACTAAAATACCGACAAATAAATTAGTTTTTTGCTTTAAGTCTCTCAGATGTTGTATTTATCATGTTTATAAATGTTTAAATGTCAACAATTGTTGGCATTTTAACATTTATGAGCAGGATAAATTTCGTGCTCAGCTGAGTTGAGCATGGAAAAAGGTTAATAACCTCAGGGCCAGGTTTTCTCGCGTCGATTCGCATTTAAAGCTGAGCATGTCGGTCTAAGTCTTACCTGAATGATTATTTGTAAGAAGAGAGACCCATGCAGAAGAAATGCCTACCGATCGACGAACCATAGTTCGACAATACCCGGGTTTCCGAGGGATGAACTAAAATGGAAGAAGAAGACAAAAACATTAGGACTAGCTCGTGCGATTTTTGTACTTCGTTTAAACAATATTTTATTTGTAATTAGACATGTATATTACGGTACACAGGATCTGACAGTAAGTAAACGCTTTTATACCATCTTTACCAACTTTAGCACGAAATATCTCGTGATGTGCAAGGTCTACACTGATGTTGGTGGTATAAAACAGTTATACCATGTTTGTCCACCTGTACGTAAGATAATCCACTCGCTAAAGCTCGTGGATTATCTCCACGTACAGGCGGACAACCCATGGTATAATTATTACATATCTCTTGCTACTTATCGCGTGTTTCGACGCCCTTTCTATCGCCTCCAGTCGGGCTAGCGGTCTAAATTTTAGTTTGAGTCCTTATCTATATACATCCATATTTTATATTTCACTAGTATGTAAAGGAGCATTTGCACAGTCTCGCTTTAGCCTTACCCCATATAAGCCTAGCGTCCTTTTTCTGGGACATAGGCAAACAATGCAGACCCAGATCTGACGCCACAAAAAGCGGCGTCTGATCAGGTTCCCCACTGTTTGCTGACAGAAGTTTCTTTTAAAGCTGCATAGTCTGTAACTTTTGATCTTCTAATTTTAAAAATAATGTTTTCATTTTTCAAGAACACAGTAAAAATACTCAAATTCAGGTAAACATTTTACCATTTTCGTAAATCTTAACAAGTTATCACTATCAAAAAAAAAACTGCATTTATGTTAAAATTCAACGGTCTAGAATTATAAGAGGGACGCAAATAATTACCAACAAGAGAAAAATACACCTATTTGGTAAGATAATTCACTTTTCCATGCAGTTTTCAGCTGTACTGAACATTTTTATTGTGAAAGCATATCTTAATTCTACTTTTACAAATGATTTAAAAAGAAAATAATTTTTTTCGAAAAATGTTCATAGTTACAGAGTATGCATGTTTAAAATTTGAACAAAAATGATAAATAGCACCTTACAACCCTTTAAATTGAAATGTACTGGTGCAATTGATAGGAGTGGGAAATTCCATTCGGCTTAAATGGGTTAATGCATTGCTCAACATGCGATAGGTACCAAATGTACATGTGCTGGTTCATTTTAATGCTTAATCCAGAATACGTAGGTATCAGAGAATTTGGCTCTGTTTTCTGACTCTTCTTTCTGATTATCCTGTGTGATTAAACCTTCAAAGCTAAAGTAAATACAACAGACATCAATTAATTGAAGTTATTTTTTTCTGGCGTAACAAATTTACTTTGAATGCCCGTAATTGAGAACATGCGTGCAATCTTTAGTCATAAACACGTCAATTTTGTTGAAATTGTGTTATAAATTGAGGAAACAATTTCGTATAATGTTCCTGTTGTTATTGTACATTCTCTAGTGTGACATTGCAAAACATTTCAAAGCAGTCCAATGGGATGTAATACGGATATTTTGTTAACGTTACAATTTAACAGCCTCTCGGGTTATTTTCAAAACCATATTGTTGTGCTAATAAATGAACATAGACTTTAATTGGTGGGTTGGTGCCTGATGCTTGACTGTAGCTGGGCCCACCGTGGCTCAACTTGAGGTTTTCTTTAGCTCTGACTATCTGGGAGTCGTGAGCCCTTTTCTCTGTTTCATCATAGTATTTTAATTTGATTATATTTTTTCTCCATGATGATACATTGCAATAGTTAGGAATCCTCCATGCGAGCAAAACATTTTTGTGCTTCAACAACAGCAGAATCTAGGGCGATGATTTGGTACCAGTAAAATACATTTAAGCCCTCTCAGTGGCTTTTGCTGCTGTCTACTCTAATGCGGTGGTTCTGTTGTTGTTGAATCGTTATTGATTGTTACTCTCATTGTGGGATTCTGTAGTTGTTTAATGTTTTGTTGTGCGTACCTTTGTGTCCATTCTAGTTTTGCAATCATCTCGATGGGGAAGAGAGAGCTGGTTGCTTTGCTTTGTTTGTCTTCCTGGTGTCTCGTAATTGTTTTGTGGCTCTTCCTCACGATGCCACGGTTTTGTCTGCAGTTTGTGATTTTGGGGATTTCCTGATCATACTCACTATTTTTGAGGTATATTTTAAGCAGTTGGATGTGGCCATCTGAAATTGTTCACATGTAGATAAAAGAACCATTTGGGCAACCGGCAACCACAAGCAAGCAATATTTATAAGGTATAAATGGCTATAGGATGCCTAAATTGGAATAAGCCCGTAGCATGGTTCATTTCAGCACGACGAAAACAATAAGTATCGAAGACTCCATTGCATAGCCACGCGAGAAAGCTCAGTAAATTGATCGGGTTTTCTCGGAGCTACTATCAATAATTCAGTGTGCAACATAGGACTGCTTGTCTGTATTAGTTAGATCTATGCCTTCCCGTCGCCGGCTGTTTTCCTGGTGAAAGTCATACGTCAATCTCTGTATAATTACTTGCCTGAAAAAGAAAGGCAATACAGCAGATTAATGAGCCAGCACATGAGATTCTGGTTCTTATATCAATGTCGAGTAACAAGGGCTCAGACGAGTCTGCGCGTACCTTCGCTACTCGCATACACATAACATGTGTGTAGATGAATACTCAGACCACATTGTCGTTGTTTCTGTGTGGAGTTGGTAAAAAATCTCACTGTGCATCGATATAGTGTTGATATTTTTCATATATTGGGTTTTGATGGAAATCAGAATACCGCTTAAACCGGTGCAAGGGGGGCTTGAGAATTGTTGCACTTTCCATTATTTCTCATGAATATACTCAATCAAACCGAGTCTGGTGTTTTCTGATATTGTAGGTTCTCTCTGTTTCTGACGGATCCGTTTTTCCAGATTATTCAGACCTATGGTCCTGTTAGATACGCCAGCATGTGCGTTTATTGGAGGCATCTGCGCATCTGCAATACGTGCCAAAATCCCATGTGCTGTCCTATATATTACGTTTACGCATTCTTCCTTACTTATTACACCTATGGCAAATCTTCTATAATGATAGGGTATGCAAAACCTGTCAATATCTTACATAGAGGTTGTATTGAACATTTGTTTTCATATTTTTCACAATGATTCTTAAGGTACGGTACCACCAGTAATCATTAACGGGATAGGGGCTTGTTGATAACTAAACGCTGACATTCTCTTCCATTGACGCATTAAGGGTATGTCATAATGCTGGAAAGCATCATCAATTGACAGATATTATTTTACAAATAAGGTCAATTTAACCAGTAGTAGGCATCACCTAATCACACTGCTAAATTCTCAGCTTTGATTTTACAAATAATGCTAATGTCACCAGTGGTAGGCATCATCTATTGACACTGCTAAATTATCAGATATGATTTTACAAACAAGTACAATTTCACCAGTGGTAGGCATCACCTATTGACACTGCTTCATTATCAGATATGATTTTTCAAATGAAGTAAATTTCACCGGTGGTAGGCCATACATATTTACACTGCTAAATGATCAGATATGATTTTACAAATAAGTACAATTTCACAATGGTAGGCATCACCTATTGACACTGCTAAATTCCCAGATATGATTTTACAAATAAGGCCAATTTCACCAGTAGTAGGCATCTCCTATTGACACTGCCAAATTCTCAGATATGATATTACAAAGGTCAATTTCACTAGTGGTAGTCATCAACTATTGATATTGCTACATTGTCAGATATGATTTTTCGAATGAGGTCTATTTCACCAGTGGTAGGCATCACCTATTGACACTGCTAAATGATCAGATATGATTTTACAAATGAGGCCAATATCACCTGGCGTAGGCTTCACCTATGGACACTGATAATTGATTAGATATGAGTTTACAAATAAGGTCAAATTCACTAGTGGAAGGCATCACCTATTGGCATTGCTAAATTAGCAGATATGATTTAACAAAATAGGTCAATTTCACAAGTGGTAGGCATCACCTATTAACAGTGCTAAATGAACAGATATGAGTTTACAAATAAGGTCAATTTCACCAGTGGTGGGTATCACCTATTGCCATTGCTAAATTCTCAGATAAGGTCAATAGACCAGTAGTAGACATCATCTATTGACAATGCTAAATTTTCAGATATGATTTTACAAATAAGGTCGATAACACCAGTGGTAGGCACCACCTATTGATACTACTAAATGCTCAGATACGAGTTTACAAATAAGGTAAATTTCACCTGTGGTAGGCATCACCTATTGACGCTGCTAAATGCTTAGATATGAATTTACAAATAAGGTCAATTTCACCAGTGGTAGGCATCACCTATTGACATTGCTAAATTCTCAAATATGAAGAACTTCTAGCGATAAGGCGTATATTTTCCCTAGTTCACATGATTACAAACACCAAATTTTCAAATTGCACTAATGTTTTTAAAATTGGTGTAGTTTGGCAGTAAAATATGCATAGTAGGCAACAAAATACGTTTCAAAGCGATTCATCATTTACAATACCGTGTAAACGGGCACTTTCTACCCCTACCCCTCATTTAACGCTTTTATACTGGGCGCGTTTAGACCAGATTTTCAGCAAATGCATTGCGAATTTAAAAAAAAATAAAGTGCTAAAAAGTAAAGGATATAAGTGCTCTTCATTTCCAAAACCTTACCCTATTCCTTCTGCGCATGCGTACGAAATACACCTAAAATTGTGACGTTTGTCATTGGAAAGATGAAACTGGTCTCTTTCAGTTTATTTTTAGATGCTTTGCCCCCCTAGACCCAAGATGCCCTTGACGTATGTTGTAAATGTTTATAGCGACATGTCGTTGTCCAAAGGGCATCTTGGGTCTAGGGGGGCAAAGCATATAAAAATAAACTGTAAGACACCAATTTCATCTTTCCAATGACAAACGTCACAATTTTGGGTGTATTTCGTACGCATGCGCAGAAGGAATACAGTAAGGTTTTGGAAATGAAGAGCACTTATATCCTTAACATTTTAGCACTTTTATTTTTTTAAAATTCGCAATGCATTTACTCAAAATCTGGTCTACCGGCACCCAGTATAAAGGCGTTAATTGAGGGGTGGGGGTAGAAAGTGCACGTTTACACGGTATTTTAAATGGTTAATCGCTTTGAAACGTATTTTGTTGCCTATTATGCATATTTTACTGCCAAACTACACCAATTAAAAAAACATTAGGGCAATTTGAAAAGTTGGTGTTTGTAATCATGCCAACTAGGGAAAATATACGCCTTATCGCTAGAAGTTCTTTACAAATAAGGTCAATTTCGCCAGTGGTAGGCATCACCTATTGGCACTGCTAAAGTCTTAGACATTATTTTAAAAACTAGGCCATAATGTAGTTATGATCGTTGTTATTATCTTGGCATATTGAGGCGGAAATCTCCTGAATGTACGCTTTATTCAGACAAAAACTGGAGTCTCTTTTTGTCTGGCAAATTGCTACCCCTGTCTAATTCTGATGAGAACTTGGGTCGGGCGTTATTCTAATACAGGGAATTGAGTTAGAAAATTGATAGTATGGATTTTCAATCGGAACTGCCTTGGCCAATTCCGAATAATTCCGTGAAATCAGACTACGGATGTACATTGAGGATATAATTTGATAACGCAGGTGCTATCGTGACGCTGACGCGGTTATATAACGTGACGCTGACGTCACAGAAACCATGTTAACACAATAACAAGTGTGATTGCAGCAAAACAAACGGTAATAAATGAAGTTATGTTTTGTTCAATAAAATATTACATTTGCGATATTTTTCTGAAAATACATTAAGCAGTAAAACTTCATTTACAGCGATATTTTATTGAAAGAAAACATAAACTTCATTTATTCTGCTGATTAAACATTTTGGATAATCATAATGATCGATTTTAATAGAGCTGTCCCCCACATGCTACAGAACTAATTTTCCATACGCCAGTTCCAGCTAACAAAATGGCGCTTTTTTGGGTACATAGTACTACGCGTAATGCTCCTTATATACACCCGAGGCATGATTCGATTCTCGAATTGTGACGGATTTCTCGAATGTGTGGTCCCTGTGTCCTTTCTAGTTTAAAAATCATTTTGTTAAGATAAAGAAAGCTAGTTGCTTTTCTTTATTTGTGGTGTGGCTGGCTGTGTTCATTTGTGTCTCTTCATTGGTTGGTCATTTTCTATGGAGTGGTCTGCAGTCGTCTGTGATCGTGGCATTTCCGGGCCATACCCAATCTTTGAACTGTTATTTTATAAGCATTTTAACAATACATGTTTTAAATACATCCTCGTTAGACATTATGCACATAGCTCCGCTCGATTATGCAATTCCATCGTTTGATTTCCGGAATCATGTGCGGATCCTGAATGTTTTGCCAGATGGGGTCCAACTTTGTCGGTTTTTTTTTTTATTTTTGATGTGAGGGGAGAGAGAATTCAAATACCAGTATAAGCGGGTCAACATCGTCCCGCCAGCGAAACGCCATTTAAATGGCGTTTCGCTGGCGTGCCGATATTGGACAAACATTGAATGCTGGCTTGGTACATTTAGCTGTGTGATTTCCAGGGGACCAGGACCAGTATTGCTAAGAAACCTTATTTTTTTGTGATTTTGCAGGAGGGGTCAGGACCCCTGCCCCCCCCCCTCTGGATCCGCCCATGTAAAAAATAAGAAAGCCGTTGTTGATGGAACAAAATGCTATTATTTCGTTGCGTTCGATTGTATTGTATGGGCAAAACTACTTCTTGTTTTGACGGTTGATTCATGTGTGACCGACGGTAGCCTATGGACATCACGTTGAACTGAACTGATGTGCCAAAATCAGTAAAACAAAGAATATTAAAGTTTATGGTAGACTCATGTGAGAAGCAAAACGTTAGAACAGAAATCAGTTATAAATATGGGCCAGGATATGACAAAGGGTACCTTATGGTTGTGTTCATCAAAATCAAGCTCGCGTTGCCGCTTTAATGTACTATCTCTTAAGAGCATTTCCTGAAATTTTGAAGCAGTTATCTTCAATATTGACGAATATATGGAGGTTTGAAGCAACGTATGTAACCCGGTTTGGAACGTGACGTCAAGAATAATGATAAACCTAATATGACGTCAGAGTGCTAGTCTCCAGTTGCTTGTTGGTTATTTTTGACTCAGTATAAACATCTAACAAATATAATGTATTCACAAGCGTTATCTATGTTATAAATGCAAATGGAGATGTATAATTGCATACTTTCTAAGTTGTATTATAGGCATTTAAAGTGACACACCCTTCATAATGAGCCGTTGTAGGTGCTATGGCCTAATTGTTGCCATGGCAACAGGCAGCATACAAAACTTTAAATATAATCAGAAACGATGACATCAAGCGATAGGAACATTTCCTTGGGAATATAAAAGCATCTGAAATTTCGTCATTTTATGTGTTTTTTAAATGTCTATTATTTAATAATTGCTGGAATGCCTTAAATACCCTTTTCTCAGATCCACGCTCATATGTATTAGTTTTGAGGTTGATGCATTCTAATGACATGCTTGTATAATCTTGACAGTAATCACATGCTAAACGGGATTTTTTTTTGCTGGAGGGGGGGGGGGGGGTAGGGGGGGATTTAGAACCGACCTCATATGTGTAAATAAATCTTTGAACATGCATGCAAAGTTCTATAGTAGGCTAGAGACATAAAAACTAAAATACCGACAAATAAAGAAGTTTATTACTTTAAATCTCTTGGATGTTGTATTTATCATGCTGATAAATGTTGACAAGTCAAAATTAATGAGCAGGATAAATTTCAGGCTCAGCTGAGTTGAGTATGAAAAACGTTTTATAACCTCGGGGCCTGATCTAAGCATTCCATTCATTGTGTTACCGAGCAGCAAAGACTCTGGCGAGACGTTCCAGATTATCAATTTGGCTGCTGTTTGCTGAGGCGATGAGTACCAATATCTCATTGCTGGCTCATTTTATTAATTTCCTGCGGTTATATTAATCTTATATCCACATTGTGTATCTCATCACAATGGATATTCCACAGAAATATAACATGACCTTCAACATCAAGCATAATGATATAATCAAATCTACGAAGCAATTCATGGATAACTTTTAATCGGATCAGTGTTAAGCGAATCATCAGACCAGACTGCTCTTTCTTCTTTCATATACGAGGGTCATTTGGAAAGTTCATAGCATGGCATCATAACTCCACAATGCGTTGATAAAATGCTATCAAATAACACATTTTTGGAAACTAGAATTCAACGGCTACTTGATGGGTTAATTTTTGTCGAAAAAGGACTTGGCGTGTACGTGCAGCGCATGCTCAAAATGAGTAGGGGTTTATATACTGGCGGAAATTTTAAGCAAAATACTTGGAAAAAAGGGAAGGAAAATTGGGGACCTTATTTGCGATCATGATTTGACAAATTAACGATTTGGCGCCAACTTATATCTTATTAAATTATATTATGCGATCACTACTTGCACGACTGCCACCTTTACATTATAGAAATGTTGACTAATAGAGAAACGGTAAGCGTTCAAAAATGGGACTTTTTCTTTATACTTTTACGATAAATTGTGTCTCTACAGGAGCACGAAAAATGCCCATTGAGTATATGTTTTGCTTTATTTGTAGCTAACAATGCATAAAAATCATTTCGTCGCGCAAAAAGTTTGGCTTGTTTAGTTCTGTATGCAAGAAAATAATTATTCCGAATAACACAACCCCTACTTTTCAAGAAGTGGGTGGGGTAACTTTACCCCTCGCATTTTGTCGATGGCATAAGAACTTCTCATGGTATCGCGTTAACTATCACAAAATTGATTGATTTCTAACCTCAAGGTATTTTGACTTTTTGTCTGCCACTGTTTTTTTAATTAAAATGAACCAGAAAGTCAGCTCATAGCTAAACTTACTCTGTTCCATGATTAGATTGTAAGAATTATCTTCCCTTTGGTCTGGTTTACAAAATTGATTTTGGTTTCAATACAAAGCGCATAAAATGAACTTGACAAAAATACCAACGCAAGGCATTTTTAAACTACTGTCGGTTATATATTGTCAAAATATGTGCATTGTGACATGCGATTTTTAGTCAAAAAAATTAGCGCATTGCTTTGCTTTCTAGAAGGTTTTGGTATTTCTGTTCTGGTATTTAGTTATTAGAAATATCCAACTCGGTCATCAATTGTAAAATAACTGTACCAGATTGTGGCCTACCAAATGGTACAAAAGTAGCTAATTTCATGAACTATTGTTAATGTTCTGCACACTTTTCAATAGGTAAAATGTTTATATTTTCCACTGAAATTTTGCGTTTTCCAGTATACAAACAGTACATGTATTCACAATAATATTTTTCGTGTCTGCATTATAATATCCTCATGGAATTAGTGTCATAACATAGAAGTAAGATAGCTCTTAAAAATGATACCAAACATGATAAGATTTGTAAATCGGTTACTGAGATAAAAGACCATGCTAAGAACTTTCCAAATGCCCCTCGTACAGTGGTAAATGAAAAACTTGCTAGCGGTGAAATTTTTCGTCTGCTGATAACCTTTGCAAACAGATTGGACACAGATCAGGACCGAAAAGACGTCGTCGGTCCTGATATGGGTCCGACCTGTTTGACTCTCTGATAGTGTTCATAAAACATTTTTGAAAAGGTTAATTTTGAAGACAAAAATCAGCGGACGACAGCAAAAGCTGAAAAAATTATCTAACAGGCAAAGCATTAAACATAGAAATCAGGAGACTCATTGGTATGATTTTTAACATTCGCAATAAGTACAGTTTTCACATTACCTGGCCTAAACATTTTTATATCTGTAAGATAATAAAATGATTCCTCTAATATACCCTCCGTTCTTATTTACCTCTGATATCTAAGTAAATAACGTCATATGACGTATAAATAAGCAAATGCTAATCAGGAAATTCTTATATTATTATATGATGACATTCGCCAACCTTGATCTCAGAAAACATATGGATTGTTTAAGCGATATATTTTCTCTTTTACCGATGATTCAGCATTACTGTTGGTCTGAAAATCCGTCATATGATACATATCAGAGACTGTATTATATGGTAACTTGGATTTTAAATTCATAAGGATCCGTGGAAAGCACACCATTTCCTAACAAAACAACCCTAAGTGAATTAAAGAGAATGCAATAACTGTCAGGATAAACTGCAATACTGTTATATCCCCGTGGGAATTTTTTATATACATGTCGGTGTACGGTTGTCTATACATGTCAGTGTACGGTTGTCTTGTTGACTGTCAGGCTTTCAAAGCGATTCATAAAGGCTTCCTGAAGAGAAGCGTATACATTTCATTGAGAATCTTAATCGTATAAAGATACAATGTTTTAAACAAATATTACACAAGTGAGCCAAACTTCTTAATCCGTAAGTAAAGAAAAAGTAAATGCATTATGCAACGGTTTTTCTGAAATTGTTAACGAATTAGCTAATTCTTGTAATAACTAAAGCAATGACAGTAATACATCAAACAACAACAAACACATGGTTTGGACCAGTGGGATAAGTCATGTAAAGCCTATCATCGCGCAAAGAAAATGCATGCTGAACTCCCGAGCTCTGTTTCGAAGGCTTCAGTGGTGTCTGCAAGCACAATGTACAAAAATAAACTTAATTATTTCATTGGTAAGCAGAAAAAAGAACGCACAGAATAAAATAAGGAAGTTGATATTTAAATCTCCTAAAGAGTTTTGGAAAATATAAAATAGCCTATATGCAAAAAGGAAAATATGGATATCAGTATAATCGATTTACATACTTTTTTCAAGGATCTCAAGAGTCCCAATGATAGTCCTGACCCTGATAGTGGAAACGTGAACTTTTCAATTGAAAATTACGATGATATTTTAACCTGTCATATTTCAGAAAATTAAATTTTGAAATGTGTTTATAACTTAAACAAATAATTAAACATATTCTAATGATATTGTAAATGAATATAGCAAAGCAACTGTACATGGAATGATGCCGTTATATGTCGCCTTTTTTTATCTTCAACTTAGGCGTGTTGCCCGACTCTTGAAGGGGTAATAAGGCATATACAAAAACAAGGGTGACTCAAAAGTCCAGAAAAGTACAGGCCAATAAAGATTTTGAGCTGCTTTGGTAAATTATTTACCCCCATACTTTACGCTCGTCTTAATGACTTTATTGATGCAAACACTGTCCTTGAGGAATATCTGGCTGGTTTTCCACGCAGGCTACTCTTATGGAAGAACCTATTAGCTAGTAATATTGAAGGAAAATGATTCAGATAATTTTAACACGTACAAGGGAATACACTCATGTTTCTCAAATAATGGACAACAGTCTTCTTTTTTCTAAAGGTTTTGAGGCGTAAGATAAGGTGAAAATGTATCGCCTGTATTATTTGCCTTATTTCTAAATGGCATTGAATCTTTCCTATGCGACAAAAGTTGCAATGGTGTTAATTTTGAGTTCCAATATGATGATATAAAATTGTATTTGAAATTGTTTGTGTTGCTATATGCCGAGGATACAGTTGTTTACCAGATGAGAAGGATTTTCAAAATAACTTAGATATGTTCTACGATTACTCAGAATAATGGCACTTATCCATTAATTTTGATAAAACTAAAATTATTTTTGGTACTCGACAAGACCAACGTTTTGGTTTTAATGTAGGTGGTCACAAAATTGACAACTGTACTAATTTTAATAAATTGGTGTTATTGTTTTAGCAGAAATAGGCACTTCAACCAAACAAAGAAACATAATGTTGAGCAAGCTAGAAAGATAATGCACGTAGCGCAGTCGGTAACATGTCTGGCAACAGATGCGAGCCTGACTGCAGATCCAGGGGTCGTTATTTCGATCCCCGCCCAGTCCGATACCTTTCGTGGAGATTGATCATGAAATAATTTCTACGGTCATTCTCCTCCCTTCCGCTGAATCATTCAAGAAGGGTTGTTGTCAGTTACAAGCGAAAGTATGTACACGAAGTACTGGTTAACTGCTTGTTCAAGCTTGCCCAGGAAAAAGTGTGGTTAGGTGAATTGACCGTCCCGTCATGACCATAGCTGTTGACTTGGACGTAAAGCAACAAAACAAACAAAAAGCATGTACTTTTAAAACGAGTTCGAAATCTTACTTTATCAATTGATCTGCATTTGTATTCATTTGACCATGTTATTTTACCCGTTGCATTATATGGTTGTGAGATATTGGGCTTTGAAAATAGCCAAATTATTGAAAATTTACATTATAATTTCTTCAGACAGATTTTTGGTTTGAGAAAAAGTACCCCTATATATATGTTACATGCATAATTGGGACGACAAATCAATACCGGGTTTCTGGTTATCAATTGTTAATGACAAATAATCCAAATTATCAAAACAACTGTACACAATAATGCTTAAAGAACAAAAAAGTGTTTTTATGATTTTAAATGGATCTGCTGTATTGATGACATAATTGTTTCTGTTGGCCGACCTGATCTTTTTAAAACTGATTCAGCCAATAACCCGAAATCTGTTAAAATGGATATTTCACAAACACTGAGAGATTTGTATTTTCAAGAATGTAATACGGAGGCTAACGTTTCCTCAAAAGGAAAGCAATATCTATTCTTTAAAGACAATTTCAATTTCGAAAAATACTTTATTTACTTTATTCCAAAGTTATCAAATATAGGACTTGCAACCATAGGCTCCCAGTTGAGACTGGACGATGGTATGATACATCACTAAACGAGCGAAAATATAATATTTGCACCACAGACGACATTGGTTATGAGTATAATTATTTGTTTACATGTGACTTTTTAAGAGTAAAAGAAAATTGTATTTGAAACTGTACTTTTATATAGGTCAAATATTCGCAAGTATAGGGAGCTTTTTACCACAATCAATGAAGCAACGCCCATTAAACTATTAAAAGTGTGTTGCAATTATTATGGAAAAATTTTCTGTGTAGATTGTTTTTCCAAAATGATTGAAACAAATTATAATCCAACTTATATAATAAATTCACTGAATATTATTAAAGGTCAATTTTCTGTCATATACTATATTTCCAATACTATAATAAATCTTGTATTTCATATTACACTGCATCTATGTATTATATCTATGTGCTGTTCATAAGTTAGGTTACTGCTAATAAATGGGGTTAGTAATGTTCTCAGAGCATCACGCTCTGCACGCATGAATAGACTGGAGGAGTTCGACAGGTAACATTCCATACGAGTTGAGATAGCTGAAAGCAGCCTGCAGTCCATATGAGTTGTTACTATTGGATGCTCATAGACGTTTCAGCTAAGCTGAAAACAAATGGTCTAAGCCATAATAGAAAGTTCGGAAACGTAATTTAACATGACGTTACATCTGGGAGAGAAATAACGCCATGCAATTAAATCGATAAACCACAAGTAGTTTATAGATTTTTGGGAAACGTTATGAAGTCCATAACAATGTTGCATACATAATGACAAACTTATAACGTTTTCTTTTACGGCAGAAATGTGATTCAAACAATGTCATATGATAAATAGTATCTAACATTCGTGCTCTTGTCTTATTGGATTTAATAAACTCGTTGCAAAAAAGAGATAAAATGCTCGGCAAGCCTCGCATTTTATCACTTTTCCCCAACTCACTTAATAAAACCAATAAAACATGAGCACTAATGTAAGATCCTTTATATATTCAAACTGTTTTCTGAGCTAGTGTCTCAGAGAGGTTGAAGCACACACCGAATATTGCCTCATAACGTTATAGCTCTATTACATGTAGTTGATAGGTTTGTTTATGGACACAGCTACGCTACATTGTTCTAGTAATAGGCTGAAACGTGATCCAAACAAGGGTTTGCAACATCTATCAAGTTGAGGCTAGTATTAGAGTTGCTCAGTACTGTTGTAAAGCTGATGCATTTCCAGTCACCTTGCTGGCCTGGGGCCATAGATATATGGTTGATCAGTCATTTTGGTATATTGGGTTCAATGCCTAGAATGTGTGTTGATCAGTTGTGATAAGATCACATTATATTTGCTTATTCCGTATATATGAGCCTGGGAAAAATCATAATTCATAGTTTATATGCTCAACTTTGTTATGCTTTAATTGTTCCATTGTCGCTACATGGCACACCCATTTTAAACATTGTTCAGGCGTCATAGGGTCCCAATGACAACGTTACCTACCTGGCAATCATATGGTCAGTTAACGACAGTATATATGCCTTGTTACAAACCTAATCATTGTTTAAAACTATGTTAACCTCTTTGTTTGCACGACGGAGAGTCATGCCTCTGAGACAGCCCTGATATTTGCATTGGAACCTGGTGTTTGTGCTGTGTTTGGCCCTCCGTGGCTCAACCAGTGGATTGCATTACCTCTGACTGCTCGATGGTTATGTCAGTGAGTTAATTCGTTTTAATCGTTTCTCTGCGATGATACATTAAATAAGTAAGGAAGACTCCCAGTAGGCCCTGCAGTGTGTGTTTGTGGAATTTCCTGGTCATACTCACTTATATTGTAATTATTTGGTTGTGTTTGGTCCTGATTTGTTGTGCAGAAGCCTGGCCTCGAGGTTATAAAGCTTGAGTACGTTCTCAGACTCAAAATAAAGCGCAATGATTGGCTGATTGCGGACACGTGTCCGCAAGCAGCCAATCATTATGCTTTATTTTGAGTCTGAGAATGAACTCAAGTTTTATAACCTCAAGGCCTGGTCCTCCATATTCTCACGGTCTTAACAGTTCAGTGATCAATATTTATATTCTTACTGAAGATACAGTCAAATCAATCATAAAACTTGAAGGTTATCATCCAGGTCTTCGATACACATCATCCATTGACAGTTATAGCCTAAAATTTCTCTCTGACTTCCAATGTAAACACGACCTCCACACCGCAACCATATTGAATGGGGACTTCATATTCTCACGATAACTAGTTTGTTTTTGGTTTTCAGGAAGCTACTGACCTGGGCCCGGAATTACAATGCCTCCTTAAAGTTAAGCAAGACTTAAGTTAAGTATTGAAATTTCAGCATGCTCTATTAAATGCTAAAGAAATTGCCTGGATCGATGTAGTATTTGCGGTCAAAGATAACATTGTGATCTTCAGAAAAATTAAAACTATTTTGATGTTAATCAGTTTTAAACGTTATTTTTCGCATCCTGAAAAAACAATACTTAACTTAAGTCTTCCTTAACTCTAAGGAGGCATTGTAATTCCGGGCCCAGGTCATATAATTTGTTTCTTCAAATTCATGAAAATCAATATGTAACTCGCTTGAGTAGGATTAAATAAAATATTTCGAGAAATATGAAATTTATATGACATGGGTGGGGAGGCAGATGACATTTGCATTGTTAAAGTGATAAAAAATGAAGTTTCTTTTCTGTAAGTGGACTGGTGCCTTCAGTTCATTTATTTGTATATGTTATATGTAAAATGCTGGTATATAGATGACATGGTGATTATTAATACTGGAATCATGGTTTACCGTGAGAAAAAGGATGCCGCGAGAATATTGCGCTTGAGTATATAATTTTGATGGCGCATTTTGTAGTTTTGCAATCATCCCTTTGGGGATGAGAGAGCTAGTTGCTTTATTTTAATTGACTTCTTGGGGTAATGAGGCTGTAAGTGTTATATTGCATTTCTTATGGTGCCGTAGGTTGGTCGGCAGTATGTGAGTGTGGCATTTCCTGGTCATACTCGCTTTACAGAATTGACAACCAAATAATAGTGAAGCCCCCAACCCCTCCCTTGTGGTGGCTGCGACTGCTGTCCTTTCAATTGAGGCGATTCTGTTACTGTTTGCTTAATTTGTGGCTTTACGTCCCAGTCATCAGCTATGGTCATGTCGAGATGGTCAGTTTATCTAATCACACTTTGTCCCAGGTAAGCTTGACTAAGCAGTTCACCAATACTTTGTGCGCATACTTAGGCTTGTAACTGAAACATCCCTTCTTGAATCAGCGGCAGGAGGAGAATGAAAACAGAATACTTATCAATATTTCATGATCAATCTCTACTAAAGTATGAGACCGGCCCAGATCAAGCTAACGACCCCAGGATCATCATTGGGACCGGCTACCGATCGCGCTAAGTGACCCTAATTTGCTTGTCTATTGTTTGTTGGTGCTTCTATTGTGTGTCTTTTGTCCTGGTTTTGTTATGCAGATTTTTTTGATTCCTTTATCTAACTGGGGGATAGTGATCTGTTTTGCTATAACCATGCACTTGACTATATGTGGGTGTCTTTGTTAACGAAAGCGAGTACGACCAGGCAATACAACAATCACACACTGCAGATCAGCACCGTGAGGAAGAGACACATAATACTAAAAGTAAGTAAGGGTGCAAAGATCAGGAATCGATACAATCAAGTACCACACCTGACCCAGGATACCAATGGGAAAGTGACAAACTCACAGTAGGACACCACAAACGAGAGCCAAGAGGTCAGCCCTTTCCCAGCAGGTGACCACAAAGCACATATAAACAGACTAGCAAACACAAGACAGAACAAAAACATAAAAGATCCACAAAAAAGTCACAAGCCATCAGGGAGTCGATTAAAATAAGCAACCAGCTCTCTCTCTCTTCCCCATCAAAATGATTGCAATACTAGAAAGGGCAATAAGTACTACATAACAAAACAAGGACCAACTTCAGAATCAACTATGTGTTATAATGTCTCTTCCTCTCGATGTCATGTGTTAGCCTTCGATCTGTGATTTGGTCATTTTCTGTTCATACTCATTTGCTCTTTGTTTTTAGCAAAAGTGTGAACTATAACCCTCACACGAGTGTTAATTGTGGCATATACTCAGTAAACCCTTTTAGGACTGGAAACCTTCAAATGGTACTAAGGCAAATAGTGCAGACCCAGGTGCACTGTTTGCTAAGCCGAAATCGAACTTCAGATAAAGAGATGTAATATTTATAATATGTAAACCTTCAATATATACAATGGACCACTGATTTTACTGTATCAACTTACATAAAAAATTACATTGATCTTAAAGCTGCATAGTCTGTAACTTTTGATCTTTTAATTTTAGAACTTATGTTCTATTTTTCAAAAACACAGTAAAATAACTAAAATTCAGGTAAACATTTTACCAATTTCGTATAACTTAACAAATTATCAGTATCAAAACAACAGCATTTATGTTAAAATTAACTGTCTATAATTATTGGAGGGACGCAAATAATTACCAACAAGAGAAAAACACACCTGTTTTATAGGATAATTCACTTTTCCGTGCAGTTTTCAGCTATAGTGAACAGATTTATTTTGGAAACATAACTTAATTCTACTTTTACATATGATTAAAAAAGAAAATAAAAAATTTCGAAAAATATCAAAAGTTACAGACTATGCAGCTTTAAAGGGTTAATTGATTTACATTCTTGCACTAACGTTCAGGTCAATAATAGCAAAGCAATTATTCTATTGTTTCTTCACTAGAGAGAATACAGAACTGATAAGACATCCTTAGCTGAGGAAATAGAACTCGATGCTGTATGGCTCAGACGATACAATTTAGTAGCACTTTAGCGTTTTGTTATTCCTAAACACACCTTACAGCTATACACAATGTACAGTCAGACGATATCTCTATTTGTGTTCTGTTGTTGTGCGAGCAGTACATGTTCTGATGAGACTTAAGTATGCATTTGCTTGCCTGGGTCTTCATTGGTCTCATTTATGATCAGAACAAAATTGCATGAGCTGGCTATAACGCTTATTATCAGGTCATGTTATAGTTATCCTTTCTTATATTAATTGCAGCGTACCGTTTACCCTGTGGGCATGCATATACAAGCGGACCACGTTTGGCATGACAGCGTAAAGCCAATGGAATAGCGTTTCTTTGTCAGGTTGAGATTATATACTGACTTGGTATGTGGTAGAAAATATTTTGTTTGTAGAGGATTACAGTTGAAGCATTTCTGATTCTAGATGTGTTTGCTTATTTAATAGACTATAGCAGATCTAGAAACTATATCTATAAATTTATAAAAATGCGTTTAGCTTGTTTATAGTGCACTTCAAAGTCAGATCACAGACCTGTGAATTTAAAATAAAGACAGTAGAGGTGAAAGATGAAGAATATATGCGTAAAGAATTCCCTGATTGATCGGCTGTTCCGTGATTGTCTAAGAATGATTAAAGCTTTAATCTGTGGGTTGGTGCCTGATGTTTATCTGTAGCTGGATCCACCGTGGCCTAACTTGAGGTTTTCTTTTTCTCTGACTATCTGTGAGTCATGAGCCCTTTTCTTTGTTTCATCATGGTGTGTTAATTTGATTAGAGTGTTTCTCCATGATCATACATTGCATTTGTTAGAAGGCCTCCATGCGAGCCGAACATTTCTTGTACTTCAACAACAGCAGAATCTAGGGCGAAGATTTGGTACCAGTAAAATGCATTTAAGCCCCCCCCCCCCCTCTCCTCGATAGCTTATGATTCTGTCCGTTCTAAGGCGGGGGTTCTGTTGTTGTTGACTTTTTGTTTATTGTTAATTCCATTGTGGGAGTTTGTAATTGTTCTATGTTTTCTTGTACGTTAATTTATGTCCAATCTAGTATTGCAATCATCTTGATGGGGAAAAGAGAGCTGGTTGATTTGCTTAATGTGTCTTCCTGATGTCTCGTAATGGTTGAGTGGCTCTTCCTCGCGGTGCCATGGGGTTGTCTGCGGTTTGTGATTGTGGTATTTCCTGATCATAATCACTTACTATTTTTGTCATTTTTATACCCCGCCACTTTAAAAAGTGTGGGGTATTATGTTATTCCTGTCCATTCAAAAGATTGCGTTCGAGTGTCTGTCCATCCGTCCGTCCGTCTGTTTGTCCGTATGTCTGTCCGTCCGTCTGTCCGTCTGTACGTCCGTCCGTCTGGGCAACGTTTTCACTCTCTGCTGAGAGCATTTTTTAACATCTTTTCTTCAAACTTGCTATGAGAGTTGATATTGGGAAGGAATGTCTTGGGATTGCAGATGGGTAAATTTTAGCAAATAAGTACAGAGTTACGGCCCTTGATTAGAAATATGTTTTCACTCTCTATCTTTGGCATTCCTTTACCGATTTTCTGCAAACTTGGTATGAGAGTCGATATTGTGAAGGAGTGTTCTGGGATTCCAGATGGGTAAATTTTTACAAACAAGTACAGAGCTATAGCCCTTGATTGGCGCAAGAAATTTGTTTGTACTCTGATCTTTGGCATTTTTTACCGATTTTTTTCAAACTGGGTATAAGAGTTGATAATGAAAAGTAGTGTCTTGGTATTGCAGATGGATACATTTCGACAAATAAGTACAGAGTTCTGGCCCTTGATTGACGTTATAAATTGTTTTTCCCTCTCTATCTTTGGCATTTCTTTACCGATTTTCTTCAAACTTTGCATGAAAAGGTCTAGTTTCAAAATGATTTCATCCCGTGGCGGGGTATGTTGCATGCCTGCAGCGCTTTTATTTTGGTTTAAAATAATCACCAGTTCTGTGGTTTGCTTTACAGTTATGCCTAAGAAAAAGGCATAACCCCTTAATATTTTCCAATGGCATTTTCCTACTATGTTAATACGTGATGGTCCTCACATCAGAGACTATTTAAATCTTTGGTTAAATACGTAAATCTAAAGTTAAATCTTTGTTTTATATACTATGCACAATTAATTTAGCAACTGTTTTGTATAATGGAGTCCATCCACATCAGATCTCGAGTTTCATTTGCTGTCATGTTGATACAAGCGCTGATCACCTGACAAGATATTTCATTTAAAAAAAATACAGAATTACCAAATGCAGCGGCCGTGCTAAAGTGACCTTTGATTTTAAGACTAGCGGGTAACGTGGGTATTTCTGATCATTGGGGGAAGCTGAAACCACTTTCAAACGATTGTTTTTTCACTGAAAACCAAAAAAGCATAACAAATGCTGCAATTTTCTTGAACTTTCTCAGAGAAATAAAGGGCCATGTTTTCTCAATTTGACGTTTTACTAATCCTTTTACGTTATCGCCTTTAAACGTTATTTCTAGTCGGGTTTTCTTGAACCACACCAACAAGTAAAACTGTTTGATGCCTTCCAACACATATAGACAAATACTGTTGAATGAAACATCTTCACTACTACAGTGCACGAGCCGAAAGATAAAATCTAACGTCACCGTTATCTCGCAAACGCGTCGCACCATTTTACAGAAACTTAAGGTTTTAATCAACCATAAGATGAGTTACATTGTAAGCCTATTATATATTTGTAAACTGATACTCTGTTGAATCGAAATGCCAATTAACATTAGAAGTTTAATCAAATGATGACTACGTTTTGACGTCTTTGATGGCAGCTGATTTTTTTCAGCATGAAATCTTTATCACATCTGTCACATTACCAATACTTTTTAAAGGCATATGATGCATGATGAAGCTGAAAGCACGCAAAACGAAAAATCACATGCTTATTATTTCAGCATTTTTTACAACGGGTGTAATTTTTGCTTACTGACCCCTTCTGCAATTCTTGCTCTCCCCAAATGCCTATTTAAAGGATGGCGTCTGAAATTTCGTGATTTCATTTGCCTAAGATTCTGTTCTCATCATTGCAATTAAAACCGATCGGCACTGCACGAAGATAAGCACAATAAAGATGCGAAACATTAGAAATTGCTAAACTTATTGTGCATAGTATAACTTGGTACACTTGTATTACCCTGCACCTTACATGTAGTTAAAGTAACAAAAGAAAAAAACGACTGTCATGTATCCTAAGTAAGTAAGAAAGATCAGGAATCGATACAATCAAGCACCACACCTGACCCAGTACACCACATGGGAAAGTGACACAACAGATGAGAACTCTAAGTCAATTAAGGCATCTCTAGCATGACCTTACAACTGAGCTGTAATGCAGTTGACTTATACCGCACGTTCTTATTTGAGCCAGTGCATGAGATTTCCAACAATGTGGCATTTTGACATGTGTAGACTCGGACAAGCCTCTGCAGCCTCCTTTCAAGCTTAGAAACTCCAAATGGTGTTAAGTCAGTCGCTTAACAATCATAGAATACTCAAGCGACTAGCAAAGGCTCTGATCAGACTGCGCGTATGCGCAGGCTGATCTGAGGCTTTGCTGGTCGCACATACCACATTGTTGGAAATCTCATGCACTAGCTCATTTGTTTAGAAATTCTATGAGATCACAAATATGATTCAGTGACAAATTGACATCGACTTTAACATTGACCTTTGTATGAAATGATATTTAAATAAAATATGTATAAATATTCACTATTTATTTTCACTTTTGAAATAAATGACATAATGGAAATACAACATTTTTTCTACCATTTTTCTTGATAAGAGTGCATAATTAAAAGTTAGTTTTCATCCAAATCATATATTGTTGGGACTCAAAAGAACCGCTCCAAAGAACCGTCTCAATGAGGCTGTTCCTTTGAGAACCCAAACAAAAGTCCAAACAGATTGAAAAAAAAAAATCAGAATTTCAAAACAACTAACTCAGGCTATTTTGTTTTAACAATTTATAATTGTAATGATCTTTCTGCATTAGGACTCTTTATAATTAAAGCTAAATAACCTTTAAACTATGGAGAATTTACCTTTCATATCAAATGAATCACGCAAGTGACCTAGGCATTTGACTTATGTTACCTTGATCTTCGACACTGGTCTAGGAATTGACATTGGTGGTTTTTGGCTGCAGTTACACACTCCAGATGTTAGTTTGAAAGTGTAACTAGTTTATATGCCATCAGATAAAATCGATACTTGTCTTGCAGCACATAAAATATAGGCGTATATGGAACAAATGTTAATTTATATTGAAAATCCTCCAAACTTGCTCTTGCCCTGTAACCTGAGGCACTCGTAAATGCTAGTGGACGCGTGGCTTTTTCTAGCCCTGGCGATGCCAGTGATAGCCCCTCAGCATCTTTTCCACTTTCATCTAGGGGCTTGTGTCGTCTAAATCAGCATGCATTTATTCGTTTTGCACATTGCTAATATTCTATAACATACATTCTTAATTGAAGTCTGGTAGCACAAGTAAATATGCCCTTTTTTACCACCCTTACCAACTTAAGCACGAAATATCTCGTGATGTGCAAGGTCTACACTGATGTAGGTGGTATAAAACAGTAATACCATGTTTGTCCACCTGTACGTAAGATAATCCACTCGCTAAAGCTCGTGGATTATCTCCACGTACAGGCGGACAAGCCATGGTATAACTATTACTTGACTGGTGATAGATTGGGTGTATGTAGCTCATATAGAACTGATAATTATTAAGCACAATGTATCTTCTAGTTGTTTAAGACGTGTAAAGAATTTGTTTGAAATTTGGGTATATTTACCAAAATGATAAAAAAAAAATGTATCTCATTTATTCACATGACGACCCGTCTGGGTGTTATATAACGCCAAATCAGTTCATATTTAGCAATGAAGCCATGCATATCAAATGTGAATAACATTTATATGTTCTACCATGAAAATAGATGGTACATGTATCAATACACTAGTGAGTGATGCGATTTACATCTTTTAACTTTTGCGAAACAATGCTCTTTTTAGTAATTTTGGGACTTTTGAAAATGTTTTTAAAAAGAGTTGAAAAGACTAGACAATATGATGTCAATTTCAAACCTATGATGTCAATCTTTGGCTTGGAGTAGCGCTAGTTTCCCGTTACACCAGTCCTAAGGTACACTAGAAATGCCGTCTCAGTTTAAAAGCCGTTTTCTTTCGTTTAATTAGTGAAAATGTAATTCGAAACCATGTTCTAGGTGCATTCTGGGTTTACATCCAATATTATACCCAACAAACACGTTCTAAAAGGTCAAATCTGACGAAACATTAAAACTTTGCATAAATGAAATTTTACTTTTTATCGGCAAATTCATAACGTGCAGTGAAATATCAGCATTTTTATCGAAGCTTTCGGTGAAATCTGGTTTTGGCCTAAAAGTAATTTTGTTCTATGTATGTGAATCTAAAAAACAATGGTTTTGTCATAATGCCTTTGCTTAATGATTTTAATGTTAATGATAAATAGAATCATACATCCGTGCAACTGTATTATTGAATTTTTAAACTCGTTGTGATAACGCGATAAAATGCTCGACAAGCCTTGCATTTATCTCTTCCCCAAGCCGTTTAATAAATTCAGTAATACACGACACTCGTATAAGCTCCTCTACTTTTTTTATTATTGACTAAAGCCAAATATGAAATTTTATAGTATATATGTAGCAGTGCAGGCTTATACTGTATATGGCATCAACATATTTCTAATGGCTTAGCTTATTTGCAGATAATGGCCATGCAATACGCGCGTTGCTTTGTTGGATACACATACCTCGATGGGTTTCCAATATTATATATTACGGATGCTATTATCATTATGAGTTGTTCATGTCTTTGCCAGGAAATAACATGTAAGTTTAATGATCGAACTATTGCAGCGTAAAATTAATGAGTTCATAAATATGACGTGAAACTATCAACAATAAATCAAGTGTTATTTCAATGGGATGTACTGCAGCATCTTTGCAACTGCCATCGATCTGAGAAGTTTATGGTAATGGCCTCAAATGGCATATGGTAGCGCCAATACTGAGTCTTACACCTACTCGTTCAAAATACGAGGGAGTATGACATGGAAATGCCGCAATAACATGTCATAGATCAACAATGATTAGCTGTTTTTATTTCTTAAGAAGGAATTGATAAGTGTTTATTTCGCAAATATATATATACGCTTTCGTCGAAGTGTATCATCGAGGCAACTTGAGTGCAAATGTAATTGTAGCACAGAAGGATTTCTTCGCGAAAGGAATGTTTAGTCCACGTAAGAAGATTTATACATAGAAAACTCATTCTGACAGGGCTATATATTTTGCTATTTAAAAGCAGCCAATTTTATTTAGTAATGTCAGCATATATCTCTTGACAGGAAAGCACGGAAAAAGCGACGACTACACTAACAGCTATAACTTGACATACGTGTATATTCGTACATGTTACCCCTTTAAAATCAATGAAATTTCACATATGAGCAACGACACGTGATTTCCAACAATGTGGCATTCTGACAAGTGTAGACTCAGACGAGCATGAGCAGCCTCCTTTTAAACTTAGAAACTCCAAATGATGTTCAGGCACTAACTATAAAATCATAGAATATTCAAACGACTAGCAAAGGCTCTGATCAAACTGCGCGTATACGCATGCTGATCTGAGTTTTTGCTGGTCGCACATATCACATTGTTGAAATCTCATGTCGAGGCTCATATTTTTTTGTTTTGCGATACAGTATGGTCAGGATGTTCCATTGTATAAATTGAGGGGTTACAGGTCATAATGTCTCCAAAAAATCTAATTTCTTTTTCTGAAGATCGATTTTGTGTGAGCAAACGGTGCATATTTAGATGAAATGTCGCCTGATGCGGCATTTTATCTTGGTCTTACCATAGTAACTGTTTAGGAGTATCCATTCCTGAAAGAAAAGACCAATATCTCATAACTGTAAGACTCACAAACCGCAATATGTATGTGGCGAAGTTAACAGATTATTTATACACCAACTACTTTTACTCCATTGGTTCCATCAAAATGCAATACTTTAGCTATTTACAATACTGGTTCTAGGCTACATATATATACAACAGGGCTGGTTTCCTTTCTATCGAATGCAACAAAAAGTTTGAAAGATAATTTTAGGTTTCCAGGGCAAATTATTTACATAGGTCCTGTATCAAAGGTGACCATACATTAGCCACAACTAAATGGTGTTGTTCAAAAACCTATACGGCCCCATACAAGCTAGCAGTCTAATACCCATTAAAAGAACTCAAGCAAATTTAGTTAAATGCAGCGAAACAACAAATATGGTTCATAACCAACAGCCATTGCTTAAGAAACGCACAATGTATTACATAGTTGAGACACTGTTGTGTTGGATGCATGACCAAAGCTTTGATTCCAGTGCCTAAGAGTGACTGATTGAGTTGTTAGAAGTTGAATATAAACAGAATGCAGTCATTTCTTAAACTGCAATATGAAATATGTTGGATATTCACCCGCACCTTAAATTTAGTATAGGTGAAGCTGTAATTAAATCAGCTCTGCACATGGCCTCAGAATTCCATCAAGCTTCAATATGCATAAATGTGTTTATCGTCAATTTGCTGTAACTGCCATAATTTATACCATAAACTGTTATAAACAACTCGATAAAACTTGCCACGCTAAATTTGTGTGTGTGCTACGCTCATCACCAATTTTTATCCTGTTATACTGCAGTTGTCCAGCTATAAGCACGTATTCTCAACCAGAGTGGATAGCAATGTGGATCCTGATCAGATGGCTTCGTCATAAGCCATCTGATCTGGATCTACAGTGTTTTTAAAATTGCATAAATCCGGACTCAGCTGAACAAGATATAATTAAATCAGATCTGTTCCTTCTTGTATTACAAAGCCGATAGCAGTTCTGCTGTATCTGACTATCCATTATTAATTCTCGCACTGGGACCTAGATTCGATTTGTATTGTTATACAATAGGTATTCAATTCACAGCTAGAGATCATCACGTTAACCGTGGATATCACGTTTGATGGCAATCCAACCAATGATTATAAGTCTAATCGGACTGAATTCACTCATGCGCAACAACAGTGCTCTTTTATGTTAATAATAATCGCCTCATATACTCCATTCATAGTCATACAAGTTTAAGCCTTGGTTCAGCGTTCCAAAGATAGGGTGAGTTATTTTAGAATGCGTTTATAGCCTTAAATGACACACATGCGCAACAACAGTGCTCTTGTCTGTCACCAATAAAAGTCGCCTCATGTATACTCAGACAAACAATTGAAGGATATTAAAAATGTTTGGCCATATAATATTTGAGAAAATAATTTCCAAACATTTTTTTTCTTATCTGATAGAACTACCAATATGCAATTCTGCAAGTTGCAAAATAAAAAATACGGGTCATTGGCTACGATACAGTACCACACTAAATGTACCAATCCTCTTGACCAAAAGTTCACAAGCCTAACATTTAGCGTTTATTTTTGCTGCAACCTTTACCTGGTCATTGCTTATGTTCTAACTCTGACCACAGGCACGAGTTCACACCCATTTATTAGAAATTGCACTTTATTGAATTGACAACGTCTTTAACAAAAATGCGCAGATATGGCATACCCTATCCAAAAATGGAAGTGAAGCACTGACAACAACAAAATTAGGTGTGATACTTTTGACTGAGAACCAGCAATGATTTTGGAGCCAGTCATCATGGAATACAACCGATAAAATGGGTTTCAATCATTTTTTTTAATGTTTGTGACTGTTGCAACATGTGGGCATGACTGTTATTTTTTTACTGAAGCGTGACTTAAGTAATAAATTCATTATAATTGCAGATTATCTGGAACTATGAAATGCATGTATAATGAGTTTATTTTTTATTGTATCGAATGTTAGAGATGGAACTGAATCTAAATATCTTTTAACTGTTTTTCGTAGTATGCTTGATTAATAGCCATACAAAGTTAAGATCCAGGGCCCGGAATTACAATGCCTCCTTAGAGTTAAGGAAGCTTAAGTTAAGTATTGATTTTTCAGGATGCGAAAAATAGCGTTTAAAACTGATTAAAATAAAAATAGTTTTAATTTTTCTGAAGATTACAATGATATCTGTGACCACAAATACCACATCGATCCAGGCAATTTATTAAGCATTTAATATGGCATGTTGGAATGCCAATACTTAACTTAAGTATTGCTTAGCTTTAAGGAGGCATTGTAATTCCGGGCCCTGGTCAGCGTTCTGAAGATAGGGTCAGTCCTTTTCAACTACGTTTATAGTGATAATAATTAACGAGATGAGCTGTCCACATAGAAGAGAACCTACAGGGAATAGTAATACTGTCCTGCCAGCCAAGAGTGACAGTAACGTCATGTTCGTTTACAAAGGAATTAGGGACTAAGAATCGACAGCTCACTTGTGTATTAATCCTATCCGCAGGATAGAATTAATACACAAGTGATCTCTCGATTTGCGTAAGCTCAAATGTGTACAAGTTAATGTTTTACTAAACAATCGTAAACAAAATATTACGTCACTGTCACTTTTGGTTGGCACGACAGTAGTAACTATTATAATGTCCCTATGCTGTCATTTTATCGCCAAAATATCGAGATAGTGGTTGGGAGGTGCGTGGCACATCTCAACCCTAAGGACTGTAAAAGAGAGAGGGGATGGGAGACACCCACCAAATCCTAATGGTGGAAGACCCTATTGTGTAAGTTAACACGACTCAGCAACTGTCTGATGCTTAATGTAGATGTTTATTGAAGTTAATCCTTTACTCCATAATAACGCATCTTGACGCCTTTGAAATATAATGTATTTGAAAATATTTTGGAAAATGGAGCATTTAATCCAAAGGAGCAAATGCTCTATTTTCCATAATATTTTTCATAAGTATTCAAAACTTAACTCAAACTTTTCTTGATTTTTTTCAATGTTGTCTAAAAAATAGAAATGATGTCAGGATCTAAAAGTAGCCTATGGGATAAAGGGTTAATAACACGCTAGAAAACAAGTGAGTATATACATAGGAAATGCCACGATCGCAGGTAATAAAACAACCCTTAACACTGCCAGAAATCGACACCAGAACACAGCTACAAATATGGACACATAAAACAAGGCAACTAGCTCTCTTTTCATTAGCGAGATTTTTGCAAATGCGGAAAAACGCAAAGAACATCACTACAAAACCAGGCCCAAACACAAAGCCCACAATATATAATGGAATAACAAATAATGAACTAAGAGCAACAGAGTTAGTTCGAACGTACCACAGTCGCAGCTACCACACATGAAGAACATAAAACCATACTCGTGTCTACAGTTAGGTCAGGCTGGTACATTGTACATGTATATATTGAGGGGACACATGCTAAAATTTCCAAACAAATATTTTAACTCCCCACTTCAAGCTGGCAACTTCTTAACAGGGATCGCAGTTGGCTGGTAACCTTCAATCCAAGTAAAACATTGTCAATGTTGATCTCTCGAAAAACAAAACTCAGTCTTTCATCCTCCCATCTCTATGGATGGCGTGATAATAGATAAGACCCCTTCGCACAAACATATAAGGCTTACTTTCTCAAAAACTTGCAGCTGGGACGAACACACCGTTAACATCTTGGAAAAAGTCTGGACTAGTTACACCTTCTAAAAGGTCTTAAATTTCGAGTGTTTAGGAAATCCTTGGAAAAAATGTGCTTTGCATATGTTCGTCCACTCTTGGGATATACTGACAGCGTATGGGACAATTGCTCATTAGCATCAAAGAAACTTTAGGACGTAGTTCAAATAGAGGCGGCAAGAATTGTCTCCCTTGAAACAAAACTTTGTAGTGTAGACAAGCTATTTCAGGAACAGGGTTTGGAATCCCACTTCAGATTCGCAGGAATAAACATAAACTGGTAACATTTTACAAAATTTTGCATGGACTGGTCCCAAGTTATCTCTTTGACCTTATTCCTCTGAAACTAACGATTATGCACTAAGAAATGCTGACAGCATCCAAAACTTCAAGCCAAACTCCAACTTCTTCCATGATTTTTATACCCCCGCAAACTTTGTTTGTAGGGGGTATACTGTTTTCACGTTGTCCGTCCGTGCGTCTGTCCGTCCGTGCGTCCGTGCGTCCGTCCGTCCATAACGCTTTGTTTCCTTAATATCTTGAAGAGTCATTGCTGGATTTTCATTAAACCTTGCAAACATGTTCATATATGCAAGACAAATTTTTAGACAAAAAAGTAAGGGCTAGGGGCCAATTCTATCAGAGTTATTTCCCTTTGTAGTTCTAAATGGCTTTTAATATATGGTTTTATGCTTATGCTATTATAGGCCATACATGGGCCCATCAACTCCTACCACAGCTTTTGATGGAACAATTTGATACTTTTCCTATACAATGTAAGCACATTGAACATATGCATGAAGGAGTTTGGTTCAGAAAAAATAATTTTGACAAAATGACAGCTGTGAGAACTTAGACAATATTTCCCTAATAGGGCTTTTGTATATGCATAGATGGTGCCTTTATGGACCGACCAACTCCTACCACAGCTTTTGATGGAACAATATGATACTTTTCCTATATAATGTAAGCACATTGAACATATGCATGTAGGAGTTTGGTTTAGAAAAAATAATTTTTGACAAAATGACAGCTGTGAGAACTTAGACAATATTTCCCTAATAGGGATTTTGTATATGCATAGATGGTGCCTTTATGGGCCGATCAACTCCTACCACAGCTTTTGATGGAGCAATTTGATACTTTGCTGTTACAATGTAAGCACATTGAACATATGCATGAAGGAGTTTGGTTCAGAAAAAATAATTTTTGACAAAATGACAGCTGTGAGAATTTAGATTTTTTTTTCCCTAATATGGCTTTTGTATATGCATAGATGGTGCCTTAATAGGCCAATCAACTTCTACCACAGCTTTTAATAGAGCAATTTGATACTTTGCCGATACAATGTAGACACATTGAACATATGCATGAAAGAGTGTTATAATTTTTGTTTGCACATATTATTATGAAATCTTCTTTTCAAAACTAAAGTCTGCTGGTTTGAACTATAACTTGACAAGTTTTTTCTCTGACTCTTACTGTGCGGGGGGTATCTAATAAGCATTGCTTATTGATTTTTTTCATTTTTCCTTCTACCATAAGAGCATGGAATAACCTCAAAAATGAAATCAAATAATCTACCTCAGTCTCGGCCTTCAAACAACAACTAGAAAATTGCTTTCAAAGCCTCCTAAATACTTCAATGTCTTTACTCGACTAGGTCAAATGAATCACGATTCCGAATGCAGTGCACCATTTTAAATGCTGACTTATATCGTCAGTAGACATACCTTCATGTCAAAACTACTCCACTAATCAGCTTTTATACGCAATAGAAGCCTCCACTCTACAGGAAAATAAAATCCTATTCATAGAGGTACAACAATTCTTAATTAGTTGTCACAGGTTCAATCAGCGTAGATAGTCTATTCAAGCCAGAGCTCACTTAACTCAACGGTTATTTGCCTGTAACAGGATGTCAGTCAAACATTCTCTCTCTCCCTTGTTCTCTCTCTCCCTTTTATGACCAGGGCGTCATGACTATTCTGAAACAATGTATGCATTGTGTCAAGATCGTTGAGACTCCCCAGCAATTCAGTACGCTTAACACGATATTGAGCCTGTATTTGTCAAAATCTAGATGGTGCTGACGTGATGTCGAAACCATTTACCCATCTCTCTTACTCTCTCCCACTCTCTCCCTCTCTTTCTCTCTCATTCTCTCTCTCTCTCTCTCTCTTGTTTGCATATATATTTTGTTCATTCCAAAAACCCTTATTGTATAGAACGTCATACCACCTTTTCAGGCGATGACTCTTATAAGCTTATGCTTACTGTCAAATCCTTTTCATTCACATGCCTTGTTATATCATTGTGCTTATATGCTGTATTCTAGAGAATGAATAAAATATGTTCAAATCAATTCATTTTTCCCTCTCTCTGAAGATCGAACAGTGTAGGTCCTGATGAAATGCATTCTGTGGCATTTCCTTAGCGTGTTAGCAAAAATACCCAATTAGGGATATTCTGTATACAAAGGATTGACATATCGTCGCCCTTAAGTCATAGTCGCATCGCAGGTCGCTGGAAGGTACCTTTATCCAATAGCTGATTTATGCAATGGGATTTCTCTGAAAGGATAATCTCAGTAGGAGACTTGGTGATATTGGGAAACTCTAAACAAAACTGCGCGAGGATATTGATGAAGATTGCAGTCTTTATCATCAAATGGCTAGCAGAGGCATAAATAGAATCACGCAAGTCAGGAGAGACACTGAAAGCATTCGTTACATGAATGGAACGCTTAGGGAGACAAATAAGTTATATATTAGGACTGCTTCATAATGGAAACTGTCTTGGTTATGTATGATTTCATTTAGCCTTCTTAAGATTAATCAAAGGCATAAGTTGGCAACGGTTTGCATGCACGGTTACTAGTCATAGTGAATCGTGGAAAATGAACTGGACACATATATTTCTTAAACATATTAATGCATACATTGCAGTTAGATAGTCATAATATGCATACTCTGTTTAAACCAGAGAGTATACTATAAAGGGAAGTACGACAACTACCGTCAGAACATGCATGGTGACCACATTGTGTAGATAAAGCAAATAGTGTTCACCTTAAAAAATCAAGTGCAAAACCACCTATTGAAACATAAGGTGTGAACGGAGATGTTTCTGTGATATAGGTAGTACTCTACTCTTGCAACATACAAATGTGGACAAAAATAATAGAACACTAGCATGATGTTGTTTTTATTTGCTCATCAAGATTGTTACTCGAATATTAATTAAAACTTTATGTGAATCGGTGCATAAAATTTGCTGGAAAAATGTGAACATTTCTTTTTCAATTAAATGTGAACATTTCCTTTTCAATTTAGCCTCATCTGTTATTACTAAATTTCTTGCAAAATATATATGCTACATGTATACTTATCATGCAAAATAAGTTGATGATAGGCTCAGGACAGTCAAAAACCTGAAGATGTCCCTAGTATGACAGGGTTAAGTTGTTTTAAAAAGGTTATGCATGGGATGCTTGTTATAACATACACGAATAGTTTCGATGAGCTTACAAGTGAAGATGATTTTGACAAAATTCAGGTGCTGTCATCACATATTGAAAGTTCAGATGAATTCTTCTTGGCCCCCGTGGCAGGATTACACAGGTCGGAGATACTGACCCTGGAGCAAAAGGAAATCGAAAGGAAGCGTGTTGCTCGCGTTGTCGCATTGGTTTCTGGGATATTATTTCTTGTTAGTGTGACCCTTGTTGCAGTATCTCTCTATATGTCAAAAGATATAGACGAGATTGGTGAGTGTATTGCCATGAGTAACCACGATTCCACCATTTGGTGATCTATTTATCTTTCTTGCACACAGGATACTTTACCCTGGGATAGAAAATCTTATCTTACCCAGGCTGTCACGTGAGGGCTACATACATTGGTTGCATTGGAACCCACACACATTTCGTCAAGTGACGTCATTGTTATGTAAAATGACGTCATCATGTAAAATTATATCTTAGCGTATTCAGGGACTTCTGGAAGCTTATTTTTAAACAAAAAAAAGTGGTGAGCAAGTAAAAGAATCCATTATTCGTGTGAGGGTAGGATAGAAAAATCTGTCCCTCAGGATCACCTTTTGTTATCACTCGGCAAGCCTCGTGATGCGAAACGGCGATCCTCGGGACAGATTTTTCTATCCTACCCTCATACTCATAATAAATTATTCTATTCTATCTATCGATCGATCGATCGATCGACCGACACCTACCTAGCTACCTATCTATCTATCTATCTATCTATCTATCTATCTATCTATCTATCTATCTATCTATCTATCTATCTATCTATCTATCTATCTATCTATCTATCTATCTATCTATCTATAATTTTATTACATGTTACCAATTTAAGCTGATTGGAATTTCCCCCTCTTATCAATTGGACCAGTCTTTTTCCGTTTAAAGGGTTGTTGGGTGGTATATTCACTTTTATCCAAATTTTAACAGAACATTCTGTTTGCAAACAGTGTAGACTCTGCACAGACGCTGCTTTATTGTTTGCCTATGTCTAGCAAAAGTACGGTAATCTGCGGCGCACAATACTCAGATTTGAAAGTGAGTTCCGAAACAAAACTAAACGAAATATTTCCAGAGACAGGAGAGACCAATGGTTCTGCCCTTGAAAAGATGCCACGCTATTGCTATGCCTCATAGGGATGTGTACACTTTATCCGGAGGAAAATATCATAATTAGATACAAGGGAGATTATATATACTAGTACTGTTAATCTAGTAAATGCTACGAGATACCTCCCCAAATGAAAATGTTGAATGTTGCTTATTATCCCAATTCTAATGCATTACTACTGTCTCGTCTCAAATTGGAGGGATGCAAGCCTCATAAAGCTGTACGTCATCCAACGAAATGTGACGTAAATAATGACGTAAAAATATTTCCGACAGTATATCGCAGGGTATACTGTCGCAATTTGATGAAGTTATCCAATCAGACATCGCGTTACACAATCAAGTCTGATTGGATAAAGTCATAAATTTGCGACAGTATATCTTGCAATATCATATCGCAGGATATACTGTCGCAATTTTTTGTCGCAATTTTTTGATTACTGTCGCAAACTCGACGTCATTACGTAACGTTGCTTTTTATTCTCTGGAAAGTGTTTTATTTTGGCAGCTGGCAGCTGCTGACTGTATGCACAACATACTTCATTTTCAGAATTTTGAAAGAAAAATGTGATTTGTGCATCAGGTTTCCAACAATGTGGCATTTTGACAAGTGTAGACTCAGACGAGCCTGTGCAGCCTCCTGTTAAGCTTAGAATCTCCAAATGATAATCAGTCAGTAGCTTAACACTCAAAGAATATTCAAGCGACGAGCAAAGGCTCTGATCAGACTGCGTGTATGCTGATTTGAGGCTTTGCTGGTCGCACATATCACATTGTTGGAAATCTCATACACTGGCGCAAATGTGACTTGCGCATCGGTATGGATATCCATATTCATTTGTTTTTATTTCAGGAGGTAAATCGATCACGTTTCATCGCGTCGCCGTAAAACTTTTTCGACCGTTTATCCGACGATATACCTACCCAAATGTAAGTGTTGAATACAGATATCCCCAAATTGATACTCAAATGGGCGATGGTTGCTTATACAGAGAAGCGTCATTTGTGAAAGAAAAGATGTTAATTAGATAAGGTGCTTGAGTAGGCCTTGAAGTGTAACAATAAATGAGAAAAGACAATTAAGGAAAATTTAATTATCTTTTTAGTTTTAGAAGTTGATTTGAATTCTTAAATGTGACAATTTAGCGATTGATATACGTTTCCTCGCCACTACTCCATTCAGTTCCATTACTCATGTTGTGTTAATGACGGTTTCTGCAGCAGCGTACATTTACATGTAAATAATCTGGAAAAACGGAATTTATCAGGAAAAGAGAAACCCTACAATTTCAAAAAATAGCAAACTCGGTTTTATTGAGTCTGTTCATGAGAACTAATGGAAAGTGCAACAATAATCATGCCCCCTAGCACCGGCTTAAGCAGTATTCTGCTTTCCGTCAGGACCAGATATTCCCGAAGGACCAGAATATGAAGAAAAAATATCAATACTATATCGATGCACGGGGAGAAGTTTTATCAACTCCACACAGAAACAACGACAGCTGTTGTATTACTTGCCTTTTCGCTTACTGTAAAGGCGGCAACTTTAATATTCATATAATATCTGGGCGTGGTTCGGCTATTTCATCTGCTAAGTAAGGGAAATCAGGTTTTATTTATAATTTGGTAAAGAGTTAATAAGCTTTTTGTGCCGAGCAAACGTGCGTGCATTTCATGAAACTCCTAACCGTATACACACTGAACTCACATTTATTAACCCTTAAAGCGCATAATCACAAACTGTATGTTTTTGTCGTCCACTAAAGTATTTGAAGCCTCATAGACAAACAGTGTGGACCCAGGTCAGATTGCTCCTGTAGGAGCAGTCTAATCTCGGTCCACAATGTTTGCCTATTTGCCTATGTTACATAGACATTTTCAGATGCAGTTATTCTACTGGCGTTTTAAGGACTAAATGATGTATTTTGTGTCTATATTGAGCGCAGGATGATGCAGTTACTTTTGAATAAAAACACGCCTCATTTTCAGCTTTTATTGTCCTGCCAGCCAAGAGTGACAGTTACGTCATGTTTTGTTTATATAGTTATCGGGACTTATAATCGATAGATCACGAGTGTATTAATCCTATCCGCAGGATAGGATTAATACACAAGTGATGTATAGATTCGCGTTAGCTCAAGTGAAGTGTACATGTTAGCGTTTTACTTAGCAATTGTAAACAAAACACGACGTCACTGTCACTCTTGGGTGGCACGATAGTACCTATGTCTAAAGTTGACCAGTCCTAATTACGCATTCATGAGGTGCCGCCTTTACAGAAAGCGAAAAGTCAAGTAATAGGTGAATAATTGGTGAATAATTTTGTTTTTCATAAACATCTCTTGTTGCTGATGGAGAAGATGTCTGACGGCAACAGATACTGCAGCAGCAATCTGAATTTGTTTCACGCCCAAATAAGACATTTTGTTAGTTCGTCAGAAATATGTTTCAAGAAAATTGCATATGAATAGCGTACTGCTCCATCCGTATGTTTACGAAACAAACCATATACACTATTATAAGCCTATATTGTTTGTCAAAATTGACCCGAGACATATGAATATTCAATGACCTTTTACTCAGTCTTCGTGAATCTTCGTAAAAAGTGCGCTTGAGGTTGTTCTATTATTACTAATCTGAATGAATTTAATCATAATTCCCCGATAGCCTAGTGGATAGTCTTGTGTTTTAGCACTCAGAAGATGTGGGTTCGAGTCCAGTACTATTTAAATATATTTTTTCATTTTTTTATCTTCGATTTTTCTTGATTCTGTGCACAACTGGATACATTAATTTAAATTTGGCATGTGTTTATGTAACAAATACAGCACCGTGAATATTTCAATAAGCCTACATGTGAATAACTCTTTGCACGCTGAATATTTTTCGAGACCTTTGTTAACATCTGTTGACTTTAAATCAAAATTAACATTTTCATTTTTTTTCAGGAACACTATCAGAGTGTCAAATGGTCTGTATCCAGATCAGAACCGACGTTCTGTTGGTACTAAACTGGGTCCAAATTATTTGCAAATGTTATCAGCTGACAAGGAAAGAGTGGGGAACTTAGGGAATAATGAATACAATAGCGGCTAAATACAAATAAAAGATGTAAAGCTTATCACAAGATGATGTAAAACTTACGAACAATATTAACTTAAAAAAAGAATGCAATTTGACAATTATATAAAAAAAGTTCCTTCCAAGTTTCGATCCAGGTATGCTTGATTTGTAAGTAGTCAACTAACCACTAGGCTATCAGACCATTTGCATTAACGAATTGACATTATCTTCATATTCACTGTAAAAGCGTGACCACGATCGGAGTACTCCACGAAAACGCACGAATATCACGAAGATTTTGGCGAAAATTAATCAGTCTAAGGTCAATTTTGACAGATTATAAATATTCATCAACGGTTCTGCAAAAGTTGACCTCAAAGGTCGATTTAATAAACAAGCCACGCACCCCTGAAGAGTATTTGAAAAATTGATGTCTCTACCGACAGATCACTTTTTAATCGGATGTAAACTAGGACAGATCAGATATTTTAAAGGAATCCATCGACGACCGCTCTGCATTATGGTTTCATCTTCAAGAAATACGTTTTTTTGATGCCTCAACGCTGGCAACGTCATTGGTGTCTATGCTTTCTTATTGTTATTCCACGCTCATAATACTGGCATAGAGACGGCTCTCCTGGTGTATTTAACATCTAGTAAAAACACAATTGGCTTAAAAACGTTGCTGACAATCAGTACAAAAATATCTGTTTCAATATGCATACTTTCGAAAAACAGTAAGATGATACTGGCCTCGAGGTTATAAAGCTTGAGTTCATTCTCAGACTCAAAATAAAGCGCAATGATTGGCTGTTTGCGGACACGTGTCCGCAAGCAGCCAATCATTGCGCTTTATTTTGAGTCTGAGCTTGTACTCAAGTTTTATAACCTCGAGGCCAGGTTTTGACAGCTCTGATCTTGCAATTTACAGCACCAGGGTAGTAGCTCAGGTCGTCTCCAACTGCGCCTTCTGTCCATCTGTCTTCTGTCTGACTGTCTGCCCTCCTGTCTGTCTGTCTGTCTGAACGTTTACTTTCTTCCTTCCAACCTGCCTACCCTGCCTGTCCCCAACCATGCTTTCTGCCCGTTTGACTGCCTGTCCTCCTGCCTGTCTGACCATTTTCTGTCATCCCTCCAGCCTATCTTCCATGCCTGTCCCTAAGCCCGCCTTTTCTGTCCATCTGTCTGTCTTAGTGTCTGTTCTCCTGTCTGTCTATCTGTCTTTTTGTACATTTTTTGTCTTTTGTCAGCCAACCTACATACCTTGCCTGTGGTGTTAGTGACAGGCAATGTAGGTAGACAGGAAAGAAGACAGAAAACAAATAGCCAGGCAGACATATGAGCAGAAAGTGGGTATAGGCGGGTGGGATAGGCAGTGTATGCAGACAAGAAGATAGAAAATGAACAGACAGACAAATAGACAGGCATACAGGCAGACGCTCTAATGGACGAGCGGACAGAATGGAGACAGGCAGAAGGTAGACAGACAGGCAGAAGGACAGGCAGTGAGATGGACAGAAAGACGTGGTTGGGCATGGTCAGATAGCCAGGCTGGTAGGAAGAAAGAAAGCGGACAGACAGACAGACATACTGATGTGAGGACAGTCAGTCAGCCAGTCAGTCAGACAGACAGACAGACAGACAGACAGACAGACAGACAGACAGGTGGGGTTGGGGATGGCCCGTGCAAACGGGTGCTGTGAAGTGAGATCAGAGGTGTCAACACCTGTATTATATCACTGTGGTGCGCACTTGAAACATGTGTGTTGGTTTTAATTGTCAGCAATAAACAAATTTAAGCTGACAGGTTTTTTTACTGATGGCAGATTTGGCTTATTGAAATGAAACGTGGATGTACAATGCAGAAGGTGAGCAGTCTGTATGTCAGTGTATAGGCAAGGAATACCAACAAGAAACACGGCGATGCGTAGCGCAGTCGGTAACGTGTCTGGCTACAGATGCGTGTCTGACTGCATATCCAAGGGTCCCGAGTTTGATCCTGGCCCAGTCCCATACTTTTGTGGAGTTTGATCATGAAATAATTTCTACCACCATTCTCTTCCCTTCCACTGAATCATTCAAGACGGGTTGCTGTCTGTTACAAGCGAAAGTATGTGCACGAAGTACTGGTTTACTGCTTGTTCAAGCTTGCCCAGGAAAAAGTGTGATTAGGTGAACTGACCATCCCGCCTGACCATAGCTGTTGACTTTGGACATAAAACAGCAAAACAAACAACAAAACAAACCAACAAGAAAGCATGAGTAGAATCCACTGACGTTGCCAGCGTTGAGGCATCCAAAAACCGTTTTTCTTGAAGAAACCATAATGCAGAGCGGTGGATGATGTTATCCTCTAAAATTTCTGATCTGTCCTAGATTACATCAGATTAAAAGTGATCTGTTGGCAGAAGCGTCATTTTTTCAGAGACCAGGTCTCTCAGAGGTTTGCTGTTCATTTATGAAATCGACCTGTGAGGTCAAATTTTGCAGAACTGCTGATAAATATGTGTATTTCTAGTGGAAGCAAGTGGCCTTTATATGGTTTGTTTCGTAGACGTACAGATGGAGCAGAAAGCTATTTTAATGCAATTTTATTGAAACATTGTTTGACAAGCTGATTAATGTCTTATTTCGCCGTGATACATATTCAGGTTGCTGCTGCAATATCTCTAGTCATCAGATATTTTCTCCATCAGCAACAGGAGTCCATAGATTGGCTCATTGTTTATGGAAAACAAAAATCACCTACCAATCCTTGTATTACTTGACTTTTCGCTTACTGTAAAGGCGGCACCTCATGAATGCGTAATTAGGACTAGTCAACCTTAGGCATAGGTAAAGCTGAAAAGGAGGCGTGGTTTTATTCAAAAGTAACTGTATCATCTTGTGCCACCACCTCAATCAATATTTAGTCCTTAAAACGCCAGCAAAATAACTGCATCTGAAAATGTCTATTTAACATAAGCAGGGAGGCAAACATTGTGGACCCAGATCAGACTGCTCCTACAGGAGCAGTCTGATCTTGATTCACACTGTTTATCTATGAGACTTCAAATAGTTTAGTGGACGATAAAAACATACATTTTGTGATTTTGCGCTTTAAGGGTTAATAAATGTAAGTTCAGTGTGTATACGGTGAGGATTTTCATGAAATGCATGCACGTTTGCGCGGCTCAAAAAGCTTATTTACTCTTTACCAAAATATAAATAAAACCTGATTTCCCTTCCTTAGCAGATGAAATAGCCGAACCACACCCAGATATGAATATTAAAGTTTCCGCCTTTACAGTAAACGAAAAGTCAAGTAATAAATTACGAGATGATCTGTCTTCAAAACAGTAATTTCCTTGCTTCGTGTCCATTCTTATTTTGCAACCACCTTGATTGGGAAGAAAAAGCTGGTTGCCTTGTTTTTTGTTTTCTCTTTCTGGTGTCTGGTGATTGATTGATGTGTGGCTCTTCCTCACGGTACCACGGGTTTGTCTGCAGTTTGTGAATGTGATATTTCCTGATCATACTCACTCACTATTTTCAAAACAGGCGGCTGTATGGTTTGATTTACTTTGCCCCCTATTCATGTACTCAGCGTTTCTGGTTGGTCCTGTTATCGTGGTGCAATTTGTTGTATGCACTATTGTATCATTTATTAAAACAGGAAAAGAAAACGAAAATGGAATTTAAAAAATATATATCGACATGTCGTGAGATTCGAACCCACCATCTCAACCTTGGTAGATGTACGCTCTGTTCACAGCGCACATCCGGACATTGCTTGGAAATGTATGATTCTGAAACCAATAATTTTCGTAATATTTGGACATCTAAAATTAGAATAACGGATTGAAGCGAATTCATACGGCATAGTGTCAGGTAAATCTTAATATCTCAAAGAATACATTTATTAAGGTGTCCACTGGAAGGGTCTCGTATCAAAAGTGTCATAATGAATTTTTGTAATCAAGATATCTCAAAAAGTATAACAGCTAGGAGGCTCAAATTTTGTCAGCAGATAGAGGATAATAAGTTGACTACCTGGTGAAAATCTAAAAAAAGTTTTGTTTTTTTTTTGTTCAGTTATTGTCCTTTTGAAAATTTGGACAACGAAGCTTGATATCTCAAAACTGTTACAGCTGGGAGCTTCAAACTTGGACAGCTGGTAGAGGATAATGAGTAGATTACCTGGTGAAAATTTAGGAAAAGGTATTTTTTCTAGTAATTGCCCTTTGCATTTTTATCGGTTATTGCTTTTGCAAATTTGAACATAGAAAACTTGTAATAAATATCAATCTCGAAAAACATTACAACTAGTAACGGTTACCCAAGATTTGGTCAGCTGATAGAGGATGGTGAGAAGATTACCTGATGACATCATCCTTATGGACAAGCATATGTTTGGGGGCACAGTGTTTCATACTTGAACACTATTTCAAGTTTATCTTTCCCACGGGCTGGTACGGGTACATGTATGTGAGATAGAACAGATTGCATGCTCTCACATAGGTAAAAACAACGAATATCCAAATCTGGTGTGCGAGAAATTGTTTTCGATATTTAAGCAGAACCCAATCATGCCATTTTTGTATTACTTGACTTTTCGCTTTCTGTAAAGGCGGCAACTTTAATATTGATATCTGGGTGTGGTTCGGCTATTTCATCTCCTAAACAAGGGAAATCAGGTTTTATTTATAATTTGGTTAAGATTTAATAAGTTCTTTGAGCCGCGCAAACGTGCGTGCATTTCATGAAAATCCTACCCGTATACACACTGAACTCACATTTCTTAACCCTTAAAGCGCATAATCGTAAAATGTATGTTTTTGTCGTCCACTAAACTATTTAAAGCCTCATAGATAAACAATGTGGACCCAGATCAGACTGCTCCCGTAGGAGCAGTCTGATCTGGGTCCACAATGTTTGCCTCCCTGCTTAAGTTAAACAGACATTTTCAGATGCAGTTATTTTGCTGGCGTTTTAAGGACTAAATAATGACTGAGGTGGTGGCGCAAGATGATACAGTTACTTTTGAATAAAACCACGCCTCCATTTCAGCTTTTACCTATGCCTAAGGTTGACTAGTCCTAATTTCGCATTCATGAGGTGCCGCCTTTACAGGAAGCGAAAAGCCAAGTAATACAGGCTTGCACTTTTTGTATATTAAGAAATCGATGTGTTTGTTTGAACGATGCCTCGGTTGGATAAACAGAATTTTTTCTCTTGAAAGTTAGTGATTTTTAATGTGATGATGACCTCATTATATGGCATTTCTTTGACTGTTTATTAATAATGAAATATAAAAAAACATCATTTGAATGCATCGGGTTGTATGCTCTCTCGTTTATACAGATTCAAACAATAGTTACATCGAAAATCTATTTGCATTTAAGAGCATGTCTTTAGAATATTGCGTGTCTGGTGCAGTTACATACGTAATGAAAAGTACACGACACTTGATATTGAGCTCTTGTCCCGCTAGTGGCCTCTTTGCCGTCTTATAAAATTTTTACCAACTGTATTGACCCAAACCAGGTCGGACCTGATCTAGATCCAAACTGTTTAAAACCGATGATATGCACCGAAGATTATTTTTTGAATCTGATGTTTCTTTAAAACAATCCACAGCCGATAAAGTATATCCAGTTTCTTTTACCCTGGATCTTTCTATACTTAAGGAATAAAGAAATGCAACAGACAAAAATTAAATTTTTGCGTGTTTATATGACGGTTTGGTGAAATCTCTTTTGAAAATTTCTTACTGAGTATTTATAGCATGTGATGAAATACCAAAACGTCATTTTAAGGCAACATTTTACGCTACAAGATGAAAACATGTGAAAACGTAAAATGTGACGTTAATGTCAGAATAAATATCAAGAAACCCGGTCTTTTTCATGTGTGGTTATTTGGCGTCGACTGGACAATGTGCAAATTAAACAAACGTCCAATCAAATTCGTAATGCAGTCAAATATTGCGTCAAAACACGCTACTTTAATGGCAAGATACACAATGGTAGTGAATAAGGGATAAATGTCACTTAGAGCCGTCGGGTTTGGGTCGCTGGTGAGTAAACGGGATAAGATAAACCTATAGACATCAGAACATGCTTTCTTTGGAAAAACTGACTTTTCAGATAACGTAGAAATACGCTGATAAGGTGTTTATATTGACGTTAGCCAAACAAAACACGGCATAATGCAAGAGAAAACATCTGATTACATGCCGAGAGTGAACACCAGACTTGTTAACTGTAACCTAAATTTTGTCACTGGACCATTTTATCATAAGAAAAACACATCAACATCATGGAAACCATTAAAACGTAGGAAATTTAATTTTGACGTCAGAATTGAGTTTTTTGACGTCTGAAGATCTCAAGTCATGATTCTTGAACAAAACGTCCGTATAATGAATAAATCTCAAGCAGAAAGGAAAGTTTACGCGTTTCACGCAGTATTCAGAGTTGACGTTAATGACGTTAAGTCGTTTCAGAATCCTACAGAAACTTCGCCATTTGATCTTTTCAATGATCCGACATCTATGCCAAGACTTTTTAAAACAATAAGCCGATGGTTGATTCAAACTTTGCTTTTATTGACCCAGTTTCAGCAGTTTACTGCGGGGGTCAGGCTGGTTACACGTATGCCAAAATGATTACATAATCTATAATTACGTTGAACCTGCTGTAATTTAAAGCCCCGTTCTCACTGTCCCGGTTTAAGGTGCCGGTTCATCCCGGTTTGATGATCCGGGATGAACCGTGATGAACCGTGTCACAACCGTGGCGGCGCCGTGGACAACCTTGGAGATCCGGGATGAACCGTGTTGAACCGGCTCATGTCCCCGGTTGTTTTAAAATGTTTAAAACAACCGGGACTCACCGGGAGTAACCGGGAAGGCTGTCAAATACCGTGATAAACCGGGAAGACACCGGGAGCAACCATGGCTCCACCGGGACGGCGTCGGGGCGATACCGGCGCAATCCGGGAACATCCGTGTCTCCACCGTGATAAACCGTGCGGTTCCACTGCCTATGTATATATAATAAAATGCAAAAAAAAATGGAGTCACTCCTGCTGCCCCTAAAATGAAAGTGGATCCATCCAAATGATAAGGATGGGAAAGTCCATTCGTCTCAAGTTTGTTAAATTGTCAGCAGTATAAATGTGCTCATTTACAAAGCTTATGAATAAATGCACTTATAGTTACTGAAGAGTCAAGCATATGTGAGCCACGACATGAGATTTCCAACAATGTGGTATTTAGCAAAGCCTCAGATCAGACTGCGCCTAGGCGCAGTCTGATCAGAGCCTTTGCTAGTCGCTTGATTATTTTATGACTGTTAAGCTACTGACCGAACACCTTTAAAGCTTAATTCGGACTGCACAGGCTTTTCTGAGTCTACACTTCTCAAAATATCACACTATTGGAAATCACATGCCCTGCTCAAAGTGTTTATATATTTTTACGAAAAAGCAAGACAATCTGGGCCTGGAATTACAATGTATCCTTAAAGTTAAGGAGTACTTAAGTTAAGTATTAAATTTCCAGGATGCGAAAAATAACGTTTCCAAACTGATTAAAACCAAATTAGTTTCATTTTTTTCTGTAGATCACAATGATATCTTTGACCATAAGTACTGCATCGGTCTTGGCAATTTATTAAGCATTTGATGTACATGTTGAAGTATCAATACTTAAATTAAGTCTTCCTTAACTTTAAGGAGGCGTTGTAATTCTGGGCCCAGATCAACAACATTTAAACCTCGTCGTACGAAAACAGGTCTGCTTCTGCTTATTTGTCATGCAAATGAGCTGCGAGGTTACTAGGCATTTGCTTTCGCTACACAGATCATGATTCCTCTAGTAACTCGTATATGGCTGTGCAGTTCAATTTGTGTCATAACTGTTATGCGATAGAGACAGAAGAAAACTGATGTTACTCCACGTTTTTTATCCTGGTTTTATAGTGTAGAGTAGCACCGGGACGCACCCGTGGCCCTACCGGCATGTAACCGTGGCGCAACCGGCAGTTACCGGGACATCACCGTAAACAACCTGGGTAACACCGGGGTATACCGGCACGAACCGTGGCTCCACCGTGCTGCACCGTAAGTACTCCGTGGTGAACCGGGGATCAACCGGCGTCTTGCTTCCTCGAGAACCGGGGCTATACCGGGGTAACGTCGGCACAGTAAGAACGCAATTTATTTTTTATGAAATGTGTCCCGGTGCATCACGGTATACCGGCTGTCCTGCATCAGGATGAACCGTGGCTACATCGGCACAGTGAGAATGGGGCTTAACGGACACATACTGCTCCTATGGATAAATATCATTTGCACTACAAACTTGCATCATATTGTATGCTTACAATGACTCAAAGTGTTTGTTGCGTTTCTTTATTCCTTAAGTATATATGAAATGGACGTCGGTGCAAGAAAACCGGTCTTCGGGGGTTTGCGAACAACAAATGCGCAGACCAGCCTGCGCAGCTGCGCAGACTGATCAGTGCATTTGTTATTCTCTTTGTGATAAAAGAATATTCAAACGCACAGCAAAAGCTCTGATCAGACCGCGCGTACGCGCAGGATGAATTGAGCCTTTGCTAGACACACATACCACATTGTTGGAAACCTCATGTCGCGGCTCCAATCATGATGCATTTCTATCAGGAATACTTGTCTTGTCTTTGCACACAGTGCAGATCCTGATGAAATGCGGTATACAGCGGCATTTCATCTGGCTCACCATTTTTTGCCAAAGTACATGTTTGCAGGTATTCATAATGAATATACGACTTGTGTTGTCTTTTCATAGGCATTTTCTCTCATTATGAGTACATTGTATTCATTTAAACTCTTTTAGACTGCTGACATTTGGTATCTGGACAGTAAGAAAGTACTGTAAGTAAGTTAATGTTTAATTATCGTGACCTGTGCATAAACAATATTGTAAAACAACGTTGCACACGACCCAATGGATCATGCTATTATGTAAACGAATATCAGGATACATATTCCGTAATACAAAGTACGAGTACACACAAATGCAAATATGGTTCTCGTCAATTTCAACCAATGCTTATAAGTGAATCAGGCTGTTGTACCACAAATGTGAAATTAACGAATAGTGCAGAACCATGTGAGAGGCGACCAAAGGTGGCTTCTCATAGCAGTCTCTCCTGTTTACTTACAGTAAAGCTCTTTATCAGCCGAAGTTCTACCAGAGTGAATAATAATAGTCCAGTTAATTACGATAGAAAATGCAAAGATAACAATTATTTTATCCCACATATAGACGGTTTACTAGTTTGAGATCATTTTGTTGGAAGGGGAGGGGGGATCGATATCTGACTTGATTCAACTTCCAATCGCGTTGATCCTTATCAGACTTCTCCTAAAAGCAATCAAATCTGGGTCTACGCCACAATCAAATGAGTGCAATTGTACTATATATGCAATATGTAACACCGTTAAGTTGGTAAATGAGTAGATTTTTTGGGGTGATACACGGTAAATTGGTCCGGAATGTGGATTTTCTGTGTGTCACGTACCGGCTAACGATGCATTTAAAAAATAAACTGGCTCTCGCAGCATTATGTTTATTAAAATCATGAATTTGTCGAAGCAATTTGTGTTGATTTTGAGTTTAAAGATACACGACGCGAGGTACGAGGGAGGCTCTTGGTTAAGGCTTTCAATTACGAAAGAGTAAGCGAGTATGACCAGGAATGCCACAATCACACACTGCAGACAAACCCACTAATAGTCACACGCTATCAGGAAGACAGTGAAGCACCCGGCTCTCTCTCTCTCTTCCTCATCAAGATGATTGCAAACTAGAAAGGACACTAAACACTGCATAGCAAAACAAGGGCCAAACACAGAACAACCCACAAACAATGAGAGCAACAATAAATATTGTATCAACAACAGCAAAACAACCATCAACTTAGAACGGACAGCAGCCGAAGTCACTGGAGGCTGAAACGAATTTCATTTTCTGGCTCCAAATCGTCTACATAGATTCTGCTGTTTTCAAAACATTACAACTGAAGTCGGTGCTGTGTCACTTATTTTTTTTGTCATAAAATTGCGGCTTTATTCTGAATTTGAACGTAAACTTTACGGTTGACCAATATAGGCATTATTTACAATAAAATTATCCACCTGATCTTGAGGACTGGACAGATTGAACATATTTTAATTAATGTAAACAAGTCATTAAGAAGCAGAAAAATGCTTGAAAAATAATATAAAATGTGATTACTCTGTAAATAGAGGACGGCGCGTTTTGAAAACGCCCTTATGACATATTTAGCATGTTTTCAGCTAAACGCAAAGAAAACGACACAGCGATGTCCATTATTACATCACCAGTAGATAACTCAAAATGACGTTTATCATACAATTAATGTCGTCACAAACGTGCATGTTAACTCGAGATTGAAACAGGATCATTTAAACTTTTTTCCTGCAAGCAATTTTAGGAATGTTACCTAAACTTACATCTAAAATTTGATGCCATTTTGTCTAAAACTTACAAAGATATGACACTATATCCGCACATGTACCAAAACATGCATTGCAATTGCTTCAGAAAAACTTCAGTATACAAGAATGGTCTTTATACTAGGGTCTGTAACTCGAAAAATAAAGTGAGTGTTTCTTTATGTTTGGTGCCATTTTAAAGACGACAAATAGTTCTTTCCAGAAAGGTATGATATGTGGTCGTAGCATATTTGTGAAGAAAGTTATGAAGCTACTTGCATTCATATTTGAACAGCCCTCGTATTTTCTAAATGTAATAAATGATCTTTGCACCCTTAATTATTTCAATTTAGACGCTTTTAACCCTTAAAGGGCCAAAAAAAAGCATCGGAAAAATGTCGTCTGGTGAAGTTGTCTCCTGCAATTAATTGCCTAACATTACTGACGAATTAAGTATAAGAGCAAACAGGGTGGACCCATATCAGACTGCTCCTATAGGAGCAGTCTGATCTGGGTCCACACTGTTTGTCATAGAGGCTTTGTTGAACCGCAAATTTCACATTTCGCAAATTTCACACCGTGTGAAGAATTGGCACCAATTCTTTACTTTTGGAAAATGTGAAATTTGCGTATGGTCAATTTCGATAATTTTGGTTTCTAACATCTGTGCTCAAATTTCACATCTTTCTCATTTTTAACTGTGAAGAATTGGTACGCATTAGTGCCATCTGCAAAGGACTGGTTCAATTTTTCTCAGATGTGAAGAATTGGTACTCAATTTTCACAAATGTGAAGAATCGGTACCAGTTCTGCACACCTGTGAAGAATTGGTACTCAGTTTTCACAAATGTGAAGAATAAGTACCAAATGCCCACAGATGTGAAGAATTGGTACTTAATCTTCACAGATGTCAAGGACAGAATTTGTAATATATAGTCACATGTGAAAAATTCTTTTTATTACTGACTTCGATTGCACGCAACGTGTTTCCTTTAGCTATTGCTTACAATGAGATTTAATCGCTATATCATATTATATCCGCTTTTTGTATAAGAAAACTAGCATATACCAATAATTTACCAAAGTCGGCCAGTTATCCGTCCGTCCATCTGTGCTTTCTTCACGTTTCTTACGAATGCACCTCCTCCTAAGCTGTTGGACGTAGCAGCCTCAAAATAGGTACATTTGTCACATAATGTAGAGGGTACTGGGTGGTACTGCATAACTTTTGAGTGCTTCCCTTCACTATTTTGAGTGACAGAGCGGACATTATTTTGTTACAGGTGCCACTGGCCAATTCAATATGTCTCTCAGGAACACGATTCATTCATCATTGGAAACAAGAGGGTTTTCGGACCAGGGGTCGCTCATTGAGAATGACTTCGTTTTAGGGTATAGCAAAACATAGCTCCTCTCAAAGCCCAGCTACGATGTTTAATTAATCAGCAGTTTCATTGTAAAGCTTTACACGGAAAAGTGTCTGTTTACATTATTGACAAAAGGCACAGGATGTTGACATCTGGGCGGGGTCATTTTTGGTCATGGTCATATTGTGAACAAAGATGGTAGAGGTCTACTAGCTGATGCTACCTACCAAATATAAAGGCTCTGGAGCAAGTGATTTCAGAAAAGAAGTGTTGTCTTTCTTACTAGGCCTTGCTATTTCAGATAAAATAAAAATAAAGTTTCACCTATATTGACATAGAAAAACTGGTTACGCCACCTTGCGGTCATATTTTTTAAAATAGTCAAATAATTTGAACAACATTGGTAGAGGGTGTCCCACGAACCATTTGTGCCTAATTCTTTTGAAATCTCACCAGACGTTTTTGACAAGATTTTAGAGTGTTTCCTTTTGCTTGACAAGGCAACCATATTTCTACATAAAGTTGAAATCTTTGAACAAGTTTGAAAGGGGATAGATAACCCAGTGAATATTGGTGAGATTCCACCCAGTGGTTTAGGAGGAAGCTATTATTGACGGACGACGGAAGGACGGATGAGTAGCTGGCAGGATGGACATCCTATGACCACAACGTGAGTTAAAAAAGGGATCCACCATTCAAAGATATATGAAAGTTGTTTAAAAGCTGAATCAAGCTCTCCTTTAGCTATATACAAGCCTCACCCTGAGAAAATATGAGCCAGTGCATGAGATTTCCAACAATGTGGTATGTGCGACCAGCAAAGCCTCAGATCAGCCTGCGCATACGCGCAGTCTGATCAGAGCCTTTGCTAGTCGCTTGAGTATTCTATGATTGTTAAGCTACTGACTGAACACCATTTGGAGTTTCTAAGCTTAAAAGGAGACTGCACAGGCTCGTCTGAGTCTACACTTGTCAAAATGTCAAATTGTTGAAATCTCATGCACTGGCTCATATTATTTTTGCATATGTCAAAAAGCGCAGATAAGCTCTGTCAGTGCCCATATTTCTTTGCTATACTGATTGAAAATTTTCCTCCACTAATTGAAAAATCTCCAAAGATTATTAATCTAAAACTAGAAATTGTGTTTATGAAACGCTATGCCCCAAACCATTAGCTTGTCCACCATCCTGTTCACCAAGTAATCTATTCACCATCCTCCTTCAGCTGACCAAATCTGAGGCTACTAGCTGTAAAAGTTTTCAAGATATCTTTATTCGAAGTTTTTGATGTCCAAATTTGCAAAGGGCATTAACTTAAAAAATGCAAAGGCGATAACTATAAAAGAAATATATTTTTTTATTAATTTTCACCAGTTAATTTGCTCATTTCCCTCTATTAGCTGTTTAGATTTGGAACTCATAGCTGTAACGGTTTTTGTGATATCAAGTTTTCTATGTCAAAAATTTGCAAAGGGCAGTAACTAGAAAAAGATTTTTTTTAATTTTCACCGAGTAGTCTACTCATTACCTTCTATAAACTGACCAAGTTTAAAGCTCCTAGCTGTAACGATTATTGAGATATCAAGTTTTCTATGTCCAAATTTGCAAAGGGCAGTAACTCAAAAAAATAAAATTGTTTTTGTTTTTTTAAATTTTCACCAGGTAATTTACTCATTATTTTCTACAAGTTGACCAAGTTTGAAGTTCCTAGCTATTATAGTTTATGAAATATCCGGATAACAAAATTTCATTATGGCCCTTTAAAAGTTTAATCTGTTTGAACCACGTTATAAAATGTAAAGAATTGGAATCGATTGTAAAATGCATCAGATTTGGGGTGTTTTTTTTATCAATGTGAAGATTGCGCATGTATGCTACATATAATTTCACTACGTGCGCAAATTTCACAAAATGTGAAATATTGGTATGAAATTTGTGACGTATTGGTACCAATTCTTCACAGTGTGAAATTTGCGAAATGTGAAATTTGCGGTTCAACAAGGCTTCTTCAACATTTCAGCAGATGAGAAAATCAGTAGACTTTTGTTGCTATTGGCGCTTTAAGGGTTAAGCACTATTTGCAATGAAACTGATGCAGCTTGTATAAAGAAAAGATAATTCCACCGTGCATTTCATGTATTCTATGATTGTTAAGCTACTGACTGAACACCATTTGGAGTTTCTAAGCTTAAAGGGAGGCGGCAGAGGCTCGTCCGAGTCTACACTTGTCCAAATACCACGTTGATGGAAATCACATGTCGCGGCTCAAATGTCGCTGTAATTCTAGAGTGACCGTATCAATTCCACTTCAACGTGCGATATCACACCAGTGGTATGCGACTGACTTGCAGAAATATTAGACGAGAAACTTGAGAAGATGGTCAAAATGAGACCATGCAATTTGCCTGGATTTTGAGATGTCATAAGATAGCTGAAGAATTTAACCAATAACCTGGTAATTCTGTCTTATCATACGACTTTCTTTCAAGGTGACCTGGATAGAAATACTCTTCTGTTGGTACAGTAAAACCTGTCTTTAGCGGCCACTCAAAATGAACACCAAAATTGGTTTTCAATACCAATTATCGCTTAATGCAGGTCAAAAGTATTGCAGAATTCTGCAATACTATCGACCTTCATTAAGTTACCATTTGTCTTTAAGACCTTTGTTTTGTGTATTTTAAGTGGCCGCTTAACACAGGTTTTACTGTACATGTATGAGGAATGTTGCAAAGAAAAATTGAAGACAGCTCAACAAAATGGTTTCATGTTAATGTAAAATAACAATGACGTCTACACTTTCTGTTACTGAATCGTTTCGTTATTATAGGCATCTTGTGGAGGATAACCTATTTTTTTATCCCGGTAATCAGGTCAACGATCGCCCATGTTGACTATCCATTTATTGATGAAAGTTCTGTACTGAATGCACATTAATTGAGCCCACATTCGCAATCGTAGGCTGGCCCCAGTCTCTAATGTCATTTTTGTAGTAAAACTGATACTAGATAGCAATTTATAAATATTACAGGTACTTGGAGTAGTTCTTGGCTTGGACATCGCTAAATTCGACTATCAGAGATGATAGAATTATACTAAGATAATTTTTTCATAGTTAAATATAGTGATAAAAATTCTTGTAATTATATACATTCAATGGACTGATGCCAGTCTATCGCAATCGTTGCTTTTTAATTTCTGTCAAGTAACGTGGCCATTTATAGAGAGACAGTTGCCTTCCTTCTGAAGCGGTTTTGGCATTTAAAGGAATAAATTACGAATAAAAGTTCATATGTATCGCAAAACACTTTAATTTTAATATATTTGGTGGATATTTTTATTTTGCGCTATTGGCGGTTAAAACAAAAATCGCCAAAATATGAGACTGCGAAAAACAGATTTGAATTCAATTTCAGACACACACCTCGGCTTAGTATATCCGTAATCCGTATCGTTAAAATCAACATTTGAACGGTTGAATATGTTTCAACGTAGAGAAGAACACATTTTAAAAGGGGCTACTATTAAAGGAAAAAAATATTTATCCCCTATGAGAATAGACCATAACGTTAAAGGGCATTACACTGAGAAAAAAATGTCAGTATCGAGGCCGCGAGTATTAAGTGGTTTACATTATTTGTCCTATGAATGCACAGATGCGTATTGTTTTGCTAATCCAGTTATAAAAATTTCTCGTTATTTCTTTTCAAATTTGAAAAGGTAAAAAAATGGCTGTGGAAGTGAGTTTGAGAAGGCTATAAATAATATTGATGCTAGACTGGCTCCAGTCCTTTAAAACAGAGCCATCAGAGTAAGACTGGCTACAAGTATATGATATGACACATTGATGAAAAATTGTTTTAAGGACTGGAGCCAGTCTATATTGATGCTGACAGGTGGTATTTACATGTAGGGGTTAGCTCCTTAAGCCTGTCTCAGACATTAGCTCCTTAATAAATAATAAACCGCCTCTCCATTCTAGTGATATTTTGGTGTGTTATTTCTCAGGTTGACGCACAAAGCACGGAGGCAATTCAAATAAAGACCAAAGTCTGTATTTCATAATGTTTCTTTTCCTGTCATAAGAACCATCTCATAGATGCAGATCCAATGAGTATTACTCCTTGTTTCTAATTTCAGTCCAAACATGGATTGTATGCACTCATAAGAATTGTCTCCCATGAGACAGTTCAAATGCTCACCATTCTTCGTTTAATACATGGTTTATAACTCTGTGCACAACATGGATAGTGTGTACTCATTACAACCAAATGATGGAGGCAGTTCAAATGAATATCCAGTCTTTGCTTAATACTTGATTCATAGCTCTACTTCATGGATTGTCATCTCATCAATCTCATGGAGGCAGTTCGAATGAATCTACAGTCTTGGCTTTAAACTTGTTTCATAAAAAATAGTAAGTGAGTATGATCAGGAAATACCACAATCACAAACTGCAGACAACCCCGTGGCACCGCGAGGAAGAGCCGCTCAACCATCACGAGACACCAGGAAGACAAATTAAGCAAAGCAATCAGCTGTCTCTTCCCCATCAAGATGATTGCAATACTAGAATGGACATAAAGTAACGTACAACAAAACATAGAACAATTACAAACTCCCACAATGGGGGTAACAATAAACAAAAAGTCAACAACAACAGAAACACCGCCTTAGAACGGACAGCAGCCTAAGCCACCGGGGGGCTTAAATGCATTTTACTGGTACCAAATCTTCACCCTAGATTCTGCTGTTGTTGAAGTACAAGAAATGTTCGGCTCGCATGGAGGCCATCTAACTAATGCAATGTATCATCATGGAAAACACTCTAATCAAATTAACACTCCATGATGAAACAAAGAAAAGGGCTCATGACTCACAGATAGTCAGAGCTAAAGAAAACCTCAAGTTGAGCCACGGTGGGTCCAGCTACAGATAAGCATCAGGCACCAACCCACCGATTAAAGCTTTAGGTCAGAGCCGTCATAGAGTCTGAGGCCTGACCCACCGTCGTGCAATTAAAGAGGAAACCATAGCTATAAACCGTGATTGGGTTTAAAACTAGGCATGCAGACTGTCGCATGATATCCAAATTATATCCAACCCTTATATAACGTTTTACTATCTTTTTGAATTGATCACTAAAATTAGGTTTTCCAACAATTGGTTTGAATTTATAGACTAAATCACCATAAAATATAGGTTCTGATATGCCTTGTTGCAGAAGAGTTTTTAACCCAATGTTGTATTTAACAATTAACTCTGAGTGTCTGTAATAGAATTTAGAAAATGCTTTTCGAAATTTATGATATCAATAACCTTGTTTTAATGAGACAGTTCTAATAAGTCTACAGTTTTTGTTTTATATATTTTTCACAGCATGAATTGGATGCACTCATTTCAATTTTGAACCACCTCCTGGATGCACTTCAAATGAGTTTCCAGTCTTTGTTAAATATTTTTTCCTCACTATGTCCAAAATATAGATTTTGAATCACCTAATGGAGACAGTTCAAATGCCTGATGTTTGTTTCCTCCTAAATTCAGAGTGTGTTTAAAGAGGCCATTTAAATTATCACAAACCAATTGATTTTACCAGTGATTTCCGACATTGGAATCCATGCACATCTGAAAACCATTAACCTTATGCTTTAATTGAAAATTTTCTAACTATTTGCCTGCTAAGTTGGATATGTTGTTGTTCTTATCAAACAGCTTGGACTCAGATCAGGCTTGATTAGCCTGTTGGATTTCTTTTGCTCCTGTATTCAGTTTTATTTCATGTTGAGTCCTTATCTTTGCTTTATCTCCTTGTTATATCTTGATTTATATGTTTTAAGAGATGATGCATTGATAAGTTAGGGGTCTTTCATGCAAACCAAATATCTATTTGTCTTGATCCACATCTGAATTTAGGGTGAGGTTGGCGCCGTTAAACCGGTTTAAGCCCTCCAGTAAAATATTTTACTGACCGTTCCAAGGCGGTACTTCTTTTGTGGATCTTTTATCTTTTTTTCTGTCTTGTGTTTGCTATGTCTTTGTGCGCGTCTGTTTATATGTGCTTTGTGGTCACCTGCTGGGAAAGGGCTGACCTCTTGGCTCTCGTTTGTGGTGTCTACTGCGAGTTTGTCACTTTCCCATTGGTATCCTTGGTCAGGTGTGGTACTTGATTGTATCGATTCCTGATCTTTGCACCCTTACTTACTTTGAAAGAAACTGGATCCAAGCTGCTTGACACTCTAATGTTTCTCATGAAAGAATATTTTGATAAAAGTTCTGTTAAAAATATCTGCAGATGACAAAACAACTATGAAAAAAATGTTGCGTGCAAAGAGCTAAATAAAGTCTGTAGAAGGCGTCAAGATAAAATCAGTAATGGTAGTAATACTTCTGAAAAAGTGAAACATTTGTACTTAATCTTGGGGTCAACGGAATTGTTTACATCTGTGGTAATTCTTATGACTGAATCTGCACTTGCTGGTAAAATGCTCTCTTATGTCTTACTTCAAATGATATTAAATTTGTTTTAATCCGATATTCTCATGAAATTGGCTATATATATCTGCATTAGCGTTACCAGTCAGGTGCATAACTTCCAAAAGTTAAAAAATATATCTCTTAAAGCAGTTAACTTTTTAAGCAACAAAAACAAAAGTAACTTGTTTGAGTGAAACTGTCTTTTTTCATCTTCCTATTCCGGAGTTACTGCATGTGGGTAATTTTATCTGAAATACCTTTCACATAACTTTACGATTATGCAATAAATTTGTGTACGCATCGTCTAGAAATTTGTACGCGAGGTCATTGAAAATCAGAAAATAATCTACTTTTTAACTTGAATAAGTTATATTTTTGACGGACTAAAATTTGACCTTGGCGTTAATAATTTCAGATATAACCAAAAAAAGTTATTGATAGCCTCACTTTGAAATCATTGTTGAAAAGACACAATTTTAACTTCTTTGAGTGATATATATTGTAACTTATACAGGTTATGCCCCTGACTGGTTACTAACCTGTACATTGAATCAATGCTAGGCGATTTACACTGGACTTGAATTCCATAAACGACATACATCTAACATGTTCAGTTGGACTCTTTAAAGCTCATAATCCACGGAGAATTAGATTATTAGCATTTTGAGTACCCGCCCACTAAGTCTCATATGTATTATGGTATCTGAAGTCTGAAAAGGTCATTACAAAGTCACAAGACCTGGGGCCATGCGACGTAGTCTTCTTTCCTAAACTGGTAAATATGATATGAGCCGTGACATGAGATTTCCAACAACGTGGCATGTGCGACCAGCAAAGCCTCAGATCAGCCTGCGCATACGCGCAGTCTGATCAGAGCCTTTGCTAGTCGCTTGAAGTTCCTATGAGTGTTAAGCTACTGACTGAACATCATTTGGAGTTTTTGAGCATGAAAGGACGGCGCACACGTTCGTCTGAGTCTACACTTGTCAGGATGCCACATTGCTGGAAGTCACATGCCGCGGCTCAATTATTACGATCGTATTCGTAGCTTACTAGTATAATATGAGCCTCTTCGCAAGAAACTTTCCAACATGTCATACCCAAACCAATCTGCTCAAATACAGACTAGCTGGAAAATTGAAATTTCGCATATGGCTAGTTTAGATATGATACTTTTAAATCAACATATAACGAAGGTGCTGGTCAGACTGCGCACATGTGCAGGCTGAAATGCGCTTTTTTTGTTCGCAAACACCCGAAGACAGTTTTTTTTTTGTGTCGAACCCTACATGGTTCATGTAGCTTCGAGTTGATATGGGATTTTGCCATGGGAAAGAGCTTATACATGTACTTGTATTTATATACTTAAATACAAAAGCGATACAACTCTCAAACAAACCTAAGATTAGCCGTAGTTATATGTCATCAAGGCATACTTGGTAGTCAATCTTCAGACTTTAGAGAATTCCGGAGTAATGATTTGTCTAACAGAGTAAATATTAGCATTTATCACCAGTTCTGGGCACTAATTTTACAAACCGTAAAATACTACCTTTGCATGCAATAATTGTCCAAGATACGTTACGACGAAATGGTACTTTTTCCTTCACACTATCATCAAATGAATGCCCATGTACAGCTTTCGATGCAGGTTAAATATTGAGGTATTAGTCCGAAACGTATTTGACTGCATCTGCTTGTGTTTACAAACACCGCGTAGCGCAGTCGGTAACGTGTCTGGCTACAGATGCGTGTCTGACTTCAGATCCAGGGGTCGCGAGTTCGATCCCGGTCCGGTCCCATACTTTCGTGGAGATTGATCATGATATGATTTCTACGGTCATTCTCCTCCCTTCCGCTGATTCATTCAAGAAGGGTTGTTGTCAGTTACAAGCGAAAGAATGTGCACGAATTACTGGTTAACCGCTTGTTCAAGCCTGCCCAGGAAAAAGTGTAATTAGGTGAACTGACCGTCTCGCAATGACCATAGCTGTTGATTTGGGACGTAAAGCAACAAAAACAAAAAAACAAACACGTTTAAAAGACGCTATCAGTGCGTATGCTTTGTTTCATTGATGCCCAATGCAGTATTCACTTTCATCTAGGACGATTATTAACCCATTTAAGTCAAATTGACTCGACTACCCTAATCAACAGGACGAGTCAATTTCAAATTTTAGGGGATTTTCGTTTTTTTTTCCAAATTTGAGTAGAAATTCTGTAAGTCTGGTCAGACGCCACGTTCTGTGTCGTCTGATCTGGGTCTGCATTGTTTTCCGATGTCCCATAAAATGGATGTTAGGCTTTAAAGGGTTAACCAATTTTTAAGTGTTTCAAGTTTTATCAAATACCCCAAATATATTTAACTATGCACCAATAATACTAGACTGGCTTCAGTCCTTAAAACAATTTTTCATCAATGTGTCATATTATATACTTGTAGCTAGTCTACATCTGATGGCTCTGTTTAAGCAATTTTTCATCAATGTGTCATATCATATACCTGTAGCTAGTCTGACTCTGATAGCTCTGTAAAACAGCCATCATAGTTAGATTAGCTACAGGTATTTGACACATTGATGTAAAAGTGTTTTAAGGACTGGAGCCAGTCTACAATAAGACGTTCTCTAGGATCTCATTTGGGTCTACACGTTTTGCCGATTTGCTAACAGTGAAAATCCTGATGAGACGGCGATGACGAATATACACAAATGGGATATCTTATGAATTTTGGTGTACTTATCGCAAAAGCCTTGCTGGCATACATGTACATGTATATAGTGGGGCTAGAGGTCTAAACAAATGTTGGAGTCTCATCTACATGTTTACTTTGTGCATTCGAGTTGGGAAGGCTCCGGCGAGTCTGCGCGGAAGCGCAGGCTCGTCTGAGGCTTCGCTGCTCGCCGGTGCGATAAGTACCAAAGTCTCGTAATAGTTGTTGACGCAAGGCTAGACTGGCTCCAGTCCTTAAAACATTTTTTCATCAATGTGTCATATCATATACTTGTAGCCAGTCTAGCTCTGATGGCTCTGTTTTAAAACAGAGCCATCTGAGTTAGACTGGCTACAAGTATAAGATATGACACATTGATGAAAAATTGTTTTAAGGACTGGAGCCAGTCAAACGCAAGGCCAAATGGATGAACTTCTTATAATTTGTCTCGTTTCAGTTCGCAATTCCAACGAAATGCTACGCAAACACAACGACAGAATGTCACAGATGCGAGTACCAGACTTCATTCCATCCTCCAGCAACGAGACTGGTTTATTATGACATCCGGAAATGGAAAAGACTCTATGCAATCTCCTGTTGTTATCTTATTGACTTGTTATTGCAAGAGGCTGGATCTGTAACAGATATATCACAGACCGGTTCAACAAATACAAGGAACTGTTCTCGATTTCATTTGCACCATTAGAATAGGAGCCAGGTCACTAGAGAACCTAGCCTGTCTTCCGAGTTTGAACATGCATGCCTTCCGTGTTTGCGATCACGTATGGCAGGTCACTAGGCGAACACGCTTTCTGGGCTTTCTATCACGTTTTACAGGTCACTAGACGAACATGCCTTCTGTGCTTGTGATCACGTATGACTTGAAGAAGCCAGTATAGTAATAGAAAGGAGCTAAGACCTCGATATTTTGTATTTTGAAGTACATATGCACTATGGTTAATCTACACCGGCACTTTTGGCTTTGTCACCTCAAACGGTGTTAGGGTAACCAAACAGTGTTTCCAAATTTTCGGGGAGAATCGAATTACTGCATGTTTGCTTTTCATCCAATGTAAATGTATCTTTTTGATACAAATATTGCCAAAATATTAAAACTTTGACCTAATTTTACACTTGAGTCAGCTGAAACAGAAAAAGACCATTCCAATAAGATAAAGCGAAAACATATGGAAACTCTTCTTGTGATAAATGGATCTATAATAACTCATTTCCCTATAAGCTTCTCAAAACACTGGATCTTTCAGTATTTATATCAATGGAGCCGTATTGGCCAAGACTTTGTCTGTACTGGCTGTATCAACAACGTTTACATTGCTGCTGAGTCTGCGGACAAAATATATGCACTAACAAAAATATACTTTATTTAGGCTAACGTATGAGTACCACATTAGGTGACCTCCCTTGAATGTAACTACTTTATTAGCATTTGCGTAACTGCGTAATGGTAGCTACGCCAATAATCAAATCCCAGATTGCTCAACACGAAGACTATTGAGTCAGCACATGAGTATTGCTGAACAACAAAGGCTGAAAACCTTTCTTAATCAGTAATCAACTGACTGTAATGTGTACGACCTGTGGTTAATTAAGAAATAGATCAGCTCCAGCAGTGAATTGTTGAGTAATAATTCACTGTTTGGAGGTCAGTTGTAAAGAAGATCAAATCACGAGCGCGCAGCGCGAGTGATTTATCTTTGTACAACTGACCGACAAACAGTGAATTATTACTCAACAATTCACGCAATGGAGCTGGTCTATTTCGATTCTAACACACAATAAACGACAAAAACACATTCGAAGTCTTCAGCTTCTTCCAGCTTGCCGCCATTGCACTGAAGAACTCCCGCCAATACTTAGACTACGTCGCATACGTTTACATGTAATTGTAACGTCTTTCAAGCATAAAAACGACGTTACACCGTCTAACGCCATGAATGACGTCATTTTCCAGTGACGTCAGCTATCACACACACTTTAGCAGTGAATTATTGTCCGATATATCACAGTTTGAAACCGTTGGCTCTATAGGCGAGGTGTGTTAGAATGTAGATTAACCAGAATCCGGTGCCAGAAGGAATGAGTGTAAAGCATATTGGACGGACAGACGGACTCACCCAGTGATTATAGTGCACATCAATGGGTCCTGAAAAATGTCACTACCAAGTCTTTAAATAGAGGATCTTACATGAGTGCTCATGTTTTATTGAATTTATTAAACGAGTTGGGGAAAAGAGATAAAATGCGAGGCTTGCCGAGCATTTTATCTCTTTTTCGCAACGAGTTTAATAAATTCAATAATACAAGAGCACGAATGTTAGATTCTATTTATCATATGACAACAACTTTGAAATCTCATTTCTGGCGTTAAAACGTTATGATTTTGTCATCATGTACGCAACGTTGTTATGGACGTAATAACGTTTCCCGTAAATCGATAAACCACTAGTGGTTTACAGATTTTATTGCATGGCGTTATTTCACTCCCAGACGCGACGTCATATGATAAAATAGTGTTGTTATTGATAATTTCGACTTGCATATATTTCAATTTAACATAGATTTTGTGATTTTCGGCAGTTTAAATTTTCCCTTCAACCCCTTCATTGTATTGCAAACCAGTGGCTGAACAAAGTTAAAATAAATAAGTATGCAAAACTTGATCCAAATATACCATGTGGTTTAAGAGCTACGAGCATTTTAGTAACTGACCTTGATCAGCCTGACTGATACTGAGCAAAGTCTCACGTATCAAAAGAGGTTGTTACGCATGACAGTGGTTTAACAATACTGACAGGCATACATATGCAAAAAACATGATGAATATATACCATATGGTTCAAGAGTTGGGAGCATTTTCACTTACTGACCACGGACGGACAGACAGACGGACTCACACAAAGATTATAGTATACACCTGCGGATAGACAGTTACTAAGCGTATCTCGATAAGCTGACTTCAACAAAACGCAAATAACGATGCATTCTGTACAACCAATGCATGAACGAAAATAAAAGTAACATTGTAACTGATATTTTGTCCTGTCAGCCAAGAGTGACAGTGAGGTCATGTTTTGTTTACAAAGTTATCAGGGACTTATAATCGATAGATCACCTGTGTATTAATCCTATCCGCAGGATAGGATTAATACACAAGTGTTCTATCGATTCGCGTTAGCTCAATCGATGTGTACAAGTTAATGTTTTACTGAACAATTGTAAACAAAACATACGTCACTGTCACTCTAGGTTGGCACGACAGTAGCTGAAAATGAGGTAATGCTTTGCACCTGCGTAAACCGCATATATGCCTCGGAATGAGTAATTTGCTTCGTTTTACGTTTCGCTATGTCTCCATTCACTACCAGAGTATTTTGAAAAAGCTGCAAAGTGATTACGCTGCCCTTAATAGTCAACCAAATCCATTGGATTTAAAGATGTGCAAGAAAACAAAAGCGAACATAACGTGTTTCTATTAGGCTTAAGGATAACGGTACGGCCTCAGGCTCGATGAAGCAGCGTCCAGCCTTGTGCGCTATCGAAAAAGTAGATCAGGCTGCCCATCCGCGCAGTCTGATCAGTCTTTCATGGACCCTCAATTGGTAGCCAATGGTCCATCATTTCTTCAAGCAGAAAACTAAGACTCTGATCAGCTTGTAGTAATGCACAGATTGATTTGAATCTTCGCTGTACGCACATGTCAATTGGAGACCGGCTTAGTATGTTGCTGATAAATTGCATATTAATATACTTTTCGCTTACTGTAAAGACGGCAACTTTAATATTTATATCTGGGCGTGGTGCGCCTATTTCATCTGCTGAACAAGGGAAATCAGGTGGAGAATTAATTAGTTGCTTGGGCCGCACAAACGTGTGTGCATTTCATGAAAATTCTAACGTATACACACTGAACTCACATTTATTAACCCTTAAAGCGTAAAATCACAAAATGTATGTTTTTGTCGTGAAGCCTCATAGACAAACAGTAAGGACCAAGATATATTGACAAAATACGTGATTAAGTTAGCCAAACAATTAAATTTTATGCGCAATCCGAGTGGTTGTGAAGAACAGGAAGGGTCGGAGTAAACTATAAGGAATGATGACTGTGACTGTTTTGGTTAGCTCTCAACCACTAACGGAGAACTCTGGAATTTCAGACAAGGAAATATGTAAAGTGAAAGAAAATTCACCATATTTGCACCATTTTGAAAAAATATCATGGTATTTAACCCTTTGGAGACCCGAAAACGCTAAACGGGGTACTTTGCTAAACAGTGAAAGTCCAGATGAAATGCCGCATGATGCGACATTTCACCAGGGTCTGCACTGTTTGCTAAGACGAAATCCATCTTCAGAGAAAGAAAAATTAAGTATTTGTTTTGCTAGTATAGCCTGTAGCCCCTCGATATACGCAATGGATCATTCTGATTTTATTGTATGTATGTTTGTTTGATTTGATTCTTTACGTCCCATCAACAATCTTCCAGTTATGTAGGGACGGGTTTTCCTGGGTTGAACCAGTACAAAGCTAGGATTAATGTGTCTTGCTCAATGACACATCGCAGTGACGTCGATGAGGCTCGAACACGCGGCCCATCGGTCTCGAGTCAAGCAACATGCGCGGACCCACAAACTTGTGTAAGAGGGGGTCCAACTTTGACACTTTTTTTAGTTTGATGAGGGGATGAAGGATCTAAATACCACTATAAGCGGGCTATCCACGGCCCGTCAGCGAAACGCCATTTAAATGGCGTTTCGCTGTTGGGCTGATGATGGCCCAGCGTTGAATGCTGGATTGGTAGCTTTGTGATTTCCTTTGTGATGCCCTTTCTAGTTAACAATATTATATACCTTAAAGAAAGCAAACATACGGTTTCTGATCATACTGTTCCTCTAGGAGCAGGCTGAGATGTGACTATTTTGTCTGCACGTGCTTTCCATGTCATTTTGTTCTGGTACTCAACAAACGGTGCAGTGGGTTGGTCTGTGGTATGTGGTCTATGATTGTGGCATTTCCTGGTCATACTCAATTGCTTTGTGGTCACATGAAAACATTTAGCTAGGAACAAAGCAGAAAAAGGGGTTTTTAGTAAATTATGTTATATTGTGTAAATATGTTTATCATATGACGTCGCATCTGGGATTGAAATAACGCCATGCAATAAAATCGATAAACAACTTTATTATATACCTACGACTGATACGACTTTAGAACTGTCTGTTTTCTGGCCATCTGATACAGAAAGCCGGATCAACGAACTGAGGTTTTCTGAATCCATATCACTATCCTTTAAAACGAGGCTAACGTCGGTTACCTGCTTTTGCGGCGGCGTTACGTAAAGTAAATTGCAAGCATGGGACCATAGACGGAAAACTTGTTGACGTGACGTCAAGAAACGTAACGTTATTGTAAACGTTCCCGCTTCGGGATTAAAGACCAAAACAGGCTTTAAAATCAGAAAGAATGTCGGGAAAAAGGCATATAATAAACATATTATCATAATAGTAACTTGATCTGGCGTACAGTATCACGTCTCGTGGATGAGGCCATACCACTGGATCACCCTCGACGCTACGCGTCTCGGATGATCCGATGGTATGACCTCATCCACTCGACGTGATACAGTACGCCAGATCAAAGTAAGTAATGGTGCAAAGATCAGGAATCGATAAAATCAAGTACCACACCTGACCCAGGATACCAATGGGAAAGTGACAAACTCACAGAAGACACCACAAACGAGAGCCAAGAGGTCAGCCCTTTCCCAGCAGGTGACCACAAAGCACATATAAACAGACGCGCACAATACATAGCAAACACAAGACAGAACAAAAACATAAAAGATCCACAAAAGAAGTACCGCCTTGGAACGGTCAGTAAAATATTTTACTGGAGGGCTTAAACCGGTTTAACGGCGCCAACCTCACCCTTAATTCAGATGTGGATCAAGACACATAGATATTTGGTTTGCATGAAAGACCCCTAACTTATCAATGCATCATCTCCTAAAACATATAAATCAAGATATAACAAGGAGATAAAGCAAGGATAAGGACTCAACAGTAAATTAGACTGAATACCGGAGCAAAAGAAATCCAACAGGTAAACCCCGGTGGGCCCGACAAACAGCCAAAGCATCAGGCCCCTACCATCTCATCAATAGATAAGTCTTTAAGTCGGAACCATCATAGAGTCTGAAGTCCGACCCACCGGCGTGCAATTAAAGAGGAAAGCAAAGTTGCCAACCGTGATTGGGTTGACTACCTAGCATGCAGTCTGTTGCAATACATTAATGTTATAGCCAATCTTTTTATAATGGGAAATTATTTTAATGAACTGCGCTGAAAAATTATTAGAACCAACAATCTTCTTCAACTTATACACCAAGTCACCATAGAAATCAGGTTCCGAAAGTCCTTGGCGCAAGAGAGATTTAAGTCCAACTTGGAATTTAGAAATCAAATCATAGTATCGTCTATAAAATTTTGAAAATGTTTTGCGAAGTTTATGATACCGATAGCCTTGTTTAGTATTATGATAATGTGTATATTCTAATGCACTTGCTTTTGTAACGCTACTTCTGATTGGATAACGTCAAAAATTTGCGACAGTATATCCTGCGATATACTGCAGGAAACAGTTTGACGTCATTAATTACGTCACATTTCATTAGATGACGTGCGTCATTATGCGGCTTGCAATGCTCCGATTTGAGACGAAATTGCAGAAGTGCATTGGAATGGGGATAACCATATTCAAAATTGTCATTTGGGGAGGTATATCGTCGGATATACGTTCGGAAATCACGTTTTACGGCTCCGCTCGCGCGTCGCCGTAAAACTAAATTTCCGACCGTATATCCGACGATATACCTCCACAAATAAAAATTTTGAATACAGTTATCCCCTAAGTGGTTTACAGATTTTCGGGAAGCGTAATGACGTCCATGATTTCAACGTTGCGTACATGTTTGTACATAATGACAAAATGATGACGTTTTACGCCAGAAATGAGATTTCAAAGTAATCTTAATGTCATATGATAAATAGAATCTAACATTCGTGCTCATGTTTTATTGAATTTATTTAACTCGTTGCGATAAAGATGTAGACTGCTCGGCAAGCCTCGCATTTTATCTCTTTTCCTCAACTCGTTTAATAAATTCAATAAAACATGAGCGCTTATGTAGGATCCTCTATGTAAATATATAGATTGTACTCGCTAAATTGTTGTTATTATTGTTACAATTGTTTTAACTCTTAAAGCACCTATAGTTTGCAGCAGACGACAATTTCAAATTTGCTGCTTTTTAAAAAATAACAACAAATAAGGCATGATATGTCATGAGAAATGTCTGCTGGCAGACAATTCTCATGAAATATCATACCTTATTTTTTCGAAACTTAGAAAAGATGTCTGAAAATGTGTCGTCTGCTGCAGTTGTGATTGGCGCTTTATGGGTTAAATTAGAAACTTGAATGCAAATAAACATAAGATTTATAGTGTTACATGTTCTTGTGTTTATGCTTTTTAACTCCTGGAAAATTGTGCATGCTTTTTGTCGTCTGCGGATTCTTTTTCAAAATCAACCTTAAGAAACCTATCAGACGTCAAATATTTTGGACCCAGATCAGGTCTGACATTTTGTTCGGCCTGATCTGGGTCCAAACTGCTTGCAAGGGTTATCAGCGTGAATAAATCGGGTTTGTTTTTGTACAGAAAAGCAACATATTTTAGAACAATAAGTAAGGATTAATCAAATAAAGAATTGGTGCCAATAAGTCACACGGTATAGCTGTATAATAAAGCTTACAAACAGGTTGAGTGTTTCCCGCCAAAATTGTATTTTTCTACAATAAAATACCGCATTTGAAATCAACATTATATACAACTTTGAAGTGGAAATTCTGATATACTTAAACAATACTTTAAAGCGCCAATCGCAGCAAAAGTCGTCTCATTTTCTCGTCTGCTGAAATGTTAAAGAAGCCTCTATGACAAACAGTGTGAGCCCAGATCAGACTGCTCCTATCTGGGTCCACCCTGTTTGCTTCTATACTTAAATTCGTCAGTAATGTTAGGCAATTACTTGCTGCAGACGACTTCAGCAGACGTCATTTTACAGATGCATTTTTTCTTGGGGCTTTAAGGGTTAACAGGTGCTTAAAATGCCTTTAATACATGTAGTTCTTTTTGGTGGCCACAATGGCAAATAATGCACACACTAATATTAAATCTGCACCAAATTGCAAAAGTTTCATATTCGGTACACTTCCCGCTGACTTACACCAAAGATGCCTTTAGGTATGGGTATTTGTGTCTGGTCTTGGTAAAGTGGTGTAACGGTTGGTCATGGTAATATCATTTTTGTCTTGTTTGCTTGCGCGTGTGTGTGCGTGTGCGTATGTGTGTGCGTGTGTGTGTGTGTGTGTGTGTGTGTGTGTGTGTGTGTGTGTGTGTGTGTGTGTGTGTGTGTGCGTGTGCGTGTGCGTGTGCGTGTGCGTGTGCGTGTGCGTGTGCGTGTGCGTGTGCGCGTGCGCGTGCGCGTGCGCGTGCGTGCGTGCGTGCGTGCGTGCGTGTGTGCGTGTGCGTGTGCGTGTGCGTGTGCGTGTGCGTGTGCGTGTGCGTGTGTGTGTGTGTGTGTGTGTGTGTGTGTGTGTGTGTGTGTGTGTGTGTGTGTGTGTGTGTGTGTGTGTGTGATTCAGTATGTGTATCTATCTTCTCTATTTGCCAGAATTGGCATTGGTCTGTCATCGTTCTAATCGCTTTCTGGTCTTATTCACTTGATTTTAATTGAGCCGCGGCATGTGATTTCCAACAATTTGACATTTTGACAAGTGTAGACTCGGACGAGCCACTGCTGCCACCTGTTAAGCTGAGAAATTCCAAATGGTGTTCAGTCAGTAGCTTAACAATCCTTAAATACTCAAGCGACTTGCAAAGGTTCTGATCAGACTGCGCGTATGCGCAGGCTGATCTGAGGCTTTGCTGGTTGCACATACCACATTGTTGGAAATCTCATGCACTGGCTCAATTATTTTTACGTATTAAATTCCATCCAGAGGACCAGTCCAGATGCCATTGCAATGTATATTGAAATGTAATATACGAGCGTGGTCAGACATATCAGAGCTTTGTTATATGAAATTACCAGGTTACATCTAACCCTTAATGCGCCACCTATAATTTGCAGCAGGCGACAATTGCAATTTTTTTCGCTTCTCCAAAATAACAAATAAGGCATGATATTTCATGATAATCGTCCGCTGCAGAAGATTCTCATGTAATATCATACCTTATTTTCGACAAAGATGTCGCATAATTTGTCGTCTGCTGCAGTCGTGATTGGCGTTGTACGAGTTAAGTTACCAAAATATTAACCCCTTACAGCATACATCTCTACTGAACAAATCTGCACTTGTTAACTTCTGGTGGCACACGTATGTATGCTGTTTTCTCTACATCTGTATCTTCTGTCTTATTATTGACCGTTTTAAGCAAATTGACAATTAAGTCAGGACGGTCCATTGTGTATATTGAGATGGATTTTTTTCTAAATAAACAGTGCAGAACCTGGTGACGATATTGCGGCATAACGTATATGTTTAGGGGTTTCCATTTTTTAAAAGGGTTAAGGAAACCATTTACGCTAAAATTGTGAATTATGTAGAGGATTTTACATGAGGGCTCATGTTTCATTGAATTATTTAACGATTTGGGGGAAAACAGATAAAATGCGAGGCATGCCGAGCATTTTTTTTCTATTTTTCGCAACGAGTTTAATAAATTCAATAATACAGGAGCACGAATGTTAGATTCTATTTATCACATGACAATAAAATTAATTAAAGATCGCATATTGGCGTGAATACGCAAATATTTTGTCACCTTTTACGCAACGTTATAATGGACGTCATTAGGTAACGTTGCGAAATCTGTAAACCACTTAGGGGACAACTGTATTCAAAATTTTTATTTGGGGAGGTATATCCGACGATATACTCGCGCGTCGCCGTGAAACTAAATTTCCGACCGTAAATCCGACGATAAACCTCCCCAAATGAAAATTTTGAATTTGATTATCTCCATTCTATTGCACTTCTGCAGTTTGAGCTCAAATTGGAGCGTTGCAAGTCGCTTAACACTTTCACTGCCAAACGCGATTACCGTCCACTGCCACACGCGACTACAGTCGAAATTTAAAGGCACAGTTGATAGCTGTCTCAATTAAGCGGTTATAAGGGACGCAACTCTTTGTTTTGTATTTTAAAATGTTCAGGGGACATTATTCTATCGTATATCGAGGTACTGTCCTTACTAGATAAGTTCAAAGTGACGTCAGAGCATGTTTTGATAATTGGACATTGTCCACTGATGTAAATAGGTAAAACGGTTTTGCTAACTTTGTACAAGTCAAGTCAAGTATGCTTTATTTAGGCATAAACAAATACATGTTTCTCGCCCTCACATGGGCGACATGGCATCTGAGAAATGCATAAGTTCTAAGGCATGATCTTCAAATTATATTCTCAAATTAATTTTCCACCAGACGTGTACACTTATATTTTGTGGTGTATCGATAGGGCGCCAATCGGAGTAGTCTGAAGGCTAATCCAAGAAGTGCCCTCCCGTCCCATTGCTCATCAATTCCAACGTTCATACTACTCCATTTCTCTGCCCCAAGTCATACATCATTCTTTAAATTATAATTATAAAATTCGCGTGGCCCGGGAATCCTGTGCAATATCCGAGATCAATTAATAAAGTTATTTGTATTTTACCTGCATGATATGGTGTTTACCTTCAGCTATTACAATGAATTGACCAATCACTCTGCGTCACAGATGAATGACATTTGGGGCAGAGATCGGGTGTACTACAAATCATTCAATCAGTGGATATTCTAAAGGTGTTATTCTGTTATCGAGGGATGTAAAAATATTTTCTTTTATGGTACGTATACCGGTATACCACCACGTGTTTTGGGCGCTCAAAAGAACCGTCTCAATGAGACGGTTCTTTTGAGTACCCGGAACATGCGTTCTACTTGATAAATATTTTTTTACGCGCTCTTAGCCCGTAATAGTGTCCTCTTTGTGGGACGTATTCAAACAGTGCATACCCAGAACAGACGCCGCAGAACACAGCGTCTGTTCAGGGCCTCCATTGTATCCATTTAATCAAATTTTTCACGTACAAATGCAACTTTTTGCATACACGTCAGGTTTTGGATAATAACTTAGCACATCTAAAGATCCCAACAATATATTTACAAATGTGTGTTTACATGCATTCTTTAGTATTACACTCGTGTGATCGCATGCATATGCGACAAAGCAGTTTGTTATTCTTTGCATGGTTTGTTTTATCTGCTGATGACCCTCGCAAACAGCGTGGATCCAGATCAGGCCCGACAAACAAGTCGATCCTGACGTGGATCCGAGCTATTTGGCACATTATTTTATATATATTTTTTTGTTTTCGAGCAACTTTAATTGCAGGTTAAAAAGTTCACAACGACTCGAATATCGCAAACAGCGTGGATCCAGATCAGGCCCGACAAACAAGTCGATCCTGACGTGGATCCGAGCTATTTGGCACATTATTTTATATATTTTTTTTTGTTTTCGAGTAACTTTAATTGCAGGTTAAAAAGTTCACAACGACTCGAATATCGCAAACAGCGTGGATCCAGATCAGGCCCGACAAACAAGTCGATCCTGACGTGGATCCGAGCTATTTGGCACATTATTTTATATTTTTTTTTTGTTTTCGAGTAACTTTAATTGCAGGTTAAAAAGTTCACAGCGACTCGAATATCATATAAAGTTACTCCGCATGCAAAGAGTAAATTCTGGATATTTTACATAGTCAGCTTAGCCAAAATTCGTGGCCATATTATAATTTACGCAGACCTGACGCTCTACATTCATCCGGTGATTCTTGCGGACAGCACAGTCTCAGATCAGACCAAACTGAAGCATACTCTGGCCTGAGACTACGCTGGTCGCCTATGCCAAAATGTATTTTTATATTTAAATAGGAACCTCGTTATCAATTTCATTGCGTTTTTGCATAGCAATACATACATACTTTGCTAATTTTTTTAACAAACTTTCGTTTTCTGTTTTTAAGAGTGCTTTGAATTTATGCAGACTAGGCCATCTACAGTAGTAAGCAGGCAGGCAGTTAGTTCTAATTTGTCTGTAATAAGGGCATACCATCAAGAAATGATATTCATCTTCGACTATCCCCATATTACAATGCACACATATTCTTTCATTTCTATCTATATTTCTGTATCTGCCTTCTTCAATAGCCAATCTGTGTGCAGAACACCTAAACTTTGTTAATTCGATCCTGTGTCTACTATTGGTAACACATCCAAGATATTTTTCCAAACCAACCTGGCTTTTAATCATATTATAATATAATAACTTGTGCGACTGATTAAGCTCAGCATACCAACTTTGGTAATACTGGTCATAAACACGCTCAATGACTAAATTTAATTGCAAGCTCGTTATATCGCTGTTATTCCAGAGGTAACTAAACCCCAAATCATCTAATAATTGTTTGACTTTCAAACCCCAACATCCATCAAAGCCATTAGTTACCTGTTCTTGCAAGGCTTTGTATACCAAAGTATTCGGATTTTTGATGTTTTTAAACCAAAATTTTAAAATTCTTTCTTTTCTTACAACATGTAAGGGTACCCTACCAAGTTCGCCATAAACAGCGTTGGTGCATGTCTGGGGTTTAACAGCCAGGATTTGTTTAAGAAATTTTAAATGAACACGCTCTATATCTGGTGCAGCGTGGAATCCCCACACCTCACATCCATAGCATAAAATTGGAAGTATCATGGAATCAAACAATTTAAGCTTTTCTTGAATGTCAAGAGATACAGCATCAAATAGAGAGTTTAAGGAGAACAGTGCTTTCATAGCTTGTTCAGATAATGACTTTTGTGCCTGAAAGTCTTTGCCATTTGCAGATAAGGTCACCCCTAGGTATGTAAATTTATTAGTCCTGCTTAAGCTCTCGTTGTTATAATATACTTCAAAATTATCGGGCCTATTTCCAACCTTGAATGCAACTGCCACTGTTTTGTCAACGTTAACTGTTACATTCCATTTTTCACAATACATACTTAGCTTATCTAATAATATTTGTAGCCCTTCAACAGTGTAGGAAAATAAAACAGTATCATCTGCAAATAATAACAAAAATATCTGTAATTCTTCTAAACTAACAACCTCGACAGATTCATCCTTTAAATATTCAGACATGTCATTAATAAACAGTATAAACAGTAATGGAGATAACGGTTCCCCCTGCTTAACCCCCATATAACTATCAAAATATTCTGTTAGTGAGCCATTGACCTTTATACAAGTTTTAACAGATTTGTACATATCTTGTAAGATACATATAAATTTACTTGAAACTCCAGATAATAACAATTTATACCAAATACCATTTCTGTAGACTAAATCAAATGCCTTTTTAAAATCAATAAAGGCACAATAAAGTTTTTTTTTCTCTTTTCTAATAACCTTATTAATAATAGAAGATAATACAAATAGGCAATCAACAGTGCTCTTACCCTTTCTAAAGCCAAATTGACAATCATTTAAAATATTATTATTTTCAGACCACTTGCGCAAACGATTATCTAAAATATTCGAGAAAATCTTAGAGAACAAACTAGTCAGTGTTATACCCCTATAGTTATTTACATCCTTCTTATCTCCCTTTTTTGGTATTGGCACCAAAATACCCTTGGCCCAGCTTTCAGGATAAATACCATGGTCGAATATATAGTTGAAAAGTCTGCATAACACGGGTGATAATATCTCACAACCTTCAATAAAAACTTCCGGTGGAAGTAAATCTGCACCTGGACTTTTCCTTTTCTTGAGTGAACTGATCGCTTTTTTTACTTCGCTTTCAGTAATTAGCATATCTAATTCCTCAACCCGTATATGCAAACCCTCATGATCTGATAAAATTCTTTCTACATTGTCATCACTGAAAACATCGGCCATCCCATATAAATTTTTAAAATGATCAAAAAACTCTTCCATTGAGATATCTGCCTGACCCCCTTTTCTACCCTTCAATTTACGTAATTCGTCCCAAAACTTCTGGGGATTATTTTTTGCGCAATCCGAAAAAAACTGCTTCTGGTCTTTTTTAAACTGACGCTTAGCCTTACGCTTCATATTGCGATACTGTCTACGTTTTTCCATCTCAGATGTACGAAGTTCTATTGTCCTATATTTTCTATAAGCTCTGCTTGTTGCTCTCAACTCTTGTCTAGCTAATTCGCACTCATGCGTAAACCACGGACTCCGATATTTACGAACAGGCTTTTTTTGGTTCCGACCCAATAATTTCTTCTTACCATACACCGTGTATGCGCTAGAGTACAGTACGTCGGCAAAAGTGTCTACCGCAGAATTAAGATCCCCCATCTGGTTAAAAACATTGTCGACAGTTGAATTTAGCAACTCCATCTTATTCGATAAAATATCTTTAAATATATCATTTTTTTCGTTATCCCACTGGATATGCTCCACCTCTTTCAAATTGCATTGCTCTGCTTTACAAGAAAATTCCGCTTTTAAACAAAACGATATAGGGGCATGGGACGAACAGGTATGCATATCATGCACAATGAAATTCGTAAAAATAGGAAATAGATTTATAGATGCTAAAACATAATCGATCAGGCTGCTGCCACGCGATGATTCAAAGGTGAAACTGCCAACATTCGCGTCATCTCCAACTCGGCCATTAACAATTCGTAGATCGCTGCCTTGACATAAATCTATGAGTTTTACTCCCGACGCGTTGCATATATTATCCATAGAAACCCTTTGCTCTCTGTAGACACCCTGCTCCGCCTCGTTCATATTGTCTACCGTGGAAACAAAGTTCGAATATCGTTCAGAATGCTCTGTAAAATCGGTTTTTTGACCGCAACGTGCATTGAGATCGCCAGAGACCAATATATTACCGAAAGTAGAGTATTTCCGTATATCTGATTCTACTTTCTCGAAGAAACCAATATCATGTGACCTGTAATACACTGACTGTTGCGGGGGTATATACAAAAAACAAACACATATATTTGTATCTAAACCAAAAAATTCCTTACATAGTTTTACCCATATAGAACCATATCTATCTTTTTCAAGTACCTGCACCCCTTTTACTAATTCATCCTTTATAAACAGACATACCCCACCATGACCCCTTCTACTCCCTTTTAAACTTTCAACTCTTGGTACCTCAATACATTCGTACCCGGATAACTCAAAATTATCACCTCTGCGTTGCCAGGTTTCGCTACAAAATACTAGGTCAAAATTATGTACAAGATTCAAAAAATCTTCATCATCTAAGCTACTCTTCAAACCCTCTACGTTCCAGGAGATAATGCTTAACTGTGACTTACACATTTCTCCTTCGTCCTATCCAGAGCCCCCATTCCCCACACTCTGGTGAGACTGGGGAATGGGGCCTTCGAATAGCCTGTGATTTATATATAGCTTGTCTCGCACTAAATAAGCAGTCTTTCCCACTTTGTACATTATATTCTTTTATCATTAATATTTGTCACAGTTGGGCTGGCGTGGTGGTAAGATAGTAGACCTCTGTCCTGAAGTTTTGCAATTGAAGGTTCGAACCCCAATCACGGCATATTTTTTTTATCTTTGCTTTTTGATATTTTATGTTTGTGAATGATGACCTTTATTATTCTTATCAGATATGACAGAAAACGAAAAGCGGAAAGAAGGCGATGACCTGATGACATGTTTTGTAATACATGTAAATCTACTTTCCTTACACATTTTTTTAAACAGCTGTTTTACAATAAGGCTTGTCGTTTACCACCCACTTACAAATGAGCTTTGCAGCAGTTGGTTTTCTATTAATCATAGAAACATTGATAATCATTTTACCTACATTTAAAATATAACAAAAATATGATAAAAAGTCTTGTTTAAGCAATAATGATGTTTAAAAATATCTCCTTCATGAAAAAAAACAACAACAAACAATCGTGTGGGATTCGAACCCTCCCCCGTTTTAAATCTCTCGTTAATAGATATAGATACAAATATTTGCCTCGGCTCAACCGACTGAGCTATGACGGCTTGGTATAATATTTCCGTATTTTGAAAACCTTTGTCAGGTATTAATATAATTTTTTACCGTTAATAACGGTATAACCTGTATTACCTTCAAGTGTTGGTACGCTCTTTTACGTCACTTTTAACTTATCTATAGGCTACAATATACGCAATTTTCGGTACAAGAATGGATTTTACAAACATGTTTGTAATGTCATTAGATTTCGCGGTTATAGAAATATCGAAAACATGTCCATGGGGATGACATATAGGGCGCATTAAGCACTTCAACTGCTATACTTTGATTTATTTCTGATGAAATATATCAGAATAGATCCTAATGTTTGATACTTGATGTAGATGGGTGTTTATCTGTTTTTGCATAAAATAGTTGTATATAGGCATTTTTCATATTTTCAATATGGCTTCCAAAATGGTCGCCAAAGGTCACGTGACTATCTCTTTTAGTATTGGTTCAAATAAAAGTTTTATATAATATCAACATTCTGTGAAAGTTTCACAGCGATAGGTTGAATAGTTCTAGAGATACTCTGTTTTGAACCCATATAGCCTCAATATTCAGTAGTCATTGAAACATGCTTGGCAGTGAGGTATTGGTTTTTGAGGCGCTTGGCTTCGAGTGATGGAGCCGCACGTAATCCAACAAAATGTGACGTAATTAGTGACGTCAAATACTTCCGACAGTATATCACAGTAGACGTTATCCAATCAGACGTCGCGGTCGCAAACTCAAGTGTATTAGCATATGAGTTTATCGATTTTATTGCATAGCATTATATCACTCCTAGACGCGTTGTTATGTGATAAATATATGCATTGTTCATTGATAATAATATTAATGGTGCACGGAAAATATGTTTAGCGTCGAGCAGAAACGGCATTTAGTCGTATTTTGTCAAGACCTTTACCGGTCATTTTGCAAGATATGCATTTTTGTTTTCGTAAACAAATGAAGTGTTTCAACTTACAATCATACTTTTGTTTAAGCATATTCTATTCAAATTTGTTTTACATAATAACTATCAATATTAAATGGTTTATTGACAATATAGTTCGGATGAACATGCTTTTTAGCTAATCTGGGCCATTGGCTCATGATAAGCCATTGTGATCGCTGGATACCCGTCGTCCGCCGAGCGTCGTCCGTCGTTCGTCGTCAATAATTGATTCGAAAGATATCTTCTCAAAAACTTCTGGCTGGAATTTTACCAAACTTGGCAGGAATGATCCTTATACGGCCCTCTTTAATAATTGTTCAAATGATTACTGTCCGTTGCATACATTTTATCTAGATAACATAGGCTAAAATAGATTTTCGATATGAAAGCTTTAAGTAAGCTTCTTGTCTGATGCCTCAGAGCTTTGATATTTGTTATGTAGCATCATCTAGTAGACATTTACCCAGTTTGTCCAAATTATGCCCCTTGGGCCTAAAAGGAGTCCGCCCCGGGAGTCACATGTTTAACGTAGGCTTATATAAGTAAAACATGAAAAATGCCTCTTGTCTGAAACCACAAGGCAACGAGCCTTGATATTTGGTATGTAGCATCACCTAGTAAACGTCTATCAAGTTTGTTCAAACTATGCCCCTGTGGCCAAAAATGACCCGCTCCGTTTGTCACATGTTTTACACAGGCCTATATAGGGAAATACGAAAAAAAGTCTTCCTGTCTGAAACCATAAGGCACAGAGCCTTGATATTTGGATTGTAGCATGATCTAGTAGCCTTTAACCAAATGTGTTCAAATTATGCTCTATGTAATGGAAAGAAGTGTGGAACATTACGCTTGTAAAATGTTTGACCTTATGTACACCCCTGACTTGTTGGGTTGTGTAAAACAGACAGACATTGAAATCGTACAGATTAGTTTATTTTGATTGAACTTAGCGACTCGATACATAGCAAGCGAGTATGATCAGGAAGTGCCACAATCACAAACTGCAGACAAACCCATGGTACCATAAGGATGAGTCATATCACAACCAAGAGACACCAGGAAGACAAACTATGCAAAGCAACCAGCTCTCTCTCTCTTCCCCATGAAGATGATTGAAAAACTGGAATGGACATATAGTAACATACACCAAAACATAGAACAATTACAGACTCCCACAATGGGAGTAACAATAAACAACAAGTCAACAACAACAGAACTACCGCCTTAGAACGGACAGCAGCCTAAGCCAAGATTGTTTATTACCTGAATGATACCTATGATGGACATAGGTGTTTGAGAAATTTAGTATATATTTTGTGGTAAACATCCTCTCCTCATAACAAGGATCCAGGTGAGCGGATCAGGGCCCAATGACCCTTTTGATTACGGATACAGTGCCTTTCTCGTTATTGTTTTATTTTTTACTGTATCACCATAATGATTGGCACAGGGTGTGACACTAGGTACCTTATGGTCGTAATGATCAAAATATAGTTCTTGTTATAACTGCAACGGTAATGTAATTTAAGAGCAATTCCTGGATATTTGAAGCCATTCCCTTAATATTGACGAATAAAGGGATATAAGAAACGGCATATATTATCAGAGTTGGAACGTTAAGTCGAGAATAATGTCAACCATATTATGACGTGAGAGTGTTGGGGATGAGGCTTTTATGAAAATCCTGCAGACTTCAGCTATGTATGCAATTTCAACAGCTCATATAAACTAAAATGCTGATAAATTAAGATTTTTTTTGCTTTTAAACTCTTAGGTGTTGCATTTACCCTGCTAATAAACGTTAAAACGCTACCAATTGTAGGCCTTTCAAAATTTATGAGCAGAATAGGTGTCTTGCCTAGTTGAGTTGAGCATTGAAAAAGCTATAACAACACATCTTTGATAAGAGATTTTTGACTACAAAGTATAGTTTCCTTTCTCAACGGTTTCGCGCGTCACAGCAAGAAATAGAACTCGTACAAATCTCAGGCGAAATGTCTTGCCTGCAATTTATCACCAATGATGCTTCTCGGCGCAGTCAGAGCAGTACACAAACTGATTTAACTTAAAGAAATGTTTCTACGATATACGTTCAGAATGGCGTGCATATTATTGTCAGTTGATTCTGCTTTATTTTCAGGATTAGGTTTCAACAATGAAAAGGAAGTTGATGTCAGTTATAGTTACATTTTGTATTCTACTCGCACTGGCTGAAGAGATGAGTGTCGAAGCTGCAAAACTGAACAAGATAAAAAAGTTTAAAAAAGATGTTGAGGATCTTCATAATTGCTGCGTTAGAATTAAATGTTTATCTCCACATAAATGTAAAGTCGCATCTTTATCTCCGATAACATGTAGGTGCATTGCGATCTATCCCATGTAACGACCAGAAATTGTAGATGTTATTTATCATGAGACATTGGAATTACTTTAAAATCGGAATTATGGTGTGAAAAGGTTAGACTTTTGTCATTATGTTCGCATCATGATTACAGACCAATCGGAACTGCTTTGGCCAATTCCGCGAAACTCCGTGGAATCAGACCACGGATGAACATTGAGGATTTACTTTGATAACGCGGGTGAAATAATGACGCTGAAACTATATGACGTGATGCTAACGTCACAGAAACCATGCTGACACAATAACAAGTGTTATTGCAATAAAGCAAATGGCTATAAATGAAATTTATGGTTTTTTACGAAAAATACATAAATTTCGTTACAGCGATTTTTTATGGAAAATACATAGCTTCATTTATTCTGCTGATTAAGCTTTTCGGATAATCAAAATAATCGATTTTAATAGAGAGCTGAACCCACAGGCTACAGAACAAATATTACATACGCCAGTTCTGGCTAACAAAATGGAGCTTTCATTACATTGTACTACGCGTAATGCTCCTCATATACACTCGAGGCATGATTCGATTCTCGAATTGTGACGGACTTTCCCGAATGTATTATAGACGTCATTCCATAATGCTACAACATATGTAAACCACTATTGGTTTTGTATGGAAGCGAATAATGTACCCCCTTAATATGTTTATTACGACACAATTTTATGTCGTGAAACAGGCTAAATTCATAATATTTGGACATAATTTTGCCAATATACTGAGATAAAATATAATGATCATATAATTATAGTTTCTAGAGTTCAGCACATTACTGTATCTCGTTCACGAAATAATATATCTTGATCTCATAATGCTAAATACAATTAAATGGGATCAGTAACGTCTAAGCGCCAGGAAAAACACACCTGAAAATGCTATCTGCTAAATCGTCTGTTGCATATACTTGCTAACTTCAATAACTAAGGCATATAGATATAGAGGCCAGCAGTGTGGACCCCGGATCAGACTTCTCTTGTTTATCAAAGAGGCTACAATTCAACAGACGACAAAAGCAGCCAACATTTGTTGTGATTGATGCCCCTATTTTTCTCAACTATCATGAGGCATAGGGTAAAAACCGAAGCAAAATCACTTACAAGAACAGACAATTACAACCCTCTTACCTTTACAACAAGTAATATCATATATGCATCAATCTCAACCAAACATACATGTATTAACTTGTACTTGTAATATTCTTCTATATACTACACATTTTGATGTTAAGATTAAAGATAACTGAAGGATTTCATGTTTTAACCCCTCATGTGCAAATCCAATTTCTAAATATACACTAAACCTCTAGAACACCGTAATACCAAAGATCTTTCTTGCACACTGGAAATGGATATCTGAGATTTTACTCTGAGACAAAAAATATTATCTTACCCATGCTATCTTACCCAGGAGGTATTGTTATGTTAAAGTAACGTCACCATGTGAAACTGCATCTTAGCGTATTCAGGGAATTCTGGAAGCATATTTAAAAGTAATAGATAAATAAATAAATACAAACAGTGGTGAGCAAAACAAGATTCCATTATTCGTGTGAGGGTAGGATAGGAAAATCCGTCCCTCGGATTCACCGTTTGTCATCACTCGGCAAGCCTCGTGATGCCAAAACGGCGATCCTCGGGACGGTTTTTTCTATCCTACCCTCAAACTCATGATAGATTCTTATAACCCTGACCAGAAACCTTTCACTTGACTCATGATCTGAGTATGTTTTTTTCTAATAAATTGGAGTGATTGACACCTAAAAGGTAATCTTCCCTTACACATAATGAATACTAGGTGATTGTCTTTTGATATCAAGTTTACCAGGCAAGGCTTTGAGAACGCATGTTGACATCACGAGGCTTGCCAATCGATTCAACAGGCGTTCTCAAAGCCGAGCCTGGTAAACTCGATACCAATAGACGCGAGCCTGGTATTTTATTTATCAGTTTACCTATTTTTTCTCTCTTCAAACTAGCGATTACGATGTAATTTTCGATCTTTATGTTGATTCATCGCCATTAACGACGTCATTCAAAGAGTATAATGTCATCATGGCCTGATAAAGGCACATGCCGTGAGATAGACAACGTTAATGCAGTTAATATGAGAGGTGACATAAAAATTATATTTATCTCTTGAGAGTAGAAATTACTCCCAGAAAGAAATGTTTCAGCCTGTTTTATTTGTTGACCAATGACTCTTGTAGCATAGAGCTCCACTGAAACTTTACCACAATGAGTAAAGGGCTTGTATGTACAAATTTATCGAAACTTCTGGCTTTTACTCATTTTCTTCTGTAAATAAGAGTTCGGCAAGCCTCGCATTTTATCTCTTTTCCCCAACTCGTTTAGTCAATTCTATAAAGCATTAGCACTCATGTAAGATTCTCTATTTAAATGCCAGGCTTCTGCTACTTACATAATGCAATCAAATTTCCGAAATCAGACAAAATAGTCTAGTCAGATACCTATTATCAATACCATTGGTCCGACATGAACAATAACCGTGTCAAAATTGCCTAAACAATCTGGAAAAACGCTGTTTTAGGGGCACATCCATCTCTAGATAGTAGCCTATTAGATAACTTTGAAATAGAATCCCCCGGGAAGGGTATCCTTCTGCAGCCATCAATACCAAAGAAATGTTTTGGAATCTAACAGATAATTAAGATCCTTCTGATATCTGTAATTAAAAATAAAATACTTCTAAATTTTTCTTCAACCATAGCTTAATAGGATCTAAAATTACCTTCATTATCACAACACACATGGTCAATAATAAGTCAAAGCATCTTGCTGGAACCAATCGTCTATACTTGTGAGTAATGGACATCCTGAAATAAAAAGCAATTCTAGATTACAATGTACTTAGAATATTTATCGTAATTTCCAATCATTTAAAGAATTGTCCTGCATATTCCATTATGAACATGAACAATAAGTCAAAACCTCTTATCAAAACCAATTATCTACACGTACGAGTAGTAGACATAAAGGAAATAGATGTGATTACTCAATTAATTGGGAATGAGGACATGAACACAATAACATTACTACAGGTGACATTTTGTCTGTATCATTTAAAAACATACATGATTAAAAACCAGGTTTATAAGCCAGCTTGTACTCGTGGCTAGTACTTCACTGAGCACATCCAGTGTAGGTCTGAAGTCATGTTATGGCAGAATGTGCTGTCCTCAATATTAATGCAACCTGTAATTTGTCCTCAAATGAGAATGGAATGCACTTTTTATATGCATCAGATTTCCAGTCTCTATGTAATTGTATTAATTCAGATGGTACATTTGAGTGGAATGCCCATGTAGTTCCACACCGCTTAGGCTTGGCAAAGGGTACTATAGCAATTAGGATCTAGATTCAAGCTCAAAATTATTCATCTCGCTTACTTTATTTTGGTAATCCCTCTATTTAATGCAAAGTAAGCAAGAAGGCAAAGATCAGGAATCGATACAATCAAGTACAACACCTGACCCAGGACATCATATGGGATCGTGACAAAAACACAAGAAAACATCACATACAGAGAGCCATGATGATAGCCCTTTCCCAAGAGAAGACAAACAAAAAATAAAAAAGACCCACAAAAAAGTACCGCCTAGGTAAAGCATATATGTTACTTATACAGTGGCGATCGCTAGCTACTTGTCCTCGCCAGCGCACAGACTTTGCGTGGCCCTTTCAGGCGTAGGTCATGCGGTTGCCTGCAAAAGAAACACTAATAAATTTACGAATTCATGAATACGTCACTCACACGGGAATTAATCAACCAATCAAATATTTGTAGGCATTTGCGCTGGAGAGTGGTACCTTCTTCCATTCCCTCATCCAATGAAAGACAGGAACCAAATTATTTTGTATAAACTATCCTCGTATCCATAACAACAAAAATGTCCTTACACCAATAAACAAAATGACTTTTTTCCCTTTATTTTATTAGCAAGGACATGATACCCAGCCAAGAGAATATTACCTACCTTTAACTTGCTGTACAACTTTTTTTTTAGCTTTGTGGTTTGGCAATAGATGTTTTTATCTAGGGTTGCTTGTTGGAGCTAACCAGAGGCACTGCATCGTGTCATCCCAGGATATTTTATCCTCTGTTAAGGATTTATTCAACCCAAGAAATATAGCATACATATTCCAAATTGGACTTAAATCTCTCTTGCGCCAAGGACTTTCGTAACCTGAATTCTATGGGGTCTTAGAATAAAAATTGATGAAGATTGTTTGCTCTTATAATTTTTCAGCGCAATTCATTAAAATGATTTCCCATTATAAAAAGGTTGGCTATAACATTAATTTATTGCAACAGACTGCATGCTTGGTGGTCAAACCAATCACGGTTGGCAACTTTGCTTTCCTCATTAATTGCAAGCCGGTGGGTCAGACTTCAGACTCTATGACGGTTCCGACTTAAAGACTTACCTATTTATGAGATGGTAGGGACCTGATGCTTTGGCTGCTTGTCAGGCCCACCAGGGTTTACTTGTTAAATTTCTTTTGCTCCGGTATTCAGTTTTATTTACTGTTGAGTCCTTATCTTTGCTTTATCTCCTTGTTTTATCTTGATTTTTATTTTCTGGGAGATGATGCATTGATAAGTTAGGGGTCTTTCATGCACACCAAATATCTATGTGTCTTGATCCACATCTGAATTAAGGGTGGGGTTGGCGCCGTGAAACCGGTTTAAGCCCACCAGTAAAAGTATTCTTACTGACTTTTCCAAGGCGGTGCTTCTTTTTTTGATCGTTTTTGTTAGTTATTCTTCATATAGGTGTGTTGTGCTACCATGTTTGTTCCATATAGCCTTGTGGTCACCTGCTGGGAAAGGGTTGTAATCTTGGCTGTCGTGTTTGTTGTGTTTTGTCACTTTCCAAAATGTGTCCTGGTCCTCATCAGAATTAAGGGCGAGGTTGACGCCGTAAATCTGGTTTAAGTCCCCCAGTAAAATTTTGTACTGACTGTTCCAAGGCGATACTTCTTTAGTGGATTTTTTATGTTTTTTTTCTGTCTTGTGTTTGCTATGCCTTTGTGTGCGTCTGTTTATATGTGCCTTGTGGTCACCTGCTGGGAAAGGGCTGACCTCTCTTGGCCCTCGTTTGTGGTGTCTAACTGTGAGTTTGTCACTTTCCCATTGGTATCCTGGGTCAGGTGTGCTACTTGGTTGTATCGATTACTGATCTTTGCACCCTTACTTACTTATTTAGTTGAAGGGCTTCGACCATGAACATATATACTCTCATCGATTTTCGTAGATATCAATATTAGGCAATGACCATTGGGTACAACAAAAGGTACAACTTGGTATGTGCACTCGGCGAAGACTTAGATCAGCCAACGCATCCAAGCAGTCTGATCATAGTCTTCATTATGTGCTTTATCGGTAGGTAAGGTCCCAAAGAGTATTCATTAACAGTGCACTCTTCAGAACACTTCACAATGCTGATCACGCAAGACAACCCAAGCAATTTGAGTTGAGCCGTGGCATGAGATTTCCAACAATTTGACATTTTGACAAGTGTAGACTCAGACGAGCCTCTGCAGCCTCCTTTTAAGCTTAGAAACTCCAAAAAGTGTTCAGTCAGTAGCTTAACAATCAGAAAATACTCAAGTGACTAGCAAAGGCTCTGATCAGACTGCGCGTATGCGCAGGCTGATCTGAGGCTTTGCTGGTCGCACATACCAAATTGTTGGAAATCTCATGCCACGGCTCAATTATAATTTGTAACCAGCTATGGGGAGGTTTTACCACATGATTTCTGTAAGGGTGATCTCGAAGAATTTGGCATAATGCGGTGAAAAACAAATGTTCCCCCGCTGCATAAAAATAAATCACCCAAGAAGCTGGCCTATAATGTGTTTGTGCAACCTGATCAGGTCCACTACTGATATGAATGTCGTTTCTCTGTCATATCCGGTGTCTGCTTGAAAGGTAATTGTGCAGGCTGCATTGACCTGAACTAGTTACGATAAAATATAGAAAGGAAATGAAGTTTGAACTGTGTGTTTTGCTTTATGGCCTACATTGTTACCCCCTGAACAATCCCAATAAATGACAATACTTTTTTGTATGACCTTGTAACAGTTTGCGTACAAATCTCATATGTCAGTATAACATGTACACTACAAATTTCGCCACACATAAAAATCATATAATAATCATATGATTCTTATATAAAAACTTTTATATAATACTTGTTAAAAAAGGCAGCCGTGTGTGGATCATATAAAACAGATTATATAATGCTACGTTTACACTATGTCCCCGGCGGCCACGGCAGTCACGATTTCGGCCACCGTGGACGAAACGGGGTGACCGTAACACAACGTAGGGGAACGGGGTCGACAAACGTAGCTCGCCGTGGTTGCCATGATCGCCGGGACAGATTTTTAAACAGTCAAAAAATTTGCCACGGCAGCCACGGCGGGATTGACCTACTTAAATGTGCCGTAGTAGAACGGTGAGAACGCAACAAAACGTGACGGAACGTAACAGACCTTAACACAACTTGAAGTATGTCCGTAGCGGGACGGCTTGTTACGAGACGGCAACCCAAGGTCTGCCAAGGTCTGTCAAGGTCTATCAAGTTCTGTTGCGGTCTGCCACGTTGTCCTAACCCGACCCCACAGCTCGAACCTGAACATGGAGACTAAGAATCTCTGATAGATGCATCTGAGGAGGAAAGTAGTGGCAAGGGTAGAACTAATCATTACTGAATTGACTTGGGTAGTTTCATTGTATTATAGAGGTGTCATAGGCTATAATTTCTCGTGGCAGAATATTGCATTTATTTCTCTGAAGATCAGTCAGTGTAGACATTGATAAAGTGCTGCATTGTGTGCTATTTCATTAGAATCTTCTTTGTTTTTAAAAAATACTCATAAATGCCTGAATGCGTTAACATCTTCGATGCGAAGCTCTCTTACTATAAAAAGTGGGAAATATCCCAATTGTTGCATTAGTTCTTCCGAAAACCATGCCCGCTCTTCGCATCCGTCTTTAACCTTCCTGCTAGAGAATCATTCTTCTATGCAGCTGCTGGTGGCCTCCTTGCTGCCACAAAGGCTAGATGTACGCTCCTAGCAATTATATAAATACGAAATCGGCTTCTCCATTGCCATTACATGTAATGATGTTTTCGATCAAGGGTGCATAATATAACGATTGCAGCAGCTTTGGGGACCTCCTCTTTATACCGTGGGCATATTGGGGCTCAAACACCATTCATCCCCTACGTTTCATCGTAGAAAACCTTGACAGAACTTGGTAGACGTTGCAGAACTTGATCGCAACGTAACAAAACGTGAGAGGTCCCAACAGAACGTGACAGGCCGGGACGAAACGTAGAACCATCCGTGACAGACCGCAGCGCGCCGGCGAGTCTCTGTCACGGCAGACCTTGACAGACCGTGAGAAAACGTAGCGAGACTTAACAGAACTTGAACACAAAGACAAAAATGACTAAAACACCACGGCGAGCTACGTTTCTGGCTACCGTGACTGCCGTGGCTGCCGGGAACATAGTGTAAACCTAGCATAATTTTCATATGAAAATGATATGATTTTTACGTAAACTGAAATACATATAATAATCATATGATATTGATAAGCATTTTTACATCATAATCATATAATTATTATATGAAAATCATATGATCGCCCTTTTATATTAATATCATATGAGTGCCTTTATATAAAATTTATATAAAAAGGCAGGATAAAAAGTTTATATAAAAAGGCAGTCACATGAGGATGATGTGTAATGCACTGTATTTGAAAATTATAAAAATGTTACAAAACTTAATTCACCACACATGATTATCACATATATTAATTTACATATAAAACATATATGATCTCATTTTTATCAACAATTCATATAAATTAATTTATGTCATAATTATATGAAAAGGTACTCATATAATGATCATATAAAACTTACATGGGTTTCATATGATATTTATCACATAAAAAATTATATGATTTTGTGAACATATAAATCGTATTATATAAAATTCATATGAAACTGCACATATGAAAATCATATATTCAGATTTACATATGAGAATTATATGAGACTCATATGAGAATCGTATATAAAGGCAATTATATAAGAATGACGTGTGGCGAAATTGACTTAGTATGTTTCAACATTCAGGCATAGTATACATTCATATTTGGAGGGTATTTTAGTTTGGTGCTCTTTGTTGTACAGTAAAACCTGTCTTAAGTAGCCACTAAAAAGAATGTCACAAACTCGTTTTCAAAACCAATTCATTTACACCAATTATCCCTTAATGCAGGTCAAAAGTGTTGCAGAGTGCTCCAAGGGGAGCATTCTGCAATCCTTTAGACCTTCATAAAGTTACCATTTGTCATTAAGATCTTTGTTTTGTCTTTTTTGAGCGGCCGTTTAAGACAGGTTGTACAAACAAAACTCGTCAAAATAAGAGGCCGCGAAATGCAGTTTCGAATTTATAATGAGCATTAAATGGACACACCATAGTGTGTTGGTACATGCATCTGTATTAGAAAAGACTAAGTTGGTTCTGTTGTTGATTTATTCTTTAATGTACCTCCCGTTTATTGTGGGGTTCTGTGTTTGTCTTTGTTTTGGTACGCATAACGTTATGTCCTTTCTAGTTTTGCTATCACCTTAACGAGGAAGAGAGAGCTGGTTACTTTGCTTTTATTGTCTTTCGGATCTTTTGTTACTGTAAATGTGCTGTGGTTCTTCCTCACTGTGCCGTGGGTTTGTCTGCAGTTTGTGATTGTAGTATATCCTGATCATAGTCACTTACTCTTAGAACAACAGAAATTCTAATGCACTTGCGTTTGTAACGCGACGTCTGATTGGATGACGTCAAAAATTTGCGACAGTATATCCTGCGATATACTGTTGGAAATAGTTTGACGTCATCAATTACGTCACCTTTCGTTGGATGACGTGCGGCTCTATGCGGCTTGCAGCGCTCCAATTTGAGATCAATCTGCAGAAGTGCATTAGAATGGGGATAACCATATTCAAAATTTTCATATGGGGAGGTATATCGTCGGATATACGTTCGGAAATCACGTTTTACGGCTCCGCTCGCGCGTCGCCGTAAAACTAAATTTCCGACCGTATATCCGACAATATACCTCCCCAAATGAAAATTTTGAATACAGTTATCCCCTAAGTTAGGTCAAAAACTCGGGAACAGATGATTTACTGCAATATCTAACAATGCAAAACTTCCCAAACTCGAATATTTCAAAACCAAGTTCTGGCTGCATATATAAAACGGCTTACTGAGAAGTTTCTTTTCAGCACCCAAAACGTACATGGATGATTGACAGAACATTAAAAAAAGCAAGTGAGTATGAACTAGGAATGCCACAATTACACACCACATACCAACCCACGGCAACACTAGGAAGAAACACAGAACACTTACAACCACACGATTTATAGTTAAAACAGGGGTTCTGGCCAAAAAGGTGGCTGAGAATTCTAAGGTCCTATGGCAGGGTTTTGACCTCAAAACCCTACCAGAGGGGTTGACAATCCTTGGGTACATTTTGGACCAGAATCCCTTTTTTACTTTATATATCACACGACATCAATAACACAATTTAAGCTAGTAAAAGCAACCAGCACCATCATTCTTTTCCTCAGCGAGATGATTGCAAAACTAAAAAGGACACTAAGTACTTCATTACAAAACAAACGCCTAACATAGCCCCCAAACACAATGGATCAACAACAACAGAACCACCTCCTTACATGCATGATAACATCAGCCAAAGCCACCCGGGAGGTAGTATTGAATGTATTTTACTAGCCAAACCGCCGTGCGAGATGAAAAATAATGTGAGTATGATCAGCAAATACCACAATCACACACCGCAGACCTACCCACGACACTGTGTGGAAGAGCCACAGAACATTTACAGTAACAAAACATCCGTTAGACAAAATCAAAGCAACCAGCTCTCTCTCCTTCAGGATGATTGCAAAACTAGAAAGGGCACAAAGTAAAAGACAAACACAGAACCTCCACAGCCAATGGGAAGTACGCTAAGCAATAGATCAACAACAACAGCACCACCGCCTTAGAACGGACATCAGCCTAAACCATGGGGGGCTTAAATGCATTGTACTGGCGCTACATCTTCGACCTAGATGATGTTATTGCTAAAACATAAAAATTGATTAACTCACATGGAGGTTTCTAAACTAATACAATGTGTCATCACAGAGAAACAATCCGATTAAATTACACAAGATGATGAAACGAAGAAAATGTCTCATGACTCACAGATAGTCAGAGACAAAGAAAACCTCAAGTTGAGCGACGTAAACTGTTCCTAAAAATGCCATGTTCTCTATATTTATTGTATCCCAAAATTTAAATTTGAAAGCGGCGATTTCGAACAATCTATACTGTATGCAAGATAGCAGTTTGGAATATGATGATTCTAAATACTGTCCCTTACGGACATAATACGTTATTGTGTCGCCTGGTCCACACATAGGGATCGTGACTCCGGCGTCGTCGTCGTCGTCGTCGGTGTCGTCGTCGTCGTCCACGTTGTCACACTTGCCGTTTCCGTTCGATAACTATTGAAGGAATGCATCAATTTCATTCAAACTTTATAGAAAAGTCAATCATCATTCAATACAGGTCAAGTTTGATAAAGGGGTAATCTGCAACATTTTGACTGAGTTATGGCCCTTTTTACTTAGATTTTGGCCTAGTTGTGGTTTCCGATTAATAACTTTTGTAGGGAGGCATTAATTTCAATCAAATTTTATGGAAGGATAAAGCATCATAAAATACAAGACAAGTTATGGCCCTTTTTGACTTAGGTATAGGCTAATGAAAAAGCTATATTGTATTTTTTAGTGGAATAAACTTCACATTCTTCCTAAACAATCAATACTATCTCTATCTGACACCTTCTCATTATAGTCCATGAGTTGCCAGTGCCTGTAGATAAGCATGGCAGTGATTACAATTTTACCCCACCCGCCTGACCCCTTAGGTGGGATCTAAGGCCAAATATTTAAATTTGGCAAAAACTCAGTAGGTTGTCAAAATTTTTCACCGAAATTTCGCGTGCAGACAGAGGTGCAATAAATATGAAACAAATCAAACGTGATTTTTGATCAAAGGCCTATGTCCCACCCCCTGAGTGGACTTAGCGGGTGGGGTCAAAATATCAAAATTCTACTTTTTCAGAACACAGTCATGTTACATATCAGATTAAAGGAAACCGCGAATGCAGCAGCATGGTAGCAAATATTTTGCCCGCAGACCACTACCCACCAACGCCACCCCCTGACCCTGGGGATGGGGTCAAAATTCTACTTTTTAAGAACATCGTCATGTTAAATATCAAATTAAAGGGAATCACGAATGCAGCAACATGGTAGAAAATATTTTGCCTGCAGACCCCCCACCCCCTCTGACCCTGGGGATGTGGTAGGTAGGTCAGAATTTAACTTTTTCAGATCATGGTCTTGTTGCATATCAAATTAAAGGGACTCACGAAATGCAGCAACATGGTAGCAAATATTTTGCCCGCAGACCCCCCCCCCTCCCCCCAACCCTAGGGCTTGGGGTCAAAAGGTCAAAATTCAGCTATATCAGAACATGGTCATGATGCATATCAAATCAAAGGGATTCACGGAATGCAATAACATGGTAGCAAATATTTTATCCGCAGACCCCCCTCGATCTTGGGGATGGGGCTAATAGATCAACCCCCTCTCCCACGACCCAAGGGGATGGATTCTTAAGGACAAAATTAAACTTATCTAGGACATGGCCATGTTGCATATCAAATTGAAGGGAATCATGAATGCAGCAACATATATTAGCAAATATTTTGCCCGCAGACCCCAAACCCTGGGGATGGATTAGTAGGCCAAAAGTAATCATTATCAGAATATGGTCATATTGCATATCGAATTAAGGGTATCACGAGCTGCAGCAACATGGTAGCAAATTTTTTGTCCGCAGACCCCCCTCCCAACGACCCTAGGGGATGGAGTCAAAAGGTCAAAATTCAACTTTTTCAGAACATGGTCATGATGCATATCAAATTAACGGCTATCACGAATGCAGCAACTTGGTAGCAAATATTTAGCCCGCAGACCCCCCCCCCCCTGACCCTAGGGGTCAAATTTTAACTTTATAAATCCCCGTTCTCACTGTCCCGGTTTAAGGTGCCGGTTCAACCCGGTTTGATGATCCGGGATGAACCGTGATGAACCGTGTCATAATCGTGACGGCACCGTGGACAACCTTGGAGATCCGGGATGAACCGTGTTGTACCGGCTCATGTCCCCGGTTGTTTTAAAATGTTTAAAACAACCGGGGCTCACCGGGAGTAACCAGGAAGGCTGTCAAACCGTGGTACCGTGGTAAACCGGGACGACGCCGGGAGCAACCGTGTCTCCACCGGGACGGCGTCGGGGCGATACCGGCGCATTCCGGGGACATCCTTGTCTCCACCGTGATAAACCGTGCGCAATGAAGACCCCCGGTATGCCTGAATTTTCAACAATGTGGTATGTACCAACAGCAATACCTCAGATCAGCCTGAGCCTTGGCGCAGTCTGATCAGAGCCTTTGATAGTCGCTTGATTATTATTTGACTGTTAATCGTCTGACCGAACAACATTTAGAATTTCTTAGCTTAAATGGGGACTCGGCACAGGCTTGTCTGACTCTACACTTCTAAAAATACCACACCGTTGGGCGGCTCATAGTGGTTATATATCTGGGCCAAGGATTACAATGCACCCTTAAAGTTAAGGAAAACTTAAGTTAAGTATTGAATTTTCAGGATGCGAAAAACAACGTTTTCAAACTGATTAAAATCAAAATAGTTACTTTTTTTCTATAGATCACAATGGTATCTTTTGACAACGTGTACTGCATCGGTCCTGGCAATTTATCAAGCATTTAATGTAACAGGTAGAATACTTAAATAAAGTCTTCCTTAAATTTAAGGAGGCATTGTAGTTCTTGGCCCAGATCAACAACATTTGAACCTCGTCGTAAGAAAACAGGCCCCGAGGTTATAAAACTTTTTTTATACTCAACTCAGCTCAGCGAGAAAATCCTGCTCATAAATGTTAAAATGCCATTAATTGAGAGACTTAAGGCAATAAGCTTCTTTATTTGCCGGTATTTTAGTTTTTAAGAGCAGTTGAAATTTCATGCTCAGTTGAGTTGAGCATGACAAAAAGTTTTAAACCTCGATGCCAGGTCTACTTCTGCTTCTATGACAACATCCATGCAAATGAGCTGCGAGGTTACTAAGCATTGGTTTTCGCTACATAGATCATGATTCCTCTAGTAACTTAATCTGAATTTTCAAGTCTCCATCTACCGTATGTGGCTGTGCAGTCCAATTTGTGTCTGTTCGATCTTTTTTTCTTTAAAGACATAACTGTTATACGATAGAGACACTCCACGCTTTTATCCTGTTTTTATAGTGTAGAGTTTCACGGGACGCAACCGTGGCGTAACCGGCAGTTACCGGGACATCACCGTAAACAACCTGGGTAACACCGGGGTATACCGGCATGAACCGTGGCTCCACGGTGCTGGACCGTAAGTGCTCCGTCGTGAACCGGGAATCAACCGGCGTCTTGCTTTCTCGAGGACCGGGGCTATACCGGGGTAGCGTCGGTAAGGTGAGAACGCAATTCATTTTTTATGAAATGTGTCCCGGTGCATCCCGGTATACCGGCTGTCCTGCACCGGGATGTACCGTGGCTACATCGGCACAGTGAGAACGGGGCTTTATAAGAACGTGGTCATGTTGCATAACAACTTGAAGGGAATTTGCATAGAGCATCTATAATCATGCAAGCACTATTACAACACGTTTTGAAAGAATGTAAAAACATTTATCTTTTTATTTTTTTACACTTCATTTTGCGTTGTCAATGTCGACACTAAATGATATAATATGGAGTTTTATTATTTCATTTTGCATCAATTTCATGCGATCGGTTCAAAATGAAATAATGACTTCATTTTGCGCTTATAGTAGACATACTTTATTTTATTTCATCTTGTGTAGATGACATGAGGTCTGTTCTTAACATTACACTTTTTGTTTTATGTTATGATAGATGACATAATTATTCAATTGTTTTGATTATTTTTTTCAAAATCAGTACTGACTTTCTATTTTGGCTGTTTAACAATTCTGTAGGCTATTATGGTGATAACAACGAAAACAAATCAAGAAATAAGGAATAAAGCTGATAAGGACCAGATTATGAGAAACCCTTCTGAGTACATGTAGTCGAATCAAAGGTCAAGATCAGGCTGTGCATCTTCTCCGTAATTGCCCTTAGGACTGTTAAGGTCGTCTGGCAAATACGGAGATACCTGTTGATATACCTGGTAATGCTGTGGTGGTCATGTATTCACCTCTAAAATTTGCTCTTAAACGTTCATAGGCTTAAATGAGAGCATTAGAATAAAAATGCCAATAAATTGCTATATTTTCCAACTCCAAGAAAAGAAGAAAAAAAAGGTAGATTCAATTTTCAATCTAGTTCTATGAAAAGATCATTGACGGTTTGGGCCTTATACGCCTATTTTTCTGATCCCCAGAACGCTCTTTTTGAGCTTCTAGTGTGGTGTATGTAGTATCAGTGCAATAGATGAATCTAATGGCAAGAGCCAACTAGCAAAATATTTTCAAAATTCCTATGCCCTCGAGAGTTATGGCGGGTAGAAAGGGGAGAGGTCTGAAATTTCATGAAAATAAAGAGTGATTTAAAAAGTGATTTCTGTACGTTTTCTTGATTTATTTGATAGGCATGGTGATAGTTATTGAACATACCATACGCAGAGTATTAACGAATCACGATAATTAATGAAATTGTTTTAAAAACAAAATATGCTTTGTAATAAAATGAGTTTAGGGAGATATTTTAGAAGTTACCTGTACATTTTTGACAACATGTACCGTAAATAATACAAAACTGAAAGCTCAACAAAAGAAATAAATATTTTTGAAGGAATGAAAGTGTCCCATTTAGCATGGGAAAGAAAAACTGATTCTAACTAGATCCTTTGAATATTTGTTTTGCTTTGTTTAAAGGGCATAGCATGTTAAATTATTTAAAGTGTCCGAATATTTATGGTATACATATGCATGTATATCCCAATTTGAGACAATGTATTGAACACTAAAGTATTTACCTGTTATAACTCTTTGCATGCCAGCGGATAATTTTGTCATCTGCCGACAGCCTTTTGCAAACAGTTTGAACCCAGATGAAGACCAACATAATGTCAGTCTTGATCTGGATCCAAACTGTTTGACACTCTGATGGTGTTCCTGGGTGGTTTATTATAAAAAAAAACCTTAATTTTGAGGAAAGTGAGCAGACGAAAATAAAAACATGAACAATTCCCTAGCATGCAAATAGATAAGTACAGGGCATTTGCATAATAATGTGTCATTTAATAACAGTGAGATTTTTTCTTATAAAAAATGCATAAAACCTTGTTAATTCTGCTTTTAATCTTTAATTACTTTATATTAAACTAGCACAGAATACAAAGCAATTTAGGAGATTGTTTCTAGAGAACTTCATTACTTTCATTAATTTCTTATTTGGTATAAAAAGGCATTTTATGGGCTTAGGCCCTGGGTTTTTGGGCTGCTGTACATCTTTCCCCCCCCCCCCCCCCTTGTGCCAGCAAGCCACTTCCACACAATGTGTAAAATATGGTAACAAATATACATGCAAAAGCTTTTGCTGGCACACGGGGGGAATGATATTTTAAAAAATGTTTTCGGATTTCTATATATCTTAATGTAAAACTGATTGTTCTACCCAAAATTTTACATCTTTGAAGCATTTAATATCGAAAACGGAATTCACAGCCATAAAGTACTCAGGCCAGGGTATTTTCAAGGTGAAGAAAGGGACGATTGACAAACTTCTATTTTTACTGAAAACCATAGGCATTTACCCATAGCAAGTGTCAATGGTCCTTTCAATATTCTATCTCTAATTTGACTTGAATGAGTGAAGAAAGCTAGCTTCTTGCAACATTATTTCATTTTGCGTTGATACATGTAAGCACAATATGGACCCAAAATGAACATATTCTTTTATTACATCTTTACTTCATTTTGCGTCGACGTTGACAACACAAAGTGAAAGAAAAAAATCAGAATGAAATAACAATATTATATTATTTCAAAACGTGTTGCAACAAAGTACACATTCTCTCCTTACACACACCGTCAACCTGTGGGTTGGATTTAAAGAGAAATTCCGTTTGGCCAGGCGAGATATCCGATTCTCAGATTTCTAGTATTATACTCGTACACCACCCATTTGTTTAAAATATTTTTTTTCATTTACGTTAACTTTTAATTGTGTTCCCTATAACTGAAGGCTGTAATTTATATTCCACATATGCGCTTATTTTCTCATATTACATGTACAGCAACTTATGAAGGGTTTAATTTCACTGTTGGCAAACTATTCTGTTTTAGGTCATGTTTATTTTTATCAAATGAAATGTGCTCGCGTGGGTAGTGTTTCGTGTATAATATTAGAACTTGTGCGTTTTTTCGTATTTGAACAGGTGTCCAGCATAAGGTATTTTTTGCACGAGTTGACATGTGCGTCTAGAGAAGATTCAAATAAATCTGAGCATGTACACAGTCTGAGCAAAATCTCAGTGTTCATCTTGAAAAAAATCCTTGGACCCTTGACTATCCATGGAACGCCCTTCTAAGACTCTGGGCAGACTGCTTCGATCCGCAGGCTGGTCTTAAACTTTGATTGGCTCACATGGCAACAGGACACCGACTCATGCTAATTTGTTAAAATCAAACTAAAAAGGTATATAAAAGATTTCTGGGAAAGCTTTCCTGTCGCAATTTATATTTCAAACATAATTTAAATTTGTTCTGGTGAGAGCATCGTAGCTTAGGACTACTGCACAAGAGACATCTTTTTCAGGACAAAAATATTGGCTTTTTATGAAGTGCCTGCGAGCGGCAAACTTAGTCATCTGCTGCGAATCTTTTCAAACAGTTTGGACCTAGATCAGGCCAGACAGAACTGCGGTCCTAGTCTGCTTCCAAAATGGTTGACATATTCCTGAAAGTTTCTTTGAAAAAGTTAATTTTAAGACAAAGTCAACAGAGGACAAAAATAATGTGAAAAATTACTCAGCATGCAAAGGGTTAATTTGCTCCTGTCATTAATCTCAGTGACCTACAAGGCTATCAACAGGCATTAAAGGGGAACTTCGCAGTTATTTTATGCATATTTTAACAGGTACTTGACTGTGATTATTTTGATATATTGATGGGTGCTTTCAAATTGTTATAGAAGAGGTCAGAAGACAAAACATCATGCTTATAGTAATGTTGTACTTGTCTATGATCAGCGTTTGACATACATTTTTTATGGTGCAAAAGAAAAAATCGGCTTAGCAAATACAAATAGCTAATGGATCTACCCCCGGTGGCTTAGGCTGCTGTCCGTTCTAAGGCGGTGGTTCTGTTGTTGTTGACTTTTTTGTTTATTGTTACTCCCATTGTGGGAGTATGTAATTGTTTTATGTTTTGTTGTACGTTACTTTATGTACATTCTAGTATTGCAATCATCTTAATGGGGAAGAGAGAGCTGGTTGCTTTGCTTAATTTGTCTTCCTGGTGTCTCGTGATGGTTGAGCGACTCTTTCTCGCGAAGCTGAGGGTTGTCTGCGGTTTGTTATTGCGGTATTTCCTGATCATACTCACTAACTATTCTTAATAGCGTAATTTCCTGCTGAATGCATGCTTAAACTAGTACGAATTTCGACCAGTGCCCTTTACTATGCCCTATTCAAAGCTATATATCTTGACTTAATCAAACGCTAGTGGTGTAAAATTTATATCAGTTGATAGACAGAAGCCTGATGTTACAAAATATGTATACTTATAGTACCGTGTATTTTATATTTATAGAGATACAGCCCAATTCAACGAACATAAAAGATGCCCCTCGTATGTCTGGATTCTGCAATATTAATTGTGTATTTACGCAATTGCTCTGCTTAGCTGTTCCTCTGTATATACATATGAACAAAGACAGACTACAATTTAACTACAGTAACCAACTATCTTCCTTAGCAATGAGATTTACTATAAATAATTATCACAAAAAGTAAGTGAGTATGGTTGGGGAATGCTAATCACTTACTGCAGAGCAGCAAAAAGCATTGTCAGTAAGAGACATAGAACACTAGCAGCCGCATGTAAGGAAAAAAAACAATTAAATTAATGTAACTAGCTCTCGCTCTCTCTCTCTCTCTCTCTCTCTCTCTCTCTCTCTCTCCACATCGTCATTGTTAATGCTTTTAGGTGTTTTTCTCCTTTACAATGATGAAAGTGTTGGAAATGAGCATTATAGTTTTTCCTTTATTTTCACTGTCAGGACATTGTCAGGCACCTGACTGTATTATGTCATCTTGACTGATTGCATGTTGAATTATTTTTGTGCTGCCTTATTCCAGTATGCATCTATTTGTAAGCGAGCAGCTTTTACGTCTTAGCCTGTATGAAGGTCAACGAGTCTAGTCTTTGCATATCATCTGAGCCAGTACATGAGATTTCCAACAATTTGGTATGTGCGACCAGCAAAGGCTCAGACCAGCCTGCGCATACGCGCAGACTGATCAGAGCCTTTGCTTGTCGCTTGAATATTTTATGACTGTTGAGCTACTGACTGAACATTGTTTGGAGTTTCTAAGTTTAACAGGAGGCTGCACAGGCTCGTCTGAGTCTACACTTGTCAAAATGTCTAATTGTTGGAAATCTCGTGCCACGGCTCTTCTAATCTTGATTTCTGGAGTCCTACAAGCGACAAAATATTACATATTTATGTTGAAGGACACACGAAGGTGACATTAAACTAAAAACACATTTACGATTTAGATTGTTTGGTTTGTATTAACGTAACCCAACCCAGATCCATGGTGTTATTTACAAAATAACAGAGCATGAACTAATACGATCTTCAACATATTACATGCCCTCTTATTTTTTTTCAGTCACAAGAACTTAGGAGTTTCGAAGACGCTGTTGATTAAATCATCTCTTAAATGTCGATGCATTTGAGATTGCCGTGTAGATAAGTGACACGGAACGCCATGAAACCAACAATTAATACACTTGAGTGCGGTAAAAAGGGGATAGAGATTGCTCAAACTAAATTGATATTTATTTGTTTTATCGTTTTTTAGCTCACCTGAACCATTGGCTCACGGTGAGCTATTGTGATCGTTGGATGTCCGTCATCCGTAGTGCGTCGTCAGTCGTGGGTCGTCCATCGCCCGTCGTCAACCATTGCTTCAAATGGCATCTCCTCTTAAACTACTGGCTGAATTTTGACCAAACTTGGAAGGAATGATCCTTATATAACCCTCTTTTAAAAGTGTTCAAATGGTTCTGGTCCATTGCATTTCTATGTCACACAGGCTAAAAATAGATTTCAAGATGTAAACTTTAAAAAATCTTCTTCTCTAGTACCACAAAGCCTAGAGCTTTGATATTTGGTATGTAGCATCACATAGAAGACTTCTACCAAGTTTGTTCAAATTATAGCCCTGGGGCCAAAAATGGCCCCGCCCCAGTGGTCACGTGTTTAACATAGGCTTATATAGGGGAAACATGGAAAAATCTTCTAGTCTGACACGATAAGGCTGAGAGCCTTGATATTTGGTAAGTAGCTTAACCTAGTGGACCTCTACCAAGTTTGTTTAAGTTATACCCCTGGGCGCCCAGGAATCAATTGTTTTACATAGGCTAATATAGGGGGAAACAAGGAAAATCTTCTTCTCTGAAACCTGAATGCCCAGAACCTTGACATTTGGTATTTAGCATCACCTAGTGGACCTCTACCAAGTTTGTCCAAATTGTACCCCTGGGGCCAGAAATGTCCCCACCCGGGGGACTAATGTTATACATAGCCTTTTATAGGGAAAACTTGGATAAATTTTCTTGCCTGAAACCAGAAGGCCTAGACTATTGATAATTGGTATTTAGCATCACCTTGTGAACCTCTACCAAGTTTGTTCAAATTATATCCCTAGGGCCAAAAAGGGCCTAAGCCTTGATATTTGGTATTTAGCATCACCTAGTAGACCTCTACCAAGCTTGTTCAAATTGTACCCCTGGGGCCAGAAATGGCCCCACCGCGGGGACTTATGTTATACATAGGCTTGTATAGGGAACATTTGAAAAAAAATCTTCTTGTCTGAAACCAGAAGGCCTAGACTATTGATAATTGGTAATTATTTTCTCCCTCTCTTTGATCGTCCGAAAATAAATACTGTCTTTTCTAACACTCTTAAGGCTAGATCTTGTACATGTATTACAAAACAGGGTCACAATTCAAAAACTTCTCTCTAGAGAAAAAAGAAACAAAACTCATGTTTTAAAATGCCGCTTCTGCTTCAGATTTTTACCATAGCTATTTATTAACATATAATATATACAAAAACAAATCGCATTAAATGCAATTCCTCTGGATTCCTCTTGCTTGTTTGCCACTCAGACTGTCAATGCTACCATCCTAAACAACTTAGAAAACCTCTTCAAAAATGCTGTTTTCACATATCTCAACACTTCAACCGAATATTATCCTAACATGCCCTTGCATTATTTATTTATTTGTCTTTGTTATTATTATTATTATTATTATTATTATTAAGCCTCAGCTTATAACAGTATAACACACACTTTTTGCAAATAGCACAGAGCAATATACGTATATAAATAATCTTTAATGAACTCGTATCCGAGTTGTATTTTCCAAATGCTGAGAGCGGGCTACCCAACCCTAACTCCACATGGAAGGGGGAGGTAGGAACTTTCTATGGTCTGACCAGCAGGCTGCTCACTCAAAGGAATGTTCACAAAACATAATTTTTAACATACAAAAAAGTTTCATGAAAGTTTCCTGACTTTTCTGTACGTTCAAAAAGCTTTTATATAGAACCTCAACTCTGTGCTCCTGTCCCAGTAGTGTTTACCCACTCTTTAATTATTTTTACTCTAACTGTTTTGCCAAAATATTTATTTTAAAACCACCTAAGAAAACTGAAATGCTTTGTGCAAAAATCCACGTATAACTGAATTTCTCATATTATAAAATTCCTATACCACCCTTTTTAGCATGCTAAAGAATCCTTATAAACAATACTAGATATACAGGGCTAAGTTAAGACATTTCCTGCTTTTCGGTACTTGCCCACTAAATTATTTATGGAAACAACTTAACAATGAAAATGGTGAACCAGAGACCATTTACCAACATCTCACAGAGACTATGAATATCCAAACTTTATAATAAACTTCAAAATCAAAAACGGAATCTAGAATGCAAACAGAGTCTGATATGCTTGTAATATACTCTTTCAATAAAAGATTTGACAAACAACAAAAATATAATACCTCGTACAGCTCTGTCTGAAGCAAAAACGTCGACTGGCATCAACATGTCTTGATTTTCCTTATATAGCATGCTTTCTTCAATACAAGACTACTGAAAAGCGTGACTATAATTACAAACATACTTCAGAATAAACGTTTAAAACCAAAATCCCGTGGTGAATGCTTTAGACTGAACAATAATATCACAAGAAAGACCCAACGAAAAGAAATGAATTTAGCATCACCTAGTGGACCTCTACCAAGTTTGTTCAAATAATACCCCTTGGGCCAAAAGTGTCCCCGTCCCGGGGGTCAAATGTTTTACATAGTAGGCTTCTATTGAAAAACGTACAAAAACTTCATGTCTGAAACCACATGGCATAGAACCTTGATATTTGGTATGTAGCATTAACTAGTAGACCTCAGCCAAGTTTGTTCAAATTATACCCCTGGGGCTAAAATGGTCAGTCACATGTTTTACATAGGCTTATATAGGCCTAGAGCCTTGATATTTGGATTGTAGCATCACCTAGGGGATGTTTAAATTATAGCCCTATGGCCCTGATCAGAGGGTCAATTGTTTTACATAGACTTATAAAGAGAAATGTGAAAAATCTACCGGTGAGCGAATGAGGGCCACTATCAAATTTAAATTAAAAGCACATGCTTTCAGACACAATGGACAATTATAACATACATTTAGTCTGTTAATTCATCTATACGATTTATGCATTTAACAGAGTGTAATAAAAGTCCACTCAATGGAATGCATACATACAATACACGTTTTTTCTAGCAAAAGTGTCTTTTGAATGGTCTAGGCAATATTTTATTAGCACTACAAACTATGTATACTCAAAACCAAAAGTAACTTTACACTGTTACTATATATACCTTTTCTGAGTATTGGTGAGTGATGTTTTAAATGTTTTTAATTCATATCAAAGTTCAATCAATAATTCATATGACCATTTGAATTTCATGTTTTTGCTGTCATAAATGCTACCAGAATGCCCTAATGAAAAGGACAAGGGGGCAAATAAACTTTTCCAAAACGCATCACTTTTGATGTACGACTGTAGCTTTGCGATTGGACAGTTTTCACTTTTAAAGAAGCAGTCTAAAAGGCAAGCTATCGAATTGTTGTTTTAAGTTCAAATCAGCCCGGATCACCTTTTGAGTAACACAAATTAGAGTGGTGTTTTTACGTCCATACCCCTTTTTCTGAACTTTTCAGTGCTTTCAATGGGATTTTCCCTAAGAAATTATTTGCCAGTTTTCTTCCAAACGGATGGGATTATTTTACCAGATTATCTTGTCACGTACTCAGGGCAGAAGTCCGAACAATTCGCTTATTAAAAAAAAATTGAATGTCATCTGAAATAAAGCTTTTAGTAGGGGCCAATGTTTACTATAGTTTAAATTCAAAGGGAGATAATTTCAATGTAAATCAACTTTAAGACGCTGCCAAAACCTAACTATACGTCGGAAACAAAATGTCAAACAGTATTTTAAATGGGCAATCGATGGCCCTTACGATAGAGTGTTCAAACCCTTGTTTTACTTTGGATTTTGTTAGGAAATACTGATTTTGTACTTTTAATGAAAGCACAGATAACTCGAGAGAAGATTAATTAGACTAAGTTGTTTTTCATGAATTAGGTTAGGGCGGGTACAAGCAACTCATTGCAATATTTAATTTGGTTAAAATCAACAGTAAAGATATATTCGGTAGTTCAAAGTGTAAAGTTACTTTTGGTTTTGAGTATATATGCGGTTATATATGACCCTAGGATAAATGCTTGTTGCTAATCATGACTTTGAAATAAGATGTTTGCTTTCAATGTTTATATAAAACAGATATCCTGTGTGTGGAAGTCCTGTAGTTGTATACTGATTAGTTAAGGTCTGAATATGCGCACGTATTTATAATATAAAAAACGCTTAAATAACATTCTCCCATTTTTCAATATTTAGAGCCAAAAGGTATGACCAGGAAATACCACTACCACACTCTGCAACAAACCCACGGTAACGCGAGGAAAATGCAAGGAAACAACAACAGGCACAGGTCATAGAATGAAATAATATTATTTTGACAATATTATAAAAGAAAGAAAAAGGGTAAAGGAATTGATGTTATCAAGCACAACACCTGACCCAGGATGTCAGTGGGAAAGTGACAGCTTCACAATTAGACATCACAAACGAGAGCCAAGAGGTCAGTCCTTTCCCAGCAGGTGACCACAAGGCATCAATAAACAGATACGCACGGAAACATAAAAAAAACAAGATATAAATAACATAAATAATCCATAAAAGAAGCACCGACTTGGAACGGTCAATAGAATATTATACTGGAGGGCTTTAACCGGTTTCACGGCGCGACAACCTCACCCTTAGTTCACATGTGGATCAAGACACTTAGATGTTTGGTTTGCATGAAAGACCCCTAACTTACCAATTGATCATGTCTTAGAACATATAAATCAAGGTAAAAAGAAGGTAAAGATAATATATAAGGACTCAACAGAAAGTAAAACTGAATACTGGAGCAAAAGAAATTCAACGGATAAACCCCGGTGGGCCTGACAACAGCCAACGCATCAGGCTCCTACCATCTCATCAATAGATAAGTTTTTAAGTCGGAACCGTCACAGAGTCTGAAGTTCGAACCACCGGCGTGCAATTAAAGGGGAAAGCAAAGTTGCCAACCGTGATTGGGTTGACCACCAAGCATGTAGTCTGCTGCAATACATTAATGTTATAGCCAATCTTTTTGTAATGAGAAATTATTTAAATGAACCTTGCTGAAAAATTATTAGAGCCAACAATCTTCTTCAATCTATACACCAAGTAACCATAGAATTCAGGTTCCGAAAATCCTTGTGCAAGGGAGATTTAAGTTCACTATGGAATTTGGGTATCAGATCAAAGTATCGTCTATAAAAGTCAAACATACCTTCAGAGCTCTAACTTAATCCATTAACGCCGAATGGATTTTCCCAACATTGTGAATTGGACCAATCTATTTAGAATTTTAGGGTTGTTGGCTAGTCTGTTTCAATTCCATTCAAATTTTGTGAGTACATTCTGTAAACAAACGGTGGAGAACCTGATCAGACGCCGCATTTTGCGCCGTCTGATCTGAGTCTGCATGGTTTGCTTATGTCCCACAAAAGGACGCTAGGTCTATATGGGTTTATAAAGCTAATACCTCTGGCACGGGAGCCGCGTTTTTGGACTTGCATTCGTCCATTACGAATGATATTGTTTCTGCCAGGAATTGCGAAAAACGTCACGATTTTGATTTTGAAATTGTAAATTTCCCATTTTAGATGCTGATGATCCTCGCTCTGCATCATATTTAAATAACTCAACTAATCCGATTTGCTAGAGCATCTAGCCATGTTGCTGACTTCAACACTCGTACTTAACTGTTGACTATGAAACTTCTTAAACAAGGCTATCGGTATTATAAACTTTTTCTAAATTTTATCGCCGATACTATGATTTGACATCTAAATTCTATGTCAGACTTAAGTCTCTCTTGCGCCAAGGACTTTCAGAACCAGAGTTTTATGGCGACCTACTTTATAGATTAAAGAAAATTGTTGGCACTTATTTCTTCAGCGCAGTTTATTAAAATACTTTCTCATTAATATAAGATTGGTTATAACATTAATCTATTGCAGCAGACTGCATGCTTGGTGGTCAACCCAATCACGGTTGGCAACTTTGCTTTCCTTTTCAATTGCACGCCGGCGGGTCAGACCTCATACTCTATGAGCAAGGGCATGAGATTTCCAACATTGTGGTATGTGCGACCAGCAAAGCTTCAGATCAGCCTGCGCATACGCGCAGTCTGATCAGAGTCTTTGCAGGTCGCTTGAGTATTCTATGATTGTTAAGCTTCTGACTGAACGCCATTTGGAGTTTCTAAGCTTAAAAGGAGGCTGCAAAGGCTCGTCCGAGTCTACACTTGTCAAAATACCACATTGTGGAAATCTCATGCACTAGCTCCTATGATTTTTTCAACTTAAAGAGTCTGACTTAGGTACAGATGACATTGTTGGGACCTGATGCTACGTATGTTGTCGGGCCCACCGGAAATTAACTGTTGGATTTCTTTTGCTCCAGTATTCAGTTGTATATACTGTTGAGTCCTTATCTTCCGTTTATCTTCTTTTTATATCTGTTCATATGTGCCAAGAGACGATTCATGGATATGTCAGGTTTCTTTCGTGCAAACCAAACATCTTTGTGTCTTGATCCACACCAGAATTAAGGGTGAGGTTGGTACCGTGAAACTAGTTTTAGCCCTCCAGTAATTTTCTTACTGAGTGTTCCAATGCGGTGTTTCTTTTGGGCACCTTTTTGTTATTTGTGTTTCTCTTTGCCATACTGTGATGTCTGGTTGTAGCAGCCTAGTGGCTACCTGTTAGGAATAGGCTGACCTATTGGCTCTCTTGTATGTGGTGTTGCCTTGTGTTTTTGTTGGATTCCCATTCGGTGTCCTGGGTCTTGATTGTATTGATCCCTGATATTTGCCCTCTTCCTTACTAAACGTAGAAAAAACAAAAAGAAAACCTTGTTCAGCGAGACGATTGCAGAAGTAAAAAGGAAACAAAGTACTGCATGTCAAAACAATGAGAGTAAACCAAACCCCACAAACAATGAGAACCAAAAATAAAATTGAACACGCAAATTCGACAATGAATTGATATCCCCTGCCATAATTAAGTAAGATTATTTTCAATGAAATTAGGGCAATTAAAGAGCAATAACTCATGTATATCTTAGGACAGTCTAATGAATATTCATGTGCATTGCCCAAAATGCATTGATATTTAGGCAATCGAAGGGCAATAACTTCTCTACACCTGACGACATCCTCATGAAACTGCTTATGCATCATCACACTATGGTCATATATACTCAGTATAAATTTCATAACATTTCTTCTATTGCGTGCTAATTAATGGCTGAGGACAGGAAATTTCATTGACATTCTGAAAACCAAAGGGCAATTACTCTCCTATTACCTAGGAAGTCTTGACAAAACATTATGTTAATTATCATATTATGGTCACATATTTATATACACAGAATAAAATTCATAAAATTGATCAACCGTTTACTTAGTTATGGCTGAGGACGGAATATCATTGGAATTTAAACAATCAAAGGGCGATCACTCCTCTAGAACTAATGACGTCCTAATGGAACTTCACGTTCATAACCATGCTATAGTCGTATATATTCAGTAAAAGTTTCATGAAATTCCATCTATTGATTACCTAGTTATGACTGAGGGCGGAAAAACATTAGAAATTAAGCAATCAAAGGGCAATTGCTCCGCTATAACTAACGACACCCCGATACAAATTGACGTGCATAACCTCACTAGATGAATATATATTAAGAAAAAGTATCATTAGATTCCATTCATAAGTTATATAGTTATGGCTAAGGACGGATAGACGGATGGACAACCCCAGATCTATATCCCTCCGCCTTCGACGGGGGATTATAAACAACAACAGAACCACTGCCTTTAAATGGACAACAGCCGAAGCCACTGGAGAGCTTAAATTGACTTTACTGGCAAAATACTTCGCGGTCGATTCTGCAGTTGTTAAAGGGGACAGCAACCCTATGATAAGTATATGTAATCAGAAAGAGCTCTATGAACCATGAATTTTGATACAAGTATCATCAAAATTGGTTGGAAAATGGGGAAGTTATGGGCATTTAAAGAATTCAATATGGCCAACATTTAGCCGCCATTTTGAATATTTAATTAGTTTTCAGAATTTTTCAACTGCTTAATTCTTAGTTATCAATACTATCACAACATCTGTGTTTCAGCAGATATGCAGCTTTATACATAAGGAAAATGTTTTATTAAAGATAATTACAAGTAATCCATCAGTTTGTCTTTTATTTTGATTACGCATATTTAATTAGGCTGTGTGACGTCACTAAGCCTACAATATGGCCGCTTCCATTACAGCCCTTTTGCAAATATTCAAACGCCTACAACTTCTTAGTTTTTCACCCGATTTAGATGAAACTGGTATCAAAATTCATGGTTTATTAAGATCTTTCATATAAAACATAGTAATCATCAGGGTTGCCGTCCCCTTTAATCATATCAAGTTTAGTAGTTTTATAGTTGTGATGTTTGTTCTATTATCTATAATAGAGGCCCTCCCAGGAGGTACATATATCCTTGTTCTTCTTAGATATTGACTTGTCTCCATGTTTCATGTTTTATTTATTTCCCCGTTCTCTGACAATATTGTTCCCCTCAGTTTGGCATTTTCCCTTTCCCTAGAATAAAATGGCTTGTACAAATACACCCTAACTCGTGAGAGGGCTTCATTGTTAAGGCATACAGAGAACTCCTCTCTCAATTCCATGATAAAAATGTTCCCTGTTAGCACGTTATAACAGTTCTTTACCCATTACCCGATGATCGGGTGACGTACTTGGAATTTGACAGAGGAGGACTGAACATGGGAGTCGAACACTCGCTATCATTTCATTAAATTCTCGTATTGCTCATGATATTTTAATACGTGAGAGAGAGAGAGAGAGAGAGAGAGAGAGAGAGAGAGAGACAGAGACAGAGACAGACAGAGAAAGATATAGACAGAGAGAGAGACAGAGAAAGAGAGAGACAGAGGAAGAGAGAGTAGAGAAAGAGCGAGTAGAGGGAGTGCGAGTAGAGAAGGAGTGCGAGTAGAGAAGAAGAGCGAGAAGAGAAGAAGTGCGAGTAGAGAAGGAGTGCGAGTAGAGAAGGAATGCAAGTTGAGAAGGAGTAAGACTAGAGAAGGAGTGCGAGTAGAGGATGAGTGCTAGAAGAGAAGCAGCGCGAGTAGAGAAAGAGAGTAGAGAAGGAGTGCGAGAAGAGAAAGAGAGAGTAGAGAAGGAGTGCGAGTAGAGAAAGGAGTGCGAGAAGAAAGAGAGAGAGAGTAGAGAAAGAAAGAGTAGAGAAGGAGTGCAAGTAGAGAAGGAGTGCGAGTAGAGAAGAGGTGCGAGTAGAGAAAGAGAGAGTAGAGAAGGAGTGCGAGTAGAGAAGACGTGCGAGCATAGAAGGAGTGCGAGAAGAGAAGGAGTGCGAGTAGAGAAGGAGTTCGAGAAGAGAAGAAGTGCGAGTAGAGAAGGAGTGCGAGTAGAAAAGGAGTGCGAGTAGAGTAACAGAGAGTAAAGAATGAGTGCGAGTAGAGAAGAAAGTGCGAGTAGAGAAGGAGTGCGAGTAGAAAAGGAGTGCGAGTAGAGTAACAGAGAGTAAGGAAGGAGTGCGAGTAGAGAAGGAGTGTGAGTAGAGAAGGAGAGCGAGTAGAGAAGGAGTGCGAGTAGAAAAGGAGTGCGAGTAGAGTAACAGAGAGTAAAGAAGGAGTGCGAGTAGAGAAGGAGTGCGAGTAGAGAAGGAGAGAGTAGAGAAGGGGTGCTAGTAGAGAAGGAGTGCGAGTAGGGAAGGAGTGCGAGTAGATAAGAAGTGTGAACATAGAAAGAGAGACTAGAGAAGGAGTCGAAAGAGAAAGAGAGAGTAGAGAAGGAGTGCGAGTAGAGAAGGAGTGCGAGTAGATAAGGAAAGCGAGTAGAGAAAGAGAGAGTAAAGAAGGAGTGCGAGTAGAGAAGGAAGGCGAGTAGAGGAAGAGTGCTAGAAGAGAAGCAGTGCGAGTAGAGAAAGAGAGTAGAGTCGGCGTGCGAGAAGAGAAAGAGAGAGTAGAGAAGGAGTGCGAGTAGAGAAAGGAGTGCGAGAAGAAAAAGAGAGAGAGTAGAGAAAGAAAGAGAAGAGAAGGAGTGCAGGTAGAGAAGGAGTGCGAGTAGAGAAAGAGTGCGAGTAGAGAAGGAGAGAGTAGAGAAGGGGTGCTAGTAGAGAAGGAGTGCGAGTAGGGAAGGAGTGCGAGTAGATAAGAAGTGTGAACAGAGAAAGAGAGACTAGAGAAGGAGTCGAAAGAGAAAGAGAGAGTAGAGAAGGAGTGCGAGTAGAGAAGGAAGGCGAGTAGAGGAAGAGTGCTAGAAGAGAAGCAGTGCGAGTAGAGAAAGAGAGTAGAGTCGGCGTGCGAGAAGTGAAAGAGAGAGTAGAGAAGGAGTGCGAGTAGAGAAAGGAGTGCGAGAAGAAAAAGAGAGAGAGTAGAGAAAGAAAAAGAAGAGAAGGAGTGCAGGTAGAGAAGGAGTGCGAGTAGAGAAAGAGTGCGAGTAGAGAAAGAGAGAGTAGAGAAGGAGTGTGAGTAGAGAAGGAGTGCGAGTAGGGAAGGAGTGCGAGTAGATAAGAAGTGTGAACAGAGAAAGAGAGACTAGAGAAGGAGTGCGAGTAGAGAAAGAGAGAGTAGAGAAGGAGTGCGAGTAGAGAAGGAGTGCGAGTAGATAAGGAAAGCGAGTAGAGAAAGAGAGAGTAGAGAAGGAGTGCGAGTAGAGAAGGAAGGCGAGAAGAGGAGGAGTGCTAGAAGAGAAGCAGTGCGAGTAGAGAAAGAGAGTAGAGTGGGCGTGCGAGAAGAGAAAGAGAGAGTAGAGAGGAGTGCGAGTAGAGAAAGGAGTGCGAGAAGAAAAAGAGAGTGAGTAGAGAAAGAAAGAGTAGAGAAGGAGCGCGAGTAGAGAAAGAGAGAGTAGAGAAGGAGTGCGAGTAGAGAAGGAGTGCGAGTAGATAAGGAAAGCGAATAGAGAAAGAGAGTAGAGTCGGCGTGCGAGAAGAGAAAGAGAGAGTAGAGAAGGAGTGCGAGTAGAGAAAGGAGTGCGAGAAAAAAAAGAGAGAGAGTAGAGAAAGAGAGAGAGTAGAGAAGGAGTGCAAGTAGAGAAGGAGTGCGAGTAGAGAAGGAGTGCAAGTAGAGAAAGAGAGAGTAGAGAAGGAGTGCGAGTAGAGAAGACGTGCGAGCATAGAAGGAGTGCGAGTAGAGAAGGAGTGCGAGTAGAGAAGAAGTTCGAGTAGAGAAGAAGTGCGAGTAGAGAAGGAGTGCGAGTAGAAAAGGAGTGCGAGTAGAGTAACAGAGAGTAAAGAAGGAGTGCGAGTAGAGAAGGAGTGTGAGTCGAGAAGGAGTGCGAGTAGAGAAGGAGTGCGAGTAGAAAAGGAGTGCGAGTAGAGTAACAGAGAGTAAAGAAGGAGTGCGAGTAGATAAGAAGTGTGAACAGAGAAAGAGAGACTAGAGAAGGAGCGCGAGTAGAGAAAGAGAGATTAGAGAATATGTGCGAGTAGAGAAGGAGTGCGAGTAGAAAAGGAGAGCGAGTAGAGTAACAGAGAGTAAAGAAGGAGTGCGAGTAGATAAGGAAAGCGGATAGAGAAAGAGAGTAGAGTCGGCGTGCGAGAAGAGAAAGAGAGAGTAGAGAAGGAGTGCGAGTAGAGAAAGGAGTGCGAGAAAAAAAAGAGAGAGAGTAGAGAAAGAGAGAGTAGAGAAGGAGTGCAAGTAGAGAAGGAGTGCGAGTAGAGAAGGAGTGTGAGTAGAGAAAGAGAGAGTAGAGAAGGAGTGCGAGTAGAGAAGACGTGCGAGCATAGAAGGAGTGCGAGTAGAGAAGGAGTGCGAGTAGAGAAGGAGTTCGAGTAGAGAAGAAGTGCGAGTAGAGAAGGAGTGCGAGTAGAAAAGGAGTGCGAGTAGAGTAACAGAGAGTAAAGAAGGAGTGCGAGTAGAGAAGGAGTGTGAGTAGAGAAGGAGTGCGAGTAGAGAAGGAGTGCGAGTAGAAAAGGAGTGCGAGTAGAGTAACAGAGAGTAAAGAAGGAGTGCGAGTAGATAAGAAGTGTGAACAGAGAAAGAGAGACTAGAGAAGGAGCGCGAGTAGAGAAAGAGAGAGTAGAGAATGAGTGCGAGTAGAGAAGGAGTGCGAGTAGATAAGTAAAGCGAATAGAGAAAGAGAGTAGAGTCGGCGTGCGAGAAGAGAAAGAGAGAGTAGAGAAGGAGTGCGAGTAGAGAAAGGAGTGCGAGAAGAAAAAGAGAGAGAGTAGAGAAAGAGAGAGTAGAGAAGGAGTGCAAGAGTAGAGAAAGAAAGAGTAGAGAAGGAGTGCGAGTAGAGAAGACGTGCGAGCATAGAAGGGATGCGAGTAGAGAAGGAGTGCGAGTAGAGAAGGAGTTCGAGTAGAGAAGAAGTGCGAGTAGAGAAGGAGTGCGAGTAGAAAAGGAGTGCGAGTAGAGTAACAGAGAGTACAGAAGGAGTGCGAGTAGAGAAGGAGTGTGAGTAGAGAAGGAGTGCGAGTAGAGAAGGAGTGCGAGTAGAAAAGGAGTGCGAGTAGAGTAACAGAGAGTAAAGAAGGAGTGCGAGTAGAGAAGGAGTGTGAGTAGAGAAGGAGTGCGAGTAGAGAAGGAGTGTGAGTTGAGAAGGAGAGAGTAGAGAAGGAGTGCTAGTAGAGAAGGAGTGCGAGTAGGGAAGGAGTGCGAGTAGATTAGAAGTGTGAACAGAGAAAGAGAGACTAGAGAAGGAGTGCGAGTAGAGAAAGAGAGAGTAGAGAAGGAGTGCGAGTAGAGAAGGAGTGCGAGTAGATAAGGAAAGCGAGTAGAGAAAGAGAGAGTAGAGAAGGAGTGCGAGTAGAGAAGGAATGCGAAGTTAGAAGGAGTGGGAGTAGAGAAGGAATGCGAACTTAGAAGGAGTGCGAGTAGAGAAGAAGAGAGTAGAGAAGGAGTGCGAGTAGAGAAGGAGTGCGAGTAGAGAAGGAGTGCAGGTAGAGAAGGAGTATGAGTAGAGAAAAAGAGAGTAGAGAAGGAGTGCGATTAGAGAAAGAGAGAGTAGAGAAGGAGTGCGAGTAGAGAAGGAATGCGAGTAGAGATGGAGTGCGATTAGAGAAGGAGAGAGTAGAGAGAATGAGTGCTAGTAGAGAAGGAGTGCGAGTAGGGAAGGAGTGCGAGTAGAGAAAGAGAGAGTAGAGAAGGTGTGCGAGTAGAGAAGGAGAGAGCAGAGAAGGAGTGCGAGTAGAGATGGAGTGCGAGTAGAAAAGGAGTGCGAGTAGAGAAAAAGAGAATAGAGAAGGAGTGTGAGTAGAGAAGGAGTGCGAGTGGAGAAAAAGAGAGTAGAGAGGTGTGCGAGTAGAGAATTAAGTATAGAGAGAGTAGAGAGGAGTGCAAGTAGTATAAAGTATAGAGAGAGAGAGAGTAGAGAGACAGAGACAGAGTAGAGAGAGAGAGAGAGAGAGAGAGAGAGAGAGAGAGAGAGAGAAAGAGAGGGAGAGAGAGAGTAGAGACAGACGTAAAGAGGGAGACAGAGTAGAGAGAGACGTAGAGAGAGACAGAGTAGAGAGAGACAAAGAGAATAGAGAGTGGAGAACGACAAAGAGAATAGAGTAGAGAGTAGAGAGGGACACAGAGAGAGAGAGAGAGAGAGAGAGAGAGAGAGAGAGAGAGAGAGAGAGAGAGAGAGAGAGAGAGAGAGAGAGGAGAGAGAGAGAGGGGGTAGAGAGTAGATAGGTGAGCGAGTAGAGAGAATGGAGAAGAGAGAGAGAGAGAGAGAAAGAGAAAGAGGGTGAGTAGATGGGGAAGAGAGATCTGGTTGCTTTGCTTAGTTTGTTTTCCTAGTGCCTCGTGATTGCTGTGTGGCTCTTCCTCACAGTGCCATGGGTTTGTCTGAAGTTTGTGACTGTGAAATTTCCTGACCATACTCACTTACTATTTTTGTTGTATTTGCTGGGAGTTCGTGTTTAGCACTTCGTGTTAAACGCTTATATTGTGTCATTTCTAGTTTGGCAATTCTCTCACTGAGATAAAGGCAGCTGAATGCTTTGCTTATTGTATTCTGACTTTGTGCGTATTCCTTATTTGTCTGTGTTCCAGTGTCCCTGTCTCTTGGTGCCATGTGTCTGTCTGGGATTGTGGCATTTCCTGGTCATTTACACTTGTTTTAACCCAAAGGCCGTCTTTAAAGCGTGTCAACTTATGTTGTGTAAATGCGAAAACACCAACATGTAGTTAAATTTATGCAATTAGTGAAGACTGATTAGACCGTATAGGTGCTGTCTAAACATCTGGTATACTAATTGCATTGCTACTTGATCTGTCACCTTCACAAAAGGTATGTGCCCATTTCATAGTATAATGCTTTTGCATTTTATGTTACTGCCAGATTGTTTCTTTAATGTGATGCAAAGGGCTAAATAGATATGGTAGGCCAAAACAAACAAAACAAACTAATGCACAAAAACACTCCTTCAATGTTGAACAAAAACTCTAACAAATTGGTTTATTTAAGCTTGTTTCTCCCTTGATATGTTCCTCGCCAATCGAACCACTTGTTTTTGAAAGTGTTTGAGTGTTACACTTTTGTTTCCGTATGCGATAGCTAGTTTAATGAGCATAATCAATTTGCCCTTCTCCGAAATCAATGTTAACATGCACATGCCTTCCCTCCGACAGCTACCCAACATACCTCCGAACGGAAAGCTATCCATAAACATGATACCACCGTCATAAAATTGCAAATAAATAAGTGTTTTACAAGTATTTTTGAATTGTATTTGACTGATTCATTCCAAAGAGAGGTTATACATTCCAGCGGTGGCTGTGAATCAAGTAAAAATAAAATAAAAGATATGAATATTAACTGATGAATTCGAAATATTGGTCCAAATTACTGCATTTCCGAATTCAAATGCGATTCAAACTCGAACAGATTCAGTTCAAAAAGATGTATTGTTTTCAGAGTTATCATCATTCTGTATACTATCGACCTATATGTTGTTCTTATCCCTCAAAGCGAATCTAAATGAAATAAAATCGTCTCAATACAGACCATGTCCAACCTCAAAATCCTTTGTTTACCTCCGATAGCCAACACCCTCCGAGATCTAGACATGCGGTTCACCTGTGTGAACCCTCGTGTGATAATGTGTTGCAGCCCTCACCGCTTCGCGGTTCGGGCTGCAACACATTATCATACTCGGGCTTGGAAAACGTTAATATACGAAAAAGAATGTTTTATCCTCTTATTGTTTAATAATTCCAATCTCCAATGAAACACGGTGTTTTCATAGATTCTTGTCTGTCTGTGTCTACAATGTCTATTTTTGTCACACGCTGAGCATAAATGGCGTATAAATTTGACATATTTTCATATGTATCGATATTTATTAATATTGTGAAGACAAAATATATCATTTTATCTTATTAACGTGGAATAGTTCTCCCTGATATTGTCTCCCTGATAACCACAGTGTACAAAACGTCAATTTAATTGCAGTGGATCTTCGACAAACATTTCATTTATTAAGCATATAGAACAGACTAGGATCTTAAGCCCCGATCCCACAGGACTTGCAACCGCGCCGCGACCTCTCAGCGACTGATTTTGATTGTAAAATGTTTTTTTTTACATTTCTGGTATGGTCGCCGACTAATCGTCGCACGTTCGGCGATCGTTTAGCCGGTCGGCGACTAGTTCAGAATAATCGGCGACCGTCAGCAACCAATAGACGACGAGCTGGCGACTGGTCGGTGACTGGATGGAGACTGCTCTATCAGCATTTTAAAAAAAGTAAAGTATTTGGAAAGAATACAACTATTTCTGTGTAAGTTGCCATTATGATAGCACATTAGATAAAGTTGTATCGCTTACGACATAACAGAACGTTGCAGTTGTGGATGGGATGACTCGCTGGGAACTGCTAGCGCTGACCTTACACTTACATCCCCTGATATTTCCAGATCTCTAGGATAGCTGAGATTCATCATCAGAATCAGGAGTCTGAATAGCAGTAGTAATTTTCATCGTCTGCTTTGGTGCTGACCATCTCTATGCCCCATGATGCAAACACTTTCAATGCTTGTGGTATCATGATGTCAAGATAGATTATTGTTGAAGCTAGCACTGCAATCTGTCGGCGACCAGTCGACCAGTCGCCGATTAGTCGCAGACTAGTTGCTGATGATTTCTGAGTCAAAATTATCATGAAATCGGCGACTGATCGGTGATCAATCGCCGATTGTTCGGCGACTGATCGCCGACCTCTAGAAAACCTTTGCAACTAGTCGGCGATCGAAATCAGTCGCGGCTAGTCTTTAGTGCATGCTCAAAAGACTGGCGGCGACTGATTTTCATCAGCGACTGATCGGCGACCTTGCTGCGAGCTAGTTGCGACTTTTTTAAAACTTTGCCCCACCATTGCATTCTCCTTGCGATTGCCACTTTTTTCAGTCTCTGAAAGGTCGCAGCGCAGTGGAAGCTCTGTGGGACCGGGGCTTAATCGCCATAAGCGTTCTTGGCAAACCATTTTGCATCCAGAGTTACAAATTTAATTGTATCGATTCCTGATCTTTGCCTTCTTACTTACTTTAATATTATCCCATGTTATCCAATAAGTAAATAATTGCTTATATTTAATGCTCTTTGAATTGTATTGCATCGTTTATTGATGTCGTTGGATTAAACAAAAAGCTGTACAAAATAAAAAGCACATGCGTTAGTTGGGTAATAGCAGTGAAAAAGTTTGATGCAATATTAAATCTGTATGATAAATTAACAAACGGCAAAAGCATTTGAAATAACATTATAGCACAAGCACAGAAGCATGCTGATATTGTTACATGAAAAACTGTGATATACTCTGATATTTATATCAGGGGTAGCAACCCATGTCGTAGCATGGATGTCGCAAAGACATAGATAGGCACCATCTTTGATTTACAAGGTAAGTTTTTCCCTTCGTTAAACTATACAAATAAATGCCTGTCAAAATGTTAACAGGTGACTTAATAAAGTTGGATTGAAGGCGCGCTGTCCTCGTCGTTGGACGTTTCTGACGCTTGATCATTGATGCAATCGTGTGCAGTTGGCCACTAACAAACTTCGCTGGAACCTAAGAACCTGGCGCCGTATCTACTGGTCAGACGGGAGCCGTTTTCCGTAACTCTTTACCGATGGACGTGGACAGAATCCATTTCAAGATAATGTCGTTGGTGAAACTGAAATGATCGGTGGCAGATCCATTATGGTGTGGGGCTGCTTTAGTCATGACCACAAGCTTGATCTCAAGGTTGTTAAACAAACTTTGACAGGGCAACGTTACATTGACGATATCTTTGAGCTTATTTTGTATCCACTTTTCCGAGCACATCAAGCAGCACGTCCCATAATTCAGGATGACAATGCTCGTCCACATAGCGCACGTATTGTTACAGATTCCCTTGCACAGGAGGGGATTGATAATCTTCAGTGGCCGAACAGGAGCCCCGATATGAATCCTATCGAACAAGTTTGAGGCCGTATTGGACGCAACGTCTGCAAACGAAATGACGTCGCCACGCTTGATGACCTTGTACGTGCACTTGTCGACGAGTGGAACAATTTGGAGCCCTGGTTGCTTGGAAAACTAGTGCAAGGTATGCCACGGCGAGTACGAGAGTTACCCCAGCATAAAGGAGGATGCACCCGTAATTGACGTCAATCTCTGAAAAGACGCCGAGTCTGATGACACTAATTATAAGTGAGTAATCTATCAAAGACATCATCTTAAACATTTTTGCAGATTACAAGGTGTTTTCTTAACAAAACGTAAAGTTCTATCAGATCAAACACAAACTTGTTTTCGCTTTAATAATCTGTAGTTTGTGGTTACATTGCGCATGCGTTCTTTTACATGTACTACCATTGTTGTGCAGAATACAATGAAATTTGGTGTTTGGACTGCCCATATACATTGATGCATCAGAATGCAATGATATTTTCTGCTGAAAAATGTTCATAATTAGAAAGCATTAATTTGTATAAATTCTTTGAATCTGTTTTAGCATTATGCTAAATTTTTGGCGAATAGTAATTTTAGCCCGGTCTGTTTTGAGGCTGCTTAAGATGTAAGCCATACAAAGTCGACTCCACATCCGGTACATTGTTGCGAAGATTTGTTCATGAACTTATTTTTATTTCCATTCTTACTCACCCACTGATTAATGGTGTTTCGTTGCACCTCCATACCAATGAAAAAGGCCCCGTACTCACCTGTGGCGAAACTTACATTAGTCCGGGTTTGAAGGAGTAGAGTTAACGTACACATCAACTGGTTAATATTTTATTAACTACTAAGGATCTTTCTGATCCAGTTACAGTAGTAAGGCGAATTTAAATGACTTAACGCCTTATGTCACAGCGGCTTCAATACCCAAACACCATCTTATATACACATACAAAAGTCTCAAAGTAAGTGAGTATAGTCAGGAAATACAACAATCACACTGCATTGCAATGCATACCAATGTGAGGCAGTGCCACAAAACAATAACAATCACAAGACACTAGGAAGACAAACCAAGTAAAGCAACCAGCTCTCTCTCTTCCCTGCCATTGACTTCATGATGATGATGAGATAGTTTGGCTATAATGTAAGATAAGTTTGTTTGCTTGTACATAGCTCGTATATTATCGCTATGAACACGCATACGACCATGATGTAACTATGGTAACTAAGATTTTTATCGAATTGTTACAAAAACATGCACGCGTCTGTGACGTTTGCCATATACCCGTTGGTTGTCCGACATTTATGCCTTCACATCTATGCCATCATAAGTTTGACCGACATCTATGCCAAAATAAGTGTTTACGAGATAAAAATTGGCGCTTTGAATGTCCCCAAGATTTTCCATTAGCAAATAATGTTTATGAATGGTATTTGAGGACAACTGCTAACTACAATCACACAAATATTGGTAAGGTTGGTGATAGTAGCTGAAAATATGTTTTTTATAAACGTGTACACTACATCTCTGCTAAAAGTATCCTTGTGTCTCTGGCTTGAACGATTACAAAGGGAACGGGACATAAATAGATATCAGCTTTTTAGCAAGGAATTTTAGGTTTCAGATTAATTATGTACATTTTAAAAACGTTTTGCTTACACAGTTAAGTAAACATGAATTATTGAGATATGTAGATCCAAACAATATCAAGTCTTAGAAACTATTAATGATTCTGTGCCACATTTGCATTAAAAAGGTATAAGTATGTGTCCATACACCATTTTAGGGTAGGGAAGAGAGTTTGATGCTCTACCAAGTCGGATGTTATATAATTAACCAATCAAATACCATACGAGTATTATGTTGTTGTACACGCTTATCAGATTACTGAGAATGTGTATTCAATACTCGTATAATATTGCTTTTGCTTACCCAACATTCAGCAAGAGACCAGCACAAAGTCAACATCTGAAAATATCTGATAAGAATAAAATAATCAATCAATAAGCCAAAGGTATAATAAATTTTAATGTGCATTTTAGCAATATTTTGTAATCTTATCAACAGGAATTTCTCACTTTTAAAATTCTTAGATATTAGACGGATGGCTGAGAATGGGTTTGCTCCCCCCCCTAGGGAATTTTGCAAACATATCCTATCTTGTAGAAAATTGAAAGCCGAGTCTTTTAAGAGATGTTTGCACTCTGTGCTCTGGGGCGTTAGTCTGTAAGAGCCTGTAACATACGTTACTAAATCAAACTAAGAAAAGGTAAATTAAAAGTTTGGGCTACAAATTAAAGACATTAAAATATTTATTTTTAAAAATCATTCAAATAGTCTGCATACTGGATATATTAACTACATATGACAGCCATTTGAACAAAATTGCCGCTTCCTAAGGTGTCATATGCGTTACATTAATCAGATAACCCATTTAAATTTGCAAGTGTGACTAACATCATTTACATTCACAATCTCTCTGTGTGTTTTGCAAAATGTTTTTAACCATGTCTGACTAGCTTATGCAATTGGCTAACAGAAAAATTAAAGTTTGATCCCCTAGCTTAGATATTTTTTCTGAAATAAGCAATTAAACAACCCTACCCCTACCCAGTTTTAAGGTGAAATGTTTGGTATTAAAACTAAAGTAAAAATAGTTAAAAAAATATTTGCAGTTGATGAATGTGTTTCATTGTTTGGGATATATTTGCTTATATGAAAGACTCATAAATCTGCAAGTTTGTTGCAAAATTTTTAATATCAGAGGCTTTAACATATGTTACCTGATGTAATAAATGGGCAAGCTCATTGTCTTAACGTAAGATATGCCTAAAAATGTTTTGATCTCCTCGAGGGAATTTTGCAGACATATTCCTTCTTATAGTACAACTCAAGCTGCATCGAATAAGGGATGTTTGCACTCTCTATGTTGGGGCGTTAGTCTGAAACAGCGTGTTACATGCGTTACTATATCAAAAAAAAGGAAATGTAGTTTGAAAGTTTGAGCTAAAATTGTGAAAAAAACTTGCAGCTGTTGGATATCTTACATTGTTAAGGGATTTTAAACTGGCTCCTATGATAAAGACTTATATATCTGCTAGTTGTCATCAAGTTTTAAAGATCAGAGAGTGTTACATATGTTAGCGTGATAAGTAAAATCATCAAACAGTATTTTGACATCGAGCTGAGTAAGGGCCTGCTCCATCCTAATCCCCTTTGGAATTCTGCAGACAAATTACATCTTATGTAACCATTCAAGGTGCATTTAATAAGAAATGTTTGCACGCTGTTAGTCGAGGCGTTAGCCTGTAACAGCTTGTTACATATGTTACTATATCAATTTGAGAATAAGAAATTTGAATGTTTGAGCTACTAAAAGAAGACATTAAAATTATCTAATAAATTGTCATTCTTATAGTTTTTAAAATGGATGTCTTTACTACATATGGAAGCTGTTTAACATTAATACGGCTAACTGTGGTGTTATGTGCGTTACATGAACCTAATTATAATTTAAAATTTATAATTGTGGCTATCGTCATTTAGTAAAACAACTTCTATGACTTGGTTTCAAACTGTTTTATTAGATTTTACAAACATATGCTCAATTGATGAATAGGAAAAAACAAGTTTGCTTTTCTATCTTAAATATATTGTCTTATAGGAGCTAATACACAGCCCTACTCCCAGTTTTACAGAGAAGCGAATCCCAGTTTTACAGAGAAGCAAATTTTGTTATTACCGTTTAAGTAAACACATGAAAGTGATTACAGCATGTGGATATTTTTCATTTTCTTAGTCTGTCTTGCTCATATATCTGCAAGATGTTATCAAGTTTAAGATCAGGGTACTTAATGTGTACTTATAAGTCTTTGGTGCCAAAACACTAGAAATTATATTCATTTCTGATTATCAAGCCCATGGACTGTTTTTACAGATGACAACTTATCAATGACCTTTTGGACACATTTCCTAATACGGTGCATATAATGCTAAATATAGAGCCACAAATAGAAAAGATAGTTTTTCATTTTTACAAGAAAATACAATAAATGAAATGGTCCAAACTATTTCTCATCGATTTAACACTCATGTTAAACGTTTGTCGTTGTCTGCTTCTGTGGTAATCATTATTATCACACGCCTCCTTGCAACTTAGTCTAGTAAAATCATCACACTATATTTCAATCATTTACTGTAATTCAATTTTACCACCAGTCCACTCAAAATTGATGAGCCATTATCAACTTTCCAATTTTGCCATTTATGGCTTGGAACATTCGGAAACTGATATGAATTTTTAATAGTTGGCTCTTTGAGTATGTGTTTCAAGTAATACTCTGCAAGTAGGAGAAAGACTAAAGCTTTACAAGGAGGAAAACTAGGCCATTAAGAGCATTGAGTACCTGGACTGATGTACCTTGATATTTCTGTGATAAAGAATAAAGAAATTAGCTGGTTAATTTTTATAAATGTAGCCTTTCCATACATGCAACCCACATATTTTCATCTAATAATGTCTCTGCACTCATTATCTTTCCCCAAGCATTCAAAAACTTATTTGAAGTCTTAGTACTTCTGAAGTGCTGAAACCGAGGTATCTCTTTCCCTTCAGATAAATGAACTAGATGTATCACAGCAGGTAAAGCAATGAAATGCAGGATGAACAGAGCGCAAATAGACCCTTTCATTTCAATGATTCACTAAGTTTCTAAGATAAGAACGCTTATTAAAGGATGTAACATATATAAATCGTCATAATAAATGAGCAAGGGCATTGTCGTGACATCCTTTTTGATTACACAGTCAGAGGCAAGTATTTTCAATTTCAGTGTTTTCAATGGATCATGAAATGAGGCACCTTATCAACTTGTTTACTCTGTATAAATCTTCCATAGAGCATAATATAGACCTACTGGTTATCCCATTCTACCTATAGTCCGCTCTCCTTCTTTTGAATGCAACAGCTAATGATATGGCTGTAAAAACTGAGAAATCATAGGTTTTACATTATTTCAAGACATGCTTCAATGTACTGACATCAAAAAACAACCTACTGCAAACATAATTGATGGCAATGTCCAACTTCATATTCTTTCTCTTATACCAGATAACTTTCAAGGTGTAACAGAAATTGTTTCAGACGGTCTGCCAAAACCATCAAGAGTCAACATTGTAACTAAAGAAAACTTATAAAGTTCTTTGGGCGCAGCAAAATACTATTGATCTAAGACCTGAGGACTTAAGCACCAAAAGACTGTATAGGTTGCATGGCAAATGATGCAAAAAAGCAGCCTATCAAATTTCTGTTTGACCAATATCAGAAATCTTAAAGTATTCTTAGAGGTACACGGTAGAGACATAGATTTTGCAAAATCAGAGCAAAGTTATCATTTGACTAGCACGGATGCAGATGCAGCTGCAGTTAGATTGCTCTTGCCACTTCACAGGAAGAGATATATACCAGAGTCATACTCCATTGTATGCATATATGTGAAATGGCATTAAACCCATATTTAATCAGGTGTTTGATCCCATGACACTGACATGCTGTTTCTGCTTTTGAAGAATGCTAAGGATTCAAGTTTGGCTGAGTCAAGTTGTTTGACGCTGGCACTGGCCACACATACTAATAAAATTAAGTGTTTTGATGGCAAAAGAGGAGGATCACACGAAATGCTTATAAGTGATGTTTGTCACAATTACCAGTTTTAAAAAGTAATCTTAATTAATGTAACACATATAACACCATAGGAAGCTGCATATTTGTTAAAAAATCTTTTCTTATGTATCAGAGGTGTTCAGCATGCAAACTACATGAATAATTCAAATAAATAGATAGTTTTATGTCTTCTTTCTGTTTCTCAGACTTTCAATTCATTTATTCTTAAATTGATATGGTAACATACGTATCATACCATTACAGGCTAAACCCTAGTTAATGGAGTGCAAACATCTCTTATTTGATGCAGCTTGAATTGTTCTTTAAGGTAGGATATGTCTGCACACTTCCCAAAGGGGTGGAGAGGAATAGGATTGTACTCAGTTTGCAGTCCTAATACAGTGCCATGATTCTACTGGTTGTGATGAAATGGGTGATTATTTTGCCATAGAAGCAGACACAATGATAGACATTGTGAGGGTGACTTGAATAAAGATTGTTTTTGAATTATTTTATTTAATAGGAATATTTATTAAGTTGTGTCATTTAAATGAGAACTATTATTTTCTATCTATATGTCTATATATTTTAATTTTATAGGCATAAGGAATTATGTGATTAAAGAGGTTATATATAACATAGGTAACACAATTCCATAGGCTTGTTATCAGCAATGACTGTAATTACTAAGACTCAGGCACCAGAGGCTAGAGATTAATAGGAAAACATATGAAAACGGTATTTTTCTGAAATATCATCTCTTACTTCCAAGAAAATTTCCTAGCTCATTCATTATGCCATGTAACATACGTTACAAACTTTATTAAGTGCTCTGATCCTGATGTCAAACTTGCAAATGTATGATTCTTTATTGCATTAGCAAGACAGTGCCATAAATGTAAGATCTCCACGAGCGTCAAATATTTTCATATATTTTTCTTCAATAATAGATACCAAAATTGGATACTTAAAATTGGGGGTAGGGTTGTTTAATAGCTCAAATAAAACAATGTATTTGAGACAGAAAAGCAAACTTTGTTTTTTTCTATTAGTCAAATGAGTATTTTAGTAAACTAAGATTAAAAACACTTGTAAAAATGCACAAATTGTCTGTTAAATGAATGATGTTAGTCAAGATTTCAACTTTCAAAGGGAAATTTAATCTATGTAACGCATATAACACCATTGAAGGCTGAAATTTTGTTTAAAATGCAGCTTTTATGTAGCTTAGGCATCCAGCTTGCAAACTACATAAGAAATTTGAATAATTAGATGGTTCAATGTCTTCTATCTGTAGCTCAATATTTCATTTTGATTTTTTCCTTAGTTTGTTACAGTAACATATGTAACAGGCTGTCAGAGTCTAACGCCCCGGAGCACAGAGTGCAAAAATATCTTAAAAGATGCGGCTTGAAATTTTCTTCAAGATAGGATATGTCTGCAAAATTCCCTAGGGGGTGGGGGAGCAGGACCTATTTTTAGCTCGAAGTCTATATACATTTTCTCGTACATTTATATAAATTGTAATTTGGTCTTTGTTCCTGTTCACACATTTAGGGTGTAGGGGATGGGGAGGTTTTTCCTAGAACTTGTGAAAGTATTTCTCTTGTTGCATGCTCGATTGTGAGTGTGTACGGTATACTTACTGATAAACCTTGCTTTTGGCTGCTTAAATAAATAGAGGATCTTACATGAGTGCTCATGTTTTATTGAATTTATTAAACGAGTTGGGGAAAAGAGATAAAATGCGAGGCTTGCCGAGCATTTTATCTCTTTTTCGCAACGAGTTTATTAAATTCAATAATACAAGAGCACGAATTTTAGATTCTATTTATCATATTACAAATACTTTGAAATCTCATTTCTGGCGTAAAAACGTTATACTTTTGTCATTACAATCGCAACGTTGTTATGGACGTCATAACATTTCCCGTAAATCTATAAACCACTAGTGGTTTATCGATTTTATTTCATGGCGTTATTTCACTCCTAGACGCGACGTCATATGATAATGGTTCATATATCCTTCCTTTATAAAGGAGTGAATCACCTATGGTAGGTTTTGCCTAGTGTGTCTGAAGTTATGTGACACATTTCACCAAACAGATATTTCTGCGATATGAGAAAAACTGATTATTACTTCTTTTAAAAGGGATCAGCGTTTAGATTGCTAGTTTTCAGATAACATGATATCTGCTATGAGGGACTAGCATTTATTCACGAGGCGATGTGCCTAGATGTGTCATGTATTTTGAAAATAACTAAAATGTTAGTTGCTTAATTTTCGAAGTACGTAAATTAGTAAAAAGTAAAATACGCATATCAATCTACAATCGAGTATGATTAGGAAATACCAAATCACACACTGCAGACCAACCCGCGGAACCGTTGGGAAGAGCCACAGAGCTCTAACAATCACAAGACATCCAGAAGACAATTAAAGCAAAGCATCCAACTCTCTCGTCCTCGTCTAGATGATTGCAAAACAATAAAGGACGCTAAGTAATGCATAACAAAACAAAGACCAACTACATAACCCCTACAAACAATGGGAGGACTGCAGCCTAAGCCACCGGGGGTGTGTGGGGGGGGGGGGCTTAAATGTATAATACTGGCGCAAAACGTAAGCCCTAGATACTGTTGTTGTTACAACACACAAAAATGTTTAGACAAGTTTAGATATTTCCCTCTGTTACGAGAGAGTACGTTTTATTTCCATAGCAGGCTTGTGGATCATTTGTGTTATTTATGTCTTGTGTTCTTCATGCTTTCGTGGCTGTTCATTGCTGCCTTGTGGTCACCTGCTGGTAAAGGGCTGGGTCAGGTGTGGTACTTGTCTGTATCGATTCCTGATCTTTGCCGCCTTTCTTACTTTGCGTAGGTGTAGGTCATGCTCTGAATAACTAAATGCATTTATACACAGCGTCAGTGAACAGGTACCAGAATCTAATTTCAAATTTTTGGAAAATATATAATCCGGCTCTACGACTACTTTAACGTTCATGATTCTGGTCAACGCCAACTGGTTCGGAGAGGTAAAACCGTACCACGGGCCCTGGAACTACTGTGTACGAGATGCACGTGATTTTTATACTGTTGTTTTTTGTTGTTGTTTTGTTTTGCAGTTTTTAAGAATTTGAAATCATCATTTTCTGAAGACAACATGTCAGTTCATGCCATAAGCGTTTTTGTTGAAAACGCCACCAAAACGTTTTAGACTATCCCATTAAACACAAAAAATGAGGATCAAACTGTGAGATACGTAGCACCCAAACATTATATCTTCCTATACAATGCAATGGAAACTACTTGGGTCCGTCACTGAATGGTTATAATGTACTCGGATGTGATGGATACCGTTTTCCTTAGTGGTGATGCATGGGACTCAATGTCATAAAATTGAGTGCTGAAGTATCCGCAGTTCTCCTTGTTTATTTCTTAGTGCCAATTCGGCCTGATCTTATCCATAAATGGCTTTGTTTCATATACATGCAGTTATTTGCTTGATTGTAAATGAACATACATTAGAGTTAATTACAGCTTTTAACTCGAATTGTTCTTTTTTGTCATATATTGAGCGAAAATCCCACTTGTATAAATCTAAACTGCTTATCTGGGTGTGCAGTAAACAACCAAGGTTGTGGGCATTGTGATGCTATATAAAATGTGATATAACAATTCAATTATGTTTTCTAAAAAATATCAATTTGGATCCATTCATATCCTTTAAGTTGTTTCATGGAGTCTTTACTACAATGCCAGAGACAGCAAATGTGTAACCACATAGCCTTGTGGTTATGTACGCATGCACACTTAATCACTCGATCATCCCACAACTGTGAGTTTGAGCCTAGCTCAGGTCACATGTGGAGCGAGCCAAATGTGCAGGCCAACTTTTTTTTTCTCAGGGATCTATTGTTTTTACCCGAACAAATGATTGATTTGGCTCAAAATGGGTGAAATGATCTTGATTATTGATGGGCCATAAAACAGAAATAAAAAGTGAACATTATCTTACGATAATTTTTATAGTGATCTGAAAGTGATGTGTTTGGGTGATCTAGATGTATGTGATTTACATGTAGATGTAGATGTATTTGATTTGTATCGTTTGGTTTGGTTATGCTCATACATATATGTTTCGTTCTCTGTGTGCCGGAATTGGCTATGACCTGTCATCGTTTATTCGTTTTCTGGTCTTATTTACTTAGTCTCCTATTATTGTATAGGTATTAATCTATAAAAGTCTCACGTCTTTTTGTGTGATGTAGCCAAATTGTGCAGACCCAGTCCAGACGTCGCAGAACGCGGCATCTGATCATGGTCTCCACTGTTTGCTTGCAGAATGTTCTATTAAAATTTGAATAAAATAAAAAATACAATCCAACATCCCTTAAAACAGAAATGGACTGTTCCGATTGATAGCGGTTGGAAATTCTATTCGGCATAAATGGGTTAAAATCCATCGCGACATAACAAACGTTTTCATTTACGGAACTGACACATGAAAACCAGCTTAAGTTACCAAAATTAGAATATTAATCCCTACAACGGATCTCTCTACAATATCATTTACTTCATACAAATCTTAAGCTGTAAACCAGGTGACACACGTATGTATACTGTTTTCTCTTCCGTCTTTCTTTTCTCTGTCATTTTTGAACCATTTTAGACCAATGGATTTTTATATCCATGTTAAAAGGCTAAGAAATCCATTTCCGCTAAAATTTTAGAATAAATATTTACATGCTTGACAGGAAGATACTATAAGTATCCATCATGAGTATGAGGGTGGGATTTAAAATCCGTCCCGAGGATCACCGATTGGCATCACGAGGCTTGCCGAATGATGACCGCGAGGGAAGTATTTTTCTATCGCATCCTCACACTCATGATGGATACATTTTTTTTCTCACCACTAAATACCTAATTTTATATTAGAAGACGTAAAAAGGCTTCCAGAAAATCCTGAATTCGTTGAGATGCGACATGGTGACGTCATTTTAACACATTACAATGACGTCACAGATTGACGTGCTTATGTTGGTCCCTTTGATGATCCCATGAAACCATCTAATGAGCCGAGCAAGTAATCCCATCGAATCACTAAATACAACAAGCGAGTAATCTCATAAAATTAGGCAGATATTGTCCCATCAAAAATGATCCCTCAATCTAAGATGTACACATATACCAATTTATATGTTATGCTTGTTGCCGGCTTATTTTACGATGATTGCAGACTGAATAGGCTAAAGGTAACGAAGAGGTAATGTTGTTCTGCTTTATTTTTCAGCAACAATTTAGCATGATGAAGTCAAATATGATATCATTTATAGTTACGCTTTGTGTTCTGCTTGCATTCCATGAAGAGATGATTGTTGACGCTGGAAGACTGAACAAGATAAAAAATATAATGAAACCATATGATAAAGATATGAAAAAACTTCACAAATGTTGCGCTAAAATTAAATGTTTTCGTCCGGATCAATGCATTGCCACATCTTTATCTCGGATGAAGTGTAGGTGCATTAAAATGTAAGAATAGATCAAAAGCAGAGGGATAGTTATTTGTTGTCCCCCCTGTTGTTAAATGCAACCTATAGTATAAATGATCTTGTTCGAGACTTGAAACAACTTAACACAGGTTTAGACAATGATGGTGAAAATATATGCATGTTATTCTATGCAGATGATGTTATATTATTTGGGAACACAGAAGAGGAACTACAATTATTACTTAAATGTTACATCGTTGGTGTGAGCAGAACAGCCCACACATTAATACAGTAAAACCTGTCTTTAGCGGCCGCTTAAAAACAGACAAAACTAAGATCTTAATGACGGATGGTACCTTAATGAATGTCAAAAGTATTGCAGAATGCTCCCATTTGAGCATTCTGCAATACTTTAGACCTGTATTAAGCGATAATTGGCTTGAAAACCAATTTTTGGTGTTTTAGAATGGTCGTTATAAACAGGTAACGGCCACCAAAATAAAAACGGACACAACAATTAGGTCCGTTTTTAAGGTAAATTAACGCTGTTTTGGGGGTGTCAGAAACGCAAAAAAGAAGAGGACGCATTTTAGTGTGGCTAAAAACGTTACCCAACCCGCACTTTTTTATCAACGACCAGAATGCGTCCTCTGCTAAAACCCAGTTTTGGAACCCTCGATTTTCCGTTTTTCTTCATCAATGTGTCCTATATTTGAAGATGCCATCGAACAAGAGGACGGGTCCTCCTCTGACAGTAGCTCAAATCATCTAAGAAGATTTACCAAAACTTTTGCGTGATTAACTCCATAATTTGAAGATATCGTTGGTCACTAGGAGGATTCGTCCTCCTCTGAACAAAGCTCAAAATTCTATAAGTAGTCATCACCTGAAATTAAATATTTCAATTTAATCGGAGGGTCGTATCCTCTTTGCTTTCTATATTTTAATCAAGACATAATCAACTTCTGTGTGATTAAGCATAAACACTTGAAGGAGGATTCGTCCTCCCCTGAACATGGCTCAGACTCTGGGATTTTTTTGTCAAACAAACATACACAACTTGTTTATGACAACTGTTTAAAATAAGAAGATATCGCTGTACACTAGGAGGACGAGTCCTCCTCTGAACATAAATCAAAATTCAAAAAGCAGTCGTCATCTGAAATTTTATGTTTCAATTTGATAGGAGGACCGCATCCTCTTTTTTTCTTTTTTTTTTTTTTTTTTTTTGGGGGGGGGGGGGGGGTAAAGACATAATCAAAGCCAAACTTCTGCGTGTTTAAGCATAAACAATAAAACTATGAATTTTGAAGGAGGATTCGTCCTCCTCTGAATATGGCTCACTTGGATTCTTTATCAAACAAAAATGCAAAACTTCTCCTGTCACTTTCTTAAATTATACATGAAGATATCGCTGAACGCTAGGAGGGCGAGTCCTCCTCTGAGCATAGCTCAAACTTCTAAAATTAGTCGTCACTGGAATTTTATATTTCAATATGAAAGGAGGATCGCTTTCTCTTTGCTTTCTAATTTTTAAACAATACATAATCAGCTTCTGCGTGATTAAGCATAAACACTTGAAGGAGGACTCGTCCTCCTCTGAATATGGCTCAGACTCTGGGATATTTTTTATCAAACAAACATGTACAACTTCTTTATGACAACTGTTTAAAATATGAAGATATCGCTGAACACTAGGAGGACGAGTCCTCCTCTGAATATGGCTCAAAATTCTCAAAGTAGTCGTAACCTGGAATTTTATGCTTCAATTTGATAGGAGGACTGCGTCCTCCTTGCTTTTTTATTATTTTTCTTTCAAAGACATAATCAAAGCCAAACTGAAGGAGGATTCGTCCTCCTCTGAATATGGCTCACTTGGAGTTTTTATCAATCAAAAATGCAAAACTTTTTCCTGTCACTTTCTTAAAATATATATGAAGATATCGCTGAACAATAGGAGGACGAGTCCTCCTCTGAACATAGCTCAAAATTCTTAAAGAAGTCTTCACCTGGAATTTTATATTTCAATTGGATAGGATGGCCGCATCCTCTTTTTATAATTTTTAAAAGACATAATCAAAGCCGAACTTCTGCATGTTTAAGCATAAACAATAAAACTCTTGAGTTTTGAAGGAGGACTCGTCCTCCTCTGAATATGACTCACTGTGATTTTTATCAAACAAAAATGCAAAACTCCTTCGTGACAGCTTCTTAGAATACGAACATATCACTAGAAGGACTCGTCCTCAGCTCAAATTCTAAAAGATTTAATCATTTTGAAAATTTTCATTTGCACTGCATATCTGACCCATGTTTATTAACCCATATGTAGCCTAGTGTCCTTTTTGTGGGACATCAGCAAACAGTGCAAAACCAGATCAGATGCCACAAAACGCGGCATTTGATCAGGTTCTCCACTGTTTGCTTACAGAAGTTTCTTTTAAAATTTGAATAAAAATGAAAAATACCACCCAACTATGGCATGTCAGGCGTTGCAATATTGTATGTAGAAATATATGTGTTGTATATCGAAATATTTATGGGCTAAAACATATATTTGTTGACTAAAAAAAATATTTATGTGCTAAAAAGAATATTTGTGGACATAAAAATATATTTGTGGACATAAAAATGTATTCGTGGACTAAAAAATATATTTGTGGACATAAAAATATATTTGTGGACATAAAAATATATTTATGGACATAAAAATATATTTGTGGATATAAAAATATATTTGTGGACATAAAAATATATTTGTGAACTAAAAAATATTTTTATGGACTAAAATATATATATATTGTGTGTAAGAAATATTTGTTGTGTAAAAAAAATATGTGTTGTGTAAAAAAATATGTGTTGTGTAAAAAATATGTGTTGTGTAAAAAAATTATTTATGCTCTAAAATATATATTTGTTGTCTATAAAAAATATATGTTGGGTAAAATTAGCATTGTGGGATACTAGCTATTTCCTTAACGGTCGTGTGACTGTTTCACTGACGATGCTAATACGGCTATCTCACGAGTTCCTCGATGTTCGCAAATGAACACGGCAGCCGCATGACAGTCGTGAGGTAGCCCCGCAAACTTGCAAGACTGTCACAAGGCAGTTTCACAGAAATTGTGAAACATAGGGCTACGTTACGATGTCTTATGAGATTTGTGAGTTCATCGTGCGTTTCGTCATAAATTTTCAAGTACTTTCTTTCCCATGAGTTTTGGGCACTCAAAAGCAGCGTCTCCTGAAGAATGCTTTGAGTATTCACAACATATGTTGGTTTTGGTGCCTAGAATTTATAACGGTTTATTTGAGTAGCAATAACACGTTTGGTAGGAAAATAAGAAAATATTTGATAACGCACTCATCTACATGCCTGTAAAAAGAGAATCAATGAGCAGGAACAAAAGAAAACCCAACTTATGCCCATCTATCTAAATTTGAACCGATCCGAAGTGCTCAAAACAATTAAATAAATCTTGGTTCTCCCTACTCATCGATCTCTCTTTACACGGCATACCTTTCTTATGTGGGACCATCGCCTTCTCTAGTTGATGATGGGGAGATGACCAGAACACCACTAAAACGGACCATCATCGGCCCGCCAGCGTTTCGCTGACGTGCCGATGATGACCCAACAGTGAATGCTGGCTTGGTAGCTGTGTTAAATTTATGGGAATTTGACCAGTATTGATAGGAAACCCTATATTTTTGTGTTTTTCAGGGGTGTCCGGACCCCCTATCCCCCTCTGTAAACGCACAAGATTCTATGTACAAAGTGAGCTAGGTTAGGTCGCGGCACTCATTGAAACATGAAGCGCTCGTCTAGCTTTGCGTCTTTTGTAACTGAACCTGACCGAATCAGGCCCAAAAAATGGTCAATTAGCTTATTTTTGTGGATTTAATGTTTGTAGTATGTACATGATCATATAAATGCAGACTGAGCCATCAGTTTCGGCATGTTAGGCCACGACGCTCATTGAAACGTGGCGTGTGAGTCTGTATAGTGCTAAAGTACATTGTCATAACTAATGTGATTTCTCACATGGACCAACACAACCAATCGTACGATCTACAGCATGGGTTTGTTTGCAGTTTGTGATTGTGGTATTTCCTGATCATACTCACTATTTTGATGCAACCGCTCATGTGAGACCCAGCTTGTGATTCTCACAGAAGACCTCATGAGGAATTCTTTAGCAGGCAGCCAAATAGACATTGTCCTGCCGGAATATCAATACTTAACTTAAGTCTTGCTTAACTTTAAGGAGGCATTGTAATTCCGGGCCCAGGGTCCGGAATTACAATGCCTCCTTAAAGTTAAGGAAGGCTTAAGTTAAGTATTGATTTATCAGGATGCGAAAAATAAAGTTTCAAACTGATTAAAATCAAGAGAGTTTCATTTTTCTGAAGGTCACAATGATATCTTTGACTGACCACAAGTACCGCATTGATCCAGGCAATTTATTTAGCTTTTAATATAGGAAGTTGAAATATCAATACTTAACTTAAGTCTTCCTTAACTTTAAGGAGGCATTGTAATTCCAGGCCCTGAACTCAACTTTATCTGAAACCATATCTCAAAGTTACGCTTTCAATGACTCAAGAAGCATTTTTGCTATGATTAATATAGAACTATGGTACTCTGAGCTTCAATTCTAAATTTTGACAAGTTTTGACCACCATTTTAAATGTTGGTCAAAACTTGTCATGATTTAGAATTGAAGCATACATTTAATAAAACATTCGGAATGTTTCTCCGTCATACCTTTTCTCCTTAGTGCCTCAATCTGTTGATCATGCATCCAGCTACAACTAACGTAATTCTCACAATCTCCGGCCTATTGCTACAAGAACAAATCTTTACTATAACTCCTTTCTGCCATCTGTAATTAGGGACTGGAATGAACTACCTGTCGTAGTCAGACAACTAGATAGTGTTTGCTCCTTTAAAAAACTACCTCAACAGAGATTTTACTCCAGTTCATAAATACTAATTTACAGGCAATCGGAAATCACAAATCTTACACACACGTTTACGAACAAACTGTGGCTCATTAAATAATGATCTGTTCCTTAAAAACATATCTGAATCTCCATTATGCAGTTGTGGTAGCGTTGAAAACACTCAACATTTCTTCTTAAGATGCCCTCGATACATTGAACACAGAACATTGCTCCTTAACGAGGTCTCCAAGCAACAGCCAGTTTCTCTCAATTTGCTACTATATGGAAGTACTTCACTACCATATGAAACCAATGTTGTCATCTTTCAAATGGTACATAAGTACATATCAGACACTAAGCGTTTTACTTAATATCCATCTCAATTGCTCTAAGCCTCAGGACACAATAAGAGTGAAGATGTAGTATGTGACGATATCCACTATTGCAATTTGCCTATCGCATATAGGCCTAGCCTGGTATCGGTGTTCCCCTCCTTCCTCTCCAACCAACACTTGCACATCCTATTTTTCATTTATTATCAAAGCTTATGTATTGTCAATGCTAACAAATATGCTTAAATCTGAGTCCTGCTAAATACATTGGATAGTTCAAGTGTTTGTTTAAGACTTGAATCATTTAATCATAAATTCCACCCGTTGACTTGCACCACTGCATGCTGAAAGGGACATACTCAATAAGCACCTATACTTGCTAGCATTGATTGACTTCTATGTTATAATGTACAGTTTTCGATATGATCTGCCTTCCACTTACATCTTACTTCGCATTGGAGAAGAACTATATAAGCTACATGCTTCCGTTCTTATCCTCATCTTATTGTTTCAATTTGTATTTACCATGTACAAATTAATTTGAATAAAATATGTTTAAACCAAACATTCGGAATCTTTTAAATATGAGATTATGATATTTTGTTTGTTTTGATTCTTTACGACGCTGTCAACAACTTTCAGTCATGTCGAGATGGGTCTTCCTGGGTTGAGCCAGTTCTTAGCTGCAGTTAAAAGGCTTTCAAATGCCCTTTCACAAAAAAGTAGAGAAAGAGAAGGGATAAAAGTTTTGAAACTTCATGAGCGAAAAAGTAATGATTTTGGATGTAAAACAGTAGGGATAGAAGGGCTTTTTCAAACACATAATTCATAAAAAAGAGTCAGTAATTAGGATGTCAAGTGCCCTTCATCAAGAAAGAAGGGCATGAAAATGACTATACTATGTTAAAATATGCTAAAGTTCGTTAAACCCGTCCATAGGAGGGGATCATGCGGTATAATGTGGTATCCTGTTCAATGTGGTACATGATCAGACTGACCCTGTGGTTGAGTCATTTCCTAGTCATATTCACTTTTTGGTGCTTTCTTGCACATCAGATAACGATATCAGAGATTTTACCCAGGGATAGAAAATCTTATCTTACCCATGCGTCAGAGGGGGGGGGGGGGGGGGGGGTACTCTGATATTTTCATTCATACGTAGGCTCGTTTTTCTTTTTTTTTTTTTTTTTTGGGGGGGGGGGGTCAGAAAAAATTGGGGTCTGATTATTTTGTGGATATTTTTTGGGTCATCACAAATTGGACTATATTTAGGGGTCATTTCTATGCATTTAAGGATCTTTTCCTAAGGCTAAGATACAGAATGGGGGATATTTTGGGGGGTTGCTAAAATTTCAAATATTTTTTGGATGCTTGAAATTACTGGTATTTTTAGGGTGAACGGTAGATGCTGGCACGGGCCTACTTATGAAGATTAAATGAGAGTTCACCCCCCCCCCCTCCCCCGCGGCCCATGCTATCTTACCCACCTGAGGGCTACATACATGTACATTGATTGTATTGGATCTTTTGCACATGGTCGTCAAGTAACGTCATTGTTATTATGTTAGCGTCACGTCATTATGTAAAATTGCATCTCTAGCGTAGTCAGGGGCTTCTGGAAGCATATTTTAAAATCAAATAATAATAACAATATTAACAGTGGTGAGGTTAGGTGAGAAAAACCCCAGCGTAGGATCACTGTTTATCATTACTCGGCAAGCTTCGTGATGCAACACGGTGATCTTCAGGATGGATTATAAGAATCCGTCATGAGTGTGAGGTTGGGATAGACAAATCTGTTCCGAGGATCACCAATTGGAATTAATCACGAGGCTTGCCAAGTGATGGCGAATGGTGATGCCGAGGTACAGCAGTTTTCTATCCCATTCTCACACAATTAATGGATTTTTTTTTTTTTGCTCACCATCAAAGTAAATAAGGGTGCAAAGATCAGGAATCGATACAATCAAGTACCACACCTGACCCAGAATACCAATGGGAAAGCGACAGACTCACAGTTAGACGGTAAAGCAAAAGGGGATCCAAGAAGTTCATGAATAAGCTGAGATGGGACATAAGATGATGACGTCACTTTAACATAACAATGACGTGACTTGACTGTCATGTGCGTATGTTCACTACATACCCGACACAACCTATGTAGAGAACCCTTAGGTGACAGCCTGGGTAAGATGTGCAAGTATTTTCTACCCTACCCTCACACTCAAAATGGATTCTTATAATATAAAAGGATGGGTAAGGTGTAGAAAATATTGGGGATAAAGCAGTTACAATGCGACGTGACGTGCTCCTTACTAACCCACAACAGCCATTAGGTGTAATAAAATATGCAAATTATCTAGGATAACAGATATAACAGCCGCAACAAATGTAGACCACAGCTAAAAAAAAATCCTGTGCCATGATCGGGAACTGAATCTTGACTACAATGCTCTTACCAACTAGCCAAAATGTTGATTTTCAGAAGCAGGTGTCAGAGATTAGAGTTATGCAAAAACAAAACAATTACTTGAGGTGAGAGTGCTGGCCTATAAAAATGGCTGTATGGCGTGGAGTGCAAGACAGGGTATATCCATTAAGCACATTTGCGTTATACAACAAAAAGGCTACGTCACTACTATATCAGATCGAAAATGTACGGTAGGGCGGGGCAATGTACGGAGTGTGGGTAGTTTCAATATGTAGATGCGGACTTGAGGTAGTGTAGACTAGGATGTGGCAAGTATATTACAGTAGGGTAGGGGTGGATGGGGTTGGTTTGGTTGGGATTGCAAATTAAAACGTAAATCAACAGAGCCGATAGATGCTGTAAATATTTCGCCTCTAGCGAGATTCAAACCACGACCTCGACAACAACGCCTAGAACTACACCAGCAGGTATCTGAGTTTAATGTATCTGTCGCATGTACGTAAAATGTGAGTTTCAGTAGTGATTCGGTACTTTTTCTCAAGTGTTAATCTTACTTCATCCTGGTCCTTTGGTGGGACTCTGACGAGCATGCGCATTTCCCAGGCTTATCTGAGCCTTCATTGCACGACAACCCGACAGTACCGTAATCTCATGTTCTGGTTCGTAAAGAATTGCAATGAATTGAAGTATCCATAGGGCACCGCTGCACACACGACACATTCATACACGACCGTTGAGGAAATAGCTAATATCCCACAATGCTAATTTTACCCAACATATATTTTTTATAGACAACAAATATATATTTTAGAACATAAATATTTTTGCTACACAACACATATTTTTTATAGACAACAAATATTTTTTTATACACAATATATATACATATATATTTCAGTCCATAAATATATTTTTATGCCAACAAATATATTTTTATATCTACAAATATATTTTTAAGTCCACAAATATATTTTTATGTCCACAAATATATTTTTCTGTCCACAAATATATTTTTATGTCTACAAATATATTCTTATGTCCACAAATATATTTTTAGTACACAAATATATTTTTATGTCCACAAATATATTTTTATGTCCACAAATATATTTTTAGTACACAAATATATCTTTATGTCCACAAATATACTTTTATGTCCACAAATATTCTTTCTAGCACATAAATATATTTTTTAGTCCACAAATATATGTTTTAGCCCATAGATATTTCGATATACAACACATATATTTCCACATACAATATTGCAACGCTTGACATGCCATACCCAACAACCCAATTGATAAGGATTGGAAAATATTTTTGGTATAAATGGGTTAAGCTTCTCAAATTCTAACATCTACAAGAGGCCCAAAAATTCAACCTGCTGGATGAACTTTTGGGCCCTCTTGTACATGTAAGAAATTTTCGACCCAGTCAACAATTTTTCAGTAATGTTGGGGACCTTGGGGTTGGTCTTCCTGTGTTTAACATGTAAAGGAGATAAAAACCTAGACTCACCTGTCTCACTACAGGTTAGTAACAACAAACAACAAAACACAGATCACCAGTATTCTGTGACATTTAAAACACAGCCAGTGTATGGCTCCCCTAGGACCCTGCCTGGACCCGACTCATGAGATGATGTTGATAATATTTCTTTTGAATTTGGGTAAGAAGAATGTTGTAATTTTCAAGTTTCTATTAATATTATTAGCACGTTTGTGGGAGCACAGTGGCTCAGTGGTAGAGTGCTTGACTCGAGGCCGAGGGGCTGCGGGTTCGAGCCTCACCAGCGTCACTGCGTTGTGTCATTGAGCAAGAACATTAATCCTAGCTTAGTACTGGTACAACCCAGGAAGACCCGTCTCTTTATAACTAAAGATTGTTGATGGAACGTAAGAAATCAAACAAACAAACAAAGCACTTTCGCTATGTGAAATAACCACTTCACACATCTCTGTATCGTCAAATCCAGTGCTAAGAACCTTTTACATAACAAATAGACTACAGGGCATACAAGTCTAAATACAGACATACATATATTATTCGGTTATTGTGTCGGTGTGCCGCGGTTCCTGCGCACGAGGCATATATAGCACGCACGGCACACCCAGTTTTATGCACCCACTTTGGCTTCAAAAAAGGAATTCGGGCTGTATCCCGCCCTTATCCTACGCCTATCTGCGTTAAGTAAAGGTGTGGGGCATTAATTAGTTTGAATTTTGGTAATGCTCTAAAACAGGTTTCAATCTTGTGGGGATTGACGTGACAATTTCGTCTACACAGTGTCACCCCACTGTTCCTGGAAGTGTAAGTTTTTATTCCGCCTGGAAGGGCAAGGAGTTTTGTTATTGCCGCTCCCCCTAATGGTGAGCTGTACGCTGGTGTTTTTAAGGTAACATCATCCGGGCATCACTCCGCTTCTCCGTCCAGTCCTTGTATACATAAGCTCGCGGGCGGTGTTACTAAGACGCGGACATCGGTCTAGGAAGTTAGCTTCCCCTAGGGCAAGCTTTGGGAAATAAAATTTTGCCTCTTTTATTATGTTTCTTCTATTTTAGTTGCAGTTTTCGTCGAGCGGGTGGCGAGGAGTCGGTGTTCTTTTGTGATTAATGATCCCTTGAGAGATCTCACTTATTGCTCCTTAAAATTTTGAACTCCATTTCAAAAAATGGCCAGTCATCGTGTGATGGCCTATTTATTTAGGGGTTTTAAGCGGGGATAGGGGGCTTATTCCTAAGGGGAAGGGCGCCGCTCGGGTGTGGTAAGACTCAGAACATGTGTGTGTGTGTTCTGAGTTCTCCCAGCATCCTATCTTGAAATTTTGCTTGAGGCTTCCAAAAAATAATATACCTTCCGGGTTTCTCGTGTGAAACCAGTAGCATGGCCGTCACCTTCAGAGCAAGTTGTGGGAAGGTTTAGGGTTTAGGGTTTAGTTATTAGTGTTTTAGTGGTTAGTTATTGCGGTCGGCCATAAACTTCAACCAAAACATACATCAAATTCAGGTTTTGACCAAACCTTTATGCCGTTTATTCGCTGCCGAACAACGAGTGGGGTACCAAATATCGTGGGTGACCTACAGCGCGAAGTAAACTGTCCGTGAAATCTGTAGGGCTACCTATAGCGCGAGGCAAGCTCGTTTGCGAATTTAATTTTCACAAAGAAGGCGCCAATTTGCCCTGCCGCTTATATAAACGCAATAAGTATTAGCTTTTCAAAAAAGCTGGCGAAAGTGAAACGTCCCAAAGTCAAAACGTCCTTGATTGGCAAAGAGTGCGAGCGAACTTCACATCAGTAAACGTACTTATATTATTGTCATCCACATCTGATCACATAGTATTACTATGAATTCAGGCACTATCTTATGACGGTCATGACAAACAGGTTTTATGCCCCCAAAGGGAGGCATATAGTAATCAAACTGCCTGTCCTTAGTGTCCTAAGTGTTTGAGTGTTTATATCATATCCGGAGTATATCTCCTATATTATTTTAGATAGGAGTGCCAAAATTCGTGTCTTTATGCATTTAGGGTCATGGAGCGTCATGCACCTTTACCACTGCCATCAGATCTAGAAAAATCGTGTCACGAGCATAAATCCTAGAAATCCCAAATTTGGTTTGTGAACACATCTTGGGGTCACGGAGTCTGAACATATACAGTTAAGCGACCACTGTGACCTTGATTTTCTGGCATAAGTTTTAAGAAAAATGTGCTGTCTAGTGTTGTCAAATGATTTTCCATAAATGTGTCGCATGCTAGATACATTACCATAGCATACCATGCATAAGCTGGGTGCTTTCAAAAAATCAAGCAACATCCTCGCTGGAAGCATGTGTTAAATGGTCATAAATCACAGTTCAGATGTTAATAATCAAACTTAGAATAAATCTACATGTACAAGCTCTAGAAGTTCGAAATGGAAGCATGCAGTGGGCAAGAATACATACAATGAATAGGGCTAAGCGACCGCCAGCTTTTTTTTAAAAGCTAATACTTGTAAGTATCCTGGTGATGGGTTTTGCAGGTCTGCGAGAAGCGGAAGAGGTATTAATTAACCTCTCCCATCCCCTCGCTTCGCTGACAAGTTAGTAGTTAGGCATGATAAACGCGTCGCGACATTTACAAAATTCCAAAATTTCAATCTTCATCTGTGTTGAGCATCCATCCTATCCGTTGAATCCTATCCTGTTGGTCCACAATCCATCTATCGTTGATATTGCAGCTATGCCGTCACATCGACCGACACACCAACAGAAAGACCGGCTCAGATGCAGTTGCATGCCCTGAAGAGACTTTGAGTTAACCAGTTTACCAATTCCAAATATCAAAGAAAGAACTGCCATTAAGTTGCTCTAATACGCGCTATGGTTTGGTGGTTGGGGGTCGGGCATATGTGTGTGTGATGGCCGGGTGAGGCCATTATCTGGACAAATTGTTATTTTAAGGGGTAATACGTTAAATGATGCTCGAACCCGCGTTTTGCCAATTTGGGCTTATTTCTAAATTGGGGAGGAGTGTGGGGGGATGGGATCGCGCTAAATTACTGCTGAAAAAGAAGTTTGATTAATTTCAAATATCATGTACATGTAAAATACATGTAGTGAAATCATGCGCGTTAGTAGTCCGCGGACGCGAGATAAGGACAATTTTGTTATTTATGTTACTGATGTTTCTATTCTAAAGCCGCGCGTCACGTGGTTATTATATCATAAATATCAATCTAGGTGCTTGGGGAATTAATTTAATATCACCTATAGTTTAGTTTTTAAAGGTTATTTGACTTGTCCAGCCAAGCGTCTAATAGGATTATTAACTTCGCTTTAGTTGCTCCTTTTGGGAGCATCTTCCAATGCTCCCAAGCCTCGTGACATAAACAATTTTAGTCAATTTGTGTATCATGTTTGTTTTCGTATTTTTATTGTCATAGTGAAGACACCAGATCCAAATTAGTGTGAAGGTGTTCTCACTAACTTAGTTCTAGTGTGTTTGAATTATCCAGTATTCAAACGGTATTAATTTTGCAACGTATATCTTACATGTACATATTGTCAACGCTGAAATATATTGGATTAATACATGTATATAACAGTTTGCAGACCTAGTTTCCACATGCAGTCGGAATGTGGGTAGGTTGATAATAGGCATCTCACGCCACCCTGCGGTCTCTGCCACTGACCGCCAGATGGCGCCACCACTGACCGCCATATGGCGCCAGGTGCCTATGTAATTACAATTTGGAATTTGTTTGCTTTGAAATCTCTCTGTTTATCGCTTTTTGGTAAGTTCGTGCACGTTATTCGTTTAATTTTCCTACTTCAGTAGTCCTACAGGGTTGTTTTTCTTTTTTGTTTATTTAGTATTTGAACGTCTTTTACACCGCACAGGTCCATCATACGATGGGCCTGCTCGGTGTTCAAGCCATTTGCCAAAATTTAGTCAATTTGTATTGGCGGAGGGGGATGGTCGGTGGTAAATTGGATGAAGAAGTCTGGCTGGGGGTGAGGTAGGTATTCGCGTTGTCATTGTGTCGATTGTTATTAATAATAAAATATATGTTATATGTTTTGTTGTTTGATGTGTTGTTTGACCTAAGTGTAAGACAGTTTGTTTTTTGCGTTTAAGCAGTAAGGAGATTATCCAGTATCACCCCTTCGGCATGTCTCAATGCTGTGGTCTTTTATCTCAACTTTTATCTCTGCCCCTTCGCTCAGTGAGACTTCATAGGTCGGATGCACTCCCCCCTGCCCAACCTGTGTATGCGTGTGTCGGGCGATTCTCCAGGTCAACCTAAGACTGGCATATGCTTGGCACATAGCACGCAACTCGTGACATACGTCATTGTAGGCAATGATCGATTGGGCTCTTGGCCTGGGCTCACGAGAGCTTAGGTGGGAGCTAAATACAGACTGTTTTACTGGTTCTTTATATATGAGCCGCGACATGAGACTTCCAACAATATGAAATGTGCGACAAGCAAAGGCTCAGACCAGCCTGTGCATATGCACAGTCTGGTCAGAGCCTTTGCTAGTCACTTGAACATTCTATGCTTGTTAAACTACTGACAGAACATCAATTGGAGCTTCTAAGCTTAAAAGGAGGCAGCACAGGCTCGTCTGAGTCTACACTTTAAAAATGTATTGTTTCAGGCCCAACATTTTGCCGAACCTGATCCGGCTTCAAACTGTTCGTGTGCGCCAGAGATGGTAGCTGACAGTTGGCTGTCTCCTTTGATCTAATTTTCGCGTCAAACTGCCATTTAGTTGCCGCTTAGCGGTGTCCAATTGTATTGTCCAACTTGGGGAGAGAGAGTAGTGTTGAGGGTGGGGCAATAGCTGGAAATATATTTGTTGGGCTACAAATTTAAGAGGTACTCTGGTTGACAAAAAATATATCGTTTTGTTCCAGAAACGGTGCATGTTTTAACTTATGACAAATTGGTACGAAATGACTTGACCCTTTGTACACTGCTGATTTGACACAATAAATTTGGAATAGTCTATTGTATATGCCTTGGGATGGATTTTTCTTGGATATGTTTATCTTAACAAACAGTGTGGACCCTGAGAAGATGCGACATCTCATCTGGGTCCGTACTGCTTGTAAGTGTCTGTAAAAGTTTTATCGAATACAAGGGGCTAGCCAAATGTACATGTACTTTTCTTACGCATTTTCAACATAGAATTATGGATTATATCCCTCGAACCACAGTGTTGTAATCCATGCAATTATGCCACGTAAAAATAAAAATGAACGAAACCAAATCCAGGCCAAGCTGCGCGAAATTTACATGCATATTTATTAGCTCAAGGTTGTAAGTCTGATTGGACAATGTTATCGGCGGACAAAGCTGACAGAAAAATGGGTATTAAGCGTTTACTAGGTGCTTCGGAGTCATTTTGGTGCCACCAAAATATTTGAAAATGGTATGACTGTATTTGTTCTTAGAATTTAGTGTTTTAAAAATATGTGACCAGATAGCAATTAAGTAACTGAATATGACCAACTATACATACATACTCTACCATGATGCTTCTATATTACCCCGGATTTTACCTATGAAGGTCAAGATACGTCATTGCTACTCTGCTAGTACTAGCTACCGGCATATTTATGAAAAAAAAAAACTGTATTTGAACAAAATATGTGCGCCTTATTTATTACAATAATTAGTCGCCTCAAAATATTAACATTCCTTAATGAAAAAAAAAAAATCGGTAAAAAGAATATAGAGAGAAAAGAATCCAGTGCTTTAAAAAATGAAACAGATGTCCCATCCCAGAGCACTGATGGAAATTTATAAGAGCTGCTGTGAGCTAATATTTCTTTCATGTAAAATAACAACTACATTTGGACCGGTGACAGTTGCAGACATGATATGGAATTAAATCCAAGAAAAAATAAATACTGTCAGTAGTCCAACAAGTTACCGCCATGCTGAATATTTGAAATGTTGTACATGCATCTCATTTTGTTTGCTATTGTAAACCTGAGAATACAATACAATAAACTTGAAAAGTAAAATAAAAAAAAACTAAATGACAAAATGAAATAAGCTATATTTGCGTTCTTCGATCGTTGCTTTGGTGATCGAAATATTAGTGTTCCTCCCCTTGAAAAGACACGATCTGGTCGAAAATAATCAACAGCATAGATCTAAGGAAGGGAAGTAATAACCATCTTCTCCAGCGAAGATTTCGTCTACCATGCGCATCGCAACCATTGGTATGACAAAATGGTAATTACATGATATAAGTGTAAATTATTGTTTGGTTTGTGCGTCTGTACGGGAAGATAACCCACGAAATTGATTGCAAACTATATCCTTGCTCAATTTGTTCAATATTAAATAATGTTATGATAATTGCTAATCAGTAGCAACGGTTGAAGGGGTATTGGAATATCACTCAAAACAGACATAACTTTATTTTGGAATATAGTTCCAAGGCAACTCGCAAGTGGCAGACATTTGAAATACATTGTACTCGATTTATCAAAGAGATTTCCTGTCGTCTATAGATTATCTACTGCAATAAACAAAGGGATTAGTGAGGGAGGCCAGACAGATTATCGACGCGTGTCGCGATGCCTGATCGATAAATAATCACTGGGATCGATCAGGGAATTTATGGGCGTGGCCGTTTGTTTTCAAATTTGCACCACGCTATTATCAATGGACGATGGGTGTGGCCTTTCCCAAACTTTGCTGGTATTGGTCAGATATAATAATTATTATTATTGTGTTTCATTTGAAACAATAATGGGTTTCACAAAACGCTCGTTTATTGGATGGAGGGGGGGGGGGGGCGCCAACCTGTCCAATAACATTAATGACAATGTAGACCTGAATCAGGTGCTACAAAACGCAACTTATGTTCAAGTTATCGACTGTTTGCGCTATGAGTTTTGTATGAAACATTTGAATAATCAAAATAGCATCTAATCTTAAGGGAACGTCCAATTTGATGGTGGCGACTTTAATCATCTGCTGATAACCTATGAAAACAGTTTGGGCCCAGAATGCCGGTCGTGGTCTTAATTCAAACAGTTTGAACGCATGTAAAAATAATCATTAGCTAGTGCTGGCGTAGGCTGGCATAAATCTTCACCTGAAACCGTACTTATTAACATTATAGGTAATTGTAACTGTTTGTGTGTACGAGCAGCGAAGGCTCTAACGAGCCTGTGCATAAGCGCAGATTTGCCAGAGCCTTTGGTGTTCGACAATGCGATAGTGAGACCACCAATGTCATGTAAGCTTATGAGTTTATGAAGGGACTGACTGAAAAGCTGAAGCACCTGCTGAATTCAGCGAGTTGCGGATCAGCAGATGTATACTAAAAAGCTGAACTGCGGAATTGCTGAATATTAGTTTATTGCTGTGTTTTATTCACAATATTGGCCAAGCATGTTAAAACATTTAATTGTAATAATTGATTATTAATGCATTTGTAAATATGATGTTTTACGACCTAGCCGATGTTATTATTGTCATATGGAGCTCTGTGCAAACGATCAGAATAGAGGCATTGTACATGTACTACTGAATTATAGTTTAGTTGTCTTCATGTGGTACAATACCGGATGCAAGGGCCAGAAAAAAAAATATAATCGCATATGCGCAAAAGTCTCTTATATACGCCCATGCTAACACAATATCTGAATGTTGTTCTGAACCATCATGTACGTCCATTATTTGTTTATGCGACCAGCTAAGCTCTTGCTAGCCTGGACACCAAGCCAATGCTATCTATCTATCTATCTATCTATCTATCTATCTATCTATCTATCTATCTATCTATCTATCTATCTATCTATCTATCTATCTATCTATCTATCTATCTATCTATCTATCTATCTATCTATCTATCTATCTATCTATCTATCTATCTATCTATCTATCTATCTATCTATCTATCTATCTATCTATCTATCTATCTATCTATCTATCTATCTATTCTGTCTGTCTGTCTGTCTGTCTGTCTGTCACAATGTCGGACCAATATCGGTCCGCTAGCAAAACGCCATTCAAATGGCATTTCGTAGGCGGGCCGACCCTGGCCCGCTTTTTTATATAATGCGTAGATCAATTATTCTCTAGTCATTTCAGACATATAGTTGGTGATAAAAAGAGTCTTCTCGATGAGACGGTTCTTTTGAGCACCCAAAATCAACGTTAATTTAGAAAATACAATTTATCTATCTATTCTTCTTTAATTATTAATACTATCACAAAACACATTTTGGGTGTTAAGAAAGTGGTTTGGGATGGTTTAGAGGTGGTTTGGGGTGTATCCACGGACCCTGACAGGTCGTATCATTTCACAAAAATATTTCCTTTCGAGGTTAATCTTCCTTTTATAGGATAATAATAATAATAATAATAATAATAATAATAATAATAATAATAATAATAATAATAATAATAATAATAATAATAATAATAACAATAATAATAATAATAATGACAACAATAATCACAACACAACATAAATCCCGCACCACTTGTCCCATTTCCAAATTCGTGTTTCGTTTTTATATTTACTATACAGAGTTATCCCGCATTGCAAATGGCGACTTGCTGGATAATAATAATAATAATAATAATAATAATAATAATAATAATAACAACAACAATAATCACAACACAACATAAATCCCGCACCACTTGTCCCATTTCCAAATTTGTGTTTCGTTTTTATATTTACTATACAGAGTTATCCCGCATTGCAAATGGCGACTTGCTGGATTTGTATTTCATAACACAACAACAAGGTATTTTCGAACACTTACAATCATGATAACTTCTCATCAGGGTAATATGTCTGTACCTGTAGCCTGACATGGTAGAATATACTAGGGGTACGGATCCGTACCTCTAGCCTCCCAGGCTAGGGGTACGGATCCGTATCCCTAGCCTCCCAGGCTAGGGGTACGGATCCGTACCTCTAGCCACTGCCTAAATGTTAATATAACATTTCTACCTACTTCATTTATACGTAGAGCAGTGGCTCAGTGTTAGGAGTGCGTGCTGGACTTGAGACCGAAGGGTTGTGCGTTCGAGCCTCACCGGCGTCACTGCGTTGTGTCCTTAAGTAAGAAAATTAATCCTTGCTTAGTACTGGTTCAACACATGAAGACTCGTCCCGACATAACTTAAATTGCTGTCTTGGACGTAAATAATAAAATCAAAGAAACATTTATTCGTGAACAGTAGTAGCACGGATGTACAATATATACGTCCCTGGTAGCAGGCGTTGTTTTATTGCCCCCTTTGGAACTCTGGCTATTGTACCCAAAGGCAGACACTTATGACCAGAGCAGCCATTGTCCTTGGCAATTCACCATATCTACATTAATTGCTGGTTCCCGCTGTACAGGTGGTCAGTAATGGAAAAACAGGTAACCAGTACCCCCCCCCCCCCAATACCTGGAAATGGGGGGTTCTGGTTACCTGTATTTACATAACTGACCACCTGTAGACAGGGAACCAGCAATTAATGTAGATATGGTGAATAAAGGGTGGAATAAACTTCCCTCAGTGAGATGGTTCTTTTGAGTACCCACAACATATGTTATGAGTGCTCAAAAGAGCGCCGTCATGCGCTGATCCGGATCAGTATTTTTGATAAAAAGAAGTTAAAATAAATACTTACATTTGACTTGAAATTATCTAGATACTACACGAGTCTCCCTGTATATGAGGCTATCATTAATATGTCCTTCACTGCCTTCATCAGCAGAAACCAGATGTCAAGACATTCAGATAGATCAAAGGCGTTTCATATTTATATATCTAATGACACAATAATTAACTCGCTGCAAGGGGTGAAAGGAATTTAAGTGACAGGGTGGTCTGTTTTGTGTTCTTACGTAATGATGGGCATCTGGTTTTAACATATGAATGTCGAAAACGCCATGATGTAGAATTGCTTTAATATATTCAGTGGATAAAATATTGTGTTAATGAAAGGATTTCATGTGTATTTCGGAATTCTACTGCTTTATTTACTGTTTGCATGCTTGGTATTTTTCAATAATTTTGCCATCTGCTATTTTTCAAACGAAAGAAAAAAAATCGAGGAAACCACTAGCGTGTCTGACCGTTTTGGCCCATACAAAACTGATCTTGGTTTAAACTGTTTGCTAGGTAAGCAGTAGACCACAAAAGAAGTCATCAGCCGGTGCATTCTCTAGTAAAGTAAATCTAATTATGCAAGACGTATTTTGTTGTCTTATATTGATATAGCAGTATTCTGTGACCTGGGTCTCAGACCACAACTTTGCATCATCTCAGTCTAAACATGAAGTATGAAATTGTTAGCATCGTAGCTCAGTCGGTAGAGTGCAGAATTGGCGATAACAACAGGTAGGCCTCATTTTCTGCTACGCCTCTTTTTTTTAAAAAAAATATTTCATGCTCAAATCAACTGAGCATGAGTTTTCATGCTCAAAATAAAGTTAAAATGGCAACAGTTATTGTCATTTCAACAGTGATTAGCATAATAAAACAAAATTTGAGCCGTGGCATATGATTTACAACAATGTGCCATTTTGACTATGTTTGTGTTTATCTCTTACGCCACCTGTGAGTGGCCTGAGATGCAAAGTTTTCAATCAAGTTATGTTCTGTTCTGTTCTGGCAAGATAAGGATTAACTTTTGAGTTGATTAATTTAAATGCAGGAGTGGAGTATATAAGGAAACATTAGCCTCAGTTTTGGCACTTTCCGTCTGGCACTCAATCTGTGAAGATCTCCAGGTATCTCTAATTTGATTGGCTTATCTAATGTACTGTGAAAATGATTGACAGCTCTTATCAGCTCAGTGGCCATATGTTTTTGTCATAAGGGGTATTCTATCAAACACCACCAATTATAAGGAAATTTAGTCAAAACCTTAGCAATTAAATTTGAATTTTGAAAGAATTTTATTTTGGATATTTTTCTTTATATCGAAATTTTAGAAAAGCAGATCAGTGCTATTAATCATTGACTAGCAAAATAAATAAACAATTTAATAATATATTTTAATTTAATTTTGCTACAAGGACAACAATTTTATAAATCATTTAGTAGCAAAATAAAAATAAAGAAAAATAGATTATTATTTTTATATATATTTTACTTCTTAATGTTTTATTATAAACAATAAAAATATAAATAGAATTCTGATAAAATCTCATTAGAATTACATTTTTCTTATATTATACTGGTCCAAACTAAGATAACCACATAAATGTAATGATGCTTTATAAGTTACTGCCATTGAAAACAATTGAGGCCAGTCCTGTTTGTTTGGTGTCTAAACGTTCATAACTACTGTAATTACTCAAAGATAATTGGCATTTAGCTTACCATGACCCTACACGGTCCAAAGATCAGAAAACAACCTTTCATGAAGCAATTATCACCAATTCCATGGATGCACAGTCATCTTTTGTTTTCTTATTTTAGATTTATATTTGTTACATAATATTTGCAAAAAAATAAAAGAAAGTTTGGGATAAATCTTACAAAGTTTTATTTCGAAAACGGTGAAGGTCCAGATCAACTGTGCTTATCAGATCTCAAACTACATCTTAGGTAAAAATGCTGCAAATTATATATTTGATCAAATTTGGCAGAGATAAAGTGCATACAATAGCCTATACAGCATGATAATTATTGATAACTTTTTTGGCCAAAAAACAACTTAAAAAATGTATGAATATTAAAATAAAAAAACATATTCGAATATCATCTCCTAGACCAGATTAGGAAAGGTCTTATCTGGTCAATAGCTAAGCTCCGCCCACTGACCATCTCATACAGGTAATAATTTCTCTGCCGGGGGGGGGGGGGGGGTACAGAATCCCTGCCTTTAATTGACCTTATTAATTTTAATCTGTTTAACTACGTAATATTAGTTGGGCGGAGCTATAAAAACATTTTGTGGGACTGTTCACACTTCATTGGTCAGCGATAATCCTTCAGCAGATGGTATTTCATTCGTGTCAAATGGTCATTTGCGACTTTACTTACACTTTTTGACCAAGTAATTTTTAAACGGGGGGGGGGGGGGGAATAGAAATTTAACGTCTTTTTTTAAATTAAAGAACCCCCAGTATTATATGCTCTTCTCAAATTGCGCATTTGCGTGCAATCTTTATAATAAAAAATGTAAGCTGCTCTATTGTCTGTACGGAACCCCGAAAGGGACATTTTCTTTCTTTTATATACGGGAAAAGAAATTTAAACAAGAAAGCAGAATATGAATTAATAAATAAATGTCGTTTGTTCAACATAATTCCTGCCTCTTATTGGCTGAAATATATCGTTATATATTTTCAAACTACTTCAAAAGAAGAAGACTTTTTTTGAAGCATCAACAACAGTTCTTTGGTAAGAATTCAAATTCTGTTAGATTTGTGCGATTTTTTCTCTCGTCGGCCGTTAGTTGTCAAGCGAAGACTCCAATCAGACTGCGCTTCTAAAAAGCTGATCTGGGCCTTTGCTGATCGCACGTGTTTTTTGTTGTTGTAATTCTCGCTTTGTGGATATATTTAACTCAGATATCATAACGTTAGATATGTTAGGACTTGACACATAAGCCGTATGTGTCAAATGCTAACATATATAACGTTATGATATCTGAGTAAAATATATCCACAAAGCGAGAATTTCAACAACGGTCGCGTTACGTTTTTACACAAGGCCCTGACCCCGAGGTTATAAAAAATTTTCATGCTCAATACCTTTTCATGCACGAATCAAAGCTTAAATAGCGAAGTTTCGTGACTTAAAATAGTCAGTTGAAGTATGTATCGTTCTTATAAATTATAAAATACCGACTATTATGAAAAGGATAATTTCATGTTAAGCTGCGTTTGGGCATGAAAAATAATAATCTCGATGCCTGACATTATTAATTTTTATAACACTGTGGCTTGTGATGAAAACTTAATGTCGTATGTACATGTAATTTCATAATTTTTCTATTTTTATTCTTTTGATTAATGGGCAAACGCATAAGCACAATTCCTCTGTTAAACAACATAGTGGATGCATTTAACGGATCTAGAAGTCTATCTTTTAGTCTGAGACTTCATCAACACCCATACTCTATACTCTAGAGTTGCGAACATAGAATGCGAAGGCGAGTCTGCTTTTACGTACAGACTTGTCGTAGCCTTCATTGCTCAATGATGTAATACCAAAAATCTCGTGTGCAGGCCCAAATATTTATGTTCTATTAAAGATAGAAATATCAAACAGGTCCTGTTTTTCTTTAAACCCAAAAGAAGAATAGATGCGTTTCTGCTGAGTGGAACAGTTATCTGTCAATATTGCTTTCTCAGAAACATATGGTTTTTGCAAACACAATATTTTCAAGCTAAACGATTTTCCGACTTATATTTGTAGCATGTATGCGGAAACGCAGTTAAGGTTTGTTTAGGCATACAAATGTACTCTAGTTTCGTAGTTTGAGAGACCATAGATACAAAACCAGGCATATGAAAAGAAAGCGGTCCACGATCAACGCTTCAGTAGTTTTACGAAGCAAGGACAAAAAATAAAAAAAAATAAATGAACAACATAATTGAGCCGCGGCATGTGATTTCCGACGATGTGTGGCATTTTGACAAGCGCAGACTCAGACGAGCCTGTGTAACCTCCTTTTAAGCATAGAAACTCCAAATGATGCTCAGTCAGTAGCCTAACACTCATAGAATATGCAAGCGACTAGCTAAGGCTCTGATCAGGCTGTGCGTTTGTGCAGGCTGATATGAGGCTCTGCCTGTCGCACATACCACATTGTTGGAAATTTCATGTCGCGGCTCATATATCAAACTTTGCTAGAATACATTTCAGCATGCGTTGCTTCCCATAACGTCTCATTTACTAATATATTATAAATCTCAACGACACCTTGCTAGTTTGGTTTGTTGTTTTACTCAACAGCTATGGGCATGTCGAGACGGTACACAAAAACAGAATCTCCAGTTCGGTTAATCAATATTTTGCTCACGTTTTCTTATGGAACCCCATCCTCAACAAAATGGTTTAAAACACTTTTCAAGCCACCCCAGGTCAACAAAGAGACGGAAGTCTTTTCAATCAATGCTGAAAAACGTAAGCATTCATCTCCTGACATGGTTTCAATTGTCGTTCAGTGCTGCTCATATAAGTCGTTTAACAGACAAGAAAATAGTATCTCAGTCAAAACAGCACCCAACAAGGTTTAAAATGAGATTCAACCTTTGTCCTAATAAGAAAAGAATAACAACTATTCTTACTTGGTCAATATTCCTACTTTGCGCAGAGACCATTCTAGAATGGCTGTACGCAAAGTAAGTATCCCTACTTTGCGCAAACAAATGGGAAATCTTACTTTGCGCAGAGCCATTCTAGAATGGTATCGATTCCTTCTTTGCGCAGAACATAGATAAGAATCTCTGTGTAGTCCAATATGGGTCTAAACTGTTTGCAAGCGACAAAAGTCGCCGCTAGTAGAGTTAAAATGTGTTTTAGAGGGGCGCCAGTTCATAATGTTTTGGTACTTGAGCCCTGACTTGAGCCACTTTTGAAACTTGCATGTACAGCATCTAGTTGGACTAGAGGCCTGCATATCGTCCTCATCTACGTCCCTTTATTAGGTATATGAGCTGCAATGACATCATATGCCCTGAGAAAGAAACTGTATGAGAATAAAAATGTAGGCCCTAGTGATAGTCTTACCAATCAATTTAGACATGTGTTTTGGGTGCTCAAACGAACCTTCTCAATGAGACAGTTCTTTGCAGTACCCACAACAATGTTTCAGTTGGATGTGACAAACCTTTTATTCAGTTTTGTATTGGCGATAATGATTAATCCATTTTTGCATTGAGGTTCATGAAAATGGATAAATTAATGTTAAATCAAAACCTAAGCATATAACTCCACTAGATAGCTGCGTCCGCATGCTTAAAATATATATCTTAACTGTAACATTCCTATGCCGCAAATGCACAATCCAACGGCTACGGCTGTTCGGCAAACGGCAATAGTTGATAGCTCGTTCCCGATTGTGAAATCAGCTTATTTCAGTTGTTTTAAGAAACAAAAGAGTCATTAGAAAACGCAATGCAGCTATCTAGTAGGTCTAGAAGTGTTAATTTTTGCCTGAATCATCATCAACGTCTTTACTATATGTATGCGAGCAACGAATCCCCTGAAGAGACTGTGCGGGTGCGAGGGCGTGCAAGCTCGTCTGCGCGTTCACTACAAGTATTCACACATGAAAAACGTACCAACATTTTATGAACTGGCTCATTAATTTTCAAAATTTTAATCCACTGTCTGTTAACTCCTTAACGCGTACTTTTGCAAATAGTTGGCAATCCGAATCGAAAAAAGATGCATATTTTTGGTTTTGTTGGCATTTTTTAGTACATTTGTTAGACCACTTTTAACAGAATATTTAGCATGTGTACAAAGCCATAGGGGTGGATGCCAAGTCTGTATTTGCATATGAAGGCCAGAAATTAGGTCAAAGGTCATTGAGTGCAAAAATCAGAAAATAGGTGCTACTGGAAAACAACTTTATCTTTTTATATGTAAAAACATTTCATTTCAAGCCAAATTTTGTATGCTTATATTTATAAGTCTGAAAAACATTGAAAAAATGTTTTTTATAACTGAATGTTAATATGTCGACTTAAAATGGGGTCAAAGGTCATCAAGTTCAATAATTGGAGCATTTTTACAAACTGTGTTTCATTTTTTCTCTGGTCCAACAACAAGATGCTTATTAAACTCTAAAAGGATAGAAGTCTTTCAGGAGGCTTAAATTAACATGTTTATTATTAAAAAAAACCCGTTGGAAGCATCCTTTTATGGATTTTACAAAGACAAACATCGTAAGTTTTGTGCAATTCTGACGGAAATTCTCCCTCAATTGGGCTAAATTGAGATATATGGGCTACTTTGAGAGTTTGCTGCACCTCTCAGAAAGTAAAACTATTTTCAGTTTGGGACATGTCTTGGGGCCTAAGAAGCCCATAATTTAATAACTTTTCTGTGGTCATTTTCCTATAAAACACATGTAATCAACGTTACCCTACTGGCATAGAAAATAACAGTACACACAGTACAAGGCTAATGTTGATTTATTTTAATAGTATTAGAGAAACATTTTAAGCATTAAATGTTTAAACTAGACATGAAAATCAATTGGATACATCTGTGATATGTATTTCTGCTCGTCAGCGATACGTATGTTACATTTTATACTAAATTGCAGCTACTGACTTTACAAATTACATGTATTAGAATAAACCATAATGCCTGACCTGAAATATGCATGATGTTGATCTATATTCTATTTGAAAATGTTCATTTTCATATATTTGAAGTTGTTTATAACTTTTAACTTGCAATGAAGTGAAATCAAGTAAATATTTAAATATGCTAATTAGTATGTAATTTGTATTTGCTCCTGCATGTAACGCATAGCTGCTTACAGATTCATTTTTTCTATTATTTACATTGCATTTGAATTGGCAAAATATATTTCATAATGAAATCAAATTATAACTTTATTAACAATAAACAATGGATCTTAAATTGATGCACATATATTAATGAGGTAACGTAGGTAACAAAAGGTGCCTTACATAAACGGTTAAAGGTAGTAAGGCTTATATAAAATTTGGGTCTGCTCTCCACAATTCGTTTTAATACATATACTACACACATTTTATTCTATATAAGACTTAATTTAAAACAGTGCTATTTGTTGGTCTGCACTATGTGAATGTGGCATTTCCTGATCTTACTCAATTACTTTTGGTAATTTGCTTGGTTTTTTTACATTCATATTGCAGTTTTCAGATTTCTACCAATGGTACATAAAGATAAACATGCAATCTACATCATGATTTAAATATTGACTTAATATCAATAATTTACTTAAAATAGCATAGCAATATTTCATACATCTAGTGGCATGGCAGGAATTAAGGCAGGGGTAGTGCTGAGTGTCTTCTATATCAGGTATGGGTTTTTGAAGATTGCAAATATAACATTGTAGTACAGAACCAGCTTGGTTTATGTCCAAATATAGGATGTTACATAGATCTAGAATAAAAGATTTTCCTTGTATGCTGAATTATTTTAATTTTCACTTTTCACTGTCGACAATTACATTATAGAATTAATTTATCATCTGTCCCCATTAAAATCTTCTATGTTTTGTTGAACGAGATTTCATATCATATTGTAACGATGATTGTCTTATTATATTCTGCAGCAATTCTGATAGAAACTATTCTGCTTGTTAATTATCTTAGACTTAGGTTGGTTGACGCAAGGTTACCTGAGCCATGTAGCAGTCTTGTAAAGCATCTGAACATATTTCATGGTAACATAAACAACAAATCTTTGGAACATTAGTGATACTTTATTTTAAAGACCAGTTAACTGTTTTATTTTTAAACATAAAACAAAAACATGACTCCCAAAATTCACTAGTATGATTTGCATCTCTGAAACTCACATATTAAACTGAATGTTGAAAAAGTAGTGTCACACGCAGCTGATTTCTCTGCTTTTCTTATTCACATGGTAGTTTGTTTATAGTTTTGTTTATGCACTATTTGATTTTGTTGAGCTATTTGTAACCCTAGTACATGTTTTATATATGTCCTATGAAAAGTGAGTTGTGGTCTGTTTGTTGGTTTTAAAAGGTTTACTAGATTAGGCTTATTGTGATAGTCTTAAATATATATGCAAAACTATTGAAAATGAACAACATTGCTGACAACAGCTTGCAGAAAGCATTTTAAGCGTAAACGTGCTCGCTCTTGTACCTATATTCTTGTAGATATTTGTGAAGACTAACACTGTTTGAGGACTGTCTTGTATATAGTGAAAAGAAAGTAGTTCAGTTTTACTTCAAGAGTAATGCCATATTAAAACTACACATTTCGAGTATGTTACCAGTTACAAGTGCTATTCATTCTGATATATTGCACTTGTATCTACGAGCAGTAGATGTATACATTAATGTAAGTTACCTACCCTATATGCAATCAATCCCTGTCTTAGCAAATTGGCATGGATAACAGATAGATTCTACACTAGAACAGGCGAGTTAACTACCTTAGGATCTTATATACATCAAGCAAATCGGAGATGTTAAACCAATGGATTATGCTAGTAAATGTACATATTAGATAGCCATTTCAAAACATATTTACTCAAAATACTAGGAAATGACCCCAAACTTATGGAAAACTATGAACACAATCAAATCATCAGGTGCTCCAATATGGTGAATGCCTGTTTTCCCAAGAAGTCACCAGACATCTGTTTTGGGGAAATTTAATTTGGAATAAAACTTGCATTGGCATTTTACAGTAAAAAAGAATAACATAAAGAAACCTTTGCCAACAACCTCATAGCATTTGATCTCTATCATCATTGCAAAAAATAATAAGCAAAATATGTTTAATAATTATACTTAAAATTGAATTTATCGACACTGAAACAATTACAATGTATAAAAAGTTGTGCTGTGAAAGACATAGATATATATTTTATGGTATCTTAAAATCAGAGGTTACCTTTAATATCATATCTATACTGCTTCTATATATGGAAGATTATGTTTACTCAAGCAGCCTGATTTCAAAGAAATGCTGCTTTTGAATCCACATTATTTCATTAATATGTGCAAATGAAAGGACACTCCTACAATTAAATGTTTAAAGTTATATGGAGGATTACCCTTAATGTCAGGGCTATTTCCATAATATACCCCACAAAAAGTTAGCAATGTTTTCGCTGGATGGTCATTATTATACCCCCCGCAAACTTTGTTTGTAGGGGGTATACTGTTTTCACGTCCGTCCGTCCGTCCATCCGTGCGTGCGTGCGTGCGTCCGTCCGTAACGTTTTGTTTCCTTAATAACTCGAAGAGTCATAGCTGGATTTTCATCAAACCTTGCAAACATGTTCATATATGCAAGACAAATACTTTAGACAAAAAAGTAAGGGCTAGGGGGCAATTGTATTAGAGTTATTTTCCTTTGTAGTTCTAAATGGCTTTTAATATAGTGCTTTATGCTTGTGCTATTATAGGCCATACACGGGCCGATCAACTCCTACCACAGCTTTTGATGGAACAATTTGATACTTTTCCTATACAATGTAGACACATTTAACATATGCTTGAAGGAGTTTGGTTCAGAAAAAATATTTTTGACAAAATGACAGCTGTGAGAACTTAGACAATTTTTCCCTAATAAGGCTTTTGTATATGCATAGATGGTGCCTTCATGGGCCGATCAACTCCTACCACAGCTTTTGATGGAACAATTTGATACTTTGCCTATACAATGTAGACACATTGAACATATGCATGAAGGATCAACTCCTACCACAGCTTTTGATGAAGCAATTTGATACTTTGTCAATACAATGTAGACACTGAACATATGCATGAAGGAGTTTATAATTTTTGTTGAACTCAGACACTTATTCCTTTATATGGCTTTTGTATATGCATGGATGGTGCCTTTATGGGCCGATCAACTCCTACTACAGCTTTGATGGAGCAATTTGATACTTTGCCGATACATTGTAGACACATTGAACATATGCATGAAGGAGTTTATAATTTTTGTTTGCACAAATTCTACTGAAATCTTCTATTCAGAACTAAGGTCTTCTTGTTCGAACTATAACTTGCCAAGTTTTTTCACTGACTCTTACTGTGCGGGGGGTATCTAAGAAGCATTGCTTATTGACTTTTTTCATTAGAAATGAACCTGTATAATAGCTTTATGTTATGTATGTTACCATCTGCTAACAGGCCGATGTGAAGACCAATGTGAGGATATATTCCTTCCAGTATATGGTATTTACCATATTCTATCATAGTTTCAACACGCCTGATGTTTTATGAAAGGAGGCTTGGTCTTTGTGTTTTCATGAAGCTATGCTTAGTATATGCAATTAGCAGGTAGTGGCCTTGTAAAAAGTGTTTTACAATTACTCATAGATGGGAAAAAACACAACAAATGTGTGAAATGAGAAAAGAAATATATGTTAGTCCTATAAGCATGAGATCATGGCCAAGTCCTCCATGAAAGCTGTAGCTAGGAACACATACCTTTGAGAAATGACTCAATTTCAGATGGTAAAATGTAACATAAGTAACAACTTAAACACATCTTATGTATAAAAGGATAGATAATTGAATAAAATGACATATTCATACAAAGCATTAAGCAAAAAAAAATTCTTTAAGATGAAATGGTTATAATTAGTTGTATTACATTTTAATTGATTTTATACAGTAACGTACTTTACATGCCTATTATGAATATATGACAGCGGGAAGCTTGGTAAATCATTGCTTTCCAAACATGATAGACACACACCTAGCAGGATAGCAATAAAAAAAACTTCCACTAGGATAGAAGGGAACTTAAAATTTGAGTTTTGCCCCTATATAAATAAAATATTGCTACAATTTTCACCGATTTTGCACTTAAATGACCTTTGATCCAAACACACATCATGCCTTGATGATGTTGTTTGTTTCTATAGCATGGCTGTATTATCCAAAAGAGATTTTGCACTACTTTGAATCATAAATTTGGATAGTTAATTGATAAAAACGCTAAAATCTGACATATAAATAAGAATTTGCACTCAGTTGACCTTTGACCTAATTCTGGGACTTTGGGGCATTTCCAGACTTGGCATCCACTCCTATCCTTCTTAAAACACATCAAGATACACTTTGAGCATGGATGCCAAAATGTACTCAAAAATGCCAACAGAATTTTTTTTTTCAGGCTCTGGATGGCCAACTAAAACAGTGAAGAGCCAGGTGAAATTCTGCTTATGTGACATATCATCAGGGTTACCACTGTTTGTAAAGACAACCTGATTTTCAGATAAAGAAAATAGTAAAATTGTTTTAATTTATACACTGCCAGACAAGCTCATGACAGGCACGCGACATCCAATAAACACTCAATAGATCAATAATCGATGACTATAAATATTGATAATCGTTCACACGCTTTGATAATCCAATTATCGCTGTTGTTGAGTTGAGTGGATTACAGCCGAGAAGTGACAATTATGACCGAAAATAGTAGATTCTGAGGAGACGTTACAATTGATATTCACTTAATGCAATGTTGTAAACTGGAATACAATATTAATAAAGAATAAAGGCGAGGTCTGCTGACAACCGGTTGTCACCAGACTTTTTGGTCTGCTGACAACCGGTTGTCACCAGCAAAATGTCTGGTGACAACCGGTTGTCACCAGCAAAAAGTCTGCCGACAACCAGCTGTATATTTTTCAATAAAAATGTAAACCCTAATCAACAATATTGGACATTTAATGATATACGCTGCTGTAAATTGTTTTTCTATACATATGTATATATATAGAGATTTTTATACAAAAAAAAAATATACATTCGTGTATATGAGTTTCAATTATACAATGTTTGCATATGGTAATTATTGGTAAATTCAGAGTTCTTACTAGGATTTTGAAAATAGGAGTAAAAATGCTGTTTGCCAGAAAAATTTTGAGTTTAACCATACTTTTCTTTAGTCACTTTTGAAAAAGTTGGAGTCAGAATCAAAAAGTTGGAGTAAAATAATCCAGATTTGGAGTTAGTGAGAACTGTGTAAATTGACTAATCATGATTAAAGGTACTATTCTTTTAACTCTTATAAAATGGAACCTTCCAGTTGGTTATCTGGACTCTATTATACTTAGAAAAACAATTGAAGGATATTTAGATTCAGTCCCATCTCTAACATCCAATACAATAAAAACTTTACTAATTACGCATGCATTTCATAGTTCCAGACATCTGCAATCAAAATGGATGCTTTATTTTGGTCACGCTTCAATGGTTTAAAGCTGCATAGTCTGTAACTTTTGATCTTCTAATTTTAAAAATAATGTTTTTATTTTTCAAGAACACAGTAAAAATACGAAAATTCAGGTAAACATTTTACCATTTTCGATACAATACAGCTGGTTGTCAGCAGACTTTTTGCTGGTGACAACCGGTTGTCACTAGACTTTTTGCTAGTGACAACCGGTTGTCAGCAGACACTTCCAAGAATAAATGCACCCATGTCTATACTATGAAACTGGTTTTCGTGTTTAGGCAAAAACGATAAATGCGCTGATCAGACAGCTCGACTATGCAGCCAGACCAGCAACAGTATTGTTCGAATTCAGAAAACTGTTAAAATAGCAGCATATAGTTATTAAAACTGTTAAAATAGCAGCATAAATTTATATGATATCCGTTTTGATTTTAAATACGAAAAATGAATATGCCGTTTAATTATTAGTAGTATAGTATACTTGTTGTCCGGCGCTTAGTAATGGTTAAACTCAGGAATTTGTCCAAGCATGACAAAAATTGTTGATTGGAAGGTAAAGCATCAAACCAAACAGAACGATTAGATGTAAACTAGAGCAATCGCTGATCAGACGTCTTAAATATTGATAGATATACATCGTAGTGTTCGCTCACAAGACTGGGGCATACACTGGGGAGTTTGTCCTCAGATTATGCAGTCGGCCATGGCCGGTCGCTTATATAACGTTCATGCAAAACACACATCAAATTCAGGTTTTGACTGAACCTTAATGCCGTGCTCAGGCTATTTTTATTCACTGGCAAACGACTAGTGGGGTACCAAATATCGAGGGTTGACCTATAGCGCGAAGCAAACTGGAGTAAAGCTGTAGGGCCACCTATAGCGCGAGGCAAACTCATTTGTGAATTTAGTTTTCCAAAGTAGGCGTCAATTTGCCCTGCCGCTGATATAAACAATAAACTGTTAGCATAACGGTCATGCGAAAGAAATTGACAGTAAAACGTCCCCAAGTCAAAACGTCCTTGATTGGCAAGAGTGCGAGCGGGCTTCGCATCAGTAAACGTACTTATGTGATTGTCATCTACATCTGATCACATAGTTTCAATATGTCTTATGACGGGCATGACAAACAGGTTTTATACCCCCAAAGGGAGGCATATAGTAATCAAACTGCCTGTCCTTAGTGTCCTAAGTGTTTGAGTGTTCATATAATATCCTGAGCATATCTCCTGTATTATTTGAGGTAGGGGTCTTAATGCATTTAGGGTCATGGAGCGTCACATACCTTTACCACTGTCATCAGTTGTCACGAGCATAAATACTATATTATTTGAAATAGGAATCTCAAGTTTGGTTTATGAACACATCATAGGGTCACTGAGGCGGTACATATAATAATACAGTTTAGCGGCCACTGTGACCTTAATTTCTGGCATCAGTTTTTAGAAAATTGGGCTGTCCAGTGTTGTCAGATAACGTTCCATAAAGGTGTCGCATGCTAGATACATTACTTTAACATACGAGGCATAAGCTGGGTGCTTAAGTCACTGGAAGCATGTGTTAAATGGTAAAAAAGCACAGTTCAGACGTTAATAATCAGAGCTTAGAACAACTCTACATGGGCAAGCTCTAGAAGTTCAAAATGGAAGCACGCAGTGTGCAAGAATACATACAATGCTAGAGCTAAACGACCCCCAGCTTTTTTTGAAAAGCTAATATTTGTTTTGTCCATAGTTAATATTTAGACGAAGTCTTATAATTTAATTGGTGACCTAAAAAGCTGCCTTGATCTCTGTATGGAAGAAAGAACATGTCACGAAATGGTAATTGATCTATCAAAATTATTTAGTTGTATGAAATATTTATTTTTCTGCACCTTTTCATTCGTTCTAAATATGATTTTTACGTTGACGCTGAAAGAATGATAGCTTAATCCTGAGAAATGTCAAAAATTATCTGCGTCGATTCTTACCTTATGGCGCGAAAGATCTTCCGTAGGGATATTTATAGATCCCATCCCATTAAGGTAGCACAGTGCTATTATTTTTACGCGTGACGCTTGGCATTTTGAGGCGCAGGGACACGATATTTTTGCGTTCTGCCTTGAATTTTCCTGGGATTCCCGAAGCCTCGCACCATATAAGCAGCTCTGTCGGATAATGAAGTTCTGTTAAATGTTTGGACTACCTCCATTGACTGCAAAGATTCCCTATTAAAACCACACAAGTATTATCTTTCACAAAAAACATGATCTACGCTAAGCATATTTAAATTTGTTAAAATTGTTTTTCGAAACAAGTCATATTTTAAGCAAAGAGGAAAGAAGGTTTGTTGTTGCAGACCAGAACATGGGATGCCAGTGCTGACAAACAGATATAAAGACAAAAACACTGTCCAACCCAAGGGATGGGGGCACTCTGATAAGTTTATAAAAATAAATAGAGTACCCCTACCCCCCCCCCCCCACCCGCGTGACAGAAAGGCAGGCAGGCAAGCAGCCACGCATGCGCTTAGACGCACGCATGCACTCTCAGATGCATACAGAGAGACCGACAGTCAGAATGACCTTGCCGTTTGAGTTATTAGCCCTCAGGTGGTCCAAATCGTATTATGGATCCGCTCATACGTAAATCCCCCTCTAAAATGGTGGCAATCATTAGATAGTCAACGTGGACCATAAGCCAAAATTTTTACTGAACTTAATTGACTGAAAACAAAACAAAGTATCTTCAGCAATCCTTAAAAACCAACAAAATGTTTTTTCTTTTCTTTTCGTATATATATTCCGCCAGACTATGGGCACACCACCTTTCGGTGTATGAGTGTAATTATTAATAAAAGTAACTAAACTAATCTGCTGAACTGTAAAACATTAAATTCACAAATATGTACAAAATATGTACAAAATTAATATAAGCTTTTATTATTATTATTTTTTTTAATTTCTCACGTTACTCATATCAAACATGTCTTCTTTCACTTCGTCTTATATCTTTTTAAAGATATTTCTTGTTTTATATATGTTTATTTTTATCTCTTACTCTCGTTATTGGTTTTGGGAAAAACCCAAAAAACATTGAAAGCTTCCATACTGGAACGACGTATAATGCTAAACAAGTATTAACTTTAAAAAAGCTGGCGGTCGTTTAGTCCTATCTTTGTATGTATTCTTGCACAATGCCAGTGCCTGACCGAGGGGCGGGGGGGGGGGGGGGCTTGGGGGCATATGACCCCCCCCCCCCCCCCCCGAAGAGGCCGTGGGTGTCCTAAAAAATCGCGCATTATATGATATTGCGAGTATACGGTAATGGTTTGTGTGGTTTGGTGGAGGTTTGGGGTGGTTTTGGGTATTTTGGGGTGGTTTGGGTTTTTTCAATGGACCGCACGATGGTTATGCTAACAGTTAAGTGAAAATCAAATTCGCAAACGAGTTTGCCTCGCGCTATAGGTAGCCCTTTAGAATCACGGACAGTTTTGCTTCGCGCTGTAGGTTAACCCACGATATTTGGAACCCCGCTCGTTGTTTGGTAGCGCATAAAAATAGCCTGAGCACGGCATAAAGGTTCGTTCAAAATCTTAATTTGATGCGTGATTTGTACAAAGGTTATATATACGGCGGGCCACGTCCGACCATAAACAGATGGGAAAGCAGATGCATCGACCATTCTGCGCTTGTGCGCAGGCTCATAAAGGTATTAACTTACCCGCATATACAATATGCAAATAGTTTATTACTCAAACTCTCCACGTGCCATGGCTGAACACTATAGACATGACATACAGATATCTAACTTCAATGAAACGTGGACGACATGGTAGACATTGAATACACATATATATTAGCTTTTCTGACCAGATATCGTTCGAACGCATTGACTGTTCAAACTGGACCCGACGGTCAAATTATACCTCGTCTTATAGATGTGTTGATAAACGAGAAGTGTGTTTTTGTGAGCTGTTTTTGTGAATGCCAATACTTGTACGTTTTAAGACAATAAATAAAGATAACTATTACTTTTATAGAAACACTCGATTATCGTACTTGAGCTGTTCTTGAACGCCGCGAATGGTAAGACAGCTAATGAAAGTCGCGCGATTGTCGCGCGGCTGTACTTGCGACAGTCTTGCAACTTTGCATGCACATCTGACGGCAGCCCTGCGCGTGAACACAAGACAATCGTGAGAGCATCGTACGGCTGCCTTACGTTTAGTGAAAATCAACTTTAGGTTTGTAATTTTGTCTGCAACCTGCTGCATAGTCTGGCGCCTGCGGTAAATAGCTATAGTACGGTCAAAGGCCGGTTTCACATCAATCATAAGGCTGCCGTACACCTCTCTACGACGGCAATTTGCTGGGTTTCGCGCCGCAGTCTTACGGTGTTGTACTCAACACCGTAGTTCTGCCTTGCGATATCACAGCGTTGCACGGCTGCTGTAATGACAAAACTAAATATTCGACATGTTAATTTTCATTGCGATTCTCTTGCGATCTTATGAGGACGCAAGACAAGGCTGCTGCAAGTCTACACTTATAAAAACTGCAGCGAGGCAAGGCTGCTGCGAGACACGCAAGGCGTTCGTACGGCTAACAACAGAGCTCGCACTCACGCATTTTGCCCACAAATGCAGCATAACCGTGCAACGACCTTGCGCTTCATTGAACGGCTGCCACAACAATCATACGAACCGTATGACCCATGAAGTTCGCACGACTGTCCTCCCGCCGTACTTGCGATAGCTTTGCAACTCTGCAAGCACATCTAGCGACAGCCCTGCGTGTGAATGCAAGACAAGCGTGATGCCTTACTTTTAGTGAAAATCTACACGAGGTATGCTATTTTGTCTTGGCAAAACGGCAGTACGATTGATGTGAAACTGGCTTTATCCATTGTCGCGGACAGGAAGCATGCTAGCACATACTCACCTGTCGCCTTTCGCTCGGTGCACACTGGGATTGAGCCGCCATTTTTATTAAAAATATAATATGCGTTCACTGCTTGCATGACTCAGGGCTTTACATCCAGAAAATATCGACTAAAAGAGAAATGATAAACTGTCAAAAAATTAACTTTTTGCTATTTTTAACAATAAATTCTGTCACTATCGGAGTGCGAGAATTGAACGAGACTAGCCAAATATCGCTAGTTACCCATGATGCAAAGGGCGAAATGCGAGAGATCTAGATGAGGTATCGTCAGGTCTCGCGAGAATGGGCTTTATCAGTAATTGATTAATTTGCACTCGGTCTCGAAATTTCTACGCTGTGAAAATATAGTTCGCGATAAAATCCTTGTTTGCTTTGAAATGTGAGTATGGGAAATATAGATGTTGTCAGCTGGCTTTCCAACACTTACTTCTTCAAAACATTCTTTCAGATACACTATCAGAGCATCAAATGAATTGGATCCAGATCAGGACCAGGTCACTCCTGATGGGGTTCAGGTACTACGTGCAAAGGTTACCAGCAGACTGCATGCGCCACAAGCTATCAACGATTTATTCTTGATGATCATCATATCACTTACTTACTATTTACTGTAAAATATGTGAAAAAGTACGACATGTGATTTCCAACAATGAGACATTTTTATAAGTGTAGACTCAGACGAGCCTGTGCTGCCTCCTTTTAAGCTTAGAAGCTTCAATTGGTGTTTTGTCAGTAGTTTAACAAGCATAGAATGTTCAAGTGACTAGCAAAGGCTCTGACCAGACTCTGCATATGCACAGGCTGGTCTGAGCCTTTGCTGGTCGCACATTTCATATTGTTGGAAATCTCATGTCGCGGCTCATATATATAGAACCAGTAAAACAGTCTGTATTTAGACTTGTATGACCCTGTAGTCTATTTGTTATGTAAAAGGTTCTTAGCACTGGATATGGCGATACAGAAATGTGTGAAGTGGTTATTTCACATAGCGAAAGTGCTTTGTTTGTTTGTTTGATTTGATTCTTTATGTCCCATCAACAATCTTTCAGTTATGAAGGGACGGGTCTTCCTGGGTGGTACCAGTACTAAGATAGGATTAATGTTCTTGCTCAAGGACACAACGCAATGACGCCGGTGAGGCTCAAACCCGCGGCCATCGGGCTCGAGTCAAGCACTCTAACACTGAGCCACTGCGCTCCCACGAAAGTGCTAATAATCTTAATTGAAAATTGAAAATTACAACATTTTTCTTACCCAAATACAAAAGAAATATTATCAACATCATCTCATGAGTCGGGTCTAGGGTCCTAGGGGAGCCATACACTGGCTGTGTTTTAAATGTCACAGAATATTGGTGATCTGTGTTTAGTTGTTCGTTGTTACTAACCTGTTCATAGACGGGTGAGTCTAGGATTTTTTTTTATCTCCTTTACATGTTTAACACAGGATGACCAACCCCAACGTTACTGAAAAATTGTTGACTGGGTCGAAAAATTCTTACATGTACAAGAGGGCCCGACAGTTCATCCAGTAGGTTGAATTTTTGGGCCTCTTGTTTTCCCATCCTTATCAATTGGGTTGTTGGGTGGTATTTTTCATTTTTATTCAAATTTGAAAATAAACTTCTGTAAGCAAACAGTGGAAAACTTGATCAAATGCCGCGTTTTGTGGCGTCTGATCTGGTTTTGCACTGTTTGCCGATGTCCCACAAAAAGGACGCTAGGCTTCATATGGGTTGATAAACATGGGTCAGATATGCAGTGCAAATGAAAATTTTCAAAATGATCAAATCTTTTAGAATTTGAGCTGAGGACGAGTCCTCCTAGTGATATGTTCGTATTCTAAGAAGCTGTCACGAAGAAGTTTTGCATTTTTGTTTGATAAAAAGCACAGTGAGTCATATTCAGAGGAGGACGAGTCTTCCTTCAAATTTCAGAGTTTTATTGTTTATGCTTAAACACGCAGAAGTTCGGCTTTGATTATGTCTTTTAAAAATTATAAAAAGAGGATGCGGTCCTCCTATCAAATTGAAATATAAAATCCAGGTGAAGACTTCTTTTAGATTTATGAGCTATGTTCAGAGGAGGACTCATCCTCCTATTGTTCAGCGATATCTTCATGTATATTTTAAGAACGTGACAGGAAGAAGTTTTGCATTTTTGATTGATAAAAATCCAAGTGAGCCATATTCAGAGGAGGACGAATCCTCCTTCAAAATTCATAGTTTTATTGTTTATGCTTAAACACGCAGAAGTTTGGCTTTGATTATGTCTTTGAAAAAAATAATAAAAAAAGCAAGGAGGATGCAGTCCTCCAATCAAATTGAAACATAAAGTTCCAGGTTACGATAACTTTGATAATTTTGAGCCATATTCAGAGGAGGACTCGTCCTACCTAGTGTTCAGCGATATCTTCATTTTTAAACAGTTGTCATAAAGAAGTTGTACATGTTTGTTTGATAAAAATATTCCAGAGTCTGAGCCATGTTCAGTGGAGGACGAGTCCTCCTTCAAGTGTTTATACTTAATCACGCAGAAGTTGATTATGTCTTGATTGAAAATTAGAAAGCATAGAGGATGCGGTCCTCATATTATATTGAAATATAAAATTCCAGTGACGACTAATTTTAGAATTTTGAGCTATGTTCAGAGGAGGACTCGTCCTCCTAGCGTTCAGCGATATCTTCATGTATATTTTTTAGAAAGTGACAGGAAGAAGTTTTGCATTTTTGCTTGATAAAGAATCCAAGTGAGCCATATTCAGAGGAGGACGAATCCTCCTTCAAAATTCATAGTTTTATTGTTTATGCTTAAACACGCAGAAGTTTGGCTTTGATTATGTCTTTACACCCCCCCCCCCCCCCGAAATAGGATGCGGTCCTCCTATCAAATTGAAACATAAACTTTCAGGTGACGACTGCTTTTTGAATATTGAGCTTTGTTCAGAGGAAGACTCGTCCTCCTAGTGTACAGCGATATCTTCTTATTTTAAACAGTTGTCATAAACAAGTTGTGCATGTTTGTTTGACAAAAAATCCCAGAGTCTGAGCCATGTTCAGAGGAGGACGAATCCTCCTTCAAGTGTTTATGCTTAATCACACAGAAGTTGATTATATCTTGATTAAAATATAGAAAGCAAAGAAGATGCGACCCTCCGATTAAATTGAAATATTTAATTTCAGGTGACGACTACTTATAAAATATTGAGCTTTGTTCAGAGGAGGACGAATCCTCCTAGTGATCAACGATATCTTCAAATTATGGAGTTAATCACGCAAAAGTTTTGGTAAATCTTCTTAGATGATTTGAGCTACTGTCAGAGGAGGACCCGTCCTCTTGTTCGATGGCATCTTCAAATATAGGGCACATTGATGAAGAAAAACGGAAAATCGAGGGTTCAAAAACTGGGTTTTAGCAGAGGACGCATTCTGGTCGTTGAAAAAAAAAGTGCGGGTTTGGTAACGTTTTTAGCCACACTGAAATGCGTCCTCTTCTTTTTTGCGTTTCTGACACCCCCAAAACAGTGTTAATTTACCTTAAAAACGGACCTAATTGTTGTGTCCGTTTTAATTTTGGTGGCCGTTAGGTTTTACTGTATAGACTAAGCTAAACTATATCATTTTCAGAGACCATCCTCTCCACGTTCAATGTTTCAATTGATTTTACTGGACAGTACAACTACAATGTACCTCTGATTAGTCCTGCAAGAACATTTGGCTTTTAATGTAGTGCGAGTTTGGTGATAGCAAAAGCTAAAGCTTATGGGGGGGGGGGGGGTTCGTCTAGGGATATTTTCAAAACTGTATAACTTTACTGTTAGTTCAGTGTTTAGCTATAGAGATTCTATTTTGGGTACCAGATAGCTTTTGTCTATCAATGCTGTTCAGCATCGCGCATGTAGACATTTGTTTGTTTGTTTGACTTGATTCTTTACGCCCCATCAACAATCTTTCTGTTAAACAGGGAATAGTCTTCCTGGGTTAACCCAGTGTTAAGCTAGGATAAGTGTGTCTTGCTAAATGACCACAATGCAGTGACACTGTAGAGGCTCGAACCCGCGGCCTCTCGAGTCAAGCACTCTACCACTGAGCCACTGCACTCCCTACATGTAGACATATTAGTCATCTGAATAGCCTTTGAAACTAAACTGTCATATATTGTACGTGATATTTCCTGTCAACAATCGTAATGTAACTCAATGTCATTATACAAACTCATCTTCATCATTCACTCTATATTATTACAAATTTTTATTTTTTCCATCCAAATCATGTTTAATTTAATACCCTCTGACGCTAATGACCCACAAGGGTTGATGCGTTGTAAAGCACCAAACAAACAATGCACTAAATGCTATCATTATCCTTTTGCACAAAAAGAATAACAATCTTGATAAGGAAAACTACCACCCTTTTAGTATTTTACGTGTTATTTCTAACATTTCTGAAAGAACACTTAATGAACAATTAAGTAGTATTTTCAGTCAACATTTCAATGTTTACCCTTCTGCATTCAGGCCAGGATATGGATATTAGAGCACACTCCTGGGGATAATTGAGGACTGAAAGCAGGCTTTGGATCAACATAAGAATGAAGCAGCTATTTTAATGGATTTTTTCGATAGCCTTTGACCTGCTCCTTCATAAACTTATAGCATATGGTGTGTCAGAAAATGCAGTTAAACTTTTAAAAGGCTATCTAACAAATAGAAAGCAGTGTTTCAAACTTTGAACTTCAACCTAGCCTCAATAGTGTGCCTCAGGGATCCATTATCGGTCCTGTTCTCTTCAACATATTTATTAACCGTTTTACGATATTTTCCATGTTATTAAAAACAGTAAGTTGTACAACTAAGCAGATGACAATACAGTGTCTGCTGCAAAGCCAGTACTTTCAAAACTTGATGCAATTCTTGCTGAAGACAGCTTGAATCTGATTAAATTGTTTTCTGAAAATCACATGAAAGCTAATCCGGACAAGTGCAAAGCCATAGCTGCTGGTAAACGTACAAAATATGAATATATAACTTTTAATCTGGATAATAATATCATTTGTTATATGACTGGAGAGAATCCTGTCTCCTGATTGGCCTAATTTGTCTTCATAAATCTCTATGTCTACCTGAAAACTGGCCTAAACTGGCTCAGAAGGTGATATAGGATGAAATCCAGCTCAAACTAGTTTCCAGAAGTTAATATTTTTGACACTTCTGCAATATCACCCTCTAGAGAGCTAAAAATAGCACGATGAGTATAAAACTAGCATGTGCTGCATGAAATTGACATGATTTGCTGTTTCACATCCCAACAGGTAAACTAAAGACTTTCACGAATTTTAACAACAGTACTGTTTTGTTATGTTTTGTTTGTTCATTTATCTTTGTTTGAATAAACAAAATGTAAAAAAAAGTCTTATGATTAAATTTTACATTCCACATTTAGAGAATTAATATACATTTAAAATTGCAAAATACTTCATTAAAATATTTTAATAACAGTTGATAAAACTTGTTAGAAAGTCCTTAGGTTGAAGGTTGACTTCAGCATTAAAAGTGAAAGTAGAACATTTTCATTCTTAGTTGAAAAGTCATATAACAAAACAGTAATTGACTTCAATTTCGGTAGACATCAGGATTTATCTACCCTTAAAAGTGATATTCACCTCGGCCTAGCAGCCTCGGTGAATTATCACTTTTTCAGGTAGATAAATCCTTATGTCTACCTCATTGAAGTCAATAATTGTATAATATTGCGAGAAACATGTTAAACTTTTGAGTGTTACCGTTGATTTTAATTTTAATTTTGATCATTATATATCAAATGTGTGTAAAAAGCATCTAGACAACTAAATGTGTTGAAGAGAGTAGAAAGAAACTTGTGCAGATTGGGGAAACTTAATACATGTATATACATTGTATTATTCATTTATCATGTCAAATGTTAAATATTGCTCTCTCGTCTGGCATTTTCGTGGGGAAGTCAATACAAAGAAATTAGAGTAAAGTAGGTCTCAATTACCTTCACTTTGTATAATCCAAGCGATAAGTCATCGCTATTCTCAGAAGGCATTACATCTCGAATACACAAGCTTACCTGAAGACATATACAACCGATTCCAGCCTTACAATACCAGAACAATGCCAGAGTAATCTCATATGTGAATATTTTATAGAAAGACTCGTCCAAAATAGATGACATATTATTGTTCCATAAGGCTGCGAGCTTAAAACTAGATCATTTTCATTATAGTGTAATAAATGCACATTTCACTTTTATAAACTCATTACTTACTTATTTGTATGATTTAAGGCTCAAAGTTCCAGTCACAAATATTTTAAGCATGCCATAACCTCTACCAGAGTGAGGGACAATAGAAAAGAAAAAAGGTATATATTAAAAGTCCCCACCCAAATTAGCTCAAGTTGGACCTAATTTGGGTATTATTTGACAGTCTACATGCCTGGTTGTAAACTCAATCACGGCTTATAACTATGGTCTCCTCTTTAATTGCACGACGGTGGGTCAGGCTGGCTCTGACGTAAAGCTTTACTAGGTGGGATGAGCCTTATGATTGTCTTTAGCTGCGTATACGATGGCTCAACTTGAATGTTCTTTAGCTCTGATTATCTTTTAGTAGTGAGCCCATTTTCTTGTGTCATAATAGTGTCTTAATTTGATTAGTTTGTTATTTATGATGATACATTGCAAAAGTTAGGAAGCCTCCATGCGAGCTTAACGTTTTTTTGCGTCAACAACAGCAGAATCTAGGGTGAAGATTTGGTTCTAATAAAATGCATTTAAGCCCCCCCCAGGTAGCTTAGGCTTCTGTCCATTCTAAGGAGGTTATTCTGTTGTTGTTGTTTCATTGTTGATTGTTTCTCCCATTTTGTGATTCTGTAATTGTTTTATGTTTAGTTGTGCGTATTGTTTCTATTCTAGTTTTGCAATCATCTATATGGCGAAGAGAGAGAGAGAGAGAGAGAGAGAGAGAGAGAGAGAGAGAGAGAGAGAGAGAGAGCTGGTTGCTTTGTTTTATTTGTTTTCCTGGTGTCTCGAGGTGTCACTTACTCGCGATGCCACATATTTGAGTGCAGTTTGTGATTCTGATGTTTCCTGATCATGCTCACTTACTATTTTTTTCATCATGCCAACAGGCCAAATGTGACAGGGCTTTTACTTACTTATACAAAAATGTAGTCACATATCTCGTTAACTGCCAATTGTTTGGTGAAAGAAAATCAAACTAGAATTTGTTTTCTATTGTGAAACTAGTTTAAGTCCTCATTAATTTTATAACTGACCGTCCCAAGGCGATGCTTCTTTTGTGGATCTTTTTTGTATGTCTTTTGCCTTCTGTGACGTCTGTTTATTGTGGCCTTGTGATCACCTGTTGGGAAAGGGCTGACCTCTTGGCTGTCTTAAGCGTGATGCTTTATTGTGATTTGTCACTTACCCATATGGTGTCCTGGGTCAGGTGTGGTACTTGATTTTCTTGCACACCGGATAAGGATATCCGGTGTAAGTATTTACCCGTATCAGTTTTGGATCAAACTGATCGTATTGGATCAGTTGGATCTGTGTCTACGCTGATTTAATCGATACTATCAACTTAGTGACAGTGCTGAAAAATTAAAACTGGCATGTACAAAGCAATCACGATTTTAAAATGTGTGATGCTTTTGAAACTTACTTGTAGAAATTTAAGTACAGATATTAGGTCGTCACATGACTGTTACACCGTTTAAATTCCCCCGCTTTTCAGAAAGACAAAAATGTCGAAATTCCCAAGAGATCGGGCAGGTGTCAGGACAGTGGTAGTAGATTTTTCAAACAATTTTCTTCTGACACTACAGGATATTCTAAATCCAGATTTGAGCTGAATGTTCGAAAAACTGCAGGTAATAAAATAATAATCCAGATTTTCGCGTTTTTTATTATTGTGGCAGGATTAATGTGTTTCCAGGTTTTAAGTGACTCCCGTTTTTATTTTTTTAAACAGCTTTAAATTGAATTTAGAAGAATGGCACTTAGCATGTGGATATAAATGCACACCGCGTAACTAAAATTTAATTTTTGGAGACGCCCTTATTTGTAAATGAAACCCAAATCCCCTGTACAAAAAAAGAAAATCTTAATTGATTTTCCCTGTGAGTATACCCATGTGTACCCCAATAGATACACGTGCAATATTTGCATTTCTATGATGATATATACTAGCCTACATGAACATCTATATCCGCTGATTCAACGAAAATCTATTCCGCAAACCTCACTTGTCATCATTTTGACACACACGCTCACACGCAATTGTAAAAGTTTACAGGGTTCCTGGACCGCAGACAAATATAAGGCTTAAGCATGAAACATGCATGTACATGTAGTACCTTCCATTTCAGTTCATTGATTTTTTGCCTACGAGGTAATTTGTCATGGTTTTGTCGTCTGCTGATATTTTTTTCAAAATCGGTTTGTTTGTCGTTGTTTTTCTAAAAAAACATCTTTAGGGAATATCAGTAGAGTGTCAAGCAGTTTGGATCCAGATCATGCCCAACGTTTTGTCGGGCCTGATTTGGGTCCTTATTGTTCGCAAAGGTTATATATATATAGTAAGTAAATAGTTTATGGCGACAATTCAAGCAAATTAGAGAGTTGACGAGAAATAGCGAACCAGGTTCATACATTAAACTTAAAGAGCATCACATATTTGTGTGCTAAAGCTATCTCGCTGATAAACTTTGTCAACAGTTGAAGCCAAGTTGAGGCAAAAAAAAAATGCTGGGCATTATCCAGACCCATACTATTTGATAACCTACTTGTATCCCAGATAGACATCTTTTAGAAAACAATTATTTCAAAGAAAATTTGGCAGAGGACAACAACCCAGCATTTAAGATTCAGATGATACTGTTACTTGAATCGTTTTTGAACGCAGGCCATTTCAATGCATCGGTTTTAGAGGTACAGTAAAGTTTATGAGTCGGTATAAGCAGTAAATCATAGCATGATGCACGAAGATTGGGCCAGTTGAGCAATTTTAGCGTGGTGTTGCGATTGTCTTCATCAGTTTTAACACGTGTTTTTGGTGCTCAAAAGAACCGTATCATCGAGGCGGTTGTTTTGAGTACACAAAACATATTTTTTGGTTTAGAAATATGAAAAATATTTTTCTGTTACGTACTCTTATCTGAGGGACTGACGAATTACCTCGTCTGACCTGTATAAGCCATGTTTTATTTATATCGTTAGGTACACTTGGGGACTAATTCAAAGAGGAGCAGCAAAAACACACCAAAATTCCATCTAATCCTAGCCTATACAAAAACTCATATTTATGTGGAAAAATACATTCAATTACGCGGTCTATATCTAAATTCATTTCTCTAATCTATTTTTCAATTGAAATCACCATTAAGGAAAAATTAGCAAAACAGGGGGGTCACTTAAGACCTGGAAACACAATATAGTTCAAGTTCATATTTGTGTTTAAAGATAACGATTTAAATACATGATGACCTACTTTCGAAAGGTTTCCATGGCAGCCGGACCACATGAGAATTCTACATAATGTTCATTTGACTTTAGAATCCTTAAGCTTTAAAAAGGTGCATAGCAACCTTTTTCTGTCCAGGGGTGGCTGTAAACTCAAAATTTAGAGGGGTCTTATAGTACTGCAGATCTCAAGGCTGTCAGAGGGGTCTACTGGTCAGATCTTTGCAACATCTAGTGTTATATACCAAATGAAAATGTAGGGTCTCTAGTTTTTAAAAGTAGTTGATGACACCTCTGATTCTGAGTACTAACCGAGTTATCTCCCCTTGAATTACCCCACCCATTTTGATCATATTATAAGAGTTTATGATCATTGACTTGTTAAATAATTGAGTTGAAGCATCCAGGAAGAAAAATATACCCATCATTACTCAAAACGGTACTTGAAAAAGTAGAAAAGTTAAGTTTTGATCAGAGAAATGGGCTTTTGAACTGTTTTGTTGGTCTTTTAAAGTTAAATTATGTGTTAAAACTCCATTGAATAAAAATATATTTGAAACTTTCAATTTAAGAATCTGCGCATTAGTGGTATGTCCTTAGAAATGACTAAAAATTTAAAGAACACTTATTTATCTATCTTATCAGGGTTTCTAGATTCCAATTTCTGCATACGGAATGCTCTGGGAGCAATAATAAGCATGTAAATACCCCACCCACCTATTACTACTGCAGATCTCATGGCTGTTTGAGGGTGACCTTGGTCATATTTGCTAACATCTGGTGTCATGTACATGTACATATACCACGCAAAAATGTAGAGTCTCTAGTATATAGAAATAGTTGAGGACACCGCTCATTCTGAGTACTAACCGAGTTATCTCCCCTTGAATTACCCCACCCATTTTGATCATGTTATAAGCGGTTATGATCATTAGTTTGTTAAATAAGTGAGATGAAACATCAAGTAAGAAAAAAATGCCCATCATTGCTCATAACGGTACTTGAAAAAGTAGAAAAGTTAAGTTTTAGTCAGAGAAATGGGCTTTCAAACTTTTTTGTTCGTCTTTAAAAGTAAATTTGGTGTCAAAACTCCTGAATAAAAATATATTTGAAACTTTCAATTTAAGAATCTGCCCATTAGTGTTATGTCCTTAGAAATGACTAAGAATTTAAAGAACACTTATTTATCTAAGTTATCAGGGTTTCTAGATTCCAATTTCTGTATACGGATATGCTTTGGGGACAATACTAAGCATGTGAATACCCCACCCACCCATTACTACTGCAGATCTCAGGGCTGTTTGAGGGTGAACTTGGTCAAATTTTGCTAACATCTAGTGTCATATACATGTACATGTACCAAACAAAAATGTAGAGTCTCTAGTAAATAGAAGCAGTTGATGACAGCGCTGATTTTGAGAACTGACTGAGTTAAGTCCCCTTGATATACCCCCACCCATTTTGATCATATTATGAGAGATTATGGGTGTCAGTTTTGGAATATGATCAAAATCATGCATTCAGGAAATAAATATAGCCATCACTATTTATGACAGCACTTGAAGAAGTAAATAAATTAAGTTTTAGTCAGAGAAAAAGGGTTTGGAACTATTTTCTTCGTATATTATAGTTATATCCTATTTCAAAACCCAGCTGCTTTGAATAAACATATATTAGAAACTTTCAACTAAAGAAACTTCCCGCTAGATTTATGTCTTTAAAAATGAATAATAATTTAAAGATCAGTGCCTCAGTATAGTCAACAGGGTTTCTAGATTCTAATATCTACAAATAGAATGCTCTTGGGCAACTAATAGCATGTAAATACCCCACCCACCTATAAGATGAGGTGAAAACGCTAACATTGATAAAAGCCTTATAATACTAAATCACCCAAAATTTTTATAGCCTAGATACGAAGAGAATAATTTCTGACAGTGTAACTGTATTGCAAGTGCATTTACACGATCTTTCTTAAGATTGTCAAGCACACCCAAGAAAATCATTTTAGGTCACTAGTGGCACCAATAACCATAACTCTTGCAAGGCTAAACACAATTTACCTTATAACTTGAATATATGTTACCATTAATACCTGAAACTTACTGGGGATAATATACTTAGTACGCCAAACACGATTATAATGCATTAAATTATCTAGATATTCTAGGAAGAGTTACTGCCCTTGATTATTTTTACCATTGTTTTGTATGGAAAAGTGCAGTATAATAATAATAGCTCAATAAGTTAAATTTGAAAACTTAGTTTCGATATAGGATTAAATCTATCCTGAACCAATACTATGCCAAACTGCAGATCAAAAGGGGTACGTGCATAAAGAGGCTAATTTGCCCCCCCCCCCCTCCTATGAGGTCAAAAAATAAAATTTGCTCTTCACAAGTTTCTTCTTATTAGTTTATTAGAACAATAGCCAAAGTGTAAAGTTCTCGTATTGATTCGACTTTTACGGTTGCTATGGTAACAAAATTGGCCGCCAAAATAGGCTGAAAATATGAAAATGACCATTTTGGAGCAAATTTGAGACATGTAACAGAGGAAATGATATAGAGCACAAGCAAATACCAAAAAAAAATTTAATAGATGATGAGAATTATCACGGCACATAATATATTAAAAGGTTTTTTTTTGGTATTTGCTTGTGCTGATATCTTATTCTTAAAAAATCGGTCTCCAAAAGCCTCAAATTTGGCCTAAAATAGCAATTTCTCTATTTCAAACCTATATTTTTAGCCATTTTGGTTACCATAGCAACCGGTAAAATGAAAATAAAGGCCAGAATTTTACACTTGGGCTTTCATCTAACAAAACACTAGGATGAAATTGGTGAAAAGCAACTTTCAGTTTTATGCTCTAGAGGCCAAAAAAGCCCCTTAATGCATGTACCCCTTTGTTTCTGCTACATATTTCTATTTTTGAACCACGAGTTGCTGTCCCTTAATGGCAAGTCTCACACATAGAAAATGGATCTATAATCGAATTTTCCTCCAATAACTTGCTTACTGAGGATCTGATTGCAATAAAATATACGAGACATTTGGTTTTACAAATCTTTACAGCATCTTTTGTATTGCTTTAGCGATTTTAAATACTGCATGGAACATGCATTATTGCCCTTGATTTTGCGTCGTTTTAAGATTAAAAATCAATATAATAGGCCTTATAAATAAATGAATCAATGGTCCCAAAATATTGGTGAAATATTGAAATTGCCTTCTTTTTATATAATTTGATGACGTTTGCATTTGTCTTCCTGTATCACCCAACATAAATGTGTATCTGCATTTTATTCTTTCATCAACTCAGAGTAAATGATCATTGACAAAGTGGGTGAGGTACGAATATACTGACAATCTTAATGGCTTCATATTTCGTCAGAAATGATGACTATTCTAAATCTAAACAGTATGTAGCTTTTAAGTTTTCTATATACAGATATTATGTATCATTTTCTTTGCTTTGCTTATATTTTCGTCTATGCTTTGGAAAACTCTAATGCTTTTTTGTATCTTGTTAGTTTTAGGTACCCTTACACTTTAGATAAACCAAATTAATTTGCTAAACATCCTTTTCAGGACGACCCTGCAAGACATACTGTAACCTACAGATTATTTCATTAACCTCAAATGATAACCTTACTAACTCACATTTTCTCGCCAAAAGTCCGCTCTATAAATTAACAATGATCTGTTTTTAGTCTTTCTTACTCAGAAATAAATGTACTTTAATTTCATACCACTTTCAATTACCTTATTGCAATTGAAGTTATAAATTATTCATATTTTTCCAAGGACATGTTTCTAAAATACACCAAATAAACAGGGCCTGCAAATGGTTGACAAATTTTCTATCAGATCTAGATTATAACACACCAAGGTGTAGACAAAATATATTGTATGTGTTGAATCTGAAGTCATTGGTAGTGATGACAGTACAATCAAAATTATGTTGAACCTGTCCAGTTCTCAGAAAATTTAGCATATACAGTATGTATGATGTTTCTCTAATGGCAACGTTTATATAATGGAAACCTCACAGTACTTTGATGCTATTCGCGTTTGTATTCCAAAAAGGTGACAACAATAAAGCATAAGAAAAGAGAACCACTGGGCGATACTACATTGTTCTAAGACTAGTGGATCCAGAGAAGATTTTTTTTTATGTTTTAACTATACAAGCCAATGTAAAACATGTGATACCCCTGGGTGGAGCCATTTTTGAATAAACTTGGCAGCTCCAGGCCTTGTGGGTCAAACAAGAAGGTTTTGTGTTTTAAGTAAACCTATATAGCCTTCGTGGCTTGTTTTTGTCTACACGACCATTATTTGAACAGACTCAGTGGAGGTCTACTTTGTGATGCTACATACTAAATATAATGGCGTTGGGCCATGTGGTTTCAGACAATATTTTTTTTATATACTTTTGCTGTAAAAAACTATATAAAACCAAGGGCCATAATTTGAACAAACTTGGTAAAGTAGAACTAGGTGGCGCTACAACTCTGTGAATATTGTTTTATGCTTTCCCTATTAAAGCCTATGTAAAACACGTGGCCCCCAGGATGGGTCCATATTGGCAACATGGGCATAATTTTAACAAACCTGGTGGAGGGGTCTACTAGATGATACAAATACCAATTATCAAGGCTGTATGCCAAGTGGTTCCAGACAAGAAGATTTGTTATGTGTACCCTATATAAACCTATGGAAAACATGTGAATCTGGAGGGGGCCACAATTGGCCCTAGGACCACAATTTTAACAAAATTAGTAGAGATCTACTAGATGATGCTACATATTTAATATCAAGGCTCAAATGGTTTCAGACAATATGTTTTCATGTTTCCTATTTTAAAAAAAGCAAGTGAGTATGGTCAGGAAATACCACAATCACACTCTGCAGACCAACCCACGGCCTATGTAAAACATGTGAACCCAGAGGCGGGACAATTTGTGGCCCCAAGGGCATAATTTGAACAAAAAAGAAAAATATCTACTAGATAATCCTACACAAAATATCGAGGATATCAGCCTTGTGGTTTCAGACAAGAAGATTTTTAAAGTTTTCGAAAATCTATTTTTACCCATGTGATCTAGATATACTATTTCATCAATTATTTGAGAAGGCCATATAAGGACCATTCCTGTCAGCAAAGTTTGATTAAATTCAAGCCATTATTTTAGGGTGAGATATCGTTTGAAGCAATTGTTGATAACGCACGACGGACAACAGACATCCAACGATCACAATAGCTCACTTTGAGCTTATGACTCAGGTGGGCTAATAAAATAAACTAAATATTGTGATTTTAAATATGTCTATTTGACCTTGACCCTTGACATTTAAATAGGTCATAACACAAATTTTAACTCTGACATACAAAAGGCGTAGACTATTACTTATTTTGATGAAACAAAATTGACGAAATATGGCAATTGAACTATTTCAATATAGATAAAGATTTTTTTATGAAAATTTTGCATTTTCCTTTTGCATTGAAACTATTTGCAAACAGACACACATACAAACACAGCTTTTGGTACATGTATCATTGGTATTGATAATTTATTTTGAATTTTGTTTTCCAACCAATACTATACAAGTCATAACAATATTGTATTAACGTGTCCTTATGAATAAATGCAATGCTCTAGACCAACTGTATACAGCATATGCATAATCCTATATAACGTGTGTGTACGGTTCAAGGGCCTTAACTGTGTAAGTACTCATCTTCGACGATGTCATTAACTGGATTCTGAAGTCGTACATACAGACAAATATTTTGGTATATTTGACGCTTGATGTTAGCACAATCTTACCAGCAAAAATTCATAAGGAGAGGAATTCTGGCCAGTCGTATGTGGTAGTATAAAGCGGTTATCATCTTGACGTGATTCAAACTGAGGCCGTTACTGAATAGCTCGCGCCTCGCTTGGTTAGGGGTATTTATTCCCCTTTGGTGGCAAAGAATATGTGGAATTTAAGTATGTAAGACTAGTACTTATAAGTTAAGCTTCAAACAGGCACAAACTAAACTTTTACTAATAAACAGATACATAAAATACGCATTTTTTTGTGATTTAGGGGGTATGCCTATTTGACCTTGACCTTTGACCTTGAGAAAGGTCACAACTTGATTTGAAGCTTGACCTAAAACAAAGGCATGCTGTTGCTTACCTTGATGAAAAAAAAAAAGATGAAACTTGCATTTTGAACTAAGTTATGGTTAAAAATTGTGTTTATGAAATATTAGCATTGCCCTTTTACATTGACACTATTTACAAAAAGACACACGGACAAACACACCTTTAGATATTGTACATGTTGAAACTATATTTCAATGTTGTTTTCTAATCCAATACCATATAAACCATAAAAATATTTCAATTATGTATGCTTATTAGAAATAAATGCAATGCCATCTGCCAACTGTATGCAAAATTCTTATAATCTGTTATAATGGGTATGTACGGTTCAAGGGCCGTAACTCTGTTAGTACTCATCAGCGACGATGTCATCAACCGGATTCTGAAGCTGGACATACACACAAACATTTTGGTATATGTCTCTAGATGTTGCACCGATCTGACCAGTAAAGTCCTTAAGGAGAGGACTTTTGGCCAGTCGTCTGCTGTACTATTAGCTGTTTGGTCGATCGCCTATGATTATGGTATTTTACCTTGCGTCAATATGCTTTGTTATATGACTGGAGAGAACCTATCTCCTGGTGGGCCCAATTTGTCTTCATGAATTTCTATCTTTACCTCGAAACTGATCTAAACCGGTCCACAAGTTAATATTGCATGAAAACCAGCTCGATCTATATAGTTTTCAGAAGTTAATATTTTTGACACATCTGCAATATTACCCTCTAGAGAGCTAAAATAGCATGATCAGTGTGAAACTAGCATGTGCTGCATGAAATTGACATAATTTGCTGTTTTACCTCCCAACAGGTTTATTAAAGAATTTCGTGAATTTTTACAACAGTTTTGTTCTGTTTGTTTATTTATCTTTGTTTGAATAAACAAATTGTAAAAACAGTTTTATGATAACATTTTATATTCCAAATTAAGAGAATTAATATACATTTGAAAATGCAAAATACTGTACATTTAAATATTTTAATGACAGTAGCTAAAACTTGTGAGAAAGTCCTTAAATGTCTGAGATATCTTTAACAACAAAAGTGAAAGTAGCAAAACTTTTCATTCTTAGATGAAAAGTCATATAACAAAACAATTATTGACTTCAATTTCGGTAGACATAAGGATTTATCTACCCTTCAAAGGGATATTTGCCTCGGTGAATTATCACATTTTCAGGTAGATAGATCCCTATGTCTACCTCATTGAAGCCAATAATTGTTAGGTATTTACTGATATGCTCTATATGACAATAGTGCATGCGATATGCTTTATTACCTGACGCCGATATGTTTTATTACTGATATGCTTTATATGACAATAGTTCATGCCGATATGCTTTATGACCTTCTTACATTATGTAATATTCTTAAGCTGTACTAATTTATGCAGATATGCTTTATTATTTGTTTGTTTTGTTGCTTTACGTCCCAAGTCAACAGCTATGGTCATGGCGGGACGGTCAGTTCACCAAACCACACTTTTTCCTAGGCAAGCTTGAACAATCAGTTAACCAGTACTTTGTGCACATAATTTCGCTTGTAACTGACAACAATCCTTCTTGAATGATTCAGCGGAAGGGAGGAGAATGACCGCAGAAATAAGTTCATGATCAATCTCCACGAAAGTATGGGACCGGGCCATGATCGATTACCCAACGCCAATATGCTATATTATATACTCCTCAAAATATTTGAAGGACCAATGCTATCAATTATAACATTGATGCATTTTGTGTAGAACGTATTTTGAAAATCAATTTGAAACTTGACCTAAATGCTTTGGAATGTCATTTTTGTGTGTGATCCATGGACCACAGAACTTCATGAAATTAATAAAAAAAAGCTTTTAGATGCTGAAATCTCTGTTTTTACATGATTGTATGGTGTTTTAATCCCCTCGATACCATCCACCTCTTCCTGTGAGAGAAAATTGCCCCTTTTGGCTTTGGCGTAATGGCCAGTCTATGGGTTAAGACAACTGGTTTTGGCGTGTGTCTGTGACCATCATTAAACAATTTGCCGATGCATCTTTCTAACACTCAAAGGCGAAGAATGACGATTGAAAATCTGATTCTTAATGGCCAAGTACACACATTGTTTTCAGAAAACAAAACAATGTCAAAAATCAATTGTGAGAGATGAAAATGCTTGCTTCCCAGTATATTGAAACTGTTTGAAAATTTTTTTGCATACAAGCTGAACTGTTTAAAAACAAGTTTATTTTAATGTCACTTTCATTCTACTCGATTGACCACAGAAGAACTTCTTTACCCCACCCACTGCCTTTTGAAAGTGTGTTTTTGAGGGTATGTGCATTTGAGACACAGTTGTGGAAGAATAACGCATGGAAATCAGTAAGAATGCTTCTTGACTTATGGGCATAAAGAATAGAAAGCGTTGGGCCAAATTTTACAGAAATTTAAATGTTTGAGCTAATTATACTCGCATTCTAAAATCTTGGTCCTTTAATTATTTTGAGGAGTATATTACACTGATATGCTTTATATGGCAATAGTCTACGTTTGGTATATCTAATTACCGATCAAGCTTATCTTCCAACTAGAGATGGAAAACAAACATTTCACTTATAAAACGACGTACTCACTTAAGTAATAGTTATACCATGGGTTGTCCGCCTGTACGTGGAGATAATCCACGAGCTTTAGCGAGTGGATTATCTTACGTACAGGTGGACAAACATGGTATAACTATTTTATACCATCTACATCAGTGTATACCTTGCACATCAAGTGATATTTCATGCTAAAGTTGGTAAAGGTGGTATAAAGCTGCATAGTCTGTAACTTTCTATCTTCTAATTTTAGAAACAATGTTTCTATTTTTCAAGAACACGGTAAAAACACTCAAATTCAGATAAACATTTTACCCTTTTCATACATCTTAACAAATAATCACTATCAAAACAACAGCGTTTATGTTAAAAAATCAACTGTCTATAATCATGGAGGGACGTAAATAATTACCAACAAGAGAAAAAACACCTGTTTTTATAAGATAATTCACTTTTCCATGCAGTTTTTATCTGTACTGAACATATTTATGGTAAAAACATAACTTAACTCTATTTTTACAAATGATTTAAAAAGCAAAGTTTTTTTTCGAAAAATGTCCATAGTTACAGACTAAGTCTCTTTAAAGAAGTGCAAATAGTGCTCTAGATATCCGCGTTCTGTTACTCTTGGCACAGCGTGTTTGTTGAACAGTGGCTCTGCGTACTCCTGATAGCAATATTGCAAATGTCTTTTTCACATCCATCTTTTACGCTGACTTGTTATCGCTGAGCTCAGTAAAATTGAATAAATTTCTCTCACATCTCAATTCAAATGACCTTTCATGCAATCAGAATTGATCCATTCAGTCAGAAAACGACAATGAAAGGAAACCAATAGGACATATGAGCCGTGACATGAGATTTCCAACAATGTGGTATGTGCGACCAGCATAGGCTCAGACCTGCCTGCGCATACGCGCAGACTGATCAGAGCTTTTGCTAGTCGCGTAAATATTCAATGACTGTTAAGCTACTGACTGAACATGATTTGGAGTTTCTTTCCTTAACAGGAGGCTGCACAGGCTCCTCTGAGCATACACATGTCAAAATGCCACATTGTTGGAAATCACATGTCACGGCTCATATGAGCCATCACATGAGATTTAGGTATTGAGGAAAATTATCACATTTTCGAGCAATGAAGGTTCATAATATTTTCAGTCTTCGCTGCTCGGATACTAGAAGTATGGGTAAAGATGTGACTAATCAAATTTAGACCCCTTTTCTTACATAATGGTAGGAGTCATTATCAGAGTGTTTATGTTATAAAAGGTGTACAAGAGAGGGCCCCCGGGGATTTTGGGGATCTAGGGAGAAAGGCTATTTATTTTCAGGGAGCTCGGGAGCACTGGTAAATTTTTTTCAGGGATTTGGGGAGCAAGCTCATAGTTTTGGGGATTTAGGGAACCCTGCAAAAAAGTAAAAAAATAAATTCACCTTAAAGCCTTAATTTCGTTGATTTTTTTAAAAAATCTTCGGCTTCTGGGGGAAGCCCCTCAGATACCCCTTGGGAAATCTAAATGTATTTACTTTTGTGCTAAGAAGCTAATCTAGATTGGTATTGGTGACTGATATGGCGAATAATTTTTTAATATTGTGGAAAATAATCCTTAAAATTAATGATTTTAGGTTGATAATAGCGTATTTTGGATCACTCAGATAGTCCCAGACCGCACCATTTTAATAAAAAAAATCCAGAGGGGCATGCCCCCGGACCCCCTAGCAGAAAACTGAATCCACATCATTACTGGGCTATCTACGCTCGTATGCGCCTGGTATGTACTATTGTAAAAAAGAAAAGCCTCCATTTTTTACATTCTTTTGGTTTGGGGGGTTTTTGCCCCCAGACCCCCCTTGTAAAATGTGAATGTATTTTTTGTACTAACGTGCGCATCTGGATTGATCTTGGAGAAAATTGTGGCACAATATTTGTTTTGTTGATTTATTATCCAAAATATTGTTGATTTTTTAGATTGATAATAACAACCTTTGAAACACTCAGAATGCACCAGATTGTACCATATTAATATCTTTTTTTCTGGAGGAGCATGCCGGACCCCTAGCACAAGTGTGCATCAACATCATATTAACAGGGCTAACTACGCATCTCGTATATAATGCTCTATCTATGTAATAAGATGTGTTTTTATTAAACCTTTAGTGAATGTTGATCACATCTATCTTAAAATTGAAGTAAAATCACTTTCTATGGTTACAAAATTGAAAGGCTTTCACTTTGTCTAAGAAAATCTAGTTTCATCTAATGCAAAAAATAACAGCCCCCTCTCCCACCAGAAAACCAAATGGTCTAGCTGCCCCTAATAAAATTCAAATCTAGAGAGCATTCCTCCATACCTACTCTACCAGGTACAACAACAGAATTTTAAAGATGGCCTAAAACTTTGAGCTATAGTTCATGCATTTCATTAAAATAATTATATACCATGTATTCCGCGGTAAAGCCCTATCTTTCATTTATAATGTAAAATATTAAAAGTGAATATTAAGTCATCCGCTCGTGTATAGCTTAATAGTTTTTAAGAATGATTGTGAATATAATCCTATGGAAAGAACAATACATTTTAGGGAGGATTAGCATATATTTTGGGTGATTTGGGGAGAAGCTGAATTGATTTTACGGATTTGGGGAGCAAAGGAAAAAAACTTTCAGGGAGATGAGGAATTTTCGTTCAGGGATTTGGGGAGATCAATGCATTGTTTTCAGGGGTCAAGGGAGCACAGATCCCCCTGGTGTGTCCTCAAGAGAAGAATTTGCTAAATCATTTCAGTCTTTTCTTGACGCCTACATGCGGCAAGCATTATATCCTCTAAACTACATCTGAAATGTTTTAGACCTATTTTCGCGATAACTTTATATCACGTCATTTTTCGAAAATCTTATCAAGATGAAAAATATTCGGGAACATCTCCGCCAACATCTCTAAACGTTTCCAACATCCTAGATGCTGCAATATCATCTGGGCATAGATGCATCCTTTGAACATTTGAAGCAAGGCGTAAATAAACCAAGTCAAAGAAGTCAGTCATATAGTTACATTCAACCGCCTTAATTCACTTATTAAAGCGATGTATGGCTCTTTGAAATATATATAAATGAAATCGCTTGATCCTGCTTGAAGTTATTTCTATATGCACGGTAAATTCTGAGTATGCAAACCGCGGTTTTATGTTATGCACAGTCTTTGAACAATGGGAAATTACGAATATGGTTTTGAGATTACCCCTTTCTGTCACACCTATACGATTTTTAACTGTCAATAAAATGCTTAGAAAGGACGAATTCGATTTATCGCAAAATCTTCATTTACGTACATTAAAATCTGTTTGTGCAACAAGCACCAGACCTTTTGGAGAAGTTTGCGGAAGTCTCCTCTACAACTATCATCACAAACACATTTTGCTAAATTTTAAGATAAAAACGTAAGTGTGAAAAATTAGTTCTAAAACATTACAGCTGGAGTTTAGCCTGGTTTCGTTCTTCATTCACCTACAATCGCAGTTTAATTGTTTTTATCATATGACGTCGCGTCTGGGAGTGAAATAACGCCATGCAATAAAATCTGTAAACCACTAGTGTTTTATCAATTTTCGGGAAACGTTATGACGTCCATAACAACGTTGCGTACATAATGACAAAATTATAACGTTTTTACGGCAGAAATGAGATTTTATCATATGATAAATAGAATCTAACATTCGTGCTCTTGTATTATTAAATTTTTTAAACTCGTTGCGAAAAAGAGATAAAATGCTCGGCTAGCCTCGCATTTTATCTCTTTTTCCCAACTCGTTTAATAAATTCAATAAAACATGAGCACTCATGTAAGATCCTCTATTTACACCATCGATTGGTATGAACAACTGTAAAAGTTTCAACATTAATAGTACATGGCCACAATGCAATTTAGATGTGTTACAAATGAATAACAAATACAGCCTGTCTTCATATGATATGAGTTGCAGACATTAACATGAAAATACTCTTTGAAGGCACAATGGATGCTCATGAACTAGAATTAGCAATAAAGCGCGACTCATAGGGCCGTTTATGAAGTTTAGGTAACCAGTATATCGTTGGAAGCTTGCTATGGTCCTCATCAACAAACACCCCAAACTTCGCTGCCATATGGCATCGATGTCTATCAACGATAGACGTCTCACCAAGCCTGTTATGCTCATATGTTTTTGCAGTGCTAAGTTCTTGCTTTAGGGTGTTAATATAGTACCTTTTTCAAACGACCACAATATTGTTAGCAGCCTTATCTGCAGGTGCCAAAACAAACCTCCTATGGAATTCTTGGACCCCTTTCTTCACATGTCTAAAAGTGAATTTAGGTTTAGGTGGTAAAAGATATAAACTGTTGCAATAAAATGAAGTTCTACCATCAATAATCTTAAAACTATTTAGTTTCCAACTATTTAAGGCATTGGACTCAACATGCTCACGTTTACACCAGTGAGTAACAAAATTCGTGTAAGGCACCTTCAATTTCCTCACGACAAGATTTGAAGTCTATTGGCAAAGGAAACCTATATTTAGGTCCCATACATATAATACGTAGACCAAATTCTTGAATCAGGCTTGATTTTTCAATCCCCTGTGACTATATGACCAGCAGGTTGATAGCAATACTTACAGTGTTTACAATCTCAAGAGTCAGGGATAGAATTTTCAATATCAAGTTCTGTTACTAATTTGTTAAAGTTAAAGCTGCATAGTCTGTTACTTTTGAATTTTTAATTTTAGAAATATATTTTCCAAGAATACAGTAAAAAATAATCAAATTCAGGTAAACATTTTACCATTTTCGTAAATCTTAACAAATTACCACCATCAAAACAACAGCATTTATGTTAAAAATCAACTGTCTAGAAATATTGGAGGGACGTTAATAATTACCAATAAGAGAAAAACACCTATTTTAATAAGATAATTAACTTTTCCTTGCAGTTCTCAGCTGTACTGAACATATTTATTGTGAAAACATAACCTAAAAATATTTTTTTCAAATGATTTAAAAAGAAAATATTTTTTTCGAAAAATGTTCATAGTTACACAGACCTAGTCTCTTTAAAACAGTATTACGAATAGGTTTATTGTACTTATAACAAATGATAGGGGATTCCTTATTTTCAAATAAGTAGGAATAGAAAATATAACAGATTTATCTTTGAATATACTGGGTAAGTTGATGGATTCAATCACCTTGTTGACAAATTGAATTTTTATAAAATATGATTAATTTCGAAGTCTATATATAGGCGCGTTGCTGAATTTCATATAAGGCTTACTTTTGAGAAAACTTACCTCATCGTCATAAAGGATGAAACTGGTCTCAAATCAAAACTAAATGCCTCTTCTTTAATTTTGATTGGGTCGTACGTTCGAAAATTGGTAGCGTCATATCTAAAAAAGGGGAGATAACTCTATCCTTGCAAAAAAGGGAATTGTGAAGTACGAATTTCGAAACGATTTTTTGCAGTTTTAAAACATTATTTTTTCGTAAATTACTTTATTTTCTAAAATCAATTTAACTTTTATTTATTTTAAAATCAAATTTGGCTCTTTATTTTCATTTGCAGATATAGCTAATGAGGGATAACTCTTACTACCCTATAAAATAAAACATTTCCCTCGATAACGTTTCTAATAATACCGTTATTTTTAGTAAAAAAGCGTAAAACTTGATCTATTCGAAGAGAAATATAAATTTGCTATTCAAAAACATGATTAACAGCATTCTGACATGCTTGACGGCTCGGAAAATTGCTTGCAAATTTGCTACCCCCGTATGAAAAATACTCTGTTTTCGTGCATTTCACCAATACATTTGATGTACTATTAGGCGCAGTTTCTACATGCTTTTGAGAAAAGTTACCTCATCGTCCTAAAGGATGAAACTAGTCTTCAATGAAAAAAGTCAATAAGCAATGCTTATTAGATACCCCCCGCACAGTAAGGGTCAGTGAAAAAACTTAGTTTTGGCAAGTGATAGTTCAAACCAGCAGACCCTAGTTTTGAAAAAAAAAGATTTCAGTAGAATCTGTGAAAACAAGATTTCAGTAGAATCTGTGCAAATGATCTTAAAGCTTGCAATCTGGAACATTTGTTAGGATCAAATACACAAAATTATTCACACCTGAAAGCTCTATATGTCAAAGCTTATACAGGAAAAATAGTCTAAGTTCTCATAATTGTCATTTTATCAATAATTATTTTTACCCAAACCAAACTCCTTCATGCATATGTTCAATGTGTCTATATTGAATAGGCAAAGTATCAAATTGCTCCATCAAAAGCTTTGGTAGGAGTTGATCGGCCCATGAAGGCACCATCTATGCATATACAAAAGCCTTGTTAGGGGAAAATTGTCTAAGTTCCCACAGCTGTCATTTTGTCAAAAAAATATTTTTTCTGAACCAAACTCCTTCATGCATATGTTCAATGTGTTTACATTGTATAGGCAAAGTATCAAATTGTTCCATCAAAAGCTGTGGTAGAAGTCGATTGGCCCATGAAGGCACCATCTATGCATATACAAAAGCCTTATAAGGGAAAAATTGTCTAAGTTCTCAAAGCTGTCATTTTGTCAAAAATTATTTTTTCTGTACCAAACTCCTTCATGCATATGTTCAATGTGTTTACATTGTATAGGCAAAGTATCAAATTGTTCCATCAAAAGCTGTGGTAGGAGTTGATCAGCCCGTGTATGGCCTATAATAGGCCTATAATAGCATAAGCATAAAACCCTATACAAAAAGCCATTTAGAACTACAAAGGGAAATAACTCTAATAGAATTGGCCCCTTGCCCTTACTTTTTATCTAAAGAATTTGTCTTGCATATATGAACATGTTTGCAAGGTTTGATGAAAATCCAGCAATGACTCTTCAAGATATTAAGGAAACAAAGCGTTACGGACGGACGGATGCACGCACGGACGGCCGGACGGACGCACGGATGGACAACGTGAAAACAGTATACCCACCACAAACAAAGTTTGCGGGTGGTATAATTAAAGATAATTGTCTTTACTTAATTTTTGTTTGGGTCGCACACTAAGAAATGAGTAGCGTCACAGTGAAAAAAGGGGAGATAACTTTATGCTCGCAGAAAACAGAATCACAAAATACGGATTTTAAAAGTATCAAGTATGGACTTTTTCTGAAGACAAAGGGTCTGACACATTTCTTTAAGGTAATTTAGTATGCTTTATCCGAAAACCGATGTTTGCAAGCTGAGAAAGGGCGCCTGATTCAGCTTATTTGCATGCTTTCAAGATGGCCGCCAAAATCATACAGAATCTTACATTGTTGTTGATTCATTGTTTAATGTACCTCAGAATATTTGTGGGAGTTCTGTGTTGGTCTTTGTTTTATTATGCATCTCTTTGTGTTCTTTCTTTTTTCGTTAACACATTGACGAGGAAAAGAATGATAGTTGCGTTGCTTTAGTTGTCTTCCTGATGTCTTGTGACTGTAAGTGTTCTGTGCGCTTCATCATGATGCCGTTGGTTTATCTGCAGTAGTGAGTGTGGTTTTTCCTGTTTATACTCACCTCCTTTTTGATTATATAGTGTCCTGCTATTATAATGAATGTTTCATTTATAGCACTATTTTGAACTAGTTTCAAGCTTTTAAAGTGATAAACGAGAAATGAGTTTTGAGAATCGTCAAGTAGCTTTGATTTAACTGTCGTCATAATGTCCATTCTTACTAGCAATGCCCTCAAAATGTGTTACACTATCTATATATCAAAAGTAAAAGCATTAAAATTGCTTAGTACCCAATGGTCGAATAAGACCAGTTTTGCGTCCTTGGAACAACTTCTCATGGGCGTCAAATTGCTTTGTGGGAACGCTTTCAATAGGTAAAAGTATTGCTCGGAAAATAACCCCATTTGAGCTATGTGAAATTGCGTGGTTTCCATGGCAACAAACAATGCGTTTCAAAAAACAGCTGGGTATGCCCCTACAAATTACTTATATCTCAGCAGAAACTCATCCTAAAGTACTAACTCGATATAAAAACAAAAGTAAGACATAGCAGCTTCCTTCAGCGGTAGAGTTAGCTAATGATCAAATTTGCATATTCATGAAAATTAATGAATACATTAGAAAATCGTAAAAAAATAAAAGGGTGTACCAACAAAAATACTTACAACTCAGCTGCGAATTATTTTAGACAACCACTCTTGGTACCAAATAACGCCAAAGCACTGCACTTTTACCAAAGTGTCCATTTTACAAATTTTCTAACATTCTCACTCATAAATATAAATCAAAATATAAAAAATGAGAGAAAATTTTGGAAAAATTAAAGGGGTGTACTTATAAATTTACGCATATATCAGTTGCTAGTTATCCTAAATATTCTCAAATTAAAGCCTAGAACTAACTTTTATCTTCTGTGTTCTTCTTTCTTTTTAATGTTTTCTCATATATTCATGAGTATGCAAATGAGATCATTTGTATATTCATCATTGATTCAATGAGCTATATCTCAACTTTTATTTGGTACCATGTTTGGTAGTTCAGGATATATGGCAGCTGAAATATATGTTATTTTGTAGGTCAAACCATTTTAGTTTTCTACTTTTTTTGATTTATTCTTTTTATGTATCCTTTAATATTCGTGAATATAAAAAATCGATATGTCGAATACATATAATCATAGGTACGTATATCTGTATCTCAAGTACTATTTGGTACCAGGATAGTAAGCAGCTGGCGTAGGGGTAAGTTGGTAGAGATCCCACCTCAATTAATCTACCAATTTTGTCTTTTTATGTTACATTAATATTTATGGGTATTCAAATTAGATCATTTGTATATTTGATCATTTTCATCAAATGAAAATGTCTCAACTTTTATTTAGTACCTAGTTTTGAAGTTAATCATAGTAAGCCGCTGACTTAGTGGTTATTTTGAAAGGAAATTGCTTTATTTTTCTACAAATTTCCTCTTATTTCTTTAGTATTCATTAATAATCATGAATATTCAAATTGAGATAAATCGTAAATTTAATCGTTTTGGTCTAAATGCAATGTCTCAACTTGAATTTGTACCAGGTTTTGCAGTCTACGATAGTTGGCAGTAGAAATATAGGTAATTTTGTAGCTATACCTCCTTAATTTTTCTACCTATTTTCTCTTATTTCTTATGCTTTCATTCATATTCATGAATATTGAAATTAGAAAATTCGTATATTTTATCATTTTGATCAAATGGCTATGTCTCAACTTTTATTTGATACCAAGTTTTGTAAGATAGGATAGTTACGTATCAGCTTTTTTTTTAATTATAGCGTCGTGTTAATTTTGTAGATATACCACCTTAATTTTTCTACAAATTTTGTCTTGTTTCTTATGTTTTCATTAATATTCATGAATATTTAAATTAGATAATTCGTATATTTAATCATTTTAGTCAAATGGCTATGTCTCATCTTTTATTTGGCACCAATTTTTATAGTCTAGGATAGTTAGCAGCTGGAGTACATGTTATTTTGCAGGTATACCCCCTTAATATTTCTACCAATTTAGTCTTATTTCTTATGATTTCATTAATATTCATGAATATTTAAATTAGATTATTCGCATATTTAATAATTTTGGTCAAATGGCTTTGTCTCAACTTTTATTTGGTACCAAATTTTATAGTCTAGTCTAATAAACAGCAGATATATAGTGCATTTTGTAGGTATACCACCTTCATTTTATCTACCAATTTTCTCTTATTTCTAATTTTTACGTTAATATTCATGAATGTTCAAATAAGATAATTCGTATATTTAATCATTTTGGTCAAAATACCATGCCTCAACTTTAACTTGGTACAAAGTTTTGTAGTCTACGATAGATAGCAGTAGATATATAGGTAATTTTGAAGGTATTCCACCTTAATATTTCTACCCATTTCCCCTTATCTCTTTTGCTTTCCTTAATATTCATGATTATTTAAATTAGAAAATTCGTATATTTCATCATTTTGATCAAATGGCTATGTCTCATCTTTCATTTGGTACCAGGTTTTGTAAGATAGGATGGTTAGCAGCTAGCGTCCTGGTAATTTTGAAAGTATACCACGTTTATTTTTCTACAAATTTTGTCTTATGTCTTATGTTTACATTAATATTCTTGGATATTTAAATTAGATAATTCGCATATTTAATCATTTTGGTCAAATGGCAATGTCTAAACTTTTATTTGGTACCTAGTTATATAGTCTAGGCTAGTAAGCAGCAGACGTATAGGACATTTTGTAGGTATACCCCCTTATTTTTTCTACCAATTTTGTCTTATTTCTTACGTTTACATTAATATTCATGAATATTTAAATTAGATAATTCGTATATTCAATTATTTCAGTCAAATGGCTTTGTCTCAACTTTTAATGGGTACCAAATCTTATAGGATAAGATAGTTAGCAGCTGGTGTAGAGGTAATTTTGTAGGTATATCCCTTATTTTTTCGACCAATTTTCCCTTATTTCGTATGTTTTCATTAATATTCATGAGTATGCAAATTAGAAAATTTGTATATCTATTAAGTTGGTCATTTTGCCAATGTCTCAAACTTAATTTGGTACCACGATTCTTAGTCTAGAATGATAAACAACTACATATAGGTCATTTTGTAGGTGACACCCCTTAATTTTTTCTACATTTTTTCTCAGTTCTTATGTTGTCATTAATATTTTTTTTTATGCAAATTAGATAATATTAATATCTAATAAGAGCGTCATATTGCTGTTTTTGAAATTCTATTTTATCTATGAAAGAAAGAAAGACTAGATATTTCAAACAGATATACTTTTGTGTGAGTAAAATTAAAAAAAAAGCAGAGAAGCAATATTTGAAGGAGGTGCTTAACAACGCTCAGCTATGCTGGTTTTACATTATTTCTAGTACCAGAGTTACCTCCCCATTTTATGAATGACGATACTCGATTTTAGCGTACGATCCTCACAAATTGATAGTACAGATATATTTATCTTTAAATAAGGCATGTATCATCATTTAGGACGATAATGTAAGTTTTCTCAAAACGTAAATCAGCGAGTCTCCTATGCTCGTATCAAGTGTATTGGAAAAATGCATTAAAACGCTGTTTTTTTCCACACAGGGATGGCAACTTTATAAGCAAATTTCTGAGCCGTCAGGTATATCAGGATGCGGCAAATCATGTTTTTGAAAAGCGAAAAGACAATTGTTTAAGAAATTATTAAGTTTTGCGGGTTCTGATTAAATATAACGGTATTATAAGGAATGATATAGAGGAAAATATTAAATATTATAGGGCAGTAAGAGTTATCCCCCCAAAATACTATGTTTAAATTTATAAAATTCAAAAAAATTCATACAAATATAAATGGCAATAAACCTACTTTTAGAAAAAAAAAAAATTTGCGAAAAACAACGTCTTTTTGTTAATACAAAATCATTTTTAAAACGGTACTTTACTTTTCCGTTTTTTGCAAAAATTGAGTTATCTCCCCATTTTTTAATATGATGCTACCAAATTATTAGTGTACGACCCACTCAGAAATAAAGTAGAGTCATTTATCTTAAATTTAAGACCCGTTTCATCCTTTATGACGATGAGGTAAGTTTTTTCGAAAATTTGAATTTCAGCAATGCGCCTAATATGGCCGAAGAGCATGTTGAGTGTATCAGCGGGTAAGAAATCCTGCGCCATAAAGTCCATGAGCTCAATCATAGAATATATTAGCCTCAATATCCAAATTATGAAGTGAAAAGATAGAAATAGTAACTAAACGAGAAAGGGCCATTTGTCGGCTTGAATGTTTAAAGGTGATACTTTAATCTGAAAGAATTAAAACAAGTTTATTTTTGCGGTTTAAATTTCCATTTTTGCGTTTACCATGAGATTGCTTATTGCGTTTACAAATATCTAAAAGAGAAAAAAACATCAAAATCAAGTAATCTAGAAATGTAACCTTCATGGTAAATATCATCATTAAAGCCAAGTGGATGTGGTGCTTGTAATAATTTTATTCACTTTAATTATAGTTCATGCTTTAGAATATTTCTATATCTTTAAGAGAATTTATCATCATAAATCATTTCTCATCACGCTGGATAGAAATACAGCTAGTAGAGTGATTTGTTTGTTTGAAATGCCTACATGTATAAAGAAAATTATCAATTTTGCAAGGCGTTTTTATTCGCTGATAGTGCTCCAAAAATCTAGCTTTCAGAAATCTACAAGTTTGGTCAACATATTGCATGCCACAATCCTTCTCTTCTCAAGATAAAACATAAATAACATCAGTTGATCTTCAATCAAGATCAGAATAAGTAATTACAGAAAATTGTCTACCATTAACGCTAGATTTAATAGTTGATTTACAACATAAATGTTTGCAACAGCTACACCTCTTGGAATTGCACTTAGAAATACAGGGATCAACTACTCTTCTTGTATACTTACTCCTAGAGTTCCTAAGTACAGGTGACTTAAAGGCCAACATTGCTTCCCCAGGGAAACACATCTTGGCTCCATAATTGTAACAGTGGTCACTAATTGATGATAATTAATGGCTGCCCACTGTTTTACCTCCAACTGTTTACTGTGAAGGCATATTACACATGTTTTATGTTATCTAATCTTTCAGTGAAAAATAACACCAAAATGATGATAAATAGATTGGGGACTCTGATCAGCCACCTGGTCATCTATTCCGTATGCCCGGTTCACTGTCCATATAGGGAAACCAACGATTATTAGCTACCAACTGAGCACGCAGCAAAGACATGAAACTGCTAGTTTCTATGATTCTATGAACAGGCTGATTTTGGTTAGCTGCAGGGGTTATTTTGTTGGTTTTTGTCATGTAATGCATATTTTTTATTTTGGATTGTGATGTTGCGCGTATATATATACGGTCAAAAGTAAGCATTTCAATGTATTGTTCAATAGTTAAAAAAATTGGTTTCAATCAAAATATTGAAATAGAAAGTCAACATTTTGAGTTTAGAAATTGAAATGCAATGGGAACGAACAGTAGCAAAAAATGAAATTCATGCGTTTAGTTGCCAATACTTTGTAATGAGGGTTTGAAATCGGACTTTCAAGTTCAGAAGTCATGAAATTAGAAATTATGAGACAACGATTGATCTTACACATGTCAAATCCTGAACTTGAAATTTCAACTTCTGTATCATCTCTTTTACTCAGAATTCAGAGAGTTGAACTCGATGTTACTTTTAATAATAAACTCCATTTCATGGAACATTTTTGCGCTGCCATTTGATTATTAGAGCCACAAACTAACTATGTTTTTGTGGCCTCACATTTCACATATAAATGAGCCAGACATTTATATATTGTCACATATATATATATATATATATATATATATATATATATATATATATATATATATATATATATATATATATATATAATTCAGAATATATTCAGACAAAAGGGACGATGCAAAAGTGTCTGACTGGTGGGAAAAGGGGTAAATTTATGTATCTCGCATGTCCAACAAATCCACTGAAAGGTGCTGAGCTGAGCAATTTAAACTTTGGGAGAACACTTGTCTTTGGAGTGTCTCGGCCAGGTTCAATTCATTCTCAATATTCTTTTTAGTTGCATGTACAGAACCAACGGTGCGCACCAGATGCATAGATTGATGTGCATCTTCGTCATTAGCAGATTTCAAACAACTTTTTCTCATGAGATGACTGTTGTTCCTGAAATTTATTGTCAAAATTTGAAGGATAAACGAAGCATTTTAAGTCTTGGGCAAATTATTAAAATGTGTTACTGTCGCATACATGCACACGTACATGCATGAACGGCATCTTGACTAAATACTTTTTTCAGCACTAACGGTGAACTTAGCTATAAATCAAACAAAAATGATTGAGCATATAGTGAGATTCGAATTGATCTATGAGTCAGTCCAACAGTCTGGTCACGTTTCACTCTGTTAATCACAGCCTCTGTATCAGCCCAGTCTGATCATTTTCGCTGCCTACTCAGCGGTATCTTAAATGTTTTAAAAACCCATGGTTCGTTGATTCAGGCAGCAAACACTCTCATTGCACACTATGTGTGTTCAGGCTGACCGAATGTGTCTTTTTTTGGTGCTCTTTCTTGTACATTTTTTTTCAAAAATAAAATAGGGCAGTTGTCAGTCACTGGTCTGTCAAATGAAAAGCAAAGCAAATTGCTTCACATGACTTTCTCTGGTTAGCTTATCAGTCATTTTATTTGGTCATTCCAAACACAGCTCTGTGTACATGTTTGTCTAATCTTATCATCATCAGATGGTATCAATGTGAAGGTATTGGTTTAACAATTATAATAACTGATAGGTGCTAAAAGCTGTCATGGTGAGCCTCAGTGTTGGCCTTTAAGACGAAAAAGACGAACTTCTAAGTGGTTTGTGAAAAAGGGCAGAGTCAGAAACTCCATTTAAATTAATTTTAGTGGCAAAATGAAGTTTCAGAGGTGATACATAAACAGATGTTAACATAGAATTATATTTGTTGGTGGACTGCAGAACCAGTATAGAAGAAGCAGGATGTAACGGAAGAGGAGAAAGTAAGTAAGGAATCGATAAAATCAGGTACCAGACCTGATCCAAGATACCCATGGGAAAGTGACAAACTCACAGGTAGACACCACAAAGGAGAACCAAGAGGTCAGCCCTTTCCCAGCAGGTGACCACAAAGCACATATATAAAGACGCCCAAAAAGACATAAAAAACACAAGACAGAAAAAAACAAAAAAACACATAAGAGATCCACCAAAGAAGTACCGCCTTTGAACTGTTAGTAAAATATTTTACTGGAGGGCTTAAACGGGTTTAACGGTGCCTACCTCACCCTTAATTCAGATGTGGATCAAGACACATAGATATTTGATTTGCATGAAAGACCCCTAAATTATGAATACATCATCTCCCAAAACATACAAATCAAGATATAAAATGGAGATAAAGCAAAAATAAGAACTCAACAGTAAATAAAACTGAATACTGGAGCAAAAGAAATCCAACAGGTAAAACCCAGTGGGCCCAACAAACAGCCAAAGCATCAGGCCTCTACCATCTCATCAATAGATAAGTCTTTCAGTCGGAACCATCATAGAGTCTGAAGTCAGACCCACCGGCGTGCAATCAATGAGGAAAGCAAGGCTGCCAACCGTGAATGAGTTGATCGCCAAGCATGCAATTTGTTGCAATACATTAATGTTATGGCCATTTTTTTTTTTTATAATGGGAAATTATTTTAATGAACTGCGCTGAAAAATTATCAGAGCCAACCATCTTCTTCAATTTATACACCAAGTCTCCATAGAAATCAGGTTCCGAAAGTCCTTGACGCAGGAGAGATTTAAGTCCATCTTGGAATTCAAAAATCAAATCATATTATCGTCTATCAAATTTAGAAAAGGTATAGTAGAATTTTAACTGTTTTTGGCTATTCATAATTGAGTTTTAAGTTTATACCATTCAGTGAAAATCAGCATTCATATCGGTTATTTAATAGCAATATCCAGCTGCTGCATTTGAGAAATAGCTAAAGCTCCCAACATATAGCTAAGTCTTATACAAGTACAAAGAAACATAGAGAAAGCAATAGTTATTAACGAGATACGAATGCTGGTCTACACTGCTCCTTAAATGAGGTATTTAAGTGATACCAATAGAGAAGTTAATGCAATGAATGATTGTCAAGTGTAAATCCTGACTATTGTTATAATAGCCACATTAAATGCAAGTATGTGGACACTTTTTACAATAACTAGTCAGCACAAACACATGAGTCGCGTCATGACTGCAAAAAAGTTGGCAGCGAAACTAAGTCTTTTACACATGACATCAAAAATAGTGAGGGAGTATGATCACGAAATACCACAATCACAAACTAAAGACAAACCCATGACATCGCGAGGAAGAGTCACACAACAATCACGAGACACCAGGAAGACAAACTAAGCAATGCAACCAGCTCTCTCTTCCCCATGAAGATGATTGCAAAACTAGAAGGGACATAAAGTAACGTACAACAGAACATAGAACAATGACAGACTCCCACTATGGGAGTTAAAATAAACAACACCTAAACAACAACAGGGCCACCAACTTAGAAAGGACAGCAGCCTATTAAATTCAATTACATTTTATTCAGGTACAAGATCAGACATAAACATATAAACCAATACTAAATGGCACGTTTTACACATACTCATTTAATCACATAGAATAAATATAAAAACTATGATAGAGTTACATAAAAATTGATATACTTTAAGACATGTTTTATAAAATGATTTTGCTCTCATAACCAATTTAATGGCTTATTTCCAATGGGGTCCTGTAGTTAAACAATACAATTTGCAAATTTAAATATAAAAAGAGCCTTAAATTCTTGAGTTATTAAATATTACAGAATTTTCCATTAAGTGTAGCATCCATAAAAGTCTGATCTTATATACCTAAATTATCACAGATAGATTTTTATAATACAGCAATGTTAACAATATCTAAAATATCTGCTTAAAATAGTTATAAATACCTGCTTTTCTTGACTGACCAGCAGTCAAGAGATGCCTTGTTACAGCAGTTTTATAAGACGTTTTGTTTGTTATTTATTTTATATCATCTGGTAAACTGTTCCAGTCTAAAATTGCATTGTAATAGAATGTATCAGAATCACAGCCCTTTATGGAAGGTAATATACATTTGAATTAAACACCCCTTGTTCTGTAGGAGTGGCTATCTTCTACTCTTAAAAATGTTGATATAGGTACTGTAGAGCAAGCTCATGGTAAACATTAAAAACAATCCCAATTGCTTTGCTCTTTTATCTACCTAAAGCCTTTTTATTTCAGACAATATGGAATAGCTTATCCTTGTCATGGGTTTAAGATTTAGGATAACCCTTATCACCTTATTTTGAGCCACCTGAAGCTTATGTTTTAAGGATTTATTTAAGCCATCATACCAAGAGGAACATGAATAATCAAAGTCACATTGTATAAGAGCTGTTGACAGAGTTAACCTTGTTGAGCTATTCAAACTTCTACAATTTCTATATAAAAACTTCAACCTTGAATTTATTTTTCCAATAATGGAATTAATTATCTTTTTACAACTTATGTATTCATCAATATAGAGTCCAAGATATCTTGCACTATCCTGTGACTTGATAACTTGGTCCTTGCATTTTATATTGAAGTTTTTTTTCTGAATTAAGGGTGAGGTTGGCACCGTTTAACCAGTTTAGCCCTTCAGTAAAATATTTTACTGACCGTTCAAATGCAGTACTTCTTTTGTGGATCTTTGATGTTTTTTCTGTCTTGTGTTTGATATGCCTTTGTGAGCGTCTGTTTATATGTGTCTTGTGGTCACCTGCTGGGAAAGGGCTGACATCTTAGCTCTGGTTTGTGGTGTCCAACTGTGAGATTGTTACTTTCCCATTGGCATCCTGGGTCAGGTGTGGCACTTGATTGTATCAATTCCTGATCTTTGCACCCTTACTTATTTTGATGCTATTAAGTTGTCTGCGAGGCCCAAATAGGACACATTCCGTTTTGCCTAGATGTAAAGATAATTTATTATCTACTGACCAGTTTGAGCATGACTCCATTACTTCAGACAGTTTTTGTGATATTACTTCTGGGCCCTTATGGCTAAAAAGTATGGCACTATCATCAGCATAAAGAATTAACTTACAGTCAGCACTGACACTGGTGTATATATCATTCACATAGCATAAATTAGTAATGGCTCAAGTATGAGATCATCCGCAAAATTTTGACTGAGTCATGGCCCTTTTTGGCTGAGATTTTGGATGATTTGTGGCTTATTAAAACAAGGTTATAGATATCATAAAATTCGAAAAGCATTTTCTAAATTCTACCATAGACACTCAGAGTTAATTGTTAAAAACAATACTGGGTTAAAAATTCTTCTGCAACAAGGCATATCAGAACCTATATTTTATAGTGATCTAGTCTATAAATTCAAACGAATTGTTGGAAAACCTAATTTTAGTGATCAATTCAAAAAGATAGTTATATAAGGGTTGGATATAAGTTGGATATCATGCGGCAGTCTGCATGCCTAGTTTTAAACCCAATCACGGTTTATAGCTATGGTTTCCTCTTTAATTGCACGACGGTGGGTCAGGCCTCAGACTCTATGACGGGTCTGACATAAAGCTTTAATAGGTGGGTTGGTGCCTGATGCTTATCTTTAGCTGAACCCACCGTGACTCAACTTGAGGTTTTCTTTAGCTCTGACTATCTGTGAGTCATGAGCCCTTTTCTTTGATTCATCATGGTGTAGTAATTTGATTAGAGTGTTTTTCCATGATGATACATTCCATTAGTTAGATGGCCTCCATGCGAGCTGAACAATTCTTGTACTGCAACAACAGCAGAATCTAGGGCGAAGATTTGGTACCAGTAAAATGCATTTAAGCCCCCGATGGCTAAGGCTGCTGTCTGTTCTAAGGCGGTGGTTCTGTTGTTGTTATCTTTTTGTTTATTGTTATTCCATTGTGGGAGTCTGTAATTGTTCTATGTTTTGTTGTACGTTACTTTATGTCCATTCTAGTATTGCGATCATCTTGATGGGGAAGAGAGAGCTGATTGCTATGCTTAATTTGTCTTCTTGGTGTCTCCTGATAGTTGAGCGGCTCTTCCTCGCGGCGCCACGGGGTTGTCTGCAGTTTGTGATTGTGGTATTTCCTGATCATACTTACTTACTATTTCTGATCAATAAATTTTGAAAGGCTATAACAATTTCATTCAAAAAATACAAAAGGATAAAGAATAAAATAATACAGGCCAAGTTCGAATTCGAAGGTCATCAGCAAAATTTTGACTGAGTTATGACCCTTTTTTTAAACTTAAGTTTAGGCTAACTTTCCATCTCCCCAAATGTATTATATTTGACACCTTCTCACTATAGGTCATGATTAGCCAGTGCCTGTAGATAAGCATGACAGTGATTAAAATTTTACCCCGTCCCACTGATCCCTCAGGCGGGGTCAAAGGTCGAATATATCTTAATTTCGCAATAATTCAGTGAGTTGTCAATATATTTTACTGAAATTTCGCATGCAGAAAGAGGTACAATTGATATGAAATATATCAAACTGGATGTTAGTTCGAAGACCTGGGTCCGGCCGCCTGAGTACCCCTAAAAGGGCAAACGTTTAAATGTTTTTTTCAGAATATGGTCATGTTGAATATCAAATTAAAGTGAAAGACGCATGCAACAATATGGTTACAAATATTTTGCCCGTAGACCCCTCTCCCCCGACACTGGGGTGTGGGGTCAAGAGGTCTGAAAATTTTTAGAACATTGTCATGTTTATATCCAATTTAAGAGAATGACAAATGCAGCAACATGCAAGAACATATTCTGTCCTTACAAACACCCTAGACCCCTGGGGTGGGAACAAACTTCAAACATGTTTTTCTGAAAGTAGTCATGTTGCATATCAAATTAAAGGGAATGGAACAGAGTGTGTGTGTGTGTTTGTTTGATTTGATTCTTTACGTCCCATCAACAATATTTCAGTTAAACAGGGACGAGTCATCCTGGTTTGAACCAGTACCAGGCTAAGATAAATGTGTCTTGCTCAAGGATCAAAACGCAGTGACGCCGTTGAGGCTCGAACCCGCGGCCCCTCGGCCTCGAGTCAAGCACTCTACCACTGAGCCACTGCGCTCCCAAACAGAGAGTGTCATGCAAGCACATATTCTGTCCTTACACACACCATTGCCCCTCGGATGGGGTCCAAATGTCAAAACATTTTAAAGCAGTCATGCTGCATATCAAATTAACACTTTCGCTGCCAAGCACCTCAAAAAAAAACATGCAAGAACATATTCTGTCCTTACAAACACCCTAGACCCCTGGGGTGGGAACAAACTTCAAACATGTTTTTCTGAAAGTAGTCATGTTGCATATCAAATTAAAGGGAATGGAACAGAGAGTGTGTGTGTGTTTGTTTGATTTGATTCTTTACGTCCCATCAACAATATTTCAGTTAAACAGGGACGAGTCATCCTGGTTTGAACCAGTACCAGGCTAAGATAAATGTGTCTTGCTCAAGGATCACAACGCAGTGACGCCGTTGAGGCTCGAACCCGCGGCCCCTCGGCCTCGAGTCAAGCACTCTACCACTGAGCCACTGCGCTCCCAAACAGAGAGTGTCATGCAAGCACATATTCTGTCCTTACACACACCATTGCCCCTCGGATGGGGTTCAAATGTCAAAACATTTTAAAGCAGTCATGCTGCATATCAAATTAACACTTTCGCTGCCAAGCACCTCAAAAAAAAACAATACCCCAGTGCCAAGCATGTTTCAATGACTCCTGAATATAGGGGTATATAGGTTCAACACAGAGTATCTCCAGAACCATTCAATCTACCGCTGTGAAACTTTCACAGAATATTGATAATAATTTTTTTTTATTTTGAAATGTCCCCTGAACATTTCAAAATAAAAAAAAACGAAGAGTTGCGCTCCTTATAACCATTAAAAATAGGCAGCTATCAACTGTGCCTTTAAATTTCGACTGTAGTCGCGTTTGGCAGTGAACGGTAAATTCGACTACAGTCGCGGCGTTTTGGCAGCCAAAGATTTAAAGGGAATAGAGCTTAGAGAAAAATGCTTCATGTAGCACATATTCTGTCATTTAAACACACCCTCAAACTGTGGGTTGGGTAAAACAGTAAAAAAAAGTTCTGATTGTGGTCAAATTAAAGGGAAAGAAGTATAGACTAACCATGGAAGTAAACACTTTGACCTAACAAGCACCCCTCATCTCTCGTTCAGGTTGAAAGGTCAGATATTGAAATCGAGCAGATAAGTTTATTTTTATTGAAATAAGCACTGCAAAATAGTTGAAAGGATTATAATTATGATACGTGAACTTGAGCGTTGGATAAATGGTATTTATATTTCGGCGAATTTATTCGTTTCGACTTCTGCTTTGCCAGGCGACACATCCGATTCTCGGAATTCTAATTGAATATTAAGTATAAATTTGAGAAAGTTATGCACCATTCATTGTATCTCCCGCCCCCTCAGGGCCGGGGAATAGCGGAGCTTTTAACTTTTCAATTTTCAAAGCCCAAGGAGGCGGGACATACAAATGACTGGTGCATTAAGGTGGTGTAGCCGCTTCCGACAATAATGTCGGCTGGATTTTACAAGTTCTTTTCGCAGCTGCTCGCGCAATATGAATCATTTGAAAGGATTCTAGCGATAAGGCGGACTATTTGCCTAAATGTGACGTTCGATTAATTTGTGGAAATAAGGAATGGAGACACTAGGCACATTCAATAAATACATATAGACCCGCCGTCTATGCACCCTTGCACCCTGGTCAGTATATTTCAATCTTTTTTTTTTTTCCTTAATGCATGTGATACCACTACTTCTTCTTGAATAAGAATCTATTTTGATCATCAACTGTCTCTTCTATTGCAGTAACATGTTTGGGAAATAGACCGGTAACTTTAGGTATAACACGGTAGAGAATATATATACTTGACAGCAAAAGAAACGCATATTTTTCAAACTTGTTGCAACCTTAGTTAATGGCTCAATATTGTACTCTTATTTGAATGAAAATATTTGACAAGACCAAGTCATTCACTTCGGATAATTTTTCCAACATTACAAAGAAAAACTATTTTTAGGGGCAAAATTGCTAAACACAATAAAAACAGTGCCGACAGTTGTGAATTGCACGATTTAAAACCCTATTTGTGTGTGTTACTGCAGCATATTGTAAGAAAATGCAAAACGGTATAAAAAGTTTGAAACCACTATTAAAGGATTTTTTCTGCATTTTCCATTTTTTTTTCATGTTTTATGCGCTGATTTTCAAAATCATCAAAACTCTGGTTTGCTTGGTCGTGTGGTAAGTTTCGGATAATAAGGAGTAAGCAAGGACTCAATAAAACGGTTTAAAGTGGTTTTCCGGACTTTAATATGCGTGTGTGTTAAACACTTCCGGTTTGTTTTTCCACAAGGTAATGCATAAATATGGACCAACGTTGAAGAAATCTTAACTTTCTAAACTCTGGGCGTTAAGTGCATATCATGATTAAGAAGCAGTGTAAATTTCATGAAATTTGATTCAGTGGTAATAGGGGTACAACATTTGTAAATTTGTTTAAAAACCGTGTGTTGTTTTAGTATGCCAGGAGTAATGTCCCATAAATAACAATCAAGGCTGGATTTCTGAAATTCTCATTTACATTGTAAGCTCCCTAAGGGTTCATCTGTATCAAAGGCAATTTTACACTAAAAACCAACAAATCTAATGAAGCTGCGAAAATCATTAATTTTCGTGGCATTTCAGTCAAAGGACAAAACAGAGTTAAGCATTAGGTAATCGCGACTAAAATAACCCAGGACATTTTCTGAGGTAATCACCAAAACCGCTTAATAAGGAAATCCCAACATTTTCAACAAGGAAATAATTTTCAGATGTCAGATAAACAAGGTGACTTTTGCTTTTGACCCCATATGCATTCATGCGTGAGTCGCGCATGGTTGAGTTAAGATTTTCCAATGTTTTTTTAGACAAACATCATGCATTGTTGATGACTTTCAAACTGTTTACTTTAAGTACATATCCGATTTCATACAAAAAATAAGCCAAAAATAAAATATGCGTTTTTATTGCTGTTAAGTATGTTAATACAGTTGATGTACAATAAAAACGACCATCTTGCGAAGTGGTGTATTTTTGTCAGATGTTTGGTGTCTTCTTTGGCTTCTACAACCCTACACCTCCCCTAGACCCAAGATATCATTTGCATATGTTATAAATGTTTATAGCGACATATCATTGTCAAAATGGCATCTTGGGTCTAGAGGCGGAATGCAAACTGAAAGACACCAGTTTCATATTTCCAATGACAAACGTCACACTTTTTAGTATATTTCGTACGCATGCGCAGAAGGAAAACTGTAAACTTTTGGAAATGAAGAGCACTCCTATCCTTAACATTTTAGCACTTTTACTTTCTGAAAACTAACAATGGCTTTACTCACAGTCTGGTCTAAACGGCGTTCAGTATAAAGCCTTAAAATGAGGGGAGGGAATAGAAAGCACAAGGTTTCACGGCTTTGTTAATTTTGATTCGCATTACAACGTACTTTGGTGCTTACTATGCATATTTTGCTGCCGAACCAAATCAATTTTAAAAACATTAAAGCAATTTGAAAATTTGGTCTTTGTAATCATGTCAACTAGGGAAAATATACGCCTTTATCGCTAGAGCTCCTTGCTGGGTTTCTTTTTTTAATTCAGTAGATCTACGATAAAACCAGTTTAGATTGACACATTTAATGCACCAGTCATTTGTATGCTCCGCCCCCTTGGGGCCGGGGCTACCGGAGACAAAGCGGGACTTAAGTGCCGGGATTTGACCTACGTTGTGTCTCCGTAGTGGGCGTTAATTTCCAGTTTAACTGCAATATGCTTATAGATAGGGGGTGATCAGCCTGTGTATCTGCACTAGCTCTATTTGTCGTTGCCTAGATAGTATATTTAATACTCTTACTTGCCAAATCCTAAAGACTTTAACTGGTCTCTGCAGCTGAGTATGCCAGTTTGGATTGTTGCAGGATTTCTAAAACCTAAAAACAAGTTTACTCATGGCTCATGGTGTGGCACTGACATATGTCCTTTTGATTGGTGTGCCTATTAACCTGTATTTTAAACATTTGTATGTTACGGTCCTTGTTTATCAATACATGTAGAAATCCACATAAGCCACTCCAAAATACTTTTTAATTCGGAACAATTCTCATTGGTTCATTTGTCTTGTTCTGGTGTTCAAGAATACAGGGACTTATACAGTTGCATTATTTAATGGTAACTTTTTAGGCTCCCTAGTAAAAGTATGTGTGTGAAATCAAATTCTCTAAAACCACTGGGCCAACTGAAGCCAAGTTTCATGTTGTACCACCATGGGAAAAGTTTTTTCAAATGATTTAGGTTATTTGTTGCTATTCATGGGCGGGGCATTTATCAGGGATTTTGCCGTAAATTTGGCCCCACAGTGCAGGGCTTTTAAAGGCCAACACTGAGGCTCAGCATGACATCTTTTAGCACCTATCAGTTATAATTGTTATACCAATACCTACACATTGATACCATCTGATGATGATAAGATTAGACTAACATGTACACAGAGCTGTGTTTGGAATGACTGATAAGCTAAACAGAGAAATTCAGAAGAAGCAGTTGTTGATGGATTTTATGCTTTACTTTTCATTTGACAGACCAGTGACTGACAACTGCCCTATTTTAGTTTTGAAAAAAAATGTACAAGATTGAAAAAAACATTACCAGCAGCTACGAGCTGCATTCACTGGATTTCAACTGAGATGCAAATGATTTAAAAGCATATTAATTCTTAATGAGTACCAAAAAAGGCACATTCGGTCAGCCGGAAAACCCATCGCGTGCAATCAGAGTGTTTGCTGCCTGAATCAACGAACCATGGGTTTTTAAAACGTTTAAGATACCGTTGAGTAGACAGCGAAAAAGGATCAGACGGGGCTGATACAGAGGCTGTGATTAACAGAGTGAAACCTGACCAGACTGTTGGACTGACTCCTAGATCAATTTGAGTCTCACTATATGCTCAAGCGTATTTGTTTGATTTATAGCTTAGTTCACCGTTAGTGCTGAAAAAAAGTATTTAGTCAAGGTACCGTTCATGCATGTACGTGTGTATGTATGCGACAGTAACACATTTTAATAATTTGCCCAAGACTTAAAATGCTTGTTTTATCTTTCAAATTTTGAAAATAAATTTCAGCAACAACAGTCATCTAATGAGAAAAAGATGTTTGAAATCTGCTTATAACAAAGATGCACATCGGTCAATGCATTCAAACCGTTGGTTCTGTGCATGCACCTTATAAGAATATTGAGAACGAATTGAGCCATACCCAAAGACAAGTGTTCTCGCAAAATTTTAATAGCCTGGGTTTATCTTCTTTTTAATTGCTCCGTTTCTTGGTCAAAATTAATCGAAATCAATAACGGACTAGTTGTAACTTTTTATTCTCTTTTTTAGAATATGAGCATACGAAAGAAAATATTGCCACAATACTGACGAATGGACCCTGGTTAAGTTTAAAGTATTCAGCTCAGGACCTTTCAGTGGATTTGTTGGACATGCGAGATAACCAAATGTACCCCTTTTCCCACCAGTCACACAATTTTGCTCCGTCCTTTTTGACTGATTATGTTCTTAGGTATCAAATATTGCAAAATACCCAGACACTCTAGGGAATAGCCTCCATCTATAGGTGAGATTGCCAAAAATGATGAGTTCATAAGAGATAATCAAAGACCACTTAGACAGTGGCCTACTGTGGATTTCGAATAACTTGTTAATTGATATGCTGATATGGTTTCATATGGTCAACATAACACATGCTGCTGTTGCTTCCTGGGTGTAACAATATACGCATGTTCTGTTTTTGTAAATATGAGCGCAGTGACTCAGTGGTAGAGTGCTTGACTAGAGACCTAAGGACCGTGGGTTCGAGCCTCACCGTCGTTACTACGTTGTGTCCTCGAGCAAGACTCATTTATCCTTGCTTAGTACCCAGGAAGACCCGTCCAAACGTAACTGAAAGATTGTTGACTGGGAAGTAAAGAATCAAATCAAACAAAACAAAATATTTTATTCTCCATTTTAAATATATATTTTTCTCCGGTGAGTTTGAACAGTGACCTATATATACTCAACAAAAAAAGTTAAGGAAAATGTGTTTGAGGGGCTATAACAAAATATTTAAAACATTTAAAGACTTTTGAATTTCACAATAGTATAATGTGACCATTTTTCTTTATGATGGCGTTTAATCTGGGTCTGTAGCACCCACAGCAGCTTAATAAATCAATGTCAAAGTTGACTGGTCTTCAGTCCATTTTTCGCAGAAATTCAATTTACAAAGCAAACATAGGTTTTCGTGCATTAACGTTCGCAAGGTCCCTTGGGAGATGGAGATGTTTAAAACCTAGGAAGACAGCTCTGGTGGTTATATAGGGACATTTGATCAGTCAATTGTACATGGATGAGATGTTGAGGTCTGTTGCCCTGCTTTTTATGCGATAACCAGTGACAGTACCAGGCCTAGGATAACAATGCCAGAACACACCTCACTAGAATCAGCAAAAACAATGTTGTGCATATTGACTGGTCAGACATGTCCACAATTTTAAAACATGTCTATGACATCTTTGGACAGAGGTTCCAACGCATAATAGTGGCATCAAGAAACTCCAAGCAACTCGATACAGTGTTGCAGGAGATATCGATGCTGATCCCTCAGCACCAAATCAAAAGAACAAGTCAGAGTATGCGAAACCGGTGCTAGTCCTAATTTGCCACTGGCTGGGGACACACTCATTACTGAAGGTATTCCCATCTTCGAAATGTGATGTTTAAGGCTATCATGTTAATTTCATGTGACATTCAAAGGAATTGCATTTCAAGTTTTAAAAGCTTACATGTTATTCATGTGTTTATGAGGGAATTCTCTGTACACATTTTTGTGAAAAATGACTTTGACCCCTGGGTTACTTGACACTGTGTCACAACAAAGGCATTGATGCTATGAACTTAAAGTAAACATCTGTTTCAACCGATGACATGTATCTAAACAAATAAATAAAAAATGAATAATTGTTTGCTTTGGTGTTCTTATGCTGCATGGTTTTCTGGGATTTCCTTAACTTTTTTTGTTCAGTATATAAGATGTGTCACTGCTATAAATAAAGAAAACAGTAGGAATGGATTTAAGTATTTATCTTTATAATTCAATTATATATTCATAAATTTTCTTCATTTTTCTCTTGTTCGTAGATTGTGTATGCTCCTTAGAATCGCATCAGCACGGTGGTTCTGTGAAGTACCATCAATATATGATTTGCGCCCCCCACCCCCACAAAAAAGTAGAAATAAGCAGGACAAATATCTTAATTTCATGACTGAAAATTGTCAGTTCTACAGTCACAAAATGGCATTAATTGCATGAATAGGCATGTTTACGTAACATATGTTTGATTTTTGTTTCATCTGATATTTTTTTCGCTATATAATGTGTCAAAATCTTCTGCCTGGGACATACATGTGTAATTGTTCACAACTTTAGGACGCAGCTGTTTAAAAATTTTGTGTATTAACATTTTTTTCCTAGTTTTTTTTTTTTTTTTTAATATGGCTGCCAAACTTCAGAAGCTTCACTCAATGTGTGTCTGCTAATAACTTTTTCAGACAGTTTGAGCCAAGATCAGGACCGACCGAAAAAATGTCAGTCCTGATCTGGGTACACATTCTTTAAAAGTCTGATATAGTGTTCCTGAAATTTTTTTAATAAAACATTTTTTATAAAAAAGACGAGCATTCAAAGAGTTAAAGATTAATCATACTTAAGGCGACTTTCGTCATCTGGTGATAACCTTTGCAAACAGTTTGGCTCTAGATAAGGACCGACGTCGGTCCTGATCTGGATCCAAACCGTTTGACACTCTGATAGATTTCTTTAATACTTTTGAAGAATCAGCAGCCATCAATAAAAGCATGAAAGAATACCCACGCATATATAGAGTATTAACATCAAAAATAATTATTTGGGCCAAATTTTTTAACTGCCCATGGATGAGAATGGTTATTATCAGCCATCAGAAAAGGCCTGGAAAACGATAAAAAGTCGGGGAAAAGTAATTTGAAAATCATATTGAGTTGCAACCCTGTCAGTCTGATCAGGGTTCGTGATACTTAAATTAGTCAATAATGCTAGCAAATATTTTAATCAATTATGCTAGCAAACATATGCATCAGATGAATTAATCAGTTAGCGTCCGCGCCTGCATAGCTTCGTTTCTATGTGCTATCTTCTGTACTTTTATAATGACTTATCATTTAAAATTATGCTAAATAGTTTTGAATTTTGGACAGACAGGCCTAGGCAAATAGTGTAGACCCCGATCAGAAAGCTCATAATTAAGATATCCTCTGTTTGTGTGCGATTTTTACAACTGAAATGGCTTTTACAGTTTAATATATTGCCGGTACTTGCTAGATCTGCTAGAATGAGGTTCTAAGGAGTAACTTCATTTTATGTGTTGGTAAAAAAAAATGAAGTATAGCCTTGTAAGTCCGACTTTACCAAAATATAACAGAGGGGTTCAATGAGGTCCAAATTAAGCGGTCTTTTTAGTATATGAAAACAATTGTTGTAATTTATTAGAATGTTTAATTCTTTCCAATGACTTTTGTCATCTGCTGATAACCTTTGCAAACATTTTGATCCCAGATACGGACTGACAAAATCTGGATCCTTAAACAGTTTGATACTCTGGTGGTGTTTCCGAAAGAACTGTTCGAAAAGCAAAATATTAATGAAAAAGTCAGCAAATGATAACGAAAGAATGAAAAAAATCAGCATGCAAAAAGTTATACTTATAAAAATTGATTTCATACATTGCTCCCAACAATGTTCAGAATAGATACTAAATTGAGTATGCAAGCTATCTTATCTTTCTCAAACACCTTTGCACCATTAGATAGCTAGGTTTACAGCTGTTGGTGGTCAGTTCCTACTGTGATAATATACTGCCTGACCAATTATTCAATTAAGCTGAAGGAGGCTCAGATATGAGCCTGGATTTTGAGGCTATTCCTTACAGTGCAGATAAGATTGCTCCCTTAGGATCAGTCTGATCCGGGTTCATAGTGACTGCTTCCACGATCATGATAAAAGTCTAGTCTGAATTACACTTGAATATCTGCTGCAGACGTTAAAAGCAGACAACATTTAGGACAAAACAATTTGGCTGAAAAGGGGTTAACTCATTGTATGCTGGGTTACTTATCATACATTTGTTTTCGTCTGCTGACTTTTTCAAAATTAGCTTAAAAAAGAAGTAAAGGCTTCAGGAACGCTACCCTAGTGTCGTTTTGTTTGTTTGTTTTGTTGCTATACGTCCCAAGTCAACAGCTATGGTCATGGCGGGACGGTCAGTTCACCTAACCACACTTTTCCTTGGGCAAGCTGGAACAAGCGGTTTACCAGTACTTTGTGTACATACTTTCGCTTGTAACTGACAAAAACCCTTCTTGAATGATTCAGCACAAGGGAGGAGAATGACCGTAGAAACTATTTCATGATCAATCTATACGAAAGTATGGGACCGAGCGGGGATTAAACTCGCTACCCCTGGAACTGCTGTCAGACACGCATCTGTAGTCAGACACGCCAAGTTACCGACTACGCTTCTCGGACCGGTCTACCTTAGTGTCAGCCTTTTTGGATCCAGATCAGCTCCGACCCAATGTCGGGCTAAATACGGGTCCAAATGGTTTGCAAATGCTATCAGCACGTGCAAAACATCCCCGTTGGTAAGGAAAAAGTTAAATAGTATATGTATTGTTGCATTCATATGAACAGTTTGTGATTGTTTGGATTACACATGCGTAGAATGCATGCACACCAATCCAGTGTGGTTAGAGGCCACCTATATTTTGTCCTTATTGGGCAGCAAAGACATTGGCGAAACTATATAGACGGCATGCTTGTCTTAGCTTTTGCTGTTCGTATATATAAATGTGATAATATATAAATATCTGGCTCATTTATATGTGAAATGTGAGGCCACAAAAACATAGTTAGCTTGTGGTTAAAATAATAACGTGGCAACGCCAAAATGTTCCTTAACTAGAGTTTATTATGAAAAGTAACATCAAGTTCAACTCGCTGAATTCTGAGTAAAGGAGATGATACAGAAATTGAAATTTCAAGTTCAGGATTTGTCATGTGTAAGATCAATCGTTGTCTCATAGTTTCTAATCTCGTGACTTCTGAACATGAAAGTCCGATGATTTCAAACTCTCATTAGGCTACAAAGTTTCGTCATCTAAACGCATAATTTTCGTTTTTCGCCACTGTTAGTTCCCATTGAATTTCAATTTCGAAACTCAAAATGTTCACTTTCTTTTTCAATATTTTGATTGTAACCAAATTTTTAACTATTGATCAATACATTGAATTGCTTACTTTTGACCGTAAATAATGCATGCGCAACATCACCATCCAAAATAAAACATATGCACCACATGACAAAAAATAACAAAATAACCTCTGAAGCGAACCAAAATAATGACAGAAACTAGCAGTTTCTGCTCAGTTGATAACTAATAATCATTGGTTTCCCTATATGGACAGTGAACCTGGCACACAGTATAGATGACCAGGTGGCTGATCAGAGTCTCCAATCTATTAATCATGAATAGTAATCATTTTGGTGTTATTTTTCACTGAAAGATTAGATAACATAGAACATGTGTAATATGCCTTCACAGTCAACAGTTGGAGGTAAGACAGTGGGCAGCCAATAATTATCATTAATTAGTAACCACTGTTACAATTATGGAGCAAAGATGTGTTTCCCTGGGGAAGCAATGTTTGCCTTTAACACGGCTTTGAAAATTGAAAAGGTAAAAGCCCCGCTTAACCCCCCCCCCCCCCCCCCGAGGGAGCGGGGATACGACTGCTTTCGGTTGTTGCTTCTAAACGAGGATGAGTCGGACGTTAACGGTCTGGAAGGCAACAAGAAACAGTGTCTACAAGAGAAAATAGTGCCAATTACCTTACGAGTAGCATCATCTCTGTGTTGTTTCCCTTGCACTGATAAAATCCTGTCCGGCGACGCACCCACGCTATGAGAAAACCAATATTTTTCTGCAATATATTATGTAAACATGGACCAACCCGAGGCAACCGGCAGAGTCAAAGCCATTAAACAATACTGGTTGATATATCATGTAACTGGGGATAAAGGACAACCTAGTCAAATAGGTCAGCAGAGCAATAAATCACTAATGTGTATTCAGATTGTTTATAGGTCAAGTGCTAGATACAGCGAGTAGCGGGAAACATTGATGATAGCGTGTGTATGAGGTTTTAAAACGTGTAAAGGTAGGAACTATAGTTATTTACTTATATAATACACTGCTACATAGGGTGCCCGTTGTTTCATGAGCGTAGCTGAAGGTGCGACTGGTGCGACATGGTCGCCCCAACAATTTCTGCTGATGTGACATGTCACACCAATATCACAGGGGGTTAACTCAGTCACAGTGCGGGGTGATTCTTTATGAAAGTTGTCAATGATGCTTTATGAAAAGGGTTACAGATTCTTTACTTTGGGTTAATGATTCTTGACAATATGCGATGCTCATGCCAGACATGAGGTGAAAATGGTAATATTAGACAGTTTTAGAGTCAAATTTTGTTAAAAGACATATAAGCAGCCTGTTTTATGATAGTCTATGCATTTATCATACAGTTTAACTGTCTAACAATTCACCAATTACAAGAGAGATGCTAAGTTGCAAAAAATGCCATATGTGTATATTTCATAGTTTTATCGAGCAAAACACACTTGGAAACGAACTATTATATTATAAAGTTGGTATCTGAAGCTTAAATTCTTCCTTAAATATACGTTTTAGCCAATTTCAAAAAATTTTTTTGTAATGGTTCTTTATGAAAGGTTACAAATGCTTTATGAGCCTAAAATTCGGGTTACAGGTTCTTTTAGAAAGTTGTAACATATTCTTTATGAAAGAAGTTACAGGTTCTTTATGAGACAAATGCAATTTCGTCCTGATATACAGCCGTAATGCATTTTTTGTGCCAATAAATGGGCCACAATATGAGATTTCCATCAATGTGGTATGTGCGAGCCCCAGAGGCTTTGGTCAGCCTGCGCATATGCGCAGTCTCATCAGAGCCTTTGCTAGTCGCTTAAAAACTATTGAACGATTAGCATTTGAAGTTTCTAAGCTTTAAAGGAGTCCACACAGGCTCGTCTGAGACTATTCGTGCCAAAATGCTACAATGTCCATGTGCGGATCCAGAGGGCGGATATGGGGTCCGGACCCCCTGGAAAATCACAAGTTATATGGGTTTCTATAGAAATAAGCAATTGGAATCCCCCCCCCCCCCCCCGGGAAAAGTTAGACACCCCCACCCCCTGGAAAATGTGTAATAAAACCATTGGACCCCCTCTGTAAACTGTAAAATAAGTTGAGAAGCCTGGACCCCCCCCCCTGACAAAAATTCCTGGATCTGTGCATGTTGTCCTGGTACAAATGTCTTTGTTGTTATTTTGTGTTGATGCTGCTCTTGAAAAAAGTTGAAATTGACATTGACCCCATACCCCAGAGTCTGGGGAGGTAGGAGAGGGGGGGGGGGGTAGGAGAGGGGAAGTCAACATTTTTTCCGTCATGTTAGGGCATCCCATACTTTACTGGGCAAGCTTGCCCTATTTCCCCACAGAATCATCAAGAATCGGTAAATGTTAGGATTCGTGGAGAATTGTATTTTTTTTAATACACTGTGATGTTCTACGATTCAGTTATGAAATAGGTAAGAAACAGTTACGAATATTCGCGGGATTCTGCCTGAGTGCCGAATTCACTACAATGTACAATAACCTAAGAAGTTAAAGAACGATCAGGAATTGATCACGAATTATTTGAGAATACGCCGAATGCAGCACAAATTGGGTACGAATTAACAGAAATCCGCGACGATTCGTGATGATTCGCGAGATTTTCTCTCACCTCTCACGACAGTTATAAAAAAAAAACATCCATGCTTGGGGGGATTAGTTCCAAAATGAATGTTCCTCGTTTGTCAGCTGTAGAATTGATCCTGCAACTTGAGTGTCCAAATTCACTACGATGTACAATAACCTAAGAAGTTAAAGAATCGATCACGAGTCGATCACGAATTAGTTGAGAATGCGCCGAATGCAGCAAGAATTAAATACGAATTAACAGAAATCCGCGACGATTCGTGATGATTCGCGAGATTTTCTCTCACCTCTCACGACAGTTATAAAAAAAACATCCATGCTTGGAGGGATTAGTTCCAAAATGAATGTTCCTCGTTTGTCAGCTGTAGAATTGATCCTGCAACTTGAGTGTCCAAAACAGCTACTTATATAGCTAGAAGAAAACAACTACGTTAATGAAGAGAGACCCTGGCCCTGACTCTTTGACTTGGAAATATGGCAAAACCTCCAGCCAGGAGATACTGACTGATCCTGATTGTGCTCCTGAATCTGCCAAATGTGTTTCCACTTCCAGGACTGGCTCGAATGTATGCGCGTGACGGGATAGTTACTCTAAGGGAAAGTCTTTCTACTATCTCTTCCTTGGTTTTATTACTTGTCTTAATCTCCCGAATACCCACGAATGAGTTAAGAGTAGCTACGAATGCCAAAGAACGCATCCGAATCGATTACGATTCATTAACAATGTCCAAGAATGCATTCGACACAGCTACGGGCCACAGCCCTGTGTCGACTGAGCTACGGGACCCAATAAAATTATACTCTCATATGAATATTACCGATAGCATGAATGTGTACCACTGGACTGATATCCGTCGTAGATTCTAATATTGCCCCTATGAAACCATACCAACCACTACCATTTCCAAAGGGAGCGCAGTGGCTCAGTGGTAGAGTGCTTGACTCGAGACCAAAGGGCTGCGGGTTCGAGCCTCACCGGCGTCACTGCGTTGTGGTCCTTGAGCAAGACACATTTGTCCTAGCTTAGTACTGGTTCAACCCAGGAAGACCCGTCCCTATATAACTGACAGATTGTTGATGGGATGTAAAGAATCAAATCAAACAAACAAAGCTACCATTTCAAAGGAGTGCTGTGGCTCAGTGATAGAGTGCTTGACTCAGAACCGAGGGGTTGCGGATTCGAGCCTCACCGGCGTTACTGCGTTGTGTCCTTGAGCAAGACACATTTATCCGAGGCTTGCTTAATACTGGTTCAACCCAGGAAGACCCGTCCTGACATAGCTGAAAGATTGTTGACTGCGACATAAAGAATCAAATCAAACAAACAAGCAGGAGCTACCATTCCACATCTTATCTTATGCTGTCAAGAAAATTAATTTATGTCAGTTCAAACATCTATGAGAATTAGTAGAAGAAGAAAACGCAAAAGAAGAAGTATTTCAGAGGAATGATGATTTAGTTAAAATACATCAATATTAATTTAAAAAAAACATATGAATAAAAAAGCATATCTCATCAGACTTAATAATTGGGCCGCGACGCGAGAAACCCTGTCTTCGGTGTTTCCGACAAAGTGAGATTCAAACCATTCTGCTTAGCTACAGAGACTTGCTAGAAATCTTAATTTTTGCTTGTAGCACATCTAGATATGATACTTTCCAATAAGCGATTAACAAAGGCGCTGATCAGACTGCGCGGAAGCACTGGCTGGTCTGTGCCTTTCTTGTTCACAACCACCAAAGACAGGGTTACTCGCGGAAGCGCATACGTATCGATATCAGTTTAGTCACATCTTTGACCCAAAATCTGTAAGCCACGCTGTATTTATGGGTTTCGTGCCCGGGTAGTCCAATCTCAATATATTTGATTATAACTTCACATGGTTAGAACTGATCCCAGGAAGGCGTGTCGCATACGACACTTAACCACCAACTCCCAAAGTCAAGGTCACAACTTTGGCTCAAACCTGGCCAGAAGCTGTTACATCCGGAATCTAATTTATTGGCACAACACTCAGCCACCATCTCCCAAGTTCAAGGTAACAACTTCAACTCAGATGTCTGTCCATTGATCATACGTGCTTCGAGTCCTCTCTGTATCTCAATAACAGTTTAAGATGTCTTCATGAAACAGATGACGACGTGTAATACACAAGGACTTTAACTCTGTTTTACCTATTTTTAGAAAAATTATGACCCTTTAAAACGGAAAATACTGTCGATATTGCAATTTAATCGTGTCCGCTCTGTAATAGAAGTACCTCGCCCAAAAAAACATTTTTTCTTTATTATATGTTAAGACTAGAAATATTTTCTTCGAACGTGCATGGACATCGATTTTAGAATTGCTCTAATTTGATCCTCTTGCCAATTACAACAAAAAGCTGTCTGCTTTTGTCGTATGCTGAATGTTTTTGAAGCCTCTTAGGCAAACAATGTAGACCAAGAACAGACTGTTGCAGTTTGCTTCTGTGCAAATATATTAGTCAATAATCTAAACAAATATATGCAGCAGCCGACTTGGGTGTAATGATCAAACGCAGTTTTTGGCTAGCTTTTTGAGGTTGCGTCAGACGTAAGCCCAGTCATCCTTTGATTTTTTTATGCTTGATTGTCACTCACCGAATGAAGACATGTTTTAACATTTTTGTTGACAGATGGTGCAGATCTGTCCGCATCTTTGTTGTTTTCTGTCAATTTTACAAACTACACCCAATATTTCAAGTCTAGCTACTTTTTATAGCTCAAGAAGAAAGTGCACGGAGCGCCTTGGAGCCAGCTTGCATGCTTTTATCACTTTTCGTGCTACATCAAAAGCTATTCAAGGGCGGATCCTGAAATTTTTGTCGGGATGCGGGGGAGGGGGACCAAGCCTTTGTAGAAAGAGTCTTTGAGGGTACCCCCTCCCCAAAATCACACGCACCCTTTCCCCGAGTTATGTGACTTAGATAATGCATAAAAAGGATAATGCTCGCATATACATGAAGGAACCAATGAAGCTTGGCTTTTTAATGGCCAAAACTTTAGATGTGCCGTAAGCGTAAGTGAGGATTATCGCTCGTACAGACACAAAAGCCGTACACTTTCTTTATCACACCGGGTAGGCGGCAATCGAAAACGTTAATACTATCGACTAACGTAGATCAAAAATCAATAGGAACAGAGTTTTCTATTGTCATTTGTCGCCCGATTGGCAATCGTAAACACTGTTCTTACGATTATTATCCGCGCTCGTCGATTGTTAAGAGCGTTTTCGATTGCCGCCTACCCGGTATGTTTATCAAAATACAACTCCTGCAAAGAGAACTATAACTGCAACTGCAGGTATCCAGAACGAGAAATCTGGCATCTGGGTTCACAAATAGTCTGCTTTTTATCGTTTTTTGTTAGATTCTAATGATTAGATATATCATTAGACGAGGTAAGTTTGCGAATTTTGAAAAACAAATCATTTGTATTTTTTCTGGGTACTCAAAAGAACCGTCTAAATGAGACGTTCCTTTTGAGAATCCAAACATGTAAATTGTTGTTGTCTGCATTTCTCTTTTTGTTTATCAAGAGTAGACTATCAAGTAAAATGGGAGCGCAGTGGCTCAGTGGTAGAGTGCTTGACTTGAGACCGAAGGGCCGCGGGTTCGAGCCTCACCGGCGTCACTGCGTTGTGGTCCTTGAGCAAGACACATTTATCCTAGCTTAGTACTGGTTCAACCCAGGAAGACCCGTCCCGCATAACTGAAAGATTGTTGAGTGGACGTAAAGAATCAAATCAAACAAACAAAATCAAGTAAAATTAAAGTCATTATGGACAATGTTTGCCTTAAGCTTTCATGCATGTGAGGGGCACAGTGGCTCAATTGAAGGTTTGCTAGTTCGAGACTCACAGATGTCAGAGTCACTGTGTTGTGTCCTAGAGCAAGACACCGAAACTGGTATAAAACAGAAGGATAAGAAATCGTCCCAATCCGACTGTAATGAAAAATATCAAAGCAAACAGACATTTTACCGGCTGCTTAGTACTGGATCCACCCAGGTAGACCCATCCCGACAAGACCGAAAGATTGTTGACTCGGACGTAAAGAATCAAGCCAAGCAAGTCAAAACAAGCAAACGAACAAACCAAATGCTCCTACTCTGCCCTGTCAGGCTCAACTCTCACTAATTCATGATAAGTCCCTTCAAAATATGGTGAGCCACCCCAACCCCATCAATCCACCACATGCTCCTATTGGGAGTTTCGAAAAAGACATATTGATGTCTGGGATACAATGCTACAGTACTGAATGCTGATAGCAGGGTTTGGATGTTTACGGTGCATGGGAGAATCCAGAAAATTCTGTCTGGGGGGTTTGTTGTCCTGAAAACTTTGTTTTAGTTTTTTTCACAGAGGGCAGTGCGGACCTGGCCTCCCTTTCAAAGCACTTGGACCCAAGGGGTCCTACTTCTTCTCGAGGTTGTCAATAACAGTATTTCTAAGGAAACATATAACAACTTGTGATCTTCCAGGTGGGATGCAAACCTGCTGTCCCCAATCCTCGGGACACGCACATGCGATGCTCAGCTAACAATCTGAACTCTGTAGCTCGGTCAGTTGCCTATCTGCTTTTAAAATATGCAAGTAGACAAGAGATCGCACCCAGCATATTTTCATGGAGAAACGTTTCCTCTCCTGATGATTCAAGAAGACCAAGTTGCCAGTTACTGGTATAAGAATGAGCAAAAGTAATGGTAAACTGTCCTACAGTAGGCTTGCATAGGAACACTGTAGTTAAGCTGACCACAGCTGTTTACCATAGACAACAAGTCAAATCAAACAACAGTTAAATTAAATAAAATCAGAGGCTATGCCTCGGTATCACTGATATAATATTGAAATAAATTTTAACCTGAATCTTAATGATATTAGTGTGATTTGCTTAACTTGTGGCAACTTTGGATGGGATTGGGCCCTTTTAGACTCTCCCTGTCTCTTGGAGGAGTCCCAACATGAGAGAAATATTGTTGACTGGGCCGTTAAGTCTAAATTTAATCAATAAACAAGCCAGGGCTGTAGTAATAGGTCTAATTGCCTTGATATTTGATTCTAAAACCATTAACATCTTTGCAAATTCTTTCATAAAGTATCCGAACCCTTTCATAAAGAACCAGTTATCCATCATTCAGACAGGTAAAGAACCTGTTACCAAAATATGTTACTGATTCTTTACCACCAGTTTTTGGCTTGTCAATATAAGTCATTTAAAATCAGCCTTTATAGTTTTACATGAGGAGACAATTGATTTTTTCCAAACACATTTAGATTGGACTTGAAGTTGTATGCACACTATCTTTGATGGAATGTGTACTTTGATAAATATACTGATTTTTGTTATGGGTTTTAACAATGTCTGAATTAAACCGCTCATTAATCCCTGACACATAAACCATCATCGCAAAGACTGACAGAGTAAAAGCATTAGCTTTTCTATTTTATGAATTAATAAAAATAAAATACTTTGGGGCTTCGAAAATATTACGTTTAAAGCAGTTTCCAAACCACCTACCTTATACTGATTAAGGAAATCATAAAGCACCTGTAACCCTTTCATAAAGCATCATTGACAACTTTCATAAAGAATCACGCCGCACTGTGACTGAGTTAACCCCCTGTGAATATAAGAAGAAAAAAAAGTGCACAAAAAGAAGAAATCAGGAAATGGGTTCGGCATATCGTATATAAGAATTGCGGTTTCCAAAGACTGCAGTTGTGCTTGTAGACTACAGTTCCGGCAGAGTTCTACTTATTTATTTACTTAGAACTCATTCAAGAGGTACAATGCATCGGAGGAATTTGTAAGTCAGCATACATTCGAAATACATGCAGTATGTTTTGTTTGAGGTTATAATTCCCGGTGACGTGACAACAATTTTTCAGTCAATCGGACGGCTTCCTCAGCCGGATTTAACCAGTAGCGCTACTATAGCTAGAGGGGGGGGGGGGGAGCTTATGGTCAACTGTGTGCCGATGCGAGAACAAAGGGTCGCAAAACTTGCCTACACTTAGAGTTCTACAATTTGAAACTGATGCCCCTTTTTTCACTGTGTCCTGTCAAAAAGTAGCCTTCAAATGTTGTAAATATATTAAAACGCATACTCTCTTACTTCTGCAGCCTTTTGTAAACTTTGTTGAAACATACATTTTCCTACAAAAATAAAATTTTCCCTACCCTAAATGATGACAGCGCTGCGCACTGTCCAGCTCGAAAAAAGTACCCTTTATCATCGTTTTTTTTTCACGCATCGTTACACAACTAACAAGCAAGCACCCCCACCCCCCCCCCCCCCCCACCCGGACACGCGATCCAGACGGATGCCGAACCTGCGACCCTGCGACCAAGAATCTGACGCTCTAAAAGAATATCGATTCTCCTGCATGCAAAGTACAGATTGCATATTACTGCAGGGGGACTCTAACGGTGCCACCAGGCATGCTGTCCTATTTTAATATGGTAAACCAAGGCCGTCGTCGGCGGTCCGGCCGGTCCGGCTATGGCCGGACCACTTTTTTGCCCGAAATGGTTTTAGCCGGACCACATTTTTTGCCAAATATGTTTTTGCAGGGTCGTTTTCTCACGTTTCTTCTAGACCTTTTTTAATGATCTATTTTTCGTTGATCAAAAATTAATAATTAAATGATAACTGAAGCGTGCGCTGGTCAATATTTCGGCTGCCTCAGGGTGTGAAAGACAGTGGTTAAACAAACACAGCTAAGAAAATGACACCTGTTTTAAGACAGTAATCATAATCGAGCCGCGATGCGACAAAACCTATCTTCGGGGTGTTCGACAAAGCCAGGCTCAAACCAGTCTCCTCAGCTACAGAGACTAGCTAGAGAATTAAAATTTCGCTCATAATAATTCTAAATACAATACTTTACCATAAGCGCATAACAAAGGAGCTGATCAGACTGCGCGGATGCGCAGGCTGGTCTGCGCCTTTGTTGTTTGCAAACCCCCGAAGGCAGGTTTTCTCACGTCGAGGCGCAATTAAAGGATTATCCTTTGAAGGGAGTTTTTAATTATAGTCAATACGACCGATCTCTATGATCTGTGAAGGAACAGAAAAAATATACACTTGAAGGGTTTTCGCTATGTGCTTTACAGGCACAATACCCTCATCGTCGGATAATCAGACAGCTTAAAGGCACAGCCTGATTTTAGACTTCTCTTGGCGCACAACTATTATACAGAATCATGCATATAGGCAAAAATACATGTAGTTAAGCGTGAAATTGTGAATATTTTCTCATCAATCAGTTTGAACATTCGTTTTGAGTGCGCACAACAACCGTCTCATGGAGACGGTTCTTTTGTGTGCCCACAGCTTAACTTTCGGTTGAAAATTTTAGCATTTGTTTTGGGTTCTCACAAAAAACGCCTTAATGAGACTGTATTTTTGAGTACCCATGACATATGTTTTGATTGAGAAATAGGGAAAATATTTTTTTATTACACACTCTTATCTCAGAGGCCTGAGAATGCTGTGACCTGGTTAATATGTATATACTGTTACATGTACGTAAATCAATGAAAAGAATTAAAAAAAAAAGACAAAAAAGAAAAAAAACAATAAATAAAAAATAAGATAAAAAGAAAATGAACAAAACAAAACGAACAAATAAAAAAAACTACAGCGAGGATATCTGTATCAGATTTAACTGTTACTTTAAATTTTGAAGAATCAGTTAACTTTGATGCCACCGCCTGATTAGCCTGGGTCCAGGCGTCAATATTTTGGCATTTTTTTTTCTAATGCTAATATTCTAAAAAAATAAGAGAATAAAAATATACCACATCAAAGGTATCGGTTGTACGTTATTGATTTCGATTAATATTGTCATTTATGACCAAGGAATGGAAAAATAAAAAAGAAAAAAAAATGATCAGGCTGGAACCCAGGCTACCGCCTGATGAGATCCATCGAGGGGTCGAAATAGTTGTTGATATTTGAGGGGGTGGCAGTCGAAAGAGGCTGTGGTAGGCATTTGAAAAATAGCTATAATGCCTGTAGAATAAGCTGAGGTTCACAAGCGAAAATGGTCTCAAAGTGAAACAGAGTCGCTTCTTTAGTCATCTTGAATTACAAAATTTTCTTGGGGGAGGTCCCCCAAAACCCCCTTATGTCCCCTCATCCTCTCCCCCCTCGTGCCATCCGCACTCGGTGAACACCAACGGTGTTCAATGGCCGTACCACTTTCTAAAAGCCGACGACGGCCCTGTAAACTGTGGTTGAATGTTAATTGTAAGGGTCCAAATTATTTTTGCAATGTACACCCCGATTTTCTCAGAATGATGCTCATATCATCACATAGATTATATAAAAACGGTCACACAACTTTTCTTAGGTATATCCGAACAGATCAGACTCGTACTTGGATGTGTAGTCACAGGGGATAGCTATATAGAGATTAAGATTTTAAAGGATATAGAGTTTGAAATAAGAGCAATCAATAGAGTTTGAAATGAGAGCAATCATACAGCAAACAACGAATTTCTGATCACTCTGTGCATCCGAGCCTTTGCTTTTCGCATGTACATTTTTTTTTATTTTAAAGCTCATATGATTATGAACTACAAGTTCGTTTAGAAAACGTTTTGAGAGTTGAAGAATTGACATAGACAACACTATCAGCCTGAGACAGAGTCAGATAAATCCCACAAACAAGTAATATAGCAGATGAATTCATTCATAGGTGTGCATATTTTTATCCACAAGTCCATTTGAACTATCATTTTCAAACTTTTGTGTTTTCTCTGTTGAAAAATAATGCTTTCTGAACAAGAAATTTACTCTCAGAAAATGAGCCAAAACTCACCAAATTGCACCAATTTTTCAAAAATTTTCTGGGGAAGCATGCCCCGGGACCCCCTTACCACAGCTTCGCGCCTTCGGCGCTCGCGTTCGCACCTTCGGTACTTCAACTAGGTCTCACCAATCACAAATACAAGGCTACGGCCCTGTCATGTACATGTACAAGTTTCTATTACAGTTCTAATCGCCATTCGGCGGGCTGTTTTTTCAGTAAGAAGCTTCCTGAGCGTTTTTTCGGCCCGAATTTCGCCGCCGCCTGCACGCACAGCATGGCGATACACTGCACAGTGACGACGATCTTCGTTGTGTATAAAACGCGTGCGTGGTACCAGTATTAATCTCCCTATACTTCTACCACGACCTCTAGGTAATGACCCTCGATTCATTCAATGCATTTACCGTTAGTATCACGCCTCAAAGCGTTTTGTGGAAGTATAGTTATTGGCATAGTTTGTGATGTTTGCATTGTTGAATGAACAATGGTATTGTTTCCATCCGGGGCGTATTGACCACCTGATGAAAAGTTTGACCCCCTGGGGGGTACTCTCAATTTATATTACATATGTAGGCTCGGGCTCAGCATCTACCCTTCACCCCCCAAAAATATCAGGAATTTCAAGCACCCCAAAAACATATTTGAAATTTTAGCAACCCCAAAAAATATCCCAATTATGTACAAAGGCCTTAAGAAAAGACCTTAAAATGCATAGAAATAACCCCTAAATATAGTCCAATTTTGTGATGATTCACAAAAATTTCATGCCCAAAAAATATTTATTTTTCTGAAAAGCCAAAAAAAAATAGCTCTAGATTTTGACTTGGATAAGAAATATGTTGGAATTCTTCTTGTAGAAAAAATCATAATTATTGTTAGTTTTTTTATACATTTTTCGTTAAATGATGATAAAATATATGTTAAAAACATCGTTATATATTTCAATATTAAACTATCACCTGGGACCCAGTTGTTTGAATTTTTTTTGTGAAATTAATTTGCTTTATATCGTTATAAAACTTGTGCTGTTTCCGTGTCCAATTTAGGTAAACAACAGTTTTTTAGCCAACCAGAGATTCTACCGGCCGTAGCGAAAAGTTTTTTTAGCCAACCAGAGATTCTACCGGCCGTAGCGTGCCGGGGGATATTGATTTGGACTAGTTACCATTTCCAAAAGTGTGTAGCGCAGACCTTGCGGCGTCTCATCTGGGTCTACGCTATTTGCATACATACATTCAACCTGTTCCACTTTGAATTTTAGGCTAACAACGCCTCTGAAGCATCTTTAGTTGTTTGACTGAAATCCTTCATAATACCCCCGTTTCACCAAGGATTATTTTGGTCCCGAGAGTACCCCATCAATATTTCTGGTATCTGAAAAACAATCGGGAACTTGCGGACAATCCCCTCAGTCCTACGAGAGTCGGGTACCGAACAAGTGTTCGGCTACTGTTTTTTAAACGTGTTCAAAAACAGTAGCCAATCAAAACCCGTCTTGGTCATCCAAGGGTCCTCTGAAGGTCGCTTTGTCTCGCCTGCGTATACCCTCTGGAGGTCTCTCCTACTCCCGGAAGCTTTCGTATACCCTCTGCAGCATTCTGCCTAGGAGAAACAAATAATCTATAGTTACTATTAAAATACAACAGCAAGATATGGTTCTATATTTACTCAAAATCACTATGAATTATAATAGATTTATAAATTAATACCAATTAAACCAAATTTAATGATAAAAAATGGACACTTTTATAAAAAGGATACTGAAACGAAACACATTTGAAAGCCCTTTAAAGACTCAACTCAACTCAAAATAACTTTATTCAACTCAGGTTACGTAGTGTGTAACAACATGAGGTAAACATGTAATACAATAATATCCAAATTTGTATGACGTAGCGTTCTTATAACTAATGGAGGATATCAAAAGGGGGAGAGGCGGGGGAAGCATAAGCATAGGGCTGTGATTCGTATAGTAATTTAATTAGATGCAGTGAACTGGTGATAACAATGTTGGTGCTATCACCATCACCATCGTCACCCTGTGGCATGTGCCCTAGAACCCACTGGGACCGCACCCAGGGCAGGTGCAAAGCAAGTGCCCTGGGCTGCGTTACCATTAGGCACTAATTGGTATTAGTGGTTACACCATTCTAATTATAGTGTTGTTTTGCTTTTACCCTCACGATATCAAAATGAAAAAAATTAAGGGCTTGGGAGAGGGTCTCCATCCTTGTAAAATGGTCTTCATTTGTTTGGTATAACTGATAGTGCCGACCCATGCAAGGCTGCTCTATTGTAGGCCAATCTCGCGCGCGTCTGCTCTATCAAGTTGGTTTAAAAACTACAATGACCTTGTAAATTACTCACACCATTGAATATGACGCTTGAATGATTTCCTAAACATAAGATACACGTGACCACCGATATAGAGACACATGTGATCACCCACCGCTCCGCCTTGATAAATCCCGCATTTTACCCGCTTTATGCGGTAGCCAATAGGATTATTCGTCGAGCTGTCAGAAGAGAGCAGTGGGCGTCACATGTATCAACATTTTCAAGTAATGAATGGATTACATGTACTGTACTAAATTAGGTCAAACGACCATGTGTTGTGTTTCTTGTAGGATTATCATAAAATTCTTATATTGTACCACACGTAGGCCAGGTAAGCAAGTTTTTAGCAGTGTAATTACCCTTGATACATGTGTTTTGGGTGCTCAATAGAAACTTCTCGTTGAGCCGGTTCTTTGGAGCACCCACAACACCTGCTCTGCTCCAAAATTACGAGCAGTAACGTTCCAATTGGTAGTGGATCCCAGAAATGGATATCCCCTTCTCAGCAGAGGGCATGCACTTCAGCTCAGCTCTGCAGAAATTCCGTTTAACATAGAATTGTGTTGGGTTTCCTTCCCGTCATTTTAAACTGTCATGTGCTGTGGGTGCTCAAAAGAACTGTCTCCTTGGGACGGTCCTTTATAGCTCCCAAAGCACCTGCTCTTCTTTAGAAATACGAAAAATAACATTCCATTATACTCCAATCTGGAGAACCGAACATTATTAAAATTTAGTAGGCTGTGAGTTTCAGGAATGGACATCCCTGCTCCTCGATACGAGGCAACAGGGGACATACATTGTACATCTCCACGCGACATTAGCCGACTCGATGCAGAAGTTCCGTTTAGCATGGAATTGCGATAATTTTCCTTTCCATCAATTTATACAGTTATGTGCCTTGGGTGCTCAAAAGGACCGTCTCGTTGAGGCGGTCATTTGGAGCACTCGCACAGCACGTGCTCTGTCCTAGGAATAGTAAAAGCATCATTCCAATGCACTTCCATCTGGAGAACCGAGCATTGTTAACATTTAGTGGAAGACTCGCAAGTTTATTTCTTTTTGGAAAATTTCCTGATGTCATACAAGGTAGAACGAATTTAAGAGCAAAAACAAGCCCCGGCAAGGATTATTGGTAAGTCTACTTGATTCGTTAATATATAGTCGGGACTCAATCGGGTCAAAAAACAGCGGGGCGATAGGAGGCGATTCAGGACGACCATCGAGCAGATCAAAAGATTGATTGATCGGGGACAATTGGTCCAGATCGGGCCGATCGGAAAAAACAATCCTTGGTGAAATGGTGGTGTAGGTAAGCCACTAAACAGGGCCGTCGCTGCGTATTTAAGTGGTCCGGCGGAGGAAACCTTCGAGTGCCTAAGGCACGAGAGGGGGGAGAGGGGGGAGAGCATGAGAGGGGGGATTATTCCCGCTCTCGTAAGGGGGGTTTGGGGGCCTCCCCCGAGAAAATTTTGAATTTCGAGCGCTTCTATGTGTGTTTAATGGGGTTTTATGCGTTTGGGACCGGATTGTAGTCGTTTTGGTCACAATCTTTTGCTAGAAAAGATATTTCTTCTCGCATGAGAAACCAAATGCTGGACAAAATTGTTTTCAGACAGTCACAAGTTATTTTACTTTTTTCTTCAGCATGTTTCTTTGACATTATTTCATCTATGTACCCGCAGATTTTGGCAGATTTTGGCAAAATTCTTTTAGCACTGATCCTTGGTAGTAATTCAAAGAGTCGTGTTTTCGAAAAATATACACTTAGTCTAGCGTCTTTTCAATTAAAACACCCGTTAGTTGAAGATTTTAGCTTCGGAAGGCATAACATCAGATCGTTAGCTTCATCGTAATGGAGCCAGGGTCTATTGCCGAACCACGACGGCTAAACACTTCTCTGCTCAGGCTTCTTAAAGTCGAATGCACGTTGGGCTGAATTGGAACAGGCGGGACATGTATATCCGTAACGAAATGCATTGTAACAACACAGGCTCATGATGCTCATATATGTCAAAAGTCAAAACGTGTCGCTCGACATGTTAATTATAAGGGAAAAAACGAATTGTCAAATTGAGGGAAATGAAACTGGATCATATAAATGATCTGGACCTCAACGAGAAGACCTGTTTTCAGGTTTTCCGTCCATGCAAGGCTCAAACCAACCTACTCAGTTACAGAGATTAGCTAGAATGCTGCAATTTTGCGTGGAGCAAGTTTATCAATTATACTTTCCTGGGAGCTAACAACAAAGCCGCTGATCAGACTATGCGGATGTGTAGGCTGGTCTGCACCTTTGATGTTCGCATGCAGTTACGTTCGGTTTTCTCTCGACACGCCCCATAAGTTAAGGCCGTCCGATGATGAAATTAATCAAGTGGGTGTCATAATAATTTTTCAATGTTTTCACACCATGGCTAGGTCGGTCTATTGATGACACGTGCAACGAGCGTTATTGATAATTGCATAGATAAATTGTGGCAGATTGAATAAAATAAGAGGTAAAATGTAAAATGAGCCAAAACGAGAAAAAAAGATGAATGTTTCCCATGACACCATCTTTCAAAATTGCATAAATAATTCCACTCTACCGAACAAGAGGGCCGCCAGAGCTCCTTATAAGAAATAATTTAAAGGATACCTTCTCCTGAACCACTAGCCCAAATTCAAAATGATAAGAATTGTTCCAAATAATACCCTCTACCAATTTTTCACAGTTTTGCTCCGCTGAACAAAAGGGCTGCCAGAGCTCCAGATAAGAAATACCTTTTAACGACATTTCCTCCTGAACCACTGGTTCAAATTCGAAATAATTTCACTGAATTGTTCCTCATGATGCCTCCTACCAAAACTGCATAACGGTTCTGGTCCACTGAACAAAGGGGCCACTAGAGCTCTAGATAAGAAATGTCTTTAAATGGCATCTCATCCTGAACCACTGGTCCAAATTCATAATGATTTCAAAGAGGTGTTCCTCATTATGTACTCTATCAAAATGCACAAATGGTTCCGCTCCATTGAACAAATGGGTTGCCAGAGCTCTAGATAAGAAATGTCTTTAAACGACATTTTCTCACTTGTCCAAATTCAAAATAATTAAACAGAAGTGTTCCTCATTATGCACTCTTCCAACACTTCACAAATGATTCAACTCCACTGATCAAAGGGGCTGTCAGAGCTCTAGATGAGAAATGACTTTAAACAAAATCTACTACCGAACCACTAAATCCAAATTTAAAAAAAATATGGGAATCTTGTAAGGGAAAGAAATCATGCAAATGTGGTTGTCTTGTTTGTAGAGAGTTTTCCCTTGAATCTGGGAAGATTGATTTTTCCATACAGATATAGATGTACCACGACCTCTGACCAATGGCCTTTGGGTATTTCTATTTCAAACGATTGATGCAGAATGCGTAAAATGAGCCAGTCTGGATGGAACATATGTGTTTGTCAAAGTTTTTATAATAAATGTAAATAAATGCCTGAAACCCTTTTTTCTAGAACAACGCATCGATATTGTAAATAGAGTCACGCTTCAAAGCTTTTGGAAGATCAGTAGATCAAATACGGATAGGATTTTCCATTATATGGTTTAAGGGGTCACAGGTGGACTTTACTAATAAATGTGTACTTCAGTCTCTGAATATTTCATTTATCATAGCAAACAGCGCAGACCATGATGAAATGCAGCAAACTAACCAACTACCCATTTTAAGGGTTTCCAGTATACAAAGGGTTTATTCCCCATTACCAGACGAGTTCAATCAAGCAATTCCCCTGGGGCCAAAGGCATTAAATATTCTTGTCTGAACCCACTAGGCCTAAAGCCTTGATATTATGTGTGTTACATCAGCTTGTGACCTCTACCAAGTTTGTTTCGAATTATGCCTCTTGCGGTCAAAAATGGCCCCGCCCCGGATGTCACTTGTATTATTTATTGAGGTTCTACATCCTGTTAATTTTGTCAACATACCCGGCGTTAAGTCTTAATGAAACTGCTAACAACATTCATGGCTGGATATTGAGAGGAGCAGTGCTTTCCTATAACTTCATAGGTGAGCGACCCAGGGCCCAAGGGCTCTTGTGTATATTTTGATTTTTTGCACTAGAAGATGGTGCATCGATAAGTTAAGGATCTTTCATGCGAACCAAACATCTATGTGTCTTGTTCCACATTGAGATTGGAGCAGTTAAACATGTTTAAGCTTTCCAGTGATTTGATTACTGACCGTTCCAAGGCGAGGGCTTCTCTATAAACTTGAATCTGCTGGGATTTCTGGTTCTCTTCTGTTATGGTTAAGGACTATTTAAACGATAGGAAACAGAGAGTTGTACTTCCAGGTTCAGCTTCTTCTTGGGCATTTATTAAGGCTGGCGTTCCTCAAGGATCTATTTTAGGCCCTCTCCTTTTTCTCATATATATTAACGATATACATTCTTGCATAAGGCTTTTCGCTGACGATACTAGTCTCTATATTATTGTAGATAACCCCATAAGCGCGGCTGACGAACTAAACGCTGATCTTGCCAAAATACATGCTTGGGCAGTCAGATGGCTTGTATCATTTAACCCATCAAAATCTGAGTCTATGATACTATCACGTAAACATAATAAACCTTTCCACCCACCACTCAGCATGAACCAGAACCTGATTAACAACGTCAATTCCCATAATCATTTAGGACTAACATTCTCACAGGACTGCTCCTGGCACGCTCATTTAGAACATGTGAAAACTAAAGCATGGCTTCGTATAAATATTATGCGCAGACTAAAATTTCAGCTTGACAGGAAGTCTCTCCAAACCATCTTTCATAAGGCCTCTTCTTGAATATGCCGATGTTGTATGGGACAATTGTACCCAACAAGAGGCTAACGAGTTAGAAAAAATTCAAAATGAAGCTGCACGCATTGTTACAGAAGCAACCAAACTTGCATCAATTCAATCTCTATTGTCTGACACAGGGTGGGAAAGTCTCACATCGAGAAGAGAAAAGCACAAACTCGTCCTCTTCTATAAGATGAACAATTCTTTGGTACCTGAGTACCTCTCCTCACTTGTACCACCAACTGTTGGTAATATAAGTCAATATAACTTGCGTAACGAAACGAACCTTCAGACAGTCCCTGCAAGATCCCAACAATACTACAACTCATTTCTCCCTTCAACCACGCGTATTTGGAACAGCCTTCCAGACGATACTAAGAACTCTCCATCGGTTGAATCCTTTAAACATAAACTCAACAGCAACATTACCAAACCACCACCTTACTACTTCTCTGGTTCACGATTAGGACAAATATACCATGCCCGCATACGATTGAACTGCTCACTGAGGTATCATCTTTTCCAGAAAAACATCATTGATAATCCTGTATGTGAGTGCGGTGAGATTGAAAATACTTCACACTTTTTCTTACACTGCAATCTCTATGGACAATTAAGGCATGCTTTGCTAGACAGAGTCTCGACCTACTGTCAACCAACGGTCAATGTTTTCTTATATGGTAATACTGATCTGACGGATGTTGAAAATGCAGAACTCTTTTCAGCTGTGCAAGATTATATATTAAAAACAAAACGTTTCTGCTAAAAAAACAAAGGTACGCATTTGAAAGTTCTTACAATAGTTGCACATACAATTAATCAAAACTAAGTAAACACCTAATATGACTCTAATTTGCGGATACTATTTTGCGGGTACGCATACGCCCAATAGTAGTTCATTCAGAAATCTAATAGTTATGAATGAATCTAGTCCAACAACAGGCCACTGAAATTATGACTTTACATTCCATTCCCCGTGGAGCCCTCAACAGCCAACTAGTACCCCTTTCGCTAAACAGCTACAAAGTGCGACCATTATTCTCTACATAAATGACAATTACGACATGATAGTACATATACTAGTAATGTGAACTCTTGGGATACAGATTCAAATAAGTCATTTGACTTTCTTCTGAATCCCATTTGTATAGTGATTGTATTGTAATCGTATACTGTGTTGTTTGTATACTTGTCATATATTATACAAATAAAATAAAGTTTAAACCAAGGCGGTGCTTCTTTTGTGGATCTGTTTTGTTATTTATGTTTTTGGTTGTCTTTATTCTGAGGTATTATCTGTTCCTTTCAGCCTTGTGATCACCTGCTGGGAAAGGGCTGGCCTCTTGGCTCTCTTGTAAGTGAGGTCTCCCTGTGTTTTGTCACTTTCTCATATGGTGTCTCGGGTAAGGTGTGGTACTTGATTGTATTCATTCCAGATATTTGTCTTATTTGGGCATCGACGCAAGAAAACTTGCATTCGGGTGTTTACAAACAACACAGGCGCAGACCAGCCTGCTCATCCGCGCAGTCTGATCAGTACCTTTGTTATTCGCTTTTTGGAAAGTACCATATGCCAACTTGCTACAGGTGAAATTTCAATTTTCTAGCTAGTCACTGTAGCGGAGGAGACTGGTTTGAAACTTGCTTTGCCGGAAGCCACGAAGACAGGTTTTGTCGCGTCGAGGCCCATTTATGACTTTTCTTATGACATTGCTCTATCATCATCTTTTCAGGTGTCTGAGATCAGATTAAAGACAGATCAAAGAGCAGAGCAAATATCTCAGACATGGCAGATAGTGATGTGGACGAAAAGCTGGATGAAATTAATGAAATGATGAATAAGATAAACAAAAGGCTAAGGAAGATTGGGAAGAAAAGTCCTTACGATGAAGACGATTCGAGGGAAAAGCTGTGTGGAATGGACCTGAAAGATTTAGAGAAAATAGTCACGTGTCTACAAGGGATCACAGACAGCATACCAAAATTGACTAGCGACGACCCTCGTGTGTTTGTCTCTGGTTGTGTGGATATTGCCGCCGCTGTAACAGCACTTGTTCCGGTGTATGGTCCTCTTATTTCCGGTGTACTAGGCGTCGTTTCAAGCGTCCTCATTGCGTCCACTGAGACCACAGACATTGTGATGGTGTTTAAAGAGATGATCGAAAAAGTTCTGAGTAAATACCGTGACGAAGACATCAAAGCCGAGGCTGCGGGGACCAAGTCGGAACTAATCACCATACAAAGCTTTCTCACCGCTTTTCTCAATAAAGGTGCGCACACGAAAGATGATGTTACGTCGCTTAATAGTTTGCAGATACCCACGGTGGGGACAAAGTTCCTTGGTAAATTAGAGTATTACATAAGCCTGTATTCAAAGAACAAAATATCGGAGGATGACCAAGCTGTCGAGTTCCAGGCGAGATGCGCGGATGACTACATTGAGATATACTTGCGTCTGTCAGCTTTACGTCAACTGTTGTTACTCCAATATTACTGCAGCCTGCAGAGTGAGTCAGTAAGGCAGGATTTCCAAGCAACAGCGGAGGCTGTCATACGAACACTTGACATTGCCATGAGAAAGGTAAGAAACACCATCAATAAATTTCACTGGTTTAGATAAACAAAAATCTTCAGCGTAAAATTGTATATATTTTCTTACCCATCAATATTAACATATGTTTTGGGTGCTCAAAAGAACCGTCTCGTTGAGACGGTTCTTTTGAGTACCCACAATATATGTTTTGGTTGAGAAACAAGAAAATTAAATTTTCGTTACGCACTCTTAACTAAAGTCCTGACCATTCGTCAGTCTGAAAATTCGTTACGGTGTCTGGAAGTCTCCTCTGTGCTAGAAACACCGGAAAGCACAGAAAAATGCCGGATAGCAGCTAAAATGTGCTGGTAAACACTAGTGTTGGATTTTTTTATTTTAGTTTTCATACCCTGTGTGATTTTGAATATCAATTTTAGCAGCGTATTCGTGTACATTAAACGAAACCATTTCAAGTAATGAAGTAACTTAGTACAGGAAAACGGTAATCTGGGCATTTTCTTTTATCTTTAAAGCTTTTCAAGCGAATTTTCTTTTGTCCTTTTCTTCAGGAAAAACACATTTTTTGGTATAACTATTGCATTGTAGCGACTATCATTCAACCCACAAAAATGTGTTTAGCAAATATATAGCTGGATTAATGAGTGACAACAATTTGCGATGAATATTTTCAGAAGTAAAATATTGACCAAAATATTACTCTTTTAAACAGCTAGGTACACAATTTTGTGCACTCGTCGACTGCAAACACAGCGCCATGTCTCCACATTTCGAGTACAGAGGTTCTCTAGCGTGATTATTAAAATGTATCAATATCCGGTCGTTTTATTTCGTTTCTTATTTGAGCAGGCTGGCTTTAAATATCTTGTGTACTGCAATTACGCTCGCCAGTCTATCTCCTGTATTTGAAAATTGTAAAATATGGATGGAATTTCAATAGATTTCAGACAAACTGAAGCGTCACAAAATTTAAGGAAATAAGCAAGAAATGACAAAAACTTTAATTGTTCATGCATAGCACAACTTAAGCTGCAGGAGCATGAGGGTATTAAAGACGATAAAAGCCAGATTTTCGTTGTTGTATACTGCAATGTTTGCATTAAAAACATTATTTCAATTATAAAAAGTCTAGCTCCTAGACCTTGATATTTTTGTCAATTTTACTTTACTCTTCATTCAGTATTATTTGATTTCAGATAGCTAGTCTTATCTCTGGAGGTGAAAACCGACATTATTCAATGCATTCATCTTTGTGTTTGTATGTTGGCAATTTCATTCTATTTTGTAAATTGTGTCATTATATCTTGCAAATTGTCATTTAATAGTCGTTTCACTCGTAATCAGATTCCGATCATGTCATTTCTCTGGTTTTAAAAGTCAGAACTAGGTTGTAAAATGTCAGAACTACATTTGTATGTTGTAAAAAGGCAGAACTGGGTTGTCATAATACGAAAGTGAATATGCTTTAGTATTTTGACGCCAGAGGGCGCACCAATTTTACTGGGAATAAATAATTTCTCCCATGCAAGTAGAACTCGCTGCAAACGGTGTTAAGGATGATTTTTACCAAGAAGTTCCCCCTACGTGTGATTTGATTCTTTATGTCCCATCAACAATTTTTCAGTTATGTAGGCACGGGTCTTCCTGGTTTGAACCAGCACTAAGCTAGGATCAATGTGTCTTGCTCAAGGACACATCGCAGTGACGCCTTTGAGGCTCGAACCAGCGGCCTCTCGGTCTTGAGTCAAGCACTCTACCACTGAGCCACTGCCCTCCCCTTACACGTATATATAAGAGAAAACTTCGTCCCGTCCCGCCAAGCTTGCACACAACCAACAAACGTAGATCTATTACTGGGTCCGAGCTATAAGTGAAGGCAGAACATGCGCGGATACAGAGAGGGGATAGGGGTTCCGGGGGGAAATCACAATTTTGATAGGTTTCTACAGAAATTAGCATCTAGACGCCCCCTCCCCCCACTGGAAAAAAGTTGGACCCCTCCCCCCACCCCGTAAAATGTTGGACCCCCTCTGGAACCTTGACAATTATTGCTTTCCAAAAAATAAACCATCGGACCCTGGGATTGGTCCCCTCTGTAAAACTGTTAAATAAGTTGAAGGTGAGGACTAAAAAACAGCAAAAATAACAAAACAACGCTGTCCGAGCTTTTTACTGTCAGGTGGGCTTGGACCCTCTACCCCCCCCCCCTCCCCCTCCCCTACTTGGTAAAAATTCCTGAATCCGCACATGCAGATGCAGAAGACACATAATACCGCATTAAATACGGCCATGTATTTGCCCTGTTTCTTACTTTGAACCATCTATCCTCAAATCGCCTCCCTTTAATAGTACAACTGCATCTTATTTATTTTTCATGCTGTCATGAAAGCTGATGTATTTATAAAGTATAAGATTATATTCGCAAATTATTGATAAGAGAAACTTTAGTAAAATAGAGGTGCTTTTTTCTTTTATAGAAAAAAGTATCACATCATAATATTTGTAAATTCATAAGTATTTAATAGTTAAAATGTGCATTGAAAATCGAAATCTTTTAAATGTATCGTAAATTCCTAGTTCTCCCAGTCTGTCGGATGATTTGCGCCGTCTTCTGAGACGCTTTAAAACCAGAACCACTGCCGGTTGAGCCTCCAGGAGTTCCTGGACAAAGAACCACAAAAAGCATAAACCCACCCGGCCAGTACTGGTACAGCCAAGGAACACGGCCACAAACAATAATTCCTAGTTCTCCAGAACCACTTTTGGTTAAGCCTTTGGGGTTCCCCGTCCTAAAATACACACACAAGTCATAAACCCTTCCAGCTTGATGCTGGTTACTACCCAGGGAAAGTCACTAAAAGTGGTATAGTGGAATAGTCACTCGCGCGCGTTGTACCCAGGGCTCCTGAGTTCCATCCCCAGCTCTTCTAGCCTGTCTGACATGACTTAAAGCCATCGTCCTGTCTTCTTAGATGAACCGCTGCCGGTTTAGGATTAGGGATAGATAAATACAGCTTTAAAGATCATGGCGTTTGGGCGAATTCCAAATTATATAGTGCACAAGTATAAAAGCTCTCTCTTGGGGCTAGAAGTGTTTTTTTTTTTTTTTTTTTTTGGGGGGGGGGGGGGGGGGCTGAGCCTTGACCCCTCTACCAAACGATCAAGTTCTTCTCGAGAGCCCCCCCCATGACCCCCTCAAGTGCTTCCTGTCTGCCACAATTGCCATAATACGTCAACCATATTTAAGGATAGCAATAAAATACTTTGGCCTCGACTCGAGAAACTCTGTCGTCGGAGTTTGAAAACAACAAAGGCACAGACCAGCCTGTACATCCGCGCAGACTGGTTAGCGCCTTTGTTATTATATCATCAGTCGCTTAACTGAGGCATTTTATAGAATACGCACTCTTGAGGGGGTCAGGGGGGCTCTCCCCTATATGGGTCCATGGGTGAAGCCATGTGGCAGAAAATGGTTTTTGTGCAATTCAAAGGGCTAAAAGAAGCCCTTAAGCATGCTTAAACACGCAGCTAAACACTATTGAGGCCCTGGAAGGGGGGGGGGGGGTCCCAGTATCCCATATCCCTTTAAGTATTTTGAAAAATATCCCACATCCCTAAAAGAAAAATGGCAAATATCCCCAAATCCAGAAAGCATTGTATTCCCATATCCCTAAAATTGATCAAAATATCCTGTATCCCTTTAAATATTTACAAAATATTCCATATCTCTCTATGCTTTTGGCCCATATCCCTGTTTCCCTAAGACCCCTTCCAGGGCCTCACTATTTGCTGCATTTTTGTTCCAAAAGATCTAATTAAATACAGTAAAAACACTAAAAAAGACCAAAACTTGGTTTTCAAGACCGATTATCACTTGAATGCAGGTCAAAAGTATTACAGAACGCTCCAAGGGGAGCATTCAGCAATACTTCGAGCTTCATTAAGCTACCATTCGTCATTAAGACCGGGTTGTTGTCCATTTTTGAGTGGCCTTTACTGGCTGTGTCAAGTTATACACACATGCGTATTTGCATACACGTAGGTACGCCCCTGATCATATCTAAATTTGCTACTAGCGAAATTTGAATTACAGTGTTTCTAGCGATCCGCGTTCGTCTATTGTTAAAAGCGTTTTCGATTGCCGCCTATCCGGTGTGAAACAAAATTATTTTTTAACAGACAAATGGCAATCGAAAACACTGTTTCTAGCGATTTGTAATCCGCATTCATCACTTGCTCAGAGCGTTTTCGATTGCCGCCTATCCGGTGTGATAAAGGAGCCTATTTTATTGTAATTGAAAAAGTTTGGTCATTTCTCCATAAAACATTAGCGATGATATGTTTACTTGCAGACGATGTCCTTGAGCGGGCTTAAATGGCATTGAAGCCCTGTTGAACCGCAAATTTCACATTTCGCTAATTTCACACTGTGAAAAATTGGTACCAATTCTTTACAGCGGGTGAAAAATTGGTACCCATACGTCACATTTTTCATATCAATATTTCACATTTTGTGAAATTTGCGCATATAGTGAAATTATATGTAGCATACATATAATATTTTTCGACATCTATATATGAGCCGTGAAATGTGATTTCCAATAATGTGGCATTTTGACAAGTGTAGATGATGTGCAAATGATGTTCACTCAGTAGCTTAACACTCATAAAATTTTCAAGGAACTAGCAAAGGCTCTGATCAGACTGCCCGTATTCGCAGGCTGATCAGGGACTTTGTTGGTCGCACATACCACATTGTTGGAAATTTCATGCCGGGGCTCATATATGAATGGGGTTAGTTTTGAAATTCTGGGCTGCTCATCGGCACCAATATGACTTCCAAGTTACCCCCACCTCCTTCCCGAGGCTTTTTTGCTTCCAATGAATCACATATACAGAACTTAGTATACAACTACCGAGATTGAAATGCATGAAAAAAATGGAAAAAGATGGATTTTATATCTCAGCTTTAAATAATGCAAAAACTGTTGTCAAGCAACTATAATGCTCTAATCTTTTATAAAAAGCCAAGCATGTACATGTATTCCTGAATTGTTTCCCTTAAAACGAAAAACATGCATACATTTGCACCTTTTAAATGATTTTTTTTAATGTTCATTCTATTTATTTCGTTAAAATTTTAATGCGCTTATATTTATGAGATTCTACATGGACTTTTTGATTAGAGATTGCATTTTGTGTCCAATAACAAACGTTTTACATAAAAGACGAAAAAAAAATGATTTTTTTTTTGTTTATTACTTTTATTACTCTTATCCACGTTAGAGATAAACCATTGTAGTCAAAATAACTCTCATCACCGATTTACGAAATTAATCGATAACTTCCGAATAAGGGATACTCTGTAAATTATAAATGAAAGCGCGCCCTCTGGCGTCAAAATATCTAGCATTGAAAGAAGCGGGGAATTACCGCCAATATTCAATGCGTCAACTTTCTGTTTTGAATGAATGGAGTGTCATTTTATAAAGCTGTTAGTGCTATTCTCTATTTCTAAATTACTTTGTATTATTTGTAATTCGTTAGTATGCATCCGAAGCTGTTATAATAATACAATTCACATGATATAATGACACAATTTACAAAATAAAATGAAATTGCAAACATACAAAAACAAAGATGTATGCATTGAATAATGTCGGTTTTCACCTTCCATATCTAAGATCCTCACTTTATCTCAAATATTACTTTCATAGAGGAAAGATGGAGAATGAAAAAAAAATATTTTAAAATGAAAATTATCATTTATTAAAATAATATGATATCAGACTAGTAGCTAGTCTAAGTTATAAATTGCATTAATGACATTTTAATCCTGCTTTAAACATAGGGTCAGTTAAGCAAACTTAATTTGCGTAAAATTGCCATTATTTTCATATCCATCAGTTTAAACATGTGTTTTGGGTGCTCAAAAGAACCGTCTCATCGAGACGGTTCTTTTGAGTACCCACAACATATGTTTTCGTTGAGAAATAAGAGAAATAATTTTCTGTTACACACTCTTATCTGGGAGCCTGTCTAAGCTTACACCAAAAGAGAGGTGTGAACCACCTGCTTCTGAAGGAGAGTAACAAGTTCTAGTTTATCTTGGACGCCGTTTTACGTTTGCGCGGATTGATATATCATATGTGCGTTTTTTTTTTCTACGAAAGCGCGGAAAAAGTACTGTCATATGCGCTTTTAAATTGCGCGGTTTTAATTACTTTTATATGTCACTTGGACAGGTTAGACATAGTCGTATCTCGATATCAAAACCATAGAAAAGATAACGAGATTCAACTATAGTGCTTCCGTTCGCCAGGATTGGGCGATAGAACGCACATCTCCCGACCCTATAAGCTTATCAGCAAATTTATGTAGCTCAGTCCTAATGATTTTTGAAGGTCGGGAGGTGAGATCGTCCGTTGTTTTCCTTTTGACTTAAGATCGCAGTTGCTGTCTTTCAACTTTTTTTCATCTTGTTCATGATTGTGTTCTAGGTTTATTGCGTTCGTTGTTGACATGGCACTGTCTGTTCTTAAGCGGCCCTTACGTTTCTTATTTGTACACAGCCATGATATATCCCCGCATTTCAGAACACCGTCAATTCTATATATAAAGCCATCATAAATCAAACTTTGCTCTCCTTTATTCGTATCAGAGATTTTAAAATCCATGGTTAAGTTTAAAATTTCAGGTTAAAATACAAGTTTAAAAACAAAATTCGAAAACGTCTAAAACCTTTAAAAACCTTCTAAAATATACTCAGAAAAACAATTGAAGGATATTAAAATTCTTTTGACTATATAACAGTTAAGAAAACAATTTCCATACAAGGCATTTTCGTATCTGATAGAACTACCAATCTGCAATTCAGCAGAATACAAAATAAAATAGACGGTTCATTGGTTACGATACAGTACCACACCAAATGCATCAACCCTCTTTACCTAAAGTTCACAAGCAAACATTTAGCGTTTATATTTTTTGCTGCAACCTTTACCTGGCCATTACTTATGTTCTAATTCTGAACACAGACAAGTGTTCACACCCATTTATCAGTAATTTCACCTAATAACGTGACAACTTCTTCAACAAAATTGCACAGATATGGCATACCCCAGCCAATATGACAACAAATTGTTAAACACTGACAACAACTACAAAATTAGGTGTCATTATTTTGAGGGAGATCCAGCAATGATTTTGGAGCCAGCCATGATGGAATACAAACGATAAATATGCGTTTCAATCATTTTGAATGCTTGTGACTTTTCAGTTTAGAGGTTTACTCCATTTGGACATGCACTGTACTTTAATCATTGAAGCGTGACTTAAATCAAACATTCATTTTGATTGCAGATATCAGGAACTATGAAATGCATGCATAATTAAATTAGGTTTTAGTGTATTAAATGTTAGAGATGGAACTGAATCGAAATATCCTTCAATTGTTTTTCTGGGTATATGACTAAGATAACGGTTATGCCTGAGCAAGACGGTTGTGAACACAGGTAAGCTGGGATATTATATCGATAATTAGCCTAAAGGCGAGCCGCGCAAATGATACCTTATTTTCAAGCGCTTTTCATACAACGTCACGGTATAATTTCCGCGCTTATAATATACGGCCATCTTGGACCCAGTATAAGACGGAAACACAAAGTTATGTTGTCGAGGTTTTATTTAGCGCTATTTCAAAGTACTACAGCACATTAAATTGACTCTGAACATGCACGAGATAATAAGAGGCTACTCCCGGTATGCGAAGCTGAAATATTACGAGTTACAGTAAAAAGAATAGAAGTTTTCTCATCTTTCCTTGTTGATTTCTGGCGATTTTCGGCTAAAAGTGCCGAAACTAGCTAAAATGGGTACCTACATGTAGGTTTCTTGCATATGTTTATAAAGATGGATAAACTTTCAATAAATATAACAATACAGTCTTAAAGATACTATATTGAACCAATGCTTTTAGAAGAAAAGACAAAGATATGCAGAGAAATAACGGAGATATAATTATTTAATCTTCAACATACGTCAGTTTTGAAAGCTCGGCCACCGACCGTATTAAATTGGGACCTAGAGTTTATGCAAATATTTTGTCAATTTTCTTACAGAACTTTCCCTAGAGTCGTCTCGAGTGACTACCGTTGTGAGATTTTGCTGGATGATTGCATCTGTTGGTGGTAATAACGACTGAAATTCTAAATTTACGAAATGATCCGTCTTCTAAAGCACCAACGATTCAAAAATAGCTGTAATTTCATGAAGTCACTATAAAGTAAAACCCGTCTAAAGTGACCGCTCTCAAAAAGCCAAAACATTGGTTTCCAAGACCAATTATCGCTCAATGCAGGCCGAATGTATTGCGGAATGCTCCAAGGGGAGCATTCTTCAATACTTTCGACCTTCTTTAAGCTACCATTTGTCATTAAGATATTTGTTATGTCTATTTTTGAGTGGTCGCTTAAAATAGGTTTTACTATACGCTATGACAAGGGTCGATGGACTGCTGTTGTTCCACTTGGTCACTTTAATAGTTTTATTTTCAAACAGGACAAGGAATTTGTGAGAGACTTGCCATTGGTGTATACCACGCCAGAGAGGGCGGTGTTAGCGTCTGTATTTAACCTATCGGAACATCCTACCATTGGAACACTTCTGGGTAAAGCAGCCACAGACATAGACATGGATTCAGCGCTAGTCCAGCTGAAACCTAAACAGTCTCCTACTCACTGTCTTTCCGCTAAACTGTTTGAACGAAAGTAAGTACGATCATAGTTGCTCATGGAAGTTTTATTTATATTGTTATCTTCTTTACAAGAACAGCGTTTTCTTAAATCTAATCTTAAAGCTAATGAACTATATAACTTCTAATGCAACACGTAAAAGGCCTAATTCAGGTATAAATTGATTTTCTGTAGACTCTCAACTACTATGAAGGTTCTGACTTAAAGATTTATCTTTAGATGCGAGGGTTGGTGCCTGATGTTGTGTCTTTGTTCAGGCCCATCGGGGTTTGTCTGTTGTATTTCTTTTGGTATTCACTTGTGTGTACTGTTGAGTCCTTATATTTGTAATCCCCCGACTGACTTCGTCGGGGGATAGTTTTGGCGTCGTGTGTAGGTCCGTCCGTCCATCCTTTCGTCCGCAACTTTGGCCATCCGGAACGATATCTCAGTACCCATTGGTCAGATTTTATGCATTCTCGGTATAAATGATTAGTACCATGGACAGTCGATATCCTATCGACTTTATCGAAATCGACTCCTTCACTCGGTAGTTATAGCCCTTGTCTTTGTAAAGGCAATTATAATGCAAAGGCTATATTAGCTTTTAGTGTCGCCTGCGAAGCATGGTCGAAACAAAGGGATCATGATGGCGACTCTTGAAAGATGCATCAATTTCAGTCAAACTTTACAGAAGGATCAAACATCATAAATACAGGCCAATGTCGAAAAGGGGGATAATCCGCATTTTTTTTACTGAGTTATGGCCCATTTTTTAGTTAGAGTTTGGCTAAATTGTGATTTCCGATCAATAACTTTTGATGTATGCAACAATTCCATTCAAATTTTACAGAAGACTAAAGCATCATCAAATACAGGTCAAAAATAGTAAGTGAGTATGATCAGGAAATACCACAATCACAAACCCATACAACCCCATGGCACCGCGAGGAAGAGCCACCCAACCATCACGAGACACCCAGGAAGACAAATTAAGCAAAGCAACCAGCTCTCTCTTCCCCATCAAAATGATTGCAATACTAGAATGGACATAAAGTAACGTACAACAAAACATAGAACAATTACAGACTCGCACAATGGAAGTAACAATAAACAAAACGTCAACAACAACAGAACCACCGCCATAGAACGGACAGCAGCCTAAGCAATTGGGGGGCTTAAATGCATTTTACTGGTATCAAATCTTTGCCCTAGATCCTGCTGTTGTTGAAGTACAATAAATGTTCAGCTCACATGGAGGCCTTTTAACTAATGCAATGTTTCATCATAGAGAAACACTCTAATCAAATTAACACACCATGATGAAACAAAGAATAGGGCTCATGACTCATTGATAGTCAGAGCTAAAGAAAACCTCAAGTTGAGCCACGGTGGGTCCAGCTACAGATAAGCACCAGGCACCAACCCACCGATTAAAGCTTTACGTCAGAGCCGTCATAGAGCCTGATGCCTGACCAACCATCATGCAATTAAAGAGGAAACCTTCTTATAAATCGTAATTGGGTTTAAAACCAGGCATGCAGACTGTCGCATGATATTCAAGTTATATCCAACCCTTATATAACGTTTTACAATCTTTTTGAATAGATCACTAAAATTAGATTTTCCAACAATTCGTTTGAATTTATAAATTAAATTACCATAAAATATAGGTTTTGATATGCCTTGTTGCAGACGAGTTTTTAACCCAATGTTGTATTTAACAATTAGCTCGGAGTGTCTGTGGTATAATTTAGAAAATGCGAATTTTATGATATCTATAACCTTGTTTTAATAACTTAGCAGTTAAAAATAAGTTTCTGTTGTTGAAGTCATCAACATTAGAACACACTCTAGCAAAACGAATAAGCTGAGAAATATATACACAATAGGAAGGGGGCAAGGAACATCTCCATCAAGAAATGGGAAATTTACTATTTCAAAATTAAAATCATCCTGTTTATAATAAAATTTAGAAGACAATATGTCATTTGTTATTGACAAGTTCAAGTCTAAAAACGGAGCTTCAGTATCAGAAGAATTAGCCTTATTTAACTGAAGTTCAGTAGGATATATCTGACCTACCATTTGTTCAAAATAAGGATTATCAATATTAAGTAAGTCATCAAGTTCGAATTTAGAGGTAAATTGCAAACTTTTGACTAGGTTAAGGCTAATGCTATATTGGCTTTTTGTGGAATAAACTTAACATCTCTCCAAAACTATATTATCTGACAGCTTCTCACTATAGGCCATGATTACCTAGTGCCTGTAGATAAGCATGACAGTGATTAAAATTTTACCCCACCCCCTGACCCCTGAGGTGGGACCAAATGTCAAATATCTAAATGTCACAATAACTCAGTCAGTTGTCAATGACATTCTCCTCCCTTCCGCTGAATCATTTGAGAAGGGTTGTTGTCAGTTACAAGCGAAAACATCTGCACGAAGTACTGGTTAACTGCTTGTTCAAGCTTGCCCAAGAAAAGTGTCTTTACGTGAGCTGACCGTCCCGCCATGACCATAGCTGTTGTCTTGGGACGTAAAGCAACAAAACAAACATACAGGCTTAGTAAATACATCACTACAATGGAGTATCTGTAACGCATCTGGTGTCCCTTCGGGTATGCTCTTACTAAGCACATATCTGATAAAAGCACACAAAAAGAACTCTAATTTCAATATTCGAGGCACCTTTTATAAATATATATATTCTTTAAATGAAAGAAAATAAAAGATCAGATGTGCAAAGAGCAAACCAGAAAGGACTCTTCTCGTATTGTATTAAAATCATAGCTAATAGGTGTAATAGCATCGATGTAGAATCTTTATGTTTATGTCATGGTACATGTATTTATTGACAATCCTGTGATATTATTGTGAAAATGCCAGTAGAAAAATAAAATAAATTAAAAAAAAAAACCAAAGTATATATCTGATAGGCATTCTTCAAATTTTTGATAAAAATCAGCTAGTTAACTAGAGAGAGCGCGTAGGTAGTCATGTAGACTGGCTCCAGCCTTAAACAATTGTTCATCAATGTGTCATATCATGAACGTGTAGCTAGTCTTACTCTTATGGCTCTGTCTTAAAATAGAGCTATCAGAGTTAGAACAGTTACAAGTATATCATATGGCACATTGATGAAAAATTATCTTAAGGACTGGAGCCAGTCTAGCAGTCCTGTAAGGATGTGGATTGTCACTTGTGCTAGAGTTTTCGGGGGCATGCTCCCCTGAAAAAAATGGATAAAAATGGTGCGATCTGGTGCATTCTGAGCGTACCAAAATACGCTATTATCAACCTAAAAATCAACAACTTAAAGGATAATAAATCAACAACAAGAACTATCATTCTCCATATTTTTCTCTTCAATCAATCCAGGTGTGCATGTAGACAAACAGTATATCTTATAATGGGGGTCTCGGGGGCAAATCCCCCCCAAGAGGCCAAATATATTTTTTAAAAAGTCAAACAAAATGGAGATTTTTCCATGAAGCTGAGAATTTTTCTATTTATTATTTACTTTTTTTGGTAGGGCTTCCTTAATTCCCCAAAACTATGAGCTTGCTCCCCAGATCCCCTAAAATAGTTACCAGTGTTCACAAGCTCCCTGAAAAGAAATAGCCATTCTCCCCAAATCCCCAAAACCACTGGACGACCCCAGTTTAGGTTATGAACTTCACATTTCCCCAAGGCTATTATATCTCAAAACTTCTAACTTTTGACCAAGATTGCCCAGTGATTGTAAATAAGCAAGGCAGAGTCAAAAAATAACCCCACCCCTTTGGCCCCATAGGTGGGGTCAAATGTCAAATATTTTAATTTCGCAATAACTAACCTAGTTTTCAATATTTTTGCTGAAGTTTTGCATACAGGCAGAGGAACAACTGATACGAAACCGTTCATTAAAGGTCTAGGTCCGACACCCTGGATGGACTTAGGGGGTGGGACCAAGGCCTGAATTCAACATTTTTGGGAATAAGGTCATGTTGCATATCAAATTAAAAGGAATGATGCATGCAGCCATATGGTAGCATAAATGTTGGCCACAGACACACCCTTGACTCAGGGGTGGGGTCAAAGGTCAAAACATGTTGTTTTTTTTCTGAAAGATGTCACGTTGCATATCAATTTAAATGGCGTGGAGCGTAGAGCACCATGCAAGCACACATTCTGTCCTTACACACACCCTCAACCTGTAGGTTGTGTTAAAGATAAAAATAAATCTGAATATGGTCATGTTGCAAATCAAATTGAAGGGAAAGAAATAGTCTTACATAATAACATAATTAAAGCAAATATTATGTTCTTACACACACCATTGATCCCTGATGTGAGGTCAAATATTCAACTTTTCGGAATTTGGCCAAGTTGCACATCAAATCAAAGACAACGACACATGCAGCAACATGGTAGCATATATTTTACCCACAGACACACCCTCGATTCTTGGATGGGGTCAAAAGGTCTGATTTTTTCCAGAAATTAGTTATGTTGCATATCAAATTAAAGGGAATGGAGCATAGAGCACCATGAAAGCGAATATTATGCCCTTACCACCACCCTTGACCCCTAGAGTCGGGTCAAACGGTCAAATATTTTTCTATTCTCTGCGTGGTCATGTTGCATATGAAACCGGGCCGCGTAGCGCAGTCGGTAACGTGTCCGGCAACAGATACGAGTCTGCTGCAGATCCAGGGGTCGCCAGTTCGATCTCGGCCCGGTCCCATACTTTCGTGGAGATTGATCATAAAATAATGTCTACGGTCATTCTCCTCCCTTCCGCTGAATCATTCAAGAAGGATTGTTGTCACAAGCGAAAGTATGTGCATGAAGTACTGGTTAACTGCTTGTTCAAGCTTGCCCAGGAAAAAGTGTGGTTAGGTGAACTGACCGTCCCGCCATGACCATAGCTGTTGATTAGGGACGTAAAACAACAAAACAAATAAAATAAAGTTGCATATGAAAGAAACGGTGACAAGTTTGTCTGTGTTTGGTCATGGTGCATTGTAGGATCTGAAAGCAAAATTAATAGTGGTGCACTCTACCATATGAGTCACTTATTCACAAAATATCGGCTCAGCCACAATCAAAAGCATTTTCGTTTCATCAATAGTCAAAAATAAAGTTCTTTCAATCCAGTTTTTGCATGCATTTTCAGGTTCTTAATACTTTATATTTTCTTAAACCAGTAGTTGTTGTTGTTATAGAGTAACGAAAGTACTTACTCACACATTTATGGCTGAAAGAGGATGTTGTATGGAAAAAAGAAGACACCATACTATCAAAATATGAGTATTTTTTCACTCAAGATAAATCCATACACTCAAATGTTCTAATGTTTTAAAAGGCATAACATATGGAAAATTATGGAACCAAAACAGATGTTGTGACGTTCACTTTCATGTTTTTCAGCCCAGTGAAACTACGAATTCTATACAGAGTCAAAGAAATGACTCCTATCAGTTGCTATAAATGTGTTTTAAAGGTTATGTCCTATTTACATGATACATAATGAAAAACTAGAGCAAATCCAGAGAGTCTTTGGTTTTTTATACTATGTCGTTTAGTTGTAAAGTTATAGGGTTTCATAAATGGTCTCCTAAATTTAGCCAAAATGTCTACGGACAGGACATTGGTTACCTGTATGAGATAAACTTTGTAAGCATACATGATTGCTTCTTTTTTATGTCTCAAAATTATAAACAAAATAAGTAACATCGTCAGAAAATAGAAAAAAATGACTTGTAAGTTTTTATTTTGTTTTTGGAGTGATATTGAATCACAACTACAAGCAGTATGCATTTTTTCTTACACTGAGCTTGTTATATGCTTCTGTGATGCAGACATAAGTGTGTAAATACATTAGCTTTGTTTAACAGGAATGCTAAGGGACTATATCAAGAGGGCAAATATCACTGAACGCCATTGACCAATTATGATTTTTTTTTCAAATCAGCACATAAGGGGAGAGCAGCGGTGGAGTGCTCGACTTGAGACTGAGGTGTTTGGGCCTATCCGGCATCACTGTGTTGTGTCCTTGAGCAAGAAATTAATCCTTGCTAAGTTCTGGTTCAATCCTTCCCATCACAACTGAAAAATTATTGACTGGGACGTAAAGAATCAAATCAAATAAAAATCAGCGCATTCAATGGTAACAAATGCTTCATAAGTTTCATTTGAAAAGTACTGTTTTCAACAAATAATAGCATAGCCATTTCTCAAAATGGTCAGACTAAGATATCAATTTCTATACAAAATTGACTATCTTCTTTCTTTTGCAGGTTAAATTATCAAGCTATGTCAACTAGAACTTAAATTGCATCAAAAAGACCAAAGCACTTTGTTATATATTTCCCAAATTTAGGGAGTGTTTGATAGCACAGCACATTTAACCATAGCAGATATGTTATAGATAACACTTGGTTTAGTGCATTGTGAAGTAAAACAAATCAAGTAAATTATTTTTGTACACTGACCCAAAATGAAAACTTTACATAGTATTCAAAAGTATATATTTTGGTGATAAATTAAGTTTCGTGGATATTTTTTTCTGTCATCGAATTTTCTATGTCTTGTCAATGTCTCTGAAAAAATTATTGGGTGGAAATAAAAAATTGCATACTTTTTTATGAATAATTCAATTAAGAGGTGTCAAAATGAAAATTTCTAAAAACAATTATTCCAGTCACACAGATTTTGGAAACAAGAAATTACTGACTGCGTGCTTTAAGTGATGTTAAAAAGATCATCAGTAACCAGTGTGACCCACATTTTTACGAATGCTTAGCAGAATACGTCACCTCATTGAATTTACGTAACGCTGTATGAGCACGTTAGGGATACGTATGTAATGCTAACAGAGGTGCATATTGGAGTCATTTAGCGCATCAATTTGATGATTGGACCTGACCATCAGACCCAATTCATCCTATACGTGTTCTATGGGGTCCATGACCGTGGATGAAGCAGGCCAAGGCAAGAGGTTGACGTTATTTTAGCATGGAATTGTGTGATTATTTACGTGTTGTGTGAGGCCTTGTATAGTCATGCTGGAAAATTCCAGGTCCGTTATTTTGCACGAAATGACTAATTATCTTATGTGCATTAACCCGTAAAGACCAGCAAAACTTGTTGCCGTTTAAAACGGTCACGTGGGTGAGTTAACGTGCTAACGCGATAAGAACGTAACGTCGTCACACGTGCGTGACCAGGTCTTGCACGAACTCTGACATATCCAGTTATGTTGTACCGGTTCATAAGATAATGAATAGTCTGTCTAGAGCAGCCCAAATGATGCGCGATATCATCTACCGTAGACCCCGCCTTGAGCACGCCAAAAACTTAATTTCTTTGATCTTTTGAAAGACGTACCGTCACTAAATGGAAGCGTTTTGTAACAAAAAATTGTTTTTTATTACCAGTACTCAGCTGCAAATGTTTTCTTGTCGGTTTTAAAGCTGTAAATGAACCGCCTGTACCTCAGCACGTGCAAGGTAAGGATCACGTTTTTCAGGCGTTGACGCTTGAATAGACCTGGGATTTGAATAAAAATTGCATAATCGTTATCTGCGACGAAGTCGCAATAAGCATGCGTAAATCTTACAACGACATGTTTTCTAACAAAACAGTTATTCAAATAAATAAAGTGTAAAATTTTCATTTTGGGTCAGTGTATAACATTAAGTATGTCAGTATACAAATACATTTCCCATTCTTCCTGCAGTTCCTAGTGTGTTAAATGGTCATAAAAGAGTCCAGTCCGTAGACACCCTGGTTTTATTGAAGGCTTTGAAAGATTAAGGTGATCTTAATGTTTGTGATTCAAGTGGGTGGAAATACTAAGTTCAAATATGAATTACAAGGATTGTTTGCAATAGAAATAATGAATCAGTCTTTGAATATAAAAACGTATTGTTCGTGGTCGTGTCTTGTCCATTTATGAATATTAAGAAGAGAAACTACCAAAACACTGATTTAATCTACATCAGATTGGTTTATTTTCTGTTTTTTAATAACTACTTTGAGCTACACCCAGATTTGGTAAAGGAAACAACATTATTTCTGAATACTATTTTCACTAGTTAGAGAGAATGTTGCAGTTTTCTTTCCAAACTCTAAGTTTAATTCATAATAATTATTATAATATGAGAAAATAAACCGATGTGATTTAGATTAAATCAAAACTAGTGTAATTTCGCTTCTAAATATTACCGTCTACAGATAGGGCGCATCTACGGACAAGACATTTTTGCATTCAAAGACTCCTACACCCTTTTTGTTGGGAACAATTCTTCTATTTCATATGTGAAATTAGTCCTTACACCCTCTTGTATCACACACATAAACAGGACCTTCATCTTTTAAAGTCTTCAATAAAAACAAGGGTGTCTACGAACAGGACATTATTTGGACCATTTTACACCATTCCAGCCGAATGAAAACTGTAACTTAGTTTGTTTCCAGAGATACTTAATGTTATATAAACTCATTAGCTGGTATATAATGCTTCACACTTCACTAATAAAACTATATTTTTAACATGTTTGCTAAGATTAAGGCTGATGTGCTATCTATTACTTCCTTAATTTGAAAAAAATGTATAACAAAGTAGGCATTTGGTCTTTTAAATGCCATTTCGGTACTAGATGACATAGCTTGATAATTTAACCAGCAAAAGAAAGCGGATTAGTCTATATGATACAAAAATTGATATCATGATATGCACATTTAAAGAAATGTGTATGGAGTGATTTGTTAAAAGCAGTTCTTTTTCTAATGAAACAGCATATCAGTATTTTTCAAGGGTATTTGACCTTCTTATGCTCTGATGCGAAAAACATGTTCTGTCAATGGTGTTAACTGCTATTTGTCCTCATAAAACAGTCCCTTAGCACTTCTCTGAAACTAATGTAAAGTGTTTTACACTATTTTCTGTATCACAGGACCATATAACAAGCTGTGGGTACAAAAAGTGCATCTGATTGTGGCTCCGCCGTATGTTTTATTCATGCAAACAATGATGACCACACAGCTGATCAGCATCTTTCTTTTCACTACAAGGGGCGAACATTCCATCAATATATTTGAATACTTTTTATAAAGCAGCCTCTAGCCATCGTATATGACTGTACAGCACGGAATTTGTTGGGCCTGGTGGGAACTCCAAAGAAATATTTCTCACTGAGTGGCTCAAATTCTTCTTGTTCATTTCAGCTTCGTCCATTTAAACAGGAAAACCCGCAAAGAAGAAGGTACCCATAAGGGCTGCGATATCATCGGCATCGACAGTAAGGACAGCACCGTAGCAAGTTGTTTCACGTTGAACAAAGACGGGAATGACAACGTATTTCACATCACTGGTGATCAAATGTACCGCTTTGGTATTGATGAATATCAGAACTTTTCCGGTTTGTGGTAAGAAGATTTGGGAGAATGGAACAATCGAAGATCTGAACTCAACAGGCAACGATGGGAGATGGAAATTGATAAGACTTTTTGAGCTGAATAAGGACCCACAGAAACAGCTGTATCTGATTGCCTCGGTGAAATGCCCAGCGAGATTCCTCTACCTGGCCGCCGGCGGCATATTTACAAATGCACAGGCAATGGTGAAAGTTGGAGACCCAGGTGACCAAGGTTACTGGTATTTAGATGCTGACGGGGCAGTAAAAGCCAAGGTTAAGCCAAGGCCTGCACGCGGTTGGTTCGGATAGGCTGCTTGTAAACTTGTACGAAATCACGTGAAATGAAAATCAAAAAAAACAACACGTCATTTTCCTGTCCACAAATGAGCCTCGTCATTAGAAAGATAAAAATCGCAGATCACCCTTCTCAGCATGCGCATTCAGACCTCGAGATTATAAAACTTTTGTTCATGCTCAACTCGACTGATCATGAAATTACTACTGCACATAAAATCTAAAATGCTTAAAAGTTAAGATTTTTCTTGCTTTAAAACTCTCAGATGCTGCATTTATCCTGCTGACAAATGTTAAAATGCCAACAATTGTTGGCATTTTAACATTTATGTGCAGGATAAATCCCATGGTCAGCTAAGTTGAGCATGAAAAGTTTTATAACCCCGAGGCCAGATTATTGCAATAATTTTGTTACTTGCTACTTAGGTAATGGAATACCAAGATACAAGAATTGTATTCACACACTCTTGGACCAGCGAGAAATTGGCAATGATAATACTTTGCAATTGCGCAGCGGATCTACGTCTTTTTTTCATATAATCCCGAACAACATGTTTCGTGTCATCTGCGAAGCATGGTCGACACATAGGGATCATGTCTCCGTCGGCATCGTCGGCGGTGTCTTTTTCGTCGTCCGCGTTGTCACACTTTTGGTTTCCGATCGATACCTTTTGAACGGATGCATCAATTTCATTCAAACTTTACAGAAGGGTAAAGCTTCATTAAATATAGGCCAAGTTCGAATGTGGAGGTCATCCACAAGTTTTTTTACTGAGTTATGGCTTTTTCTACTTAGATTGTGGCTAAATTGTTGTTTCTGATCGATACCTTTTGAAGGGATGCAACGCAACAATTTCATTCAAATTTTACAGAAGGGTTAAACATCATTGAGTACAGGTTTGATTTTGGAGGTCATTTGCAAACTTTTGACTTAGATATGTCAAATATCTAAATTTCGCAATACGAGGAGTGATCAGAAAGTTGGCGGAAAAGTAATATTATATCACATTGCTTCTATCGATTGCAATGAAAATTCACAGATAGAAACTACCATTCATAGCAAGTTGAATGAAATGAAAATTTAGAAAATGTGACGTCAGACGTATGAGCACGAGGTGCCACTGTGACGTCACTTCGCTGGAACCGGCCAATTTGTACCACTGGGTTGCTTCTCGGGGCTAAAACTCGTAGTCGGGTTTGAAATGATTGATATTTTTAACAGAAAGTTAATTCCGCCATTCTTTGAACATAATGTGAGTTTTTTTTTATCTCATTTCGCTGCGCTGTGTATACAAATTAATAGGTGTCACTCCAAAGAGCAGCCCTAAAATGCGTCAATTTTTCGAGTTTTTGTAACTTTAGATTAAAAAAAAACTTGTTTTCTTGACAGTGTTCATCATAATAATTATAATATCGGACTTAACTATCAATATTAAGCCTATTGTCCTGAAAAAAGGTGTTTTACGAAGTGTGTAGATAGTTTATTTTAAAGAATTGACATGCAAAAACATAGAAGTTGAATACTTTGCCTTTTTTGACAGTACTGTTATTCGTTTCTGTTTAGAACATCATCTGTTAGATATAAATCTTTGAAAGTTTGCATGTAAGAGGAGTAAATATGTCGTTAAACATGCACGGAACGCAATATGAGCTATCGCAGCATAACAAAATTTTACAAAACGTTGAAGTTTAATTAGTTGTATAGTAAAATGTCAAAATACAACGTAAAATGGGCCTCTTCCCGCTATATAGCGTTGCCTTGACGACAGCTGTAACGCACGTAGACGACTAACATCACGCATGCTATAACCGATCAACTGCATTTGTGTTTAGTTCAAACAATGTAGAAAAGTTAACTATTTTCCGCGAATTTTCTGATCATCCCTCGTAACTCAGTCAGTTGTCAATATTTTTACTGAAATTTTGCATGCAGACAGAAACATTTAAATATGAAACATGTCAAACGTGATTTAAGACCGAAAGGCCTGGGTCCGAAACCCACGGGGTACTTAGGGGGTGGGGCAGAGGCCAAAATTCTACTTTTTCAGAATTTGGTCATGTTGCACATCAAATTAATTGGGATGACACATGCACCAACAGGGTAGCAAATATTTACCGTCAACCCTCCCCCCTCGACTCTAGGGGCAGGGTCAAAAGGTCAAAATTAATTTTTTTTAGAACATGGTCATGTTGCATATCAAATTAGATGGAATCGCGAATGCAGCAACATGCAAGCACATATTCTTTCCTTACACACATCCTCAATCCCTGGAGTGGGTTAAAAGGTCAGATCATTTTTTTTTTCGAAAGTAGTCATTTTGCATATCAAACTAGAAGGGAATGGAGAATAGAGCACATATTCTGTCCTTACACACACCTTCGACCCCTGGGGTGGTGTCAAATGTAAAAACATATTTTTCTGAAAGGAGTCATGTTGCATATCAACTTAAAGAGAATGGAGCATAGAGCACCATGCAAGCACAAATTCTGTTCTTACACACACCCTCAAACTGTTGGTTGGATTAAAAGGTAAAACAATTCTGAATTTAGTCATGTTGCGTATCAAATTAAGGGGAAAGAAGTATAGCCTAACACAGAAGCAAACACTTTTTACCTAACACACCACTGAACTCTGGGTCAGGTTGAAGTCAGATAATGAAATTGTACAGATAAAGTTTATTTTTATTGAACTAAGCACTGAAAACTAGTTGATATGCTTTCAACTTTGATCAATATGATACCAAAGGTGAACTTAGGGGGTAGAGAAATAGAGGATCTTACATGAGTGCTCATGTTTTATTGATTTTATTAAACGAGTTGGGGAAAAGAGATAAAATGCGAGGCTTGTCGAGCATTTTATCTCTTTTTCGCAACGAGTTTAATAAATTCAATAATACAAGAGCACGATTGTTAGATTCTATTTACCATATGACAAATACTTTGAAATCTCATTTCTGGCATAAAACGTTATAATTTAGTCATTATGTACGCAACGTTGTTATGGACGTCATAACGTTTCCCGTAAATCTATAAACGACTAGTGGTTTATTGATTTTATTGCATGGCGTTATTTCACTCCCAGACGCGATGTCATATGATAAATGGGATATATGTTTTGTGATTTATAAGCTTCTCTATTATGACCCTTTGCCGGGGATATAAATTCCACAAAATTTGCCTTGTTTAACCTCTGTTTTGCCAGGCGACACATATGATTCTCGTTTTTCTAGCTTTATGTTTGTACTGCTGCTTAAGTGTATAAAAGACTGCTGTAAGTGCAAAAACACCAAGAATGAAAATATTTTCGTAAACCGTTGCATACAAGGGGTGTTCAATTATGAGTGCATCTAGCTTCATACCTTTATTCATAGATATGCCACGAGACGATGCATTATGTTTCTATACGGAACTGTTTGCCACCTTGAAACTGGCACCAAACACAAAGACAAATACAATGTACTTTTCGAGTTACAACCCTTTAAATAAGGGTTCTAGTATAGTACATGTAACAAACTCAAAGCATCGAACATACGAGCGTATATCCTAGCATATAATTTTTGATAAAAGTAAGTAAGGTTGCAAAGATCAGGAATCGATAAAATCAAGTACCACACCTGAAAATTCTTGAATTTTCAAAAGAATTTTCTAATTCCTATAAAAGGATTCTGTGAAAGTTACAAATACTCACCACGGTTTTTGTTAAATTATATCTAATCAAGTCTCCTGCTGTTTTCAAATAAATGGTAAACAATACACTACCTTTCAGTTTCATATCTAAATATACGAAGCAACATTCAAACTAGTTATAACTCAAAGACAATTTGTAGAGCTCTCATACTGAGCTGTTACTTCAAATAATTAATCGATCGATGTTTAAACACTAAGTGTTTTACTATTTTTAAGTCATGTTTGTTGGAATTTTTAAAATAGGGGAACGATGTTCAAAGAAGTAATAATCGCGCATTCTTAAAACGTTTTTGCAACTCTCATAAGTTAATGACTCGTCTTGCTATTTCATAATACAAAAGGCGTCGTCCTATCATTTCAGGCAGCTAAGTTTGGGTTGTTTGTTGATGAGGACCATAGCAAGCTTCCTACGTTATACTGGTTACCTAAACTTCATAAACGGCCCTATAAGTCACGTTTTATTGCTAATTCTAGTGCATGTACAACTACTGAGTTGTCTATTCTTTTGACTTCTTGCCTCACTGCGATTAATAACCATGTCATTAAATATTGCACAACAGTTTATGAAAGAAATGGTAAAAATTTATTTTGGTCTATTAAAACTTCAGGTGAAATTCTTAATAAATTGAAGTCTAGAGGTTTTCTAGCATCTGGTTTTCTCTACTCTCTATACTACATTGCCTCATAATCTAATAAAAGATAAACTAACAGAATTAATTGAACAAACATTTAACAGAGAGGGCTCACTTTATTTGGCTTGTAATGATAAAAATGCTTTTTTTACTTCTGAACAACCTAAATGATATAAATTGTGGTCATGTCAGAAAATGTGTGATGCGCTCAATTATCTTTTGGACAATATATTTATAAGATTTGGCTCTAAATTATATAGACAAATTGTCGGTATTCCAATGGGTACTAATTGTGCTCCTCTTGTTGCAGATTTATTTTTGTTTCGTTATGAGAGAGACTTTATGTTATCTCTGTCAGACAATAATCAAGCTGATATTATTAAAGCTTTTAACTTTACCTCCAGATATTTAGATGACTTACTTAATATTGATAATCCTTATTTTGAACAAATGGTAGGTCAGATATATCCCACTGAACTTCAGTTAAATAAGGCGAATTCTTCTGATACTGAAGCTCCGTTTTTGGACTTGAACTTTTCAATAACAAATGGCATAGTTTCTTCTAAAATTTATGATAAACGGGATGATTTTAATTTTGAAATAGTAAATTTCCCATTTCTTGATGGAGATGTTCCTCGCTCTCCTTCCTATGGTGTATATATTTCTCAGCTTATTCGTTTTGCTAGAGTGTGCTCTAATGCTGATGACTTCAACAACAGAAACTTATTTTTAACTGCTAAATTATTAAAACAAGGTTATAGATATCATAAAATTCGAAAAGCATTTTCTAAATTCTACTACAGACACTCAGAGTTAATTGTTAAATACAACATTGGGTTAAAAACTCTTCTGCAACAAGGCATACCAGAACCTATATTTTATGGTGATTTAGTCTATAAATTCAAACGAATTGTTGGAAAACCTAATTTTAGTGATCAATTCAAAAAAATAGTAAAACGTTATATAAGGGTTGGATATAATTTGGATATCATGCGACAGTCTGCATGCCTAGTTTTAAACCCAATCACGGTTTATAGCTATGGTTTCCTCTTTAATTGCACGACGGTGGGTCAGGCCTCAGACTCTATGACGGCTCAGACGTAAAGCTTTAATCGGTGGGTTGGTGCCTGATGCTTATCTGTAGCTGGACCCACCGTGGCTCAACCTGAGGTTTTCTTTAGCTCTGACTATCTGTGAGTCATGAGCCCTTTCCTTTGTTTCATCATGGAGTGTTAATTTGATTAGAGTGTTTTCCATGATGATACCTTGCATTAGTTAGATGGCCTCCATGCGAGCTGAACATTTCTTGTACTTCAACAACAGCAGAATCTAGGGCGGAGATTTGGTACCAGTAAAATGCATTTAAGCCCCCCGGTGGCTTAGGCTGCTGTCCGTTCTAAGGCGGTGGTTCTGTTGTTGTTGTTGTTGACTTTTTGTTTATTGTTACTCCCATTGTGGGAGTCTGTGGTTGTTCTGTGTTTTGTTGTGCGTTGCTTTGTGTCCGTTCTGGTGTTGCAATCATCTTGATGGGGAAGAGAGAGCTGATTACTTTGCTTAGTTTGTCTTCCTGGTGTCTTGTGGTGGTTGAGCGGCTCTTCCTCGGGGTGCCACGTGGTTGTCTGCAGTTTGTGATTGTGGTATTTCCTGATCATACTCACTTACTATTTTTGTAGAAAATCGGTAATGTGTAGGTAGCTGGTAAAGACTTTTGGCTAGTGCAATGCAATCTGTGTTAAGCAATCACCTAATTACAATAGGTGCTAGCTTAAGACAGTTACATGCTTATTACAGGTGTATTTCAATGCGGCATTGACCTTTAGTTGGGACTGAATGTCCGCTTTTTCTTGCTTCACAGAGGTGGCCACTAAAATAGATTTCACAATATATTAATGAGCCGTGGCATGTGATTTTCAACAATGTGGCAGACTCAGACGAGCCTCTGCAGCCTCCTTTTAAGCTTAGAAACTCCAAATGGTGTTCAGTCAGTTATCTATATTCAGCAATGACCACCATGTTCCAATAGATATAAGTATTTGGAGATGAAAATACTGGAAAATGGAGAAGCAAGGACGAGAACTATTGAAACACGGTAGTTAACCTGACACAAACCTGTTTGCTAATTAAATTGTTAACTTTTTTTATATCTACAATTATTTTTGTTCTTTTTTTTCCTTTGTTCTTTTTTTTTCATTCACGCTCACCATTTGTAAAAGCAAACCTGATACCATTAACTAATAGGTAAATAATTATGATAGCAGAACTGACAAAGTCCCCACACCAGCGTAAGCTAAACAAGTGAGGTAGATACACTGTGTATACCCTATATATTGAAACATGCTAGCCATTGGCTGAAAATAGTTATCTATATTCAGCAATGACCACCATGTTCCAATAGATATAAGTATTTGGAGATGAAAATACTGGAAAATAATCAAAACCAGCAACAGAATGTAGGAAACTTAAATCACTATTCTGCTGAAATACTGCATATCTCTCAATACTTATTTAATTTCCCTAAATCTATTTCCTCTAAAACGAAGGAAAACGAAGACTCCTGCGTGCAGAAAACAAGTTTCCTCCCACAAGGGGAAGGCCCATGATATGCGCTTGTTGAGACATAACGATACATCACCTATTAACCACTAATCACTAATTTCCACTGGGAAATGTCTGTATCCAAATGGTGAAATAGGCGGACAAGGACAGATCATGGGCATATGGGTGTGCAAGCTACTGTTTTTTTCCGGACACATGTTTCAAAAAGCATATAATCAGGCAGTTTTGAGGGCCATGATTACTTAGACCATATTCTACGTACTAATTCCAGATACCACGATTGATGCATGATAAGCGGTATAAACAGACAAGGGAAACTTACACTAGAACTCCTGAAAGTAAATGCTATATCTAAAGATCTTTTTTTTTTTATTAGTATCATTACTATTTTATTGTGTGAATTAGATGTCGCCGAGACATAAGGTCTATTTTCCCTCTCTATTAAAGGGTCAAACAGCCCTCACACAGTGTCTATTTAAAATTTCTAATTCCCAGCACAGTTCATTTGTTTAGACCTCTATGTTGCAGGTCACTTAAATATGTCAAAAGAATCTGCCAGATACACATAAAAATACCCTGAAAAACAAATTGAATTATTTAATTTGACAGGGAACATATATTTCTTGAAAAGTGAAAAGTAATCTAGACATCTCAAAACATACATCACGCAACCATCAAGTAATGTAAAAGTCATCTATTAGCCTCCGGGGGGGGGGGGTACCCCCTGCTGCCCCGGCATTTCGTGTTGATTACCAGCAGACGATTCACAAGAAATATAAAATTAATTACACCCATGACATAGAGGAGATGAATGCAGTTGTTAAAATGTACCTATTCACGACTTTAAATATTTCATGTGAATAAACTGACAATTACATGAAATATCAAGAAAATTGAGGACGCCTTGAAAGTTTTCACCTGTGGCAGATTTTATTGCCGAATACAGTTAAACATTTTATGTGAATCTTCCGCAGACAACTCACATGTAATATAAAACATCTTAGTCAAAAAACAATGTAACGCACTGCTGCCCCGGCATTTCGTGTTGATTACCAGCAGACGATTCACAAGAAATATAAAATTAATTACACCCATGACATAGAGGAGATGAATGCAGTTGTTAAAATGTACCTATTCACGACTTTAAATATTTCATGTGAATAAACTGACAATTACATGAAATATCAAGAAAATTGAGGACGCCTTGAAAGTTTTCACCTGTGGCAGATTTTATTGCCGAATACAGTTAAACATTTTATGTGAATCTTCCGCAGACAACTCACATGTAATATAAAACATCTTAGTCAAAAAACACACTGTAACGCACTGCTTGTGATATACGGTCCAGATTCTCAATTTTCATGAGTTGTATGTTTGTTTAGGAAATAACATATGTTTGTTTAGGAAATAGTCTGGCTTTCAGGCCCTGAGTTTAAGGTAAACTACTCCTACTGAACCAAAATTTTCTCTGATATAAACTCTCTTCAGAGACTCAAGTTAAAAGTGTGTTTTTTAAGTTGCAGACTTTTTTTTTTTTTTAAATTATCAGTTAGACGGGGGCTAGTCTATTTAGGAAATAACAATCTTTAATAAAAGAAACGATTATGATAATTGCTTCTGACAAACCGAATAGAATGTTGTTGTTTTTTAAATGAAATTCCTTTTATAGGGAAACGTAGTTCACATACAAACTAGGTGCAATTAAAACATTAGGAAAATCGGTTTAGGAATAACAGCTTTACGGCTCATTAGCACACTAAGTTTCATATCTCTATGGGCTGAAAGCATGTACGTCTTTTTCCTTTTGAACTTAAGGGTATAAGAACACGTAACCCTTAAAGTAAGTTCAGTATGCCTATCTGTGTAAGTCTTAACCCTGAAACACAACCACAAGTGTCTCTGTTCAATATTCAAATCAAGCCCTTTAAAGTCTCCTTTAAATGTTCCTCAACACCATTTAAGTGAACAAAGTGCCTCAGATGAGATGGTAGCTTCACATTAGCGCATTCAACCTTCGAGTAAATGAATGTGGATTTAGTATATATGCACCCGAAAATTCCTGACCCCTTCTGCAAGAAAGACAACAAGCATGACAAATGGCGAGTTGCATGGGAATCATAATATAACCAAATGCGGTCAACATATCGAATCTCGAGACATGCTGTGTCCAGGCTGAAATATCGGACCAATAGAGTCTCCGTGCTATATCCCTACATCTGAGTACAGGTGTATGTTAACCAACTTCGATGTGTAAGGGGGAGGGGGTGGTGGGGGAGGGCTGCTGATAAATCATGGTGTATCTACTAAGAAACCGTGTGGCGACGGACATTGAATCACACCTCTATGCTGTTGTAGGTACTACTTCCTTATGCAGCGAAAAGGAGATCAAGGCTGGACCATAATTAAAGAGATTAACATCAGGAAAAACCAAAGTACAGTTAATCTTTGAATAATAAAATTAGCAACTGCATGTATCCAGCAGAAAGGTGGAAATGACAATAAGACAACTCAGTAATAGTCGGAAAGGGGTGAAATGTTTATTAAAGATGTTCCGTAGGAATATGTCGTGGCATTACAGTCGGTAAAAAGGGATCCCTCATTAGAATCAAACGTGTCCCTAGTCCAGGACCACCAGAAATAAGGGTGAGGCTGGTACCAAGCCCTCCGAAAGTTTACTTAACCGACTGTTCCAAGATGGCACCTCCCTTGTGGATCCTTTCCGTCATCAGTGTGACGTGTTTGTCTATTAGATTGTCGTTCCTTTTAGCCTTGCAGTCGGCCGACATCCGGCTCTCCTGTATGTGATGTTTTCTACTATGTTTTTGTTTTCTTTTTCTCCCAGCCGGTCCTAATATTATTAAGATAAATATAAAAGCCTTTGAAAAAACAAAGTCAATTATTTCAGATTGACATCAGTAAAAGAATTTCAAGGGTGTGTTCCTAATAAATTCGTTTGTCAGTACTGGAGCTTGAAGTTTTTGATAGCATTCAAGGCATTTCAAAACATAGGTCTAGTCACATAGTCTAGAGATAGGCTAGAAGAAAAGGGCAAAAGTTAGCATATTCTAGCCGAAAAGGCTCTAGAGAGACGTCGATGATACACAAGCTCCTTATAGCATTGGTTGCTTGCTTGCATTTGCGGCACATACCAAGATGCCCCTTTCGGGGTCCGAATGCTGTCAATGACAAAATTTCAAAGTCTCCTTGTATCCCTCCATTATGATATATAATGGCTAATGGATATACCCTAAAATATTGCAACGCTATATTAAAATGAAATACAAGCAAATATAAAAGAATAACCCATAAAAACCTAGCGTCCTTTTGTGGGACGAAGGCAAACAGAACTGACACGTGTCGGATGGTTCAGAATGCGGTGTCTGATCCAGGTCACCTCATTTTTGTTACAAAATTTGAAGCAAAAAATGGGAAATTCCACTCAGCATAAATGTGTTACAGGCATATTATTTGCAATATTCCAATTCCGATTATATCAAACTCTATTTGACATTTTCATCTAGAAATAATTAAGTTCCACTGCAAAAGCAAGATAATATAACTGTGTAGCCATATATCCGTACACTGCAAAAGAACAGGTATCATCAAAATCAAAACACCCACAACCCGCTGTTTTAATTTTAAGCTAGTCTGCACCAAATCGACATCATACACAAGGACATCCCGGTCACTGTCTACTTGTTTTTCTATGACAGACCACACAGTCGCAGCACAGACCCATAGAGAACAGCCAATGGGAGTAATACCTCCCACAGCAGAGCAGCTGCAAAACAGAAGCTAAGACAAAAATTAAGTGGGTTTATGACACTGTTTTGACAGTATCAGAAGTAAGATGAACTGCTCCCTCTTTTTACAAGTGAGATTTTTACGAAGTAAGACAAAAAAACGCATGTGGGTTACCTTGATTTATGGAAGTTGATTGACATTAACTGATTAGTGAAATTTAAACGTATATCCGCTTAACATAACATGACGATCACCTGCAGAAGATTCACAGGAAATATAAACCCCAAACTTTCCAACAACATAGAAGAGATGAACAAAAACTTTGCTATCTGAGAGAGTTGTGAAGACCCATACCAAAATTAATATTTTTTGTGAATCATCCGCTGACAAGCACAATGTTATGCAATGCTTAAGGACTTCATTTTTTCCAACTATAGCAGATTATTATTTTTTTTGTCAAATTCGTAATGTTAAATATTTCATGTGAATCATCCATCAACGACTCAGCAGAAATTTTAAGCACCAAAATTCAACACTGTTAATTATGTCAACATATAATGCCAGACTCTCACATTTCAAGCTATGTGTTTGTTTTAAATTACAATGACCTGAATCTGACAGAGTTATGTTTATATAGCGGAACCGGTTTGTTGACTTCGAAACTGAATGGAATTCTCTATGTCTGCTATTGTGAGAAAACATACTGTATCCTGATCAAAATAAGAAACGTAAACCGCATATAAATTTTGCTAAATTTGGTGCTATTCCATACCATCAAGAAGCTATATAGCAAAACAATATAGAAAACCCCAAAGAAAGCAGCTTTGCGGCTCATAAACACTAATCTTAGTGATTGTGGGCTGAAGACTAATTAAGCTGTAATGTTGTCCTCATTTTCCTTTATTTTTCTTTTTTAATTTGTCACAATTTATATGCAAGTTACATCTTTTAAATTTATGAACTTAGAGGCATTATTGTGACCTTTTTACAATATTTATCACTGTGTAAAACAACATAAAATGCATGGCAATTCCTCAATACTTCAACATAAAACACAACTGCCAGTGCTCCAGGTCGTGTATTCAAATCAAACCCTTTAAATTTTCCCTTTAACGTTTTTCCCCTCCATATTCAAGTGAACAGAGTCTCTCAGATGAGATAGTCTAATGTTTGAACTGTCAACAAACGTGAATTTATATTATATGCCTTAGATTCTTTCTCCAGCAAAATCTTCAATGCATCCACCTTAGTGTTTAATATATGTACAACCAGAAATCCCTACCGCAAAGCATAACCTCTTCTACAATAAGAATAACGATTTAAAAAACGGTTTCATAAACATCTGAGCGTGACTCATGGCTTGTTGAACAGGAATCGTGGGCTTGTTTATGTCATTCGTTCCTATATGTATAATATTCAAATATGGATGTGTCCACTCAAAAACTCACTCGAGAAATATTGCATTCTAACTCCCCCAATGGAAATAATGGTAGTATCTTTATAAGATCCTACCAAAATCGAATCATTGAGTCCCCAAGGAACATAACTGGGCTTAGTGTGTCACACCTGTATATGTGCCCTAAAGCTATATTGTCCAGAAACCTTGCTGCTAACAACTCGCGCTGTAAACCTTTTTTGTCAGCAGGATGGGTATTGTAAAAAAATGGGATGGCCACTGAAGATAGGTTATAAATGTTCCATTTTCCTTAACTTATATATTCGAGTTCAAAATGCAGCCTGGACTCCTTCTTTTTTGACTCTTCCAAACAAGCATACTGTTAGATAACACAGCCTGTTTTGGAAAATGGCTATATCTGAGACTCGTCACTGAAAAACATACACGCTTGTGTTTGTTTTGAAATTAGCATATCCCGTTTCTATTATCGAATATGTTTATTTTATGTATTTCTTTTAGTGTGGTATTCTTTTTTGCTGAGGAAAAGCTCGAAGGAACACTTAGACAATTACATATACCTGTTCACGTATGCCTTCATACAAATCGAAAAGTTAAACTATCCACAGAGCGTTTATGTACCTAATGGATTCCTATATTTGCACCGATACAACAAACATGAGACGACCTACTACACATATTAAGAATTCAACGCTGATAAATTTGTTCTTTTTTCAGCTGAAGATCCGTTTCGTCGGCATTAGGCCGGCAAACAGCGCAGACCCAGATGAAATGCCGCATTATAAGGCCTACTGCTCGAAAAAGCATTTAAATGTGTAACTTATTATTATTATTATTAATATTATTATTATTGTATTATTTTGACCGGCGCAACAAAGAAGGTGGTAAACAAAACATGGACAAACATTTTCCAAGGTGAATCCTTCCTAACGTGCACACTCTAAAGCGTTGCTAATGATCAGCTGCACAAATACAAATTACTTTCAGAACAAAGACAACTGGATTTATCTAACAGCTTGTAATTGCTAAAACAACCAACTGAGCATAAATCTCTACACCTTTACCAAACTCTTCTCACAGCTGATAACATTTACGGAAATCTCAAGAAATACGATCCAGCTCTATATCACTGAGCTTACTGTAAACATGACAACTACCCTCAGCTGAAAGAAATCATGCATTGCTTATAAAATAAATATGAGTCGCTTTTATAGTGAATATCTGCAGAGAGAAAAGTCAGTTTTCAAGAATATATTTCATTTTAATGAGAAAAACCCAAGCAACCACCTCAAATATGTCAGAGTTCTTGTTCCCAACAAGTGATTTTATTGCTGATAAGAAATTTTTCTCACCACGAAGGTTCGCAGTGGATGAAAACTACACTGATAATAAATGCTTGTAGATAAACTCCTTGTCTTGAAATAAGGCCATCAGGTACAGAGCAGTGAGAGCACACAGGTCAAGGGATCAATGATTTATTACATTTTTGCAAACCATGGCATCAGTTGTCTGTGCTGCACATAATTCTAATAAACTTTGACCTGTTAAATACTATAATCAAAGAAATAAGCAGTATGGAGCCCGATCAGACTGCTCCAGGTTAGGGTTCACATTGTCATAATAAAGATTACCAGAGTACATAATCAGACGAGAAGCAGACTGTTTTTGTTGAGAACGGCAGGAAAAGGACTTACATTGCCGTTTGAGCATACAGTAGCAATCGAGGTAGCAATAAAAAGCTAGTTAGTGCAGATAATTTGCAGCAACTCAGGGACACATTTGTGCCCATATGTATACCAAATGGGCCATTGCAAACAGTGCAGTCCGGAGGTCACACATGGCAGAAAGCCTTTTCTGATCACATTCCACATTATTTGACCTAAGAAACCAGGTAATTGGAATAAATAATTAATGGCACCCCCTATAAATGTACACCCCCACACGACAAAAATTGAACATTCCATTGCGTATAAATGGCAAAATTCGTTGAAGTATTGGACCCACAATGTGTAAAGTGGTATAAATATTTTCTGCAAAATACTCGAATTTAATGAAGTTGGAAAAAACCCTGAAGGGTTCAGGTTATCTGAAGAAAAGCCAGCTACCAAGTAGCCAAACGTAGATTAAACAGTTAGTTTTCCATAGAAACATGTAAATACATCATTAAAGGTATATGCAGACCTAATCTCGATTATTTAATATTACTTTTTTTTTAAAGCGGTTCTCATTTATATTTGAACAGAATAAGAGTAAATAATACAATATTATTTATCAAAATTCGAATATGCCACATTCCCAATACAATTACTGTAAAACATGCCTATTTTTATGTGTCCTTTAAACATATCATATGCCAATTCTGACATCAGAACAGAAACTATGAAATGGCTCTAGACGCAAAATGTGACTGCTCCATGCGAACAACCAATATTACCGTACTGACAAGCCTGAATGTACACCAAGCATTTCGGTCAGCACTTACGTTCTGGAAAGAATAAAATCTGGAAAGAATCTTATAGCTGGGCATTGTAGCTGTGCAGACGGATAGCAGTTGTGTATTAATATTAATACTTTTGCATCGCAGCCCATTTGAATTAGTCCTTTTGCAACCCAGCTAGACATATAAAAAGACTTAACATGACACCCCAAGAAAATAGACTATTTAAAAAATTAGTGGTCAAAGAGTGTAGAAATCTTATTTTACTTTTAAGGTTCTCAAACACTTTTCTGAACTGACTTTTCTTTCCTTTTTTGTTTCTACGTCAGACAAATCTGAAGCTTTAAGAAGCAATACATATACACAAAAGTACCCTTTCTCACGGAATGACTCCGCCAATGACTTACCAAACAGATGTTGTTGTTGTTGTTTTTTTTTGTTTTTTGTTTTTTCAACGCATGCATTATGGTCCGAATGTGCCTGAACTCACAACTCTGTACACATGCCCGTCCAGGTCTTTCTGTGCACATCAGTGTGTGTTGCAACAGTTCAATATGGCGAGGTCTCTGTATTTGTACTGAACCACTGGCCATAGACCAAGTAATTCCCACCGAAACTTCAACCGCACTCATTTATTTTTTCAAGAACTCTGGTTGAAAAACCTCTGACTACAACACACTTAAACACATATAGCCCTTTTTGACACCTTTATTACTGTGACACCACGATGGCTTGCGTGACAGATTTTGTTTTATTTCTTCTTCTTTTTTTTCTCTTCAACGCATGCATTATGTTTCGAATATGCCTGAACTCACAACTTTGTACACATGCCCGTCCAGGTCTTTCTGTGCAAATCAGCGTGTGTTGCAACAGTTCAATTTAGCGAGGTCTCTGTATTTGTATTGAACCACTGGCCATAGACCAAGTAATTCCCAGAGATACACTCATGCCGAAACTTCAACCACTCTCATTTATTCTTTAAAAAACTTTGGTTGAAAAACCTCTGATTACAACACACTAAACGCATAGCCATTTATAACACCTTTTTTTTCTTACTGTGTCACACCGCGATGGCCTGCATAACAGATTTTGTTTTTCTCCTTTCCTTCTTTCTTTTCCATCGCATGCATGATGGACCCAATATGCCTGAACTCACAACTTTGTACACATGCCCGTCCAGGTCTTTCTGTGCAAATCAGCGTGTGTTGCAACAGTTCAATTTAGCGAGGTCTCTGTATTTGTATTGAACCACTGGCCATAGACCAAGTAATTCCCAGAGATACACTCATGCCGAAACTTCAACCGCACTCTTTTTATTTACATAAAAATAATTCAAAACTTTGGTTGAAAAACTCCTGACTACAACACACTAAACGCAAGGCCATTTTGTAAAAACAAATTAAATCATGGATTGGTCTCAAGCAATAATAAAAATAAAACTTACAGATGGTCCCACAAACACTCCTCTGAAATTACTCACATATTTCCTTTTACTTGCTTGTCACATTTTGACCCTTTCCGTTACCACAGCTCCCTAAATTTCTACACAACCACGAAAAGATAACGTGCATACTAAGCACATTGCCACTTGTTCACAAACAAAATTTCATTATCCTAATTTGATCCGGTTTCAAACGGACAGACAGACAGATGGACGAAGAGACAAATATGTATTACAGCAAACATATAGTCTGGTATGGGAATATCATATAATAATTGTCTCAGTCGCTCAACATAAACTTCAAAATTTGAGGACATTTGACGCTTAAAACATCTACAGCACAGCATTTTAATTGCTCTACATCGATGACAAAACTATTTGTCTGTATGATTGTTAGTATTTTAACTCAGAAACAAAACCATAAATTAATTCAGCTTCTGATAATGTGGACAAGTATGTATCCAAAATTTGAAAAACAGAACCCAATGTATTCAATCCAGCGTAAGCTAAACAAGTGAGGTAGATACACTGTGTATACCCTATATATTGAAACATGCTAGCCATTGGCTGAAAATAGTAGCTTTACAATCATAGAACTCTCAAGCGTCTAGTAAAGGCTCTGATCAGACTGCGCGTATGCGCAGGCTGATCTGAGGTTTTGCTGGTCGCATATACCACATTGTTGGAAATCTCATGCACTGGCTCATTTTATATGCTCTTTATGTTATGCATATTTCAATGTCTGTGAATACGTTATAGAATGGGAAAGTCTGTTGCAGGGGCATCTGATAAGGTTAAAATACAAACAAGCTTGTGCAGCCAAACAAGCTACATGTAACTAAACCCGCACTGTCTGGACCCCCCTGAAAAATCACAAAATATAGGGTTTTCTAGCAATACAGGTCTGGATCCCCTGAAAAATCACAAAGCTACCAAGCCAGCATTCAATGTTGGGCCATCATTAGCACGCAAGGGAAACGCCATTTAAATGGCGTTTCGCTGTCGGACCGATAATGACCCTGCTTGTCCCCTCATCAACTAAAAAACCGTTGTCAAATTTAGACCCCATCTGACAAAAACTTTCTTGATCCGCGCATGGTACTTGCAGTTTCAGAAAAAAGATAGATTAAATAAAGATTATCTATACAGCTAATTTTTGCTTTTTTCGTGTATGCAAAAGTAGTCTGTACTCACAAAAGATTGCAAAACTAGAAAGGACACTAAAACAAGCACAAAACACAGAACATCCTTGACTTAGGGCCAGTTAAGCAAAAATGCTAGCGTAAAAGTGCGGTTATTTTCTTACCCAACAGTTTAAATATATGTTTTGAGTGCTCAAAAGAACCGTCTCATCGAGACTGTTCTTTTGAGTACCCACAACATATGTTTTGGTTGAGAAATATGAAAAAATCTGGTACGCACTCTTATCTGGAGGCCTGCACCCACAAACAATGGGAGCTTCAATAAAATGAATTAACAACAACAGATCCATCGCCTTAGAATTTGCAGCAGCCTGAGCCAATGGGGAGATTAAATGCAGTTTACTGGTACCAAATGTTCGCCCTAGATTCTGTCGTTGTTAAAACACATAAATTGTATAGCTCTCATATATGCTTCCTAACTATTGCAATATATCATCAGAGAGAAACAATGTATTCATATTAAATCACCGATGGAACAAAGAGAACGGCGTACGATTCACAGATAGTCAGAACTACGCATTTATTCATACAGGCTATTGCATGGCATGTCCCGATATTTTTATGCTCTTCATAGGGCAGTTGTTTGTTTAGCTCGCCTGAGCCAACGGTGAGCTATTGTGATCCGTCTGTGTCCGTCTTGCGTCGTCTGTCCATCGTCCGTCGTGCGTAGTTTTCCTATAAACGACATATCCTCCTTAAACACTTGTCCAAATTTAAAATAATTTCACGTGTATGTTCACCATAATGCCTTCTACCAAAATTGCATAAATGGTTCCGCTCCGCCGAACATGAGAGTCGTCATAGCTCTAGATAAGAAATCGTTTAAACGACATCGTCTCCTCAACCAATGGTCTAAATTAAAAATAAATTCACAGAATTGTTCCTCATGATAACCTCTACCGGGTTCTGTTTTGCAAACAAACTGTCCGCCAAAGCTCTAGTTAAGAAATGTCTTTAAACGATATCTCCCCCTGAACTACTGGTCCATCAAAGTAATTTCACAGAAATGTTCCTTGTAATGCCTTCTACCAAAATTGCACGAATGGTACCGCTCTGATGAACAAAGGGGCAAGCAGAGATTTAGATTAGAAATATGTGGAATAAAAACATCTACTCCCGAACCACTGGTCCCAATGAAAATAATTCCACAGAATTGCTCCTTATGTTGCCTTTTACCAAAATTGCACAAATGGTTCTGCTCTGCTGAACAAAGGGGTCGCCAGAGCTCTAGATTAGCAATGTCTTTAGATAACATATCATGCCGAACCACTGATCCAAATTCAAGAAATGTCTTTAAACGGCTCCTCCTTATTCAATATCATTTCACAGAAATGTTCCTCATAATGCCGTCTACCAAAATTGCTTAAATGGTTTGACTGTGCTGTAGCAAAAAGGCACCAGAGCTCTTGATAAGAAATATCTTCAAATAACATCGCCTACTGAACCACTGATCCAAATTCCAAATAATTTCACAGAAATATACCTCATGGTGCCTTCTACCAACATAGATCAGAAAAGGCCTCAAGTGCTAAAAAAGAAATATCTTTAATTAATATCGCTTAGGCCACAGGCCAATACATCATCTCTTTAATGTGACAGGATTCAGGTGAGCGTTCCATGGCCTTATGTCCCTCTTGTTATGTTAAACCAGCGGTTGATCTTTACAGATTTTGGCAGGCGTTAGAATCTTCACGAATAAGATACTCAAAAGCTCATATTTGGGTACTCACTACACATGCGTCCTACTCAGCTATTTGATTATTCAATTGGGCTTTATTAATTTTATAAGCTCACCTGTCACATAGTGACAAGGTGAGCTTTTGTGATCAGTCTTCGTCCGTCGTCTTAAATGACATCTCCTCCTAAACTACTGGTTGGAATTTTACCAAACTTGGCAGGAATGATTCTTATATGGCCCTTTTTAATAATTGCTCAAATGGTTCAGGCCTGTTTCACATTTAGGTCACACAGGCTAAAAATAGATTTTCTAGATGAAACTTTAAAAGATTTCTTATCTGAAACCGCAAGACCTAGAGCCTTGATATTTAGTATGAAGCATCATCTAATATCGGACCTCTATTTAGTTAGATCAAATTATGCATGGTCAATTGTTTTACATAGGCTTATTAATGAGACAGTATGTAAAAATCTTCTTGTCTAAAACAACAAGGCCTAGAGCCTTGATATTTTGTATGTAGCATCACCTAGGGGACCTCTACCAAGTATGTTCAAATTATGCCCAAGGAGCCAAAAATTGGTCCGCTCCAGGGGTCACATGTTTAACATAGGCTTATATAGGGAAAACATGAAACAATCTTCTTGTCGGAAACCACAAGGCCTAGAGCCTTGATATTTGGTATGTAGCATCACCTAGTAGACTTCTACCTAGTTTGAACAAATTATGCCCCTGGGGGCAGAAATAGGTCAGGCTGGGTGACACATGTTTTTCATACGCTTATATAGGGTAAACATGAAAAAAAACTTCGTGTCTGAAACCACAAGGCCTAGAGCCTTGGTATTTGGTATGTAGCATCACCTACCAAGTTTGTTAAATTATACCCTAGGTATAAAAATGGGGCTGTTCGGGGGGGGGGGGGGCGAGGGGGTCACATGCTTTACATAGGCTTAGCTAAGGGGAAACATGTTAAGATCTTCATGTCTGAAACCACAAGGATTAAGGCCTTAAATTTGGTAAATAGCATCACCTAGTGGACCACCACAAAGTTTGTTCAAATTATGCTCCTTGGGCCAAACATGGGCCCGCGCCAGGGTCACATGTTTGCGTAGGCTTATATAGGGTAAACATGATAAAATCTTTTTGTCTGAAACCACAAGGACTAAAGCTTTGGTATTTGGTATGTAGCACCGTCTGGTGGACCAAGTTTATTCAAATTATGCACCTTGGGCCAACATTGGGCCCATCCGGGGGACACATAAGCTTAATATATAAAATTACTTTTTTCAGAATATGGTCATGTTGCATATCAAGTTAAAGGGAAAAAGCATACAATTACATGCTACCAACTATTTTTTTCTTACACAGATCCTTGACCCCTTGGGAATCAAAAGGTAATTTTTCCGTAAGTAGTCATTTTGCATGTTGAGTTAACCTCGAATGAAACAGAGAACACAATGCAAGCAAATATTCTGCCGTTTATACACCCACGTCACACAGATGAGGTCAAAAGGTAAAAACATTTTTTCTGAAGTAAGTCAAGTTGCATATCAAATTAAAGGGAAATTCTTGTAGAACATTGTGCAAGTTTGACCTAATGCACACCTTTGACATTTTGGGCAGGGTATAAGTATATTTTGATTGAACTTAGTGAATCGGTAGTCCTTGAATATGGTCTGATTAATACCCAAGATGGACTAAGGTGTTTGAGAAATGGGATTTATATTTATGGTTAACATCCTCTCCTTGTTACAAGAACTCGGGTAAGCGATTCAGGGCCCATGGACCCTTTTGTTTGTTTGTTTGTTTGTTTGTTTATTTAAATATTTATTTATTTTGTTGTTGTGAAAGCAGTGAAGACTAGCTCTGGCGAAACTGTGGGTTTGTGCAGAGTCATTTTAGCTTTCACTGCTCGCATTTGTGAATAGCTCCAAAATCTCACGAATTGGCCAATATAAAATAATTAATTTAATCTACACAAAACTCTAAGAGCCACCAATGTAGACTTAGGAGACCTTAATATTGTTGAGGTTTCGAACAGTGTCAATTAACCCATATAAGCGTATCGTCCTTTTTGTAGGAGATATGCAATCAGTGCAGACCAAGATCAGACGCCGCAGAACGCGCTGTCTAATAATGTTCCCCGCTATTTGCTTACAGAATCTTCTATTAAAATTTGAATAAAAATGAAAAAAATCACTCAACAACCCTTAAAACGAAAATGGACTGGTCCAAATGATACATGTAAGTCTTAGAGCAGGAAAATCTATTCGGCTTACTGTAAATTCGGAAATTTTCGCGAGAGTTTTATTTTCTCGAATAGCGTTAAAAGACATATTTGCCAAGTTACAAATTCGCGACTTTGGCATGATTAAACTATATCAGTAAATGACAATGAGTTTTCGCCATTTCGCGAGGCTTTAATTTTCGCGAAACTCCGCATCCGCGAAGTTTCGCGAAAATAAAACCCTCGCGAAATTTTCCGAATTTACAGTAATATAAGAGTGTCAGTTGTATGCTTCCATAAAGTAAGTATGAGTCCCTGTCTGGTTGGTCAAGCTATCAATATTGTACTTGCTGTACAGCTGACATTTCAGGCTGCTAGTAGGGCAGCTACAGTAGGTGTAAGCTACACAGTAGACATCTTTCTCACACAACATGTTACACTGTTCCTGTGTTGAATTACTGCTACTAGCGTTAGTAAACGCTCGGGCAGTGCCATTGATATTTGTGTTTTGGAATTCCAACGTGTTGTTGATGTTTTGCAGGTAAATGTTGGTCTTCCAGTCTGCATCCTCTGTACCATATGGTACCATAGGGGGGCTATTGGAACTTTTGAACATGGCACACGTTCTTTTAAATTGTCCGTCTGTATTGCAATATGAGGTCGCCGCACACTCGACTCGCTGTAAGCAAGACTCCACACACTGATCGTAGTTTAATATCTCAGATCGGTAAGGGTTTAGCAGTCTTGTGTTTTCAAGTTCCACGCCAGGTGTAAATTCCTCACATGTATCCAGATTACCGTTTGTTTTCAAATGCAGACAATATGGGTGCTTAAAACGTTCAATGTTAGCAGTAATGTTCTTAAGTTTAAATCCGAATTGTCCCATATACTGTTCTGTGAAGAGTTCCTTTATAGACGATAGTTGGTATGATGAGGGCACAGGGTTCTCTTTCACTGTAGTAGTCCATGCTATCGGGTTACCATCCGAGGGAGGTGTAGCTCCGACAGCTATAGTTTTTGTTGTGACTTTTTTCCGAAATTCGTGAACAGCTTCCCGTTGTGACGTGTCTAACTTAGCCTCTCCGCCGATGCTAAACAATCCCGAATAGCTTGCTGAAGCTGCAACATTGACCTCCTTCGTCTTTTCCGAGTCGTAGGTCTTTGAATCCATCTTATATTCATATGAAAATCGCGCGCCAAACAGAATCTCGGATGGGAAATGTGTACCATACATGTCGAAGAAGTCAAAATAAACAGTTTCATCAGCTGTCTTGTCAAGTTTCTCCACCCATTTTAAGAACGCTGGATGAAATGAGGGCGCTTTATTGTGGATCACTTTGCTGAAGTAATAGTTACATTTAGCACTTGACACAATGTAGACAGATTCTCCTGTCTTAATCTCCTTCATTGAAGACTTATAACTTGCACTTGCTGAGAATTTAAACCCCCACCCACCTCCACTGACTGAGGCAGAAGTAGACAGCATTTTCTCCAACTCATATCTAGTCTGGATGACATCAGATGAGAAGGATGTCACACAGGAGATGGCTGGAATGATAACGAGGCCTTGGGGAACTCTGAAGCGACAGTCAGCTGAGTGTCCTCCACTACTATAGTCCGCTAGAAAGATAGGGTATGTGAACCCAGGATCATGGCCAGGTGCCAATGGGTAGCCTTTGAGAACATTATAGCCTAGAAGAGCGTAGTCGATATCAGGGAACGTTTTCTTGGCGTCAGCTTCGCAATTGTACCCAACGTCACCATAACTGCCTATAAAAAGAGTAGCGGTTTGAACAAAATGGAACTATTGAGTGCTGCTTTATAGCATAAACGTTACGTCACTTAACAATTCTCTAGTTTGCCTTGCAGTGAACATATGTAAAAACGGGCCACTATAGGCCTTTTGAATGGCGTTACGCTGGCAGGTCTACGGTGGTCAGAGAGTGTATGCTGATGCTGATCCACGAGACAACAACAAACAATGAGGACACCAGTGAGCTGCAGTTTTGCAATGGAACTCGTAATTGAAAAGTACCGCTAAAAATATTTTGCTAGAGGGCTTTAACCAGTTTCACAGAGCCAACCTTACCCTTAGTTCAGATGCGGATCAAGAAACATAGTAGTGCTGCAGCAATGTGGCAAAAAGTAGCCTAATTTTAGAGGTACCCATACCAGCAGGGTAACAAGTACTACTATATACCAAATTAAAGCTTAGAGTCTGCTCATTTCAAAACTGCATGATGCCACTTCCAAAGTTTTGTGCGAAATTTTTTACGGCCCTTCAAAAGTTTTCACCCTAAATTGTTAGTATTTGTTTCCTGTGTGCTTCCCAAGCAGGTATTATCCTCATATATGCACATAAAAATCTATTTCTTGTAAATTGTGGAGTCGAACATGAATAAATATAATTATAGATATTGAATGACAATATCCAGCCTGGTTTTCAACATTTTATGAGGTCATTGAGTACAAAAGTCACGAAAACCTATGACATTGACATAAAATTAATCTGGATGCAACTGCATGTAATCCTGTTCAATTTTGTAAGGATTCTTACTGTAAGAAATTGTTAATATTTAATCTATACTATTTTATTATTTTTGTCACACTTGCTTGTAGCAAGGGTGTGGCTTTTTTTTAAACAGGGTGTTACATAGGAGTTAAAATTTGCATCAGTCATCCGTCCATCAACAATTTACATTAAAGTGAATTTCTCTGCAGCAATGATAACTCTCTGCAGCAATGATAACTGTTATTAAACATTGCATAGTAACTGTCCTTTGCATATTCTTTGAGTATACAGTGGGGCCTGCTGACCTTGACCTATTTTTTACGCTCCAGTGACTTTGATATAAATTGACGTCCATCCGTGAAAAATTTACATTAAAGTGAGTTCTCTCTAGCAGTGATAGTTGAGAGTGTCAAACCTTGTAGTTTATAGTAATTGTCCTCGCATCCTCTTTAACCTTGCTTTGTGATATTGACCAACTTTTTTACGTTCCAGTATTTTGACTGTAACAGACATATTAGCGCAGAGCCATTCTAGAATGGTATTGATTCCTACTTTGCGCAGAACATATATATATGACTTTACTCGAGCAGGTGTGACACAGCGTTCCCTCAGAACTAATGTCATGTTGGTTTAGTATAACGTTTTATCAATATCAAAACAGGATGAAGCTATATTGCTCAGCTGTGTCTGCCATACTCTTAAATGACTAGCATGCATGTGAAACACCATTACTTGTTCAAGACAAAGTGGAATTTCTAAAGACCATGAAAATGAGTTCTTCACCAAAGACATTTACAGTCAAATTGGTCTAAAATGCTTCGCAATAAAGGTGTAGTGTATTTATCCTTCCATCTGTCAAAGAGTGATGTTAACGCACATGACATTCTCTATTCCGAATCACTTGTGTTTTGCATGGATAATGTACAAAAATGTGTTTTCATGGAGCTGCTATTTTGCGTTCATAGGTTAGGTTGTTAGGTTAGTGCACATAGTTGTTCATTGGAAAACATGTATAATGTTCAGTAATGGTCATAGATACTTTCTCGCAATTGCATGTAAGGTCATGTAAAAGCTTTGGGGCAGCTGTTGAACGGTTCATTATCGTAGGGCGCATACAGCGTGTCATTATTGTATTCAACTATCTTTTATCCATATTCATTTTGTTGGGTGGGCAGGTAGAATGTAGAACATGCAAATGGAAACTGTTATATTGTCGATAGGACTTTTATGGCTGCCTTTGCTAAGCTTACCTCGTTTAGGGATGTAGGTACTAGTTTTTCATATATTGCTCCAACAGACTGAGTGCAAGTAAACTTTTGACAGTTTGATAAAGGCCCATGGCAAAGATATTTCAGTCCCTAAAATTTCAGTGCACCTTGAACCATGCGTTTGAAAACAGATTTCTTACCAACCCCAAAGAAAACACTGCCTATATCCCATCCAGCCAGACAGTATTTTATGATCAGTCTTGTGTCTTGTTCTTATGTAAGACTGTTGAATAAGATGTTAACAGGGATATAACGTCTCATAGCAACATCATATGACAATTTGACATGTAAGAAAAATCTCATTTGTAGCTTCTTTTTATCTATGATGAGGAAGTTACAATAAGAAAAAGAAAATCTGTACTGGGACATTTTGCAGCAACTGAAGCATGTATACGGCCTTGTGTTCACTTTCTCTCGTAGCTCTGAGAAGTCCATATGCTCATCTTTGGTCGCTTTGATGGCTCTGTCCTTCAGTCCACCACTGATGAAGATTGTATGTTTCTGTTCAACTGGCTTTTATCAGTGTCGTTGGAATAAGCTACAAGGTTGTCCTTAGTTTTGCCTTCGGATAATAATTTCCTCTATTCTTTGAGTACTTTCATGTCTTCTTGTAGAAGCAATTTATGTCCCATTGTGGTGTTGCCTCTTTTTTGGCATACTAGCGTATTCACACTATTCTCCCTATACCTGTCAAATACAATGTGTATCTGTGAAACCGACTAATAGATGCAACTGGCCTAAAGTATGTAGACACGAACTGTTCAACTATGGCTACAGATGTTACTTTATCCATTTTAGACAGTATTGGTAGCATCTGTATCAAAGCTGTAGCATCAAAGATAATGCATTCTGTTTTCTCAATAATGCTACTTTGACATCAGATATGCTTTTGAGGTAATGAATGAAATCTGGTCATTGATTCGAGCCATAGTTTTTGAAAATATTTTAAGACTCCTTGTGCATTCTCAAAAGACAAGATACCTCCCTCAAAGAGCAAGCTTCTTACAAACACAGACACATCACTTAATCATTCATGACTACACTGCTGTATCTTTGGCATGTCTGCCAGTGTCTTATTGTTGACCTTTTGCTTGGGTTCATAGAACATCTTCTGAGGTTTGTCTTGTCCATCCAGCTTTATAAATCCTTCCTTCATGAGTTATTTCCTCACTTCCTGTGTCTAAGGCACCAAGCAAGCCTGGATGATATGACGCATGTTGCAAAAGTGTGAGGCGTGGCCTCTGTGGGGTCAAATGGGAATCAATGAATCGACTGTCAAACATCTAAATTATTTTTACAGTGCTTTTGTATCCGAATGATGTGAAGGTCAACTCTGGTTTGGTTTACCTGTACATGTACATGCACTTCGACATGCATATTTGTGGAACAACATTGAGTACTTTGCGGTCACAGGCTTGGCTCAGGTACCACGTGACCTAGTCAATGAGTTGCTTTTTAAGGTTAGTCCCGTGATTCCACTAGATCCTATTAAAACTTTGTACTCTGTTGCTTAGGCCACACAGTTAATCCAGGCAGAATATAGCTTGTCCTCTGACATTTGTATAGTACATTAGCCTTCATGGAAACCGTCAGGAATGTACTGCATTTGAGGGATTTGATATGATATACATATATGTTGCTTGTAAACATCAGAGGGAATAGTGTCGCCTTTGCAAAACTGATGCACATCTCAAAGACAAAGCCTAGTTGGGGAGAGGAATAGTTTAAAGTAAGCAATACTATCTCCAGCGAGTCATTCCAAAAATAACAATGTTCGAGAAATAGGTATTCCCTTTTACCTGAACTCTGATAGCAGATTAATATGTACAACTTCACAAAAACGACCAGATAGAATTGGTTAATTACATGTATATGTTCATTTCTGTGTCTGATTTATAGTCAGGAATCCTCTTAAAACTCATGTGCAAATGACGCTGGACATCATCAGAGAAAGTTATGTTGTTCTTGCAGCACCACTTTCAAGAACTGTATAGAAAATGTTAGTTTAAAAAGTAAGTGAGTACGACCAGGAACTGCCAAAATCACCCCAACAGCACGGTGAGGAAGAGGCAAGGCATGATAACAGCCTCTTGAAGCTTGTTAAGCTTTGTCACACTCTTTTCCAGACAACTTTTGTTTAACACTGTCAACAGCAGAGACATCCAAAACGTAAGCGAGTATGACCAGGAAATACCACAATCACAAACTGCAGACAAACTCAAATTCAAATGACAGTTCTCCGAGTCTGGCCTTACCACGAAGGTATCCAATGCTAGCAAAACCTGTTATGAGAAGGTGCATTCCACCTTCACATAGAAAGATATATTTCATGTACATAGGTTTAGCCCAAGTGATTTCAAAACCTTTCGTAAATAAACCCATATCAAAATATGCAGCATATAAATTTGAACAAGTACATTTATGCACGTTTGCATTCCCTTCAGAGTTGTATTATAACTGCTATAAACTGTTGGGGGACATTATAATTGGATTAATTGCTACATTAAATGCATTTATATTTACTTGATATTGCAAGGAAAAACTCCTTTTTATGAGTTAAAAATGTACATGTAGATCAAATGCAATAAATGTGATTATTTGTAAAAAACATTGGTTTTCGCGACTTTTGCACTCAATGACCTTTTAATTATAGTTGTCAATGTGCATAAGTAGCATATCAAATACAAACAATATTAATATTAACTATTGGATCATATACAACCTAATAACATGAATTTTATACAGTATGTATTCTTCTTGTCATAAAAAGAATTTATCATTCTTTTCTGAGCTATGATGGCGGTACTCATGTTTAAAGGGCCATAATTTTTTTCGCACAAAATTCTGAAAGTGGCATCATGCAGTTCTGAACTCAGCATACTCTAAGCTTTAAAATGATGTATGATGCTACTTGTTACCCTTCCGGTATGGGTACATGTCACTTTTGGTGACCTCTGCTGCAGCACTATAGATGTTTGGTTTGCATGCAATTCTTGTTACACCACAACGCCAAGCTATCGTGTCGGTGTCACACTTTTATACGTACTTTCACGAAAATACCTTAATTGTTAAGTATTCAATGGATGGGGCTGCTGGTGGGAATTATAAATCTCAGCGATCCAAAGATGCATTAACACACACATTTTGGTATTCTTACCACAAACAATATAGAAGATATGCTCCGGACACAGTATGAACGTTCAAACACTTAGGACACATAGGACAGACAATGCGATGACCACATGCCGTATGCCCTCTAATTTGGAGGCCATGTCATCATAAACTTCGGGGCGTTTACTGCAAACCTCTCATTTCGTGCGATAAGTAAACCTACAGTAAGAAACATTCGAAGACCAGTCAGTTTTCTTGCGGGCACATTGTCCGCACATGCGATTATTAGATGCAGTGCTGTCAATTATTGGCGTGTTACGGTCGGCCGTGGCCGGCCTTATATATAATCTTTGTGCAAATCACACATCAAATTCAGGTTTTGACCGAACCTTTATGCCGTGCTCAGTCTATTTTTATGGGCTGCCCAAATATATTGGTTTTAATAGACAGGTAAATCTTTACTGTACTTTTTGAAACAACAACTCATTGCTTTTGTTGATTAAGTTTACTAGTGTGGCTTAGAAAAAAGGACCTTGCATTCTGGTATTTTTTTTTCAGTAGAATTTTCCTCTCGTGTAGGGTGATCACCTTCAGGGGCCAAAAAGTGGTAAAACATGGAGGTCACCAGGGTATCTCATTCTTGTTTATTGATTGAACTAGGTCCAATCTGTAACTCTATGGAAGCCTCATTGTGATTGAAGAGTTGTGAGGACCACAGCCTACTTAAAAGCTATAATGGAGGTCTATGGGAAAATAATTACAGGTCTGGGCCCAATTAGATTTTCACTTAACTGTTAGCATAACCGTCGTGCGGTCCATTGAAACACCCCAAAACACCCCAAAACAATACCGAATAGACTCGCAATATCATATAATGCGCGAAAAAAAAATAATTAGGACACTCTATGCCTCTTCAGTGGGCACCTGCCGCCCCCCCCCCCCCCCCCCCCGGGTCCGGTAATGGCATTGTGCAAGAATACAAACAGCGATAGGGCTAAACGACCGTCAGCTTTTTGGAAAAGCTAATACTTGTAACGTTTCACATTCGGCAGCCAAAGCAAGGCATAAAGGTTCGGTCCAACTCTGAATTTGGTATGTGATTTGCATGAAGTTCATATAAGCGGTCAGCAATAGGTCTGTTGGTGTATCCTTGACCTCCCAGCTCGATTATAAACGGTAAAAACGCACTGTGTACTGAATTCGGTGGCACCTGAACTGCCATTGATCTTGATGTACATGTACCCTTTCCATTGCTTTAGAAAATGTTCTGTTCGATAGAATTGATCTGATGAATAATTGCAGCAATGACAGAGAGAATTGTTTAACCATTTTTAAACTACTGGAGAAATGCTTGCCTAAATCTGTTCAAGTTTGAGTGTAAGTATGAGTTTACCCAAAGGGGTGGCAACTCAGCAGCCTCTTCTTTTGGTGTCAATTTTCAGCATTTGAGCCGTGACATGTGATTTTCAACAATGTGGTGTTTTGACAAGTGTAGACTCAGACCAGCCTGTGCAGCCTCCTTTTAAGCTTAAAGGCTCCCAATGATGTTTAGTCAGCAGCTTAAAACTCATAAGAAGTGTAAGCGACTAGCAAATGCTCTGATCAGACAGCGCGTATGTTGGTCGCACACACCACATTGTTTGAAATCTCATGTCACGCCTCATTTATACAGTGTACTTACTTTGAGATTGTGCTTCGCCTTCCGAGGCTCCCACAGTGGAGACCCTGTAATTATAAGCAGTGTACGAATTGATGCTAGGTGCAGAAATGATTGCCCTGTCCTATCTAAGCAAACTATGGTCACGTCAAATTTTCCTTTACTCCCTACAACTTTTTTTGGACATTTTGTAATTATTTTGGTGCGAATAGCTAGCGATGCATCTTCATTTTAATATTATATACGAGTCAAGAGAGCAATAGTGGTTTCATACCATAGGGAGGAAGAAACAGATTTTATGTAGTTTGGTAGACAAACCACGTTTACGTACTATGTCTTTTCCTTGATGCATGTAGGTGCATGGGCGGATCCAGAGTGTAGGGGGGAGGACAAGGGATCCATACCCCCCTGAAAATTCACAGAAATATAGGGTTTCTTAGCAATACTGGTCCGGGTCCCATGAAAAATCACAAAGCTACGAAGCCAGCATTCAATGTTTGGGTCATCATCCGCCAGTCAGCCAAACGCCATTTAAATGGCGTTTCGCTGGTGGGCCGATGATGGCCCATTTATAGTGTTATTTGGATCCTCTATCCCCTCATCAACCTTATGTTGAATTTCACCCGGGAGACAGTTTGCAAAAAATGCCTGTTCTGTATGCAGCAATGTAAGGGTTAGAAGAATAACCTGTTACCTGCTAGTTACAACTTTTTTGTCTGCTGATATCCAATGCAAACAGTTTGGACTCAATCAGGCCCAACAAAATGATGGGCCAGATCTGAGTTCATCCTTATTGATACTGATGCTATTCCTGAAAGAATTTGCTTCAAAAGAAGGGTAATTCTGAAAAATATGAACAGATGACAAAAACATGCAAAAGTATCTAGCAAGATAAAAGTTTAGCAAAAATATATAACAGGCAAGAAAATGTCCATTGTATGTAAATACAGTTGGATAGTCTTGAGCAAAACTCAGATTTGACATTATCTCATCAGATACATATCTAAAGTCAAAGCTTTCCATGTCCAAGTTCATCTTTCTGAAACATTTTGTCTATAATAATTATGAACATTGAATGACGTTATTGGCCAACTTTTTATTTGCTCTGCTGTCAAAAAAATGGGACCCTTTTCTTAAATGTTTATTTAATCCTTAAGGAGATTTTATAACAGCTAAGTTTAAACACCTTTCAGCAAACATTTAATCTTGATCATTTTCCTGCTGAATATGATCTCATTTTTTTGTTTTTGGTTTGATCTGCAAAATATCCGTTTCTACATAATTTTGTCATTCTTTTTATAGACATACATGAAACATAATAAATGTGTTCCAATTATCAGGATTAAATTAAATGAAATAAAATAATATCCAAAATATTCGGTAAAAATGGAAGTTTGACTAATTTACTTCAGAACGACATGTTCTCTGAATATGATAAAATCCAAAATTCTTTGAGCCAGTGCATGAGATTTCCAACAATGTGGCATTTTGACATGTGTAGACTCAGGCCAGCCTCTGCAGCCTCCTTTTATGCTTAGAAACTCCAAATGCTGTTCAGTCAGTAGCTTAACAATCATAGAATACTCAGGCGACTAGCAAAGGCTCTGATCAGACTGCGCGTATGCGCAGGCTGATCTGAGGCTTTGCAGGTCGCACATACCACATTGTTGGAAATCTCATGCACTGGCTCCTTTATAAAGTATATCATCAAATTAAAAGAGCTCATACCTCATTCGGCATGCTTTCATTGTATGACTCAATGTTATATTACGTGACGTAGATGCAGTTAAACTGAGTTTAGAATCTTTTATCAGAAAGTGAAGTCGTTCAGTCTGATGAGAATCTTCACTGACTATTATCTAGCCATCAGTAAACCAAATACAATACCAGCAAAGGCTATTATCCCTAACTGAACTTAAAACAGCCAAATATGGCTATTTTGACTGTACAAAGGATATCTTGCAAATACATGTCAGATAAATGAGATTATCAAATATGTATCTATGGTTATATTTCGAATAATAAGGAATTTTTGAATACTGATTTAATCATATAGTAGACCTTGCAGCTCTGTAAGTAGAATTGTGAACCATAGCTAAGTTTTCCTTTCTTCAAGATAACATTCTATTAAGTCTTGAAATATAATACTGTTAATTTATTGCTCAAAACTAATCAATAGTAATCACAAAGTAATCATGGTTACTTTGCATGTAATCTGTATGTGTAATTGATTACATTTAAAAAGTAACTATAATTGTAATCAGTAATCGTGAAATTTCAAAGTAATTGTAATTATAATTAATTACATTTGCATATAAACGACCCCAACCCTGTATATAACATGAATTCAACATTTACGCTGTTATTATATGTGCTACTGGAACGACATTGGCAATTACAAAATGCAGTAATTCTAAACAATGTTCCAATGGAGGATCGATATGAGGAACCTGTTCTGGCCAAGGGGATTTCCTCAGCGATAAGCTGGTACATAGAGAATACTAGGTGAGTCTCTCTTGATATCAAGTTTACCAGGCAAGGCTTTGAGAAGGCTTGTTGACATCGCGAGGCTTGCCGAGACATAGAGAATACTAGGTGAGTCTCTTTTGATATCAAGTTTACCAGGCAAGGCTTTGAGAAGGCTTGTTGACATCGCGAGGTTTTGCCGAGACAAAGAGAATACTAGGTGAGTCTCTTTTGATATCAAGTTTACCAGGCAAGGCTTTGAAAAGGCTTGTTGACATCGCGAGACTTGCCGAGACATAGAGAATACTAGGTGAGTCTCATTTGATTTCAAGTTTACCAGGCAAGTCTTTGAGAACGTTTATTGACAACGCGAAGCTTGTCGAGACATTGAGAATACTAGGTGAGTCTCTTTTGATATCAAGTTTACCAGGCAAGGCTTTGAGAAGGCTTGTTGACATCACCAGGCTTGCCGAGACATATAGAATACTAGGTGAGTCTCTTTTGATATCAAGTTTACCAGGCAAGGCTTTGAGAACGCTTGTTGACATCGCGAGGCTTGCCGAGACATAGAGAATACTAGGTGAGTCTCTTTTGATATCAAGTTTACCAGGCAAGGCTTTGAGAAGACTTTTTGACATCCCGAGACTTGCCGAGACATAGAGGATACTAGGTGAGTCTCTTTATATATCAAGTTTACCAGGCAAAGCTTTGAGAATGCTTGTTGACATCGCGAGGCTTGCAGAGCGATTCAACATGCGTTCTCAAAGCCAAGCCTAGTAAACCTGATATCAAAAGACGCAAACCTGGTATTCTATTAATCAGTTAACCCATTGTTTCATTCTTCAAACTAGCGATTATGACGTAATGTTTTATTTTTGTGTCGATTCAGTGTCATTTGCGACGTCATTCAAAAGATGCAACATCCTCATGGCCTGATAAAGGCACATGCGGTAAGATAGACATCGTTTATCATGCAACGTGCAACAATGCAGTTAATATGAGAGGTAACTGATAAATTGTATTACATCCTGCTTTAATAATGGGTACAATATACTTCGGGAATCACACTCACCTATTAGCTTTGATCTGATCCCATGTGTACGCTAGAAATACAATGAGAATGATGACCAACACTAATGTCAGTACGGAGATTGATATTGCATAAACCTGAAAGTAACAAAAAATGACAATATTGTACGATTTTAGGCACCGAGGTTATAAAACTGTTTCACGGTCAAATCAAATGAGAAAAAATGTTTCATACTCATAAATATTAAAATACCAACATAAACATAAGCATAATAAGCATGATAGCAGACAATATTAGGGAGTGCAGTACCTCAGTGGTACAGTGCTTGACTCGAGACCGAGGGGCAGCGGGTTCTCGAGAGCCTCACAGGCGTCACTGGGTTGTGGTCCTTGAGCAAGACACATTTATCCTAGCTAAGTACTGGTTCAACCCAGGAGGGCCCATCCCTGTTTAACTGAAAGATTGTTGATGGGACGTAAAGAATCAAATCAAACAAACAAAACAAACAGACAACATCAGCAAGAAATGTATTTTATTTTTTGTTTAGTTTATTTTATCAGTTGAAAATTTATGCTCATTCGAGTTGAGTATGAAAAAAAATTTATAACCTTGATACCGGATGTTCAAAGATAACCTTCGTATAGATTGCAGGCAAACTGTTCAATAATGTTGGGACATTTCCTGTCATCCTGTGTCGAACCAATACTAAGCAGCTGATAGAGTGTTTTGCTCAAAGATTCAGCAAAGTGCCTCAGGTGAGTCTCGAACTAACGGGTCTAACACATTCGGGAAAGTCCGCCACAATTCGAGAATCGAATCATGGCTCTGGTGTATGTAAGGAGCATAACCCGTGGTACTATGTAGTACTAGCTCCATTTTGTAAGCAGGAACTGGCGTATGGAAAATTAGTTCTGTAACATGTGGGTTCAGCTCTATTAAAATCGACTTATTCTGATTATCCGAAAAGTTTAATCAGCAGAATAAATGAAGATTATGTTTTATTCAATAAAATTTCGCTATAGCGATATTTTATTTAAAAAAACCCACATAAGTAGTATTAATGTCTCTTTAGCGTCAAGTTCGAAAAAAGGTCCCTTTTGACCATACAAAATTGTGTAAGAAGGGCCCATTTTTTACCACACATACGAATGTTGTAGAATTATAGCATCAAGTTCAAGGTCACTCTTGTAATGACGTAATTTTCTATTTTTAGTAACTGACACGTTCAGACCTGTTTATCTATATTTAGACATTATGACCTCTTACACTCTGAGCCCTTTTCTTCTGACGCGTGTTCAGACAGATGTGCGGTTATGGATTTTTATATTCATGTCCTCTTGCATGCTGCTTACTTTTGGTTTTTTTTCTCATCCTGTTTCTGTCTTTTCCTGAAATAAATCTTGGCAGTGCAGAAAAGGCCTCTGTCAAAGACGAAGGTAGACTCCTCACAGACTGTGCATATGAAGCTTTAACGCTTTGGGCCTGTATGTTTCTTAAATTGCTCAAATGCAAATTTGCCTGTATCTTATCTGGGGCTACTGGCTACTGTCTCTTTAATGGCGAAATAATATCTATGGTCATTCACCTCTCTCTCTTCACCTGCCCAATTAATCATATTAAAGTGAAAATTTATTGACATGATAAAAGTTCACCTGAACTGACCGCCCCTAACAGGGAACCATGCAGCCAGACAGACAGACAGACAGACAAACACACAGACAGACACACACTCTAGCTAGGGTACCGTTGTAGTTGAAACCCTGATAACTCGAATCCCCTAACTCGAATCAAGATAGCTCTTAGTTCATTAACTCTTTGCTTCTGCTTTTTCGTCGTCTGCTGATTGTCTTTTTAAATGACAATTTGGATCCAGATCAGGTCAACGTTTGGTCTTTGGCATATTAGACACACTCTCTTGTATTTGTAAGGCAGATAGCTCTAAGTTCATTCACTCTTTGCTTCTGCTTTTTGGTTGTCTTCTGATTGTCTTTTTAAATGACAATTTGGATCCAGATCAGGTCATTACTCATATTAAAGTGAAAACACTCAAATTTCGACCCTAGTACGTATAAGCAGCGATTTTTGTCGTCTGTTGATAACCTATGCAAACAGCTTGGACCCAGATCATGACAGACGGCAAGCCAGGATCACATGCAAAAAGTACTTAATTCTCATGGGCAAGAAAATCAATTTTTAATGACCACCATAAAATAATTGCCAATAATATTATTAAATCACGTGACAAGTTTCTATGGGAACTGTACTAGCGAACACCTGCTAGGAAAAATCAAAGGCACAGAACTCATGTTTAAAAATCTTGCCTGCATACATACAGTTGTTTCTCTTAGACCCTAACAATAATTGGGGTTTCACTCTTGTACAGCGCCCATAAAATATTTTACAACAGTATGCAAAATTTATTTATATGAATCAATAATGTGCACGACCCATGATGAGCATTTTCACTCACTGACCTCGATCAATAGAATACTTAAACAATGGTTATTGTCAGTAATACAAGAACTAGTCAAAATATAATACTATTTATATGAATCAAAAGGGCGAAATCAGGGGGTAGGCATAGGGAAAAGGTAACAGATTTTGACACTAAACATTTATTTATTTTTTGTTGACCAGTTTGAAGACAATTTTAGGCGGGTTTATTTTTTCTACAATAACCAAGGTAGACCATATCCCCTCTATAGCTAAGGCTAGCTGTTATTGAACGTGCATAAAACACTCATTTAAGCACCCACAAACACGCACACACCTCTACAGAGAACCATGCAGACAGACAGACACACAGACAGACAGACGCACACACTTATGCAGAGAACCATGCAGCCAGACAGACAGACAGACACACACACACACACACACACACACACACGCATGCACACACCTTTGCAGAGAACCATACAGACAGACACACACGCACACAGACACACACACACACTAATGCAGAGAACCATGCAGCCAGACAGCCAGACAGACAAACATACACGAGCACAAGTGAGGGTACAGCTGTAGTTCGGTCAATATTTAGCTGGAAAGTGTAAAAATAACACAACATTAGTATACTTTTCTATATTTATTTTACAAGGATCCAGCGCATTAACAAACAAACATACAAACAAACATTTTACAATAGAGTACGATATTGTGGAAAAAACGCAAATAGCCATTCGTCATGCACTTGAGTGAGGATACAGCCAGGATACAGTAAGGATACAGTGAGGATACAGTCAGGATACAGTGAGGATACAGTCAGGATACAGTGAGGATACAGTCAGGATATAGTAAGGATACAGTGAGGATACAGCAGGGGTACAGCAGGGGTACAGTCAGGGTACAGCAGGGGTACAGTCAGGGTACAGTGGGGTATAGTGGGTACCAGTAGGGGTACAGTGGTGGTGGGTAGTGGTGGTGGGAGGATTTATCGAGAAAGCACTGCCCCAATCACTGACCAGAATAACGTGTGTTGCGCCAATGAGATGTTTTTGCAACGTAAGAATCTCTCAAAAAGACACTAGTATAAGACTACCATGTCCAACCCAAACGATACGATATACTATTTTGATCAGGAGGAGGTAAAGTGTCATATCAAGATCATGAAATGGACAGGTGTGATATGCATCATATTAGTCTCGCTTAGCACACCACTCTATGTTTTAGCGAGCATGGAATGGTTGATTAACTATCCTTTTGATTATGTAATGGAAGTCAATCAGACTGCATGCTCATATCTGAAGCAATTTGATCTCACAGATAATGTAATTTTATCGGTGTGCAACAGAGATTGAGAAATCATGTTAGATATACGCCTCTTCCTAAGTCAAACGGCTACCATTCGTGGTATCCCATTGAACCTAAGACAATGGAACGTTCTACAAGGAGTATCAAATAGTGTGAATAGAGCTATCGAAAAAGGAAAACACATGTAAGAACCAGTGATCAAGGAAATAGTTCAATTCATGATGGAGCTTTCAAGTGTCTTTAAGCGAATTCATTTCTTATTAGAGTTGAAAAATGCATCAGGAGATGACAGAATCATCATGTTAGAATACATTACTCCGGGGCAAATGGCCTGTATAGGAGAGATAGCGCGCAGAATATACCACCATACATTTCCTTTGTTGATTCGAGACCTGGCTTATTTTGAGGACAGAAGCTTAGTGTTACGCGTATTATTTTCATTAAGGGTATCTCTTTGTGGAAAAGTAGCCACACTAGTTCGTTACCACAGAATCTTGTCAAGACTTCTATGAACGTATTACCTCCATGCCACAATCCAAGATCAAATACAATATCAACGAGAACTTTGGTTAACCATAACATGAGGTCGAGATGGTGGTGGTGGTGGTGGTGGTGGTTGGTGGTGGTGGTGGGTGGTGATGGTGGTGGTTGTGGTGGTGGTGGTGGTAGAGGTGGTGGTGGTAACAATGATCCAATGATTGTAAGAAGGCTGAAAAGCATAAGAAGGTATGATCAATCTGTTTAAAAATACTGAAGCGCTAAGGTTACTGGCATCCAAATGTTTTTCGAAGGTGTGAAGTGAAATGACAAATGCTCTCATTTTGAAAAATAGGAGAAAACTAAACAATTATTGCCCGAAACTCTTTTTATAAAAGCTTCCTGGCCAATTTCGTACAGGTCAATGCATAATCAATGTCTAAATATAGACGTGCAGGTCGAAACATGTATGACAATGAACCTTCTTGAAGAGAGAGAGAGGTCAATGACAGTAGACATTATTTCACGATCAATCTCTGTTGGACAGGGGCGTTGTGAAATTTAAGAAACATGGATACAGGCCTAAAGCGTTAAAGCTACATATGCACAGTCTGTGAGGAGTCTACCTTCGTCTTTGACAGAGGCCTTTTCCGCTCTGCCAAGATTTGTCTCAGGAAAAGACAGAAACAGGATGAGAAAAAAAAAGTAAGCAGCATGCAAGAGGACATGAATATAAAAATCCATAACCGCACATCTGTCTGAACACGCGTCAGAAGAAAAGAGCTCAGAGTGTAAGAGGTCATAATGTCTTAATATAGATAAACAGGTCTGAACGTGTCAGTTACTAAAAATAGAAATTGACGTCATTACAAGAGTGACCTTGAACTTGATGCTATAATTCTACAACATTCGTTTGTGTGGTAAAAAAGGGACCTTCTTACACGATTTTGTATGGTCATAAGGGACCTTTTTTTCGAACTTGATGCTAAAGAGACATTTATACTACTCACATAAACTTTATTTAAGCCGTTTGTTTTGCTGCAATCACACTTGTTATTGTGTAAACATGGTTTATGTGACGTCAGTGTAATGTTATATAACGTCAGCGTCACGTTATCACCCGCGTTATCAAAGTAGTATCTCAATGTACATCCGTGGTATGTTTCCGTGGAATGTCGCGGAATTGGCTGAGGCAGTTCCAATTGGGGTCTTACACTCTACCACCGAGCCAGTTAGCTTCGCACAATTACTTCCGGCTTTATATACATGTAATTATAAGCACCCATTCAACACCGGTCTTGCGTATTATCGATCAGTTGATTTTTGATATATTATTGTGAGTTTCATTTTGTTTGTTGTTTTAAAGAGTAAAAAAAGGCAAGGATCAGGAATCGATACAATCAAGTACCACACCTGACCCAGGCCACCATATGTGAAAGTGATGAAAACGCAAGAAAATTTCACATACAAAAGAGCCAAGAGGTCAGCCCTTTCCCAGCAGGTGACCACAAGGCTGAAAACGAAACACAAATAACAAAGAGTATCACCATAGAACGGTCAGTAAGAAACTTACTGTCGAAAATCATTATTGAGGCACATGTGATAATAAAGGAAGGTGTTTTCGCACATGCGAGGATCAAGTAACACAATCATTAATTTTGCCCAGGTTTGGTCCGTTTCATTCCTTTTAGACTGGCCCCAGTCATTAAAACAATTTTTCATCAATGTGTCATATCATATACTTATAGCCAGTCTAACTCTGATGGCTCTGTTTTAAAACAGAGCCATCGAGTTAGATTGGCTATAAGTATATGATATGATTAAAACAGAGTCATCAGAGCTAGACTGGCTATAAGTATATGATATAACACATTGATTAAAAATTGTTTTAAGGACTAGAGCCAGTCTAGTTACCTTTGACAAAATGGGTTGCTGAAAGAATGATTTCTTGTCGTAATGTCTCGTAGCTTTCCTCTGCTCCTCTATTTCCATGTTCGGATAGTCCTGAATGCCAATACAAAACTATCTGTAATGATAGACATAACTCATGTTCGGATAATTCTCAATGCCAATACAAAACTATCTGTAATGATAGACATAACACATGTTCGGATAATTCTGAATGCCAATACAAAACTATCTGTAATGATAGACATATCTCATGTTCGGATGGTTCTGAATGCCAATACAAAACTATCTGTAATGATAGACATAACACTTGGCTAATAATGGATATCCACAGAAATTACAATTTTCCATGTTCGGATAGTTCTGAATGCCAATACAAAACTATCTGTAATGATAGACATAACACATGTTCGGATAATTCTGAATGTCAATACAAAACTATCTGTAATGATAGACATAACACCTGTTCGGATAATTCTGAATGCCAATACAAAACTATCTGTAATGATAGACATAACGCATGTACGGATAATTCTGAATGCCAATACAAAACTATCTGTAATGATAGACATAACACATGTTCGGATAGGTCTGACTGCCAATACAAAACTATCTGTAATGATAGACATAACAGGTGTTTGGATAGGTCTGAATGTCAATACAAAACTATCTGTAATGATATACATAACTCATGTTCGGATAATTCTGAATTCCAATACAAAACTATCTGTATTGATATACATAACACATGTTCGGATAGTTCTGAATGCCAATACAAAACTATCTGTAATGATATACATAACACATGTTCGGATAGGTCTGAATGTCAATACAAAACTATCTTTAATGATAGACATAACACATGTTCGGATAATTCTGAATGCCAATACAAAACTATCTGTAATGATAGACATAACACATGTTCGGATAGTTCTGAATGCCAATACAAAACTATCTGTAATGATATACATAACACTTGTTCGGATAGGTCTGAATGTCAATACAAAGCTATCTGTAATGATAGACATAACACATGTTCGGATAGGCCTGAATGCCAATACAAAACTATCTGTAATGATATACATAACACATGTTCGGATAGGTCTGAATGTCAATACAAAGCTATCTGTAATGATAGACATAACACATGGTTGGATAGGCCTGAATGCCAATACAAAACTATCTGTAATGATAGACATAACACATATTCGGATAAGTCTGAATGCCAATACAAAACTATCTGTAATGATAGACATAACATATGTTCGGATAGGTCTGAATGCCAATACAAAACTATCTGTAATGATAGACATAACACATGTTCGGATAGGTCTGAATGCCAATACAAAACTATCTGTAATGATAGACATAACACATGTTCGGATAGGTCTGAATGCCAATACAAAACTATCTGTAATTATAGACATAACACATGTTTGGATAGGTCTGAATGTCAATGCAAAACTATCTGTAATAATAGACATAACACATGTTCGGATAATTCTGAATGCCAATACAAAACTATCTGTAATGATAGACATAGCATATGTTCGGATAGTTCTGAATGTCAATACAAAACTATCTGTAATGATAGTTTTAACACATGTTCGGATAGGTCTGAATGCCAATACAAAACTATCTGTAATGATAAACATAACACATGTTCGGATAGTTCTGAATGCCAATACAAAACTATCTGTAATGATAGACATAACACATGTTTGGATAGTTCTGAATGTCAATACAAAACTATCTGTAATGATAGACATAACACATGTTCGGATATTTCTGAATGTCAATACAAAACTATCTGTAATGATAGACATAACATATGTTCGGATAATTCTGAATGCCAATACAAAACTTTCTGTAATGATAGACATAACACATCGTCGCTTCAGTGCTATAGTGTTCTAAGTGACATTTTGGTCAAAAATGAGTTATGCATATCGTTGGAAAGGGGATCAAATGTTCTATCTACTGGTAAAGGTTTCATTTGCCTATCTCCTCCCAGTAAGCTTTAAATCGCTGTGCTTTTCTGTTCTATCTACAAAAGGTCAATTTCGTTCAGTGCTATAGTGTTCTAAGTGATTTTCATCCAATGGCCAATGGTGATTATGTCATGTGACCGGTTGAGTTCAGTGCCATACTGTTCTATCTACAGAAAGTCACTTCCCTTGGAGGAATTGGTAAAATTTGCAGTTACCTCCCTTACAAAAATTTAAATTTCCTAACTTGAAGAGGTTTGTCAGTGTGATAATGAACTAATGGCTAAATCTGCTACTTTTAGTTCTAAATTATCCTCTCAGTCAAAAAGAAATATGCAAATTGATCCATGGAGACAATAATAAGCTGTAGAAACAGATTACCTCCCTTACACATATTTAAACTGCTTAAATTGAAGTAATTTGTCAGTGTATTTATAAATTAATGGTCAAATCTGCTATTTTTAGGTCCAAATAATCAGTTCAGTCTACAATATTATACAAATTGACCCCATTGACAGAAATATGACTGTAGAAACAGATTACCTCCCTTACATGAATTTTAATGGCATAATCCGAGTGGTTTGTTACTGTTAGGCCAAACAAATTACTAAAACTGCTACTTTTAGGTACAAATAATCGTTTCTGTTCAGAAAAATATACAAATTGACTCCATAAACGGAATAATAAGCTGTATGAACATATAGAACACTATAGCACTGAACGCAGGAGGCGATTTTTAGGGCATAATGTTCTATCTGCAAACTGTAAAATGCCCATAAATTTGATATTACTGTGAAAATTTCTTCAAACCAAGGTCATTTACACTGTATGTATATATTTTAACCCTCTGGTATGATTCAGAGGTCTGTGATAAATGAGGCATCAAAAATCAGGATACTAAAATTTTCAAACTCATTTTTCTCAAAACTTGTGCAATGGTAGATAGAACACTATAGCACTGAAGCGACGACATGTTTGGATAGGTCTGAATGTCAATGCAAAACTATCTGTAATGATAGACATAACACATGTTCGGATAATTCTGAATGCCAATACAAAACTATCTGTAATGATAGACATAGCATATGTTCGGATAGTTCTGAATGTCAATACAAAACTATCTGTAATGATAGTTATAACACATGTTCGGATAGGTCTGAATGCCAATACAAAACTATCTGTAATGATAAACATATCACATGTTCAGATAGTTCTGAATGCCAATACAAAACTATCTGTAATGATAGACATAACACATGTTTGGATAGTTCTGAATGTCAATACAAAACTATCTGTAATGATAGACATAACACATGTTCGGATATTTCTGAATGTCAATACAAAACTATCTGTAATGATAGACATAACAGATGTTTGGATAATTCTGAATGCCAATAACTCTTTCTGAAATAAAAAGGGATTTTCCGATGGAATTCCCTTTTTTTGACCGTAAAACACAAATATGGACATAATCATATTTGCGTTTTGCATCGTTATAGAGTACAAGAATGATGGTACAATGTAATGTAATTTACAATGTAATGTAATGTACAATGTAATGTAATTTATTTCACCTATGAACAGAGGAAAATTCCTCTGTTGTGACTGCTCAAAATGCAGAAAATGGTGTCCGTAAAATATGTACTAAGTAGTGTATTTGTCCTAATAGTATAAAGAAAAGTTCAAATTTCAATTTATATATCAAGTAAAAATCGGTTTACAACAGAGGAAAATTCCTCTGTTTCGACAAGGGGACAAGTCTGTCTTTTTATCACAACCGGAATTTCATCTTATTTCGGAACAGAGGAATTTTCCTACATTCTCCATTCAGTATCTCAACAATCAATAAAAGGAGTAACCTTTACAACAGAGGAATTTTCCCTTGTTTAGTAGTTCGACAATTTCATATAGTGACGTCCAGAACTCCAAGTCCAACTTGTTTGACATTCTAGTCATAACTTCAATATTACCAAATTTCCAACAGAGGAATTTTCCTCCGTTGGGTAACTCAACAATTTCCTATTGCGAGCATTAAGAGCCCACTTTCCTATAATGAAGTTTGTTATCATTTCCATCTTAACATAAATATCCATCATTACTTAAATGTTTCCAATTTTCAACAGAGGAATTTTCCTCCGTTTTCCATTCTGTATCTCTACAATCAACAAAAGGAGTGAATTATACAATAGAGGAATTTTCCTCTGTTCAGTAGTTTGACAATTTTATAATATAGACTTCCAGAAGTCTGAGCCCAACTTGTTTTACATTTTAGTCATAGCTTAAATATTACAGATTTTGTAACAGAGGAATTTTCCTCCCTTCGGTAATTCAACAATTTCCTATTGCGAGAATTAAGAGCCCACTTTCCTATAATGAAAATGAAGAACTCTGTTTGTTATCATTTCCATCTTAACATAAATAGCCATCATAACTTAAATGTTTCCAATTTTCAACAGAGGAATTTTCCTCCGTTTTCCATTCTGTATCTCAACAATCAATAAAAGGAGTGAATTTTACAACAGAGGAATTTTCCTCTGTTCAGTAGTTCGACAATTTCCTATAGTGACTCCCAGAACTCTAAGCCCAACTTGTTTGACATTCTAGTCATAACTTAAATATTACCAATTTTCCAACAGAGGAATTTTCCTCCGTTCAGTAATTCAACAATTTCCTATTGCATTAAATAAGAGCCAACTTTGCTCAATATTTCTGTCGTACATTAATTACAGTTTTAGAACAGAGGAATTTTCCTCTGTTCAGTAGTTCTACAATTTCCTATAGTGACTTCCAGAACACAGAGCCAAACTTGTTTTACATTCTAATTATAACTTAAATATTACCAATTTTCGAATAGAGGAATTTTCCTCTGTTTGGTAATTCAGCAATTTTCAATGGTGAGAATTAGGTGCCCACTTTTTACAATATTTCTGTCGTACATTAATTACAGTTTAAGAACAGAGGAATTTTCCTCTGTTCAGTAGTTCTGCAATTTCCTACAGTGACGCCCACAGCCCAATTTGTTTGACATTCTAGTCATTCCTTAAATATGACCATTTTTCGAGCAGAGGAATTTTCTTCTGTTCGGTAATTCAACAATAACCTGAGCCCACTGTTCATTATTTCTGTCAGACTTTAAATAATTATCAATTTTTGAATAGAGGAATTTTCCTCTGTTCAATATTTTAACGATTTCCTATAGTAACTTCTAAAACTCAGAGCCCAACTTGTTTGACATTCTAGTCATAACTTAAATATTACCAAGTTTTGAATAGAGGAATTTTTCCTCCGTTCAGTCTTTCAACCACTTTCTCTTAAGAAAATAAAGAACCCTGTTTGTTAAACATTTCCATCTTAACATAAATATCCATTTTTAGAATAGAGGAATTTTACCTGTTCAGTACATTTTCCTATAGAGTGACTTGCAGAACTCAGAGCCCAACTTGTAAGAGCTCACTTTGCTCTTAATATCAGTTTAAGAATAGAGGAATTTTCCTCTGTTCAGTATTTCAACAAAGTTCTATAGCGTAAAGACCCAATTGTATGACATCAATCAAAATGTTAATACCCAATTTAGATTAGAATTTAGATTAGAGGAATTTCAAAAAATTTCTATATTGAGAGGTAAGAGTGACTTTGTGGCAAGGAAATTTCAAAACTTATTTGACATTCCCATCATAGCTCTAACGCCAATTTTTGAATAGAGGAATTTTCCTCTGTTCAGCTATTTCCCATACTGAAAATGAAGAACCCAGTTTGTTAAACATTACCATCTGAACATAAATATCCATTTTCAGAATAGGGGAATTTCCCCTGTTCAGTTATTCAAATTTGTCCTGCAACAATCATCCAATATTTCGTCATTAATTACCACAGGTCATGTTTTGCAAGAAGTTCAGAACAGCAAAAAAAGCTAAAGGATAAATTTTTCGCACACTTTAATTACTTTAAAAATTGTAGATAAGTTTCCTATGTTCAGCAACATAACTCAGTAACTGAATAACCATCGTCCAGTCAGCACTTGATTGTCTCATGCACATTATTAAAGAACAGAGAAAGTATGCCATCTTATAACTTACTTATTGTTTCCCGTTTGTCGTTACAGGATATGTTCTCTGCTGAGATATTTCCAGTTCTACGATTGCAAAAGGATGACTAGCTAAATGCAAGTTTGTGTTTACCAAAATGTAACTGTAATATTAACAATGAATCGAATAATTATGGTTTCCTGGTCAAATTACATGGATGTGCAGGCTCAACCACATATGATATGTATGGACAACAGAAACAGAACATCTTATTATAATACTCCCAATAATCATAACATATGAGTTGCTCATGAAATTTGTTACGTAAATCGTCCATATCCAGCTATAAAAATCAGATGTGTCTGCAGAATCATTTTCAGTAAAGCAGTCACTTCTCAAAATCACTACGCATGAAAATAGGTGATGGTTCATACCACAATATAGACATTTAACCACAGTATTTATGTTTTACCATAAATAAACAGGGCTTACCCTGGCTCGGAATTTGTTGTAGCCACCACTTAAGCCAAATGGAAAAAGTTGGAGCCAAATGAAATTAACTTTAGCCACAGTTTTAGCCAGAAAGTAGTTATAACTTAAATATTACCGATTTTCCAATGGAGGAATTTTCCTCCGTTCGGTAATTTAACAATTCCTATTGCGAGAATTAAGAGCCCACTTTCCTATAATGAAAATGAAGAACTCTGTTTGTTATCATTTCCATCTTAACATAAATAGCCATCATAACTTAAATGTCCCCAATTTTCACGCAGGAATTTTCAGGATATGTTCTCTGCTGAGATATTTCCAGTTCTACGATTGCAAAAGGATGGCTAGCTACATGCAAGTTTGGGTTTACCAAAATGTAACTGTAATATTAACATTGAATCAAATAATTATGGTTCTTGTCAAATTACATGGATGTGCAGGCTCAACCACATATGATATGTATGGACAACAGAAACAGAACATCTCATGATAATACTCCCAATAATCATAACATATGAGTTGCTCATGAAATTTGTTACGTATATCATCCATATCCAGCTATAAAATCAGATGTGTCTGCAGAATCATTTTCAGTAAAGCAGTCATTTCTCAAAATCACTACGCATGAAAATAGGTGATAGTTCATACCAAAATATAGACATTTAGCCACAATATTGTTGTTTTATCATAAATAAACAGGGCTTACCCTGGCTCAGAATTGTTGTAGCCATCACTTTAGCCAACTGGAAAAAGTTGGAGCCAAATGAAATTAACTTTAGCCACAGTTTTAGCCAGAAAGTAGTATCAACATGTTGTTTTTTATTTAACTTTTTGTCCGCTAGGGGCGACTTTTGTTGTCTGCTGATAACCTTTTCAAACAGTTTGGACCCAGATCAGGCCCAAAAAATGTCGGCCTGATCTGGATCTAAACTGTTTGACACTCTGATGGTAATGAAAAAAATCAAGCATCCATAGAGTAAAATTTGGCAAAATTAAGTGTGAATGGATAAAAAGAACAAAAGCTGATCAAAATACATTTCGCAAATACATATTTTTTGAACCACCTAGACTGTACTTTTAGCAAATGACTAATATTTGTAGGCACTCTACATTGTCAGTAGCAAATGGCTACAATGGCTAATGGCAGGGTTAGCCCTGAATAAATGTCACAGCTTGAACCCTCTTTTCATGGACTGGCCCATTTAGATTTGTATTATGTTAACATAAAACTTTGGAACATATATTATATATTATGTAAAAAAAAAATAAGCTTAACATAACTTACAACAATTTTTTTTTCAACATGAACCCTAACAAAGGTACAAGATCCTTATATAAGCTGCACCACGAGAAATCCTGTGTTCCTTGTTTGCCATCAAATGACCCTAAAACTTATATTTTCAGATACAATGACTAAAATTTACAAAATGGAGTTTACTATTATAATACTTTAAACAATAACAGAAACAAATAACAATAGTGTTGATCAGGCAACACAGATATGCAGGCTAAACTACTCTATTGATATTATATGCAATAAGAACAGATCTTCTCGTGATGTAGCTTATACCAAACAAGCCATGAGCATCCCATGAAATAGTGCTTCTTATAACAGGTCTCTACCTATAAGAACAATATTTTGACTTGGTGCTTTATGTCCAATTCATCAGTTTCTCAGTGATGTCAGGATGGGTCATACTCAGTTGTACCAGTATAAAATGTCTAGCTCAATGGCAAAATGCAATGCCTATGGTGAGGCTTGGGCTCACAATCCTGTGCCTATGAGCTGTGACATGTTATTTCCAACAATGTTGCATTTTGACTAGTGTGTACGAGCCTGTGCAGTCTCATTTTAATTTTAGAAATTCCAAATGCTGTTCAGTCAGTAACTTAACACATAGAACATTAAGCGACTACCAAAGCCTCTGATTAGTCTGCACGTATGCACAGGTTGGTCTGAGCCTTTTCTGGTTGCACATACCAAATTGTTGGAAATCTTGTGCCGCAGCTCATATTTGTAAAATCAAAAGAAGAATTTTCATCTTCACTCCCTGATTTTGGAAGACAATTAGTGTGGTATTGTCGTCTGCTGATAACTCTTTCAAACAGTTTGAAACCAGATCAGGCTCAACATTAAAGGTTATGACAAGTTGAAGTTGGTTTGATGTATAAACCTTTATATGACATCGCCATTTGCTGATAACTCTTTCAAATAATTTGGACACAGATCAGGCTGGACATTAAAGGTTATGGCAAGTTGAAGTTGGTTTGATGCACTTTAACTTTACATTAGACCTTTATAAGACATTGTCATCTGCTGATAACTCTTTCAAACAATTTGGACCCAGATCCGGCCCGAAATTAAAGGTTATGACAAGTTGAAGTTTGTTCCACACTGTGTAGGCCGATCGAAAATTAAACGATTATTTTCTTATAAACAATAAGTATACCCACTTTTTTCGTTAAAATATAGTATAGTAATTTAATACAAAAGTCAGATCGTCACCGTCTGTGCATCCGTCTGTGCATCCGCCCGTCCATTACGTCTTATTATTGTAAATGCATCTCCTCCTCAGCTGTTGGGCGTAGCAACTTCAAATGTTGCAGGTACATAGGTCACATGATGAGGATACTGGGAAACATTTCGTGAGACCTTGACCATACCCAAGGTCAAATAGTGTATTTACCTGTTAATACATCCCTTCCTAAACCATTGGTCGTAGCTACTTCAGACTTTGCTGGCCAAGGTTGGCAAAATTATCTTAGTTTAAGGTATAAGTCTCATTCTTTAAACATTTAAATTTAAAAAGTGAATTTTAGAAGAAAAAAACCCTGCTTCGTACCTGCCAAAGTGATCATCAGTTGGCTTGTGCATAGTTACAGATAAGGTTGGGTGAGTGACCCTTATCTGTATTATAAATCAATTAAAGACATTCCTGTTTGTGGTCACCTATACTTTATATTGTCTTAAGTTAAAATATGAAGTATAAAGTTGGGTGTTTGGATGAGTGACCCTTATGTGTACTATAACTCAATTAAAGACACCCATATTTGTGGTCACAATTGTCTTAAAATATGAAGTCAATCATGACATCCTATTGTTCATCCTTGCCCCTGGCTATAAAGTATCCACTTGGGGATGTGTTGTTTTAACAGTTTATGACAGCAATTGCCAGATACACAGGTAAATTTTCTCCCCATTTAAAGGTCAAATTAGGATTTACCCTTGTCCTGCTGAACCCACAATTAACCCTTGTCCTGATGATTCCATTTTTGAAAACACTACATCCTGATCAGCTGGTTTCTTTCAGAGGCCATCTTATCAAGATCTACACTGTTTTCCCCAAATACAGATTTAAGCTGAACAGAATAAAATTTGGGAGTTATGTTACTATGTATTACATAAAATTTTCAGCATTATAAAGGGTAAAGATACTATTTATTGTTAAAGATTATTTCAAAATTTCAGCCTTAGATTCATTTTTGGCTGTTTTAACATGTTTGAATGTATTCAAAGGTTTTATGCTGATACTGTAGCCTCATATTCAATATTTACATTTTCACTCATTTAGTTAAATTATAGGCGACGTCTATTGACAGCCGGCTGTCAATAGCGTTTTAGGTCTAGTGCCAGCCGGCTGGCATTAGACTTTTTGGTCTAGTGCCAGCCGGCTGGCACTAGACCTAAAACGCTATTGACAGCCAGCTACTGAAATATAGATAAAAGGGATAATAACAAGTAAAAAGTTATAAGATATCATTTATAATTAAGTGTATCAACAATGGTGATACATGTATATAAGGTAACAAAGAAATTGGTAATATAATACATGCTTAGTTATTATCTCATAACAACTAAAAAGATAGCATTTCGCAGGGGTGGTCATTGTATTCTGCCAACTTTTATTTCTGCTTGCCCGTCAGCCCTAATTTGTCCTTCTGTCTAATCTGTCCCTCTATCTGTCATACACTGTAATTATTAAAAAGATTCTTGCTGATATGAGTGGCATTACTGGATTTAATAAGTTTAACTTGAGAGTAAATTCCAACAACTATTAAAGCTGCATAGTCTGTAACTTTTGATCTTCTAGTTTTAAAAATAATGTTTTTATTTTTCAAGAACACAGTAAAAATACTCAAATTCAGGTAAACATTTTACCATTTTCGTAAATCTTAACAAGTTATCACCATCAAAACAACTGCATTTATGTTAAAATTCAACGGTCTAGAATTATTGGAGGGACGCAAATAATTACCAACAAGAGAAAAAAACACCAATTTGATAAGATAATTCACTTTTCCATGCAGTTTTCAGCTGTACTGAACATTTTTATTGTGAAAACAAAGCTTAATTCTACTTTTACAAATGATTTAAAAAGAAAATAATTTTTTTCGAAAAATGTCCATAGTTACAGAGTGTGCAGCTTTAACATGAAAGAAACTCTTTCCTTGCTAGTAGGGATGTTTGCCATCTGCTGATATATTTTGCAAACAGTTTGGACTAAGATCAGGCAGGACAAATTTTGAAAAAGCATATATTTTTTTTAAAAATCTGCTCAAGAAAAAAGGCAGTGGTTTCCATAGGTATATCAGTGGTATACCAGTGGTTTCCATTGGTATATCAGTGGTATACCACTGGAAATAAGTGGTAAAATTTGGTGGTATTACCAGTACCAGTATACCACTGGAAATCAGTGATAAAATTTGGTGACCTTTGGTGGTATGACCACTGTTGTCCACTGATATAATAATGGAAATCAGTGGTATTACCACTGTTTTACCACTGGAATCCACTGTTTTACCAGTGGTAATACCACCAAATTTTACCACTGGTTTCCACTGGTATACCACTGGTTATACCGCTAGTATACCACTGGTAATTCCAGAGACATTTTCTATGGGGATATATACATTTGTACATGATGGAAATCTAAGTTACATGTGCAAATGAAATAATCCAAGAAAAGTCTGCTCCTAGAGGGGCAGTCTGATCAGGACTATCAGCTGACTTAGTGATAACTGAGTATTCTGGATCAGCTAGACAATTAATAGTAATACTCTTTTTAGTTATTTTGGGGACAAACAATACTGTTGTAGGACTTTAACCTTGTCATGCTTAACCGACTGGATCCTTTTTGGTAACACTGAGGATCCAGAGCAGCTGGCTTCCGTTGAAGCTGTGTGATCAGGATCTACATTGTTTTCAACTAGAATTGATTTTGAAAATACATGCTTATAACTAGAGTAATGCAGGTTAACCCTTTTCATTCTTAACATGTATTACCCTATACATAGATATGCATTATGTATGAAAATGTCCAGTTTATATCTTTATATTAAGGACATATGCTACTAAATACTTTTCATGTTGAAATTTGTTCCATACTTTGCATACAGTTTGTTTTACACATGGACTATTATGGCATTTATGAAATGAAACGGATATGTCACTGTGCTTAGTTTTTCATAATCTCATATGGAAGGTTTTAACGAAAGAATAACACTAGTCCTAAATATCAAGCTAAAATAGTTGTAGTCTTCAGACAGCTTCTTTCTTTTTACTTAAATTATTGGTCATGACTTAAAACCTTCAAGAAAGTATGCAAGTATATGTCCTAACCCAAGCTCTGACAAGATACTGCAAGATTTATTTTGGCAATTCGTCGAAAATTGGAACTTGTTTTTATTATAAAAAAAATATAAAGAAATCTGATGTTGAAAATCTCAAATTTTTATTTTATTTCATGGGCTATTATAATACCTTTTAGAAAAAAGAATAAAAATCTGGGGTCACCGAACTAATTATCTTTCTGGATGGCCAAATCTAAACCCACCCCCATAGATTTTATGCATAGTCCTATATGACAAGTTAAAGGCTGACAATTTCGGTCATTTTAATAATGCCCCTTTTCAATGAAGCTATTCAGCATTAAACTGCTAAATAAGGAAAAAGAAAAAAAGCACAATGAAAATACGTGCCTACCCTGGGAATCAACCAAGGGCCTCTGGTTTTGTAGGCCGACACGCTAACCACTAAGCCACGAGATCAGGTAGTGCGCGGCTAAAAATGACCATACATTTAGATGAGACAATCCGAGTCTCAGCCAATATCGTATTTGTAACCTGGGTTAAAACTTGAAAACTGTGTGCATTGTTTGTTTATGCCAGAATTATTTATCTGTATTTGGTGCTGAGACGATCAAGTCTGATGAAAGGTCAAATAGATATTTCAGACACATTTTAGTTACTTTATTTTGTCACGATAACGTCGGAACATAGATCTGAAACAAGTATATCCGAAATCTGTATTGATCCGAATTCATAAATGGTCAAAAGACAGGCCCCAGACCAACTTTCCCAGTTTCCAGACACAGAAAATATGCGCATGGGAAATAACAGCATATGTCTTTAAGTGGGATTGTCAGTAAAAAAAATATCTGTAAAATGATGAATTTCAGTTCTTTAAGATTGTTTTTACTTTAGCAAACAGTGATAACCCTGATGCAATGCCACCTTATACTGTATTTCATGCCGGTCTTTACTATTTGAACCTGTATCCAGATTGAAAAGGGTTAACTGGATAATATGGGGAGAAGTATGGAACATAGTAATATTCAGCCAAGGCTTTAGCCAGAAAGTAGTATCAACAAGTTGTTTTGTATTTAACACTAAACCCCCTAGGGTCGTCTTTTGTTGTCTGCTGATAACCTTTGCAAACATTTTGGACCCAGATCAGGCCAGTCAAAATGTTGTGCCTGATCTGGATCCAAACTGTTTGACACAGAATTTTAAAGAATTTTTATTGACATTTCCACTATACAGATATAAACTGGACATTTTCATACATAATGTATAAATATGTATGGGGTAATACATGTTAAGAATGAAAAGGGTTAACCTGCAGCATTCTAGTTATAAGCATGTGTTTTCAAAATCAATTCTAGTTGAAAACAATGTGGATCCTGATCAGACAGCTTCAACGGAAGCCAGCTGCTCTGGATCTACAGTGTTACCAAAAAGGATCCAGCCGGTTATAACATGACAAGGTTAAAGTCCTACAACAGTATTGTTTGTCCTCAAATGTCTAAAAGGAGTATTACTCATCTAGCTGATCCAGAATACTCAGTTATCACTTAGTCAGCTGATAGTCCTGATCAGACTGCCCCTTTAGGAGCAGACTGTTCTTTGATTATTTCATTTGCACATGTAACTTAGATTTTTTAATCATGTACAAATATATATATATGTTACATACGCTTGAAATAATTTGGACATTATTTACCAAAATCTTGCTGAATATTACTATGTACGACAGCTTCTCTCCATTTTCCTTTTCATTCTGTATACAGGTTCAAACAGTGAAGACCCAGATGAAATGCAGCATAAGGTGGCATTTTATCAGGATGTGCACTGCCATCTGCAAGGACTGAAAATATTTAACATACATGTACCCCTTACATTACATATTCAGAATGAAAGCATTCTATCTACTGACTGTTTGCATGAAGTTTCATTTCTATTCAGGAAAAATGTGGATCCTGAGCAAACGGCTTCATCAGAAACCAGCTGCTCTGGATCCACAGTGTTACCAAAAAGGATGCAGTATTGTTTGTCCCAAATAAATTTTAGAATAAGGGTGTGACTTTTAAAATGGAATCTTCCAGCTGAGAGAGAATGATAAAGAAAGCAATCTGATAGTCCTGACCAGACTGCTCCACTAGGAGCAGACTGCTCAGAATTGTTTATTTGCTCAGGATTTTTCTGCCAGGAGAGTTTGGTGCTGGCACTCAAATTAGCCCCTTGGTAATTATGCAAGCTTTTTGTGTGAATGAAAAATCTTAAAATAATTCTTTCAGAAATACCATCATAGTGCCAAATAGTTTGGATCCAGATCAGGTCCAGGCTGACCTTGGTCCACACTGTAAAGTACAAAAGTAGAAAGCAAAAGTTGCCACTAAGCAGGAAAACTATAGGAAGGATTGTTTGAATATGCTAAAGCTATCTTTTTAGTTATTATTTGATAATTATATCACCAATATATTCATGTATCACCATTGTAAATACACTTAAATATAAATGATATCTTATAACTTTTTACTTGTTATTATCCCTTTTATCTATATTCGAGTAGCTGGCTGTCAATAGCGTTTTAGGTCTAGTGCCAGCCGGCTGGCACTAGACCAAAAAGTCTATTGCCAGCCGGCTGGCACTAGACCTAAAACGCTATTGACAGCCGGCTGTCAAAAGTCCACTTCCTAAAGATATCTGCTTCATTTTACTGCTAAAAATTATATTTGCCAGGTATTTTGCGGCAAAAAGTTATATTTGCCATTATTTGTCAGTATTTGCCACTTGAGCCTTATTTGCCATGCCGGGAAATACGGGTAAATTCCACCGGTAAATACGGGGTTGGAATTTTCCGCCCAACCTTGTTGCTGGCGCATATGTTACATTATGAAGAAGGTGCTGGGCAACATTTTGTGTGACCTTGACCCCAAGCCAAGGTCATGATCAAATAATGTATTACTTCTGATTTCATCTCCTAAACCGTAGTACGTAGCAACTCAACACTTTGCGGGTGTATAGGTCACATACCGTAGAGGGTACATAGGCAACATTTTGTGCGACCTTGGACCCAAGGTCAAATGTCAAATAATATATTTCTTGTAAGTTCATCTCCTTCTAAACGGTTTGACGTAGCAACTTCACACGTATAGGTCACCTGAGAGCGCTTTTTATCGCATGGTGATTAATTTTTCGTAATTATTTTTTTCAGAGTGTCATACAGTTTGGATACAGCTCAGGTCCGATCTTTTGTCCGGCCTGGTCTGGTTCCAATCTGTTTGCAAAAGTTATCAATAGACGACACTAGTAGGCAAATCTGGGTTTTACTGCACAGGCATTTGCGCAATCTCGCAAGAGCCTTTTCTACTTGCATGCTTAGACTGAACGCGTTCGCTGTTGTTTTTAATATTGCATATGCCAGCAACCATACTCCCTGGCGTAATGCTCAAGCATGAGCGAGGCCAGCACAAAAAGATATAACCAAAGCTGAACAAGCAGTCTCGCCAGAGCCTACAACTCACATTCATTCCGTACACGTAGACACGCAATCGACGTTGGTTTTTATTGCATGTGCGAGCAACAAAAGCTCAAACGACTCTGCATATTTGCGCAAATGCGCAGTCTCGCCAGAGCCTTTGCTATTCGCATTCAAAACATAAGTACATTTAGAAGACGTTGACGCGCAACCAACGTTGGTCTTTTTGCTTGTGCGCGCAACAAAAACTCAAAGAGTCTGCGCAATCTCGCTACATTCAAAACATTTAGAAGACGCAGACACAGAGTCGACGTCGTTTTTTTCTGCAAAAGCTCATACGTCTGCGGATTTGCGCAGGCTGGGCAGAGAGCCTTAGCTACTCAGTACATTTAATACAATGTAGACTTAGACATGCAATCGACGTTGGTTTTTATTGCATATGCGAGAAGCCGCAGCGCAGACGAGTATGTGCAGTCTGGCCAGGGCCTTTTCTACTTGTGTATGAAATATAAGTACATTAGGAAGGCATCAAGGCCAAACATGTATTCAAAATATGGGCCTTGACGCGGGAAAACCTGGTTTTGTAGCATGCGAACAACCAAGGCGCAGACCAGCCTGCGCATCTGATCAACGTCATTGATATTCGCTCTCTGGAAATTATAGTAGCTAAATACACCTGCAACGTTGAAACTTTCAAGATTCTAGCCAGTCACTGTACAAAATATGATAAAAAAAAATATTTTGATGATAATGCCCAAACCACATGCACATCTTCAGAGCATGAACAAAAACATCAGCAAAGTCCCCAAAAGATCGGAATCAAATTGTTGGAGTTGCGCTCACAAAGTAACTTCTCCTTGTATCTGAGATGGCGAAAAGTGACGAAGTTCACAAGTTGAAAAAGTGAGAGAAAAAAAATGACGATAATGTCCAAACCCAATGCTCATCTTTAGACCATGAACAAAACACCTACAAATTTTCAAAACGATCGAACTAAATCTGTGAGGAGTTGCGCTCACAAAATACTCTTCTCATTGCGTCTACGGACAGACGGACGAACTCATTTTAATAGTCTCCTTCGACATAAAAACAATTGATGAAATCTCCTTATCGTGAAATTATTTACTTATTATTCCATATTAAAATACCAATGGTTATTTACATGTCTCATTAGACAAATTGACACCTGACACAAGCTAAATGCACTCATGCCAGTGATGCCAGCTGATAACCTTATAGATTGTAGCAAGCCCACTGAATCCAGATCAGGTCTGTCGTGTGTTCCTTGAAAAAATTTACAAAGATTCGACAGGCCACAAAAACGTGCAAAATTATCCTGGCTAGCAAAAGGTTTTACCACAAATTACATGTAGCAGCACATGTAACGATATTTAAACCATAATTTTCCTTTTCTTACATATATCTACACTAACGGTGCTCGGACATTTCGGCCACGGACATTTCGGTCACGGACGTTTCGGCCCGGACATTTCGGCCACGGACGTTTCGGCCACAGAAAATGCCAAAGTCGGACGTTTCGGCCAAAACCATAAATTGTGGGTGGGTGTTGGAATTAAGTATTATATTAAGTGATTTAAGTTCCCTTCAAGGTAACTTACCTCAATTTTGTGCTTCTTTTCTACCCCTTCAAGAGTATTTCAATCATTAAAATCCAACACAATAGAAAATATTTTAAAAGGGAAATTCATTTTATTTAACGTAACGCCATACTATCTTATCTGTTTTACATTCAGTTTTTTCGTATACATAAAACCTTTAAAACATAAAATCATTCCTCCTCTTTTTTACTGTATAAACTCCATCATATATTTTTTAAACACTGCTAAAATCTTAATCACAGCTTAAAATGTTCATAAAATACTGACTGCATTCAACAACTAAAACAGTTAGAAATGTTTAATCTATTAAAATCAGGTATGCCTGTGAATACTTACATAAAAATTGATGAATGTTTGACTACTATCATGCTGGGACTGATTTTTTCCTCAAAGCACTGAAGATCCAGATCAGCTAGCTTCCTAGCTGATCAGGATCCACACTGTTTTCGTCTCTGCTTGTAAATTCATCCATTTGGATAACTGATAAAAATTTGGGAGGAATAAAGTACAACAAATATTCAGACGATTATTCAGCATGACAAGGGTTAATCAATTGAGTGGCCGGGACCGGAGTGGTCAGTTACATTTTTCCTGCCCAATGCTTCTAAAACATAACTAAAAATATACCACCGGGCCGCGTAGCGCAGTCGGTAACGTGTCTGGCTACAGATGCGTGTCTGACTGCAGATCCAGGGGTCGCGAGTTCAATCCCGGCCCGGTCCCATACTTTCGTGGAGATTGATCATGAAATAATTTCTACGGTCATTCTCTTCCCATCCGCTGATTCATTCAAGAAGGGTTGCTGTCAGTTACAAGCGAAAGTATGTGCATTTACTGGTTAACCGCTTGTTCAAGCCTGCCCAGGAAAAAGTGTGGTTAGGTGAACTGACCGTCCCGCAATGACCATAGCTGTTGACTTGGGACGTAAAGCAACCAACTATAGATCTACCACGACCTCTGACCAATGACCTTTGGATCGAATCGTTCCATTTCAAAAGGAGAGGTTGATCTGGAACGGGTACCATTTTACGTTGAAAATAATTGTTTAATCCTGTTTTATTTCGGTAGAGGTATACAATCCGCAGTGGCGCAATTGGTAACACAGAGGGCTTATAAATACTTGAGGTAGAAAGTCGTGAGGTCGAGCACTGAAAGTCCATATATTTTTTTATTTATATGTTGCTGCCTTCTTCTATTGTGGCGTTTTGTTTAGTTTTAGAACTATAAAATGTTGTATTACTTAAACGTGTTTTTTCCAGCAATTTATTTCATTATTTATTTATTCATACATATTCCATTTCTAAAATATGCATGTAGATGTGTAAAAACTGATGTCAACCTCGAACTCATCTGCCGTGTCTGTTTCTTCATTATTTTCAATCAGAGTGATGACAACGGGTTCGGGCATCTCATCCCTACTAGGCTAGCAATGTCAGATGCCCAGTAGACCAGCGATCAACGAGGATAGCAATTCAACCTTCTTGGTTATAATTCTCTGAGCAGTGGCTCTGCTCACTCCGGTCAGAGCCGCAGCCCGAACCCAGGTGTGTTCTAACATTTTAAAACCCCACGAAGAATGTGTACACATTCTCGACAATTTTTCGAGCATCCTCTCAAAACTTCCCTATAATAGTCAGGAAAAAAAAATCAGAAAAGTTAACAAGTACAGGCATTTTGTGAAGAAAAGGTTTTGACACCTTGTTTAGGGGTCATTCGGTACGCTGAATCCAAAAACCAATGTTGGCAAGCTGAGAAATGAAGTCTTTTTGACCTACTTTGCATATTTTCAAAATGGCCGCCAAAAACATGGAATTTGACATATGACTGAAATATTTTATTTTTTGATAATGTTTTTGAATCAAAAATCATTTGTATTATGTCCTAAGATCATTTTACAATTAGAGTTCATGGTTTTGGCGGCAATTTACATAATTATTCGGTGATATTACCGTATTCATGGTAATAAATGTCCGTTTAGCCTATAAATCATAATATATAAACCTACCTTATTCGGTATCCTGCTATTTAAATGTTAGTTTATTCATAGCATGATTTTGGACTGTTTACCAGCTTTTCAAGTAATAAATGAGAAAGAAACTTTTATAATTAACAAGTTGTTTTGTTTTAAAATAAGTATGTCATATTGTACATGCCCAAATATATGGTACATTTTGTATCAATAAAAAGTAACAGCATGCACATTCCTTAGTACACTAGGGTATAATTAGACCAACCTTGTACCATCAGGAAAACTTCTAATGTGTGTCAAATCGTTTTTGGAGGCCACCTAAATGGGGAAAAATATTGCCCTAAAGAATAAACCCATTTGAGCTATGTGAAATCGCATGGTTCCATGGCAACACATAATGCGCTTCTAAAGAATGGGGATGCCCCTACAAAAGTACTCATATCTCAGCAGCAACTCATCCAAAACTTTTAAACTTGGTTCCAACTGAATGTTAAGGTATATGCCTTTCATCCAATGTTCAGATATGTAAATTATCAAATTTGCATATTCATGAATATTAATGAAACAAATAAAAATAAGAGAAAATCGTAATAAAATTAAGGGGGTGTACATGCAAATTTATCTACATCTCAGCTGCTTACCATCCTATACCACCAGCCTTAGTACCAATTTAATGCTAATACATAGTATGTTTACTAAATGGTCCAATATGCAAATAATCTTAAATTGCATTCATGAATATTAATTAAATATAAGAAATGAGAATAAATTAGAGAACAATTAATAGAATGTACATGCAAAATTACTCATATCTCAGCTGCTAGATTATCCTAGATTTCATACTCACTTACTTCCTAAACTTGTTCCCAAATTAAAGTCCAGAAAAAGTTCTATAATAGTGGTGTTTGTTACGCAAATAATTTAATTTGCTTATCAAAGAGTATTTTTTAAGATGCAACCTTATTGATTTGTTTTCAATTTTTCTTTAGTTTTCTATAGTTTTCATCAATAATTATGAATATGTTTGTTAAATGAATGTATATCTGACCATTTGAATAAAATATGTCTCAGCCTTAAGTTGACATTAAGATCAATTGTCTAGAACAATTAAAAGATGAGATATGAGTAATTTTAGAAGTAGACCCCCACTAATTTTTCTATGTTTTTTCTCTCGTTTCTAATGTTTACATTAATATAAATCAATTTCTAAAATGGACAATTTCACATAATGACTATTGAGTAAAGTAAAATGTCTTAGCTTTAAGTTGGTACCAAGTGTGGTAGTCTAGGAATATTAGCAGCTACGATATGTGTAATTTTGAAGGTACACCCCACACCCCCTTAATTTTATTACTATTTTTCTCTCATTTCTAACATTTAAATTAAGATTCAAGAATATAATCATAAAATTATTTGCATATCCGATCATGGCATAAAATTTGCTATGTCTTAGCATTTATTTGGTACCAAGCATGTTAGTCTAGGACAATAAGCAGATTTAATTTTGTTGATATACCCATTTTAATTTTTTCGCATTTTTTCTTTCGTTGTGTTATGTTTTCATTAAGATTCACAATTATGTTAATAAGATTTGTATATCAGACTATTGTGCTAAAGTACTATGACTCACCTTTCATTTGGTACCAATTTGGGAAGTTTAGAATAGTTAGCAGCTGACATATGGGTTATTTTGTACATAGACCCCTTTAAAGTTTCTAACATTTTTCTCTTATTTCTAATGTTTTCATTAATATTCATGAATATGCAAATTAGATAATTTGTATATCATACTACTGGGTTAGCATGTAATGTCTCAACTTTTATTTGGTAACAAGTTTGGTAGTCTAGAAAATTTAGCAGCTGACATTTAGGTAATGTACATACCCTCCTTATTTCTTCTACCATTTTCCTCTTATTTCTCATGTTTTCATAGATATTCATGACTATTCAAGTTAGATTATGCATATCGTACCACTGGGTAAAAGTTCTTTGTGTAGGCTTGGATTTGGTACCCAGTTTGATAGTTTTTTTGTTTTTGTTTGATTTTATTCTTTACGTCCACTCAACAATCTTTCAGTTATGTGGGACGGGTCTTCCTGGGTTGAACCAGTACTAAGCTAGGATAAATGCGTCTTGCTCGAGGACCACAACGCAGTGACGCCGTTGAGGCTCGAACCCGCGGCCCTTCGGTCTCGAGTCAAGCACTCTACCACTGAGCCACTGCGCTCCCTCCAGTTTGATAGTCTATGATAACTAGGATAGTCTATGATAACTAGCAAATGACATATGGATAATGTGTATATGTACACCCCCTTATTTTTTCTACAAATTTTATTTTATTTTTATTTTGTTATTAATTCTCATGAATATGCAGAAATGAAAATTTGAATATCAGCACGTTGAATGCAAAAAATATGTCTGGGCTTCAATTTTGGTACCAGGGTCAGCATTCTAGGATGAGTTGCTGCTAAGGTACGAATTATTTTGTAGGTACACCCACTTTCTTTAGAATCATATTGTGGATTTTCACATTATAGGGAAAGGGTAAATTGTTCTAGCCAGTTTTTTCTTTGCTATTTAGCGAACATTTTGTTTCGCCAGTAACTGACAGTTTGTTTTTCTTGAACTAGTGGAAGAGAAAAATCCATGAAAATAGGTGCGGCACCCAAGTGTCGATCTTGGGCCTGCTTGCAAATGACCGAGCTACAGTGCCCGATGGGTTGCCTTGTACACCATGCAATTTTATGTAATCCAAATATGTTATTTTCGGAGACAATAAGAATTTTTGGTATTGAGTGGTCCCATTGAACAATTTCGCATCCATGAGTAATTGTCCTTGGGTGCAAGGTAAGTCGAATAAGTCCCCTCCCCCTCCCAAGGTGTGTGTGTGGGGGGGATAGTTACTCTATGATTTTACCTCTATTTTTAGTTTCATAAATATTCCTGAATATGCAAATGAGATAATTTTATGTATGAATATTTGAGGAAAGGAATTGTCAAGTATCACTGATGATATAATAACATGCAACAAAAAATTTCATCAGTATTGATGATTATCCAAATTAGATTACTAATCTGCATATCAGACCATTCCATCTGATGAAAGTACTATATCTGAGCTTTATTTTGCTACCACGTTTAAAAGTGTAGGGTGAGTTGCTGATGAGATACCAGTCATTTGTAGGTACATGCCCACTTTCTTTAAAATCGCATTAACCCCCCCCCCCCCCCCCCCCCAAGGCTGAACCTTTACAGAATTTTGTTTAAATCGCCATATTTTCCTGCAAACAATAGTGATATCATTGTGATGCATTTTTTTATGATCTCGTTTTAATGAAATCATTCCTGACACATTTGAGCCAGATAATATGCATGGACTATCATGCAAAAACCTTAACGACGTCGGAAGCAAGATTTTTTACTCGAATTGTCTCTCCTGCATACCTCTTGGTCATATTTGTAACTCTAAATGCATAAATTGATGTCAGTGAAGACGCTCAATCATGAGAAGATGTTTTTAGATTGATTTGTACCAGTTTGGCATCCTTAACATGTTACTCTACAGACTTTTATGGATTTTTCTTCGATTTGGCGGCCATCTTGGAAATATGCAAATTAGATAGTGAAGACGCCATTTTTCAGCTTGCCAACATTGGATTTTGGATTCAGCATACCAAAATACTCCTGATAGGCATCTCAAAACCTTTTCTTCACAAAATGCCTGTACCTTCTTAAATAAGCGTCTTTTTCCGATTTTTTCCTGACTATAACATGCATTTTTATGTTCTTTTTGTCCCCCGCCTTTTCGAAGAAAAGCAGAGGGACATAGTTTTCGGCATTCCGTCCTTCCGTCCTTCCGTCCGTCCTTCCGTCCTTCCGTCCTTCCGTCCCCCTAATATAGTAGGTACCTTGTGTGCGCAACTCCTCCTACAGTTTTATGCCGATTCTTTCGAAACTTTACAGATGTTTTAGTCATGGTCTGAAGATATGCATGTGGTTTGGATATTATCCTGAGATTATTTTTTGTCACTTTTTTCGCAATTTGAACTTAGTCATTTTTAGGCGTTTTTACTATCAAAGTGAAAAGATAGTGGGTACCTTGTGTGCGCAACTCCTCCTACAGTTTTATATCGATTCTTTTGAAACTTCACAGGTGTTTTGTACATGGTCTGAAGATATGCATGTGGTTTGGATATATTCCTCAGATTATTTTTTAACACTTTTTCCGCCAGTTGAACTTAGCCATTTTTCTGACATTTTTACTATCAAAGTGAATGGATAGTGGGTACCTTGTGTGCGCATCTCCTCCTACAGTTTTATATTGATTCTTTTGAAACTTCACAGGTGTTTTGGACATGGTCTGAAGATATGCATGTGGTTTGGATATAATCCTCAAATTATTTTTTATCACTTTTTCTGCTATTTTAACTTAGGCATTTTTCTGGCGTTTTTACTGTCAAAGTTAATGGATACTGGGTACCTTGTGTGCGCATAAACAATAATGGCGGGGGACATAAATTCTCTGAATTTGCTTGTTAAGTCTGGTAACTAACAAGCTATACAATAATTCAAAATAGCGCTTATTGCAAGAAAAAATGCCACGCTTATTTGGTACAAATTGAAAAAAATGCATGTGATCGATGGGGCTCGAACGCGTGATCTCCGATTCATTGGTCACAAAAATTATGACTGGACACGGTACTTTCGATCTATCCAACTGAGCCAGTGCGGGTATAGACTTTGTGAGTTGAAAATATTGTATTGAAACGTTGATAAACACCTGACACCCCTATTTTTTAGGATTAGTTCAATATTAATAGGATTAGTCACGCCTCAAAGCCTTTTGGATATCTGTATATACTTTTAAACCTAAGAAATGCATTACATATGTATGCATGAATACATGCTTGGGATCAACACCTCTGACCGAAACGCCCGTCTTTCGCATTTTCTGTGGCCGAAACGTCCGTGGCCGAAATGTCTGGGCCGAAATGTCTGGGCCGAAATGTCCGGGCCGAAACGTCCTAAGCCGAAATGTCAGTGGCCGAAATGTCCTACATTCACACTTACATGATGATGACCATAGTTTGAGAACTCCGACGTTTTAGAATCGCACATCCAATACGATTTTAGTAACGAATACCACCAACATGTGCGGATCCAGATGGGGGTGGGGACAGGGGATCCGGATCCCCCTCCTGGAAAATTACAAAATATAGGGTTCCTTAACAAAACCGGGCCGGATCCCCTTAAATCACAAAGCTACAAAGCCAACATTCAATGTTTGGCCATCGATGGCCCGCTAATAGTGGTATTTGAATCCTTCCTCCCCTCAAAAAAACGAAAAAAATAATAATAATAATAATAAAAAAAAGGCGACGTCTATTGACAGCCGGCTGTCAATAGCATTTTAGGTCTAGTGACAGCCGGCTGGCACTAGACCTAAAAGGCTATTGACAGCCAGCTACTGGAATATAGATAAAAGGGATGATAACAAGTAAAAAGTTATAAGTCTATCATTTATATTTAAGTGTATTAACAATGGTGATACATGTATATAAGGTAATAAAGAAATTGGTGATATAATACATGCTAAGTTATTATCAAATAACAGCTAAAAAGATAGCATTAGCTATATTCAAATAATCCTACTTAAAATTTCCCTGCCAGTGGCAACTTTTTCTTTCTACTTTTGTACTTTACAACAGTGTGGACCAAGGTCAGTCTGGACCTGATCTGGATCCAAACTATTTGGCACTATGATGCTATTTCTGAAAGAATTATTTTAAGATTGTTCATTTTGAAAAATGCCACACACAAAAAGCTTGCATAATTACCAAGGAGTTAATTTGAGTGCCAGCACCAAACTATCCTGGTAGAAAAAGCCTGAGCAAATAAACATGCCTGAACAGTCGGAGCAGTCTGGTCAGGACTATCAGATTGCTTTCTTCATCATTCTCGATCAGCCGGAAAGATTCCATTTTAGAGGTCACACATTTGGGACAAACAATATTACTGCATCCTTTTTGGTAACACTGTGGATCCAGAGCAGCTGGTTTCTGATCAGGATCCACATTTTTCCTGAATAGAATTGAAATTACATGCAAGCTATACCTGTCCAGTAGTCAGTAGATAGGAAGTGTAGGTTAACCCTTTTCATTCTGAATAATTATTGTAAGGGGTGTGTAAAATATATAAAATTATGTTTTCCAGTCCTTGCAGATGGCAGTGCAGATCCTGATAAAATGCCACCTTATGCTGCATTTCATCTGGGTCTTCACTGTTTGAACTTGTAAACAGAATGAAAAGGAAAATGGAGAGAAGCTGTCGTACATAGTAATAATCAGCAAGAATTTGGTAAATAATGTCCAAATTATTTCAAACGTCTGTAACATATATACATATGTACATGATGTAAATCTAAATTACATGTGCAAATGAAATAATCCAAGAACAGCCTGCTCCTAGAGGGGCAGTCTGATCAGGACTATCAGCTGGCTTAGTGATAACTGGATTCTGGATCAGCTAGGCGATTAATACTCCTTTTAGTTATTTTGGGGATTAACAATACTCTTGTAGAACTTTAACCTTGTCATGCTTAACCGACTGGATCCTTTTGGTAACAGTGTGGATCCAAAAAGGATGCAGTAATATTGTTTGTCCCAAATATATTTTAGAGGAAGAAACCCTTTTAAGGTGTGACTCCTAAAATGGATTCTTCCAGCTACTCGAGAATGATGAAGAAAGCAATCTGATAGTCCTGACCAGACTGCTCCGACTGTTCAGGCATGTTTATTTGCTCAGGCTTTTTTTACCAGGATAGTTTGGTGCTGGCACTCAAATTAACTCCTTGGTAATTATGCAAGCTTTTTGTGTGTGGCATTTTTCAAAATGAACAATCTTAAAATAATTCTTTCAGAAATAGCATCATAGTGCCAAATAGTTTGGATCCAGATCCGGTCCAGACTGACCTTTGTCCACACTGTTTGTAAAGTACAAAAGTAGAAAGAAAAAGTTGCCACTAGCAGGGAAATTTTAAGTAGGATTATTTGAATATAGCTAATGCTATCGTTTTAGCTGTTATTTAATAATAACTAAGCATGTATTATATCACCAATTTCTTTGTTACCTTATATACATGTATCACCATTGTTAATACACTTAAATATAAATGATATCTTATAACTTTTTACTTGTTATTATCCCTTTTATCTATATTCCAGTAGCTGGCTGTCAATAGCGTTTTAGGTCTAGTGCCAGCCGGCTGTCAATAGACACTTCCAAAAAAACATTGTCAAAGTTGGACCCCCTCTGGATCCGCGCATGACCAATATGCATTCAGAAAAAAAACACACTCAGGAGATCCACTGACATGTGATGTACCTCTCAGTTGACATCTGCACGTGAAGATTTCGAGCTTCGACACGACGCAGATACTTTTAGCGAATCTTTTGAGTGTGATTCCAGTTCAAACATGTGTTTTGGGTGCTCAAAAGAACCGTCTCATCGGAACGGCGAGACGGTTCTTTTGAGTACCCAAGACAAGTGTTTGTTAAGAAACCAAGTTATATGTCAATTACGCATTCTTATCTGGAGGTCTGATAATTTACTTTTTTTCGTGTGCTTTCTCCAAGAAAATATTCCAAAGAAGACAGCAGCGAACCGTTTGTCGTTGTTGTTTAAAATTCTGAACGCAATTCGTAGACGCATCTGCATAAGCATACTATGTTGTCGTTTGGTGTACTGGTCGAAGACTTGCTCGGGAGATTTATGTATATTTCGCAGTTCCGACGTTATGCGCAGCTATCTAGTGGGACTAGAGACATTTTGTTACTTCCTCTCCTTCACAAACGTCAACCTCAATGAAACGACGTACATCGAAGATTTTAGACACCCTGCTTCAAGGTCAAGAATAGAGCAGAAGTTCATCTGCGCTGTCTGACGTAAACCCCTATTTGTAGATGTGCCGCAAAGACGAATACTTATTGTTTAAAAGTCGTGTAACGATGTCAAATCATTTTAATTTTGTTATCCATAGGACTTTAATTTAGTAATGCCATAAAAGCACCAGCGAAAAAAATGCCTGTGAAAATGTAATTTGCTTAAGTCGTCTGCTGCATTTATTGACTTATGTAGGCCTAAGTATAGAGACAAACAGTGTGGACCCAATAGGCATAACAAGTGGCGTCTGCAAACACGTTGGACCCAGATCAGGCCCGACGAAAAGCCGGGCATTAGGCCGACGAAAAGTCGGGCCTGATCTGGATCCAAACTGTTTGACACTTTTATGGAATTAATGAAATCAGCAGACGACACTGTCCGTTATTCAATCACTGCATTTTGTCACGTATGTCATTTATACACAAGGGCGATTTCGGCTTTGAAGTTTGAAGCCTTTGAAGTTTGAAGCCCACAAAGAATGTTCTAATGTCATGCCAAACTTATTTCTGCATCTTGTGGGCACTCATAAGTAAAGCCTCTCCAAGACGATTCAATCGAGCAGACTCAACAAGTAACTCGGAGGCTCATCGGATAGGCGGCAATCTAAAACGTTAACACGATCGACGAACGTAGATAAAAATTGTTGGCAACAGAGTTTTAGGCGAGGACTGCTGACAACCGGTTGTCACCAGACTTTTTGGTCTGCTGACAACCGGTTGTCACCAGCAAAATGTCTGGTGACAACCTGTTGTCGCTAGCAAAATGTCTGGTGACAACCGGTTGTCACCAGCAAAAAGTCTGCTGACAACCAGCTGTATATTTTTCAATAACAATGTGTACCCTATTCAACAACATCAGGCATTTAATGATATACTCTGCTATAAATTGTTATTCTATACATATGTATGAATCTAGAGATTTTATAAAAAAAAATATATACATTCTTGTATATGATCAAATGATATTAAGTTTCAATTATACAATGTCTGGTAATTATCAGGGACCAAGCTGGCCCAGAATTTTAGGGAGAAGTGACTTCTCCCTGCAGGAAAATTAGGAAGAAGTGACAGTCAGATAGGGAGAAGTTATAGCGCAAAATTACGGCTTTTTCTGTCAATTTAGAAGCAAATCAGCCATTACACATACTATTGCCATTTAATGGCAGGAGAAACACGATGCTGTGGTAGTAGATTGTCTTATAATGTCACCACAGCTTGCATTTGTGTGGTGACAGAATGAAAATGAGTCTCCCTAAAAAAAAAAAAAATTAAACAGAAAGCCGAGGAAAAATCCTTTATCTAGCTTGTAGTATGGCGCAGGCGCAAATAAACACGTGTTACTGACACCTGACGAAATTTACAATCGCTCCTCCCTGTATCCGGCCTAAGCTGTCAATTATATTACATTTACCTACAGGTTAATTTGTCGCTGTTTAGGAAGTTCCCGCCTACATCGCTGTTTAACTAAAATTGGAAGTTAGAGTACGGTTTTAAGCTCCTCCTTCGTCGTTATTCTAGGGTGTCTGATTTAAACATCAACAAAGATCAAAGAAAAAAGCATCGGCCATACTACAATGGTAAATGACTACGTAATCATGATTAAAGGTACTATTCTTTTAAAGACAAAGATTACTGTCCAATAGAGATCATTAAAGGATTAACTGATAAGGGACAGTTTCAGTATCTCACAAAATTAATGGGGCCTCAAGAGGGGACTTACCTGTATGCAACACAATTTCATTCACTAAGATAAAGATCAATATTTTATCATAAAATACCTAATCCCTATATGGGGCCACTTTATTGCCCCAGTAAGGAAGTCCTAATCACCTCATTATGGCTGTCCCTTTGATCTGCCCAGTATGACCCCTGGAGAGAGTCATAATGAGTGGTACCAGTATTATTGCTAAAATATTTGTCCCTTTAACACTTATAAAATGTAATCTTCCATTTGATTATCTGGACTCTTACAGCTTATTTATTATATAAGTTAGCAAATAACCCCTGGTCACTCACTCAGCTCCCCTTAGGGGACATGCTTTTCCATGATTAATTTGTTTGTGGAAACATTTCCTTGTCAGTCAGTAATTTGATTTTGGTGCTTAAAGAATTACAGCAATAATGACGAAATATCAGTTTTATTTCAAGCTTGTTTCAAATTCAATATGTTTTGACTTTATCTAGATACAACAGTACCCAGAGCTGTTAATTTTTAACTAGGCATTTTAGCTGAAGTATTAGTGCTAAGTGTGGTAAATGGAAACTTCCAATTGATTTTTTGGACTTATACTAATCCAATCTGGTTATTAATGATTAATTTGCCAAATAGTCCCTGATCAGATTGCTCTTTATCTAGTATCGATTGCTCTTCCAGGTTCTGATTGGTGTGAGCAAACTTTTCCTCTTAAAAAATTAGGATTCACATTTAATTCTGGTGCTTCAATAGTTTATACCAATAATGCTAAAATGATATTGTCCATCCATTGTGAACAATGCAATAGGTAGTACTAATATATATGTTTATAATATATTTGTTCCCTTACAAGTGCGGATCCAGAGGGGGGGGTTGGGACCCCCCCGGAAAATCACAAGTTATATGGGTTTCTATAGAGAATAAGCAAATGGAACACCCCCATCCCCCAAGTGCGGATCTAGGGGGTGGGGGACAGGGGGTCCGGACCCCCCCTGGAAAATCACAAGTTATATGGGTTTCTATAGGGAATAAGCAAATGGACCCCCCTGGAAAATGTTGGACCCCCTCTGGAACCTTCGAAAATGATAGATTTCTTTGAAATTGACCATTTGACTTCTGTAAAATAAGCTGAGGACTGAAAATAAAAACGTCAGAGTTTTTTTTTGTCAGACTGACCTGGACACCCCCCAAACGAAAATTCCTGGATCAGTGCATGCCATAAAGCTGTGCTAGTATCATAAAAGTTGATAAGATAAATGAACCTTGATATGCAAACTGGTAGCAATAAATCTTTATCTGGTATTTTTCTGCAATGGAAACTATTTTTCTGTAATAAAATACCATATTGTAAATAAATTCATTATTTTCTTATTCAATATTTATTCAAGTTTTCTATAACTGTATTTAAAATGCCACTAGACAAAGGTAGATTGCTAAGTATACAGTAGTATTGGAAAATACAGCTGGTTGTCAGCAGACTTTTTGCTGGTGACAACCGGTTGTCACTAGACTTTTTGCTAGTGACAACCGGTTGTCAGCAGACACTTCCTTTTAAATTCTAATTTGTCGCCACAATGGCGACAAATGGCAATCGAAAACACTGTTTCTAGCGATTTTTGATAGGCGTTCATGCGCGGAGTCAGAGGGGGGGGGTCCAACTTTGACACCACAATCAGCCCGACTGCGAAACGTTACATGACGTTTCGCTGGCGGGTCGATGTAGAACCAACATTGAATGCTGGCTTCGTACATTTGTAGTTTTTTGATTTATCAGGAATCCGCACAAGTATTGCTTTGGAAACCCTATTTTTTTTTTCTTTTTCAATCGGGCGGGGGTCCAGACACCCTGTCCCCCCTCTGTATCCGCCTATGGCGTTGGTCAATTGTTAAGAACGTTTTCGATTGCCGCCTATACGGTGTTGGAGGGTACACGCAATTCGGTCGTTCTATATGATCGTCAAATTGGAAAATTTAAAACGTTAGTGAATCGAAATAACGGATTTAATTAGTAAAGCATTTCGAAGTAAGACACCAACCAGATAAGGCCAAATCTTAAGGCTTTTGACATTAGTTTGATTATTTTAATTTTGCGTTAAACCTTTTTATGACATTGTCATCTGCTGATATCAAAATGTCTCTACAAAGACTTATTCTACCCTCAGCAGATCAGGCTTGGCAAAATATCCAGCCAAACATTTAGTCACTCTGAAAGTATTACTTTCTTTTGAAAAATAAAGACAGTACAAACATCCAAAAACACCAAGCAGTAAAGAGGTAATATAACCATGGTAATAGTAAAATTCCTAATTGATAAATCCTTCATAAATTCCTTTTGTAACACAAAAGTTGATCAAATGAACAGTTTAGTGTGTTTCTACGCATCATATCCTTTCATGTAAGAAACCAGATGCATAAGTTACGCAAGATTTGACACCTGTCAAAACAACCACTGGTACCCCACGGAGCGAGCTTTTAATCCTCTGATTTGTCATTATAATATTATTATGAAAGGTCTTTGATCTCCCTGGCATTTGCCATGATTTTGGACATCTGTTTTCTGCACAATATTTTTATTATGCGACTGACAAGGTCGAGCGAACACCTACACTTATCTTTTCCTAAAGGAGGTTTTATCTAAGTAAGTATTTTTTTAGTTATTTTAATTACGATATACGTATAATATACGCGCAGACGCGCTTGAGCCTTCGCTGAGGAAAATTGGGTTAATGAAAAATCACTGCTCGAATCCAGAGGGGGGGGGGGGCAGAGGAGGGTCAGTTCAGTGTTGGGCCACCATCGGTCCGACAGCGAAACCCCATTTAAATGGCGTTTCGCTGGCGGACCGATGATGGCCTGCTTATAGTGGTATTTTGATCTATAGCTAGTCAAATAAAAAAACGTAAAAATGTTGCACCCCCTCTGAAAGAACTATCTGGATCCGCGCATGTCCCGTTTTAAAGAAAAGAAAATTGATGTCATGCTTATAATTGATAATTATATATGATACCGACATAATAAAAAAAGAAAGACTCAAGTTTGATCCTTTTAAAAAATATTGATATATTTATTAATTTGTGATTGAAAAATTCTTTTAGTTTGTCAGTGTTATGGAAATTTATCTTCTGCTTAAGTTTTTTTTTTCATTTTCGTAATTATCATGATTATCAGACTTTCGCAAAGAAATTATCTTTGTTTCATGCAAATTAGTAAAAAACGGTGTGTTTTGCATCAGCGCAGTCTGAACAGCGCCTTTCGTTATTCATTTATTTGAAAGTATCATATCTAAACTTTACGAGCGAAGATTCAATTTTCTGGCTAGTCTCTGTAGCTGAGCAAGCTGGTTTGAGTAATGCTTTGTCGGAAAACCCAAAAGCAGATTTTGCCGCCTCATGGATATCAGTTTGCGCTGTATGCCTATGTCCCCAAAATGACGCTGATCAAAGTTTTTCTATTATTATTATTATCATACGGTTCTTTTGAGCATCCAAAAATTCCTATATACTACCAAACTATATGTTGTCTCAATGAAACAGTTGTTTTGAGCACCCAAAACAAATAAAAAAAACTGATGGATAAGAAAATATTCACATACAATATTACGCTCTATACCGAGAGAAGACTCAAATCAGGTCTTATTATATATTTACTGAGACAAAATAATAAAATAAAGCAAGAAAAACATAACGGCGTTCTTTTCTATTGAATTAGACACTGCCCAAGCTAGGTTCACTGAAATGAATAAAAATAATAATAATATCTGAATCCTGCAAACATTGCAGACTCCTGTCAGACGCAGCAATTTGTCGAGCCTGATCAGGGTCGAAATTATTAGAAAAGGTTATCAGCGAAAGACAATCACATGAAACAAGATCGTAAATCTCGGGCTTTTTATAAGGACATTACACAGGTACTTTCATATTTAACCTATTTAACTTATTCCTTGCTCACTGCGACTATTGACGTCTGCTGTTAACCTTGGCAAGCAGTTTGAACCCAAATCAGGATCGACGTTTTGTCCGTTCACAGTTTGACGCTGATGTGGATAACAAGGCGCTGATCAGACTGTCTCTCGCGGTGATTTTTGTCATCTGCTGATAACCTTGGCAAACCGTTTGGACCCCGATCAGGTCCAGCAGTGAAGATCCAAACAGTTTGACACTATTGTGCGGATAGTTTTTTTCATAATCAGTTAAAGAATGTTTTGTTGAAACTAAAATTCATTTTATAAGGCCTTGTAAATGGCATGGTCTTCAACTACATCTATACTTTAAGCAAGCAGCGGTGACATTTTTCACTAAGAGAATCTAAGGCTCATATAGCAATGGATATTTTTTACATTTATAAAAAAGACACTGGTGAAAGAATGTGTGCAAGCTGTTTTGAACCTTCAATGCTTCCGCATTATCTCATATTTTGCAGAAGTGTGTCATAAATTAATGACACTGCTTCTATCTATACAAGCAATTAAAGATAACAGATAAGATTATAATCACTCGACTGGTTATTTATCACACCTATATTTCTGTAGGTGGTCACTTGACTTCAACCCTTTACCTGCTAGTAATGTATTTCGTTGTCTGTTGCTAACCTTTGCAAAGTGAAACAGTTTAGACCTAGATCAGGTCCGACAAAACATCGGATTTAAACTGACACTCTGATAGTATTCATGAAAAGAATTTTGAAAACTAACTTTTTTCAACTAGATTAGCAGAAACAAACCCAAATGAAAATTACCCAGCTTGCAAAGAGTCAGCACAATACATTTCCTCTGTGGAGTATGTATTTAGCAAACAGTGAAGACCCAGATTGTAGAGTCCCTTATCAAAGTGACACGGGTAGCAACCAAGCTGTGTAGGTCTGAATGCGTTTTCGCATGACGAGAATCATTAAAGAAACCAGTTGATCTTGATCTACAATGTTTTTCAATAGAGTTTTAATCAGGAACTTATAATGTTTTCAAAAGGAGATATGACCATTACCACCCCTCCTCCACTTTGGATACGTTATTAGTGACATTGGCACATGTACGATAAGTACCAAGATCTCGTGTGCTAGCCTATATAGCAATTTTTAGAAGTTGCACGCAACTTGATTTTATGGAGACATATGGTATGCGAATGCGAGTATGCACTGTGCCACTCTCACCAGAACCTTTGCTGTTCCCTCAAGTGAACATTGGATCAAGTCGAAATTCACCCGAATCTCACTTCACACTGTCCAAGTAGTACTTTTCCTGCATCGAGGTACATTTCTACATGCATTTTGCTTTATCTCTATAACGACACATGAACGCATTATGTTGTGGTGCTCAAAAGAACCGTCTCATTGAGGCAAATCATCTGAGCAAAGAAGACACCTTTAAAATGATGCACTGCTGCTCGACGCTTCAGCAACGACATATTTATGATATATATCTACTCGGATCCAGTATACTGGGTCCGAGCCATGAATAATTATATGTGCAGTCTGATCATCTGTTCATGAAGCGATATTTTTGATAATATTGTCATGACTGAAGAAAAGGGTTATTGTACTGAGCAAAGTTTTACTATACTAATCTGTTCAGCAAAGATCCTGACGAGACACCGCATGTCAAAACTGGTAATTTAAAAGTAAGTGTGCGCTGGCGCATAACCATTTTGTTAGGTTTGTCACATTTATTTCTTTTATCTACAGGAGCAGTTTTTATAATACTGCACTTCTGAATCTAAACATGTCATAAAAACCATAAAATCTGTCTTTTATTATGACAAGATAAGAACTTTAGCCACAGACTGGAGGATTATCCCTCACCTAAGATTATCGCCTATCGCCGTTAACTTCCGGAGAACAACCGATTATTTCTTCAGAAAGTTACCTATGTGTGTCTAATAATCGATTGTCACCAGCTTATTCTGCCAGATGAGTGAGGGTTCCTACAAGAATGTGCCCATGCGCAGACTCATATGAACCTCCGCTGCTCGAGAGGAATATTAGGTTACTGAAAATTGTTATATTTCTATTTTTCAGTGTTAGATTTTATTTCAGAGCCCATTTTTTATCCCGTTTTTTAAAGCAGTAAGGGTTCTAGCGAGAATGTGCCCATGCGCAGACTCATATGAACTTTCGCTGTATGTGTTTTATTTCGTTATTCAGTCCACAATCCTATGCTTCTTATTATAGGTTTAGATAAACACCATTTTTGAGCGTATAAGTGTTAATATTCCCTGAAAAAACCTTCTAGATCCGCGCATGTCCCGTTTTAAAGCAGTGAGGGTTCCTACAAGAATGTGCCCATGCGCAGACTCGTATGAACCTCCGCTGCTCGAGAGGAATATTAGGTTACTGAAAATTGTTATATTTCTATTTTTCAGTGTTAGATTATATTTCAGAGCCCATTTTTTTATCCCGTTTTTTAAAGCAGTGAGGGTTCTAGCGAGAATGTGCCCATGCGCAGACTCATATGAACTTTCGCTGTATGTGTTTTATTTCGTTATTCAGTCCACAATGCTATGCTTCTTATTATAGGTTTAGATAAACACCATTTTTGAGCGTATAAGTGTTAATATTCTCTGAAAAAACCTTCTAGATCCGCGCATGTCCCGTTTTAAAGCAGTGAGGGTTCTAGCGAGAACGTGCTCATGCGCAGACTCATATGAACCCTCGCTGCTAGAGAGAAATATTAAGTTACTGAAAATTGTTATATTTCTATTTTTCAGCGTTAGATTTTATTTCAGAGCCCATTTTTTATCCCGTTTTAAAGCAGTGAGGGTTCTAGCAAGAATGTGCCCATGCGCAGACTCATATGAACTTTCGCTGCATGTGTTATATTTTGTTTTTCAGTCCACAATCATAGGTTTAGATAACACCATTTTTGAGCGTATAATTGTTAATATTCTCTGAAAAAACTATCTGGATCTGCGCATGTCGTGTTTAAAGCAGTGAGGGTTCTAACGAGAATGTGCCCATGCGCAGACTCATATGAACCCTCGCTGCTCGAGAGGAACATAAGGTTACTGAAAATTGCTATACTTCTATTTTTCAGCGTTAGATTTTATTTCAGCACCGATTTTTTTATCCCGTTTCAAAGCAGTAAGGGTTCTAGCGAGAATGTGCCCATGCGCAGACTCATATGAACCCTCGCTGCTCGAGAGGAACATAAGGTTACTGAAAATTGTTATATTTCTATTTTTCAGCGTTAGATTTTATTTTAGCACCCATTTTTTATCCCGTTTCAAAGCAGTGAGGGTTCTAGCGAGAATGCGCCCATGCGCAGACTCATATGAAATTTCGCTGCATGTGTTATAGTTTGTTATTCAGTCCACAATCCTCTGAAGTGCGGATCCAGAGGGGGGGGGGACAGGGGGTCCGGACCCCCCGTGGAAAATCACAAGTTATATGGGTTTCTATAGGGAATTAGCAATTGGACCCCCCCCCCCCTGGAAAATGTTGGACCCCCTATGGAACCAGAGCTTTTTTTGTCGGTCTGACCTGGACCCCCCCCCCCCCCCCCCTGACGAAAATTCCTGGATCCGCGCATGTCTCTGCTTCTTATTATAGGGTTAAACACCATTTTTGAGCGCATAATTGTTAATATTTTTTTACCAATCAATTTTAACATATGTTCTGTGTACTCTTAAGAACCGTCACATTGAGACGGTTCTTTTGAGTACCCACAATAAAAAAAATGTTTTCGTTACGCACTCTTAACTAAAGGCCTGTACTAATGTCGTCTGCTGATAGAATTTACAATACGTTTGAGCCCAGATAAAAATGTTGGGCCTGATCTGGATCACACATGTTTGACACAACCAATTAAGCCACTCTTTTCACTCCTTACCTTATTTGGTTAATGGCCCTGTTTATTGTCAATGTGTCAAAGAGTGTGGCAAGCTATAATAATCCGTTTATTCTGATTGATTTTGAGTAGATTGACTTTAATTGGGGACACGCGCGCGTGCGATATGATAGATAATATTGAAATTAAGGTGTCAGCTAAAAGGCTATCCCCATAAAATATTTTCTTCATATGCAAAGACATGCCGCCATCAGTGAACGCTCTTGCGAGAATGCGCATTTGTACAGGCTCGACTTAGCCTTCGCTGCTCGCATGTATGTAATAATACAATATTGATTTAAACTACCTTGCTGTGCGGATCTCATCTTTTGGCCCTCCCATATAGCCAACAAGGTACCAGCGATTTTTGTGGACGTCAAGGACTCAAATTGTTATAACAATTATAATAATTCTTATATGGTGATAACACTCAGAATGGTTAAGTTGCAGATAGCGTCCACAAAGATTCGTTTAGCTCCTTGCATCTTCTGGTCCGTTTTAACTGTGATTGCTGATAACACTCAGAATGGTTATGTTGCAGAGGGTACACGAAACCAAACGACTTTGAATCATCATGGGTATAGCGTGGCTCTGTCAAAAAAGGTTTAACACAACGTTAAAGTACATTGACCCACCTTCAACTTGTCATAAACTTTAATGCGGGCCTGATCTGGGTCCAAACTGAAAGAGTTATCAGAAGATGACAATGTATATAAAAAAAAATTAACACAAAGTTAAAATACACCGACTTAACCTTAACTTGTCATAACCTTTAATGTCAGCTAGGCCTGATCTGGGTCCAAACTGTTTGAAAGTGTTATCAGCAGATGACAATGTCATATAAAGGTTTAACGCAAAGTTAACATACATTGAACAAATTTCAATTTGTCATAACCTTAAATGTCGGGTCTGATCTGGGACCAAACTGTTTGAAAGAGTTATCAGCACATAACAATGTCATATAAAGGTTTAACGCAAAGTAAAAATACATATATAACTTATGTCATAACCAATAATGTTTGGCCTGATCTGGGTCCAAACTGTTTGAAAGAGTTATCAGCAGATGACAATGTTATTTGAAATTTTAACACAAAGTATAAATACATCGAACCAACTTTAACATGTCATAACCTATAATATTTGGCCTGATCTGGGTTCAAACAATTTGAAAGAGTTATCAGCAGATGACAGTCATATAAAGGTTGAACACAAAGTTAAAATACATCGAACCAACTTCAACTTGCCAAAACCTTTAATGTCGGGACTGAAACTTGGTCTAAACTGTTTGAAAGAGTTATCAGCAGATGCCAATGTCATATAAAGGTTTAAGGCAAAGTAAAAATACATCAAGCTAACTTCAACTTGTCATAACCTCTAATGTGCGGGCCTGATCTGGGTCCAAACTGTTTGAAAGACGTATCAGCAGATGAAAATGTCATATAAAGGTTAACGCAAAGTAATAATACATAAATCAACTTCAAGTTGTCATAGCTTTTAATGTCGGGCATGATCTGGGTCCAAATTGTTTGAAAACGTTATCATCAGATAACAATGTCATAAAAAAGTTTAACGCAAAGTTAAAATACATCGAACCAGCTTCAACTTGTTATAACCTTTAATGTTGTGCCTGATCTGGGTCCAAACTGTTTGAAAGAGTTATCAGCAGATGAAAATGTCATATAAAGGTTTAACGAAAAGTTAAAATACATTAATCCAACTTCAACTTGACATAACCTTTAATGTAGGGCCTGATCTTTGTCCAAACATTTTGAAAGTGTTATCAGCAGATGCCGAGGTCATATAAAGGTTTAACGCAAAAGTTAAAATAGAAAGAGCCAATATCAACTTGTCATAATTTTTAATGTTGGGCATGATCTGGGTCCAAACTGTATGAAAGAGTTGTCACCAGATAACAATGTCATTTAAAGGTTTAATGCAAAGTTATGATACATCAAACTAATGTCAATACCTCTTATGTTTGGCCTGATCTGGGTCAAAACTGTTTGAAAGAGTTATCAGCATGTGACAATGTCAAGCCAACTTTAACTTGTCATAATTTTTAATCTCAGGCCTGATCAGTCCAAATTGTTTGAAAGACTAATCAGCAGATGACAATGTCATATAAAAGTATACCGCAAAGTTAATATACATCATTCAACTTCAACTTGTCAAAGCTTTTAATGGCGAGCCTGTTCTTGGTTGAAACTATTTGAAAGTGTTATCAGCAGATGACAATGTCACATAAAGGTTTAATGCAAAGTTAAAATACATCAAACCATCTTCAACTTGTCATAACCTTTAATATTTGGCCTGATCTGGGTCCAAACAGTTTGAAAGAGTTATCAGCAGATGACAATGTCCTATAAAGGTTTAAGGCAAAGTAAAAATACATCAAACTAACTTCAACTTGTCATAACCTTTAATATTTGGCCTGATCTGGGTCCAAATAGTTTGAAAGAGTTATCAGCAGATGACAATGTCCTATAAAAGTATACCGCAAAGTTAATATACATCATTCAACTTCAACTTGTCAAAGCTTTTAATGGCGAGCCTGTTCTTGGTTGAAACTATTTGAAAGTGTTATCAGCAGATGACAATGTCACATAAAGGTTTAATGCAAAGTTAAAATACATCAAACCATCTTCAACTTTTCAAAACCTTTAATATTTGGCCTGATCTGGGTCTAAACAGTTTGAAAGAGTTATCAGCAGATGAAAATGTCCTATAAATGTTTAACCAAAATTTAAAAATACATAGAACCATTTTCAACTTGTCATAACCTTTAATATCTGGCCTGATCTGGGTTCAAACTGTTTGAAAGAGTTATCAGCAGATAACTATGTCATATAAAGGCTTAACACAAAGTTAAAATACATCAAACTAACTTCAACTTGTCATAACCTTTAATATCGGGCCTGATCTGGGTCCAAACTGTTTGAAAGAGTTATCAGCAGATGAAAATATCATATAAAGGTTTAACACACAGTTAAAATACATCCAACCTACTTCAACTTGTCATAATATTTAATGTTTGGCCTGATCTGGGTCAATACTGTTTGAAAGAGTTATCAGCAGATGACAATGTCATATAACGGTTTAACACATAGTTAAAATACATCAAACCAACTTCAACTTGTCATAACCTTAAATGTTCGGCCTGATCCGGGTCCAAACTGTTTAAAAGAGTCATCAGCAGATGCCAAAGTCATATAAAGGTTTAATGCAAATTTAAAATACATCGAACCAACTTCAACTTGCCAAAACCTTTAATGTTGGGCCTGAATCTAGGTCCAAACAGTTAAAAGAGTTATCAGCAGATGACAATGTCATATAAAGGTTTAATGCAAAGTTAAAATACATCGAACCAACTTCAACTTGTTATAACCTTTAGTTTAAACATATTTTATTGCCAAATTTTATACAGCAATGGGGTTGGGTCACAAGTTCTCACAACCTTAGTTACGACCCTTCCCCTTATAACCTTTAATGTTTGGTCTGATCTGGGTCCAAACTGTTTGAAAGAGTTATCAGCAGATGACAATAGCATTTAAAATTTTAACGCAAAGTAAAAAATACATCAAACCAACTTTAACTTGTCATAACCTATGATATTTGGTCTGATCTGGGTTTAAACTGTTTGAAAGAGTTATCAGCAGATGACAAAGTCATAGAAAGGTTTAATGTAAATTTAAAATACCTCGAACAAACTTCAACTTGCCAAAACCTTTAATGTCGGGCCTGAAACTAGGTCCAAACAGTTAAAAGAGATATCAGCAGATGACAATGTCATATAAAGGCTTAACGCAAAGTTAAAATGCATCAAACCAACTTCAACTTGTCATAACCTTTAATCCTGTTTGTTGCGTTCGTGTTTTACGTCCCACCAACAGCTAAGGTCATATGGAGACGGGCCACTGTTTAAAGTCTCATCAGACATTCTGGTGAAGACCATAAACTTTAATGTTTGGCCTGATCTGGGTCAAAACTGTTTGAAAGAGTTATCAGCAGATGACAATGTCATATAAAGGCTTAACACAATCGAACTAACTTCAACTTGTCATAACATTTAATGTCAGGCCTGATCAGGGTCCAAACTGTTTGAAAGAATTATCAGCAGATGACAATGTCATATAAATGTTCAACGCAGAGTTAATATACATTGACCAAACTTCAACTTGTCATAACTTTTAATGTCGGGCCTGATCTGGGTCCAAACGGTTCGAAAGAGTTATCAGCAGATGACAATGTCATATAAAGGTTTAACGCAAAGTTAAAATGCATCAAACTTATGTCATAACCTTTAATATTTGGCCTGATCTTCGTCCAAACATTCTGAAAGAGTTATCAGCAGATGGCAATGTCATATAAAGGTTAAACGCAAATTTAAAATACATTGAACCACAATGTCATTTAAAGGTGACGATGCATTAATAAGTTAGGTGTCTTTCATGCAAACCAAATAACTATTTGTCTTGATCCACATCTGAATTAAGGGTGAGGTTGGCGTCCTTAAACCGGTTAAAGCCCTCCAGTAAAATATTTACTGACCGTTCCAAGGCGGTATTTGTTTTGTATTAAATTACTATACTATATTTTAACGAAAAAAGTGGGTATACTTATTGTTTATAAGAAAATAATCGTTTAATTTTCGATCGGCCTACACAGTGTGGAACCAACTTCAACTTGTCATAACATTTAATGTCGGGCCTGATCTGGGTCCAAACGGTTCGAAAGAGTTATCAGCAGATGACAATGTCATATAAAGGTTTAACGCAAAGTTAAAATGCATCAAACTTATGTCATAACCTTTAATGTTTGGCCTGATCTTCGTCCAAACATTCTGAAAGAGTTATCAGCAGATGGCAATGTCATATAAAGGTTAAACGCAAATTTAAAATACATTGAACCACAATGTCATATAAAGGTGACGATGCATTAATAAGTTAGGTGTCTTTCATGCAAACCAAATAACTATTTGTCTTGATCCACATCTGAATTAAGGGTGAGGTTGGCGTCCTTAAACTGGTTAAAGCCCTCCAGTAAAATATTTACTGACCGTTCCAAGGCAGTATTTGTTTTGTGGATCTTTTATGTTTTTGTTCTGTCTTGTGTTTGCTATGCCCTTTTGAGCGTCTGTTTATATGTGCTTTGTGGTCACCTGCTGCGAAAGGGCTGACCTCTTGGCTCTCGTTTGTTGTGTCTAACTGTGAGTTTGTCACTTTCCCATTGGTATCATGGGTCAGGTGTGGTACTTGATTGTATCGATTCCTGTTCTTTGCATCCTTACTTACTCCAATTTAAAGTTAAAGTGCATCAAACCAACTTCAACTTGCCATAACCTTTAATGTCGGGCCTGATCTGGTTTTAAACTGTTTGAAAGAGTTATCAGCAGACGACAATACCACAATTATTGTCTTACAAACTCAGGGGGTGAAGATGAAAATTCTTCTTTTGATTTTACAAATATGAGCTGCGGCACAAGATTTCCAACAATTTGGTATGTGCAACCAGCAAAGGCTCAGACCAACCTGTGCATACGTGCAGACTAATCAGAGGCTTTGGTAGTCGCTTAATGTTCTATGTGTTAAGTTACTGACTGAACAGCATTTGGAATTTCTAAAATTAAAATGAGACTGCACAGGCTCGTACACACTAGTCAAAATGCAACATTGTTGGAAATGACATGTCACAGCTCATAGGCACAGGGTTGTGAGCCCAAGCCTCACCATAGGCATTGCATTTTGTCATTGAGCTATACATTTTATACTGGTACAACTTAGTATGACCCATCCTGACATCACTGAGAAACTGATGAATTGGACATAAAGCACCAAGTCAAAATATTGTTCTTATAGGTAGAGACCTGTTATAAGAAACACTATTTCATGGGCTGCTCATGGCTTGTTTGGTATAAGCTACATCACGAGAAGATCTGTTCTTATTGTATATAATATCAATAGAGTAGTTTAGCCTGCATATCTGTGTTGCCTGATCAACACTATTGTTATTTGTTTCTGTTATGTTTAAAGTATTATAATAGTACACTCCATTTTGTAAATTTTAGTCATTGTATCTGAAAATATAAGTTTTAGGGTCATTTGATGGCAAACAAGGAACACAGGATTTCTCGTGGTGCAGCTTATATAAGGATCTTGTACCTTTGTAAGGGTTCAAGTTGTAAAAAAATAAAATATTTGTTGTAAGTTATGTTAAGCTTATGTTTTTTTACATAATATATAATATATGTTCCAAAGTTTTATGGTGACATAATACAAATCGAAATGGGTCAGTCCATAAAAAGAGGGTTCCAGCTGTGACATTTATTCAGGGCTAATCCTGCCATTAGCCATTGTAGCCATTTGCTACTGACACTGTAGAGTGGCTACAAATAGTAGTCATTGGCTAAAAGTACAGTCTTGGTGGTTGAAAAATATGTATTTGCGAAAAAATGTATTTTGATCAGCTTTTGGTTTTTAGCTCACCAGAGCGGAAGGCTCAGGGTGAGCTTATAGTATGGGACTCGAGCCGGCGTCCGCCCGTCCATGCGTCCACACTTTCAAACATGAATATCTCTGAAACCAACTGGTCAATCATAATCACATTTCATCAGGAGCATTATTGGGGTGGGGAATTTACTGCATTAGCTTTTGGGTAAGATCTGATCAGAACTCTGGTTTCCATGGCAACAGATAGCTCCCATAGGGTTATAATTGGGAAAATCTTGTGACCATTCTAGCTCTTTCATTTTTGATTTGTTTTTCTTTATTCTTGCAGGTAACAAGGACAGCCATAAAATCTCAAATGGGTTCATAATTCGGCAGGATCCGACCAGGGACTTATGAGTTAGCTGCCCTTGAGCGTCTGGAAAAAATCCCCATAGACTTATAATGGGAGAAATGTTGTGACCACTCTAGTACCTTCATTTTTAGATGGATCTTCTTTATTCTTGCAGATAACAAGACCAACCATAAAAGCTTGGATAGGTTTGTATTTCGGCAAGATTTCAAGACTGACTTCGGAGTTAGCTGCCATTTAGAGTCAGAAGAATTAATGAATAATGTTGTGACCACTCTAGCTCCTTCATTTTTAATTACATCTTCCTCATTTTTGCAGGCAACAAGTAAACCCATAATATCTCGAATGGGTTCGAAATTCAGCAGGATCCGACCAGGGACTTATGAGTTACCAGACCTTGAGCGTTTGGAAAAATCCCCATAGACTTATAATGGGAGAAATATTGTGACCACTCTAGTGCTTTCAATTTTGAATGGATCTTCCTCATTCTTGCATACAATAAGGACAACTATTAAAGCTTGCATGATTTTGAATTTCGGCAAGATTCTATCTCTGACTTGGGAGTTAGCTGCCCTTGAGCGTCAGAAAAATTAATGAATAAAGTTGTGACCACTCTAGCTCCTTCATTTTTGATTGGATCTTCTTCATTCTTGCAGGCAACAAGTAAACCCATAATATCTCGACCAGGGACTTATGAGTTATCTACCCTTGAGGGTTTTGAAAATCCCCATAGACTTATAATTGGAGAAATAGTGTGACCACTCTAGTTCTTTCAATTTTTAATGGATCTTCCTCATTCTTGCATACAATAAGAACAACTTTTAAAGCCTGAATGAGTTTGAATTGTGTTAAGATCCCATCACACATTTTAGAGTTAGCTCCCCTTGAGCATCTTAAGAATTAATGAACACTGTTTGGACCACTCTAGCTCATTCATTTTTGATTGGATCTTCTTCATTATTGCGGGCAACAAGTAAACCCATAATATCTCAGATGGGTTCAAAATTCAATAGGATCCGACCAGGGGCTTATGAGCTACATGCCCTTGAGCGTTTGGAAAAATCCATATAGACTTACAATGGGAGAAATATTGCAACCACTCTAGTGCTTTCAATTTTGATTGGATCTTCTTCATTCTTGCATACAATAAGGACAACTATTAAAGCTCGGATAAGTTTCAATTTCATTAAGATCCCATTACATATTTCTATTTTGGAGTTAGCTCCCCTTGAGCATCTTAAAAATTAATGAATAATGTTGTGACCACTCTAGCTCCTTCATTTTTGATTAGATCTTCTTCATTTTTGCAGGTAACAATGACAACCATAAAAGCTTGGATGAGTTTAATTAAAAGTAGAACCAAGTTTAGACTGTTGAGTTAGCTTCCCTTGAGCATCATAAAAATCTGCATAGACTTACAATGGGAGATCTGTTGTGACCATTCTAGCACCTTCATTTTTGAATGGATCTTCCTCATTTGTAGGTAACAAGGACTTCCATAAAAGTTTGAATAAGTTTGATTTTCCGCCACACCCATCCACCAGCTACAGAGTTAGCTGCCCTTGAGCATCTAAAATATAACTATATAATGTTGTGACCATTCTAGCACCTTCATTTTTCATTTGATTTTCTTCATCCCTGTAGGTTACCATTGAAAATTGTTGAATTACCAAACAGAGGAAAATTCCTCTGTTCGAAAATTGGTAATATTTAAGTTATGATTAGAATGTAAAACAAGTTTGGCTCTGTGTTCTGGAAGTCACTATAGGAAATTGTAGAACTACTGAACAGAGGAAAATTCCTCTGTTCTAAAACTGTAATTAATGAACGACAGAAATATTGAGCAAAGTTGGCTCTTATTTAATGCAATAGGAAATTGTTGAATTACTATACGGAGGAAAATTCCTCTGTTGGAAAATTGGTAGTATTTAAGTTATGACTAGAATGTCAAACAAGTTGGGCTTAGATTTCTGGAAGTCACTATAGGAAATTGTCGAACTACTGAACAGAGGAAAATTCCTCTGTTGTAAAATTCACTCCTTTTATTGATTGTCGAGATACAGAATGGAAAACGGAGGAAAATTCCTCTGTTGAAAATTGGGAACATTTAAGTTATGATGAATATTTATGTTAAGATGGAAATGATAAAACATAGGGTTCTTCATTTCCAAAAGTGGGCTCTTAATTCTCACAATAGGAAATTGTTGAATTACCGAACGGAGGAAAATTCCTCTGTTGGAAAATTGGTTATATTTAAGTTACGACAAGAATGTCAAACAAGTTGGGTTCAGAGTTCTGGAAGTCACTATAGGAAATTGTTGAACTACTGAACAGAGGAAAATTCCTCTGTTGTAAAACTCACTCATTTTATTGATTGTTGAGATGCAGAATGGAAAACTGAGGAAAATTCCTGCGTGAAAATTGGGGACATTTAAGTTATGATGGCTATTTATGTTAAGATGGAAATGATAACAAACAGAGTTCTTCATTTTCATTATAGGAAAGTGGGCTCTTAATTCTCGCAATAGGAATTGTTAAATTACCGAACGGAGGAAAATTCCTCCATTGGAAAATCGGTAATATTTAAGTTATAACTACTTTCTGGCTAAAACTGTGGCTAAAGTTAATTTCATTTGGCTCCAACTTTTTCCATTTGGCTTAAGTGGTGGCTACAACAAATTCCGAGCCAGGGTAAGCCCTGTTTATTTATGGTAAAACATAAATACTGTGGTTAAATGTCTATATTGTGGTATGAACCATCACCTATTTTCATGCGTAGTGATTTTGAGAAGTGACTGCTTTACTGAAAATGATTGTGCAGACACATCTGATTTTTATAGCTGGATATGGACGATTTACGTAACAAATTTCATGAGCAACTCATATGTTATGATTATTGGGAGTATTATAATAAGATGTTCTGTTTCTGTTGTCCATACATATCATATGTGGTTGAGCCTGCACATCCATGTAATTTGACCAGGAAACCATAATTATTCGATTCATTGTTAATATTACAGTTACATTTTGGTAAACACAAACTTGCATTTAGCTAGTCATCCTTTTGCAATCGTAGAACTGGAAATATCTCAGCAGAGAACATATCCTGTAACGACAAACGGGAAACAATAAGTAAGTTATAAGATGGCATACTTTCTCTGTTCTTTAATAATGTGCATGAGACAATCAAGTGCTGACTGGACGATGGTTATTCAGTTACTGAGTTATGTTGCTGAACATAGGAAAATTATCTACAATTTTTAAAGTAATTAATATGTGCGAAAAATGTATTCTTTAGCTGTTTTTGCTGTTCTGAACTTGTTGCAAAACATGACCTGTTGTAATTAATGACCAAATATTGGATGATTGTTGCAGGACAGTTTTGAATAACTGAACAGGGGATCTTCCCCTATTCTGAAAATGGATATTTATGTTCAGATGGTAATGTTTAACAAAGTGGATTCTGCATTACATTATGGGAAATAGCTGAACAGAGGAAAATTCCTCTATTCAAAAATTGGCGTTAGAGCTATGATGGGAATGTCAAATAAGTTTTGAAATTTCCTTGCCACAAAGCCACTCTTACCTCTCATTATAGAAATTTTTTGAAAATTCCTCCAATCTTAATTCTAATCTAAATTGGGTATTAACATTTTGATTGCTGTCATACAATTGGGTCTTTACGCTATAGAACTTTGTTGAAATACTGAACAGAGGAAAATTCCTCTATTCTTAAACTGATATTAAGAGCAAAGTGAGCTCTTACAAGTTGGGCTCTGAGTTCTGCAAGTCACTCTATAGGAAAATGGATTGAACAGAGGAAAATTCCTCTATTCTAAAAATGGATATTTATGTTAAGATGGAAATGTTTAACAAACAGGGTTCTTCATTTTCTTAAGAGAAAGTGGTTGAAAGACTGAACGGAGGAAAAATTCCTCTATTCAAAACTTGGTAATATTTAAGTTATGACTAGAATGTCAAACAAGTTTGGCTCCGAGTCACTATAGGAAAACGTTGAAATATTGAACAGAGGAAAATTCCTCTATTCAAAAATTGATAATTATTTAAAGTCTGACAGAAATAATGAACAAAGTGGGCTCAGGTTATTTTTGAATTACCGAACAGAAGAAAATTCCTCTGCTTGAAAAATGGTAATTTTCAAGGAATAACTAAAATGTCAAACAAATTGGGCTCCGGGAGTCACTGTAGGAAATTGCAGAACTACTGAACAGAGGAAAATTCCTCTGTTCTTAAACTGTAATTAATGTACGACAGAAATATTGTAAAAAGTGGGCCCCTAATTCTCACCATTGAAAATTGTTGAATTACCAAACAGAGGAAAATTCCTCTGTTCGAAAATTGGTAATATTTAAGTTATGATTAGAATGTAAAACAAGTTGGGCTCTGTGTTCTGGAAGTCACTATAGGAAATTGTAGAACTACTGAACAGAGGAAAATTCCTCTGTTCTAAAACTGTAATTAATGAACGACAGAAATATTGAGCAAAGTTGGCTCTTATTTAATGCAATAGGAAATTGTTGAATTACTGAACGGAGGAAAATTCCTCTGTTGGAAAATTGGTAGTATTTAAGTTATGACTAGAATGTCAAACAAGTTGGGCTTAGATTTCTGGAAGTCACTATAGGAAATTGTCGAACTACTGAACAGAGGAAAATTCCTCTGTTGTAAAATTCACTCCTTTTATTGATTGTCGAGATACAGAATGGAAAACGGAGGAAAATTCCTCTGTTGAAAATTGGGAACATTTAAGTTATGATGAATATTTATGTTAAGATGGAAATGATATAACATAGGGTTCTTCATTTCCAAAAGTGGGCTCTTAATTCTCACAATAGGAAATTGTTGAATTACCGAACGGAGGAAAATTCCTCTGTTGGAAAATTGGTTATATTTAAGTTACGACAAGAATGTCAAACAAGTTGGGTTCAGAGTTCTGGAAGTCACTATAGGAAATTGTTGAACTACTGAACAGAGGAAAATTCCTCTGTTGTAAAACTCACTCATTTTATTGATTGTTGAGATGCAGAATGGAAAACTGAGGAAAATTCCTGCGTGAAAATTGGGGACATTTAAGTTATGATGGCTATTTATGTTAAGATTGAAATGATAACAAACAGAGTTCTTCATTTTCATTATAGGAAAGTGGGCTCTTAATTCTCGCAATAGGAATTGTTAAATTACCGAACGGAGGAAAATTCCTCCATTGGAAAATCGGTAATATTTAAGTTATAACTACTTTCTGGCTAAAACTGTGGCTAAAGTTAATTTCATTTGGCTCCAACTTTTTCCTTTTGGCTTAAGTGGTGGCTACAACAAATTCTGAGCCAGGGTAAGCCCTGTTTATTTATGGTAAAACATAAATACTGTGGTTAAATGTCTATATTGTGGTATGAACCATCACCTATTTTCATGCGTAGTGATTTTGAGAAGTGACTGCTTTACTGAAAATGATTCTGCAGACACATCTGATTTTTATAGCTGGATATGGACGATTTACGTAACAAATTTCATGAGCAACTCATATGTTATGATTATTGGGAGTATTATAATAAGATGTTCTGTTTCTGTTGTCCATACATATCATATGTGGTTGAGCCTGCACATCCATGTAATTTGACCAGGAAACCATAATTATTCGATTCATTGTTAATATTACAGTTACATTTTGGTAAACACAAACTTGCATTTAGCTAGTCATTCTTTTGCAATCGTAGAACTGGAAATATCTCAGCAGAGAACATATCCTGTATCGACAAACGGGAAACAATAAGTAAGTTATAAGATGGCATACTTTCTCTGTTCTTTAATAATGTGCATGAGACAATCAAGTGCTGACTGGACGATGGTTATTCAGTTACTGAGTTATGTTGCTGAACATAGGAAAATTATCTACAATTTTTAAAGTAATTAATATGTGCGAAAAATGTATTCTTTAGCTGTTTTTGCTGTTCTGAACTTGTTGCAAAACATGACCTGTTGTAATTAATGACCAAATATTGGATGATTGTTGCAGGACAGTTTTGAATAACTGAACAGGGGATCTTCCCCTATTCTGAAAATGGATATTTATGTTCAGATGGTAATGTTTAACAAAGTGGATTCTGCATTACATTATGGGAAATAGCTGAACAGAGGAAAATTCCTCTATTCAAAAATTGGCATTAGAGCTATGATGGGAATGTCAAATAAGTTTTGAAATTTCCTTGCCACAAAGTCACTCTTACCTCTCATTATAGAATTTTTTTGAAAATTCCTCCAATCTTAATTCTAATCTAAATTGGGTATTAACATTTTGATTGCTGTCATACAATTGGGTCTTTACGCTATAGAACTTTGTTGAAATACTGAACAGAGGAAAATTCCTCTATTCTTAAACTGATATTAAGAGCAAAGTGAGCTCTTACAAGTTGGGCTCTGAGTTCTGCAAGTCACTCTATAGGAAAATGTACTGAACAGAGGAAAATTCCTCTATTCTAAAAATGGATATTTATGTTAAGATGGAAATGTTTAACAAACAGGGTTCTTCATTTTTTTAAGAGAAAGTGGTTGAAAGACTGAACGGAGGAAAAATTCCTCTATTCAAAACTTGGTAATATTTAAGTTATGACTAGAATGTCAAACAAGTTTGGCTCCGAGTCACTATAGGAAAACGTTGAAATATTGAACAGAGGAAAATTCCTCTATTCAAAAATTGATAATTATTTAAAGTCTGACAGAAATAATGAACAAAGTGGGCTCAGGTTATTTTTGAATTACCGAACAGAAGAAAATTCCTCTGCTTGAAAAATGGTAATTTTCAAGGAATAACTAAAATGTCAAACAAATTGGGCTCCGGGAGTCACTGTAGGAAATTGCAGAACTACTGAACAGAGGAAAATTCCTCTGTTCTTAAACTGTAATTAATGTACGACAGAAATATTGTAAAAAGTGGGCCCCTAATTCTCACCATTGAAAATTGTTGAATTACCAAACAGAGGAAAATTCCTCTGTTCGAAAATTGGTAATATTTAAGTTATGATTAGAATGTAAAACAAGTTGGGCTCTGTGTTCTGGAAGTCACTATAGGAAATTGTAGAACTACTGAACAGAGGAAAATTCCTCTGTTCTAAAACTGTAATTAATGAACGACAGAAATATTGAGCAAAGTTGGCTCTTATTTAATGCAATAGGAAATTGTTGAATTACTGAACGGAGGAAAATTCCTCTGTTGGAAAATTGGTAGTATTTAAGTTATGACTAGAATGTCAAACAAGTTGGGCTTAGATTTCTGGAAGTCACTATAGGAAATTGTCGAACTACTGAACAGAGGAAAATTCCTCTGTTGTAAAATTCTCTCCTTTTATTGATTGTCGAGATACAGAATGGAAAACGGAGGAAAATTCCTCTGTTGAAAATTGGGAACATTTAAGTTATGATGAATATTTATGTTAAGATGGAAATGATAAAACATAGGGTTCTTCATTTCCAAAAGTGGGCTCTTAATTCTCACAATAGGAAATTGTTGAATTACCGAACGGAGGAAAATTCCTCTGTTGGAAAATTCGTTATATTTAAGTTACGACAAGAATGTCAAACAAGTTGGGTTCAGAGTTCTGGAAGTCACTATAGGAAATTGTTGAACTACTGAACAGAGGAAAATTCCTCTGTTGTAAAACTCACTCATTTTATTGATTGTTGAGATGCAGAATGGAAAACTGAGGAAAATTCCTGCGTGAAAATTGGGGACATTTAAGTTATGATGGCTATTTATGTTAAGATGGAAATGATAACAAACAGAGTTCTTCATTTTCATTATAGGAAAGTGGGCTCTTAATTCTCGCAATAGGAATTGTTAAATTACCGAACGGAGGAAAATTCCTCCATTGGAAAATCAGTAATATTTAAGTTATAACTTAAATGTAAAACAAGTTGGGCTCAGAGTTCTGGAAGTCTATATTATGAAATTGTCAAACTACTGAACAGAGGAAAATTCCTCTATTGTATAATTCACTCCTTTTGTTGATTGTCGAGATACAGAATGGAAAACGGAGGAAAATTCCTCTGTTGAAAATTGGAAACATTTAAGTTATGATGGATATTTATGTTAAGATGGAAATGATTACAAAGTTTAACTTCATTATAGGAAAGTGGGCTCTTAATGCTCGCAATAGGAAATTGTTGAGTTACCGAATGGAGGAAAATTCCTCTGTTGAAAAATTGGTAATATTTAAGTTATGACTAGAATGTCAAACAGGTTGGGCTCAGAGTTCTGGAAGTCACTATAGGAAATTGTTGAACTATTGAACAGAGGAAAATTCCTCTGTTGTAAAGGTCACCCCTTTTATAGATTGTCGAGATACAGACTGGAAAACAGAGGAAAATTCCTCTGTTGAAAATTGGAAACATTTAAGTTATGATGGATATTTATGTTAAGATGGAAATTATAAAACATAGGGTTCTTCATTTTCATTATAGGAAAGTGGGCTCTTAATGCTCGCAATAGGGAATTGTTGAGTTACCGAACGGAGGAAAATTCCTCTGTTGGAAATTTGGTAATATTGAAGTTATGACTAGAATGTCAAACAAGTTGGACTTGGAGTTCTGGACGTCACTATATGAAATTGTTGAACTACTAAACAGGGGAAAATTCCTCTGTTGTAAAGTTTACTCCTTTTATTGATTGTTGAGATACTGAATGGAGAATGTAGGAAAATTCCTCTGTTCTGAAATAAGATGAAATTCCGTTTGTGATAAAAGGACAGACTTGTCCCCTTGTCGAAACAGAGGAATTTTCCTCTGTTGTAAACCGATTTCTACTTGATATATAAATTGAAATTTGAACTTTTTTTTAAACTATTAGGACAAATACACTACTAAGTACATATTTTACGGACACCATTTTCTGCATTTTGAGCAGTCACAACAGAGGAATTTTCCTCTGTTCATAGGTGAAATAAATAACATTGTACCATCATTCTTGCACTTTATAACGATGCAAAACGCAAATATGGATATGTCCATATTTGTGTTTTACGGTCAAAAAAAGGGAATTCCATCGGAAAATCCCTTTTTATTTCGGAAAGAGTTCAATACAAAACTATCTGTAATGATAGACATAACACTTGGAGAATAATGGATATCCACAGAAGTTAAAATTTTGCAGTGATAAAGGATTGGACAGTCTCCTATTCAATCTGCCCAAATTTTGACAGCATGTGGCTAGGACAATGTATTATTTACAGGTTTATACAAAATAAGTTCCTGATAAGGTTTTATCATAAATAGTTTTTGAGCATTTTGACATCGTTTCCCCCCGTGATCAATCATGCCCTTTTTATATGATGTGTGAAATGTAAAACTACAACAGTATGCAAAAGGATAAGTTTGGTCATGGGAGGAAGCACTCCAGTAAACCATTTTCTATTTTCTATATGTTGAATAGCAAAAACAAGGTTTTCAGCCCATATTTTTTTAATAGGAACTTATCCAATGAGAAAAAGTTTTTGCGGATAATTCGAGAGTTGAAACTACTATCTTTTTGATGGCAAAACGATCGTTTTCTTTGAAACTTTTTTCTGGCCATTTTTATGGACAATCCTTCATTAAGAGTGTCCGGGGTCCTTATAGATAGCTTAACTGCCTATTTAGAAATGCAGTTGCAGTTATACAGATCTCAGATAGCTATTAAAATATTCCGCTGTTCCAACTCTCAGCAGTAGAGCAATACAGAGTAAACTGCTGTGCTGCTACTCAGAGTATATTGTTGTACTGCTTACTTCACACACAGCTGCTTTCCAAATTTTCTCTTTTAAAGTCCAAAATCATGAACATTTTAATGATTATTTTTGTTTGTGTTTTTTTTTTGTTTTTTTTTTATCTGATTTGTTAAAAAAATATTTTGAAGTGCAACTGTAGACTATTCTACCTTGATGACAATATATATTTACCTTGTGCAATGATATGCAGCAACGTACTGTAACCATTCATCCATGCATAAAGTACACCTATTCAGGATGTGTATTGGATTGATACAGTGTTTGTACAAAATAATCTATCAACAGAATTTAGGAAACGGAAATCTTCATAATCTAAATTAAACTAAGCTAAAACGTTGTAGTATTGTAGGGGGTTGTGAAAAGGACACTTATTTGTATTAATAATATATATATATATAGCCTTAAATTGGAAAAAGAGGTTTTCAGTATAACACACACACAAAACGAAACACGAATGTTCGGGCTCGCCCAGACCTCACATTTTTGGCTGTGGCGTACATGTATCATCCCCCGCCCCGAGCCCCAACTAGCTTTTAACATATATTATATAAAATATGAGAACGCATCTACCTGCAAAAGGATTAGTTTGGACTCGGGGGACTATTTTTTTTAAATATATTTTCCTGAAGGTTTAATAAAAAAATACAATTTTAGCCCAAAATAGAGCCGTATATCCTTTGAAATAGAAACTTGAATGCAATATAGTAAAAAAAGAGACTAACAGCGAGTTTGTATACGAAGATGGAAGCATTTGAGCAACTTTTTTCCAAAACAATAGGCAGCGATACACTGTGATTCCCATTACCACTGTCAGAGGTCCTTTAGCATCATTTGCTTTTTGAGCAGTTAAAATGTCGTTGAGCATGAAAAAATGTTTATAACATGTAGACCTCCTTTTGCCTGAATCGACGCAGTATATTTTAAGTATATTACACTCAAATTACTAGTAAATGGTTCGCATAATGCTTTATAGAGTCAGTATTTTTTCTTAATGATGAGGTTTCATTAATGAGAAATTATATTTGTACGTACTTATTACATGTAGTTGCATCGGTAGAGAACCAGACGGTTAAAGCACAAGTTTTCACGAAAACTGTGTCGGCGCATCTGCAGCTTAGCAAAACGTTTCCCCAAAAATAATAACAATAATTACCTGTTCCTTTCCGAATGCGAGTATTTTGTTTTAAGCCTTTACTTCCTTTTGGGGGTATTTTTATACTCCACAATTGTTTAAAATGCAACTGTTCACAATACAAAGGTACTGTATAACCATAAAATAGTGTCAAAATGAAAACGTATTTAAAAGCAGAGCTATTCAGCGGTCATGCTGGATAATTGCAGACATGGTACATACCCGTACCGTATTTTAAGTTTAAAGCTTAAAGACGTATGAAGTGTGTCAGCACACACGTGCGGATCAGAACTTTTTGCTAGGGGGTCAGGATGGGGTCCAGGATCCGATGTTATTAAGCGTGTTTCTATGTTCAACTCAACTGGGTATGAAAGTTAAACTCATCTTAAGAACTTATAATAGACCCAGATGAGGAAATTTTATTAGCGTAAAATTGCAATTGTTTTCTTACCAATCAATTTAAACATGTGTTTTGGGTGTTCAAAAGAACCGTCTCTCTGAGACGGTTCTTTTGAGTACCCACAACATATGTTTTTAATGAGAAATGAAGAAAATAGTTTTACAATACGCACTCTTATCTGGAGGTCTGCTTAAATGCTGAAAAAAAGACATTTCTTGCTTCCAAGCTCTCAGATATTGTATTGATCATGCTAATAAATGTTGGCAAAAATTCGTGTTCAGTTGAGTTAAGCATGAAAACAGCGTTATATAACCTCAAACCTGGCACTGACAAAGTCCTTACATGTTTTGTTTCTTTTGCTTTTTATGTTTTTCCTACTATAGCCACTTGCACTTTTAATTTTCCAGGGGGGAGGGTGTCCAGACTCCGATTCCCCCCCCCCCTCCCCCTCCCCTCTGTATCCGCGCATGGTCAATTGGATAATGGTAATGGTCTTCAATGCATTTTGCATGTACTCAATGGTTCGTATCGTTTCTTAAAGCCTTCGTGCAAAGAATGTGCATGTGATAAATCACTAGAAAGTTGCGCAAGCTACTGTTTTATAAGTGCTATTTTCACATCTTCATACTCGTACATGTATGAAGCGCTCCATACGTAGGAGAATACAGACCAGGTCAATGATCGGACCGGACCGGATATCCCAACATACATGTACTTTCATAAAGCACATCTGATTAAACGTCCGAGTACTTGAGCATCTGACGAGCTCTTGAAATATGGGCAGGCTGGTTACATTGTATGATAAACATGAGCGAATCTAGAAAAAAAATCCATCAGGCGTTCGTTAGAGCTGTGTTTGTTTGTTTCGTACTTGGCCATCAACATATTTCACTGGGCCGCACGGACCTCCCTCGAGAAGCGATTGGACCCACAGGGTCCAGTTGCTTCTTTGCTTCTTAAGTGGGATCCTAACCGAAATGTTGCTTCTTAAGTGGGGTCCTAACTAAACTTTCTATAAAAAAATGCCACTTGTGATTTTTCGAGTATGAAAAGAAATGATCAAATTACAATAAAACCTGGTAAAAACGGCCACTCGAAAAAACGAAAATTGGTTTTCAAGACCAATTATCGCTTTATGAAGGTCAAAAGTATTGCAGATTGCTTCAATACTTTTGCCCTTCATTAAGTTACCATTTGTTGTTAAGATATTTTTAGTGGCCGTTTTACACAGGTTTTATTGTATACCATGCGGTTCAAGGGTTTTGAGCATTTTCACTAAAATACCTCTACGGGACATGATGCTTGACGAAGCCTCGTTACCGTTTTGCATACTTTGTACCAGCGGCTGGACAACGTTATAATAAATAAGTATGCAAAATTCGATCCAATCAATGTGGCTCAAGAGTTATGCGCATTTTTACTAACTTGGCTGAGCACAACTGGTCGGACTTATGCCCAGCAAAGCCTTGTCCATTAACAAAAGGCTGGTACGCATGCCAGTGGTTAGACACTGTTGACATGCATATGTATGCAACATTTGGTCTAATTATACCATGTGGTTCAAGAGTTATGAACATTTTACTAACTGCTTACGCACGGACGGACGGACAGACGGATTCACACAGTGGTTATAGTGCACACAACCTGCGGTTCGTGCAACTTGTGAAAATTATATGGATAGTTGCTTACTACTGTCGTGCCAACCAAGAGTGACAGTGACGTGTGTTTTGTTTACAATTGTTAAATAAACATTAACTTGTACACATCACTTGAGCGAACGCGAATCGATAGATCACTTGTTTATTAATCCTATCCTGCGGATAGGATTAATATACAAGTGATCTATCGATTATAAGTCCCTGATAACTTTGTAAACAAAACATGACGTCACTGTCACTCTTGGTCGACAGGGCAATAATCTCTAGTATTTGTATACCTTATTCTTATTTTAAAATATGTGATGATGATCTGTCGACGGGCCAAAATGATGCTCGGCGAAGCCTTGTCACCGTTATGCATACAAGTAGCCCATACTGTTTCAACTTCAGATAGTCGGGAAACCAAGGTAAGAAAAGTGCTAGCCCTTGCGCCCGAAAGGTATACAGCTCGATTTTCTATGGTTACAAAGGTCTTCTATGGTGTATCTGAAACCACTGTAGAGCAGACTTGATCGACTTGCATAACGCCAGAGCAGTCAGTTTTCTACGGAAGCTCAGCAAGAACATGTAAAAAATATATTTTTTAAATGTCATATACATGTATTTTCATAAAAAAAGATCGGGACTAAGAAATATTGAGTTTACCAGTTGGCTTTCTTTTGCTCAGGTATTCAGCTTTATGTACTGTTGAGTCCTTATCTATCTTTGCTTTACTTCCTTTTTATATATTGATTAATATGTTCTAGGAGATGATTCATGGATAAGTTTGGGGTCTTTCATGCCAATCAAACATCTATGTATCTTGATCTACATCTGAACTAAGGGTGGGGTTGGCGCGCCATTAAACCGGTTTAAGCCCTCCAGTAAAATACTTTTACTGACCGTTCCAAGGCGGTGCTTCTTTTGTGGATCATTTATGTTATTTCTGTCTTGTGTTTGTTATGCTTTAGCACGTCTGTTTATATTGATGCCTTGTGGTCACCTGCTGGGAAAGGGCTGACCTCTTGGCTCTCGTTTGTGTTGTCTAATTGTGTGTTTGTCACTTTCCCATGTGGTATCCTGGGTCAGGTGTGAAACTTGATTGTATTGATTCCTGATCTTTGCCCTCTTTCTTACTTTATATAATAAGACGACATCAATGTAGACTCTAGAAGCAATGGTGGTCATCTAAGTATACTGCTTATTGATTTTTAAAGCTTGTAGATTAGGGCAACCTGATTTTAAAATTTAATTTATAGATTTTTTGTTTGAACTGCCATCAAAACATACATATTCATGTTTACCCTCCCATTGAAGAGGAAGAGAGAGCTGGTTGCTTTGCTTAGTTTGTGTTCCTGGTGTCTAATGATGGTTGTGTGGCTCTTCCTTCAGGTGACATGGGTTTGTCTGCGGTTTGTGATTGTGGTATCTGCTGATTATACTCACTTTTTGCATTGAATATTTTACATAAATAAATAAATTTTAAATTGATTGCGTTTAAACACTGCATATACGGACGGTAGGGGCACAATTGAAGCGCATTTATTTAATTTTCTATGAAAACATACAGAAGATAGCTGAAAAGTAAAAATATAAAACCACAAAACTTTTATACTTAGTAATTTAGCCATGTCAGCTGGCTCGTAGTTAATACTATGGACAGCTTAAGAACAATTTAACTCATAAATTAAAATTATCAACTTGAAGATTTAAAGGAACTTTACCTTCCATATTTGCAACAGTTTTGATGCAGAGGGTCATTGTAGAGACAAAGGGTTTTTTTTCTGCTGAAAACATTATTTTCATTTAACAGTGGTAAAATAAAGATGAAAAACTCGTATAACTATAATTATATCACCATAAAAACCTATTTGTCTCCATTTGAGATGCAGAAATGTAAAATGCCCCTAAAATGTCCCTTGAAAGACTATATTGTTAAATGGCTCCCCATACTTTAAATGCGTTTCATAGAGTATAATCGGACAGTCAGACGTCTCACCATACCTTGCCTCCAGATAAAAGTGTGTGGTTGAAAATTATTTTTTCTATTTCTATACCAAAACATAAATGAGAAGTCCAAAAACACACATTTAAACTGATTGATAAGCGAAAATCAAAATTTCTACGCTATGTTAATTAATGCTCAACTTTCTATATGCGGTATACAAAATGCACATTCTGCGAAATGCAATGCCGGTCGCATTGCTATACTACAGTGGTTTCCAATCAAAGTTAGTAAGGGTGCAAAGATTAAGAATCGATACAATCAATTACCACACCTGACCCAGGATACCAATTTGAAAGTGACAAGCTCACAGTTAGACACCTCAAACGAGAACCAAGAGGTCAGCCCTTTCCCAGCAGGTGACCACAAAGCTCATATAAACAGGCGCACACAAAGACATAGCAAACACAAGACAGAAAAAATCATAAAAGATCCACAAAAAAAGTACCGCCTTGGAACGGTCAGTAAAATATTTTACTTGAGGGCTTAAACCGGTTTAACGGCGCCAACCTCACCCTTAATTCAGATGTGGATCAAGACACATAGATATTTGGTTTTCATGAAAGACCCCTAACTTATCAATGCATCATCTCCTAAAACATATAAATCAAGATATAACAAGGAGATCAAAGAAAGATAAGGACTCAACAGTAGATAAAACTGAATACTGGAGCAAAAGAAATCCAACAGGTAAATCCCGGTGGGTCTGACATACAGCCAAAGAATCAGGCCCCTACCATCTCATCAATAGATAAGTCTTGAAGTGAGAACCATCATAGAGTCTAAAGTCCGACCCACCGGCGTGCAATAAAAGAAAGCAAAGTTGCCAACCGTGATTGGGTTGACCACCAAGCATGCAGTCTGTTGCAATACATCAATGCTATAAATGGGAAATTATTTTAATGAACAGCGCTGAAAAATTATCAGAGCCAACAATCTTCTTCAATTTATACACCAAGTCACCATAGATATCAGGTTCCGAAAGCCCGTGGCGCTAGAGAGATTTTAAAGTCCAACTTGGAATTTAGAAATCAAATTATAGTATCGTCTATAAAATTTAGAAAAGGTTTGCGAAGTTTATGAAGCACTATCTTTTTATACTATCAGTATACAAAAGCCCCAGCTGTATACCTCTCGGGTTCAGGACCGAAAGTCGTGTATGGTGCAAAAAACATATTTGCACCCGAGAGGTATGCGACTGAACCTTTGTATGCTGATAGTCAAAATAGTGCTTGAGATGAAACCACTGTATCAGCAATGCGACCAAAATTACATTTCGCGGAATACCGCATTATGCCATTAGGCGCATAGGTAAAGTTAAGCAAACTTTCATAGCGTAGAAAGTGTGAATTTTTATTCCTTATCAATCAGTTTAAACGTGTGTTTTGGTCTTCAAAAGAACCGCCTCATTCAAAAGATCCATTTAATTAGCCACAATATATGTTTTGGTTGAGAAATTACAAAATTAATCTAGGGAGCGCACTGGCTCAGTGGTAGAGTGCTTGACTCGAGACCGAAGGGCCGTGGGTTCGAGCCTCACCGGCGTCACTGCGTTGTGTCCTTAAGCAAGAACATTAATCCTAGTTTAGTACTGGTTCAACCCAGGAAGACCCGTCCCTATATAAATGAAAGATTGTTGATGGGACGTAAAGAATCAAATCAAACAAACAAACAAAAACAAAATTAATCTTCAATTACGCAATCTTATCTGATGGCCGGGTATTAGAGGTCGTTATACAATTATACACTATCAAGTGTAGTATAAGCAGCCATTTGTGCACCAATATAGTCATGCTTGGGGTTCCTCTTTTTCTCTTTAAAGGTATTATGCGATTACATTCTACATTTCAAACGGAACCAAATGGGGTTTTATGTTTATAATAATAGTTATACGATTTATTTCCATCTTTATTTTACAACTGTTAAATTAACTATTGTTTTCAGAAGAAGAAAAAACCATTGGTATCTACAATGACCATCTGTATCAAAACTGTTATAGATATGGAAGATAAATGTCCTTTGAATCTTGATAAATTTCATTTATGAGTTATTCATAGAAAATGAAAATAAATTGTCCTAAATTATGCCCCAAACGTCTGTGTAACTGTGTGCAGTGTATAAACAGCATACAATTTAAAATTTATTCATTTATGTACAAAAATATATAATACTGACCTCTTCAGTGGGAGGATAAAATGGAATATGTAAGCACGCATTTTTTATGAGATGTTCTTCTAGGCAATGTATAAATAATTATCAATTACATTTCTGGACAAAACTGCAGTTTTGATGACATTTGAAGCAAAGAAATATATAATTTTAATTTCAAAATCAGGATGCTTTTAAACTCAATAAGCATACGTGCTTATATATTCCTTTTGAGATCTCTTTTGACCACCACTGCTTCTGGGGTCTACACGGATGTCGGTGTATTATATGAACCTAATATTTTCGGTCCCGATCTCTTTTGATAACAATATATGACATTTTGAAAAAATAATATTTCCACATGTTCTTGCTGGGCTTCCGTAGAAAATGGACTGCTCTGGCGTTGTGCAAGTCGATCGAGTCTGCAATTAGTGGTTTCAGATATACCATAGTTGTCTTTGCAGCCATACAAAACCCAGCTATATACCTTTCGGGTGCAGGGGTTAGCATTTTTCCTACCTTGGTTCCCCGGCTAACATGTATAAACGGGTTTCAGGATGTGTGGATGTTATTATCTGAGTCAATATTTATTTTAGCAATTGACAGGTCCTTGGTGATAAAAATTAAAACCTTTCAGATAGGGAAATGACTATCAAGAAGGATTTTATAGCTTATTCTGCTGTGTAAAATACCATTCAATGACCCTTAATTAACGTTACTTTGCCCATTAAGACATTTTAATGAATGTGGCACAGCAAAAAAAACCCGGTCGGCAAAGTTAGCAGCGATATTGATATTGCTGCAGCGAAAAACGGTCAAGTTGGCAGCAATTTTGCTGCAGCAAAAAACGGTCAAGTTAGCAGCAACAGTAAAAAACGTTAAGTTGGCAGCAATTTAACTGCAGCAAAAAACGGTCAATTTAGCAGCAATTTTACTGCAGCGAAAAACGGTAAAGTTGGCAGCAATTTTGCGGCAGCGAAAGACGGTCAAGTTAGCACTAATTTTGCTGCAGCGAAAAGCGGTCAAGTTGGTTCCTCCCAGCACAAAATTCGCTGCTGGCACAAAAATTCCTGATAGCACAAAATTTGCTGATGCCACAAAAATTCCTGCTAGCAAAAAAATTGCTGCTGGCACAAAAATTCCTGCTAGCACAAAATTTGCTGCTGGCACAAAAATTCCTGCTAATTAAAAAAATTGCTGCTGGCACAAAAAATCCTGCTAGCACAAAAGTTGCTGCTGGCACAAAAATAAATTCCTGCTAGCACAAAAGTTGCTGCTGGCACAAAAAAAATTCTGCAAGCACAAAAATTGCTGCTGGCACAAAAATCCTGATAGCACAAAAATTGCTGCTGGCACAAAAATTCCTGCTAGCACAAAAAATTCTGCAGGCACAAAAATTCCTGCTAGCACAAAAATTGCTGCTGGCACAAAAATTGCTGCTGGCACAAAAATTCCTGCTAGCACAAAATTTGCTGCTGGCACAAAAAATCCTGCTAGCACAAAATTTGCTGCTGGCCCAAATTTACTGCTAGCAGAAAAAATGCTGATGGCACAAAATTTCCTGCCAGCACAAAATTTGCTGCTAGAACAAATTTTTGCTGCTGGCACAAAAATTCCTGCTAGCCAACAAATTGCAGCTGGCATAAAAAGTCCAGCTGGTAAAAAAAATTGCTGCTGACACAAAAAGTCCTGCTAGCACAAACAATTCTGCAGGCACAAAAAATCCTGCTAGCACAAAATTTGCTGCTGGCACAAAAATTCCTGCTAGCACAAAATTTGCTGCTGGCACAAAAAATCCTGCTAGCACAAAATTTGCTGCTGGCACAAAAATTCCTGCTAGCAGAAAAATTGCTGCTGGCACCAAATTTCCTGCCAGCACAAAATTTGCTGCTGACGCAAAAATTCCTGCTAGAACAAATTTTTGCTGCTGGCACAAAAATTCCTGCTAGCCAACAAATTGCTGCTGGCATAAAAGTCCAGCTAGTAAAAAAATTTGCTGCTGACACAAAAAGTCCTGCTAGCACAAAATTTGCTGCTGACACAAAAATTCCTGCTAGCAAAAAAATGCTGCTGGCACAAAAATTCCTACTAGCACAAAATTTGCTGCTAGCATAGTGCATTTTATTGATTTAGTCAAATCATGGAATAAACGATTTAAACAAAATCTAGTAGCGCTAGTGACCACATCATTTTTTCTGGAAAAAAGAAAATGATTGCAATGTCTTTAATTTCAGTTGTACGCACTTACATTTATAAAATTGGCTAATATAGCTCGAAGGTAAAATGTCTTATTCAAACATGAAAAATGCCGAGGTATCTTCTGTTTAATTCCTGCATCAGAATTCTGACATTTGTCCATTAATTAAGGCAATAGAAGCTGCTACACATGTATCTACAAAAGGAACATGCAATTACATTGAAGAAAGGTGAGTGTTGCAGCAAGAAATTGGATGTTACAGCAAGTAAAGCAAACAACTCACACGCCAATATAGCTTTACAATAGATTTATAGAAAATGTGTAAGGCGTATATTTTGCTAATAGTATCAAAGACAGCAAACATTAAGTTGAAATTAAAATGCAATGTGTCATTTAAACACGGTGTTTCAAACGTTTAGTCAGAAATTATTTTGACGTAATAATAAGCTTTCCCTGATGTGACAACTGTATATAATTCTCCTTCATGTAACAAAACCCTTCCTTGATGTTGCAGTTTTTATCAAAATTTGATAATTTGGTGCAGCTGTAATACGGAACACGTTTTTCTCTATAAGAAATATTAACCAATGGAATCACGGTAAAAAAAAGACTGGGATAGTCTACACACGTCCAGCACATCAGCACCTTTGGAATTTTACCACGATTTGGGGACAACTATTTCCTTGATATAACAATATCTTTTCCTTGATGAAACATGTTATTTATGCTATATGTCATATTTTTCATTCTTTCAAGACGGTTCTTTGTGCAAGGTAGCATTTGTGTTCAAAATGGTTCGCCTCTCAAGTTTAAACAAATCAAACAATAATTAACAATCACATTCTTAAGATATTTCCCTCGTGTAACATATTACCTCCTTTCGAAACTTCAATCTTAAAATTTGCAGTATGCCCACTAAATATTCACAATTTCAAATTAAAATGGGCAAATGTCCTTAGACAGACCGAAAATAAATCAGAGAAGCTATTATGAGCTTCATTATTCAGCTTTTTGAGGCTGACTTTCTGTGGAAAGTCAGCCTCAAAATCCTGAATTCAGGAATAATCCTGAAAACTTTCACCCATGTTATGGTGTCATGGGTAGTTTTTTGGTCTGTGAATGTAGCATTAATTGGTCATACTCAATTAATAATGACGCTAGAGAACGACTGTACTCGAACAGCGCAGTCATCGCGTGGTGGTTGCAGTCGACGAGTGCACAAAATAGTGTACCTAGACGTTAAAAGTGTCATTTTTTTGTTTTTTTTTTGTTTGATTTGATATTTTACGTCCCATCAACAATCTTTAAGTTAAACAGGGACGGGTCTTCCTGGGTTGAACCAGTACTATGCTAGGATAAATGTGTCTTGCTCAAGGACCACAACGCAGTGACGTCGTTGAGGCTCGAACCCGCGGCTACTCGGTCTCGAGTCAAGCCCTCTACCACTGAGCAACTGCGCTCCCTAAAAGTGTCATATTTTGGTCAATATTTACTTCTAAAAGATGTGATGTCTTTCCTGAAAAAGAGGATGCAAGAATTATTTGCTTATGTACTGGAAGTTATTCTTACTTTAGCTAAAATGCAAAATAACAGTACTTTAATGAGAAAAAAAGTTCGATATCTGCGGCTGGAGCATTTTGAAAGTTAATCAAACTTTTCATACTGTTCACATAGTTCTGTTTATTGGGTGCTCTGGCCCAGTGGTCGGGACGTTGACTGCAACATATTGATTTTAAATTAGGCACTCGACTACTGGGCAAAAACACCCGTCATACAGAACTATGCGTACAGTATGAAAAACTTGAATAATTTTCAAAATGCTCTGTCTTCAGATTTTAAACTTTGTGCCTATTAAACGACTGGTATTTTGCATTTTATCGAAAGTAATCATTAATTAACGAAACATAAGCAAAACTTCTTTCGCCCTCTTTTTCAGGAAAAAATCACATTTTCGCATAATTCTGGCGCTATAGCCCACCATTTTTTTGCTAAGCAGATACACAGCTGGATTTATAAGTGATTATAATTCGCGATTAATATTTTCAGAAGTAAAATATGGACCAAAATATTACCCTTTTTAACAGCTAGGTACAGTATTTTGTGCACTCGTCGACAGCAACCACCACGCGATGCCTGTGCTGTTCGAGTACAGTGGTTCTCTAGCGTGAATAATGCATTTGCAATAATCTCTTAACTAGGTTGGTCCTTTAATTTTATTAATTCTCAAATCAGACGAAACAAGAAGTTGCTTTGTTCTGGATTTCATACATGTATCAAAAAGATAACTTTCCAATCCGTTTATCATCATTATAGCGGAAAATTGTGTTTGATTACTATTGTTATTGGTTGCTGATAAGATTTGTCAATTACACTAAAAATCATCTCATTTATCCTTGAGCCGATTCCTTTTAAAGTTGTACTTGCCAAATATGCAGATATTTAAAGGGTAATCAGCATTAGCACCCTAAGTGATAATTTGACATGGTTTTAACAGTTCCTCTTAGCGCGGGTGAAACAGTGTTGCTATGAACTAATTGTTCAACATTCTGGCCATAATCGCGTTTAGTTATAGCAGCTAAATTGTATCTCGAAGGCCTCGAAGTGTGAATTATGGTCTGAAACACCATCTATATCTTATAAACCATTGAAATCAACAAGTATAAGCTTTTCAAAAAAGCTTGTCATCTTTCAGCACTTAACTAAAGTGGGTTGTTGTCTACTGACCGAAAGTGAAATCTGTCTCAAAGAAATGATGCATTTATTAAATGACACATCCATCTCAGCACCATCTCCGCAAGCGGAGACGGTGATGAGCAGGGTGTGTCATTTTAGTGACATAACATACACATAAGTATTGCTTGAAATGACGTGAACCAAATTTGCATTTGTAGATTTACCTAAATGTGAACTCTGTATTACGGAATATGTATATCACTCATTTTCCTGAAATTCGATTACATAATAGTATGTGGTGACTTATAGACCCAGTGGGTCGGGTGCAACTTTGTCTTCATATGTTGTTATACAATACTGTATATGCACAGGTCACGATAATAAAACATTTACTTACTTACTTACTTACTTTACAGGTCATCTTCACAGATACGGCTATCTCATGCTGCTTGACTAAGCCGGTGCTACCATACAGGTTACAGCTTAGTCAATTATATCGTTGGTTTGCTTACAAAACCTTGTACATGTAAGTGCACTTGAGTCAATTTTTCAGAAGAAACAAAAATATTCTGAATTATTGTGAATTTCGGACTGAAAACATATTTCAAGTTTATTTAATTGATGCAATTAATATATTGGCAGAATTTCGTGTAAGGGGATCGTGGTACTTTTTTAAAAAAATACGAGATTTTGTTATTGCAACCCATTCTCATATACCAGATACATGTACGACATTTTGTCAATTTTTGAAACTCAATAATGACAATATACGACATAATAAGCTAGCTAAAAGAGTAACCAAAGTAAGAAAGAGCGCAAAGATCAGGAATCGATACAATCAACTACCACACCTGACCCAGGATACCAATGGAAAGTAATACACTCACCATTAGACATCACAAACGAGTGCTAGGTCAGCCCTTTCCCAGCAGGTGACCACAAGGCATCAATAAACGGACACGCACGAAAGCATAACCGTTGAAACACCAGACATAAATAACATGAATGATCCACAAAAGGAGTACTGCCTTGGAACGGTCAGTAAAAATATTTTACTGGAGGACTTAAACCGATTTCACGGCGTCAACCTCACCGTTAGTTCAGATGTGGATAAAAAAAACGTAGATGTTTGGTTTGCATGAAAGACCCCTAACTTATCAATGCATCATCTTCTAGAACATATAAATCAAGATATAAAAAGGAGATAAAGCAAAGATAAGGAATCTACAGTAAATAAAACTGAATACGGAGCAAAAGAAATCCAACAAGTGTAACTCCGGTGAGCCTTATACAACAGTGTTCCTATAGAGTAAATAAATCAAAGGCAGCATGCACATATCAGAGGAACAGAAGTAACTCTGTTCCTCTTGATATGTGTATGCTGCCTCTGATTTATTTACAACTTTTACTTGTGTGGATGGTTTTATCTATAGGGACAAAATCTCGTATAAACAGCATCCACATTAGGAAACACGTTTACAAATTCCCGTTTAAACAGTAATTTTGTAAATAATCTGATTGAAGGCGAGAAACAAGTTATCATGACGAATTTAAGCATAAATTAATGAGAAAGTATTTATGGATAACTTTTGCAACCCCACAGTAATAAACAAAATATGCCTTACCTGTTTTTGTCTTAGTGTTACATAAAATGCAATTAAAGAGCCAGGTATGCGTATCCTTTAGTTTTGGTTGCCCAACAACCAATTTACTCGATTTTTTATAAACACTACTTTGCGTTGCTATGGTAACTATGTGAAGGATGTCCTACAAAATATTTAGTTATGTTAAGCTGATTGCAATTAAGTATACATGAACCGAACCCTGTTCACTTTAATTGCCTACTACTATTTGATGTTAACTTTTAAAGTCAAGAGTTCAGCGAAAAATACCAGATATTTCTTGAAAATTGATTGTAGAAGCCTTGTTTCCATGGTAACAGCTCAAGACTCTGGAACATTACTTTCCCCTATTTGATTACATGAACATATATAAGTATTAGTAGAACAATCAACTACATCTTAATCTGTTGCCATTGTGACCACCTACACTGAGCCGTCCAATCATGTTTGCCTAGTCTTCTAATGTTGTCTAGCAAGAAAAGTTAGACCTATGTAACACGATGAATATGGTACACGTGAATAGCCAAATAGACGAGATTTCAAACGTCCAACATGTAAATTCACTGCGCCATTTATTGGATGACCCTCGTAATAATTTTCGGTTCGTCAAGTTCGAAGAAAAGTCATGACGTAATACCCCCAACAAATAATGCCACATTTGATCATCATTTCAGAGTTTTCCCTAGAAAAGTCACTGATCTGGGTCCAAACCAATGGCGTAGCTAGAACGCTGAGAAAGTTACGCACATCAAAGGGAGACTACTTTAACAAGCAATGATTCTCTACAATTACGTCCCTTTTCAAAATAGGAACTTCTCTTGAATGAAAGAATTTACTCCTAGAGGGAGCGAGTTCTTTCCTTTAAGAGCAGTTCCTTAAGGTATGGAAAATCACTTTTACCATATTGGGTGAGCTCCCTTGAGTGTTACTATTTTAATTACGCACGTGCGTAAAGTGCGTAATGGAAGCTACGCCAGTGCAAACTGTTTTCAGTTTATCAGCAGATGATTAAGGTCACCACTAGCAAACCAAGAGTTAAGGGGAAGCAGGAAATTATAGCTTGTACTAATTGTTGAAGGAGATTCTTTGTAGTAACGTGCTACATGTTGGTGTAGTGTGCAAACATATAAGACATTGGCGTAGCATCCATTACGCAGGTAACGCACGCGCGTAATAAAAATAGTAACATTCAAACGAGGTCACTTATGCGATACAAGTGATTTACCATACTATAAGGAACTGCTCATAAAGGAAAGAATTCGCTCCCTCTGGGAGCAAATTCTTTCCTTTAAAAAAGTTCTCATTTTTAAAAGGGGCGCCATTGAAGAGAATCTATGCTTGATCCAGTAGTCTCCATTTGATGTGCGTAACTTTTTCAGCGTTCTGGCTACGCCATTGTTAAAGGAAATTCTTTGCGCCTCTTTGCATAGTAAAGTGATCAATGTCTTGCGAAATGTTGGTGTAATGTGCAAACATTAAGCAGACAATCCTGCACACCAGCGTAGTCTAATGAGCACTGTGTAATTAGGAAAATGCACCTCTTTAGTTTAATATCTTATCATGTTACATAAGACATTTTCTGCAGCTAGGCAGTGAGAAAACGTTGTGCTTTGTCTCAAGAACAAAAGCAATATTAATATACCCGAGATGTTTTCTCAAATATTTGTCAACGGAAGATTAACACAAAAAACTTCCTTGACCGAGGGTATAACACGAAGACTAGCTGGATAAATTTCCTTCTCGAAAGTGGGTTAACTTTCAGTAAACATCTATTCTATGCAAATACGTTTAGCATTTATTTTTGTATGGGTCAATCCATTCACATCGGATCTTAAATTTATTTTCTTACAAGAAATTTTAAGCGAAGAACATTCGACAAGGATTTCCATGTATAATATTACAGGGTTTTCGAACGCAGCGGCTGTGCAGAAGTGACGTTAGATTTTGAGTGGGCATTTTTGGTCACAAGGGGGAGCCAAATAATCTGGAAAAACGGATCCTTCAGAAATAGAGATAATCTAAAATATTAGAAAACTGCACACTCGGTTTTATTGAGTCTGTTCATGAGACTAATGGAAAGTGCAACAATTCTCACGCCCCCTAGCACCGGCTTTAAGCGGTATTCTGCTTTTCGTCAGAACCCAATATTCCTGAAAGACCAAAATATGAAAAATATCATTGGCCAAAACAGTTTTCAAGATATTGCTTAATCACTGGACCCGAAAGTTAATGTCTATTATTGCATAAAAGACGTGTCGCACGCTATTAACAGCCATGTTTAAACCGGCAAAACCCAAGTATTGATTTAATGAAATAAGACAATTCACGTGCTGTTGATGCACAGCTTTTGTATTTTAATAATACGCATTCTAGGTCGTCGCAAAAATTGACGTCATCAACAGTAACTTGCATAGAAATGAACGTAATTTAGTGACAATAGGATGACGTAAGTCTTTGCTCTTGAACAGCCGGTTTCAAAATCTACGAATTATGCATGCTTTTGCGCGACTTTAGTAATAAAAAAAATGAACTTTCAAAGCATTTTTCCAAAGTTTCAAGTTACGAAATGACTTTTATGCCTGAATGTCTATTAAAAGAATCCGTGACCCTCTCGTCATTGCTACACTTTTGAAATTACATGATATTGCACTGCTTTAGGTGAGAAAAATACGATGTGAAACATAAGAAATGGTTAATTTACTGTGCATAGTATATGAGGGGCATTTTTATGTTCGTAGAGCTGCAGATGTGAAGAAAGCAGCGAAAGTAAATACATACATTATATATATACATTTGGAAAGATTGAGCTCTTATCTACACATGCAACCTAACACTATTTTAAATGGATTACTTTAATGACTTATAAGAGGCAAAGAAATACCTATATGAGCCGCGACATGAGCTTTCCAACAATGTGGTATGTGTGACCGGCAAAGCCTCAGATCAGCCTGCGCATACGCGCAGTCTGATCAGAGACTTTGCTAGTCGATTGAATATTCTATGAGTATTAAGCTACTGACTGAACACCATTTGGAGTTTCTAAGTTAAATAGGTGACTGCACATGCTCGCCTGAGTCTACACTTGTCAAAATACTACATTGTTGGTAATCACATGTCACGGCTCTATTATATCAGACACTGCAAATATGTTAGAACTATGACAATAATTGACTTTGTTTCTGATAGAACGTCATTAACAATTGCATGAAAATTGGTTGATTTCCACACAGTACTTCTGGACCTTCGGCTGCAGATAGAGGATACTAAGTGCTACAAAGTACTATGGCCATTATAGTATATACGCAGCAAGTATTGGACATGGAAGATTTATTTGGAACCTTAGCAATTTGTACAGTATGCATATAAACTTTTATTGAAAAAAAGTGATACAAATCAAAGTTGGATACGGGCTTATGAATGTGGCTTAATATGTTAGCTGCAAAGAACTATTATATTTTTTCGTGTTTATAAGGTAGATGAAAGGTTTATGATACCGTTCATCCCAAACAAAATAAAAACTTTTGTTTTAATTATAAATGAACAGCAAAACAATAGCCTAGGGTCTGCTCAAATCCACTTCTTTATACATAAATTACGCCATGGCGCATTACTATATTTATACCCCCCCCCCCCGGTAAGAAGTATACAGGGGGTATATATATATATATATATATATATATATATATATATATATATATATATATATATATATATATATATATATATATATATATATATATATATATATATATATATATATATATATATAGTTTTTGCCTTTTCTGTAATTGTGTTTGTTTGTCTGTTTGTTTGTCTGTCTGTAAACTTTTTTCTGTCAAAGATTTCTCAGCAACTACTCAGTTGAGTTAGGATTCTGAAATTTGGTACAAAGCTTGATAGTGAGGAGTTGTATTGGTTACAGCAAAAAACAGCCACACATTGCTTATCAGTTCCTTTATTTGTTCATTTTTCTTTCTCTCCAATAGAAATTTCTGTCACAGATTTCTCAGCTCCTATTCTAACATTATAAATTAAAAGTATAGTTAGTATCAAGCTTTGGGCTCATCACCTGCATTTGAAAGATTAATAACTTCTTTGAGTCTCTAACTCCACCGGAACAGTTTGGTTAGTTAATTACAAGGTATATATGATCTATGTTTATTTTATCATGTTTTGATTGATATCTATACAGATCATATGTTGTAGTTTCCGATATAAGTAACAAAAAAAAGCTTCTATTCGAGCCAGTGTTGTAAAATTTTGTGTACACCTTTAGGTAGGCAAAGTGTACTGTGTAAGTGAAAATTAAGATGCTAATCCTCAATTTGCCTTCTTTTTTCAAATGTTCAATTTTTCCTTCTGACACTCCTATAAAATACATATGGACATTTTTTCTGTCAACGATTTCTCAGCAGCTACTTGACTTAGGATTCTGAAATTTGGTACAAAGCTTGATAGTGATGAGTTGTATTGTGTAACAACTCTGAACTTGAAACAGTGATCAGGAATAAAGTCAAACACTCAAGATATTATTCCAGTTCTGGCTATCTGCAAGTATTAAACAGATCTGAATGACAATTGCAGAGGAAACCTGGCGACACTTTTTTTTCAGATGCTCTGGGATCTGGCCGAAATTCAAACTCGTCCATGTTTTTATGTATGTCCTGGTTACCTATAAGAATGAAGAAGATCAAACAAAAAATGAAAGCGCTAGAGTGGTCAAAACATTATAGACTTCGAGCTAAAAAATGTCCTGCTCCCCCCCCCAGGGAATTTTGCAAAAATATCCTATCTTGAAGAAAATTTCAAGCCGCATCTATTAAGAGATGTTTGCACTCTGTGCTCCGGGGCGTTAGTCTCTGAAAGCCTGTTACATATGTTACTGTAACAAACTAAGAAAAAAATCAAAATGTAAGTTTGAGCTACAGAAAAAAGACATTAACAAACCATATAGTTATTCAAATTTCTTATGTAGTTTGCAAGCTGGATACCTAAGCTACATAAAAGCAGCATTTTAAACAAAACTCCAGCCTTCATTGGTGCTATATGCGTTACATAGATTAAATTTCACTTTGAAAGTTGAAATCGTGACTAACATCATCTAATTTTACAGACGATTTGTGCATTTTTACAAGTGTTTTTAATCTTAGTTTACTTAACTACTTATTCGACTATTAGAAAAAACAAAGTTTGCTTTTGTATCTTAAAGCTGCATAATCTGTAACTTTTGATCTTTTAATTTTTGAACTAATGTTTCTATTTTTCAAGAACACAGTAAAAAAACTAAAATTCAGGTATACATTTTACCAATTTCGTAAATCTTAACAAATTATCAGTATCGAAACAACAGCATTTATGTTAAATTTAACTGTCTATAATTATTGGAGGGACGCAAATAATTATCAACACGAGTAAAACACACCTGTTTTATAAGATAATTCACTTTTCCGTGCAGTTTTCCGCTCTAGTGAACAGATTTATTGTGAAAACATAACTTAATTCAACTTTTACAAATGATTTAAAAAGAAAATAAAATTTTTCGAAAAATGTTCATAGTTACAGAGTATGCAGCTTTAAGTACATTGTTTTATATGAGCTATTAAACAACCATACCCCCAATTTTAAGCATCCAATTTTGGTATCTATTATTGAAGAAAAATATATGAAAATATTCGACGCTCGTGGATATCTTACATTTTTGGCACTGTCTTGCTACTGCAATAAAGAATCATACATTTACAAGTTTGACATCAGGATCAGAGCACTTATTAAAGTATGTTACGTATGTTACATGGCATTATGAATGAGCAAGGAAATTGTCTTGGAAGTAAGAGATGATGTTTCAGAAAAAGTACTATTTTTCACATGTTTTCCTATTAATCTCTAGCCTCTGGTGCCTTAGTATATAGATAGAAAATAGTAGTTCTCATTTAAATGACACAATTTAATAAATATTCCTATTAAATATAATTATTCAAACTTATTTATAGCCATTGTCTCATTAGGTTCAACATATCAAGTGAGAATAATGACTTTGGTTTCAACAGTATTAAAACAAGAAATGTCACAAACATGTGACGAATGCCCCCAAAGGAATTGGTCTAGCATAAGACACATTTTAGGAAAGATAGCTGTAATATAGCATGAAAAACCTAGAAATGAGGCCAGAAGTCAATGTCAAAGTGTCTCAAAATGGTATGCACTACTCCGCCATCCCAAGAGGAATCACCACCCCAAATTTGGGATTCCTACATCAAATAATATAGCAGATATGCTCTGGACACAATAAGTCTTGAAAACTAGGTCAGAGGTCAAGGTCACAGTGACCCAAAAATAGTTTGTGACACTCAGGCATCCTAAGATGCATTTACATACCAAATTTGGAATTTAGCCTATTTCAAAGAATATAGGAGATATGCACCAGTTTCTAGAAACTAGGTCTGAGGTCAAGTTCAACGTCACAGTGACTTAATTATGAAAAGCGACACTTCCTCATCCCAAGATGCAATCCACACACCAAATTTGAGATTCCTACCTCAAATAATATAAGAGATATGCTCTGGACATGATTATTCTAAAACTAGGTCAGAGGTCAAGGTCAAAGTGACCCAAAAATGGTACATGACACTCCGCTATCCCAAGATGCATCTACACACCAAATTTGGAATTCCTTACTCAAAAAATATAAAAGATATGCTCGGGACACAATAATTCTTAAAACTAGGTCACAGGTCAGGGTCAAATTGACCTAAAAATTGTATGTGACACCCCGTCATCCCAAGATGTATTTACACACCAAAGTTGGAATTCCTATCTCAAAGAATATAGGAGATATACACCAGACTCAATACAGTTTCTAGAAACTAGGTCAGAGGTGAAGATCAAGATCACAGTGACCAAATTTTGATATGCGACACTTCGTCAGTCCAAGATGCATCCACACACCAAATTTGAGATTCCTACCTCAAATAATATAAGATATATGCTAAGGACACGATTCTTTTAAAAACTAGGGCAGAGGTCAAGTTCAAGGTCACAGTGACCCAATTATGGTACGCGACACTTCGTTATCCCAAGATGCATCCACAAACCAAATTTGAAATTTCCAGCTCAAATAATATAAGAGATATACTCCAGACACGATTTTTCTAAAAACTAGGTCAGAGGTCAAGGTCACAGTGACCCGAAAATGGTATGCGCCACTCCGCCATCCCAAGATGTATCCACACACCAAATTTGGAATTCCTACCTCAAAGAAAATAGGAGATATGCACCAGACTCAATGCAGTTTCTAGAAACTAGGTCAGAGGTCATGTAGAAAGTCACAGTGACCCAATTATGGTACGCAACACTTCGTCAGTCCAAGATGCATCCACACACCAAATTTGAGATTCCTACCTCAAATAATATGAGATATGCTCCGAACATGATTTTTCTAAAACTAGGTCAGAGGTCAAGGTCACAGTGACCCAAAAATGATACCCGACACTCCGCTATCCCAAGATGCATCCACACACCAAATTTGGAATTCCTCACTCAAAGAATATAAGAGATATGCTCGGGACACAATAATTCTTAAAACTAGGTCAGAGGTCAAGGTCACATTGACTTAAAAATGGTATGTGACACCCCGTCATCCCAAGATGTATTTACACACCAAGTTGGAATTCCTTCTCTCAAAGAATATAGGAGATATGCAAAAGACTCAATGCAGTTTCTAGAAACTAGGTCAGAGGTCAAGTTCAAGATCACAGTGACCCAATTATGGTATGCGACACTTCGTCATCCCAAGATGCATCCACACACCAAATTTGAGATTCCTACCTCAAATAATATTAGAGATATGCTATGGACACGATTCTTCTAAAAACTAGGTCAGAGGTCAAGTTCAAGGTCACAGTCACCCAATTATGGTACTGACACTTTGTCATCCCAAGATGCATCCACACATCAAATTTGAAATTCCTACCTCAAATAATATAAGAGATATGCTCCGGACACGATTTTTCTAAAAACTAGGTCAGAGGTCAAGGTCACAGTGACCCGAAAATGGTATGCGACACTCCGCCATCCCAAGATGTATCCACACACCAAATTTGGAATTCCCACCTCAAAGAATAAAGGAGATATGTACCAGACTCAATGCAGTTTTTAGAAACTAGGTCAGAGGTCAAGTTCAAGGTCACAGTGACCCAATAATGATACGCGACACTTCGTCATCCCAAGATGCATCCACACACCAAATTTGAGATTCCTACCTCAAATAATATGAGATATGCTCCGGACACGATTATTCTAAAAACTAGGTCAGAGGTTAAGGTCAAGGTCACAGTGACCCGAAAATGATACGCGACACTCCGCCATCCCAAGATGCATCCACACACCAAGTTTGTTATTCCTACCTCAAAGAATATAGGAGATATGGACCGGACACGAAAGCGGGACGGACGGACGGACAGTGCGATTACTATATGCCTCCCAAAGTTCCTTTGGGGGCATAAAAAATCCCATTTAAATACATTAGGAAGCAAATTTGACCTTGACGTTAAGAAGGTCAAGGTCAACTTAAAATCATCATTTGGACAAATTTGGTAGCCCCCATATCCCCAATGCTACATACCAAGTCCCAATATCACAGACCTTCTGGTCTGGAGATTTTAAAAGGTTTTTTTTTCCATATATTGGGAGTGGCGGTCATCTTGGTCATGTGACCAAAATATTTTGCATAAGGAGTCTTCACATGAAAGGGGTACGTGCATTAAGGGGCTATTTTGGCCCCCTCTAGAGCCAAAAACTGAAAGTTGCCTTTCACCAATTTCATCTTATTGGTTTATTAGAAGAATAGCCCAAGTGTAAAATTCTGGCATTTATTTTCCTTTTTCTGGTTGCAATGGTAACCAAAATGGCCGACAAAATAGGCTGCAAATAGAGAAATCGCCATTTTAGGCAAAAATTTGAGGCTTTTGGAGACCGTTTTTTTTAAGAATTAGATATCAGCACAAGCAAATACCAAAAAAAAAAACATTTTCATATATGTATTGTGTGCCGTGATAAATCTCATCACCTGTTAAAATATTTTTGTTGGCATTTGCTTGTGCTCTATATTAATTCCTCCATTACATGTCTCAAATTTGCTCCAAAATGGTCATTATTCTATTTTCAGCCTATTTTGACAGCCATTTTCGTTACCATAGCAACCGTAAAAGTCGATTCAATACCACAACTTTACACTTCGGCTATTGTTCTACTTAACTAATAAGAACTTGTGAAGAGCAACTTTTATTTTTGACCGCATAGGGGGGCTAAAATAGCCTCTTAATGCTATACCCCTTTGAGTTCAATTGAGCCAATGGTATGTGAGAAAACTATGTTTTAATATATTGATAGGACTCCAATATGAACGACCTAAGCTGAAAGGTCAAATGTCAACCTTGACCTTTGGAACTTATTTATAGCCATTGTCTGGTTAAACGTATCAAGTGAGAATAATGACTAAGGATTCCACAGTTTTTTTAAAAAAATCAACTTTTCAGAAATTTTCCCATTTTAATGCATTAGGAAACAAATTTGACCTTGACGTTAAGTAGGTCATTGTCAACCTAGGATTATCATTTGAACTAATTTTGTAGGCCCCACAAACCCAATGCTACATACCAAGTGCCAAGGTCATCGGCCTTCTGGTTCTGGAGAAGAAGCATTTTAAAGGGTTTAACCATATATGGGCGTTGCGGCCATCTTGGTAATGTGACCGGGACAATTTGCCTGCGTCCTAAGGAGTCTCCATATAAAAATTTAATTTAATTGGATAGTGGTTTCAGAGGAGCAGTTTGAAAATGTGGACGGGCGGACGCTGGAGTGACTGCTATACTATCAGCTCACCCATAAGCCTTCGGCTCAGGTGAGCTAAAAATGTTGGACATCTTGGATGCCATGGTGGATATCTCGGTTTTCGTAAACAGTACTTCCCAACGATTGTTTAATACGCTAAATTTGGTGCTTGCATCAGTAAATTGAAGATTTTTTTTTGTTAATTACTTCTTTTAAGTCATTCAAGGGAGATAACTCCAATATAAAGCAATGAGAGAAGTAACCATTCTTGCATGCGACATGATGTCTTGATCTGATATATACACCTAACTTATATCACCAAAATTTCAAAGGGGATAGAAGCTATGGACTTCCAAAACTTTTCCAGAGAAATTAATAAACAGGAAGCATGGGAGATAAACTTTTTTTGTGTAGAAAAAGACAATATTAATCAATATCGCAATCAATAACGGACTACCGATACCCTAGATGTAGTATCTTTTTATTCTCTTAATTTTTAGAATATTAGCATACGAAAGAAAATATTGCCACAATATTGACGACTGGACACAGGCTACTCAAAGGGAGCGTTTAAAATGCATTCAAGGGAGATCACAGAAAACCAAAGCAAGAGAGGAACCATTCTTATATTTGCCTTCCAAGTATAATCAAAATATCTTGGTCTAGAAGTTATGAGATGAACCAGCTTCTTCTACATTCAGATGGACGGACGTCAGGCTAATCACTTTATCTCCCGATCCTTATTGGGTCGGGGGATTATTTTGCTATTGAAGTTCAACTAATGACAATACTGCCAGATTTCGGCGGCTTCAAATGAGGCTAGCTGCAATAGTCCACACTCCTGGCGGCCAAGTTAATTTTTGAAGAATCAATTCTTTCTAGCTGATGGTCTCCTAGGCAACCCTCCTTTGAAGTTTGCTTAAAATTGGCCCAGTGGTATAGTAGTAGTTGTCATTTGAAGCAAACAGTTGACGACGCATGCACGACTAGAGATCCAAATAGCCCATTTCATGCTCAAATGAACTAAACACAAAGCCCAACCACATGCAGCAATCTTTTTGATGGGAATAATTTGAACCAACATAGTTAACTCTTTGTCCCATTGTAAATTTGTCATGCTTTTTTGGGCATCTGGTGAATTTTTTTAACTTTAACTTTTTCAAAATTCTTTCAGGAATACCATCTGAGTGTCAAACAGATTGGATCCAGATCAGGCCGTACGTTTGTCGGACCTGATCTGCATCTTATTTGTTTGGAAAGGACCATGTTATAAGCAGACGACACCAGTAGACAAAGTGGCACACGGACCGACGAACGGACGCAGGCTCCAGTCCCATCTAATAAGCTCATCCCGAGCCGTCGGCTCTTGTGAGCTAAAAAATCAAATGTATACAGGTAAGTTTACTTCTTTATAATTTTACTTCAAGTGAACAAGGAAAATTTTGGTTATTATATTCCTCCTTCTTCTGATAATTAAGAAGGGTTAGTTTCGGTTTCAGCTTAAAGCAACATGTGCAGTATGTGCAAGCAATACTGAGAAACCGCTTATTCAAGCTTGCCCAGTAAAAAGGTGGTTAAATGAACTGGGGGTCTAGACATGGCCATAGCTGTTGACTGGGATGTAAAACCTAAAATCAAACCAAATCATGTGAAGTCTAGTGAAAATCTACCCACCATTTAGTCTGAATTTAAGCAAAAGTTTACTGATAACTGACTAGCGACGCCAACTATCCTACGAGTACAAAGGCTCACCTTGATCACGCTTTACTCAGATTATCTAAAATTGGGTGAACACAAGCCTATTCAGGACTTTAGTTAAGAGTGTGTAACGAAAGATTAACTTTCTTTCTTCTCAACCAAAACACATGTTGTAGGTACTCAAAAGAACTGTCTCAATGAGACGGCTCTTTTGAGCACCCAAAACATATGATAAAATTAATGAGTTAGAAAATATTTACACTTTTACGCTGACATTTTTTGTTTATCTAAACCTATTTTATTGTTCTTTGTCAGTCGTTATCTACTTCTGTAGTGGAGCATATTGTGACTATGAAATCTACTCCACAAAACAGTAAAGGGTCAAATACTTCATTTCCCATACATATTGCATTAAAATCGTTACGTGGTTGTTCTAGGAAAAGAGTTTATTCGAAAATAACTCAGATAGAAGTATTGACAAAAGATGAATAAATGGGTGAAAGTTCAAATTTTCAAAAATCCTGAACTTTCGAAGCTCCGATCTTAAACTTGCAGTATTTCCACTAAATATTCACAATTTGAAGTTTATATGGTCAAATGTCTTTTTAAAGACCCAATATAAATCATAGAACCTATTATAATCTCCCTAATTCAGCATTTTGAGGCTGACTTTCTATGGAAAGTCAGCCTTAAAATCCTGAATTCAGGAAAAATCTTGAAAACTTTCACCCATGTGAATAGCAATAATTACCAATACTTATTATTTTTCTATAAACAGTATGAAAAGAAAAAAAACTATTTCCAAAAATCATACATTTTGCCCCAAACTTACACTTTTAAAACTTTTACATTTTTCTTAAAAAATCTGATTTTTTAATTCATTTATTGTAAATGATTTTTTTGACACACACCATTTAATAGGAAAACCATCGGGTATTCAAAGTTAGCTCTAAAAAGGTAGTGTCTTTTTAGAGTAAAAATGGGTTTGTTGCTTCAAAGTGCTTAAAATCTTAAACAAAATGTCCGTTTTTTATTCATAATAATTATCAAATGTATTGCCCATATAATCCCTTTAATCTATCAAAATCAATAACTGAATTTTTGGGTGAAAAACATCTTTTTTTGACAAATTTTAAATGACAAATTTTTAAAAATATATTTTATAAGTAATTTTCTTCATCCCAAGTAATTTAACATGTTCACAAACCCTGTTTTTAAAAATCTTTATTTGATTTATTTATGCGGCAGTTTGAAATCTAGTTCAGTAGAAATCATATACATACATGTATACCTGACCCTTTAATTTTTTTGGTGAGTGTGTTTTGTTGACATTGGTGTGTTGGAAGATGGCGGGCAAGCAAATAATCTAAGCTCACCTTATGAGCTTTCTAAACTTGAATATAAAAACCATAACAAAATGAAAAGCATATTTTAATAACTCTATCTGCAAAATGGAATTACATTCCTACCTATCAAACAGCAGATAACATGTGAACATCCATCATTTTTTAAAACTCTTTCTCTCCACTTGTTGGGTGCAGACAGCAATTTCAATTTATGAAATGGACCTTGGGAAAACCTGCCTGTGGGTTTTGTGCCCAGGCTATAAGGTTATAAAAACTTTTTTCATGCTCTTCTTGACTGAGCATAAAATATCAAATGCTCATAAAAACTCAAATGCTGAAAAATAAAGATTAAGCTTGCTTTCAAACACTCAGATTTTAAATTTTCATCATGCTAATAAATGTTAAAATGCCAACAATTGGCATTTTAACATTTATGAGCATGGTTAATTGCAAGCCCAGTTGAGTTGAGCATGGAAAAAGTTAATAGCCTGAGGGCCAGGTCTAACACCCTTCTGCTTAGCTACAGACACTTACTAGGTTATTGAACATAGAGGATCTTACATGTGTGCTCCTGTTTTATTGAATTTATTAATTCATGGTTAGAATACACTTTGCAGAGCATTTTAACACTTTTTTTAGCTTTTTGCAACAAGTTTAATGAATTCAATATACAACTGGAGGACACCAATTATTAGATTCTCTTTATCATACATACGAATCCTAAATTTCAGCATGTTCAGAGATGGAAATGCACTGCAATCTGATAATAGATCCCACAAAAAATATACACGTATATGGTCACCCATGCCTCTACTCTGGAAAAGAGTGGGAAATCAGCTATTAATTTTCTTATTTCTCAACCAAAACTTGTTTTGGGTGCTCAAAAGAACTGTCTCATTGAGACAGTTCTTTTGAGCACCATAAATTAATGTTAACACTGATGGGTAAGAAAATATACACAATTTTACATTCACAAATTTTGTTTATCTACCTGATGATGATTCATTTTATATCTGAGCCAGTTCATAAGAGTTTGATACTTATCACATAAGCATAAACAAGCAGCAAAGGCAATGACAAACCAGCACACACATGCAGTCTCCTAAACTTTTCCTGCTCATTCACACAAGTTCGGAACGTAGATTTAGACTCAGGTCAAAATATAGACCTCTAGCCCCACTAGATTATCTGTGCACACATATTTACAGTATGACTTTACACACATGTGATCAGTACCAAAGGCTAATGATCGAAAAACAATTTCAGGTCTCAAAATAAGGGCCTTACTGCCATAGGTCCACTTAAGGCCTTAATTAAAAATAAGTGTTTGTGCTTTACCTACCCAACATTTTAGTCTTGGGTAGGTAGTTAGGGAAATTTTTATAGTATATTTTGCTTTTTGTATAAAGTGGACAATGGACATTTAACTTAAAACTTTTTTAAAGACTTTATCATATGACGTCGCGTCTGGGAGTGAAATAACGCCATGCAATAAAATCTATAAACCACTAGTGGTTTATAGATTTACGGGAAACGTTATGACGTCCATAACAACGTTGCGTACATAATGACAAAATTATAACGTTTTACGCCAGAAATGAGATTTCAAAGTATTTGTCATATGATAAATAGAATCTAACATTCGTGCTCTTGTATTATTGAATTTATTAAACTCGTTGCAAAAAAGAGATAAAATGCTCGGCAAGCCTCGCATTTTATCTCTTTTCTCAAACTTGTTTAATAAATTCAATAAAACATAAGCACTCATGTAAGATCCTCTATTTAGCCTACTTGCATAGTCTTTTATTTTGAATGATTGGTTATTGCATTCAATAGACCTCCTGGTAGAACAGGAGCAATGTACTTGCAGGCCCATTGAACTACCAGGGTTCATACAGGCAAGTTTGAGTAAAATTCAAGGACTTTTCAAGCACTTCTAAAGACTATCCTACAGTTTTCCAGGACTGAAAGTTTAGGAAAAATCCTGATTTAAGTGTTAAAATTCTACTTCAGAAATGCTAGACTGAGACAATGGAGACATTAGTACTGGAAACTTAATGTGCGTACAGGAATTCAGTGAACAACGCTTTTTTGCGTTTATTTCGTTATGTGCGGACTGATCGCACAATGACCATCAAAATTTAATGCATCTATACACCGCCTAATTGGTGATATTTTTTTCGTTACAAAATGTATTGTCAAATGGGCTGTGATATGATGGAATTTGTTCACATTTGAGCGTCTGTATTTTTTAATTTACCCTAAATGCACCTTTGTACGGATCACTGCCTTTAGTTTACTATCGATCAATAATTATACAGTTTTATAAGACGAAGTAACGTGTCTTATCATATTAAAATAGTTGCATCAAATGCGATTTATGGCAATAGTTTGGGCTCACAGAATTTTGGCATACGAGAAAATATTGAGGCCTTCATCCCAGTGGGTACCCGTCCACTTGTTCCTATAAAATGAATCTCTATATTCCCCTGTTCCTCAATTTAAACTTTTGATATTCTGTGTTCCCTTCTTATCTGATCATCAGATTTTAAACATTCTCCAACTTGATTTAGTAAATAAATTGAAATTTTTATTTGTTTATTCCAAATACTGATTTGTTCACACCAGACAATGCAAAATATGCATGCCAAAACGTAATTCTGGGCAATTATAAATGATAAGAGAAAATAATCACAGGGCTCACCCGTTAGGTGTGATTCAAGTGAAAAAGGACTTATCCAATAAAAATAATGCTGAGGTCGGAAGGAGAGACTAGTTTTTGTGTTGGGGTTCATATAGTTTTGGGGGTGGCTAAGAACTAAATTTTCATGCAAAGTGCATTATAGGTTACAAATAATGCACCAGTCATTAGTAACCACTGCTTCACCCCAGCCCCTGAGCAGGACGGGGATATCCATTGCCTGGTAAATGTGTTGTGTTTTTACTTTTACATTGCCTCATCAATGCAGAGGAAATGTAGGGGTTTGATAGACCTAGACAAACATGACAGTGCAGTATAATAACAGACTGCGGGGGAGAACTGCCACGGTTTTGCCAGCTAGCTGTCCCCACAGTGTGGTGGTTACTATGGAGAACTGCAGACACAAAGTCACTGTCCTCGACATTCCTTTGGGCTGGTGCGTGGTCACAAATGACTAGTGCATAAAGGCGAAAAAAATATGCGCACCAGCCATTTGTAACCACTCCTCAGCCGGGTAAATACGCTGTTAGTACAGGGTCATACAACGGACCCGCAGCCAGGAAATCAAAGTCCCCGCCGTTCCCTTGCTCTGTGGGCTGTAGTTACGAATGACTTGTGTATAAGACGATGCAGAGCACAATCACAATGATCAAATAATTCGACTCCCGTTAATATATCCGATGAACAGCCTCCTCATTATTTTTTTTAATATTATTATCTGTTGCACTTGTAATATGTGTCCTAGAGTTTTCGAGCAAGCAACACAGGCCACGACGCGAGAAAACCTGTCTTCTGGGTTTCCAACAAAGTGAGTTTTAAACCAGTCTCTTCGGCTAAACAGGCTAGCTAGAAATTGAAATTTCCTTCGTAGCAAGTGTAGATATGATTCATCTAAAAAAAAGACAACAAAGTTGCTGATGAGACTGCGTGGATGCGCAGGCTGGTCTGTACCTTTATTGTTACAAATCACCGAAGACAGGTTTTCGCAGTCGCGGTCCAATTGCTATCCATGAACGCTTAGAAAACATGGGAAATATAACTCAGACATAATTGTAAATTGCGCAGTCTCTTCAAAGCATTTTCAGTGTGTATGTAGACACACCAAGAGTTATCCTGTTGGTGTCTGTTTTCTGTATAATACAACCTGATATACGAAAGTAAACATGGTATTCATTGAACTGTATAAACCACGTGTTACCCATATCAAATACATTGAGGGAAAATAAGGAATTTTCTAAATCGAAAACGACTAAGTTATTTTATTTTACAAGAGATTCCAGACTTATTTCCCTATCATAAATATTCAAATATGCAATTGCATATTAGGCGGTGTTTTATTATATGTATATGCAAAATTTTAGCCCCAAATTTTATCATTAAAGACATTTTATAAAAGAAAAACGTTGTTCACTGAATTTCTGTACGGACTATAGTATAAAATTGTTGTGCCTTTATTTGATGCAGCATTTGCTGCACCAAATAAAAGCACAACAATTTTATACTGATTTAGGTCTCTATCATCAGTGCTAAGTCTTACAGAAAATAGTATAATTTAAGGACTTTTCAAGGCTTTTGAGTGATTTTCCAGTACTTTTCAAGGCAGATTTAATTTTCAACTTTTCAAGAAAGTCCTCTAAATTCAAGTACTTTTCAAGCCTGTGCGAACCCTGACTACCCAACTTCTTTGATAAAAACCCGAAACTAACTGAATTTTCGGCTGCAAACAGTAAAATAATTTTCCTCATGAGAATGCAATATATGGGGGGTAAACAGTGGATAGGTAGGTAAAGGACAAACAATCAAAATTTTATTTTCAGCCTAAGCTAACATTATTTGCATAAAGTTCTTATCATATTCTTTTCTATCATGTTAATCATATGTTTTGTGTGCTCAAAAGAACCATCTCATTTAGACAGTGCTTATGAATACCCACAACATATGTTATGCACCAGTCATTTGTATCCACTGCTCCCCCACCTAGGTGGATGGGCGGGAATAGTGACTTTTCACTTTTCTGAGCCATGGTATAAGCCCCGCTCTGTGGGGACAAGCTGATAGTAACAACCCTACTCTTAGCCCCACCCTACACTACAATTAATCTCACCAGGGTAAGTGTCCCAATGTTATAACCCCCGCACTTCCTCTGCACTGGGGGGACAATAAAAAAAATACTTGACTGCACCATAGCCCGGCTATTCCACCGCTTTCCCTGTAGATGGGGGGCCGTGGATACAAATGATTGGTGCATTATGGTTGAGAAAAAAGAAAATATATCATTATCTCCTCTTATCTGATGTACTAATCACCATTGATAACTAAACTACATGTACCCAATCCAAAGACAATTGGTCAAATACAACACTTCATCGAATGAGAAAATTGGTCAAATACTCCTTTTAAAGTTTGCTCCATTTGGTTGAAATTTTATTTTGCAATATTTTGCAATGTGTAGCATACCAGGGTAAAATTCACTGTTAATTGACTTGCATCAAAATATTCTGCTTATGCTTTAAAGCCTAATGTTTTTTTTCTGATATCATGACAGTAAGTGCTTATTATGTAGGTATGATTTCTACACAAGCATAAGAGAATGAAATAGTATACATTGGCATACATAAGCCAATTAATAAGTGTATTGGAAGTAGAACAACAGCATGGGTGAAAGTAAATAATTTCCAAAATCATGACCTTGCAAATAAACTTGTACTATGCATAAAACAAAAATAACAATTTTGCTTTTAAATGGCCAATTGCCTTAGATAATCTGAAAACAAATCACAGAAGCTATAATAAACTGCTTGTAAAATTCAGTATTTTGAGGCTGACTTTCTGTGGAAAGTCAGCCTCAAAAACATGAATTCAGGAATAATCCTGAAAAGGTTCACCCATGCAACAGATAAAATAAGGGTCACAGCCTCCTAGTGTCAAGATGCACCTCAATGATTATTTATATTCTCATAAAAGCACTGTGAAGAGGAAACTTAAACATGACAGTAAACCATGATATCAAATCTGATTATTATACTTGTGGTTGATTTTATGTTTTCTTTTGACAAAAATTCCATTAAATTTGCATTCAACCAATTGTATTTCAATGAAATGTGTTCCACCATGGATGCTGCTTTAGGACTTGTCCTTCAGGGTTTCCGACTAAGTAAGACTCAAACCAGTCTGCTCAGCTACAGAGAGTGGCCGGATAATGGAAACTTTGTAGGATTCTAGTTAACCTATTATATTTTCCAGAGAGTGAATAACAAAGATGCTGACCAATCGGGAAAGTCTGTCACACTTCAAGAATCGAATCACGCCTAAGGTGTATGTACATGTAAGGAGCATTATGCGTAGTACTACGTACCAAAAAGCTCCATTTTGTTAGCCGGAACTGGCGTATGGAAAATTAGTTCTGTAGCATGTAGGTTCAGCTCTATTAAAATTGATTATTCTGATTATCCGAAAAGTTTAATCAGCAGAATAAATGAGGTTAATGTATTTTTCAATAAAATATCGCTTTAGAGATATTTTATTGAAAAAATATATACTTCATTTATAACTGTTTGTTTTGCTGCAACCACACTTGTTATTGTGTATACATGGTTTCTGTGACGTCAGCACCACTTAATATAATGTCAGCCTCACGTTATCAAAGTAGATCCTCGATGTACATCCTTGGCCTGATTCCACAGAATTTTGCAGATTTTGCAGAGGCAGTTCCGATTGAGATGCTGACCTGATGCACGGATGCCCAGACTGGTCTGCGCTTTTGGTGTTGGCATCCAACAAAGTCAGTCGAGGCCCATTTGTCTAAGTGTTGTATTTGACAAAATGTCATGGAAGCAATCAGTATCTGTGGAGTTGTTGATGACGTTTGCAACCATCTTGCTGACTCAGTCATTTCCTCAACACTGTGCAAATGCCAAGTACAGAACAGTCCCTTTGGTCCAAAGGAATGGACTCTGTTATGAATGAATTTTGTTATAAAGGGACAATTTTACAAAGTAATTATAAGAAATAATAATTCCTTTGTAAAATTCCATGCTTAACAAAATTTGGGAACCAAAACATGGCCATATTATATTAAAATTGGTGTTGTTATAACGAGGTGTGCTATAAAGTGACTACACTGTCAAAACACTGTGCCCCTGTAATTATCATATGTACCCAACACATTCAATGGATCTCTTTTACATGTAGCTAACAAAAACATACAAAGATAAGAAAAAAGTCAATAATCTACTCTCAATAATTCACTGTTTTCTAACAGTATTTAAGCATGCATATCACTTGGAAAAGAAATACAATAATTGTTTCATAATCACACTTTTAAACAAGAACTGCCACAATCCATGAAATGACTGAATTCAACATGCACACCTTTGAGCCAGCACAAGATTTTGGTAATTAAGGCATATGTTCAAAAGCCTCACATAACTCTTTCCAAGAAAGTGGCAACTTTTGTCATCTGCTGATAGCATTTGCAAACAGCTTGAATCCAGATCAGGCCCAAATAAATGTTGGTCTTGATCTGGATCCAAACTGTTTGTGACCCTAATGGAATTTCCGAAAGAAATTTTTGGAAACATTAATTTTAAAAAAAATGCAGGCGACAGAAAATGCACGCAAAATTACCCAGCATGCACAGTTAAAAATCAATAATGTCAAATCCAGTTAGGCTAGAGGTCCAACTTTTGGTCAAAGTCTTCATCTACACCCATATTTTATGCATGCGAGCAGCAAAGGGTCTGTTGAGTCAAGGCATTTGCCCTTCTCTACTTGCCAATGTGATTACCAAAATCTTGTGTGTTATTTCATTTAACTAATATCAATAATTGAGCCGTGACATGTGATTTTCAACAATGTGGCATTTTGACAAGTGTAGACTCAAGGGAGCCTGTGCAGCCTCCTTTTGAGCGTCAAAAATCCAAATTATGTTCGGTCAGTAGCTTAACAGTTTTAGAATATTTAAGCGACTAGCAAAGGCTTTGATCAGACCTTGCGTATGGGCAGGCTGGTATGAGGCTTTGCTGGTCGCACATACCACATTGTTGGAAATCTCATGTCTCGGCTCAATTTCTCTCATCATTGCCCCTTTATGCTGTTGATCGTGAATATATCCTCTATTGCTTTGTATCTGCAAGATTACCAAATTACTACTAAAGACCTTAGTGGGTATATGTAAAATCTATCAATGTAAATGTTGAAAAACATCATGGAGGCCACTCTAGTAAATTGGACTCAGGTGAACAATGGTTGCTCTTTCGACTGCTTGTTTGCAATTGATTTGCAAACTGCATGGAAAACAGTGTGGATCCTGATCAGCTGGCTTCTCAGAAGCCAACTGATCAGGATCTAAACTGTTTTCAAAACAGGTCCTGGGGATATACTCATGTTCAGCACATGGAATAGGTTAAGACCACTTAAATGGTTGATTTCATAATTGTTCTGTCAAACTCAAGCCTTTTGACAAAGAACAGCAAAAAGGCAATATTTTATGCCTAAATCTGTGGAGAGTCAGTCCCAAAATCCTGAATTGATGCACCATCATGAAAAAGTCCATCCATCCAAGTGCTTCAGTTGACTGCCTTTTTCTTCGTTCCAAAGGACTTATCTTGTCTGAAGTTTCGGCAGGCCTTCAAATGTTCTAGTCTCAAGCTTTTACAAGGTGTCTCTGCTAGGCTTCAATTAGATAACATTGAGGTTTACAAAATGTTAAGAAATGTAGGTCCTGTTGAAGAAATTGTAATTATTTTCTTACCTTTCAACCTAAACATAGGTTTTGGGTACTCAAAGAACCATCTCATTTAGACAGTTCTTTTGAGTACCCACAACATATACTTTCGCTGAGAGATAAGAAAAATAATTACATAAACTGGTTTATGTTTTTGTGGAGAAAAGCAGTTATCTAGACACTATTCTTTCATATGTCCAGATAAATATTTTTTAATGATAAATTGTAATTTTTTCTTACCAATCAGTTTATTATGTGTTTTTGGTGCTCAAAAGAGCCGTCTCGTTGAGACGCTGCAAAGACGGTACTTTTTAGTACCCACAACATATTGTTTGATTGAGATATAAGAAAAATAACTTTGGTTTACTTTCGCATACAGTGAATTTAACCAAATGAAATGCCACACAGTGCAGTATTTCATCATGGTCTACAATGATTGCTAGGTTAAAACACAACCTTCAGAGACAGAAATATCATAATTTAGAAATTCCAACCAGTAACTCCTTAAAATATATAATAGACAATTATCCCATACATGCAGTTTTTGTATTAACTGGTATTGGAAAATCCATCAATCCACTGTGCTGAAGAAGGGTTGATTCAAAGGATTAATACGATTAACTGCATATACTGTGTTGTATGAACCCTAAAATCCAAAACTCTATGTTAAGCCAAATTGCAGTCAGAAAGTCCAAAACTCTAAGGAGTTTTCATAGGTTTAGATAAACTGAATTTTTAAGCGTAAAATTGTAAATATTTCCTTACCCATCAGTTTTAACATATGTTTTGGGTATTCAAAAGAACCGTCTCATTGAGATGGTTCTTTTGAGTACCCACAACATATGTTTTGGTCTAGAAATTTGAAAATTAAATTTTTGGTACACACTCCTAACTAAAGGCCTGGTTTTTGGACTTTTGGGTGAATAGGGTCCTGTGTTAAACATAAACAGACCCAAAAATTGGAATATACAATTTATAGTCAACCTAAGTTAATCTGGGACAAATCTCATTGTAAAAACCCCAATATTATCAAACTGATATAATGCCTAAGCTGTGATGACAGGCCATCCTCTGTTGTGGCTATGTTTACAGGCCTTCCTCCAGGAAACCTAGGGTGACACTCCTGGAAAACCATGTCAATCACAAGATGAAGCTTTTAACATATTATAAACAACAATCCAATAGTTTGTGCTATGATTCTTTAGAAGTCTCTGGAGTCTCCAGACCGTCATCAAACTCTTCATATTTTTCTTGTCTGATAGCATACATTGTGTACAAATCTGAATATTGGGTTAAGGAAATTCAATCCACAACATATGGGCCTCAACATGAGAAAACCAGTCTTCTGGGGTTCGCGTACAATACAGGGAGAAAACAGCCTGCCTATCCGTGCAGTCTGATCAGCGTCTTTGTTATTAGGTAAATGGAAAGTAAGTTACATATCTAGGCTTGCTATGAGCAAATTTTCAATTTTCAAGAACATTTTTGCAATAATGTTGAAATTCAAAGTAATAATACAACCCGGATGAGACGCAGCATTTTTGTTCAAAATCTTTTCTATAATAAATTAGAAGAAACAATTTATGGCTATTAATCTATCAAGACTTAGCATATGCTCAGACTCATTTGAAATTGTGTTGTTGCCTGAGCGATGATGTTTACTATGAAAATCAGAGGTGGCTTCAGGGACAGGCTGACGTAAACAATAGTTCGAGCCACAACAAGCTGATAGTAGGGGAGCCAGAGATTCAAAAATTGGAAAAAAGTGGCCGGAAAGTAGCAGAATTTTAGACTATATCGTCAGTTAGTATGTTGTTTCAGAAGTGTGAAAACAGATATTGCACAAATTTTAAGTCTTGCAAAAGATGTTAATTTATGGGGTAACCATAGCTACCCTCATGCAGGTTTCATGTAATAGGCTATGCGCTACATTACTGAGAAGAAAAGTCATTTAGACCAGATAGGTCACATTTCCTACTGTCTGCATATTGCTTTACAGTTGCTGAATTAAAAGCACCAAACTGACAATAAGTTCAAATGACTTACGCTTACGTAATTGTTATATACGTTACTTACATTCAAATATATTACAATTATTTACTTGGCCATGGGCTGCCAAAAGACTTGTGGAGGGAGATTTTTGTACATTAAGATTTTCTTAGCTACTTCATGTATTATAAAATGTCTGTAAGCTTTTGATGAACAAGTACATTTACCATGCAATAGCCAAGTCTAATACGTTACCATTAGATTATAAGGAAATTCCTAGTATAATGTTATTATCATTTGCATTGTTTTCTTACATATCGTTATGATTGATATTTTAATTAGATGCAACTTAATAGCAGAATAATAATATTAGTTTAGGCACCTTGAAGTTCTGTTATATACGTTACGTTCTTTTAAAACGACATTTTTTGTGCAATGTTATGTGTATATGCGTTCAAACAGCTAGTAGGTGAAAATGAAATTGACTACCATCTTAGTGCTAAAAATTAGATTGGAAATATTGTATTTTTAAAAATTTAATATCAATGAGATGCAACATCAACAAAATCATATTTGGTTTAAAGGGAAAACTTGAAAATAAAGCACAGAAATGCAATTAAGTATATGTTTTAGGAATCATGTAAATATGATATTGATACATATTTATTATTCATAACTAAATTGTTTCAAAAAGTTGATGATTCTTTAAAATATGTGCCACTACCATGTAATTGCTTCTTTTATGCATTAAATGACAAATACAAGACATTTTCTTTTACCGTCAACAGCTCAATGAATAAATTAAAAGCACGCAGTAACATAGTCAGATCCATCACACATTGTAAAAGCCATCAAATATATGCATTTATAAACAGTTATTCGTTACAGCAGCCATATTTAAAACAATAAGGCACAAAATATACCTAAAAACTCTAAAACATGTAAGATATTCCAAACAGAAGTCCAAATCAAGAGGTGAAACATTAAAGATACCTTCATTGGTGTCATATGCAACAAAACTGAAGTTTGTGGAAATCGTGGTGATTTTTTCTCTGATTTAGCACCCAGCTAAGCTATCCTTGGGGTTAAACTATTTTAGTATCTACAGCGTGTCCGCTTTGGAAAAAGAGTATTATTTATGTTGGTAACGTATATAACAAAACTATAAAGATCATTACTTTAATAAATGTGTTGCCTGGTTCTACACGTTTGTGAAGCAATGAATAGGACAGCATTTATTCTAAATTACCATTTTAATACTTTTGAAACAGACTCATGTCTGTTAATAAATTGGAAAAGCTCCCCTGCATTGTTAGTAAACAACTTTCTAGAATAGGACTTGATTGATCATATATTCCAGAATGTTTGCAGGCGTTTGCTTTTAGTTATATAGCTTATCAGCATACGTGATAGAATCTGCTTGAATGTTTGTTTTATTCAGCAGGACACTATTTATTTTTTACACTCACAATAAGTAATCATAACAACTGTCATTCAGTCCTTAAAACTAACTAATTAATACCCATAAAACATTTACCAACTTGTCAAACAATGCTATATTTATGGTATATTGATAATTCATGTAATAGAAACAAAATCCATACTTATGCTACTTTCATAGAATACTTTCAGATAGTATACTCAACAAATGCTATACTGTATCATACTTACATATAGTGCAATTGACAATAGAGATAATATAATCACTATCTGAGATGTATCATGATACTTTTACAAATCGAAAGAAATACAATTTCTTATGCAGACGATTGATAAAAAGAGCGACAGACAAATTAAACATGCATACGTACTATTTGTTAAGTTTATGCATACTTTCTTAGCATAACATGTTAAACTATTATTTGTGTAAGTACAGTCAAAGTAAGTAAGGTTGCAAAGATCAGGAATCGATACAATCAAGTACCACACCTGACCCAGGATACCAATGGGAAAGTGACAAACTCACAGAAGACACCACAAATGAGAGCCAAAGGGTCAGCCCTTTCCCAGCAGGTGACCACGAAGCAAATATAAACAGACGCGCACAAAACATAGCAAACACAAGACAGAACAAAAACATAAAAGATCCACAAAAGAAGTACCGCCTTGAAACGGTCAGTAAAATATTTTACTGGAGGGTTAAACCGGTTTAACGGCGCCAACCTCACCCTTAATTCAGATGTGGATCAAGACACATAGATATTTGGTTTGCATGAAAGACCCCTAACTTATCAATGCATCATCTCCTAAAACATATAAATCAAGATATAACAAGGAGATAAAGCAAGGATAAGGACTCAACAGTAAATTAAACTGAATACCGGAGCAAAAGAAATCCAACAGGTAAACCCCGGTGGGCCCGACAAACAGCCAAAGCATCAGGCCCCTACCATCTCATCAATGATAAGTCTTCAAGTCGGAACCATCATAGAGTCTGAAGTCCGGCCCACCGGCGTGCAATTAAAGAGGAAAGCAAAGTTGCCAACTGTGATTGGGTTGACTACCAAGCATGTAGTCTGTTGCAATACATTAATGTTATAGCCAATCTTTTTATAATGGGAAATTATTTTAATGAACTGCGCTGAAAAATTATTAGAGCCAACAATCTTCTTCAACTTATACACCAAGTCACCATAGAAATCAGGTTCCGAAAGTCCTTGGCGCAAGAGAGATTTAAGTCCAACTTGGAATTTAGAAATCAAATCAAAGTATCGTCTATAAAATTTTGAAAATGTTTTGCGAAGTTTATGATACCGATAGCCCTGTTTAAGAAGTTTCTGAGTTAACAATAGGGCTGTCACGATATGCCATAAGCGTATCGCGATATATTGCGATATGTGGCAAGCATATTGCAATAATATCACAATATATTGTCCCAAAATGTCAAGATGCATTTTTGGGTTAAAATGAAAAGAATATTGACTTGAGATTGAATTTTTAAAATCCAGAGTCTTTACCATATGCCCTCAACAAGACTCAGAGGCCCAAAATCCCTACTATATAGCTTGCAATTGTCAGATCTTGTGATTGAACTGGCCTGGGCTAAATGAAATAATTACAGCCGGCTCTAACAGCCAGCATTCAAATGAAATTACCTTGCACCTTTTTTGGTAGAACTACTTGGAGGCACTTGTGAAAGGGGTCATGGTTTGGCTGACCTGAGCATCCACAGCTTTTGTTTTGATTTCATGAGTTACCATTTGGCTAGTGGGTGCTGCTGATTGAGATGCAAACTCAAATATGTTGTTCTGCCAAATTAATTTTTAGTGCCAATAAACTTTACTGCCTTGTCGCAGTGCCTACAGATATATATAGTGTCCCTGATGCAAGCCAGCAAAATTTTAAACTTAAATATGCACCTCTTTGTACCACAACTAAATTTCTTTCCAATCAACTTTATTTGCATGAGTTTTGTTGACTTTCCTCTGACCTTTCAATGGAGAACTAAATAAAAAAGCAAGCCCTTCACTTTCTTGTGTTTCTATTTATAGTAACAACGATATATCACGATACACCTTTCGTACCGATATATCGTACCTTTTCAGACTAATATCGCAATATACCAATATACCGATATATCGTGACAGCCCTAGTTAACAATATATTGCGAGTGTTGAAGTCAGTAACATAGCTAGAAGCTCTAGCAAAATGAATGAGTTGAGAGATATAGACTCCATAGGATGTAGAACGAGGAACATCACCATCTAAAAATGGGAAATTGACAATTTCAAAATCAAAGTCGTCACGTTTATCATAAATTTTGGTAGAAACAATACCATTAGAAATTGACAAATGCAAGTCTAAAAATGCGGCTTCGGTATCAGAGGCATTGGCTTTATTAAGTTGGAGCTCTGAAGGGTATATTTGACTAACCATATTTTCAAAATAAACATTATTAATATTTAAAATATCGTCCAAATATCTGGAAGTAGTGTTAAACGCATCAATAACATCAGCCTGCTTATCATCAGAAAGAGACATCATAAAGTCCCTTTCATAACAAAACAGGAATAAATCTGCAACCAGGGGAGCACAATTAGTGCCCATAGGAATCCCAACTACTTGTCTATAGAGCTTGGAGCCAAATCAAATAAAAATGTTGTCCAACAAAAAGGTCAGCGCATCACATACATTTTGACACGACCATGCATGATATTTTTTAGGTTTTTCTGAAGTAAAAAATGCATTTCTGTCACTACATGCAAGGTAAGGAGAGCCTTCTCTCTGGAAGGTTCTTTCAATAAGATCAATAAGTTTATCTTTAATTAAATTATGAGGTAAAGTAGTGTAAAGAGTAGAAAAATCACAAGTAGACAAACTGGTCGCATTGAAATCTCTAGCTTTAAGTTTATCTAAAATTTCACCTGAATTTTTAATCGACCAAAATAGGTTTTTACCGGATCTCTCATATACTTTTTCACAATATTTGATAACATGTTTTTTAACAGCTGTAAGACACGAGGTTAACAATTTAGAAAGTTCTGTTGTCGTACAAGAACTAGAATTTGCAATAAATCTTGCTTTATAGGGTTTTTTATGGAGTTTAGGTAACCAGTACAACGTAAGAACTTTGTCTTGATTTTCTTTAGCTTTGACACCAAAATGTAGGGCTGTATGACAACCATGCCCATCAACAATCACCCTTTCACTTAAAGAAGGCTGCAGTTTATAGGCATTAGTGTCAACAAGCTCACGCTTAAGAGTATTAATATAATACAATCGTCATACAACTACAACATTGTTAGCAGCTTTATCTGCTGGAACCAAAACATAGTTCATATGAAAATCCTGGATACCTTGTTTAAGATGACGGAAAGAAGATTTAGGTTTAGGGGGCAAAAGATGTGTATTACGAGAGTAAAATGAAATACGAGTATCAATAATTTTAAAAATGTTAATCTTCCATTCCTTCAAAGCATCAGGTTCAACATTTTCCCGTTTGCACCATCGATTACTGAAGTCATTTAAAGAAGCAGCGATCTCTCTACGACATTTAGAGAAATCAATATTAGAGGGAAATCTATATTTAGGACCTTTAGAAATGATATTGCGAACTCTAGCGTCAGGAATGACATTTAGATTACCTGTAATAACATGCCCTGCAGAGGGATATAAATAATTTGAATTTTTACAATCTCAGGAGGCAGGAGTATTGGAATCTATATCTAAATCATTTACAATTTTATTAAAGTTAAATATCGTAGACCTTATTGGTTTGTTATATTTATAACAAATGATAGGAGTTTCAGAATTATTAAAGTAATTTGGAATAGATGAAATCACTGAATTATCCTTGAAGATACTATGTAAATCAATAAACTCAATACCTTTGTTAATGAATGGAATTTTGATAAAATGTCGTTTATGGTTGACCTCAGAATCGATATAAGGACTAAGGAAATGTTGAACATAACACCTTGTAAGGAGTGCTGCTTTATATAATTTATTTGCTCTATCATAAAGTTTATTAGCCTCTAACTCTAAATTGCGTAAAACTGAGATAGGCAAGGAACTTAAAAATGAAAATAAGCCATGTCGACCATGATTAGTAAAAGCCAAAGAAAGATCCTTTAGAGAAGTATTTAAGCGTTTTTCAGTACAAATTTTGCGCTTAATGTTGCCATTTTTACGTTTACCATGAGATCTACTTTTACGTTTTTTACATTCCAAAACAGAAAAAACATCTAAATCTGGCATTTTAGAAATGTTGCCTTCATGGTATATATTATCATTAAAGCCTAAAGGAAAAGGTGATTGCAAAAATTTAATCAATTTAAGTTCAGTTTCATGTCTCTTAATATTTTTTTAATCTAGTTGATGAATTAGGATCATATATAATTTTTTCAACAGGCTGAATTTCAATTTCAATTTCAATTTTACTAGGTGAATGACCATTATTTTTGAAATGGCTATAAAGAAATGTGTCAAATTTTTTAGGCTTTTTCATTTAACGAAAGTGCTCACGAAACCTAGTCTTGAGGGATCGGCCTTTATAACGACACTGTTGGTTCCAAGCTATCTTTGACGTAAAAGTGAATTTGCTGTTATAAAGAAATTCGGACCATTACCAGATTTCCAACAATAATCATTTTGTTAAAGAAAATATTAGACAAATGAATTAAAATGCTATTATTCAAAATGTATACATCATTCAATTTCATATTGCACCAAAATGCACAAAGTTTCCCACTTATCAAGTGAGACAGAAACCTGTTCATGCAAAAAGACCTTGAACTGATCACAAAATTGTCTGACACATGGTAACAGTTCTGTTATAATGAATTTATTTTCAATAGAAATTGCATATCTGTTCCCAGAAGTTACTGTCGTTGTCCTTAAGTGAATATTCTGTTATAAAGAGGGAATTTTAATGGAAACAGATCCGTTCCCAGCAATTTTATGTCGGATATTGAATATTCTGTTATAAAGAATGACTTTATAAATAGTTTTGTAATAATACTAACTATTGTGCCTTCTCTATTGTCCATATAATTATTATTTTATTAGAAAAGTAGATAATTTAATGTATGCCTTTTTGTCTCTATACGCTGATGTGTTTACAACTCATCTATTATTTAACGCACATAAAAGGAATCAACTGACAGGAATCATGCAACAGTTTGTTTAAAATGGGGTCCAATGACGGCTATGGTATTATGATAGAACATAACATCAGCTATTTTAGCACTAATTGCTAAAACTAAGCTTGATCTTATGACTGCTATTTTTCCTCTAAGGTATTGCTATTCCTATCAACATTCTGATTAACGTAAATAATCTTTTAAACGGTAATTTCAATGCGTCCTAGTTAAATTTGGCTTAAACATTTTCTCTCTGTTGAAATTTTATCAAGTAAATTTGGTATCATAAATTACAACTGAAGAAATCCAGATTTCTTGGATATGGTCACTGCCTTGCCATGCAAAACCCATCCTTATGATTTCCCAAATGTCAACAGCAATGATTCATTTTAAAAAACCCATTCAGTTTTAAAGCTGCATACTCTGTAACTATGAAAATTTTTTGAAAATTTTTATTTTCTTTTTTAATCATTTGTAAAAGTAGAATTAAGCTATGTTTTCACAACAAAAATGTTCAGTACAGCTGAAAACTGCATTGAAAAGAAAATTATCTTATCAAATAGGTGTTTTTGTCTCTTGTTGGTAATTATTTGCGTCCCTCCAATAATTCTAGACCGTTAAATTTTAACATAAATGCAGTTATTTTGAAAGTGATAACTTGTTAAGATTTACGAAAATGGTACAATGTTTACCTGAATTGGAGTATTTTTACTGTGTTCTTGAAAAATAAAAACATTATTTTTAAAATTAGAAGATCAAAAGTTACAGACTATGCAGCTTTAAAGTTTGCATTGCTTTGACAAATGATAAGTGGTGTTAAGGTGAAAGGACTATCAGTTTCATTAATCAAACAATGAAAGCCATGTTAAAAATGAGCTGAAATTAAAGTTCATAGCTAGAATAAATTCAAAATTCACCTTCTGAGTTTTGATACATGCAGAAATAGATGTGGCTTAAACAATTTGCATAACAGAGCCACTCTCTTAAAGAATAATTGATAACAAACACTTATGTTTCCTTAAATTTAATGTAACGTAAACAACATTATATTTTGTATATTCATAAAGGAGTGATGCTTTCTAGATTGCCAGAAAACGTCTTCTTTCTATAAGTGAACATGGAACTAGGAAATATCACAATCACAGACTCCTGAATGACCCACTGCACCTTAAGGAAGGGACACGGAACACAGATATCTACTATATAATTAAAGTGAAGCAACCAGCTCTCTTCCTTTTCAAGGATATTGCTGAACTAGAAACAAATTAGAAAACAAAGGCCAGATACAAAACTCCATAACTGGAAAGGAACAACAACAAAAAAGTTTCCAACATCCATGCATAATTTCAGAAATTCTTAGATAATTTATCATAAATGAATCTGATTTGATAGAACAGATATGTTATTTACTATTTTATATATTTTGATGAATGTCAACAGGTTCGACACAAAGCTTTGGCTGCCTCTGAATAGCTTATTAGATTGTTTTGTTCAGTTAAAAGAAACAAATGGGCAAATATCTAAATTAGTTTAAGGTTTTCAGGCTCATTTGTATATGAAAAACGGTTGAGACAAATATATAACCATCATATATTTCGTTTACTTATAGTTATATATGTTACTTTGACAAATTTGACTGAACAAGCTTAAGGGAATGTATCCTAGTTGAGATGTTGCACCAAACTTATCATTTTATAAGTTTATAAATTCCATTACATAACATAGAAAAAAATAGAAAACAGTGTTTTGTTTTTAAGTCAAGAATTATACCATTGCTTAAAAGAAAAATTTACAACCATATTTGCACAGTCTCCTAATTAATACTGATTACTTCTTCTTTTGGAGCAAATGCTCTTTTTATGCCTATCAAACACAGCCCCCCCTTTTAATGAAATAAACGTTCCAGTGATGTATAATTTAAGCGATTAAGCAATATTTGTTTGTCTTCAACTTTGTTTTATACGTTACATATTGAAAATCGAACAACAAAATGATATTTTAACTCAGAAAAGTTGTTAAGTAAAATCTCTAAAGTCGATGATATCAAAACATTATCATAAGGTGTTTAAAAACTAACAGAAAAAAATGCATGCTTATTTTCTAACTTAAGAGGTTCTAAACTTATATAAAGTTTTATCTATGGTCATCGTATTAAACAGGTCATAATTGAAAAAGTATTCATGTTAGAATGGTTTTGTTTGCAGTTTTGAAATGGTCAGTTAATGTTCATTTAAAAACATGTTATCCTGAAGTTAAACACATATTGAAATTTTGTCAAATGAAACTTTTTAACAAAATATCAATTATTTTAAGGGTATAGTCGAAAATGTAACGTAAATGACATTAAAATGGACCCAAAAAACTTTTAAAAACATCAATATGTTCAGAGAATAGCATGTTCTTACAGATTGCATAAATGTTATGTTCATTTAAACATTTCAACTTCTACCTAAATAGATTTAGTTACATATTTTTGTTTTTAAGAAAATAAGGGGTAACATATTAAACAAACAGGTATGTTTGCAAGACTTAAATTGATTGCAACATCTGGTTTCATACTGCCTATACTATGTACTAAAGGATAAAACAAGTGAAAATTCTGCTAAAAAGGGGACATACCTAAATGCTTATTTTTGACATTTTTGAACCCTGGCTCCTCTACTATGAATTGAACCAACTTCTAAGCGAAAGATTTGATCGCTACTTTTTCAGATTTAAGGAGAGATGTTGTTTATCCCAAGTATTATGATGAAGACTTGGTCCATTTAGATACATTAGAGAGACTTCATCGTAACAGCGGCATAAGAAATCACTACAGTAGAATCAGAAGTAGTCTAGCTCCTAGACCTTGATGTTTATGTCAATTTTACTTTACTTTTCATACAGTATTATTTGATCTCATATAGCTGGTCTCATCTCCTCTCTTTCTGATATCTTCACCTAGTCACAAATATTGCTATCATAGAGGAAAGAAGGAGAGTAAAGATATTTTTAATTTAAAATAAAATTATTATTTATTGAAAAACATATGATATCAGGCTAGTGGATGGTCTAAATCAGAAGGAACTTCTGTAGCTACCGACACTCTCAGTTAATGCAGTTTAGTGTTAAACGGGTCTTTTAAGGGCCATTCAATAAACATGAAAGAATACCCTTATGATTGTCGCTAGAAATAAATATCAACTTGTTTTGTAGCAAAATCTAAAACCCAACAAACAAATATTTAGATCGAGCGAGTCCTTAACGCAAAACCGAAAGAAAAAAACGAGGTCCTTTTCATGAGAAAAAAATTCAAATTGTTCGAAAAGGATTCGAGTCCTTTTCATACTCCTCATATTTAGGTAAAGTTGTCTCCAACATCCAGTTTTCGACATCCTCTTTTCAGATAAAGTCACTTCTAATGATTGAACTCGTCTACGTATTTCAAAGTTTTGTCTACAGATCTTTGCAAAAAAAATCTGATCGTACGAAATGTCATTGAGTTACTGTATTACAATATAAATCGGCATTTGCGTGCGAAAGCGTTTTGGTTTTCTGAAAAAAGCGAAAGTGTAGCGATTCATCGGTAGTCCAAGACTAGTGAACATAGGAGACCCGGCTTATCGAATAGTGAAATAAGTGGACTTTTATGACTTGTAAGTAAATTGACTGAGTAACATAACATGCACGTGCCTGGCTCTTGACTTGGCAATTACCGCACACACTGCCCATTTTACTGGCTCAGCCTGCAAGAATTTAGCGGCGTTTTTAATAAGATTTCAAAAAGATTAAAGAAAAGAAAAATGAGTAGAGACCAGTAGATAGCGCAGATTCATATCGCTGTGTTTTCAACACATTTCTACCACATTTTTACATGCATATATACCGCTTTTGCTCCTGATAAAGACCACATTCTAAAATTACGAACACTAGCACTTTTTCTGAAACGTAATTTCTCAAATTACGAACAGCGGAAAAAAATAAAAACAATTTAGTGTTTGAAATTTTAGAACATTTACCGTAGGCTGGTATTAAAGTTCCACCTTATTGACATGTTGATTGGGATAATAATGACAATCAGAATAGCTAGCTTGCGCTTCTGTTGGTCATAATCTAACCTGCTCATTGATTTAATCTATTGACTGTTACTGTTTAATGACCAACTAATTGATCATGAATTGATCAGTGGCTTGGATCTCAGACGCTATATGTGGCAAGCGCAGACTCGCCTGAGCCTTTATTGCAGTGGTAGAAGCTCTGGTAAAATGTACATGTAAGTTTGTCTGATCCCTTGTACATAAAATGGTCCAACTTTATCAGAGATGCCAACCCTAATTGTCGCTCATCAGGAATATGAAAGACATTTTTCAGGAATCTGCCAATCTGGGGACATTTTCAGGAATAACAAATATTTCACAAATAAAATGTTGTAATGTTACAAAATGCACTTACACAAGACAAGAATTAACATCTCCTAGCATGGTACCCTCATACTCCCTCCCAAAAGCAAACCTGACAGCTTTACTTTGTGTTTATTTTCTACTTTCAATTTCGCAATTTCGATGTTGTTGTTTTTTTGTCGAGACATGACAGCGACAGTCATCCCATTCACCATGTGAGATGGAAAAGTCTGTCTTACAAACTTCACAGAATGCGTGATTATCTCCGATCTTTGGCGGCTTTAGTACTGGCCAGAGATTTGTGTACTCTGGAATGAACTTTTGCAACGCTCCACACTTTTTTGCTGGGGAAGCCATTTTTTAAAACAATGAGTTGGGTTCTCATTATTGCAGCTTTATACCAGCTACGGAGTACTTTTTCAAATAAAAACAATGCACAAACCAGTCAGTTATATTTACTACCTGTGGTCAGGTATAATTATAAAAGGCAACGTAAAATGTCCTTAAAACCGATGTATAGGTAAGAGTTACATCCTTTAGTTTATCTGGTATTATTTTTTGCTTGAAAAATCGTAATTTTGCGGAATATTGGCGTCCAAAATTGTAATGCGGAAATCGTTAGATCACATCACCCTTCTGGATAAATACCAATCGTTAGAATTGCTTTTCGGTACGCACACATTTCATTTTAATTTCTTTTTTGATGATTTTAATTGTGTATTTACGCAAATACGCTGCTTATCTAGGTTGCTGGCCAACCTTTCCGATTTTATTTATACGTCCCATCAACAATCTTTCAGTTATAAAGGGACGCGTCTTCCTGGGTTGAACCAGTACTAAGCTAGGATTAATGTTCTTACTCAAGGACACAACACAATGACGCCGGTGAGGCTCGAACCCACGGCCCCTCGGTCTCAAGTCAAACACTCTACCACTGGGCTCCCTCACTCATTGGAGTGATAAAGTCACTGCTATTTGGATCACAGATTTCCGAGTTTTCCCAAGACCTGCCAGAGGCACTGTGTTGTGACATTGAACAAGACATTTCAGCCTACAAAAGCGTCTCAAAATGACTAAAAGTGTTTACTGTCACGTAAAGTGACCTCCAAACGTGACTATTATGCAAAGGATACAAGTTGCAGCGACAAAACCAGCAGCTCCAAAGAAGAATTTAGCATTTCTTCTTCTTAAATTTCGCACAATTTGAGCCCGATAATAATTTTCTTTTTCTATTCTTTTCACAAATACTTGTTGGGCATGATTCAATGTCGGGAAAGCTTGTTTCATGTCAATTTTTTCCATGTATTTCTTTGGGTCAGCCATTTTGACTACTGGTACTCGTTCCCATATGGGTAAACAACGTTATCAAACAAACTCCCCAGTATAGAGTACATGTAAACTCCCCAACAACCCGTCAAAGAGCCATGCCCTTAAGTACTTGTCAAATAAGAGGAAGGAGAATGATGAGGACATATTTATGTACAACAAAAAGATTAAGGACAGTAAGAGTGCTACGCACCTTGGTATAGTGCGGAATGTTAACGGTAAACCGGATATCGAACAGAAAATAAATCTGGGCAGAAAAACAGCTTATTCCCTTATGGGGGCAGGTTTCCATGGGGGAGGGGGGCTCAAACCATCTCAGAACGGGTATATATGGTCAACTTTTGTGGTACCTAGACTGTTGTATGGGCTGGAATCAATATTGCTTAGTAAGAAAGATGTAGAATGTCTCGAAAAGTTCCAAAGGAAATGTCTAAAGCAAATACAGGGTCTCCCGGACAAAACTGCCAATTCAATATCTCTTGCACTTCTGGGGGTCCTGCCTCTGGATGCTGTTGTACACAAAAATGCTCTTACCACTTTTTTAAACATGATAAGACTTAAAAGGCTCAATTGAAAATGATATAGCGTTAAGGCAGATTGTGATGAAGGATGTAAAGGATAAAAGCTGGTTTATGTTTGTTAGGGAAATTTTGCATATGTATGACTTACCATCAATTTTTCAATTGTTAAGCAACCCACCATCCAAAAATGAATGGAAAAGGGTAATGAATACTGCTGTGAATAAGGCCGTTGAGGAAGGATGGCAGCAAGACGTCAAAAGCAAGTCCTCCCTCAAGTATGTTAATGTAGACTCTCTGAAGGTCGGCAGGACTCATCATATATGGTCAACAGTCCGAAACAGTATATATGACAGCAGAAGGGCCCAACTGAAGAGTAAATTATTAACAGGGACTTATATATTGCAGGGGAATAGAGCGGTTTTTAACCAGTTTCAGGTCAATCCAACTTGCAGATTAGGCAAAGCCGAGCCGGAAACAAGACAACACTTCATTAGTGAATGTTCATTTCTCAACAACGAGAGAGCAGCATATTCTGAAAAGCTTCTCAAAAACCCAGTCTTTCAGTCAGCATACATCGACAGGTCACTGATAAAAGACCCAGAGTTTTTGACACAGTTAACACTCGACGCTTCTGCCGTACTGGATAAAGAACAGTTTGATAAAATTACTTGGGGGTTGCTTGAATTGTTGACGAGGGAATACATACACAGAATTCACCACAAAAGGCTAGCAGAATTAAAGAGATTATCATCATAAGCTTCTGAGCGACATACAAGTAAGGCAGTTTGTTTTTTTTAATCACAAACTTTAGCATGTATATATATATATAAACTTTAACACCAGTGTATATAGAGCTCTAACAGTGTTTTCTTACTGCTTGGCCGACCACGTCTTAGACGGTTCTCCGAAAAGTCAGCGGAGGAGATTTACTCACTACAGAACAGAATAGCCACGTACCTGTCGGTATTTGCTTTGGATCTGAAACATTTAAATGCTTACTATATGTTTTACTTTCAACTTATTTCTTTTGCTGTTATATATGTTTTGTTCATTTTATTGTATGTTGTATTCTCATACCCCGGTTAGGGGTCCAGAATAAAATTTTGACTTGACTTGACTTGACTTGACTTGTCGTCCCAAGACCTAGATTCAGCTATTTGAGTAATAGCGTATTTGGAAATAAAGAAACGTGACCCTTAATCTTGCTAAAGGCTCGCATGACAGTCCTCGTATGACTATAGACCAGTCCAATGGTATTGTTTTCATACGGGCTTATGGACCACGTGATAACAATTTTGACCAGCCTGCCCAGCTACAAAGGCTAGCTAGAATATTAAAATTTTGAATGTGTCATGTTTAACAATTAAACTTGCCAGAGAGAGAATAACAAGGGAGCAGAACAGGCTGCATGGACGCAAAAGGCTGAAATGCGATTTTGGTGTTCGAATAAAATAAAATCAGGTTTTCTAACGACGAGGCATATAAAACAAAGCAATGTTAGAGAATGGCATGTGCATGTGAAAGTGGTTATTCATATCGCCTATAATTTAGCACTTCCAATCATGTTTACATTTACTCGGACTCTGAGACGTATGAGGTCGCACTAGTAGTTTTCTTAGGAAGTTCCGAACTGAACATTCTTTACACACAGATAACTCGCCAACACATAAGTAAAAACCATGTCATGTGGGGGCGTTTTCAACACATTTGCGAGTCATTTTGGTCTCACTTTCATATAGCTAAGCACTCTGATTTTTTTGTCTAAAAGCTCTCTCTTTAGTATGAAACAGTACATTGGCCAACGTTAAAAAAAATTGGCCCCTCCACAATATTTACGCGTTAAAAAAACAAAACAAAAAACTGCCGAAGTTCAAACACTCACCCAAAATATTATATTGGACCCAAGCCTAACCGTGTCAAAATTAATGCCACAAAAGACATTACAGAAGTTGAATTGATAGAAACAGCCTGATCTTCTAGAGGCAATGTTATTTTGTTTCTCACGTGACAGTGTTCTGAGATTTGCCTGAACACAACAATGAGTGGACTTTACATGTAACTATATGTTGTGTACACTAAAGATTATATACGAACGCCCCCTTTGGTCGACTGATTTTTCACTTTGCAAAGCCCTGGTATATGTTCTGCATCACAGGTACATTTTTATGCAATACCCCTAGTTAAAGTTCCCGCTCCCAGGGATAATGTATAACGTGTATATAAAATCCATATTCCGAGAATATGAAGTTGAAATGAATGAAGTTTTCAATAATTATTACCAGAGGACAATTGTATCGATTCCTGATCTTTGCACCCCTACTTACTTTCAAACATACCAGTGATTTCTGAGAAAATATGTTTAGATACGTATGTGGCAGTCCTATTGAGTGGCATAGGATGAAAGATCACAAGTCAGCTGGACATTTGGCAGTTATATAAAACCATTGTCTTAATAGGTTACACATTTCTCGCTAGAATTATGCTTCAACAGTTATAGAAATACGAACATTTCAAGATTTTTCCAATATACGTAAATGCATTAGGAATCAAACTTGAATTTGCTGTAAAGTAGGTTATGGGCATCCTAGATTCATCATTTGTGCAAACCTGGTAGGGCCCACATTGGCCTTTTGGTTCTAGAGACGAGGATATTCAAGGAGTTTTACATTATATGGACAAGGCGACAATCTTGGTCATGTGATCATAAACAGTTGTAATACATTTATTCCCCCTCAACTTAAAGTCTCAATATGAAATAGGCTATCAGTATCATAAACTTCTCATAACTTTTTCAAAATTTTAGAGACGATACTATGATTTGATTTATAAATTTCAAGTTGGACTTAAATCTCTCATGCGCCAAGGACGTTCGGAATCTGATTTCTATGGTGACTTGGTGTATAAATTGAAGAAGATTGTTGGTTCTAATAATTTTTCAGCGCAGTTCATTAAAATAATTTCCCATTATAAAAAGATTGGCTATAACATTAATGTATTGCAACAGACTGCATGCTTGGTAGTCAACCCAATCACGGTTGGCAACTTTGCTTTCCTCTTTAAATGCACGCCGGTGGGTCGGACTTCAGACTCTTTGATGGTTCCGACTTAAATACTTATATATTGATGAGATGGTAGGGGCCTGATGCTTTGGGTTTACCTGTTGGATTTCTTTTGCTCCGGTATTCAGTTTTATTTACTGTTGAATCCTTATCTTTGCTTTATATCCTTGTCATATCTTGATTTATATGTTTTAGGAGATGATGCATTGATAAGTTAGGGGTCTCTATGCAAACCAAATATCTATGTGTCTTGATCCACATCTGAATTAAGGGTGAGGTTTGCGCCGTTAAACCGGTTAAAGCCCTCCAGTAAAATATTTTACTGACCGTTCCAAGGCGGTACTTCTTTTGTGGATCTTTTATGTTTTTGTTCTGTCTTGTGTTTGCTATGTCTTTGCGCGTCTGTTTATATGTGCTTTGTGGTCACCTGCTGGGAAAGGGCTGACCTCTTGACTCTCGTTTGTGGTGTCTGCTGTGAGTTTGTCACTTTCCCATTGGTATCCTGGGTCAGATGTGGTACTTTATTGTATCGATTCCTGATCTTTGTACGCTTACTTACTTTAAATCAGCCCAATGTTGTTGTTTTTATCAAAATTATTTTAAAATATGTATGTGGCAGTCAAAATGACTGACCTTAGATAAAATGTTAAAGGTCAGCTTGACCTTTGGTACTTATTTATAACCAATGTCTCATTATGTTGAACATATCTAGCAAGTATAATTATTTTGGCTTCAACAGATATTGCAAATGAACATTTCCAGAACTGTCCGATATAAATACATTAGGAATCAAATATGACATTGCCATTAAATAGGTCAATGTCAATCTAGAATAGTTATTTGTGCATATTTTGGTGAGCCCACATCCCCAATACTAAATACCAAGTCCCAAGGTCATTGGCCTTCTGGTTCTGGAGAAGAAGATTGTTACTAGAAGAGTACTACCATATATACTGAACGAAACTTCTAAACCGTCAGTTTACACAACACATTTTTTCAATATAGCTCATTTATTATTAAACTGTTTGACATGATATTTAACACAGTATATTTGGGCACATATATCCGTCGATTGAACATAACAAAGTTTGATTCAATAAGGTTGTTCATTTATGCGTAACGATAGAGTACTAATACCTGTTTTGCACGTGGCACACGATGCTAAATGTTTTTTCACCTTGTGTATACTCGCATTTTTATCGACAACTATCGGACAGCTTTATTTTATCACAAAAATAACAACGTTTGGGTTGTATGAGTATAAAGTAGAGGGGTCAGGCTGTGGGTTCAATCGAAATAGGGGCCTCGCTGAGAACGATTCATAAGTTATCACATGGTTAGGCATGTTTTGATTGAGCCAACAGTTTACACCACAACCTGTCGGTCATTTTTCATTTTTGCACTTGTATGACGAGAAAAAATGACAAAAACTGAGTATTGCGTATGTCATAAAATGTCCTGTATAGTCCACCATACTTTGGTGCGGTGATGCACAAATGCTGCATTGAAACGTCGGAAGTGTCGAGATTGATGTGCAGTACACGCTTAATGGGTGACGGATGTTTCAATTATTTTGTCGACGAAAAACATTTCATCACCATTAACACATTTCTGTGTTCTTTTAGACCATATGGGCCTCCATAGGAGCACTGAATTGCATGAAAATTGCTACTTTATATTACTAAATCAACACAATAGTGTTCAATAATGTCCATTTACAGCACCAGAAAGTTACAATAATATTGTGGACAAAAACATGTCATCTCCATAAAGCATTCTTGTGTTGTTTTATGTCATATGGGCTTCCATAGGAACATTTTTGATTACCTGAAAATTCCTACTTAATAAAAGCGAAACCCAAAAATGTTCAATAGTGTCCATTTATAACACCATAAGGTTGGTGTTTTTCACTTTAAGTCCCTGGAATACTTGATTTTAAGCGGAGAGTTCAAATTTTAGCGTTTGTGTGAAAATGAAATGCGATGGTGCCTTTATACAGTCTATCAATTGAGCATGTTAATTTCAATTTATGAAAATGAAATTTTGACAGGTTCAGTTTAATTGAATTTTACATATTGAGTGTAAATTGTAGCCATTTATGTATCATATATATTAAGATATTTGAGAAAATATTGAGTGGCGGTTTAGAAGTTTCGTTCAGTATATGTGCGTGGTGGCCATCTTGGTAATGTGACCAAAATAATTTGTATATTTTTTGACTAACTTATCATACGGAGTTTTCATATAAAATTTGCGTTGAATTGACCTAGTGGTTTAGGTTCGGAGAAAATTGTGTTTTAATATATTGACGGTACTCCGATGTGAGCGACCTTGGCTAAAAGGTCAAAGGTCAACGTTGACCTTTGAAACTTATTTATAGCCGTTATCTCATTAAGTTTAACTTATCAAGTGAGAATAGTGACTTTGGCTTCAACAGCATTCAAAAACATCAACTTTTCAAAAATGTTCCCATTTAAGTGCATTTGGAAGCAAATTTGACGTAGAGTAGGCCAGCGTCAACCTAGGATCATCATTTGAATAAACTTGATAGGCCCTACATCTCCTATGCTACATACGAAGTCCCAAGGTCATCGGTTTTCTGGTTATGAAGGAGAAGCTTTTGAAGGGATTTTACCATATATGGGCGTGGCGGCCATCTTGGCCATGTGACCAGGGACATTTGAACAAAATTTCAGGAGTCTCCATGAGAAATATGAGCTCAATTGGCCAAGTGGTTTCATAATAGAAGATGTTTGTAAATGTTGACGGGCGACGGACGACGGACGACGGAGTCATATTAGTATTCTGTTAGCTCACCCATCAGCCTTCGGCTCAGTTGAGAAAAAATGCGACGAAATACCGCATTACAAAATTAATCAAACACAAAATGGCCACAACAAACAATGGGAGCAAAAACAACACAACCACGCCTTGAAACGGACAGCAACCGAAGCCACTGGGGATGGGGAGGGGTGGGGGCTTGACTAAAGAAAATCCCTAGCTGAGCCACGGTGGGTCTGGCCAAAGACAAGCATCAGTCACAGATGCACCGATGCAAGCTTTATGACAGGGTCGTCATTGATGGACCCTGAGGCCTGACCCTTCAAGGACACCATAGATATGAACCGTGTTTTGGGTGTATAACCAGGCATGCAGACTATCGAATGATATCCATGTTATACCCCACTCTTTTACGATAAAGTTCTACTTTATCCTAATGGAGGGATATCTATAGTTCTTACTGTGGGCAACACGCAGATACAATATCTTTCCGGCAGACTATTTTAAGTCTGGCTATAGCGGAAGACGACGACGAATAGATCATGGTAATAAAGTTTAACGCACTTAAAACTTACAATAGGATCTCTTTATTTGATGGACCCATTTTTAATATTATTAATGAGTCGCATCAGCAGCTGTCGAAGTCCCGTTTGAAGTTCGTCGATATAGTGTTAATATTGTTATATATTCTGGAATCTCGGTAATTTTGGGTTCTGACAGAAAACACAACACTGCTTAATCCTGTGCTATAGGAGATGAGAGTAGTTTATTTTAATTAAGTGTCATGAACAAACTCAGACGTCTTTGTGCTATGTGCAGTTTGAAGCATTTCTCCCTGTACAACGATATGGTGTTGATATTTTTGTGAAGTCTGGTCCTTTAGGAATAGTGGGTTCCTACAAGAAGCAAAATTTTACACATCCAGTTACTCGTATAAATTTCATAAATACTTGTCAGAAAGAGGAAATACTTTGACACTTGCCATATAAAAGAAATAATATGGACAATAAGTTCCTTAAGAAATAGAGAGAACCAACACAATTTTAAAAGCTGCCTGCTGTCTGTACCTCCAGGGACACTAAAACCCCGCCCGCTCTACAAAAAAGAATAAAACATTTTTAGTACATGTATATATATATAGAAATTAGCTCTGATGCCAACCAAATAGCGGATAAGGAAAAATGGCAGAGCCAAGCACCGGGTGATTCTAACTCTTTTCATTTTGGGATCCTAGTGAACACGTACTTTGGCAATAAGTGAAGACCCTTAATGTGGCATTTCATCGGGGTCTGCACTTATTTCTAAGATTAATCTTCAGGGACTATCTGTGACCCCTAAAAGTAGAAAATCGACTAACCCATACTTAATGTATCAATATGTATGGCAACATCCACCAGAATGGATAGGTTAACAAAGATCGTCGATCACAAAGTTCTTAAAATGACATTTGTTTTGCTCATGACTATTCAGGTAACAAGATAAGGACTGACAATGCGTCGCTTTAGTGCTATAGTGGTCTATCTACCATTGCACAAGTTTTGAGAAAAATGAGTTTGAAAATTTTAGCATCCTGATTTTTGATGCCTTATTTATCACAAACCTTTGAATCATGCCAGAGGGTTAAAATGTATACATACAGTGTAAATGTCCTTGGTTTGAAGAATTTTTTTACAGTACTATGGAATTTACGGGCATTTTAAAGTTTGCAGATAGAATATTATGCCCTAAAAATCGGTCTGCGTTCAGTGCTATAATGTTCTATACTTTCCTACAGCTTATTATTCTGGTTATGGAGTCAATTCATATACTAGTCTGAACAGAAATATTTATTTGTACCTAAAAGTAGCAGATTTAGTTATTTATTTGGCATAACAGTAACAAAAAGCTCGGATTATGCCATTAAAATTTATGCAAGGGAGGTAATCTGTTTCTACAGTTAATTTTTCTGCCAATGGGGTCAATTTGTATAATATTTTAGACTGATCTGATTATTTGGACCTAAAAGTAGCAGATTTAACCATTGATTTGTAATAACATCGACAAATTACTTCAATTAAAGCGGTTTAGATATGTGTAATGGAGGTAATCTGTTTCTAGAGCTTATTATTCTGTCCATGGAACACTTTGCGCTATATTTTTGACTGAGCGGATTATTTGGACCTAAAAATAGCCGATATAAGCATTAGTTCATCATAAAACCCACAAACCGCTTCAATTTAGGAAATTTAAATTTATGTAAGGGAGGTAACTGCAATTTTTTAGCAATTTCTCCAAGGGAATTGAATTTATGTAGATAGAACATTATGACACTGAACTCACCCAGTCACGTGACATAATCATCATTGGTCATTGGATGAAAATCACTTAGAACACTGTAGCACTAAACGAAATTGTCTTTATGTAGATAGAACAGAAACGCACATCGATTTTAAGCTTACTGGGAGGAGATAGGCAAATGAAACCTTCACCAGTAGATAGAACATTTGATCCCCTTTCCAACGGTATGCATAACTCATTTATGACCAAAATGTCACTTAGAACACTATAGCACTGAAGCGACGAATGGCCAACAAAGTATTAAAATTAAAAGTTTAAAAACAGCAAGTCCACTTTCAAATTTGTTGTAAGACAATTTCAAATAAAGAGGCAAAAGTAGGACAGGTCTAGTAAAAGTCAGTGAGTATGACCAGGAAATACCACATCACACACTGCAGACCAACCCAAGGTACCGTGAAGAAGAGCAACAGAACACTTAACAAGGCATCTGGAAGACAATTATAAAGCGAAACAACCAGCTCTCTTTATGCAGTGCATAACTAATCAAGGAACAAACACAAACCACAACTAACAATGGTACATGTGGCAACAATAAACAATGAATCAACAACAACACTTCAGCCTCACCGGCGTCACTGTGTTGTGTCCTTGAGCAAGAACATTAATCCTAGCTTAGTACTGGTTCAACCCAGGAAGACCCGTCCCTTTATAACTAAAAGATTGTTAATGGGACGTAAAGAATCAAATCAAACAAAACAAAAACAACAACACTACCACCGCCTTAGAACAACAACAGCCAAAGCCACTGGGCTTAAACCTACAACAAACAAGTAAGAAATGTAAAGGAAGGTATCTCGATCAGAAAATACCACAATCACACACTATAGACCAACCCACAGCACCGTAAGGAAGAGCCACAGAACAAAGAACAAAGTTTCATTATTTGTTGTTGCTTCCGTTATGTGGGGAGGTTTTGTGATTGGGGTCTTTGTGCCTTTTCTGGCTGCCAAGGACGAGAGAGAGAGAGAGAGAGAGAGAGATAATTCCTTTTATAATTTGCAATCCGCCTTTAATGTGTGCAGTGGCTCAGTGGTAGAGTGCTTGACTCGAGACCGAGGAGTTGCGGGTTTGAGTTTCACCGACTAATGTGTTGTGTCCTAGAGGAAGACACATTAATCCTTGCTTAGTACTTGTTCAACCCATGATGACCCATCCCGGCATAATTGAAAATTGATGACTGGGACGTAAAGAATCTAATCAACCAAACAAGCTTTAATGTCTGTGTCTTTGTCTGTATTGTGCTGTCTCTTCTGCACGATGCTATGAGTTGTTCTGTGATCTGTGGTTGCATATTCTTATCATTCTCACTGGTTTTTCCAAAGATAATGGGTTCAGGAGCTAGAAATGAATAATGGATACATACAATATAACAATCTGGAATACCTATCCTCAAAATGTGCAACAACTTTATATGCTTATAGCTCTGAAATGCAAATTGAAGTTGATTGGCCACTTAGAACTGCTATCATGACAAGGGAAGGATTAGCAAAGGAATATGTTGTTAATGTTGGAAATAGCAAAGCTTTGCTGGTTTGCCAAACTGCACGGATATGACAGCAGGTCAGTCATCAGACTCCTTGTCGGCATTGACCTAAACTTTCACCTGTGAATCGGTATCTGATGATTGTCTTTAACGGAGCCAATTGTAAGGCTGTGTTCGGGATGCTTATCTGTAGTTGGACCCACCGTGGCTCAACTTGAGGTTTTCTTTAGCTCTGACTATCTGTGAGTCGTGAGCCCTTTTCTATGTTTTATCATAGTGTGTTAATTTGACTAGAATGTTTCTCCATGATGATACATTGCAATTGTTAGAAGGCTTCCACGCGAGATGAACATTTCTTGTACTTCAACAACAGCAAAATCTAGGGCGAAGATTTGGTACCAGTAAAATGCATTTAAATCCCCCCGGTGGCTTAGGCTGCTGTCCGTTCTAAGGCGATGGTTCTGTTGTTGTTGACTTGTTGTTTATTGTTACTCCCATTGTGGGAGTCTGTAATTGTTCTATGTTTTGTTGTACGTTACTTTATGTCCATTCTAGTTTTGTAATCATTTTGATGGGGAGGAGAGAACTGGTTGCTTTGTTTAGTTTGTCTTCCGCGTGTTTTGTGTTTGTTGTGTGGCTCTTCCTCGTGGTGCCATGGGTTAGTCTGCAATTTGTGATTGTGATATTTGCTGATCATACTCACTTACTATTTTAGGGATACAGGATATTTGCCATTATACGTCCAAGGATATAGGATACTATCCATTTTACTTCAGGGATATGGGATACTGTGTTCAATATTTTGATTACTATCAGTGATATTGAATATTCAGGAAAATTAATTATGGGGATATTTGCTAGTTTATAACGGATACTTGCCTGTTTACTTCAAAGGATATGGGATATTTGGTACCCCCACATACAAGCCTCCACTGTGACCCAGATAGTGGATCTCTGGCTGTGAAAGAGTTGGGCGCTATTTTTTTTGTATGATTACAGTAATTTAATTTGATCACAACAAAATCTAGTACGAATTAGACGAGTAAAATATATGACGTTGTGGCGATGTAATGACTTTCTAAAGTTTGAAGCTGATGCCATTTTGTTTTGAGAAATCAAGTGTAAGAAAAGATATATTTAATGTTTAAGCGACGTTTTCAGCGCGATTTATGCGGAAATCAGGTAAAATATGCGAGAAAAAGGACCACGCATGTTTGTTTCATTGCATTTACACTTGCCGGGTCCCTCGGACGATGTTTGAACACTCCGCCTTACGGCCTCGTATTCAAACAGCTTCCTCGGGACCCGGCAAATGTTAATGCATGAAAAAACATGTGTGATCCCTATAATCGATAATCATTAACATAATTCTGGCATAGCAAACTTAACATAGGTATTGACACTAATATCAATGCATATGCAAAGGTTTGTCAAAAAATATTGATGAGGCAATAAACGTTGTATATATCAATGGGTATGATATTAAATTCTAAAATATATGAAGTGGTCATAATTATGGGATGACCGTATATACGAATGGGGAGGGCACTAGACTGGCCCCAGTCCTTAAAATAATTTTCATCAATGTGTCATATCATATACTTGTAGCCAGTCTAACTCTGATGGCTCTGTTTTAAGAGCCAGCAGAGTTAGACTGGCTACAAGTATATAATATGACACATTGATGAAAAAGTGTTTTAAGGACTAAAGCCAGTCTAGGAGGGCGCGTATGTACCAAAATATTTTGGTAGGTTGCCCTCACCCCTATCCGAGCTTGTTAGCGTGGTGCTTCAAACACATTTCTCCTGTGTGTAAAACAAAGAAACACAAACTATACATAATGTTTAATAATTATTAGCCGTTTCAAAGATAAGCATTTTAAACTTGCACGATACTTAGATTAACCTGTCACTGATCAGAAAGTTAAATTCCATTTTTTTTCAAACACTGTAGCACCATTTTTTCTGTCAGAATGCAAGGGTGTACCCATGAACGAAAGAGTAACAAACACAATATGTAATGAGAAAGTTTTGCCTTTAAAAAGCTTGCCAGTATGCCAGGATGACCATTCTATGGCTATTATCTTTTCAATGCTTTTGACGAACTTGAAGAATCAAACATTGTGGCTCCCAAACTTTATTATGATATCAGAGGAACAATGGGAAAATGATAAAATATCGTTCCAAATGAGTGAGGACATATGAAGTCTATAAATCAAAGGATACATGAAGTTCTCATTACATATTGTGTTTGTGACTTTTTCTTTCATGGTTACTCTTGCAAGCCGGCCAAGCCTACGTTCAGAGTACCCATCCCAGGTATCAAAGCAACAATTATACACGTTTTCCTCAAATTGAGTTTAATGTTTATATCCCCATACTTCGGCCATTTAATTAGGTTTTATGACATATCGGTTGACAATACTCTTTAAAACACTTTGCATTAGTCTATGCTATCTAATACCATATTAATTAATTCGATAGATGGTTTTGCACAACAAAACACATTTTCTCTGTAGATTTGAGCGATACTGAACTACACTACAATCCAATTTTTCTCTTATAAACTGGACCAGTCCGTATCCATTTTAATGGTTGTTGGGTGGCAATTTTCATTTTTTATTCAAATTTTAATAGAATTTTCTGTTTGCCTTTGTCCCGCAAAAAGAATGCTTGACTTTTATGGGTAAACTTCACATTTTGAACAAGCATTTGGCCATCTATTTAGTTCAATCAGAAATGTCCATCCATCTTCGCCATGGATATGAACACATACAACGATCACCGAACGGGCTCGCTGGGAGAGGAAAACACATCTGTCTCTTCGAGCACTGCATCCTCCTACAACAAGCTACTAGTCGTCTCACAGTACGATGTAATATGGCTTCCACTTTCGTGTTGTCATGGATGTCGAGGAGGAGACATGTTGCAAATATGGCCAGAAGTAGTGTTGTCCTCATACTGGAAAAGATTTTATCATAATGGGAGTGAAATAACGCCATGCATTAAAATTGATATAACACTAGTGGTTTACAGACTTTCGGAAACGTTATGACGCCCATAACAACGTTGCGTACATAATGACAAAATAATCACCTTTTTACGCTCGAAATGATATATCCAAGTAATCCTTATGTCGTTTGATAAAAAGAATAACGCTCTTGTATTATTGAAGTTATTAAACTCGTTGTGAAAAAGAGATAAAATGCTCGGCAAGCCTCTCATTTTATCTCTTATCACCAACTCGCTTAATGAATCAATAAAACATGGACACTGCTTAAAGATTATCTATGTCTGGAATATAGACATAAAATGAGCCGGTATCTTGCATAAGGTACAATTTGGTATATGCTAACAGCAAAGATTCAAATCAGTCCGCGCATCCAATCAGTCTGATCGGAGTTTTAGATTTCCGCCTTAAGACATGTTGAAACCTTGATTTCTCATATAGCGCCCATCAAAGACTCAGATCCAACTGCGCGGATGCATAGCGTAATCTGATGTGCGCAAATGCCAATGTGTATCAATTCGCTGGGCACGGGCTCAAACATTCTAACTCTTTGCTAGCGAAAACATGTGTCGTCTTCATATAGTTTTTTTCTGCAAACAATTCGGGCCCATATGAGGCCCGGCTAAAACACAGGGCTTGACCTGGACACTCTGAGATATTCCTGAAAGATTACTTTATCCTTCAGACAACGAAAAACATACAAAATTACCCAGCATCCAACTAGTTAACATTATAATTATTATAGGCTACAACTAGAATGGGATTATTAAATCGATGGGGACCCATTGCAACTATCCGCGCTTATATTCACAGTATGTAAACTGAAATAAACATCCTGTACCCTTTCCTCCTAGCTCTGGCCTTATAAACATGAATAAAAACACTCGTGCGTAACCAGTAGTTGGAAAATGCGTGTATTTAGGTACATGCACACGTTCCTATTTTTATTGCTAGCGATACAGACAGCACATATTCGAACAAGGTAAGAACTGCCCTTTTATCTATTTTATACCGTTTTATTCCATGATTTTAACGGATTCCTCCTTTGCATTTTGTTTTGTTAAAAAACTACTTGCTTACAATCAGAGCCATTCTGTGCCGAAAACGAACTTAAATGCCAGTGTGCATGGTTTTAGTGGAATTGGAAATCACATGTGTACATGATTACATGGTTGTAACTGTAAAAGTTACTAAGATCTACGGAAAAAAAAAAGAATTTTAATAGGTGGACCCTCGCGATTAAAGCTGTACCAACAACTCTCACATCCAAGCAATCCGCTGTACCCCTAACTCATGAGTAACTGTACCCCTAACTCTATTGACAGCTTATTTAAAAATGAATAAAACTCATGAACGAAAGGTTCAAGGTCCTGTCCTTCATAAATGGTTGGTATGTAATCCACACATCTTTGATAGAAAACATACCTTTATTTATGGTGTTGACACTATCAAGATTTATGGACTGCTCAAAGGTATGAGGTCTGCACAAGAAGCTTGATATAGCTCTTGTCTGTGGCTCATACCGTCCAAGCCTGCATCTACAGAAAAATGACCTTTGTGTGATTCGTTTCAAGTCAATGTAAAACCTTGTTACATAGATATATGTGAAATGCACTAATATAGGGACTAAACATGATTTTTTAAACATTAACATTTGTCAAGTTACGCAAAAGACGATATGTTCTGAGGACCTTGTCTCTCAAGCACTGAAACGCAATGTAAGATCAATATTACTGCATTAATGTCATAACATATTCAGCCACATTTACGAAGAGTATGGCACTATAATTTGTCACAGTTTCACAGCCAACAAGTTTTGGTTGGACATTTACATCAGTAATCATGTTTCAGCAAGTATGACCAAAATATATGACAATCACACACATTGCAGGCCATCCGAGGACATTGTGCATAGGATAACGGAACAACATGTTCAAAATGGTTATCTGAATTATTGTTGCAATCTACACACCATAGTCAATCATTGTGCCACATATATACACCCTCAGCCAAAGCATGAAAGATACATGTGGTAGATTTAAATTATTTGTGACATTGACATTCTATTCCAAGGTCTCTAGTGTAATACTTCGTAGTAATCTAAGCACCACAGATAATCATTTTGCCAAATATGAACACCCTCTATCTATAAATTAGAACAATGAGTTAAAAGTGGTAATACAGGTTTATGTATACTTGTCCTTGACCTTTGATGCCAAGTAATATCTTTATGAAACCTTAATGTCATCTACACATCTTGCGCAATCACTGTGCTGAATATGTGCACCATCTGTCACAAAAAGTAAGAAAACATTTCTATATGAGCCCTAAGACAGAGTCTAGCATATTTGACCTGATGCCATATTGGTCATTTGATACCTTTGTTGTTATTTACAAAAAAAGTGTGATGGACAGATAGATCGACAAGTCAATAAATGTATAGGCAGATGATGCCCATTTGCATATTCCCCTCCCTGTAAAAATGCAACCTGAAGCTCTCTTAATTATCTCAGCAAACAGTATCATCATAGATTTGTTAACTTGTCTCATCATAGAGTTCACCAATAGATATCATTATAGAACAGATCAGCTCATGAGATTTGACATCACGTTTATGACATTTTCTGGAGGTTTAGTTCTTATGGACATACAAGGTCGATTTTTTTTTATTTTTAATATCATGGTACCTGTCAAAATTTTTTGTATACTATGAGTACTGCATGAACCCAAATTATCAAATTATCGCCCTTGAAACACAATATCTAGGCTAACTTCATTGCGTTGATTAACGTTATGTCACTCATTTGAAACTTATTTATGATTTATGTTTACTCATTAGTTAATTTTAAATAAATCAATTATTATCTGAACTAATTTCTGTATTTGCCTTTTCGTCCAAGGCAAATGTTAGGGATGCTTGCTGTATTGGAACCACATGTGAACAGTAACTGCTTGCACTGGCGGACTGTAAAAACAGTTTAATGAAAATACCGAAGACAGATTCTGACAAGCGACAGGCAGATGCAAGAGGATGTGCGTAGTCTGTAATATTTTTTATTAGACTGCATGTCGACTAATGGCCGGAAATGGTATTGCTCCTTTCTATGTAATTATGCAATTATGCAGTTATATCCTATATTGAAGAACAATCCAAGCTGCATCAGTCGAATAAGATATATTTGCACTCTAGCCTGTGACAGCCTGTTGCTTATGTTGCCATATCAAATTAAGACGAAGGTAAAATAAAAATTCATACTCCCCTGAAAAATAGGCATAAAACTGTCAAATTATTTAAATTACTCATATATTATGCATGCAGGTACACATGAAAGATTTCTCTTCCTGTGGTGTTATAAGCGTTACTAAATCAAAAATGGTAATTGTAGCTAATATTATTTACCTTTACAACTGATATGTGAATTTCCAAAATGGTTTTTAGTTTAAACATATTTTATTTGAAATAACACACAAATAATTACAGTATACATACATAAATCTGTAGACAATATAAAGGATTAGAACGAAAGCAAAGCTTATAAAGTTCTTCTCCCTATCACAATGTATTTGTTTGCTTTAGCGGAAGTTGAGTATTAGTTTAGCATATTGAGCGGTGGATATTCATTTGAAAACAAAACGAGTACAAGAACAGAAAAAAACAAAGAAAACAACATACAGCTTTGTGAAAACATAATGAATAAATACAATAATTATATAAATAAAAATGATAACATCATCATAAAGGCTAGGAATATCACTTTCGTTGGGGTAGGGGTAGGGGTGGGGGATAAGAGTAGACATCACAGACCAGTTGGAAGGCTGAAAACCTGTAGTATATGTGTAAATATGAATATATCGCCCTAAGGTAGCATGATACTTGATTAGGTAAAACGTTTGGTGTCAAGTATATACTTGTGAACATGTTCCAAAATTGCAATGTTTGCTTCAAGTGATAGTGTTGAACTTCCAAAGAGGAGGAGACTTAGGGAAGGATTCTGGTACGTAGTACAGGCATTCAAAAGAGTGTTGCGAGGCCCCTGGTAGAATCTGCAGTGAAAGAAATAGTGCTGTGTATCTTCGATGCTTCCACATCGACATAGTGGGGATTCAGTAATATTTTTGTGAAAGAGGTCCATATTTAAAGAACTGCAGCCTGTACGTAAGCGTGCCTGAAGGATTTGGGCTTTCCTGGAACCACAATAATAATAAGTTGGGACAGATTGAAGATCTTTCTTAAGGAAAGTTTTAAATGATGAGAGAGTGTTTAGCTGCCTTACTTCCACTGGTAGGCTGTTCCATTGCCTAAGAGTCGATGAAAGAAAAAAATTATGATAGAGGCTAGTGTTGGACCTGATAGTATGAATGTTATTTGAGTTCCTAAGATTGTGATGAGAGATAGCGTTCACTTGCTGTGGAATTGAGGAAGACAGATATACAGGTGTGAGTTGATTAAACATCTTATAAAAGAGGGTAATTTCATGATCCTGTCGTCTTCTGTGCAGGGTCTGCCATCCAACTTCTTTATAAAGATTGTCTAAGGAAACGAGTTTTGTTGTGCCAGTAGTGATTCTCGCTGCTTCGTTTTGGATCTTGTCAAGTTCATAGTTTCAAGAGACTTGCGATCCAGCTTGAATTTGAGTTTGCGCATAATATGAATTCTGAACCAAGCTTTCTGCTTAATATAATCAATATGTTGATGCCAAATGGTTTTTGATTTTGGTGTACAAGTACAAAATGTATACTTGTAAGACTAAAGGAAAAACTAAAGTTATTTTTCTCTCTGATAACATTGTGTTAAATGAGCCATTACACTACTATACCCCCATTTTTACCTATTACCTATTATCTAAGTAAAACTGTATGAAATGTTTGCTGATGCTGAATATCTTTAATATTTGAGATTGTCAAGCTTTATATAATACAGAATCATAGATTGAAAATTTAACAACAAGTTCAGAGCTCTTATTTAAGGATGTAACCTATGTTACATGGCATGAAAAACGAACAAGGCCATTGTCTTGATGTAAGAGATTATATTGCAGATTTTTTTTAATGTGCTAGAGGTCGTGAGAATTGTTGCACTTTCCATCAGTTCTCATGAACAGACTCTATAAAACCGAGTCTGCTGTTTTCTTATATTGTATGAAGGATGTGTTTTTCCAGATTATTTAGAGGTTACAACAGCTGTCATTGTGCCTCGCGGAGTTGGTAAAACTTTTCCCTGTATATCGATTTAGTAATGATATTCTCACATATTCTGGCCTTTCGGAAATATTGGGTTCTGATGGATAGCACAATACTGCTTAAGCCAGTGCTAGGGGGCATGAGAATTGTTGCACTTTCCATTAGATCTTATGAACAGTCTCAATAAAACTGAGTCTGCTGTTTTCTCATATTGTAATTTCTATCTCTTTCTGAAGGATCTGTTTTCCAGATTATTTTGAGGTCACAACATCTGCAATGTTGTTGCTCAGAGTTGGTAAAACTTCTCCCTGTACATCAATATAGTGTAAATATTTTTTTCATATTCTGGTCCGTCAGGAATATTGTGTTTGACGAAAAGCAGAATACCGCTTAAGCCACTGCTAAGGGGCATGAGAATTGTTGCACTTTCCATTAGTTCACCTGAACAGACTCAATAAAACTGAGTCTGGTGTTTTCTTACATTGTAAGTTCTCTCTGTTTTCTGAAAGATCCGTTTTTCCAAATTACAATCTCGTATTTCAAGCAAATCTCTAGTGTCTGGTGCTTTAGAAATTATATTCATTGCTGAATATAAAGCGAGTGTACCTTTGATACAGCTGTTATAAATTAACTTTTTTTTTAATATTTCCTAAAATGTATAATACTCAAATATAGATAGAACGACATGAAAATTAAAAGTTATACATTTAAATAAGACAATTTAGAAAATGTTCCTGTTAATTGTAAATTTTCAAAACCAATCCTTATTCAAGACATACTCATATAAAATGGCTATGATTGTGTCTACTTCAATGGCAAAATATTTGTCCACCTCATCACAACCTGTAGAATCACCACACAGTATTTTGTCTGAAAATTGAGTAAGGTCCTGATCCGTCCAAAACCCTTTGGAATATTGCAGACCTATTGATACCATCTTTAAATAAATATTCAAGCTGCATCAAAAAGATGTTTGCACTCTGTAAGCCTGGGCGTTAGCCTGTAACAGCTCATTACATATGAGCCGCGACATATGATTTCCAACAATGTGTCGTTTTTACAAGTGTAGACTCAGATGTGCCTGTGCAGCCTCCTTTTAAGATTAGAAACTCCAAATGTTGTTCGGTAAGTAGCTTAATATTCATAGAATATTCAAGCGACTAGCAAAGGCTCTGATCAGACTGTGTGTATACGCAGGCTGGTCTGAGCCTTTGTTGGTCTCATATACCACATTGTTGGAAATCTCATGTAATGGCTCATATCTTACTATTTAAAAATATAAAAATAAGAAGAAAATTGAAAGCTTGAGCTATAGAAGGAAGACATTAAAACTACTTTATTTTATTGACACAGTGTCTGCATACTGGATGTCTTTGCTTCATGCAAAACAAAAATATCGCTTCCTTCGGTGCTATGTACTAAACATAAATTTAATTACAATTTAAAAGAGGTAACTGTGGCTATCAGCATTTAGTTTAACGATTGTTATGTGTATTTTTCTAATTGCTTTAGATTAAGTTTGACTAACATACTCAATTGAGCAAATTAAAATCAAAGTTTGTTTTTCTATCTTAAATATATTGTCTAAAATAAGCAAATATAGAACCCACTCCCAGTTTTACTGAGGAGCAAATTTCAGTATTACTGTACAAGCAAAACACATGTGAAAACAATTGCAGCTGGAGGATATTTTACATTTTTAGATTTACTTGCTCATATATCTGCAAGTTTATCAAGATTCTAAGATAATGGCTCTTATTAGGATATAACATATATAACATGATGCATCAAATGAGCAAGGCTTTTGTCTGATGTTATAGATGTTGTATCAGAATGAATAATTATATTCCACATGTGCACTACCAGTCCACTTAATGAGCCATCATCATCATCAACTTGCCAACTTTGAAACTATTAGAGTTTAACTGATGATGCCTAAATGGCAGAAACTAGCTAGTCTGGCCCAAAAAATATGCACACTCTAGTTACAGTTCTTCAGTGCATTCTTTGCTTTCAAAGGATAACCCTTTTAAAAGTAAGTAAGGTTGCAAAGATCAGGAATCGATACAATCAAGTACCACACCTGACCCAGGATACCAATGGGAAAGTGACAAATTCACAGAAGACACCACAAACGAGAGCCAAGAGGTCAGCCCTTTCCCAGCAGGTGACCACGAAGCATATATAAACAGACGCACACAAAACATAGCAAACACAAGAGAGAACAAAAACATAAAAGATCCACAAAAGAAGTACCGCCTTGAAACGGTCAGTAAAATATTTTACTGGAGGGCTTAAACCGGTTTAACGGCGCCAACCTCACCCTTAATTCAGATGTGGATCAAGACACATAGATATTTGGTTTGCATGAAAGTGAGATCAATGCCACAAAAAGCACTGGGTACCTGACCTGATATACCTTGATATTTCTGTAAAAAGAAGCATATAATATCTGAGCTGGTTTACTTTAGAAAATGTTGACTTTGTTATGTGTGTTTCAAAAGAAAGTGTGCTGATGTAACTTGTTAACAATGTCTGGCTGTAACATGTACCTAATTTAATATATAGTAAAGGGCGATAAATTTGAGTCATAAGAATTCGTTTGCATTTTTAAAAAAGTAAGGAAGGAGGCAAAGATCAGGAATTGATACAATCAAATACCACACCTGACCAAGCATACTGTATGAGAAAGTGACAAATACATACAAAAACATCACATACAGGAGAGCAAGGAAGTCAGTCCTTTCCAAGCAGGTGACAACAAGGCTGAAGAACACATTGTAAAGCATGTGTGCGCTTGCCAATTAACGTGTATTGCCATTAAAATTACATGATTTAAAGTTACGTTTTCGGCTGATGACTGGTACAGTTAGGAAAACAGAAAATCATCTTGACTGATTTTTTAGACTGGAATGTAAAGCATCAAAACAAACAAACTTTTTTTGTGTGTAATAAAGCTACCAGTGGGAATGGAAGGCTCGTCTGAATTGCTATTTGCATGCGTGAAAAGTAATACTCTCACGAATTTATGATTAGATGAACGCTACAATGTGATTTTTAAGAGCTAAATGAAGAACATTGCCCTATCATTTTTATTTTCTGAATCATTGAAAACACTTACAGTACAGTAACTTCATCATGTATCCAAGCTAGTGGTACACTAGTAGCGCAGTTGTGGGTACAGCATTTGCATTGTTAGTGGGCACCGTTTAAACGGTTTTGAGCCTAGTTTGTAAAGATCTGATAAAATCCTTTGGACAGAGGATAAAACTATTTACCTACAGGCTCTTGATGTAAAGAATTGATAGCAAGATGCGTTTTCTTTGGCAATATCGCGTGATTTAATAAGCTCTGTTGAGTGCAATGTCAATACACGACAGGGAGGTATATGTTTAACGAGGCTAAAAAAGGGATAAAACAAGGAAATAAACATTTCACTTACCCTAAAGATGACACAGTCGCTAAATTCGTAATAGCTGATGGTAAAATGTCGGGATAAAACCTCAAACCATCACGATTTCCGACAACTGGTTACGCACGAGTGCTGTAATTCATATTTATAAGGCGAGACCTAGGAGGAACGGGTATAGGATGTTTATTTCAGTTTACATACTGTGATAATTAATACCGCCTATCATGACATTTTGACCTTGGACTTTGTCTCCATGGTCATGCCCATGGGCGTATCCAGAGGGGGGCAGGGGTTCCGGACCCCCTCCCTGAAAAATCACCAAAATATAGGGTTTCTTAGCAATACTTGTCCGGATCCTCTGAAAATCACAAAGCTACCAAGCCAGATTCAATGTTGGGCCACCATCGGCACGCCAGCGAAACGCCATTTAAATGGCGTATCGCTAGCGGGACAATGATGGCCCGCTTATAGTGGTATTTGGATCCTCCCTCCCCTCTTCAACTAAAAAAAAAAAGTTGTACCCCTCTGATAAAACTTTCTGGATCCGCGTATGATGCCGGCAATTCAAAACGTTTGTCCACAGGCAAACAATGTGTTAAATATAAATATCCTCCGTCAAAAAGTAAATAGAGTTTACATTTGAATACCAAATAGCCTGATTGTATATGTATTTGACCTTGACCTTTGATACAAATGGCATATTGGTAATCAATGTACAAAATAGGACTCCTCTATCAAAAATACATGAGGAGATTGTGTTACGAACCGTAAAACAGATCTAAGTAAGATGATCGCGAGTGACGGATTGTTTCTATCCCATCCTCACACGAATAATGGATTCTTTTTCTTGTTCACTATGTAGCAATTAACAGAATTTTCAAGATGTATGGACAGCGGTTTCGAACTATTTTCTTTCTGAGTTAAAATCTAAAATAGTGTCAACAACTCTTTACAAATGTGCTGTTTTGTTCCAAAGTTGGAATTACATGTACAAGCAATAAATCGTTTTGTGAGTGTGTGGATTTTATCAATGTGTAAACACCAACGAATCACTCACAATTTTAAGCTTTCGGGTTTTACTCAGTATGTCATTTGCCTCGATAAAATCCATAAAAATAAGTCATTCCTAAAAAGTTACTAAATATGATTTTATTACATAACGTTATATCATTCACAGATATAGACGCGACGTCAAAGGATAAAAAGTGAAAATGCTTACAAATAGCGCCTTTGTCTATAGCTGTTTTGATTGTTATATAAGAACCATCTATATGCCGCGGTACCTTTTCGCTATAGCAATTGCAATAATTGCAAATTCACGGAGAAAAGAATAAGATGTTGTTACCTTAAATTCTAGATTATCTTTAAAACGAATAATGGAGCGATACGTGCAACATGAGTGGGCATTTGTAATTAAATACCTTCGAAAAATGATACAGTTTCAGGCAGGCCTCTAGATGAGACAATGTCCCAAAGCAAAATATTCAAGATATTCCCATCAACAAGCTGTGCATGCTTTCAATCTTAAGTCTTTAATGCTGTTGTTGCTAGCAACTCCTGAGGGATATCTTGTTCCACTGTGTTATCAGGCACATCCGATATAGCCAAGCTCAGAATGCAAGGAACATTCCAATTTCAGTTCTTTGGTGTAGTCTTTGCTTCCAAAGGATACCCTTTTAAGAACATATTTAACTTCACTACAGCTGGTGACTGGGACTGTGTGGCGGCGGTAGAATGTCTCCCTGCCCTTCACTATAGTGTAGATTATATTTTCTTGTCCTTTTGGATCATGGGTTTCATTGTGGAATTTTGAAACTATTAGAGGGTCACTGATGAAGCCTAAATGGCAGAAACTAGCTAGTCTGGCCCAGAGAATATGCACACTCCAGTTTCAGTTCTTTGGTGCAGTCTTTGCTTCCAAAGGATACCCTTTTAAGAACATATTTGAGGCAGTGACTGATGCTGATATGACATTGAGGACCTCTGGAAACTTGGTAACTTCAATGGCTTACCTTGACTTGCCATCAGCATCAGCGTTGTTTATTCCACTCCTATAACTAAGGCCTAAGCTGTAAGCTGACAGTGCAGAAACCCATCTCTGTCCTGTCGCATCCAGGTTAGCTGATGTCAGTATGTATGCCATTGGGCTGTTATATGTCACTGCCTTAAACTTTTAACCATACAAAATAAAATTATAGTCATGGAATTTGTCTGTGACCTCCCATTTCAATGCCAAGAATTCCAGCTTGTGTGCATGGTAATTCCTTTCAATATGCTTTTAATTTCTGCTAGCATACGCTATCACTTTGTCTACTCCCTCCTGGTTATCTTAGAGTACATTTCCCGGACCAGTGGAGTATGAATCAGTATGCAATTTAAAAGGAAGCATATAACCAGCACTGCTAAGACAGGTGGATGGGTCAGTCAGTCAATGATGGCCTGAAACGCTGTCTTTTGCTTTTCTCCCAAAGACAAATGCAAATGGCTTTGCTTTGGGTTTCTTTCCCTTTTTGGCATTATTGTATGTAGGGTGGCCAATAAGTAGATCATTCAATGGGCGTGCTATGAAGGCATATCAATTCACAATTCTCCTATCGTAGCCTGTGACTCTTAGAAACATTATTATATCCTTTATATTTCTGGGATCTGGCCAGTTGGGTACTGTTTGTTTTGTTTTTTATTTTAGAAGGATCCATGCAAATTCCTTGTTTAGAGACAAAATGTCCAGGGTAAAGAATTCACATTTGGATGCCTTCAGTTTCGGATTATTTATCTGAAGTCTCCTAAATACAGCCTCAAACCTTTCAATATATTCCTCAAATGTTGAGGAGAACACAACACTGTCGTCCACATAACAGAGACAGTCCCTATGGTTCATGTCTCCCATAGACTTTTCCATAAGTCTTTGAAAGGTGGCCAGTGCTATACAGAGACCAAAAGGCACCTGGTTAAACTCATAGAAACCAAGAGTTATTTTGAATTTATCTTCATCTGCAATTTTAACTTTGCCAGTACCCAGATACGAAGTCTGATTTTGAGAAATACTTGGTTCCTGCTAGCAGATGTAGAAAATCCTCGATGCGGGGAATAGCATAAGCATCTTTGATAGTGTGATTGTTCATTTTTTGTAGTCAACACATAAAGGTATTAATCCATCTTTCTTATGCACCATCACAACATTAGACAAATATAGACTCATACTATCTCACATTGCCCCCACATCCATCATTTTCTGAAGATGTTCTCTAACCTCCTTTCCCTCTATTAACCCAGCTGGTATCCTATGATGAGGATCTTTAAACGGTTGCTCATCACTTAGTTTGATATGGTGTTCCAACAACTTAGTATTTCAAATACAGTCTACTCTCGATACCTCGAATTTCAAGGGACTGGGCAAAATATGTCGAGTTATCAGTAGTTCGAGGTAACCAAATCATGACATATACCCACCATTTTGGGGCGAAATAATTCACATTCAACTCGTCCATTTATAGATCGTTATACGGAGCTATTTCATTAATAAACTACGGGATGAATTGACCCAAGAATCAATTGACATTTGAAATTGAAACATCAAAAAAGAAAGTATAGAATCGTTTCTCAGATGCCCCTACAGGCCTGACATTATGACTATTTTTTCACTTCCTAAGACAAAATAAAATAAAAATAACGTTTTCAGTCAGCAACTGGTCCGCGGTCGCAGGTTTTGCCCTTCCGTAAGTCGTCATAGTTTAAGCCCCAACAGTGTACATGCACGTTTTAATTTTCGTCGGCTTGATGTGCATATGCCATCCTAATCTATTTTTGTGATGACATGACCAATGTCCGAAAATAGCCTTAAACGCATAAGTCTGTTTTCAAAATAAAAAGAAAATGGTCTGAGAAACAATTAAATTATACTTTGGCCTTATTTTAAACGAGCAGTCATCGGGCAGCGATTGCTCAAATATGACACATTAGCTCATGTAGCGGCTTTGAAGTTGTACCACAATAGATCAATAGAATTCGGCGACCGCGGTCAATTATGTAATTATACATGTACAACACACTCATTTACAACTGCATGTGTCACACACGTGGACCAAGTGTTCAAACAATTGGTGGTTTTAATGGGGATAATTAACGTTGAAAGCGGTGGATTAATTGGAGACACATTCAGATAAAAAGGTAATTTCTTATGAAATGGAATCGAGTTAGGCGTTGCAAAATACACTAAAATTGATCAGCGGGACCAGTTTTTCGTAACAAGTTATCAGTTTTATTGACTTAGCCGTTGTCGAGATAAACGTTTTGGAATTGCAATAATATGTAGGGGAAAATACCGGGACCGGCCCGTCAGGTCGAGATCAGTGATAGTATTGAGTAATGCATAGTTGAGTTAAAGAGAGTCGACTGTATCTAGTAAAGTCTTTGAAAACGCAGTCTCCCATTGTGTAAAAAAATGAGTAGCTTCATGTTTCTGCTCTTCACTACAATCGCTTCCATCTAAATTGATCCTTCAGGAAGTGTTTGATGGTTATCCTCAATGTTGTGCATTGCCATTCTGGGGGTATTTCTATATAATTCTATATAAAAACTCATTGGCACAATGACAGCTGTTGCGACCTCTAAGTAATCTGAAAATTCTAGAAATATGGATCCTTAAGAGAGAAACTATTTTTTTATTGTATCTGTTTATGAAAAACAAAGCCTTGTGGAGCTCAGTCTAATATCAACTCTTGTTAAGATCTAATTGCTGCAACAACAGCTCTGGTTGAAGTCCTGAAAGTTTGTATCAGAAATCTTTCTTGTTTAACAGTAGCATTAGCTCCTCTTACATCAGCGCAAAGTCTTCAGTATTTATGATATGGGTATACAAATAACTGATGCTACCCTTTCATAGGTATATTGAACCCTTTGTATTATAAGGGGTCACAAATGAAATGCAGTATTTTGCATTATTTTGGTCATCACTGTTTGCCAAAGTACCCCTTTAAGGGTTTTCATTATACAAAGAATTAACGTGCAAAGGTTTGTCTAGTAGTTGATAAGGAACCAGGTGTAGTAACTTGATCAAGCATAAACAAGTTCAGCCAGGGGTAGTTAGATTTGGAAAGTTATAACACACGCAGGAACACAGCAAACGATGTTACCAGTACCTACCCAAGTGATCCAAATGGAAATACAGATCTACATAAAAAACATAGACCAAGTATGAAAGCGCCATACATATTGGGAGCAATGCAACAAGAAAAACAAGGCAGGTGGGGCTAGGGCCCTTGATAGCTCACCTGAATTCTGACACATGGGTAGATGATGTTTTGGCCTGTGGGTAAAGATATATAATTTAAAGATATTTCATTTTTTAAACTCTGGTGGCCATTTTGTTCAACAGAGCTGAACAGTTTGAGCAATTTTGATAAAGGGCATTATGAGGAATATTCTGTGAAATGAATTTGAGATGGAATAAGTGGTTTAGGAGGAGATGCAGTTTAAAGATATTTCTTATCTAAAGCTCTAGTGGCCTTTTGGTGGATGCAGTGGAACCATTTGTGCAATATGGCAATATTAGGAACATTTCTGTGAAATTATTTGAACCAGTGGTTTAGTTGAAGATGTCATTTAAAGATATTTCTTATCTAGGGCTCTGTCAGCCGCTTTGTTTGGCGTAAAAAACAAATTGTGCAATTATGCTTTAGAGCATTATGGAAAATATTTCTGTGAAATTATTTTGAATTTGAACTAGTGGTTCAGGAGGGACTGTCGATTAAAGATAATTCTTGTCAGGAGCTCTGTTGGTCCTTTTGTTCAGCAGAGAGAACTATTTGTGCAATGTATGTAGAAGGCATCATAAGGAACAGTTCTTTGAAATTATTTTGAATTCGGACAAGTGGTTAAGTGGGAGATATGGTTCAAACGTATTTCTCTTTAGAGCTTTTGCGATCCCTTTGTTCTGCAGAGCAGAACAATTATGTAATTTTTGTAGAGGGCATCACAAGGAATATTTCTGTGAACTTCCAGTAGTTTAGGAGGAGATGATGTTTAAATATATATCTTATCTAGAGCTCTGACAGCCATTTAGTGACGGCCCTTTAGTTCACCATAAGTGTAATTTTGTCAGAGAGCATCATGAGGAACATCTGTGAAATTGCTTTGAAACGTATTTTGATGCTTACTTTGCATATTTTGCTGCCGAGCAGCACCAATTTTAAAAACAAGAATGCAGTTTGAAAATTTGGTGTTTGTTATTATGTCAACCAGAGAAATACACGCCTTATCGCTAGAGCTTCTTAATCGCCCAGACTGACGTATCCAACTGGGCTAGAGATAAAAAATATTGTGGACTCACATCTCATCACTTTCCACACTAGTGAAAGCAAAGGCTTTGGCAAGATGGCACATATGCACAAGCTCATCAGTGCCTTAGCCGCTCCCGGATGTAATAAGTACCAAAATCATGTTCGCGGGTACTCAAATTATTTTAAAATGTACCTGTAAACTGTTTTAAACATTTCATTGTGGCTCATTGTTTTGTTTTTCATTCCATTTTGATAACTTGATATGTTTACATGTCGAATATCACCTGAGCGCAGATAGCCAGACTGATCAGATTGTTCGTTATCTGCAATAACTTTGGGAAAAATTCTCACACCGAGGCTTCAAACTACTACAGGTAGATATAGGTGTGGTGTGATTTACAGGTTAAAACTGCATTGTCTGTAACTTTTGATATTCTAATTGTGGAAATAAAGTTTCTATTTTTCAAGAATACAGTTAAAATACTCAAATTTATGTAAACATTTTACCATTTTCATAAATTTTAATAAATTATATCTATCAAAACAACAGCATTTATGTTAAAAATCAACTGTCTAGAATTATTGGAGGGACGTAAATAATTTCTAACAAGAGAAAAATCACCTGTTCTTATTACATAATTCACTGTTCCATGCAGCTTTCAGCTGTATTGAACATATAATATGTATTGTGAAAAAATACAAATGATTTAAAAAGAATTTCTTTTTTCGAAAAATGTTCATAGTTACAGATCTAGTCTCTTTAATAAGCAAATAATCTAAACCGTCTTGTTCATCAAAGAGTTGCTAGTTCTAGACTCACTGGATACACTGTCTTGTATCCTTGAGCATGACATTTAATCATCTGATTAGTACTGGATCGACCTAGGAAGAAATGGAATCGTCCAGTCATTACTGAACAATTATTGACTGAGGATGAGAGAGCTGGTTGACACCAAGCAGACATAATATCCAATAGTTTCAATTTGGCTGAAAACCGCCTAACGACCCTTATCTTGTCTGAGAATACTGATCACATACATGTAAGAGTAGAGGTATTCCTTAAACCTTTACATTACGATAGAGGCATTCCTTCAACTTTTACATTATGATTTACCGGGCCGCGTAGCGCAGGCGGTGACGTATCTGGCTACAGATGCGTGTCTGACTGCAGATCAAGGGATCGCAAGTTCGATCCCGGCCCGGTCCCATGATTTCGTGGAGATTGATCATAAACTAATTTCTACGGTCATTCTCCTTCCTTCCGCTGATTCATTCAAGAAGGGTTGTTGTCAGTTACAAGCGTAAGTATATGCATGAAGTACTGGTCAACCGCTTGTTCAAGACTGCCCAGGAAAAAGAGTGGTTAGGTGAACTGACCGTCCCGTCATGACCATAGCTGTTGACTTGGGACGTAAAGCAACAAAACAAACAAACAAACAACATTATGATAGAGACATTCCTCAAACCTTTACATTACGATAGAGGCATTCCTTAAACCTTTACATTACGATGGATTTTCCCAAGCTTCTTGATAGAATAAGTATGGAATTGTCCATTTGATGTATTGTAATGTAGAAATATTTATATCATGATGCATTTCTACCATGCAGATTGATTTATCTTTGCAAACATTGTAGACCCTGGTGAAATGTCGCATTCTGTGTCTTACCTGTTTGCTAAAGTACCTGTCTGCAGGTATCCAGAGTGAAAAGGTTTAAACGCAAATGCTTAGCTGTTCAGTTGACACACTGGATCGGCCGCAATCGAAAACATTCTTAACAATCGACAAACGCGGATCAAAAATCGCTAGAAACAGTGTTTTTGATTGCCATTTCGTCGCTTCAGTGCTATAGTGTTCTATCTACCATTGCACAAGTTTTGAGAAAAATGAGTTTGAAAATTTTAGTATCTTGATTTTTGATGCCTTATTTATCACAGACCTTAAAATCATACCAGAGGGTTAAAATATATACATACAGTGTAAATGACCTTGGTTTGAAGTAATTTTTACAGTAATATAGAATTTACGGGCATTTTACAGTTTGCAGATAGAACATTGTGCCCTAAAAATCGCCTTCTGCATTCAGTGCTATAGTGTTCTATATGTTCCTACAGCTTATTATTCTATTTATGGCGTCAATTCATATACTATACTGAACAGAAATGATTATTTGTACCTAAAAGTAGCAGATTTAGTCATTTATTTGGCATAACAGTAACAAACTGCACGGATTTTTTCATTTAAATTTATGCAAGGGAGGTAATCTGTTTCTAAAGTTAATTTTTCTGTCAATGGGGTCAATTTGTATAATATTTTAGACTGAACTGAATATTTGGACCTAAAAGTAGCAGATTTAACCATTGATTTGTAATAACATCGACAAAATACTCTAATTTAAGCAGTTTAGATATGAGTAAGGGAGGTAATTTGTTTCTACAGCTGATGATTCTATCCATGGATCAATTTGCGTAATATTTTTGACTCAGCCGATTATTTGGACCTAAAAGTAGCCTATATAGCCATTAGTTTGTCATAAGACCGACAAACCGCTTCAATTCAGGAAATTTAAATTTATGTAAGGGAGGTTACTGCAATTTTTAGCAATTTCTCCAAGGGAAGTGAATTTATGTAGATAGAACAGTATGACACTGAACTCACCCAGTCACGTGACATAATCATCATTGGCCATTGGATGAAAATCACTTAGAACACTATAGCACTGAACGAAATTGTCTTTTTGTAGATAGAACAGAAAAGCACAGCGATTTTAAGCTTACTGGAAAGAGATAGGCAAATAAAACCTTCACCAGTAGATAGAACATTTGATCCTCTTTCCAATGGTATGCATAACTCATTTTTGACCAAAATGTCACTTAGAACACTATAGCACTGAAGCGACGATTTGTCGCCAGTCGGACGACAAATGGCAATCAAAAACTCTGTTTCTAACGATTTTGATCTACGTTCGTCGATAGTATTAACGTTTTAGATTGCCGCCTATCCGGTGTGGTGAAGCTAGACAGTTCCATAGTTCTTGGCTTGTGATTTCATACTGCCATACTTCGTGCTCCATACTGTTCGTCTGAGCCTTGCACGATTGCATATGAGATAGTGCCAACACCTCATACGATTGCTCGATTTTTGTTTGCGTTAATACTATTATGTTATGATCAAGTGATTTCGCATTGGCTCAGCTACAGGTCCGAGGATATCTGTATTGGTCCGAGGCCAAAGGCCGAGGACCAATACAGCTGACCAAGGACATATTAATTAACATATAAATGACATAATAATTAACTTCCAACTCACAGTCTATACAGTTTAATTAATTATATTTCGACTGACAGTCAATATGAGGAGACTTAATTCAGATTTAGGAAATTTTCTTAGTTCTGATGGAAACAGCTGCAAAGGCATAAAACTTATTGAGAAAATATTTAACATTTAGTTTAAACTTGTAAAACGGGTGTCATATTGTCCAAGGTGAATTCATATTGTCCAAGGTTAAATCCATGTTGTCCCAGGTAAACGGTATAGGTCCTAGGTAAGCTGTAGAGGTCCGAGGTAAAATCAAATATGGACTTATGAAAGTAGAACCATCACCAGTATGACGCAGACGCATTTCCCCGTATATGTGCTATATAATGAGTAGTTAATTAAGAAGAATCGCTACAGCATATGGTTGGAGCTGAGAAACCACGAGCACTTTGTTTTTTTATTTGTGAAGTTAAGTTCAGAATGTAATTGTTTAATCGGCTTTTTTAATTCTTTGACTTCGTTTTATCTATTTCTCTTTTTCTATAGATCTATACTGAGAGACTTTAGAAACGCACCACTTATATTTTAATAAAATTGCTATTCTTCTATAATTAATTCAAACCAACACTTTTCTGGTAAATGTTGCTTGGTCATTTTGGGGTATGTTGATCAAAAATGTGATAACACCAGATGTCTAATGGGCGCCTGCGCAATGCTTTAAACATATTGCCCCCTATTTCAAAAGTCACAATCCATTTACCAGAGGATAATACCAGGCCTCATATAGCTAGACTGTGTGACCCAGTATCTGAAATGAGTAAAATTGACATTTTGGATAGGTCTTCTTTTTCACCAGACCTCTCCCAAATAAAGCATTTTTGGGATGAGTTTGATCTTTTGGTGTCCACCAACCAACGTCAATGTGTTACGTCAAGCACTCAACGTATACCTCATGCTACCATCAGAAGACTTAAAGAGTCGATGTGAATGTGTACTTAAGTTGTTTAAGCCCAAGGAGATCATATGCGGTATTTAGACTATTGAAATATAAGTGGTGCGTTTCTAGTCTCTCAGTATATTAAAATGGAGTTTTGTCCACAAATGAGCCGGGCCATGTGATTTCCATCAGCGTGGCATTCTGACATGTGTAGACTCAGACGAGCCTGTGTAGCCTCCTTTTAAGCTTAGAAACTCCAAGTGATGTACATTCAGTAATTTTGCACTCATAAATATTCACTGACAAGTGATTAGCAAAGCCTCTGATCAGACTGCGCGTATGCTCAGGCTGATCTGAGGCTTTGCTTGTCGCACATACCACATTGTAGGAAATCTGATGTTGCGGCTCAAATACGCATTTTGAACCTAATATATCTCGAACTTATTTCGAATTAGCAACTGTGCTTTGTTCACTGTTTGCTAAAGTACCTGTCCACAGGTATCCAAAGAGCTAGTAATGTACTGTACTGCACATGTTTAACAAGCATATGACCATCCATTTATTTCAGTCCGAGATATCTCTCCATTTTCGCCATTCCCAAGGGTATTGGCAAATACAACGTTTGCCCAGTGGACTCACAAGTAGAGGATGACAAAATTGCTCCTTATTGCACTTGATCCTCCTACAACAAGCTACTAGTCGTCTCACTGTTTTATGTAATAAGGCATCCACTTGTGTATCGTCTTGCATGTCAAGGAGAAGACATACTGAGAAAATAGCCAGCAGAAATGATGTCTTCATACTTGATAAGATTACTGGAATATAGATACAATATCGTTACGTTAATCCTCTGACTGCTACTGTCCTGCCAGCCAAGAGTGACAGTGACGTCATGTTTTGCCTACAAAGTTATCAGGGACTTAGAATCGATATATATCTTGTGTATTTCGTATAGCGACTAGGCCTACATTGTTTGCTAAAGTACCTGTTCGCAGGTATCCAGAATGAACATGTTTAATGAATCTACGGGACATTTTATCCAGACACAAGTGATCTATCGATTCGTATTAGCTCATGTGGAGTGTACAAGTTAATGATTTACTTAAATGTAACAATTGTGAACAAAACACCACGTCACTGTCACTCTTAGCTGACAGGACAGCAGCATGACAGAAAGACTGCAGACTATAAGAATCTATCATGAGTGTGAGAGTAGGATAGAAAAATCGGTCCCGAGGATCGCCGTTTGGCATCACGAGGCTTGCCGGGTGATGACAAACGGTGATCCTGAGGGATGGATTTTTTCTATCTTACCCTCCCACTAAAATGGATTCTTTTTCTTGCGCACCACTGTTTTTATTTATTTATTTATCTATTTATTTTAAAATAAGCTCCCAGAAGTCCCTGAATACACTAAGATGCAAGTTCACATGATGACGTTACTTGACATCCTGCAATGTCCTGGGTAAGATAGCATGTGTGCGAAAAGATTTTCCACCCAAGGGTAACATCTCAGATATGCAAGAAATGTGTCGTCTAATAATGTCTTTGCAAACAGTGTAGGGCCAGATAAGACCCCGCTTAATGTCAGCCTTATCTGGATCCAAACTGTTTTATTTAACGCTCTGAATATATTCCTGATTTTTTAAAGGTTGTTTTTTACTGAGGGTGTGGAATGGGAATGAGCAGACGATACAAAGCATGGAAATATTCCCATCATGTAAAGAGGTAACATAATTATGATATTTGACAACCGCGAAAGTTGCACGCTAGCAAACTAATACTAAGCCAACCCGTTCAATGTCAAACTCAACACAAAGTGGCGTACACGTTCGCGCAGCGAAATAAAGAAGGTAAAGATCAGGAATCGATACAATCAAGTACCACACCATATAAGAAATTGACAAAAGTGCAAGAAAACATCACACACAAGAGAGCCAAGAGGTCAGCTTTTTCCCAACAGGTGATCACAAGGCTGCACGGAACAACCAAGACTGCATAACAAAGATTATACCACCCTTACCAACTTTAGCACGAAATATCTCGTGATGTGCAATGTCTACACTGATGTAGGTGGTATAAAATAGTAAACCATGGGTTGTCCACCTGTACGTAAGATAATCCTCTCGCTAATGCTCGTGGATTACCTCCACGTACAGGCTGACAACCCATGGTATAACTACTACTTAACATGAAAAAAGCACCGCCTTCGAACGGGTCAGAAGAAAAAAAAACTTGAGGGCTTAAACATGTTAACGATATCAACTGATGTGGATCAAGACACATAGGTATTTAGTTTGCACGAACGATCCCTAACTTATCGATGCATCATCAAGTACATACTTATTAGGAAATTAAAAAGATAACAAAAATAAGGACTCAACAGTATAAACAACTGAATACAGGAGCAAAAGAAATCCAGCAGTTAAACTCAAGCGGGCCTGACCAAAGACACCGTCACAGACCATCAGGCCCCAACCCTCTCATCTACAGATATGTCTTTATGTCATAACCGACATAGAGCCTGAGGTCCGACCCGCCGGCGTGCAATTAAAGGGGAAAGCAATTGTCAACCATGATTGGTTTGACCATCAAGCTTGCAGTCTGTCGCAATACATTGATGTTATAGCCAATCTTTTTATAAAAAGAAATTATTTCAATAAAGTGCGCTGAAAAATATAAGAACTAACACTTTTCTTTAAATATACACTCAGTCGCCATAAAACTCTGGCTCCAAAAGTCTCTTACATGTATCTGCATGGGATTCCTACCTAGTTATTTAGTTAATCTGAGATGAAAGCAATCCGTGCAGACCCTAATAAGATGCAATGTTCGGTGGCTTCTGGTGTGGAACTTCATTGTTATGGTCTGAATTTTGGTTTGACCCAGCCAGCATACAAACACGGGCCACAATCGGCCAACAGCGAAACGCCATTTAAATGGAGTTTCTCTGGTGGGCCGATCGTGGACCACTTTCATGCGCTTTCTGGAAAGGCACTGGCGAGACGGCGCGTATGCAAATAGTCGCCTGAGCCGTTGCTGCTCACGAATGCGAGCATTTTTAAAGTCTCGTGCGCTGGACCAATAATTAATGCACTTGAGATAACCGTTGCACCACAGCTTAGACAACAGATTTGGTCGGTTCAAATGAACTAACATCGCCCCAATACTCATTCAGTGTTAAGGAGTATGAGTTATTTATTGAGTCCATAAGGGTGACCCTATTTGTAAAGGGTTCCACATTTTTTGCCAAATGAAAGTCATTTACTTGTGTAACTGAGATAGATCATATTATATAAAATGTATGCAGGTGTATACTGCACATTCCTTCACGATATATCATTGATCAAGACAAAACAAAGTCCACTCACTACTATCATGCCAACCAAGAGTGACAGTGACGTAATATTTTGTTCTCAATTATTAAGTAAAAATTAACTTAACACTCCATTTGAGCTGACGCGAATCGATAGATTACTTGTGTTAAATCATATCCTGCGGGTAGGATCAATACACAACTAGTCTATCGATTATAAGTCCCTGATATCTTTGCAAATAAATAATGACGTCACTGTCACTCTTGGCTGGCAGGACAGTACTAAGACATAGAGATCTCAATTTCATTTCTAATTAAGAACAATGAAAAATATACAGTTATGTTTTTAACTCCAATAATGAAAGCTCAAGATGCCCTAAGTCCGGAAAGATTGGAGTTTAAACTTGGTTATTAATAGCCCCGCTTTGAAAATGCGGGCACCAGAGGGATGCAAATTCAAAATACAATAATGTTAGCAAAAATATGCAGCAGATGACTTGAGCAGACGTCATTTTTGATGCAGCTTTTTGTTAGGGCCTTCAATGGTTAATGCAAATGAATGTAGGTGTTTATTTGTTTAAGTTTTAATCTTTGATTATATAGCTTCGTGAGGTCAGACATATTTTGCCACTAAATGGACAATTGTATATAGACAGTTGTTAACCTGTAAATGGAAGTCCTCTTATATTTACCGCCTATTTTCAATTATTCTTAGTCGGTTAGATAGGTTGTCAAATTCAATTTCCAATAAACAATTTCAAACTTTGCGGATGCTGATTTTGATTTGTAAAAGTCCATGTTGCTTTGTTATAACCTTTCGGTTTTTAATTCGAACTATTTAAATCTTATTATTCCTCGTTTTATCAGCTTTGTGATTTGTTTGCACAGAACATAGACACTGTTTGGTCAACATACCCTACCTCCTCATACAGTTTTGACCAATCGTTATTGTTTTAAACATTTTTTGTCCGTCATGGTCTGTATTTGAATAATATTTTGTTAATTATATTCACTTTACAATATTGCGGACAAGAACTGTTTTGTTATCATTTTATCAGTTACCTCTTATATTAACTGCATTGTTGCACATTGCCTGATACACGTTGTTTATCTCACAGCATGTGCCTTTATCAGGTCATGATGACATTGCACTTTTTGAATGACGTCGCTAATGACGCTGGATCAACATAAAAATCAAAAATTACGTCATAATCGCTAGTTTGACTGGGTCTTTCCCATCTTGAGTCTAAGGCGATAACCACTGCGCCATAACAAATATAGCTGGTTTTACATTTTAGCCTCACACAAAGATTTTTTTGCAAGCCTTCAGTCAAGATCATCGAAATAATATCAGGGTTAATCTGTTTTGAAAAATTGTCTAAAATTCCAAGTTGTTACCGAGTTATAGTGATTTCGCTAACTTAAAACAGACTGACAGACGGACAGACATTTTAAATATAGTGCAACACATAATTTCCAGCACATTTTTCATCACATTACAGCAAGTAAATCTTTATATTCGATCCAGCTAAATTTCTATTATCATTTAAATAAAGTTGGTGAGTATGCTCAGAAAATACCATAATCACACACTGCAAACCAAGGCATATAGGACTAAAGAATATTAGAAATTGCATGAGATTTCCAACAACGTGGTATGTGCGACCAGCAAAGCCTCAGATCAGCCTGCGCATACGCGCAGTCTGATCAGAGCCTTTGCTAGTCACTTGAGTATTCTATGATTGTTAAGCTACTGACTGAACATTATTTGGAGTTTCTAAGCTTACAAGGAGGCTGCACAGGCTCGTCTGAGTCTACACATGTCAAAATGTCACATTGTTGGAAATCACATGTCACGACTCAATTATAATTAAATACGATAACGTACCTTATCTTAAGAGACTGGCGGTATGACTAAGTGCAACATAAGAGCTCTATCTTATACATGCCTTTGTAAACGATACAGTATCATAAATTCAGGACACTAGATAAGTGCGTGACAAAAGTTATTTTTCTTTTGTCTCATCCAAACCTTAGGTAGTCAAAGGAACCGCCTCAATGAGAAGGTTCTTTCTGAATCAAAGGGATACAATATAATAAATATTATATTTATAATATAATAAATATGGGGGCTATACCACTCAAAACAAGTTTTTCATAAGTTATAAACATGCATGTATTTTTATGGTGGACAAATTGAAAGTGGTATACATTTCGGGTATCCGTTTTATTTGCTCACAAAGACCTGGCAGTATGATGGCAGTGTGTTTGGTACAGAGGTTGCTGGGGGAGGGGGGTCAAACAGTGTAGCCCCCTCAAACGGGATTAAATATTTTCAGGTTTGATAACCATTGCCTTTAGTTAGTTATTACTAACTGTTGGTGCCAAAAAGACCTGCTATGTTTGAAATATCGGTATCTCAACTTAAATTTAGAAAATTGACAGAGCATGGTCAGGGAATTGGAAAAATCCTACCTCCCCATCCCATATGGAGTTAAGACTGGGTAGCCCATCAGCAGCATAAGGGAAATACAGCAAAGGTAAGAGATAATAAAAAAAATATGATATCAAGACTTTACCATTACATGTACATATAGTAAAACATTTTTATATCGCCCCTCAATATACAGCCAAATTCGATTACCGCCATGATTTTCCAATGTCCCAATAGCCGCATTGTAAACATCCCTCTGTCATTAAAGCTCCAAATGAGCTTACCGCCATCCGCCACTCATTTAAAAAACAAACATGCTTATTTACGTATAAATTCTCTCGCAATTACCGTATATATTATCCTGCACTGTTTCCGGGGTTTACCTGTTTATTTACTGTTGAGTCCTTATTTTTGCTTTATCTCCTTTTTATATCTTGATTTAAATGTTCTAGGAGACGATGAATTGATATGTAAGGGGTCTTTCATGTAAACCAAATATCTATGCGTCTTGATTCACATCTGAATTAAGGGTGAGGTTGGCGCCATGAAACAGGTTTAAGCCCTCTAATGAATATTTCACTGACTGTTCCAAGGCGGTGCTTCTTTTGTGAATCATTTTGTAAGTTATACTTCTTGTTGGTTTGTGTTCTGATGTCATTGTTTTCCTTGCAGCCTTGTGGTCACCTGCTGAGAAAGGGCTGAGTTCTAGGCTGTCGTGTGTGTTGTGTTTTCTTGTGTTGTTTCACTTTCCCAAATGTATTCTGGTCCACTTCAGAATTAAGGGTGAGGTTATAGTGCCGTGAAATTGATAAAATTATTTTTACTGACCGTTCCAAGGCAGTACTTCTTTTGTGGACCATTTACGTTTTGTGTCTTTCGTTTGTTATGCCTTTGTGTGCGTCTGTTTATTTGTGCCTTGTGGTCACCTGCTGGGGAAGGGCTGACCTCTTTGCTCTCGTTTGTGGTGTCTAACTGTGAGTTTGTCACTTTCCCATTGATATCCTGGGTCAGGTCTAGTTCCTGATTGTATCGATTCATGATCTTTACACCATTACTTACTTTGTTAAACTGTTATGAGCTGAGGCTTAAAACTTAAAAAATCTACAAGGACATGTTAGGATATAATTCCGTGAAGTGTTGAGATATGTAAAACCAGCGTTTTGAACAGGTTTTCTAAGTTTTTAAGACTGGTATAATTGACAGGTTGCATTGCAAGACGAGCAAGATGAATTAAGAGGAATTTGTATTTTATGGGAATTTTGTTTTTGTACAACTAATATACGTAAATAAAGGCAATGTCGGGAAATCTGAAGCAGAAGCAGTATTTCAAAACATGTGTTTGTTTCTATTTCTCTAGAGAATAGTGTTTGAGTTGTGAATATGTTTTTAATACAAGGTCTAGCCTTTAGAGCGTTTAGGAAAGACACTATTTATTTTTAAGGAGAGGGAGAAAAAAAGTTACCTATTGGTACACTATCAGTTTGTTCAATGTATTGTCATAAGTCCAAAATTGGCCCTTTCCTGGGCGTCATATAATAAGATCGACAGATATAGAGAAATCAAATTTCTTTTGCCTGAAACCACAAAGCAAGAGATTTGATATTTGTAATGTAGCATCATCTAGTGGTCCTGTTTCAAAATTAGTTGACGCCTGACGGTTATATGTTTTACAAGGGCACATATTTGGAAGACATAACAATCCTCTAGTCAAACCCCTAAAGGCCTAAAGCCTTAATATATGTTGTGTAATATTACCTTCTTGTCTTCTTTAATTACTAGCCATTATGTCAAAGATAGATCCGTTCTTAGACGATGTTTCTGTTAGTGTTGGTTCGTTGTTGATCGTTACTCCCATTGTGGGATTCTGTAATTGTTCTATGTTTTTATGTGTTACTATATGTCCATTCTAGGTTTGCGATCATCTTGATGGCGAAGAGAGAGCTGGTTGTTTTGCTTAGTTTGTCTTCCTGGTGTCTCTTGATTGTTGTGAGGCTCTTCCTCGCGGTGCCATAGGCTTGTATGCTGTTTGTGATGGTGGTATTTCCTGATCATACTCACTTTTTAATATAACCTTATATATTTAAAATATAAAAATAATGTATCGTCTGAAACCTTAATGCTTAAATCCTTTTAAGTATTTTGTAAATAGCATCATCTGGTAGTCCTCCATGTTTTATTGATAAGAATTCTGTGGCTACATATAGTCTTGCCGCAGGGTTTTGAAATCTTTGAATATATTAGAAACCATTTAAATCATCATCCCTTAACCTTATATGTTGTTGTTCCTTAAATATGCTTAGACAAGTGCATTGACAGTGGCGGCCAGCTCCATGAGGGCTATGCCCCTTAAAATCTTCCTTAATGTCAGGCTTAATTTCATGGAACCATTCTTATTCAAACCTTTAAATCACATGGGCCGCGACATGAGATTATCAAAGAATGTGGTATATGAGACCAGCAACGGCGCAGACCAGCCTGCGCATACGCGCAATCTGATCAGAGCCTTTGCTAGTCGCTTGAATATTATATGACTGTTAAGCTACTTTCCGAACAGTATTTGGAGTTTCTAAGCTTATAAGGAAACTGCACAGACTTGTCTGAGTCTGTTCATGTCAAAAAGCCACATCGTTGGAAATTTTGTGTCGCGGCTCAATTATGTATAATTGCACCTATGGTAAGATGTTTTCAGTGATACTGGTCGCAGGTGCCCTGTGGTAATACCGTTATATTCTCCGTCATATGTTGCTTAATATCTTGGATTACTCACTTCCAACTGCTTAAAGCAGTTGTCAGCTATTGCCTGCTTAACCCTTAAAGTGTCAATCGCAACAAAAGTCGTCTGCTTTTCTCGTCTGCTGAAATGTTTAAAGAGTGTGGACCCAGATTATTCTTCTCCTATAGGAGCAGTCTGTTCTGGGTCCATACTGTTTGCTTTTATACTTAAAATTAGTCAGTAATGTTAGGCAATTATTTGCAGCAGACGACTTCAGCAGTCGTCATTTTTCAGATGCATTTTTTCCTGGCGCTTTAAGGGTTAATTTCCAAGGCAAATGCAATTTGAAGAATGACACCCAAATATATTTAGCATCAACAACATTCAGGTGAGCAATCCAGAACCATATGGCCATTTCGTTTCATATTCTGGTCCTGTGAGAATTTTAGGTTCTGAAAGAAAGCTTAATACTGCGAAGACTGATGCAAAGGAGCATGCGGATTATTTTACCTTACACCAATTCATATGTACAATTAACTGGCATGTTTGTCATGATGATACATGGCTGCGATTTTTTGATCTATAATCATTTGACGCCATAGAGTCACCATGTACAGATAGTATATATCCAAATAACTATAGCTTTAATGTGCTAGATAGTTAGAGAGCCGGCGTGATTTAATCGTGTATCATGCAAAACCAAAAAAATGTTTCACCCTAGAGGTATACGGCTGAATTTTTGTATAATTATATTCTAAATAGTGCTTGATATGAAACCACTGAATAGCAATGCAACCAGAATTCTGTTTGACTGAAAAATGCATGTAGTATGCGGTATAGGGCAAGGTAAACAAACTGTCATAGCGTAAAATATGTGAGCTTGTGGTTTGGGGTTTTAACAGAAATGTCTCATTTAAAAAGTGAGAGAGAAGACAAAGATCAGTAAAAAATACAATCAAGCACCACACCTGACCCAGGATACCAATGGGAAAGTGACAGCTTCACAATTAGACATCACAAACGAGAGCCAAGAGGTCAGCTCTTTCCCCGCAGGTGACCACAAGGCATCAATAAACGGACGCGCACGAAAGCATAACAAAAACAAGACAGAAATGATCCACAAAAAGAAGCACCGCCTTGGAACGGTAAGTAAAAATATTTTACTGGAGGGCTTAAGCTGGTTTCATGGCGTATCAACCTAACCCTTAGTTCGGATGTGGATCAAGTCACATACATAGATGCTTGGTTTGCATGAAAGACCCAGGAGCCCGGGGGCTAACTTATCAATGCACAATCTCATAGAACATATAAATCAAGATATAAGAAGGAGATAAAGCAAAGATAATGACTCAACAGTAAATAAAACTGAATACCGGAGCAAAAGAAATCATACAGGTAAACATCGGTTGGTCTGACAATAGATAAGTCTTTAAGTCGGAACCATCATAGAGTCTGAAGTCCGACCCACCAGCGTGCAATTAAAGGGGCAAGCAAAGTTGCCAACCGTAATTGGGGTGACCACCAAGCATGCAGTCTGATGCAATACATTAATGATATAGCCAATCTTTTTATACTTGGAACTAATCATATATTTTAATGAACTGCACTGAAAAAAGGTCCATTTGAGAGAAATGATTTTCCATATCGCACTTTGATCTGGGTACCGATATGAGAAACCGTTTGTTTGTCTGAAAATACAATAATACACTATCAAATACATGTCCTTTAATCCTTTAAAGAATTCATTTATGAGTTGAAGTGTTCTTATGTTATCAATAGTAATTAACTACGAGCCAGCTGATATGGACAAAATTACTACCTTCTCTAGCTTTTCATAGAAAATAAATTGTCTTAAAGGGGACGGCAACCCTGATGATTACTATGTTTTATATGAGAGATCTTAATAAACCATGAATTTTGATACCAGTTTCATCTAAATCGGTTGAAAAACGTAGACGTTGTGGACGTTTTAATATTTGCAAATGGACTGTAATAGAAGCGGCCATATTGAGGGCTTAGTGACGTCACACAGCCTAATTAAATATGCGTAATCAAAATAAAAGACAAACCAATGGATTATTTGCTATTATCTTTGATAAAACATTTTCCTTATATATAAAGCTGCATATCTGCTGAAACACAGATGCAGTGATAGTATTGATAACTTAAAATTTAGCAGTTGAAAAAATTCTACAAACTAATTAAATATTCAAAATGGCGGCTAAATGTTGGCCATATTGAATTCTTTAAATGCCCATAACTTCCCCATTTTTCAACCGATTTTGATGATACTTGTATCAAAATTCACGGTTCATTGGGCTCTTTCTGATATAATATACTTATTTTTAGGGTTGCTGTCCCCTTTAAAGTTGTCAATACAGAGCATTATGGCCAAGACAGAGAGTCTTTGACAAATGGGCCTCGACGCGAGAAATCCTGTCTTCGATTGTTTTCGAACAACAAAGGCGCAGACCAGCCTGCGCATACGCGCAGTCTGATCAGCGCCTTTGTTATTCGCTAAGTGGAAAGTATCGTATCTAGACTTGCTTCAAGCAAATTTTCAATTTTCTAGCTAGTCTCTGTAGCTGAGGAGCCTGGTTGGGTCTGACTTTGTCAGAAACACAGAAGACAGATTTTCTCGCGACGAGGCCCAACTTATTGATGACCAACAACCAATGTGATTCTCCCATCAGACACCTGACTTAAGAGTAATATCCAAGGTTCTGAAACATTGCAGCTGATTTTGGCTATAAGATCTTCCCAAATGACAGAAATGATGGTTAAGTTTGAATCCTGATTGCTGTGAAGCGTACTTTGATATATGAGCTGACCACCTTTGGAAAGGAATGTGAATTCATAGCAGGGAATATAATCTGCAAGTACAACTCGTTCATAGTGGCTTCACTTTACAGACCCACATATGATGACAATGCACATCGGTTAAGCACTATAATTTTTTATTCACACGTTTGAAGCAAGTAAAAAGTGTTAGGTGTCTTTAGTAGTTTAGTATACTTCGAGGCACCAACCCTCAGGACCTGACCAGATACCAGAACGTCTAGGATACTAAGCGATGAAGTAGTGGATATAATCTGCTTGATTTCCCAAGCATCCCTAGACCAAGACAGGGTCCCCACAGCATGGTCCAACGACATGTGGCCCGCTTTGTAAGGGGAGACTTTGACAGGACAAGCGGCGTTAATGCAATGCTCAACGAACTTGGTTGGGCCGCCCTTCAAGAACGGAGACAACAAGCCAAGGCTACAATGTTCTATCGAATTGTGTATGGCCTGGTTTGTGTTTCAACTACGTCATTCTTGATTCCTACCCTGGTTAGTACTACAAGAGGACACGACATGAAATTCCTTGTACCACAGTCGTCCGTGAATGCACATAAGTATTCCTTTTCCCAAGCACCACAAGAATATGGAATCAACTACCACAGTAGGCTCTTAGAGACGTACAAGCTGATGTTCCAGAAATCCACCATGTAAAGCAAGTTGGTCGTTTTTAACCTGTACATAGTCTGTTTAAATTTGCACCACAGTCATGTTTCTGGCGACACATGTACAGTATATTTTGACAATACCCAGGTCAGAAGAAGAAGAAATGTCTGTCTAACGGTATGAAGTGTTTAAAGACACACAATTTAAAATTTATTTATTTATTTATATAAAAATATGCAATGCAGACCTCTTCAGTTGGAGGATAAAAGTGAACATGTAAGGCCTCAAGATGTGCTTCTTAGCAATATATAAATACTTACCAAATACATTCCTGGGCAATAAATGCAGTTTTAATGGCATTTGAAGCAAAGAAATATATAAATTTAATTTCAGAATATGGGTGCCCTAATTTACTTGCTTTTAAACTAATAAGCAGTATTCACCAACTGTAACTGGGGTCTACACGGATATCGTTTAATTATATAAACTCAATATCTCTATCTGTTTTGATAAAAAATATATGACATTGTCAAAAATAATATTTTCACATGTTCTGGCTGGGCTTCCGTAGAAAATGGATGCCCTGGCGTTATGCAGGTCGATCTAGTCTGCTATACAGTGGTTTCAGGTATGTCTGAGAATAATCTTTGCAACCATAAGCATTAATCCTAGCTTAGGACTGGTTCAACCCAGGAAGACCCGTCCCGACGTAGCTGAAAGATTGTTGACTGGGATGTAAAGAATCAAATCAAGCACCCATACAACATCCAGTTGTACCTTTCGTGTACAAGGGTAAGATTTTCCTGCCTTGGTTCCCCAACTAATATAAATAAATATATAGTGTCCAATAACTTAATTTGCATGTGCCACTAAGTTTTTGTATGATAAGCAAAGATCTGATTAAGTAGAGTGCAAAGCACAAAGTGACCAGATAACAAGGGTCTGTGAAATGATAAAGACCCCAACATTGAACTCTTACCAAAACAAATATTGACTTTAAGAAACCTTGAGAAATAACCTATCGTCCAAAGAGAGTGAATCAGTGTTTATACTCCCTCATAGAAGTCTGCTGCTGCAGAATTGTTCACACTGAAGATTTTGTAAACGCTGAATTGGAATTTATTGACAATTAATATAAACTATACACACAAAAACAATTGAAGGATATTAAAATAATTTTGACTGTATGACTTTTGAGAAAATAATTTCCAAACAAGGTATGTTTGTATTTGATCGAACTACCAATCAGCAATTCAGTTAAATTGAAAATGAAATTTTCGGGTCATTGGTTATGATACAGTGCCACAACAAATGTAACAATCCTCTTTACCGAAAGTTCACAAGCAATAAATTTTGCTTTTTTTTTATTTTTTGCTGCAAGCTTGACCTATTTATTGCTTATTTTCTAATTCTGACCGCAGAAAAAGTTCTCACACGCATTGGTCTGTCCTTGCACCTAATGACGAGCCAATGTCTTCAACAAAAAATCTGCAGATATAACATACTGGATCCAATATGACAACGGTTTGGCAGTAAAACATTGACAATGGCTACAAAAGTATGTGTCATACTTTTGACTCCGGACCAGCAATGATTTTGAAGCCAATTATCCTGGAATACAAACAATAGAAATAGGTTTTAATCATTTTTGAATGTTTGTAAATTTTCGGTATAGAGGGTTCAACCATTTGGAAATGTACTGTATTTAAATCATTGAAAGGTGTCTTAAATTAAACATCAATTTCGATTGAAATATCTGAAACTATGAACACCATGTAAATTTGGTTTAATTTGTATTGTATTGAATGTCAGAGATTAAATTGAATCTGAATATCCTTCAATTGTTTTTCCGAGTATATATTTACATTTTATCTACATTGATTAAACATTTCGACACGCCAGAATCTTCGATACAGCCAGCGTAGAATTGTGAATCATGCGCTCCCTGTATAAATGCAAAACGTTTCAATGCTGGAGTTTAGCTGGTAAGTAAGATGGGAGCTTCTGGTAGTCGCCCTGTGTTTCTTGAAATGAGCCGTGACATGTGATTTCCATCAATGTAGTATTTTGACAAGTGTAGACTCAGACGACCCTGTGTAGCCTCATTTTAAGCTTAGAAACTCCAAATGATGTTCAGTCAGTAGCTTAACGCTCATAAAATGTTCAAGCGACAAGCATAGGCTCTGATCAGACTGCGCGTATGCGCAGGCTGATCTGAGGCTTCGCTGGTCGCACATACCGCATTGTTGGAAATCTCATGTCACGGCTCAAATAATTTTACACAGTTTCATACATGTATAAACAATCAAGTAACGGATTGTGCACAATCGAAGAACAATATAAAATGAGCCTAAAAATATCTGAAAATATGGTAGAGTACATGTATATTGTTGCACCGTAAAATAGGAAACAATAAAAAAAAAAGGAAAACGGGGAGAAACGTTTGCCCATCATGAGACACCAGTTGGCTACCGTATAAATACGAGCCATGTGTGTTAACACTATACTATATAGGTTGAAGCGTTTAGCTGTCGCTTTGTATGTATTTGTACATATCCATCATTTTCACACCCAGTTTTTCCAAAAAGTTCCAAATAGCTCCGAGCACTTTCCAAATAGAAATAATCTGACCAATCACAAAATATCCCAACAACATGATCTCTATTTAAATCAGCATTACATGTACACAATGATGACAGATGAAAAAGTGCGAGTTTGTGTAATTTATGGTTATGTTAGGAATATCTATTGCTAGATTGGCTTAAAAGTACGATGCCACAGTGCCACTGATGTTTATGACGCGATTTTGAGCGATTCTTCAAAGGATGAAACCGACTACACCGGTGATGTGACGTTACCAATGGTGACCTCAGAATGTTAACAACCATGAATGCCGTCTGAAATACCTAAAATTGATTTACGAGGTATCAAAAAATATACAAAACGGCGTTGAATGGCCCTTTGCAACTACAAAATTCGCACTTCGCATGTAATATAAACCAGACTGTCATGTGCCCTGTATCGTGGTTACAGCATAAATTTTAATTGGCTGAGTTAATCATGTGATATAAGTGCATGTGACTTGAATCCGGAAAAGTACGGAATGCCTATAAATTGGCTATTGTTCACCATTACCCACAGTGTGTTTAGTTGAAGCCATTAGTCGACAATCGTTACTGTAGTATATCCCTTCAAATGGAACACTGTTTTTTGGCAATAGCATTAGATCTAAAGTGAGAATTTTAAATATAATTTGAAAAATATATTTTAACCAAAAAACCCTTACCAAAAATATTTTTTGAAGTTTGTATACGTTTTCATAAATGCTAGGATAGGATGGAATTTTAACACTCTTAATGTTTATGCCAACTAACATTCCCTTCTTGTACCTTGAGCGATATGGATCAATGACTATCAGTTGAAATGTAAAACCATGCATATACTAATGTAAGACAATTTACAATGCATCATTGGGTTTTTGATGAAGCTGTGTATTGGCTCGCGTTGTTGTTTATCAGCATAGTCAACAATATTTCAGCTATCTAACCATGTCACAAAGATGGTGACCCAAACGAAAGGCTACATCTATAGATGTCTACTGCCCAAAAATGCCCTCTTAGTTGGAAGCGCCCATTTGCCTAGCTATTGCATGAATGGGTCTGCCTATTGATCTCACCACTTCAATATGAAAACAGACATATTTTCCATCATAAAAGAAAGCAGTGAAAGTTAAATATTAAATGAAATGTAGTACATGTAAGCCCGCATGTAAGTACCCCTACATCTGTGATCTTATTCTGTTTTTAGGCCTGTGCATTTCTAGTTGTACGCTTGCACATACAGACACATGAACAAAACATACAGTTAGGTAGGCAGATGGAAGCAGGCAAAGTGATGGTATTTGGTAGGCATGCAATGCCCTAACTAGAGGACCTGACGGTCCTGAAGCGCTCACCTGATCTCCTAAATAATGTTAAAATAGGTCAAGATCAACTACAGCTTATAATGAAACGTATTTTGTTTTATGGGGGTTGCAGCCATTTTGGTCAAGTGACTTAAAACAATCTAATGAATACTCTATCAAACAGCCCAGTGATTTCTGAGGAGAAGATGTTTAGATAGGTATGTGGCAGCCCAAATGAGTGGCTAAAAGAACCAGGTCAGCTTCACATTGGTACTTATATAAAACCGTTGTCTCGTTAGGTTAAACATTTCTTGCAAGTATTATGATTTCGGCCTAAACAATTATAGAAAAATGAACAAATTTAAGATTTTTCTCATATAAATGCATTAGGAATCAAATTTGACCTTGCCATAAAGTAGGTCAAGGTCAACCTAGATTTATTATTTGTGCAAATCTGGTAGGGCTTACATCCTCGATGCTACATACCAAGTCCCAAGGCCATTGGCCTTTTGGTTCCAGAGAAGAAGATATTTAAGGGTTTTTACCATAAATGGACGTGGTGGTCATCTTGGTCATGTGACCAGTACAATTGGTATAAATTTTAGCTAACCTATCATAAGGAGTCTTCATATGAAATTTGAGTTCAATTAGCTCAGTGGTTTCTGAGGAAACTATGTTTTAATGTGTTGATAGGACTCCAATATGAGCGACCTTGGCTGGAAAGTTAAAGGTCAACCTTGACCTTTGAAAAATTATTTATAGCCATTGTCTCATTAAGTTTCACATAACAAGTGAGTATAATGACTTTGGCTTCAACAGTATTCAAAAAAAACAACTTTTCAAATAAAATCCATTTAAATGCATTAGGAAGTAAATTTGACCTTGACGTTAAGTATGACAAGGTCAACTTAGGATCGTCATTTGAACAAACTTGGTAGGCCTCACATCCCCAATGCTACATACTAAGTCCCAAGGTCACAGGCCTTCTGGTTCTGGAGAAAAGATTATTAAAGGGTTTTTACCATATTTGGGCCTGGCGGTCATCTTGGTCATGTGACCATAATACTTTGTATAAACTTTGACTAGCTTATCATAAGGAGTCTTACATGGAATTTGAGTTCAATTGAACCCATTGTTTGTGAGAAAACTATGTTTTAATAAATTGATGAGACTCCAATATGAGCAACATAGCTGAAAGGTCAAAGGTTAACCTTGACCTTTGGAACTTATTTATAGCCATTGTCTCATTAGGTTAAATACATCAAGTGAGGATAATGACTACTACAGTCTTCAAAAAAAATCAACTTTACACAAAATTTCCCATTTAAATGCATTAGAAAGCAGATTTGACCTTGACGTTAAGTAGGTGAAGTTCAACCTAGGATCATCATTTGAACAAACTTGGTAGGCCCTACATTCCCAATGCTACATACCAAGTCCCGCGGTCATCGGCCTTCTGGTTCTGGTGAAGAAGATTTTTGAAGGGTTTTTGCCATATATGAGCGTGGCGGCCATCTTGGTCATGTGACCAGAACCATTTGAACAAACTTTCGTTCTCGCGTCCTAAGATGTCTCCATATGAAATTTGAGTTTGATTGGCCCAGTGGTTTCAGAGGAGAAGATGTTTGAAATTGTGGACGGACGGACGACAGACGACGGACGGACGCCGGAGTGACTGGTATACTATTAGCTCACCCATGAGCCTTCGGCTCAGGTGAGCTAAAAACCTATTATCCGTAGAACTATATATTAAGCAGCTTGGATTGCATCCTAAACCGCACCATTTGATGTTACAAAATAATCATCTGCTGTAATCACTAATGGACATTTTATAGCTGAGCAAATACTACGACATCTATCCCAGGCAAATAGGTACTAAATGGGTATTTTCATTCCAACCAAAAACAACAAGTTATTTATTTTACAAGATATCAGAGCAGTGAGATTGATATCATTCTACGCCAAAAAATCTAGTTAAGGTTTTTGATTATATCTATGCGCATGCAAATTTCCAGGATGAAGAAACCTTAATGTAAATTTTAAAAACGAAACATTGTGTTCCATTTGAAGTGATATACTACATTAGTTTGATCCCATGCTTTCACTAGTCTATTATTCTGCCAGCCAAGAGTAGAAGTGACGTCATGTTTTGTTTACAAAGTTATGGGACTTACCTTTCATCACAGGATAAATACACAATTGATCTATAGAATTGCTGTAGCTCAAGTGATAACGAGGAGGATTACTAAACCACAAAGAACATATTTTAGGTTCGAATCTCACTGGCTGCTCTTTTTTATTCATTTTTTTTTTTTTTTTTTTTTGGGGGGGGGGGGGGGGGGGGAGGGGGTGGAGGTCTGATTTTAATATTCTCTTCATGTCTTATTTTTTTCTTTTTATTTATTTTTTTATTATTATTTTTTTTTATTTTTTATCCCTTTAACATGTATAAGGTACATATATAAAAAACTTCTGAAACAACACAAGCTACTGTAAATTAGGAAATACACGCGAATATGAGCGTTAAAAGACATATTTGCGACGTCAAAATTTGTGACTAGGGCAAGTAAACAACAGGGTGATTTCGCTATTTCGCGATAATTTTATTTTCACGAAATTTTGCATGTGAGAAGTTTCGCGAAAATAAAACTTCGCGAAAACTTCCGAATTTACAGTTCGCTGAAATAATGCCGCCTGTTCCTTTTGGGCCTAGTAAAAATATGAAGAAAAAAACAACAACCTCTAAACAGGTTCGATCCTGGTACGCCTGCGTCCGACGCCGTAGACTTAACCACTACACTACAGTATCTTCTAACGTGAAGAACACAAGTTAATATTTTATTGGTAGCATTGTACTATATACTCGGCAAATGTTAACAAAATATCACGTGACTGTCACTCTTCGTTGGCACTATAGTAGTAGTACACATACTAGATTTATATGGTCTTGTATGAAGTTTAGGTAACACGTCCCATGTTTAACGCTGGAAACTTTTCACTATCCTCACAAGTTGCCTTCCCATCTTTCTTCAGGTACAGTTTTATACTTCCACTATCAACCGCCATTATTTACACTGTGGGGTCTGGAAACCCCTAAATGGGTACTATGGCAAACAGCGAAGACCCAGATGAAATGCCGCATAAAGCGGCATTTCATCAGGGTCTGCATTGTTTGCTAAGACAAATCGATCTTCAGAGAAAGTTATAAAAATGTTTTTGTTTTTTACAATACATGTATACACACATACATTATGGACCATCCTGACTTAATTGTTTCAAACTTTATGGAAACACCCCGTGTAGGCGACAATCGAAAACGTTATCAACAATCGACGAACGCGGATCAAAAATCGTTAGAAACTGTGTTTTCGATTGCCATTTGTCGCCAGTGTGGCGACAAATGGCAATCAAAAACACTGTTTGTATTGATTTTTGATCAACGTTCCTCGATATTATCGGCGTTTTCGATTGCCACTGTTTGTATTGATTTTTGATCTACGTTCCTCGATATTATTGGCGTTTTCGATTGCCACCTACCCGGTCTGGGAAATGCCTATTGGTCTTAAAAATGAATGACTCCATTTCCAACTGCCATCTCACAAATGAAATATTTCTCTACAGTGCATGGAAAGTCAATCCAGTTCCAGTTGTCAGAGCTGCTCATCAGGAGACAGTCCTCACCCCTGAAAGAAAAAATGCGATTCTAAAATTTCGAACACTGGTTGCGCATGCCTGCCAGAAAGGCATAGACAACCAGGACTGACCCAGACAAGATTGCTTGAGCGCAGTCTGATCATGGTCTTGCCTGTTTGCTATTGCGACATGCAATTTGTGAAATCCAGCCCTGATTACTGTCATTTTATTTGAGAATATTGAGAAAGAAAAGTGCTCGAATTTTTAGAACATTTAACATGTTCTAAAATTTCGAACACTTTACTCTTTCTATTCTCAAATAAATGTTGGTCACAAGTTATCAGTGGAAATAGCCTCATTCTTGTCAGAATAGCAAACAGGGAAGACCCTGATCAAATTGCTTCTTCCGAAGCAGTCTGATCTGGGACTGCGCTGTTTGTCAATACCTCTTTGGTAGGCAATTAATTTTTAAAATTTTAGAACATCCACCCTGTCGCCTGACAGACTTCAGCAAATTTGTTTAGCAGCCAAAACGAGTTTAGTTTTCACATTTAGAGCAAGCAAGTTTTCGCCGAAAATTATTTGACTTCGATTAAGAGTATCCTTCATATGAATTCCTCAGATACGAGGCTCTGCCAAGCTTCTGATGCAATTGTTCAGGCCCGAGGGTGGACTTTTCTCGTCCCACAACCCTATACTAATGGATACACCTTCTCGCACATTTTGTAATTTGTTCAAGGTTTTATATGAATTCTGTAGGTTTCGCATTTCTAGAGTTATAGCGTTTGTTCCAATGGGAAACATAACTTTTTAAATGAATTTTCAAGATTAGGAACGAGTTTAAACATAGTTTAGCACCACACAAACTGAAGGGAATTTCGGACGGTAGGTTTTCCCTCAGCCTTGAATCGACTATTCGCTGGGGTGGGAATAAAGACACACGATTCTGGACCAAACGTCGAGAGCGAAAATCAGAAGTACGATATTATCAAGCTGAATCAAGTATTTCCGTTTCCACAAGTTGAATTTATTTACAGAAACTGCCTCGTTGTAAACTCTGACTAATGTCAATTATCTATGTATTATACAATTGAGCCGCAACATGAGATTTCCAACAATGCGGTATGTACGACCAGCAAAGCCTCAGATCAGCCTGCGCATATGCGCAGTCTGATCAAAGTCTTTGCTAGTCGCTTGAATATTCTATGACTGGTAAGCTATTGACCGAACATCATTTGGAGTTTCTAAGCCTAAAAGGAGGCTGCACAGGCTTGTCAGAGTCTACACTTGTCAAAACGCCACATTGTTGGAAATCAAGTGACATGGCTCAATTATTGATTATAATGTTGAGAAGGGCATGGAGTGTTATTGAACAGTAAACTTCATATTGACCGAAGCGAAGCAAAGACTGATAGTACACTATTAGGCATTTTGTCTTTTTTTCATGGCGGCCATCTTGAAACCATCCAAAATGGTGGGACCCAAGATATCGAGTGTGATCAGCTTAGTTCTTAATCAGGGGTGTCCAATGAACACTAATATACCACTCTCAGTGAGCCCTTAGTGGGTACATGGTTCGGTACATGGTGACTCCTCCTGGCTCATGGACTATTAGTAAGTTTACTGTTCAATAATATGCCATGTCTACCGAAACATAAGCGTCCCTACTATGTGCATGAATGCGCGAAATTCGAACAGCTCTTAAACTGACTCAAATTAAGAATATCAAAACATAACAAATCTGTATATAACACAATGAAAAATAAAGATGATCAGGCTACACATATGAATAAGTTTAGTTGTAATCATTTCGAAAAAGAAGAGAGAGCTGGTTGCTTCTTTTTATTGTCATATAGATGTCTTGTGAATGTTATTGTTGGTTGCCTCTACTTCAGGGTGCCATGGGTTGGTCTGCAGTGCGTGATTATGGCATTTCCTGGTCACACTCACTTACTTTTGCAGTTACCCCACTGAAGGAGAGAGAGAGAGAGAGGTGTTTTATAAACTAAAGGATGTTTTCATGCCTTCTAGTGTCTTAATTTGTTCGTGCTTTGGGCGGTTCTGTGTTCTGCTTTGCTTGTCAGAGTTGAGGCTTGACGTTTTTGGACATACCGGGACGCTTCCTTGGGTTTAACAATTTCTGGACAGTCCAATTTAAGTGTACTGTTCAATGGCTTGAACTGGGTACCTCGCAATCTAAAGTATACCACTGAGCCCCCATGCTCCAAATGATGTTTCTTGGCTACACAGTTATAAAACGTTCATGCACAGCTCAGCCGAGCTTGAAATATAGCATGCTCATAATTGTTAAAATACCAACAACATTTTTTGGCATTCATTACATCTATTAGCATGATACATTTCAAAAAAACATCTGAGAGTTTGGAAGCAATGAAAGCCTATATGTTGTAGCATTTTAGCTTGTATGAGAAGTTAATGTTTCATGATCTGCTGAGTTTGGCATAAACAAGGGTAGTATAAGCTCGCGGCCTTGTAATAGTGAATTGCTATGTTTTGTTGTTTCTTGTCACGTGGCACCAATAATAAATAGGCTAGCTCACGAGACGTTGATACTTTTCCCATGTGCGTATACTGTCCTGCCAACAAAGAGTGACATTAACGTCATGTTTTGTTTACTAAATTATCATGGACGTATAATCGATAGATTACTTGTGTATAAATCCTATCCACACGTGATCTATCGATTAGTGTTAACTCAAGTGGAGTGTACAATTTAAATTTTACTTAGCAATTGTAAATAGAATATTACGTCACTGTCACTCTTGGTTTGCACGACATTAGTTGTTCTTTAACCCTTAGCATCTGATGGATTTTCCCAAACGTATTGATACAATAAGTATGGTACTGCCCATTGTGCTTACGGCCGCACCATAGAAAATGTGTAAAAATGGTACTAGCAGCTTCTTTGCTGACGCTCGCATAAAAAGGGGGTTGTGCTAGGAAGATAGAAATAGGCAGTTAAGTACATGTATCTCGGAGAATAGCTCGTGATCTAATGTTGCCTGTTACATTATAAGCGATGTTAAATAAGGCTTCTTTATCACTTTATCTTTACCTTTAGGGGTCACAGGTAAAATTTTCTAACTTATGATGTATTTCTGTCCCTGAAGGTTGTTTGCAAACAGTGAAGGCGCTGATGAAACGCAGCATTACGCTGCATTTCATCTTGGTATTCACTGTTTGCCAAAGTACCCGTTTAGGGTTTTCTAGTATACAACTGTATCGTTGTCTACCTAGTGTTGCTACATGCCAAACAGTTGACACGAGCCTTCAACCACGTTCATATACATGTGGTGTCCGATCGTCAAAGACTTCGGTAGTGATTTACATGTAGTATGCACAGTGTGAGCCTCAGATGTGGACATGAATGTTGTAAGCACCATAATCTCAATAGCTTTCTAAAATTTACTTAGCCTTTAACTCTTTAACCCATTCAAGCCTAACGGAAATTCCCACTATTATAAATTAGATCAGTTCATTTTCGTTTTAAGGGTTGTGAGATGGTATTTTTTATTTTTAGTCAAATTTTAATTGAACAATCCGTAAGCAAATGGTGATACCCTGATCAGACGCTACGTTCTGTGGTGTCTGATCTGGGTCTGCACTGTTTGCCTGTGTCTATAAAAAAGACGCTAGGCTTATATGGGTTCACTCATACAAACAAGGAAGCTTCAATACGCAAACAGACAGACAGGCAGACAGATAGGCAAATTTAAGTCACGAATCATTGATTTTACGTTTGGTCATTCCAGATGCTATTTTGTGGTTCACCAGGGCCCCAGTTGCTGTATGATATTTCCTCTCCAGAGGGGTTCCATACCCACGTGCCTTCTACCTCAATGTCATTGCCACCAGCAAAAAAGCCCACACCCACGCCTGAAAGAAAATAGATGTGCAAGCACGTGAATAGGAGGGCAGTGACTCAGTGGTAGAGTGATTGATTCGAGACCGAGGGGCCGCAGGTTCAAGCCTCACCGGCGTCACTGATTTGTGTCCTTGAGGAAGAACATTGGTCCTAGCTTAGTATTGGTACAACCCACGATGACCCGTTCCTTTATAACTGAAATATTGTTGATGGAACGTTAAGAATCAAGTCAAACAAACAAACACGTTCATTTTAATAAGAAACCATCATGAACGGGAGGTTGGGATAGTATAATCCGTCCAGAGAAAATCCGTCCCAAGGATCACCAAGTGGCCGAGTGGTGACAAGCTGTGAATCCGAAGGACTGATTGTTCTACCCCTAATGGAATCTTTTTCTCTCACGTTAAGTACCGAAATTTTTATCATTTAACCCTAAAAGCGCCAATCACGACTGCAGCAGACGAAAATTTTGCGATATCTTTCCCATTTTTTTTCCAAAAAATATGATATTTCATGAGAATCGTCTTCCAGCAGACGATTCTCGTGAAATATCTAGCCTTATTTGTTATTTTTGAAAAAATTCACACAATTTGAAATGGTCGTCTGCTGCAAATTATAGGTGGCGCTTTATGGGTTAAAAATAAGATGCGACAAAACATGATGACGTCACATTAAGATAACAATGTGGTAATATGTCTTCCGACGTGCGGCATGTTTTTTATCATTCCCACTGGTTGGCAGAATGGAATCATATCTTCACAAACATGACAAATGGGTAAAATCAGTGGAATATAAGAATCTATCGTGAGTGTGAGGGTAGGATAGAAAAACCCGTCCCGAGGATCGCCGTTTGGCATCATGAGGCTACATGTAGCAGAGTGATGACAAAGCGGTGATCCCAAGGGACGGATTTTTCTATCCTACCCTCACACGAAAAATGGATTATTTTTCTTGCTCACCACTGTTTTTATTCATTAATCCATTAATTAATTTATTTATTTATCTATCTTAAAATAAGCTTCCAGAAATCCCTGAATACGATACAATTTCACATGATGACTTTACTTGATAGCATCATTGTCGCAAACAGGAAGCACGCTAGCACGTACAAACTGAGATATCGTCAGCTCTCTCGAGAATGAGATAGCATGGGTAAGATAAATAGAATCCATCATTGGTGTTCAGTGGGGACAGAAAAATCCCAACCCGAGGGCCCACCGTTCCAGTGGGAAACGAGGCAAACTGAACGGTGGACCCGAGGGTTGGGATTTTTCTGGAACCACTGAACACCAATGATCGATTCTTTTTCTCATATACCACGACCGTACGGTACAGTACTGTGTAATATTTACTTGTGACGTCACGGAGATCGATGTTTACAGTCAATGTCAACACAATGACGCGCGCAGTACAAATCAACTTGAAACAGCGAATAAACAGCGCATTAATGCAATTTAATTCGATTTGAATTAAATTCATTTATTATTGAGAAATCACACTTCAATTCAATTGGGTGGCAAACGTTAAAGAAGCGTACACTTGTTTCATATATCTGTACATAGCCAGGCCGCAAAGATACTATAGTGCCAACGAAGAGTGACAGTCACGTGGTATTTTGTTTACAATTGCCGAGTATATAGTACAATGCTACCCATAAAATATTAACTTGTGTTCTTCACGTTAGAAGATACTGTAGTGTAGTGGTTATGTCTACGGCGTTGGACGCAGGCGTACCAGGATCGAAACTATTTAGAGGTTGTTGTTTTTTTCTTCATATTTTTACTAGGCCCAAAAAGGAACAGGCGGCATTATTTCAGCTTACTGTAAATTCGGAAGTTTTCACGAAGTTTTATTTTCGCGAAACTTCTCACACGCAAAATTTCGTGAAAATAAAATTATCGCGATATTGCGAACTCACTCTGTTGTTTACTTGCCCTAGTCACAAATTTTGACGTCGCAAATATGTCTTTTTACGCTCACATTCGCGTGTATTTCATAATTTACAGTAGCTTGTGTTGCTAGAGAAGTTTTTTTTTTATATGTACCTTATACATGTTAAAGGGATAAAGAATAAAAAATAATAATAAAAATAAATAAAAAGAAAAATAAATAAGACATGAAGAGAATAATAAAATCAGACCTCCAACCCCCCTCCCCCCCCCCAAAAAAAAAAAAATAAAAAAAAAATGAATAAAAAAATAGCAGCCAGTGAGATTCGAACCTAAAAAAGTTCTTTGTGGTTTAGTAATCCTCCTTGTTACCACTTGAGCTACCGCAAGTCTATAGATCAATTTGTGCATTTATCCTGTCATGACAGGTAAGTCCCATAACTTCGTAAACAAAACATGACGCCACTTCTACTCTTGGCTGGCAGAATAATATGTGCATACACATGTTTATCTGCCTTCTTAGTTTCTGATACGTAAAGAACAGCATGGTATTCGAAGGAAGTTTTGTTGATTGGAATCCTATGTAGGATAAGTATTGATATATTATAGTTTTGCTTATTATAATTATGTGAAAGGATGTTGTTGACTTTTGTAGAAAGGTTCACGGGAGTGTTGCTCTTTTTTATAAGTTGACATTGGGTGTGTGAGTGAAGGTTACATAGTTGTTGCGCAAAAGCAGTTGTTGCGTTAATATTTCAATTATAAAATTAACATGCCTTATTACATTTTAATATAGCATTTGTTATTACCACTACTACTACTACTATTAAGTTAACTTGACATGTATACATGCTTTGCTAACGGGACAGGCAAGAGCGGATCAGGTGATCCCAATCCACTACTTGGGACAAGCGATATAGTAAATATGCTCTGAGAGTGCTGAAAAAAGTCTCAGCTCAGATATTCGATTAAATTCAATATATGCATAATTATATAAATTATTGCTTTGTTAATTTTAAATGTACTGCATTTTAAATATATTTGTTTTGGGAATGAGACTCAATTGAGTCACTGTGCTGTGTCCTTGAGCAAGACACACTGCTTAGTCAGCACTCTCAAATCCAAGAAAACGGGAAATTGTCCCCAGATGACTGAAAAATTGTCGACTTGGTCGCGCAACATCGACACAAACATGTATGACTAGCAGAATCTTATTATGTTGCTTAAATTCTATATTTGCTGTTGTAAGGGTGATTTTATCTAGACTAAGCATCTGCTGTTAGCTGAATTTATTTTACACATTGCAGACGCCCAGGAAAAAGGTCAGGTATGTATATTTAATACGAAGCGTGGGAGATTACACACTTTGGCATATTATAAAACACGTACTGGATTGAAGAGGATCATGCAACTTTGTACTGCTACTTATTTATATACATTATATGATCACCATAACAACCACCACCACCAACAACAACAACAACTACTACTACTACTACTACTTATAATAATAATAATAGTTATAATGATAATAATAATAATAATAATAATAATAATATTTTGATAATAACATGTAAAATAGCAAAGCCAATTTTAAATCTGTGTTTAGGTCATATTAATCAGGAGTGCATGTTAGTTCAATTAAAACATCCAGTCTAACCATTATTTATTTGATTTTCATATTATCCATCAACATGACGGCGACTGGTAAAAAGCCACAAAAGAAGTTACCTTATGAGATTAGGGAAGACTCATCAGACTCTGTAGCTTCTACAAGTCAAGTTAAATCACTGTTGAGGAAGCAGGTACAAGTATTAAGACACAGTTTATTGCTTGTGCGTGATAATTTGTATCTGCATGCCAGTCAGGCAATAATAATAATAATAATGATAATAATAATAATAATAATAATAATAATAAATAGATAAATAATAAAATAAAAACTATATAAATAAAAAATAGAGATGCGAAATAATTGGTATTCCAATATAGTATGAGACTGCTTCTATAGCATAGGGAATCTACACTAGACTTATGAAATTCTCGTACATAGCTAGCATGTCACATTAGTGTTCAGTCACTACATTTTTGTGCGTAAGATGACTTCAGTTGCTTTTGGAAGGCAAATTAGAAGTCTAAGCCCAATGTTGCTGTTGCCCAAGCAACAGATGTAGAATAAAACTGTTACAATGACAACGCAGACAGGTGTTTACATAAAATGAGTAAATCCATTGCTGGATTCACGAAATAAAGAATACATTCTTAGATATATTTACACTGAAGTAGCACACACATTATTTATTCGAAATAAGTATGGATTTTTAATGGTTTATGGGTAAGTAAAAAGCATTCAGAATATGGCCATGTGTCTTTTAGTATTTATACAAACTAGATAATTAGTATTGCAACTATACAATAATAAAAACAATGGTTTTATCTTGAATCAGGACAATGTCAGTGCCTTTCACAAGACACATTAGTTCTAGCCTATCACTGGTTCATCCCAGGAAGACCCGTTCTGACATAATTGATAACATGTTGAATGTTACGTAAAAATCCAATGAAACAAATATTAAATATCAATAGATTCTTTTATAACGTTGATGCATATTATTGGTGTAAGCATCCTGTAACAATAGATATGATCCATTAAGGCAATGGCACACATTCTGCCAGAGTGGGTACAATTTACAAACAGTAGTGACTCAATAAAATGAGTTATCGATCTTAAATCAGGGCATCTATAGAAAGCGAATTTTTGATTAATTTGTGTATCTCAAAATATTTTATTTATCAGTCATCATCGCTGTACACCAGTAAATGCAGTTCTTTTTATTTAATTTTAAAAGGTTTTGTTCTAAACTCATTTGCAATTTATAAATGCGACAAGTGCCAAAGTAATCTACTCTACATTGACATGTTTTACTTTCAGAAGTTTGTAACCTGTTGCCCAATGATCATACAGCACACTAACCAAGACTAACTAGAAGCTTGGAAACTGATCACATGTTTTTACTTGCCATCACGTATTTTGAGCTTGTACCAATAGTCTTAACATTTTGTACAGTGGGTGAATGTTAGAACGTAAAAAGGATAGTGCTCAGGTCTAACAATATCGTAATTTTGGAAATATTGAAATAATAATAATAACAATATGAAAAGATAATTACGTCCCTCATTTGATTTTAAGTATTGTTTTGTTGAAAAACGATATTCAGGTCAATTCAGATCTTATTTTAATAACATTATCAACATATCAGTCGTTTTCAGTGGTAAAATCTGAGCAATCTACTTTCAAAGACAGGTTCAAGGAATCTTACTCTTGACTCCAAAGAATTATGTCGTCTTTTCCGTCTGAAGAAGACAACGCTTTCACAACACTGCATTTAAATTAGTACACTAGATACTACAAAGTTGGTATAACAGCAATTAATGTTTGTAGAGGAGTGCATGAGTTATTACAGAGATTGGCCAATGCGCTTAACCATATTTTAAAAAAAATTTGCATATTAATCTGTCAATGAGGTATTCTGACAGAACAGTAAATTGTCACTTGTCCGCCATCATTTATTTCAGTAAGATACACACGTACTGAGATTAAACTCTATACGTTTCAGCAAGTTAACACTAGAAGGTATTAAAAGAACCCTAATTGGAGAATACTAGATTTTTTTCTACATCATTCAATTTGTTTTTTGGCGTATTATCGAGTATCTAGCATAAATGCTCAACGCAGATATAGTATGAAGCATCAATGTTTTCTCTTGCTTACCTTTTGGTATTTTCATGTTTATTTCGAGTTAGAAAACTCAGGATAAAAAGTTGTTGATATAACTTATGAAAAAACTGAGAATTCAGCTATAATTACAGAGATGTGTGTCACAATTCTGAAAATCTTGGACCAGGAAAAAAAAAAAAAAAAAAAAAAAAAGACATACTTATCCTTACTGATTGTTTGGTTGATAAGTTTGTAAATCATTTCAAGTTGAAAATGAAAAAATAAGGGTATGCTCTTTGTCATTTAGACAGTTCTCCAGCAAACAAAACAAACTATTTATGTTTGTAATACAATACATTATTCTTAAAAATCTTATTGTATAGTAGAAAGTTTAAAAAAAAAAAAGCTCTATAGACATAACGGAGATAATGTTATACAATGGGGTCAATGGAAAAATAATACATGCACATTGAATCTTATGTTATAATATAACATGTCACCGTTCAATAAGGGGACATGATTCGTAAAACGTAATGTATAAATTTAACAGAATTCATTGTACTTACATATTTTTGTAGACTTTAGGTAATCAATATTGAGTTCCATCATTATAAGGATGCAAACGCTGGGACACAACAGATGCTTGATTGTGTACATTTAAATAGTTCCACACTAGGGGGATACATACATAACTTGGGATCATTAAGATGGAATGAGTATGTTAGTTATATTTCTTAGAAAATTCTTTTTGTTAAATTCTAGGATGCAATCTTCTATCTCTTTATTGCAAAGGCAATGGTATTGGTCTGTTTTACTTCCGTGTTATATTATAAGTAATACCAAGAAACATAAAATGCATAGTGACATATCAAGCATGTACATGCCATATGATAGGTAGGTTGTCGTTTGGTGTGTGAAAATAAATGGTACAAGGACCATTCGTTACTGCTATTCAATGACGAATATCTTTTTGTTTTAATATATATTATTATTATTATGGGGATACGCATTTGTCATGCATTGGCAATGACAACTTTGGTGTTTTGACTCAAAATGTATTTGATGTGTTATTTGTAACACAAACATACAGAAGTTTTTGGTTTGTTTTTCTGATGCGTCATATTTTTTTTATTTCCCCTGCATGTTAAGAGATTGGCTTGGTCATGACGTTAAATAAGTAGTATGCTATATATGGCGGTGAGCGAATCAACTGTTGCACATTTGGTCCGCTCATTGGCGCGAATGCATAAATTGATCTGGAATTTTGGAATATTGCGAACATGTTGTATGCTAGCTTTAGCATGCGGCCGTCTCAATCAAAATTGTAATATGGTTGGAACCCCTCCATATTATCAAGTCTAACTCAAAAGTGAAATAGACAGAAAATTAGAATAATATTGAGTGATATTGCTATAACTTGAATAATGATGATATTTGTGTGAATTGTTATTGTTGATATTGAACATTGAAAAATTGTGAACTTTGTGAATGGTTAAATTTTGTCTTGATGTTGAAATGATATCTTTTCAATTGAAGTGAAACATTAGCAATTGTAATACAATGTCCGTCATGGCCAAATAAAGCCAATATTAAGTAAGCATTGTAGTTTCTTATCATTATAGTACATTTTACAAAGATAAGTCAGCAAAATAATTGAGACATTAGGTCTTTGTATTCCTTAACATATATCTAATAACACAAAGCCATTCTTGCCAGTAATCTTTACATCCTTGTGCATAATTTCTTCGAGAATAATGCAATTTAATTCGATTTGAATTAAATTCATTTATTATTGAGAAATCACACTTCAATTCAATTGGGTGGCAAACGTTAAAGAAGCGTACACTTGTTTCATATATCTGTACATAGCCAGGCCGCAAAGATATGTGCATACACATGTTTATCTGCCTTCTTAGTTTCTGATACGTAAAGAACAGCATGGTATTCGAAGGAAGTTTTGTTGACCCACCCATTCGACCCTCCCCTTAACTTTTGTGTTTGTTTTCTGCTGTTTTGTTGTATATTTCAGGTGTTTAACGTGATAACCAAGACATCCAATACTTTGTCATGACGGACACTTACAGCTGCTTTAGAAGAATGCCACAGTGCGACAGAAATCACATTAGAGAACATTAATGAGCGTTGAAGCAGGATGCCCTCTTCACCAAATGTTGAATATGGCTGGTAGACCTCCCTAAATCATACAAGAACATTATTGCCATGCGGATCCTTTTTGCGCACGAATGTATAATGTATAAATGGGCAAACATGTAAGACTGTTGAGGCTGGAAGCCCTCTTCAACAAATGATGAATTGGCTGGTAGCCCTCCCTAAATCATACAATAACATTATTGCGATGCGGATCCTTTTTGCGCACAAATGTATAATGCATAAATGGGCAAACATGTAGGACTGTTGAGGCTGGAAGCCCTCGTAACAAATGTTGAATATGGCTTGTAGCCCTTCATAAATCCCGCTACAACTCTATGATCTTATGGATCATGTTTGCATATGAACACATGAAATACTGTTGAGGCTGGAAGCCCACTTCAACAAAAAATTGAACTATGGCTAGAAGCCTTCCATATTTCATGGTAGAACATTATGGTGTTGTGGATGTTGTTTGCACACAAATGTTTAATTTGAAAATGGGCAATCATGAAATACTGTTGAGGCTGGAATCCCTCTTCAACAAATGTTCAATATGGCCGATAGCAATCCATAAAAAAACAAAAAAAAAAACAACAAAAAAAACAATGGTGTTGTGTATCATGTTAGTTCGTGAATGCATAAATTGAACTTCAATTTTTGAATTTGCAAACTTGTTACTGTTAGATTTAGCCTGCAGCCATTAAATAATGGCGCGAATGCATAAATTGATCTGGAATTTTGGAATATTTCGAACATGTTGTATGCTAGCTTTAGCATGCGGCCGTCTCAATCAAAATTGTAATATGGTTGGAACCCCTCCATATTATCAAGTCTAACTCAAAAGTGAAATAGACAGAAAATAAGAATAATATTGAGTGATATTGCTATAACTTGAATAATGATGATATTTGTGTGAATTGTTATTGTTGATATTGAACATTGAAAAATTGTGAACTTTGTGAATGGTTAAATTTTGTCTTGATGTTGAAATGATATCTTTTCAATTGAAGTGAAACATTAGCAATTGTAATACAATGTCCGTCATGGCCAAATAAAGCCAATATTAAGTAAGCATTGTAGTTTCTTATCATTATAGTACATTTTACAAAGATAAGTCAGCAAATTAATTGAGACATTAGGTCTTTGTATTCCTTAACATATATCTAATAACACAAAGCCATTCTTGCCAGTAATCTTTACATCCTTGTGCATAATTTCTTCGAGAATAAACAATGAACAAATGGTTATTTCATCAAAATGGATTAACAAGAACTAGCTTATCAGACACAGTAACTCGAGTAAGTAATTTTGTTGAGGGAAATGTGTGTGTGTGGTGTGTTTTAACATCGTCAAGGCTCCCTGTCCCGGTGGATTCAGTAACTCAATGCCCAACACAACAGGTTAAATATGCCAATCGCAATGCACTCAGCATGTTCAAAGCATTGAATAAAGGTTGTAAATAAATGGGCGCAGTTTTACTTTTAAACCAAGTTGAAGGCCGACTTAAATCGCTGAAAATTCAACATAGAATTTTTTCCTGACTGACAACAATTCAACTTTCGCTTTCGAAGGAATACAGTCATGCGCCAAAAATGTTATCTCACATTAGCAACTGGCCGCGTGTGGCTTATCTCGTATTAGTTTCGCTTATCTCACATGGGTAGCGATGTGGGACAGATTTTTCCGACAGCGAGCTTACATAGGGATCACTCGATCTCATATGCGTTGGTATGTGAGAAAAGATTTTCTATCCCAGGGTAAAAGCTTAGATATCCTTATTCAATGTGCAAGAAATCTCGATCTTGTGTGCAAGAAATAGAGGATATTTACTTTTTTGAGGTGAATACCAAATATATTTCATCGAGTGCGGTGAAAAAAATTAGTATTTTTCTCGAGTGCGTAGCACGAGTGAAAATGGTGATATCTCACCACACGAGATGAAATATATTTGGTATTTGACGAAAAAAAGTAAATTTTCTCTTTATTTTATTCTCAACGGAAATGCTGACATCACAACCTTACTTTTTAACTGGTCGTTTCTCGTGCGATTTGACTTTTGCAGTGTGTTTATAGGGTATAACATTGGGTGTTACCGTAGTTTGCACCTAGAAAATGGCATAGAATCATACTTTAACGAATGAAACGCAAGAAATCAGCATTTAAAGAAAGTCTATTGAGTGTGCCTAAGGGTAGGCGTCACGTGCAAACTGGCGCTATACCAGGTCAAATAGTGACGTCATTATGTTTGATGTTGACGTCACAACATGCGTAGCGTTATTTTTGACAAATATACTTCACATAAAACCTTATGTTAAAAAATCTCAGTCACAAAATTGCCTAGAAAGCCTTGTTTTGCTACAGTTCTATTCTATTCTACAGTGAAAATATAAATCGTATCAGTCACTAGTGAAAAAATACGATATTTTTTCACTGTAGAAAAATACCAATTTTACTCACATTTGATATGCATTGAATTCACTGCTTGTGATAAAATAAATGTTTCAGATTGATTGTAGTATACTAACATTTTATGTTGTGAAAAAGGACAAAATGTCTTTCAAGTCTTAGAAAATATGGGCACTAATTGTCAAATATGCTTAACTTTTTTACGAACGGTATAAATTTAGTCCATATTGTACACTAACTTTTGGTATCTGCGATTCCTCTCAGATATTCGTCTTCTGTGGCATCGTCTATTTTTACCAAGTAACCACCCTGGTCAGTACATAATTCCTGAAATACAACAAATCCTGTCAATTTGATAATACATCGGTGCTAACCCTTTCTGTTCTGGAAACCACTAGGCTGGTACTTTGGCAAACAGTGAAGACCCAGATGAAATGCAGCATGATGCTGCATTTCATCAGGGTCTGCACTGTTTGTTTTAAAAGATTAAACGAACCATTAGGCATTTAAATGCATTATCAATTAGAAAATTCTACCTGTGACCCCTTAAAGTACACATTGAGCAGTCCCATACTTGTACCAATAAGCATGGGAAAATACATCAGACTACAATGGGTTAATATGGCATTGTCAACATGCCTTAATAATAATGATCATGCTCGCGCCGCACGATTGTAGCAGTCATGTTACAACCGGCCCAAACCCGTGTATTAACAAGGCAATTCACGTGCTGTTAATGCACGTACTTTGTACCTTATAGATATTGGTTCTTTGCCACTACATTTTATGCCAACGGGTCCGTTTATCGCTTATACACAGTCATGTCTTGGCCCTGGAAGAGAAAATGCAAATTTACAATTTGATTAAAAGGTCAAGGTCAAATGTCAGAATGTTTCTTGCTGCTTGTAACGTGAACTCTGCATTCATTTGTTCATATTTAGCACAAAGATTGCTTATGGTGTGCAGATTACCAGAAGGTTTAAGATTACTGAAATGACATTGGAGTCAAAGGTCACATATGCTTAACACCTTTCTACGGCTTGAAATGCGAACTCCTATTTTATCTTTTTGACCGGGGCTATTAACATTTGGCATAATGCTTACCTATAATGAGTAGATTAGAATGAAAGTTCTTTGGGCCGCGCAAACGTGCGTGCGTTTCATGAAAATCCTAACCGTATCCACACTGAACCCTTATAGCGCATAATCGCAAAATGTTTTTTGTCGTCCACTGAAATATTTGAAGCCTCATAGACAAGCAGTGTGGCAGACTGCTCCTGTAGGAGCAGTCTGATCTTGGTCCACAACGTTTTTCCTCTATGCTTATGTTAAATAGACACTTTCAGGCGCAGTTATTTTGCTGGCGTTTTAAGGACTATATAATGTGTTTTGCGTCTATATAGTAGCTTCAAAGATTTTATCAATAGATGAGAATTGTTGTAAACAAACACTGGCGAGTTTACCTTGATTTGGGGCGTACAGGTAGTCTCTATTTACAGTTATATTGAACCTACCACAGCTTACTGCATATGCGCGTAGCAGTAAATAGTCATGCTTTACTTGTTTATAAGAAATGTAGAATTGCCTTTTAAAACTACTATACTGGGGTAATGGCGCAAGATGTTACAGTTACTTTTGAATAAAACCACGCCTACTTCTCAGCTTTCACCTATGTCTAAGGTAGGCCAGTTTTAATTACGCATTCATGAGGTGCCGCCTTTACAGTACCCAAAAGTCATATAATACCATTGTAAACTTACTCGTGCTTCATTCCATGTCACAACAACTGTATTATTAAACTGATAACATGATCCGCCGTTGTGCAACCAATTATGTGGACATGGGCCTGGGTTATCTGAAATACACAAAAAGATATGAACCAGTCCATGATACGTCACTGTAAATTCAGACATTTTCGCGATAATTTTATTTCCGCGAATGGCGTTAAAATTAATAATTGAGCCACGACATGAGATTTCCAACAATGAGGCAATTTGACACGAATAGACTCATACGAGCCCGTACAGCTTCATTTTAAGCTTAGAAACTCCAAATCATGTTCAGTCAGTAGCTTAATAGTTGTAGAATATTCAAGCGACTGTTGGAAATATCTTATCGCGGCTCAAGTATTTGCGACGTTAAACGGAGCATGATTTACCTATACATCAGAAAACGGAAGTTCGTGAGAGCTTTATCATTTGGGTACTCTAGCATTGATGAGATGTGTGAGTCTTTTCTACGGCGTTACTTATTAATGCATAAGTAACTAATATTAGTTCATTTATGAAACAGTGGTTACTTAGCCTATAATTGTAATTGGTTTTGATATGGACTATTCGGAAGAGGGGTGTGATCAAAGTTATTGTTCAATGAATAATGTTTTGATTAAATTTTTCGTTTTTCCAAGGGTAAAGTAAAAAAAACCGTAGACTTCTCTTATTAAAAGAGTATTTAAAACGTCTAAAATCGGGTGTCTTTTCAGTGTAAATGTCGGATGTTCAACCCCTGTTATACCCACGGACTGTACCTATTTTTCACACTCGCCAGCAGGTCTAATGGTCTAACTTAGAATAACTTAGAATTGTAATTAATATTTCTACCAAGAAAATATTTCCAATTATGTGTTATCAGCGGTTTTCTGGGGCGAACTTATTGATAATTCATTACTATAGATACGAAATTCTTAAATAAGTATATTAAATAAGTATTTAAAGGACTATTCTGTAAATCATTGTGACGTCATTCATTCTATATTTAGCAGTGTGCGATAAAACAGTGCCACGATAAAACAGAAACAAACTTTTCATTTTATTAGAAAATAGGAGCAAGAAAAAAAAGTTAAACAAACAAACAGAACGTACAACGGGCATACAAGCAGAAAATGTGAATAAGCAAAGAAAATAACCTTAGAAATATTAAAGGCAAAACGCGGAAAATAGGTCATTCGATTGGTTTGACCTAAGGTTTGTTTCGATGTTGTGTCAAACGCGGAAACAATCATCATCTTTCTTTATTTTGCTACTGGCACGCTAGTAGATTTTTCCTATCACCCGCAAACTCATGGCTGGGGTTGGGTTTCTTTCCATCAAAAGGAGGAATATGCATGGGATATTATTCTTTCGACTGACTGTATATCAAGGGACGTAATGCAGTCTAACTTTTTCTTTCCCCGCGGACAAGTATTGGTTTTCATAAAAGACTGATGATAACAAGTATTCACTAAAGCTTGCTTCCCCATCACCGTCTGATTGAATGGTTTATTAGCGAAACGTCAAGCATTTAATGACTCATTTCAAAGCCGCTTTAATGTATATCTCATTGCGAAAAAAAAAACCTTCATTATTATCCTTCATCTATTATTACTCATAAGAACCTTTCAACAACGCCGTTTTTAACATGTAACACATGTTATAGTTTTTCTTGTTATACCTACTTACCTGTCGTTGTCGTTGGCATGTGTGTCGTTGTTATTGAGTTTGTATATATAGCCCAACTGTCCTGAAAGAAATTAGTTTACCAAAGAGTTAGCATTAATTAACTTTATTTTATACTTAGCAGTGAAATCAATGCATATCAAAACAAATAAAAGTGATATCAATCACTAGTGGAATAATATGATATCAATCACTAGTGGTTGATATCAGCCTATATTTTCACTGTAGCGTTTTTTGTATCACGGTGACACCTCTGACTTTTCCGTTCACTTAATGCAGCTCACTTCGAAAGTTCAAACACCTATAACTTGCTTATTTGTGAACAAAAACATCAAGTGTGGGTAGTCATTTTCTTAGTTAGAACATGAGGAACATTTTGGTACCAAAATAATTCAGATTTGCTGAAATTTTTCGAATTTTAATTTTCAATACCTCCCGCTTCAGTGAATGAGGCAATGCATGTAACCAATGCTACGCAACGTCAGCACCAAACTATGACGTCGCATATGACGTTACTTGTCTCGCACTTTGACGCTGAATAAATTTATTTTTATCTGTAAGTCCTGATTGCTATAGATCATGTGTTCTGTCACAAATACTCCTTTGTCTTCTTTTACTTTATTGTGATTCGGCTTGAAGCATAATAAACAAATTGATTAACTGTAAATCTTCTTAAAAAGTATAAAATAAAAAGGAAATTTACTTTTTTTAGTAAATACCAAATATATTTTATCTCGTGAGTTGAAAACATCGAAATTTTCATTCGTGCTGCGCATTCATGAAAATTCTGATGTTTTCAACACACTCGATGAAATATATTTGGTATTCACCTCAAAAAAGTAAATATCCTCTATTTATCATATGACGTCGCGTCTGGGAGTGAAATAACGCCATGCAATAAAATCGATAAACCACTAGTTGCTTATAGATTTACGGGAAAAGTTATGACGTCCAAGACAACGTTGCGTACATAATAACAAAATTATTACGTTTTTACGCCAGAAATGAGATATCAAAGTATATGTCATATGATAAATAGAATCTAACATTCGTGCTCTTGTATTATCGAATTTATTAAACTCGTTGCGAAAAAGAGATAAAATGCTCGGCAAGCCTCGCATTTTATCTCTTTTCCCCAACTCGTTAAATAAATTCAATAAAACATGAACACTCATGTAAGATCCTATATGGCTATACGGCTGGAGTGAGTATTATTTAAATATTGCATTCCCTGATTTGGTGATAGTTAGAGATTATCTCATGGCGTTTTGGTTATCGCCCGAAGTATTAACCAGAGACCCCATTATCAGCCCGAGAGCTTTTGCTCTAGCTTTAGCTTTAGAGGTAAAATTATGGAAGAATACGTCCAGTTTCTTTATCTATTACAATTGTTTTGCAGATATCCCTGGGATTTTTTCTCCAGGGCGAGATCAACTGCTGGGGAGGGCGGGACAGAAAAATATCAGCCCTGGTATCAGCCCCCGTATCAGCCCTCTACATGACTTTTGGATCCCAGGGCTGGACAGCTCTATTTGATACGCTTGGGCAAAAAGTCTAGTATCAAGGGCAATACTAGTATAAGTATATGATAAAATCTCTATCTATCACCCAATCAGGGAGTGTAATATTTATTTTATTATACCGAACATTACATCCTTTATTTTCTACCGCGCTAGGCCTACCATGGTGATGGGAGTTCCAAAGGGAAAATAATGCACATCCTCTTATCTATCATCTTCACCAGCGAAGGTTTCGTCGTATCTACCTTGATTAGACAATCGCAACCCTTGGTAGGACAAGATGCTTATCTATATGTATTGATGAAAATACATATATATTTCACAAAAATGGTTCCGCCTCCATTTGAATTAACGACTGAATGTTGCTCTAAAAATAATTGCAAACTTAAAGCCGCGTTTTCAAGAAATATAAACACGATTTAGCTTTAAAACGTTTAAAGGAGGGTGGGTCCTTGTCATGGTTATTTTAAGCCTATTTGGCCATACCAGGGACCCGTCCATTAATTATAAGAAAGCAAAGTGTTTGTGTAATTTTATGCAACCACAAAAATGAAATTGACGTCTGCTAAAATAAACACTAACTTTGGATGTTTGCTTGTGAGTGTATTTGTTTGTGTTCTGGTGGTCCTTTCTAACAACATAAGACTATAATGCATGTGCTGATCCTGATGGGGGACAAGGGGTCTGGACCCCCCCCCCCCCTGAAAAAGCACAAACATATAAAGTTTCCTGGCAATATTAATCCGGATCCCCTAAAAATCACAAAGCTACCAAGCCAGCATTCAATGGTGAGGTATTATCGGCACGCCAGCGAAACGCCATTTAAATGGTGTTTCCCTAAGGGAAGCAGATTCAAACAAGTCTTAGACTTATTTCTGTATCCCTTTCAAATGTATTGTATTGTATATATGATGTATCTGTTGTATCTCGATGTACTTTATATTTGAATAAAATATTGTTTACACTAAATGGTGTTTCGCAGGCGGACCGATGATGGCCCACTAAAAGTGGCATTTCGATCCTCTTTCCATCTCAAACACTAAAACAAAAACGTTGTCAGTGTTGGACCCCCCTCTGACAAATCTTTCTGGATCCGCGCATGGCTCCCATTGTGCTTTGTCAAGGTTTCTTGTCCTTGGGCGGTGATTCTGTTGTTCATACGGGACTTTAACGGACATCCAGGTAGCTGCGATGCGCTGAAGCGGTAATAGGGAATTACAATGGAAGGTGTAAATTTTTAAACTATATCTTTTGAAATTATAAAAGCAGAATTCCTGTGCAAACAAATGTTTTACCTAAATATCTCACGATTATTCTGGTATATTTTTTATGAATTTCCCTCTGCAAACTCTTCGTCCTTTTTGATGGTTTTTGATAGAACCCTAAGAATGATTAAATTATATAGTAAAACAGGCTTTTTAAGATCTGCTCATTGGTAGATATTCGGTCATAGTCTTTAAAGTATTCAATATATTTTCTCTGTGCAAGCGGTGCACTGTGCTCAGTTCAATTGCGAACAAATTGGTATAATTTTCATACGATTAAAATAAAATTTGATGTAGCCTTTTGAACTTTTCCTGGTACAACCCCTTTGACTTTTCCACAAGCTATCCACGCATTACGGAGGTATAATCTATTTTTAGAAACAGTATCCAAGGTAACAACAAGTATTGACCACACATACACTTTAGTTATCGCGCGTCTATATCTTAGCTTTTTTGAAAGTATTTATTTATTTATTTATTTATTTATTTATTTATTTATTTATTTATTTATTTATTTATTCTATAAAGTTGCGTCTGATCAGGGTACGCACTGTTTGCATTAATAATATTCCATTAAAAATTAAATAAAAAAATACCACCCAACTTAATACAGAATGGACTGGCCCAAATGACAAGAGCGGGAAATTCTATTAACCTAAATTGGTTAAAAGTCTTCACTTGCTAATGGCTCGGACCCGAGCTAGTAGCGATAATTTTAGTACATATAGTATCGATCTAGATCAGGCCCGAAAAGCATCGAACTGATCTGAATACATACTGTTTGAGTAGAGAAATCTTGACACTGTGTTGGTATTAATGAAATAAAAGGCAAAAAAGATTTTGAAATATTGTTTCAAATGCCCATTTAAAAAGGAACAGCAGATAACAAGATAGCCGGCAAAATTACCCAGCATGCAAAGAGTTAAATTACTACCAATTATTGAATGCTAAAATTACCGACGCTTGGCGGGGTCTATTATTGGTGTAAAAACTGTGAACTTGTCAATTACTACTAGAATATAATCACTGCTCAAACATTAGCTCAGTTAAACTTTGTTCTTCGGCGTCTGATCAGGGTCTACATGGTTTCTTATAAAATGTTTTATTAAAATCTGAATAAAATTATTAATATCATCATACAACCCTTGGTTCAGAAATGGACTGCACCAACTGATAAGAGTGGGAAATTCCATATGGCTTAAATGGGTAATATTTCGATTTCTTATATTATAAATTATGAAAGTACAGCGTTAATTGTATGATATAAATGAGCCATGACATGTGATTTCCAACAATGTGGCATTTTGACAAGTGTAGACTCAGACAAGCCTGTGTAGCATCCTTTTAAGCTTAGAAACTCTAAATGATGTTCAGTCAGAAGCTTAACACTCATAGAATGTTCAGGCGACTAGCAAAGGCTCTGATAAGACTGCGCGTGTGCGCAGGCTGATCTGAGGCCTTGCTGGTCGCACATACATTATTGTTGGAAATCTCCTGCCGCGGCTCAAATAATAATAATTCAACTGGCACCATTATTTACAAGTATATTATATCAGAATCTTGAAATAATTTTGACTTTTAAGAATGCAAACATTGCAGACCTAAATGAAATGCCACAGAACGCAGGCACCTAATTCGGGTCTTCACTGATCGCATATAAATCCATTTGTTTATAGTGGATAAGCCGATAAACGAAGATTAACAGATCAACACGCCGTATGGAACCCATACAATTGATTTTTTATTGCATGCGTGTGTTTTCTCATCTTTTGTACTTTCTTTCTTTTAAATTTTACTTTTTAAAAAAATGTTTTTAGATATACGATATACCATCTGTTGAAATCTGATAAAAATCGCGTATTTAGCCGTGTCTGATCTGGGTCCATTTTGTTTGGGGAAAATTGATATTTTAGGCTTTGGCTACGCTAGCATGGGCATTTATCAGGGGCAGTTGTGCATGTGAGATAAGTTCCAACATGGGCGTTTATCAGGGGCATTTGCGCATGTGCAAATCAGGATCAAGATTTTGTCGGGCCTGATCTAGGTCCACGTTGTTTGCAATACAAGCAGTAACTCCACCCTTCACCGAGAGACGCATCATGGTTTGGATCGAATTGGCTATCGTAGATTGTTTATTATTTTATTTTATCTAGAAAGCACCGTTTAATCAGGGTCTTAACTGTTCGCTTTCAGATGGTTCCTCTTAAAGTTCAATAAAAAACCGACACCAACAGCTGTTAAATTTGAAATGAACCCGTCCGATTGATAAATGGAAACGTTCGGCTTAAATCTGGCGAAAATACAACAGATCTATCTACATTAACATTGGTCAAGCAATGATCAGACTGTGTCTGTGTACGTGTTGTGTAGACTAAGTAACGCGTACAAGAAAAATTGGTTTTCTTTCATCTTGATCCAATTTGTTATGAAATGTATTAAAGCTATACTTGTTAAATTTATGCTTGTTTCGTTTGATGCATATCTGATGTACACTCTGATCAATGTGCGATGCACACGCGCCGAAAATTTTGGCATACTATTCTAATAGCTACAAATTTTCGATAATCTGTTTCACTATAAAAACATCCTTACTGTCCAGTGGATCAAACGCCTTTAGCTTAGCCTGGGTCCAGTCGTCAATATTTTGGCAATATTTTCTAATGCTGATATTCTAAAAAAATAAGAGAATAAAAATATACCACATCAAAGGTATCGGTTGTCCGTTATTGATTTCGATTAATATTGACGCCTGGGGACATCGGTTGTATTTCCCTTTGATAATCCGATCAGCCGATTAATCTAATTATAGCCTGCTGCTTTAGTGTGACGTAATAAAGATGATAACGAGACACCGATCCGATAATGAGGATGCCATTATCAAACAGCTGATCATGGAAACTCCGCGAAAAAATCGTGAATAAAGATGGTATTTGTTTACTTGGTTCGAGACCGATTGATCCAAAACAAAGGACGCAGAGATGAAACTGAAGTGTCAAAAATAAAGCGAAAATTCAAAGGAGATGACGTTTTTTCTCGGATGTATTGTGTTTATCTCGACCGTGTCTCGAAGCAATATAAACATTATACAATGTGTATTTTCGTTCGAGCCCGTAATTAAATGCGTGTCTGGCAAAGGCAAAAAAAACAACTACTTAACAAATACACCAAAGTCGGAAAACGCTGTTTCAATTTAATTCATCGTCCACACAGTGCATTTGATGATAGGACAGGGTGGTAATGTTTGCCTTTATATCTGTTCACTGGGATTCCTGTTACTATTTATAGCACAATAGTTATCCGATAGCGTTATCGTTCTTGGCAATACCCCACAAAATTTGAGGAAAAATCCAGGTGGCGCTGTCGATTGAAATCGAAGTTCCCCAGGCTGTCATTTTTGACCAAGGAACGGAAAAATAAAAAAGAAGAAAAAATGATCAGACTGGAACCCAGGCTACCTTTAGCTATGCACGGTTACTATGGTGACTCTGCCACCTGCTAAGGGATTAAAATACAGGTAGTGTCCTGGCAGAATGAGATACGAACACTCGATGTCCTCCAAAGTTCGACATGTGTTTATTTATTGTTTATATCGTTCCTATATGGGCCTCGACGCAGGAAACCTGATTTTGGGGTTTGCGAACGACAAAGGCACAGACCAGCCTGCGCATCCGCACAGTCTGATTTATGTCTTTATCATTTGCTAACTAGAGAGCATCATATCTAAACTTGATACAAGCGAAATTGCAATATTCCAGCTCTCTGTAGTTGAGCAGTCTGTTTTGAGTCTGACTGGGTCGGAAATGCCTAAGACAAGTTTTCTCACGTTGTTGCCCATATTGTATGGGGGTTTGTGCAATCGGAACTGCCTCGGCCAATTCCGTGGACTCAGACCTCGGATGTACATCGAGGGTCTAGTTTGATAACGTTACGCTGAGGTCACATAACATGACGCTGACGTCACAATAAACATGTCAATACGATGGAAGTTGATTGAAGTGAACTAAACGGTAACAACATTACACAAGATGCTATAGATGAAGTTTATACGTTTTTTTCCAAAGAAATATTGCTATAGCGTTTACGTTTTTTAAAAACAAAATACATAAACTTAATTTATTCTGTTGACAGAATAATGGATTGTAATAGAGCTGAACCCGCATGCTACAGAGCTAATCTTCCTAACGCCAGTTCCGACTAACAAAATTTAGCTTTTTCATTTACGCCTTACATATATCCGAGGCTTGATTCTCGATTTGGGCCGAGATTGTCCGATTGGGGGATTGTGACGTGTCTTTATTTGTGTTAAAGTTCTAAGTATCTATTTCTAGTTTTGCAATCATCTTGATGGGAAAATAGAGATCTTTAGAGGCTGCTTTATTTCAACAGTGCTCTTGTTGTGTGGCTGTCAGAGTTCTGTTCTCTTCCTCGCGTTGCAATCGGTTAGTCTGTGGTTAATGAGTGTGGCATTTCGTCGCTTTTATGGTGTTGTTTCTCTGTGCCGTTTCTAGTCTTGCTAGTGATCAATTGAGGCTTGTATAGGGGTTATAGGGATACAGGATATTTGCCATTTTACTTCCAGGGATATAGGATACTATCCATTTTACTTCCAGGGATATAGGATACTCTGTTCAATTTCAGGGATACTGTGTTTTTTTGCCGAAAAATAAAAAAAAAAAAACAGAAAAAACAACAGTAAAAATCTCTTTGAAAGAGGAGAGCTTTAAAAGAAAACGTTTATCAGAAGGACTTTTTCGACCTTCACAACTTTACTGTTTTGATGGCGAGTTTTTACAAACAGCAAGAAGAAGGCTTTCAGAAATGTTAAGAGAAATCACAGCCTGTATCTGTCGTAAGGGTGCTGAAAAACCTGTTGCGAATTGGAGCTTTATGAGCAACATTCCCAGTATACAAAAAGACCAGCTCGAGCCTAGTTTTGGAATTAAAAACCAAGCATTGCCTGTCATCAAGATGTCAAGATTTGGGAATAAATACGCACTAAGGTTCAGTCAATTACAATCGAACAACAGCAGAACCAGACTATCCAAAGGGCAGGGTATTCGCTGTTGACACTCAAGAACAATTTTTCATAGCCCTTACTCAGGCTTTCCAGCGTTCCTAGTTTTTCCTAGTTTTCCTACCTTTTTCCTAATTTTTAAATGTACTCCCAGTTTTTCTTAGTTTTGTCTAAAACCTCTTAGTATTCCTAGTTTATCATAAATTTTGCACTTTTTTGGATGGAGTAAAACTGTCTTTTTACGTGTTTTGGAGATTTTGTTTCAGAATAAGAACTTCAAGGTGTTACCCTGACAGTATTTGGTGTCTAGTGTCACTAATGCATAGTCTAGCCTTCTCTGGTGATGACTACAATTGACACCAGTCTCTTACTGGAATCTTAAATAACCTTCAATTTGGTTGAAATTCTTTAAAATCTTTCATTTGGCTGTAAAACTTTTAAAAACCTATAAAGACATTTAAACAGTGGTATCTACACCCAAGCCTAATACAGACATATGCCTATCAGTCTAAATCTTATATTTAAAAAGAGCATACATTAAATTGGAGCATTTTCCTCTGAAAGTCCTCATTTTCTTAAGGTAAAATTGCCCCTACAAAATGACCAGAGATGTCTTCTCCTCCTTTCTTGGTTTATAATTTGTTTTGGGGGGAGGACCCCCAAACCCCCCTTTCAGGCTAATGGTTTCAATTTTCAATCCAACAATATTCAATCAACACAACACCTGGTTAGAAGTGAGGTATTCAAGTCCGAAGAGTGAAAACGATGTGCGGGGGGGGGGGGAGGGGCGGGGGGGGGGGAAAGAGAGGAGTTCTACTACCACAATTTGTAATAAGTTGGCTATTAATTTGTTGGCTAAGGATTTGCTGTACCATACCATCATCTATCAGTCATAGCCGGGTTTTTAAGGCCAGGATCCAGTAAAAAATGCTAGAATATTTAATGCTAATATGCTCTTTTTTTTTGTTAGATTATCAGTGAAACAACCTTTTTTGCCTAAAATAGCCTTTATAAAAAACCTTTAATTTCATGAGTCTGCTAGGGTGCCTGTTGACAGCAGAAGAAAACTTAGTTGTACATGTAGATTGAAATGTGTTCATTTACTGTGGTAATCCAGTAGGGAAAAATAAAAAAGATAAACAAATAACTCCTAGTTTTTGCGTTAAACTTCCTAGATTTTCCTAGTTTTTTTCCTAGTTTTTTTGTAAATAATTTTCCTGGTTTTCACCTAGCTTTTTCAAAGATGCTGCTGGAAAGCCTGCTTACTCATCTGGTATCTAAAGACTATGAACTAATAGGTAGGTTGGTTATGCACCAGTCATTTGTATCCACGCCTCCCCCACCTACGGGGATAGCAGTGGAACAGCCGAGCTATGGTGCAGTGCAAGTACTTTTTGATTCAGTGAGGTAACAAATTCATGCATTAGCAGCATACCTGCTACCTTATTAATGGGTAGGTTGAGTCTTGCTCGATTTATGACCATAAGTATTTAGAGACTTATCTCACTAAAGTTTCATTTACCAAAACAAAGCATAACCATTGGTAAAAGTTCCAAAAATCTCTTAAGAACCTCCAAAGGTCCTGATTATAAAGTTTCAAGCAAAAAATTGTGAATATTTTGCTATCTTCCAGTTTTAACATGTCTATTTCGATGCTCAAAATAATCGTCATGTTGAGACAGATCTTTTGAGTACCCATAACAAGTGACCTGGTTGAGAGATATTAGAAACTTTTTTTTAATTATGCAGTCTTAGCTAAAGGTCGGACCTCTGTTACATGAGATAAAGTTATTTATCTCATATGTGCAAAAAACTCCAATAACAATTAAAACGCCCATGCTGACATATCCAGGGGAACCAGAGATCTAATTCTTGGTCTGAGTCTTTTTCTACATCCATAATTTGTATATGTGAGCAATGAGGGTTGTGTATCTATGCATTTGCCCAGGCTCACCTGAGCCTTCATAGCTTGACTATATGATAAGTACCAAATCTCAAGTGCTGGCTCAAATGATTTTATTGGAAGTTTACCTTGGTTGAAATGTTTTCATGGTGCATTGTATACCCCAGGGGGGTACTCTCATTTGTTCTGCATACGTAGGCTCGGACCCAGCATCTGCCCTTCATCCCAAAAAAATGTCAGGAATTTCAAGCACCCCAAAAAATATTTGAAATTTTAGCAGCCCAAAAAATATCCCCAATTCTGTACCTTGACCTTAAGAAAAAACCTTAAAATGCATAGAAATGACATCTAAATATAGTCTAATTTTGTGATGACCCAAAAAAAATACCCACAAAATTTTCATACCCCAAAAAATATTTATTTTTCTGAAAACCCAAAAAAATATAAAAATTCTAAATTTTGAACCCCCAAAAATGGACAGAGCCTATGTATGTATGAAAATATCAGAGTACCCCCCCCCCCCCCCTGGGTTGTATACATGGGTTTGTGCCAGATAAATGACTGTTAAAAGGGTGTGACACAGGTTTTATGCAATAATAACAATTATTGCAGATGTTTAGATTATGTTTGCATGAAGTTGTAGAATACATGCCATTACAGATCATTACATGTAGACTTCGAGCTAAAAAAGGCCCTGCTCCCCCCCCCCCCCTAGGGAATTTTGCAGACATATCCTACCTTGAAGAAAATTTCAAGCCGCATCTTTTAAGAGATGTTTGCACTCTGTGCTCCGGGGCGTTAGTCTCTGAGAGCCTGTTACATATGTTACTGTAACAAACTAAGGAAAAAATCAAAATGAAAGTTTGAGCTACAGAAAGAAGACATTAAACAATCTAATTATTCAAATTTCTTATGTAGTTTGCAAGCTGGATGCCTAAGCTACATAAAAGCAGCATTTTAAACAAAATTACAGCCTTCAATGGTGTTATATGCGTTACATAGATTAAATTTCCCTTTGAAAAATGAAATCGTGACTAACATCATTTCATTTTACAGACGATTTGTGCATTTTTACAAGTGTTTTTAATCTTAGTTTACTAAAATACTTAATTGACTAATAGGAAAAGCAAAGTTTGCTTTTCTATCTCAAATACTTTGTTTTATATGAGCTATGAAACAACCCTACCCCCAATTTTAAGTATCCAATTTTGGTATCTATTATTGAAGAAAAATATATGAAAATATTTGACGCTTGTGGGTATCTTACATTTTTGGCACTGTCTTGCTAATGCAATAAAGAATCATACATTTGCAAGTTTGACATCAGGATCAGAGCACTTATTAAAGTGTGTAACATATGTTACATGGCATAATGAATGAGCAAGGAAATTTTCTTGGAAGTAAGAGATGATATTTCAAAAAAATACCATTTTCACATGTTTTCCTATTAATCTCTAGCCTCTGGTGCCTTAGTCTTAGTAATTACAGTCATTGCTGGTAACAAGCTCATGAAATTGTGTTACCTATGTTATATATAACCCTTTTAATCACATATTTCCTAATGCCTATAATATTGAAATATATAGGTATGTAGATTGAAAATAATAGTTCTCATTTAAATGACACAATTTAATATATATTCCTATTAAATAAAATTATTCAAAAACAATCTTTATTCAAGCCACTCTCACAATGTCTATCATTGTGTCTGCTCCTATGGCAAAGTAATCACCCATTCCATCACAACCAGTAGAATCATTGCATAGTATTAGGACTGCAAACTGAGTACAATCCTGTTCCTCTCCACGCCTTTGGGAATTGTGCAGACATATCCTTCCGTAAAGAACAATTCAAGCTGCATCAAATAAGAGATGTTTGCACTCTATTAACTAGGGAGTTAGCCTGTAATGGTATGATACATATGTTACCATATCAATTTAAGAATAAATGAATTGAAAGTCTGAGAAACAGAAAGAAGACATAAAAGTATCTATTTATTTGAATTATTCATGTAGTTTGCATGCTGAATACCTTTGATACATAAGAAAAGATTTTTTAACAAATATATAGCTTCCTATGGTGTTATATGTGTCACATTAATTAAGATAACCTTTTAAAATTGGTAATTGTGACAAACATCACTTATAAGCATTTCGTGTGATCCTCCTCTTTTGCCATCAAAAGACTTAATTTCTTTTGTATGTGTGGCCAGTGCCAGGGTTAAACAACTTGACTCAGCCAAACTTGAATCCTTAGCATTCATCAAAAGCAGAAACAGCATGTCAGTGTCATGGGATCAAACACCTGATTAAATATGGGTTTAATGCCATTTCACATATATGCATACAATGGAGTATGACTCTGGTATATATCTCTTCCTGTGAAGTGGCAAGAGCAATTTAACTGCAGCTGCCTCTGCATCCGTGCTAGTCAAATGATAACTTTGCTCTGAATTTGCAAAATCTATGTTTCTACCATGTACCTTTAAGAATACTTTAAGATTTCTGACATTGGTCAAACAGAAATTTGATAGGCTGCTTTTTTTGCATCATTTGCCATGGAACCTATCCAGTCTTTTGGTGCTTAAGTCCTCAGGTCTTAGATCAATAGTATTTTGCTGTGCCCAAAGAACTTTTTAAGTTTTCTTTAGTTACAATGTTGACTCTTGATGTTTTGGCAGACCGTCTGAAACAATTTCTGTTACACCTTGAAAGTTATCTGGTATAAGAGAAAGAATATGAAGTTGGACATTGCCATCAATTATGTTTGCAGTTGGTTGATTATTGATGTCAGTACATTGAAGCATGTCTTAAAATAATGTAAAACCTATGATTTCTCAGTTTTTGCAGCCATATCATTAGCTGTTGCATTCAAAAGAAGGAAAGTGGACTATAGGTAGAATGGGATAACCAGTAGTTCTAAATTATGCTCTATGGAAGATTTAAACAGAGTAAACAAGTTGATAAGGTGCCCCATTTCATGATCCATTGAAAACACTGAAATTGAAAACACTTGCCTCTGACTGTGTAATCAAAAATGATATCATGACAATGCCCTTTCTCATTTATTATGACGAGTTATATATGTTACATCCTTTAATAAGCGCTCTTATCTTAGAAACTTAGTGAATCATTGAATTGAAAGGGTCTTATTTGCGCTCTGTTCATCCTGCATTGCATTGCTTTACCTGCTGTGTTACATCTAGTTTGTTTATCTGAAGGGAAAGAGTTACCTCGGTTTCAGCACTTCAGAAGTACTAAGACTTCAAATAAGTTTTTGAATGCTTGGGGAAAGATAATAAGTGCAGAGACATTATTAGATGAAAATATGTCGGTTGCATGTATGGAAAGGCTACATTTATAAAAATTAACCAGCTAAGATATGATTCTTTATCACAGAAATATCAAGGTACATCAGTCCAGGTACTCATTGCTCTTAATGGCATAGTTTTCCTCCTTGTAAAGCTTTAGTCTTTCTCCTACTTGCAGAGTATCACTTGAAACACATACTCAAAGAGCCAACTATTAGGAATTCATATCAGTTTCCGAATGTTCCAAGCCATGAATGGCAAAATTGGAAAGTTGATAATGGCTCATCAATTTTGAGTGGGCTGGTGGTAAAATTGAATAACAGTAAATGATTGAAATATTGTGTGATGATTCTACTAGTTGCAAGGAGGCGTGTGATAATAATGATTACCACAGAAGCAAACAGCGACAAACGTTTAACATTAATGTTAAAGTGATGAGAAATTGTTTGGACCATTTCATTTATTGTATTTTCTTGTAAAAATGTAAAACTATCTTTTCTATTTGTGGCTCTATATTTAGAATATATGCACAGTATTAGGAAATGTGTCCAAAAGGTCGTTGATAACATCTGTAACAACAGTCCATGGGCTTGAAAATCAGAAATGAATATAATTTCTAGTGTTTTGGCACCAAAGACTTATAAGTACACATTAAGTGTCCTGATCTTAAAGTTAATGACATCTTGCAGATATATGAGCAAGACAGACTAAGAAAATGAAAAATATCCACACACTGTAATCGCTTTCATGTGTTTTACTTAAATGGTAATAACAAAATTCGCTTCTCTGTAAAACTGGGAGTAGGGCTGTGTATTAGCTCCTATAAGACAATATATTTACGATAGAAAAGCAAACTTGGTTTTTTTCTATTCATCAATTGAGTATATATTTGTAAAATCTAATAAAACAGTTTGAAACCAAGTCATAGTAGTTGTTTTACTAAATGACGATAGCCACAATTATAGCTTTTAAATTATAATTAGGTTCATGTAACGCACATAACACCACAGTTAGCCATATTAATGTTAAACAGCTTCCATATGTAGAAAAGACATCCAGTATAAAGACCATAAGAATGTCAATTTATTAGATAATTTTAATGTCTTCTTTTGGTAGCTCAAACATTTAAATTTCTTATTCTCAAATTAATATAGTAACATGTAACAAGCTGTTACAGGCTAACGCCCCGACTTACAGAGTGCAAACATTTTTTATTAAATGCACCTTGAATGGTTACATAAGATGTAATATGTCTGCAGAATTCCAAAGGGGATTAGGATGGAGCAGGCCCTTACTCAGCTTGATGTCAAAATACTGTTTGATGATTTTACTTCTCACGCTAACATATGTAACGCTCTCTCTGATCTTTAAAACTTGATGACAACTAGCAGATCTATAAGTCTTTATCATATGAGCCAGTTTAAAATCCCTAAACAATGTAAGATATCCAACAGCTGAGATTTTTTTCACAATTTAAGCTCAAATTTTCAAACTACATTTCCTTTATTTGATATAGTAACGCATGTAACACATTTTTTCAGACTAACGCCCCAATATAGAGAGTGCAAACATACCTTATTCGATGCAGCTTGAGTTGTACTACAAGAAGGAATATGTCTGCGAAATTCCCTCGAGGAGATTAAAACATTTTTAGGCATATCTTACATAAAGACAATGAGCTTGCCCATTTTTACCATGAGGTAACATATGTTACAGCCTCTGATATTAAAAATTTTGCAACAAACTTGCAGATTTATGAGTCTTTTTATATAAGCAAATAAATCCCAAACAATGAAACACATTCATCAACTGCTAATATTTTTAACTATTTTTACTTTAGTTTTAATACCAAACATTTCACCTTAAAACTGGGTAGGGGTAGGGTTGTTTAATTGCTTATTCCAGAAAAAATATTAAAGCTAGGGAAACAAACTTTAATTTTTCTGTTAGCCAATTGCATCAGCTATTCAGACATGGTTAAAAACATTTTGCAAAACACACAGAGAGATTGTGAATGTAACTGATGTTAGCCACACTTGCAAATTTTAATGGGTTATCTGATTTATGTAACGCATATGACACCTTAGGAAGTCGCAATTTTGTTCAAATGGCTGTCATATATAGTTAAGATATCCAGCATGCAGACTAAAAGAATGATTTTTAAAAATAAATATTTTAATGTCTTTAATTTGTAGCCCAAACTTTCAATTTACTTTTTCTTAGTTTGATTAAGTAACGTATGTTACAGGCTCTTACAGACTAACGCCCCGGAGCACAGAGTGCAAACATCTCTTAAAAGACTCGGCTTTCAATTTTCTACAAGATAGGATATGTCTGCAAAATTCCCTAGGGGGGAGCAAACCCATTCTCAGCCATCCGTCTAATGCACTTAACATAAGTATTTTTTTCATATTTTGCGTTAATAATTTCAGGGATATTTGTGTTTACTTCCAGGGATATGGTATATTTAGAAAAATTAATTATAGGGATATTTGCCACTTTACTTAAAGGGATATAGGATACTTCCCTATTTACTTAAAGGGATATAGGATATTGGTACCCCCCTATACAAGCCTCTCACTTCAAAAAGATAACCAATTGCTATAAATAAAGAGTTAGATATGTGACTATCTGCATGTCTGGTTGTAAACCCAATCACGGTTTATAGGGTTTCCCCTTTAATTGCACGACGGTGGGTTAGCCCTCAGACTCAATGACGTCCCTGTCGTAAAGTTGCATGCGTGGGTTGATGCCCGATGCTTGTCTTTAGCTGGGTCTATCGTGGCTCAACTTTAAGATTTATATTAGTTCGGACTAAATGTGTGGTGTGAGCTACTTTCTTTGTTTCATCATAGTGTGTTAATTTGATTAGATTGCGATGATATCTTGCATAAGTTATAGTTAAACTTTTTTGTGTTTTAACAACATCTGATTCAGAGTCTCGAAGATTCGTTCTAAGTCCCCCTTTCCCCCCCCCCCCCCCCCCAGTGGCTTAGGCTGCTGTACGCTCTAAGGCGATGGTTCTGTTGTTGTTGATTCATTGTCTATTGATGCTCCCATTGTTTATGGGGTTCTGTGTTTAGTCCTTGTTTTGTTATGCTGTACTATGTCCTTTCTAGTTTTGCAATCATCTCGATGGGGAAGAGAGAGTTGGTTGCTTTACTTTAAATGTCTTCCTGATGTCTTGTGACTGTTAGTGTTCTGTGGCTTTGTATTACGGTGCCGTGTGTGTGATTGTGCTATTTCATTAGCATACTCACTTACATGTTTGCATTTGTTTGTGCTGATCTAGTGCTGCACTGTTTGCCAATGTTCCTTAAAAAGGACGCTCGCTATACCTAAATGTGATAATTGTAAAAAGAGAAGTATTGAATGCTGGTGGCATCCATTACTACTATGAATACGCAATGTGTTGGTCACAAATTATTCTGTTCCTGTGGACAAGTAGAACTAAAATAGCCGCCTAATGCATGATGTATTTATAACACTTTAAACACATACCTGCTGGAGTGGAACTAACACTAAGGCTGTCGCCATTGATGAGATATTCAGAAACACCTTGACATCATTAAGTCTACACGTCTTGTCTGCTGCCTGGTACAAAGCTGACAAACACGTTTCAGCAACAAGGCATTGTCCTGTACAATCCATTAAACTTCTGGCGTTTACCACATTATGAGAAAGTGGTGTCACAATGTCCTCGGAATTAATCTTTAGGATCGTTCCTTGCCACATGACCGCAGAACATGGACACGAGATAATAAGAATCAATAGAATGCTTTCCATAATATATGTCCAGATTCGTATTTCATCTAAAATTAGGACTATTAGCAAATCATATGAGCCGTGACATGTGATTTCCAGCAATGTGGCATTTTGACAAGTGTAGACTCAGATGAGCCTGTGCCGCCTCCTTTTAAACTTAGAAACCCGAAATGATGTTCGGTCAGTAGCCTAAGAGTCATGGAATATTCAAGTGACTAGCAAAGCCTCTGATCAGACTGCGCGTATGCGCAGGCTGGTCTGAGGCTTTGCTGGTCACACATACCACATTGTTGGAAATCTCATGCCACGACTCATATAAGACAAATGGTACACGTACATTGTGTGCTTATCACCCAGATAAACCACCCAAGAACCTGGAAGAGTTTCACCAGAGCTTATGCTTCCAGGGCAAAGTGGTGCTAGCGTCCTTTAACATCCCGCTGATAAGGCGAGTTGGACAGCCGTATAAGCCCGTGAAGGCATTGTTTCGAACATTTTACAGGGCAATTTGAAGCATCCGCCTTATTTTCCAGATCTGTCCACATGATTATGATATTTCCCTAAACAAAAATGCCACTCACACACTGGTGAATGTATACGTGGATTTGCTGGTATTTACGCGTATTGCCGGTACTTCATAGACCGGAAGTGGTAGATATTGGTGTTACAAGGTAATACTATATAGAAAAACTTGACGTTTGCCAAAGGGACTATAGAATTAGATCACTTTCATGCGCGGATCCAGGAATTTTCGTCAGGGGGGGGGGGGGTCCAAGTCAGTCTGACAAAAAAAAGCTCTGACAATTTTTTTTAGTCCTAAGCTTATTTTACAGAATTCAAATGGTCGATTTCAAAGAAATCTATCATTTTACAAGGTTCCAGAGGGAGTCCAACATTTTCCAGGGGGGATCCAACTTTTTCCAGGGGGATCCAATTGCTTATTCCCTATAGAAACCCATATAATTTGTGATTTTCCAGGGCGAGTCCGGACCCCCTGCCCCCCCCCCCCCTCTGGATCCGCACTTGACTTTGCAGTATTCGGCATTCACATGGCTATTTTTGTAAGCATTTAGGAATAGATTCGAGATTCGAATCTATTCCTAAATGCATACATAAATCGCCATGCACATACTTAAAAAATGAATGAAGTCTATAGTCCCTTTGGCATATGGCAAGTTTTTTCTATATAGTATTAAATACCAGCAAATCGACGTATGTACCAGTGTGACTCAAGGAAGAATATTTGAGGATCATGACGAGTTAAAGTACATCGTGGCCAAGGAACTCCTATAGTTCCTTTGCAACGGGAATAGATGACTTAGGCGACAAGATGGAATTCGGTTATTGAACGGAGGGAACATTCGGGGGCATTACTTCTTAGGATTTTGAAAAAGGTATGTGTAACTGTTATGGTATTTCTAAAGAAAGATCATTGTCAAAGTTTATTGGTTGACCCTCGAATATAGCTTTGCTTTGAAAGCGCGTTTTAGACGTTAAAACGTCAATATTTTGCCATTAAATTATAATATTGCATAAAGTGCCGTGTCACACGCTATTAACAGCCATGTTTTAACTGGCAAAAACCCATAATTTAATCAGGCAGTTCATGTGCTGTTGATGCACAGCTTTCTGTACTTTACATATACGCATTTTAGGCACGTCATACAATGGTTTAATTGTGCTTCCTGTTTTGTGATAACGTTAACTGAGATACTGGCCTATTATGGGCTGCAAATGGAATTTGAGAATGCTTTATTACTTTCCTGAAAATGAATAAAATATAAGCCGTGACATGTGATTTCCAACAATGTGGCATGTTGACAAGTGTAGACTCAGCTAAGCCTGTGCAGTCCCCTTTTAAGCTTAGAAACTCCAAATGATGTTCGGTCAGTAGCTTAACAGTCAAAGCATATTCAAGCGACTTGAAAAGGCTCTGATCAGACTGCGCGTATGCGCTGGCTGGTCTGAGGCTTTGCTGGTCGCACATGCCACATTGTTGGAAATCTCATTTCGCCGCTCATAATAGGCCGGCTGGCATATTTGTTAAAGAGGTAAATTCTGAGGCAATAATGGTGGTACCACTCCCTGAGGGCTTTTCCATGCAAATCAAAAGCTAATCTTTATGAGGTGATTATGACCTCAATCCAGGGGGCAATAAAGTGGCCCCATGAAGGGTTTTATGTATTTTCTGATAAACTACTGATATTCATCTTAGTGTGAGATTTGCTTTATACAGGCTAGTCCCCTCTTTGGGCCCCTTAAATCCATTTAGATACTGAAACTGTGCCTTATAAGTTATTCCACTGATGACCTGTATTGGACAGGAATATATGCCTTTAAGAGTATTTCACATGCGAAAATAAAACTTGAAATATACATTTTATGTAACTAATATGTCGTACTTGTATATTCCAACATTTCACTGCTTTGTGTATAGTAATTAGAGATTAAGTTGACCTATCACCCGAATCATCAACCCCAGATCCCATGCATAGCATGTCTTTGGGTTATCGTTGTAAATAGTTCTGCAATATGTGATAATCAGCGTTAATTCACTCGAACTTCTGAGAGCTGGAAACGAAGATTTTGGTTCCCACTAACGGTAGGTGAAGCTCGTGTTGAGAGACCAGACATATTTCTCAAGTATTTCCCCGTCGTTTGTGCGATAAGTATATCTACTATTGTCATAAAGAGTACTTTCATTCAAAACTACAAGAAATTATCCAGAGAGTTCTGCCAATCTTGGCCACATCAAAGGTTCCATTTATAGCAAAAGAAGTATAAATAAAACTTTTCATCGTTGTCAGAAATCAGCCCTACTAGCCTCAGGACATTCTATCTATTCTACTCGTTTATATAGTCTCCCTGATGTCATTGTCATTTCCAGTTAAATCTTGAAACAACGATATGAATGTTCAGCTGGTGATCAATTGGTACCTACCGACTGCATGACACAAAATGATAACTAGAAAATATATTCAAAATGGCGAAAGCGTACACGTCACTGTCTTCCGCAAGTTTTCTACTTTATCCGCGTGTATTATTTTCATCTGCCTGTCCAGTGGTTTAATCTATTCATGCTTTATTAGCTTATTGGCGTCCATTAATGATTAAATTGAGAATCTATTCAGTATTGTCTTCCATAAATAAATATTGTTAAACCGATCTGTTTGTCGTTGCCTTCACCAATATGCTAAAATGTTTGCCTGTCATAACATAAGCATTGCTTTTTACTAAATTGCCATACTCCTTTTTCATCTAGATAGTATATAGAGTTTATAGCTATGGTTTCCTGTTGAGTTCAGGCCTCAGAATTATTGACTGTCCAGGCCTCGAGGTTATAAAACTTGAGTCCATTCTCCGACTCAAAATAAAGGGCACTGATTGGCTACTTGCGGACACGTGTCCGCAAGCAGCCAATCATTGCGCTTTATTTTGAGTCCGAGTATGAACTCAAGTTTTATAACCTCGAGGCCTGGTAAAAAGCGTTCATCCGTTGGTTGGTGCCTGATGCACGTCTTTGGCTGTGTCTACCGTGGCCCAACATGATGTTGTCTTTAGTTCTGACTAGCTGTGTGTTAATTTGATTACATGTAAATTGTTTCTTTGTGATGATACATTGCAATAGTCAGGAAAAGTAAGGAAGAATGCAAAGATCCGAAATCGATACAATCATGTACCATATTTGACCCAGGATACCGTATGGGAAAGTGACAAAAACACAAGAAAGCATCAAATAAATGAGAAACAAAACGTCAGCCCTTTCCTAGCAGGTGACCACAAGGCTGCACGACACAGAGCAAAGACAAACACAAAATATAAAAGATCAATTTGATTTGAAGCCTCAATTCGAGCACAACATGTTTGTGTTTTTGCAACAAACGATTTTACGGTAAAGATTTGGTACCAGTAAAATACATTCAAGCCCACAAGTGGATTAGGCTGATGTCTGTTCTCAGGCGGTAGTTCTGTTGTTGTTGATTCATTGTTGATTGTTGATCCCATTGCGATGGCTCTATGTTTTGTCTATAATTTGTTATACACTTCTTTCTGTGTCCTTTCTAGTTTTGCAATCATCTTGATGGGGATGACAGAGCTGTAAGCTTTAAATGCTTAAATTGTCTTCCTGATGTCTTGTGAATGTTAGTTTTCTGTGGTTCTTCCTCGTGGTGAAACATGGGTAGGGGCAAGCTGTCAAGGCCAGTTTTAATTTGCCCCCACCAACCTGGGTACCAAAGATTAGGAATGAGCAAAATAATATGAAACCTTGCGACAAAGAAAACAACTCAATTTGACTTGAATTATGTTTATAATCGATAATCTTGACATTTATTTAAGTGTGAGCGAAATAATTTAACCGTTGATACCCAGGTGGATGGGGCAAGTTAAACCGCCCTGAACAGCCTACACCAACCCCTGCTGCCTAGTGTATGAAACTGTGCGATAAAGAAAATATCTCAATTTGATTTGAATTATGTTTATAATTGATACATCTTTAGATTCAGATAGTTTGAAATAAGTGGAATGATCATCAAAAATATATTTCGTTATCAAGGTGGGGGAATGTTAAGATAATCTGCCATGGACAACTTATCCCCCACCCCTGCTGCCAAGCATTTGAAACTATGCGACAAAAACAGCTTAATTTGACTTGATCTTAAGTTTGCCGTCTTCCTTACTTTGAATTATGATTATAATTGATACGTCTTCATATTAAGATAGTTTGAATTAAGTGGAATGAGCCAAATAATTTAACATTCGATACCCAGGTGGGTAGGGGCAACTTAAAACACACTGGACAACTCGACCCCTACACCCTCTCCTTTGCTGCCAAGCGTATGAAACCATGCGACAAAACAAGACAGCTCAACTTGGCTATAATTATGATTACAATTGATACATCTACACATTCAGATAATTTAAAATAAGTGGAATGAGGAAAATAAATTAATCTTTAATATCCAGGTGGCTGAGGGTAAGTTGGGCCGCCCTCAACGGCTTGTCCAATTGTATGAAACCGTACGGCAAATAAAACAGCTTAATTGATTTGATGTATGTTTATAATTGATACATCTTCACATTAAAATAGTTTAAATTAAGTGGAAGGAGCTTCCAAACTTTAACATTTGGTATCGAAGTGAGGGGGGAAGGGCAAGATAAACTGCCCCGGACAGCTTGCCCTCCACCTCTGCAACCAAACGTATGAAACCGAGCGACAAAGAAAGCAAGTCGACTATGATCAATCACCCTACAAAGCAATGTTCAACTGAAGGAATTGTTTCCTAAAGCTCTATGTCTTTACTTTCGTTTCGCAAAGGGGTAGAGCAAGGGTAAAGCAATTCTACGAGAGTGAAATGCTCCCTAAGTGTCCCTAAGTGTCCAAGTATGTTTTATGTGTATGTGCGACGTAAGTATGAAAATTCAACATGCAAAGGTGCAATTGAAAATGTTTAAATGTGGATGTGTGTGCAAGTATATACATATACGGTCGACTCTCGATAGCTCGAACCTGCTATCTACTTAAAACTGTCATGTCTAATGGAATTTACTATCCTTATCAATTGAACGAATCTATTTCGAATTTTTGGGTAGAAAATTTCAATTTCATTCGAACTTTAATCAACGTGGACCCTTATCCGACACCGCATTCTGTGGCGTCAGGTCTAGGCCTGTATGTCCCACAAAAGGACGCCATGCTTACATGAGTTACTATGCAATATAATGGACTTTTAAATCTATGTTTGGCAGTCCAACTCTGTACAACTACAACGAGTTTTACAATTTATTCCCTTTTGCTTGACTTAGAAGTGGAATATTTGGTTCGAGTTATCAAGAGTGTACGATTGATAAAAGTGCTTGGTATTTGTATCTATAATTAGTGACGCTAAAGCAATATGTACATGGGCGAAGCCCTTCACCTAATTGAGCAACATGTTTTGGGACACTGGATATCTTTTCTTTTATCCTTTTCTTATGTCGTCTTTATGTTATAGAAACGTATATTCTTATTTAAAGGAACTCCATGGAATTTTCTGTCTGTTCTTTTAACGTAAGGGGATTGGGCAACAAAGTAAAAAGGGAACAACTTTTCACATGGTTAAAAACCAGCAATCACACATTCTGCCTATTACAAGAAACCCACTCAGGAATAAATACCCATAAGTTCTGGCAGCAGGAATGGGGCCACGAAGCATATTTTAGCGGTAACAGCAATAACAGCGAAGGGATAGGAATTTTAATCAATCCAAAAGTATCATTTGTCGTTCAAAAGTATACAGAAATAATTGTGGGTAGGATGCAAGCTTTAGAAGTTATAATAAATGAAAAAGAAATAACCCTTATTAACCTTTATGGTCCAAATAATGACGACCAAACTTTTTTCGACCAGTTAGGAAAGTTCATCAATGATCATAATGAAAAAACCTTCATAGTTGGGGGTGATTTCAATACCGTAATAAACGAAAATATAGATAAAAGAAACGGTAGGGTTAACACGCACAAATTATGTAGACAAGCAATTAACAACATTATAGATACCCATAATCTTATTGATATCTGGCGAGAAATGCATCCAAATTTAAAACAATTTACTTTGCACTCGCATCAGAAACCACCTGTCTTCTGTAGACTGGATTACTTTCTTATCTCTGACAACCTACTCAACTCTATAACATCTAGTAAACACAATATTGGTTTTAAGTCTGATCATAGCCTAGTTTCAGTAAACATAGACATACTAAATCTCACTCGAGGGCCAGGTTATTTTAAACTTAATAACAGTTTGTTACTCAACAATGAATACAAAGATATTATTAAGAAAAACATAACAGAAATTGCCTCAATAAATAGAGACGCAAACCCAAACACTCTTTGGGAAACCATAAAGGGCACAATCCGAAATGAAACAATCAAATTCGCAACCCATACAAGGAAACAAACTAGGAAACAAGAAAAAATCATCGAAAGCGAAATTCTAAAGTTACAAAAAGACATTTTGGAAACATCAGATAACGACAAAATTGAATCTATTAAAAAAAAATTACTGGAAAAAAATAATGCATTAGAAAAAATAACTGAAGAAAGAATACAAGAGTTAATACTTCGCTCAAAAGCAGAAATGGTTGAACATGGTGAAAAAAATAGTAAATATTTTGCTAGTTTAGAAAAGAAAAGGTCTGAAACAAAACTCATCTCGAGACTCAAAATTAATAACAAAATTAATACAAACCAAACAGAAATACTTTCAGAAACTGAACTTTTTTATAAAAATCTTTATAATAAACGTGAAGTAGGACACTCATCTTATAATTTTTTTGACGACTCAATTCGTAAACTGAATAACTTGGACAAAAACAGCTGTGAAGGACATATTACAGAAGCGGAATGCATAAACGCACTTAAATACATGAAAAATCAAAAAAGCCCAGGATCTGATGGAATCACAGTAGAATTTAACAAATTATTTTGGAATGATGTGAAAGAATTCTATATTAATTCTATAAACTACTCCTTTCAAACTGGTTCTCTCACTGATTTACAAAAAACAAAGTATAATCACACTTTTACCTAAACAAAATAAGGATATAACATCACTGGAAAACTGGAGACCTATAAGCCTGCTAAACGTCGATTACAAGATTGCCACCAAAGCCATAGCCAACCGCGTAAAAGGTGTTATTTCAAGTATACTACATAACTCACAGACAGGGTTTATAAAGGGAAGATACATAGGAGAAAACATCCGTTTACTCTTTGAAATTATAGACAATGCTGAAGATGAGAATAAACCTGGATTAATCTTCTTTTCTGATTTTGAAAAAGCCTTCGATAGCATAAATCACACATTTATTATACGTTGCCTGAAGCACTTTAACTTTGGAGAAGATTTTATCAGATGGGTAAAACTTTTTTATCATGACGCCAAAAGCTGTGTCTCAAATAATGGTAACATGTCGAATTTCTTCCCCATATTGCGAGGTGTTAGACAGGGATGTCCACTTTCTACCTACTTATTTATCATGTGTATTGAGCTACTTTCATATAAAATTTCAACAACAGAAGATATAAAAGGTATTATCTACACAAAACAAGAATTTAAAAAATCTCTATTCGCTGATGACGCTTCATTTATACTTGATGGTTCATTTAAATCATTTCAAACACTAATTGGTATCTTAGACAACTTTAGTTACATTTCTGGATTAAAACTTAACGCTAAAAAATGTCAAGTCCTGGGAATAGGCAGCATGAGTAAAAGTGACATAGTATACTTAAAAGGCAGAAAATTCCAATGGAGTTCCACGGAAGCGAGTTCACTTGGTATGACCTTTTGCACTAACAAAGATAATATATTCCGAGCAAATCTAGAACCTAAAATTAAGCTTTTTGAAAAATGTTTAAAGCAGTGGCAACACAGAAAACTGACATTAATGGGTAAAATCACCGTAATAAAAAATTATGCCCTCCCAAAACTTGTATATGCTCTTTCCTCTTTACCTGATCCGACTAAAACTACTATCAAGAAAATCGAAACGATAATGTATGACTTTATATGGGATTCAAAGCCTGCTAGGATAAAAAGAGATGTACTAACCATGGATTATGAAAAAGGGGAGTTAAGAATGATAGATCTAGAAATATTTATGAAATCTTTAAAAATATGCTGGATTAAAAGAATGATTGAATCTGAAGATGTTGGATTATTAAAAAACCTATACCTAAACAAACTTAACCAATTTGGAGGAAAGTTATTATTTGAAAGTAACTATTCTGAAAATGAAATAGATATATTTACACAAAACGTTTTTTTAAAAGATATCTTAGCAGCTTGGTGTCATTGTATCAAACATCCAGCCATCAGTAGCTACAGACACGAGATTTTATGAAATAATAACAATATAAAGGTAGAAGGTAAGACAATAATGTATTCACAATGGTATAGCAGTGGTATAAAATATTTTGAAGACATATATGACAATGCAGCAAAATCGCTTTACACATTTAGAAGGCTAAGAGAAAAATACGCAATCCCAGAAGGTGATTTTTTGAAATATTTAACCCTCATACATAGTATACCCAATTCATGGAAAACTAATATTAAAACTGAAATCGTTGATATACCAAAAAAGCCATCAATTCTTGAACAAATTACTAAATCAAAACAAACAAACAAGTACACTTATAAACTACTTATGAAAAAGAAATTAACACCAGAAATAAAATCTGAACAAAAATGGATAGAACAATTCGGAGATGAAGGTCTAAACTGGAACAAAATATATACCAATCGCTTACAGGCAACTAAAGACATCCGACTTCAGAATTTTCAATATAAATGCTTAATGCGAATTATTCCTACCAACAAATATCTTTTAAAATGTAAAATTGGAGAGACAGCTTTATGCGAATTCTGTACAATGGAAATAGAAACTATTAATCATCTTTTTTGGGAATGTAATTATGTACAACATTTTTGGGCAAACCTGGCTACGTTTTTGCTGAGATATAACATAACAATGCATTTTAGCTTAAAGTATGTTACTTTTGGTATCACAGAAAGAGCACATTGTATAGAAACCCAGGTCAAAAATTTCATTATATTGCTCGGAAAATACTTTATATTTAAAAACAAATGCCTTAAAACTCAACCAACAATATCACATTTTAAAGTGTACCTTAGTCAAAGAATTAATGTTGAAAAGCATATCTATTTTATAAAAAATAGACTTGCTCAATTTAACACAAAATGGGTGAATCTTAAACCATTAATAGAGGACAATGCATAAACAAGAAAGGCGACTATCTCTCTCTCTCTCTCTCTCTCTCTCTCTCTCTCTCTCTCAACTCCCTCTCCCTCTTTCCTTTTCTCCCCCGCCCCCATTTTTTCATAAGTTGTTTCTGAATCCACCTTGTAAAACATATGGAGCTTTGATAAGCGAATATCAACTAGTCATACATTGTTTTTACTAAAACGTGACAAAATGTACAACTCTACAATGGAAAATAAGGCATGTATAAAATATGTCTAAGAATTGTTCAAGACCTCCTTTTCTTGCTGATATAATGCACATTGAAGTAGCTTATCTATCAATACATGCATTTGGGAGAGGAGACATACATATTGAGAATACATCTTGTCATGTTTTTATTGATAATGTGACACCTAAAGATTCATATTTTGTAGTATGACTAACTTATACATGTACCTGTGTATTGTAAAATGTATTGTGCTTGTATATGTTGTATGATGTTGTTTCTGAAATAAAACAATTAATTACAAAAAAAAAAAAAAAAAAAAAAAAAGCAACCTAATTTCACTATTTTTGTGTAATTGATACGTCTTCACATTCAGATAGTTTGAAATACGTGTAATGAGCTGGTGGGTGTAGGTTAAATCGTCCTGGACAGCTTGCTCCGCTCAATTCACAGTTTTACCTGACCCTACTAAGCAAACAATTAACAAGTTAAATTTTGAAATATTCTCAATCATATGGGATTCAAAACCAGACCAAATCCAAAGCACTAGATCATATCAAGATTATAAAAATAGAGGTCTCGGATTGATAAATCTAAAACACTTTATTTTTTTACTAAATTGATTAAAACGGATTTTTGAAAACGAAAATAAACCCTTCATTTGGAAGACCTTCTATAAACAAAACACTTGATAAATAGGGTGCACGGCATTTCGTCTAACCTTATTTCGCCAAATAGACACATCGTCTAATATTACAATTGGTCTAAAAAAACAGTCTGGTACGACATTTAAGGATGTTAGACGAAAGGTCGCACCTTTTGTTATTTTTATTTAATTCTATTTTTCTCACTTTTTTCCTCCAATATTTACATGATCCATATTGATTTCACTACCTTACTAAAATGGAAGAAGTGCAGTTCTATACTAGCAACAGGGACACCCTAAAATATCCTACAAAGACTTTGATTTTTCCAAAGATCGTATCTATAAGGAATATACATACTGAAAGTATGTCGATATGGAAATGCCAGGTACGTTTGACCACGAACACAAACTTCATGGGCCAAACAACCAGATCTAATCGTACAGATGTCTATGGCAAGAATCAAGGACGCTGCAGCCAGCTCTATAGAACCACTATCACGTCTGATTAATCAAGAATTACAGATGAGAGCATCTATGAAAGTGCAGGTTTCCTACCTAGGCTTGCAACTGTAAAGGTGTTTTGTGTCTGGCAAATAAAGATCAGCCATCGATTATCACTTGTATTGTCTTTCCTTACCATTATGTGGGTAAACAAAATTTAAACTTATAAAATTGACAAACATCTTTTAGACATTTTTTGACGAATTTAGACACTTTTCGACGAAATTTAGACGAATTGTCGTATAATGACTGCTTGGTGTAAAATAAATCATAGTGAAACGCAAAAACGTATAAACAAACAAATTATTTCGAACAATTCTAATATTAAAATTGAGCCGCTGCATGAGATTTCCAACAATTTGGCATTTTGACAAGTGTAGACTCAGACGAGCCTGTGCAGCCTACTTTTAGGCTTAGAAACCTCAAATGGTGTTCAGTCAGTAGCTTAACACTCATAGGATATTCGGGCGATAAGCAAAGGCTCTGATAAGATTGCGCGTATGCGCAGGCTGATCTGAGTCTCTGCTGGTCGCACATACCACATATTTGGAAATCTAATGCACTGGCTTATTAATGTTCTAATAATATTCTATATTATAAACAATGGCAGGAAAAATGCATCAAATCCATGGAGCACATATACGAGTACAGATCAAAGCAGTTTTATAACGTTGAAGAACAGCAACTTTTTACGACATACCTGATAAAGATTTTCTTAGATATTACCACATTCTTAATAACATTCATGAATACTGGAAGGTATGCTTCAGGAGGAAACCCCACTCACACAGGAACCAAATAAACAAACAAATTATTAAATTTTTGAATACAAAACAAAATAACCAATATTCTTTACAGAACTCATATACAAATTCAAGATAAAAAATCAGAAATAAAATGGACTTTTCAGACCAAAATATCGTTTGGGACTATGCATACTAGATGCCTTTTCTATGTAAAAATGGTGTAAAATTGGGAAATTTTCAATATAAGTATTTTAATGCGCATTGTATCAAATAACAGATATGTGTTCAAATACAGCCCAGACAGTTCTATGCGATTTCTGCACTATGCAAGAGGAATATGAAAATGCATACTAAGTCTTAAAATTTTATATAAAATGTATACTCAAGAGTTTTGGTCGCACATAAGATCGTTTCTAAATGACCATAATATGCTAGATGACATTTCGTATCTTGATATTAATTTTGGAATACTAAATCAAGAATATAATTCTGTTGGCGAAATACTACATTTTAATTTTCTACATCAGAGTAGAAAAGCTTCAACCAATCTTTTGAGATCATAAAAATTTAGATTATATACTTTTATAATCCTGACGGAGGGCAATATAAACTGTCCTGGACCAAGCGTATGAAACCCTGCGACAAAGAAAACGGCTCAATTTGACTTTGTCGTCTTTCTTACTTTGAATATTAGTATACACGTAATTGATACATCTTCACACTCAGATAGTTTATAACATTAACGCATTGCAACAGACTGCACGCTTGGTTGTCAACCCAATTACGGTTGGCACCTTTTCGTTCCACTTTAATTGCACGTCGGCGGGTACAATGTAGGACCTCAGACACTATGACGGTTCGAACAAAAAGACTTATCTACAGATGAGATTATCAGCGTTTAACTGTTGGATTTCTTTTGCTCCTGTATTTCGTTTTATGCACTCTCAAGTCCTTATCTTTGATTTATCTTCTTTTTATATCTTCATTTATATGTACTAGGTGATGATTCATGGATAGGTTTTGTGACTTTTTGTGCGAAATAAATATTTATGTGTCTTGATCCAATTCAGAAGTAAGGGCGAGGGTAGTACCGTGAAACCAGTTTAAGCCCTCCAGTCATTTTCTTACTTACGATTCCAAGGCGGTACTTCTTTTGTGGATTTTTTTTCTATTTTGTGTTTGTCTTTGCCATAAAAAATCTCTTGTTTGTGTCTTGCAGCCTTGTGAACACCTGCTGGGAAAGGGCTGACTCTTGGCTCTCATGTATGTGATGTTTTCTTGTGTTTTTGTCACTGTCGCATACTGTGTCCTGAGCCAAATGTGATATTTGATTGTATCGACTTCTGTTTTTTTGCCTTCTTTCTTACTTTTAAAATAAGTGTAATGAGCAAAATACTTTAAACTTTGATACCCAGGTGTAAGGGGGCAAGTTGAACCGCCCTGGACAGCGTGCCACTGCTGCAAGCGTGTGCCACCGTGTGACAAAGTAAACATCTCAAATTGATTAAGTTATGTTTAAAATTGATTCTTCTTCACATTCAGATAGTTTGAAATAAGTGGAATGAGCATCCAAAATTTAACGTTTGTTGTTCAGGTGGGGACAAGATAAACTTCTCTGAACAGCTTGTCCTCATCCCTGCAACCAAGCACATGAAAAAATAGAAATTTGCTATGTTGCAGAAGAAATACAAAATATCATTAAACACTTCTTCCTGTTTTAATGGGGGCAAAATAAGCCGACCTGGAGGGTAAAGATACTCAGGGTGTGTGGGGTGGGGCAAGATTTCCTGAAATATCTATACCCCTAGGGGGTAAGCTCACTCATTCACTGTCCAGGGGTCAATATACATTTTCTGGTAATTTAGTTTACGAATTCAAAAGAATTGTTGGAAATCCTATCTGTAGTGATCAGTTAAAAAATATTATTAAACGTTACCAAAACCGGGACATGGATACAACATGGATATCATGCGACGTTGTTAACCCAATTACGGTTTTAGCAGCTACGGTTTCCTCTTTAATTGCACGACAGTGGGTCAAGTCTCAGACTCAATGACGACCCTGACTTAGAGCGTTCACCGAATGGTTTGTGCCTGATGCTTGTCTTTGGCTGGGCCTACCGTGGCTCAACTTGAGGTTTTCTTTAGCTCTGACAATCTGTGTGTCGTGAGCTGTTTTCTTTATTTTATCTGATTAGATTTTTTTCTGTGGTGATACATTCATGCGAGATAAACAATGCTTTGTGCTTTAACAACAACAGAATCTAGGGTGATTATTTGGCGCCAGTAAAATGCATTTAAGCCCCCCAACCCCCAGTGGCTTAGACTGATGTCCATTCTGCGGCGATGGTTCTGCTGTTGTTGATTAATTGTATAATGTTCCTCCTATTGTTTTAGGTGTTTTTGTGTTTGGTCCTTGGTTTATTATTCATTACTTTGTGTCCTTCTAGATTTGCAATCATCTTGATGGGGATGGAAGAGCTGGTTACTATACTTTTTATTGTCTTTCTGATGTCTTGTGGCTATTATGTTCTGTGGCTCTACCTTTACGGGGCCGTGGGTTGGGCTGCAGTGTGTGATTGTAGCATTTTTCTGATCTTACTTTCTCACTTTCTTTTTATGCAGATATCTAACCAGCCTTCAATTATTGGAATGCATGGATATTTGGACAATCGGTGCCATTTTTCTTGTCCTTAATATATGCTGGCTTGCACTCTGCGGTTTCAGATCCTATGGCCTATGCTCCAGGGTGAGGCTAGAGTTCAAAATATCATGACAAATCAAGAATTTTCGGTTTTTGATATTTTAAAGAACGATTCGTATTTGAACAACAAGTAATTCGCATTTGAACAACAAGTACTATATAGTTCATCAAAGCCCATTCATATCTAGACAATTGGTACTATTTATGACTGGCTATCCCTCGATTGCATCAGATTCTTCGCACTCAGATCCTTGCCCCAGGGTATATCTTGAAATACAACTCTTGGCCATCTTTACGTTTTTTGTTTGTTTTTCTTTTATGGAAACATTTGCAGGTATACCAGAATATTTGTGATGCCCTCCGTTATCTTTTGGTGGATATATTTATTAAAGTTGGCTCCAAATTGCATTGAAAATTGTCAGCATTCAAATGATTACTAATTGTGCTTCCTTTTGGTGCTATTTTGTTATGAGAGAGATTTCATATTGTCATCTTTGACACAAATCAGGCTGATGTTTCAAATTTGGTCATTCAACTCTAATTCAAGATATCTTGATAACTAATTGAATAGTATTGATATTTGCTGAAAGCATATATATATTCCACATAACACCAGTGAGCAAACGGAATAGTTTTATCTAAATGCACGGATCATTCCGTTCCTGGGTTCTGGTAGCGTTTTTTTGAGTCATCACTTATTTTGCAGAGGGCCGTACGGACCTCCCTCGAGGGGTCAATTGCGTCTCGAATGGGATCTGTACCAGAATGCTTACGGAAATCATTTGGCACTTGTGACTTTCCATGTGGGGCCTGATCCCCTGTCATTGGATTCAATTGCTTCTAGAATGGGGAACGTAACAGAGTTTTAAGGAAACCTATAGCCACTTGTGATTTATCAGGGTTTTTTCAGACCCCTCCCTCCAGATCTGCCCATGAGCTTAACTTGATGATGCATTTGTAAACCAGATGTTTTTAATTTGGAAAAAGTTAATTTTCAATTTCTGCATGAGGAGATTTCTCGTCCCTTTGTTATTATGCCCTCAACTTTGAAAAAGTTGAAGGGGAATATTGCTTAGGGTTGTCTGCCTTCGGTCCGTTCGTCCGTCCTTCTGTTCGTTACAAATTTAAGATAGGGTTTTGAAATTTCATAGATGCATTCCTCATCAAAAAATAACTGACCCATATTTTTTAAACTGGATTATCCCCCTTAGTGGATTTATGCCCCCTTCAAAGGGTCATGTTCAAATTTTGTAATGAGGAATTTTCATAAACTATAACAGCTAGGAGCTTCAAACTTGCTCGTCATATGGCTGATAATGAGTAGATTACCTGGTAAAAATTAAAAGAAAATCATATTTTTGTTAGTAATTGCCCTTAGTAAATTTGAATATAGAAAATATGATATCTCAAAAACCATTACTACTAGGAGCTTTAAACTTGCTCAGATTATAGAAGATAAGGGGTAGATTACACAGTGAAATTAAAAAAAATATGAGTTTTTTTATAGTTATCAACCTTTGAAAATTTTGTCATAGAAAACTTGATAAATAAAAAAATCTAATTTAAGATAGGGTTTTTAAAATTTCATAGATGGATTCCTCATCAAAAATAACTGACCCGTATGTTTTTTTTTTAATCTGGATTATCCACCTTTGTGGAGTTATGCCCCTTTTAAAGGGTCATAATGAAATTTTGTAAACATGATACTTCAAAAACTATACTAGCTAAGAGCTTCAAACTTGCTAAGCTTATAACTTATAAAAAGAAGATTACCAGGTAAATATTTAAAAAAGTCATTTTCTTTTTTGAGTTATTGCCCTTTGCAAATTTGATCATAGAAAACTTGATATCAAATATAACCATACTTACAGCTAGGTGCTTCACACTTGGACAGCTGATAGAGGGTGATGATTAGATTACCTTGTGAAATTAAAATGGTATCGCTCTTTGCTTTTTTTTTTGAGCTAATGCTCTTTGCAAATTTGGACATCGAAAACTTCCAATTAATATATCTAAAACTATTACAGTTAGTACTATTACAGCTATAGTAGCCTCAGATTGGGTCAACTAAAAGAGAATTATGAATAGATTACCTGGGAAAAGGTGGTAGGCAAACTAATGGTTGGGGGCATAGTGTTACATAAACACGATTTCTAGTTTTTGTATATATTTCACAGCTATAGTCTGCAATCATCTTGGTGAGGAAGATAGAGCTGGTTGCTTTACTTTAATTGTCTTCATGATGGCACGTGATTGTTTGTGTTCTGTGTCACTTCCTCGTGATGACATAAGTTAACCTGCAGTTCGTGATTGTGTCATTTTCTGGTCGTTCTCTTTTTTGTAGCTGAGGCACTTCGTTGTCTGCCTTCTGAATGATGCACGTCAGACCCGTTTTCAACAAAAAGTACAAACAAACATACACCTAATCTGAAGCTGATTATTATTTTTTATTTTTTTGAATATAGCATTCTTAAAATAACCATAAACATCTGATGGCCAGGACCAAAGAAAACCTGTATTTGTGGTTTGCGAACAACAACAATAGCAGACCAGAACGTGCATCTGCACAATCTAATGGGTGGTTTCTTTATTCACCATTGTAAAGTGTAATATCTAAACTTGCTGGAGGCAAAATTTCCATTTTCTAGGTAGTCCCTATAGCTGAGGAGGCCTGTTCAAATAAAACCTGCTCGGAAACCCCGAAGTCAAGTGTTCCTGCGTGTCAAACATGTTCTGTCAGAGTTGTGTTTGGAGCCATTGGTTTTGTCTGTTTGTAGGGTTGGAGTTCACCAATTTCATAGCCCATTAAGTGTGGTGTTGGTAAATGACTCCTTCTGCTTTTAAACAAAGTACCACTTAGATAATCACAAGACCAATCTACTCCAAGCTTTGATATAGAATGTAAGAATCGTTCATGAGTGTGAGGGTGGGATAGAAAAAGTTTCCTGAGGAACATGGTTTGAGATCATGAGGCTTGCCAGGTGATGTCAAACCGTGATTGCGAGGGAGCGACTTTTCAAACCCATCCTCACGCAAATAATGGATTATTTTTCTTGCTCACCATTGACTGTTTATTTTAAAATAAGCTTCATGAAGTCCCTGAATACGCTTGGAAGCGTAATTACATGATGACGACACATTGGTTGCAGATTGACGTCACTTGACGACCGTGTGCATGAGTTCCAATACAGCCAATTAACAGTCCTCTTGTGGCGGCCTGGGTAAGATAAATGGCTAAGATATGAATTTTGACCCAGGTAAAAATCTCAGATATTCTTATTCGATGTACAAAAAAGATTTTCAATAGTAAGAATTCAATAGATGGACCATTCGATACATCTACTAGATCCGGTGTAAATTTGGGATGTTTTTGCCAAAAAGAATTGTCTTATTAGACGGTATCCTGGGTCAGGTGTGGTACTTGATTGTTTCGATTCCTGAGCTTTGCACCCGTACTTACTTTCACACGTCATATATTTTGATAAAAAAGTAAAGAAACCATTTATTTGATTATTAATCATTTAGAAACTGGCTTTTTAACCCATTTATGCCTTATGGAATTTCCCTTTCTTATCAACTGGAAGAGTCTATTTTCGTTTTAAAGCTGCATAATCTGCAACTTTTGATATTTTCATTTTGAAAATAATGTTTCTATTTTTCAAGAACACAGTAAAAATACTAAAATTCAGGTTTACATTTGACCTTTTTCGTAATAATTAACAAATTATTAGTGCCAAAACAACAGCATTTATGTTAAAAATTAACTATCTAGAATTATTGGAGGGACGCAAATAATTACAAACAAGAGAAAATACACCTGTTTTTATAAGATAATTCACTTTTTCATGCAGTTTTTTCATGCAGTTTTCAGCTGTAGAAATTAGATTTATTGTGACAACATACCTTTATTCTACTTTTGCAAATGATTTAAAAAGAAAATATTTTTTTTCGAAAAATGTTCATAGTTACAGAGTATGCAGCTTTAAAGGTTGTTGGGTGGTATTTTTCATTTTCGTTCAAATATTAAGTCATTATGTAAGCAAACAGTGGAGACCCTGAACAGACGCCGCGTTATGCGGCATCTGGTCTGGGTCTGCACGGTTTGCCCTAGTCCCACAAAAAGGACGTTTTTGGTTTCTTTTTGTTTATTGTTAGTCCCATTGTGGTAGTCTGTAATTGTTCTATGTTTTGTTGTACGTTACTTTATGTCCATTCTAGTATTGCAATCATCTTGATGGGGAAGAGAGAGCTGGTTGCTTTGCTTAATTTGTCTCGTTATGGTTGAGCCATTCTTCGCGGTACTATGGGGTTGTCTGCGGTTTGTGATTGTGGTATTTCCTGATCATACTCACTTACTATATATTGGTTAAGCCGTACTGCTGATATTTCAAAGTGAAAACTCTGTCTCAGTGGATTTTTAGTAAATAAAAATGAATGTATTTCGAAATTAGTCCAAGTTTCATTTCGCTTCGCATCTTCCTTCGGGTACAGTTTTATACACTTCCACCATTAACTGCCACTACTCAAGTCCATTTCCAACCGCCATCTCACAAATGAAATAGGCCTGTAACGTGCAAGTAATGTCAATCCACTTATAGTCATGGTAGTGGTACATCAGGAGACAGTGCTCATTTCTGAAAAAAAAATGTGCCGTGACATGTGATTTCCAACAATGTGGCATTTTGACAAGTGTAGACTCAGACGAGCAAGTGCAGCCTCCTATTAAGCTTAGAAACTCCAAATGATGTTCAGGCAGTAGCTTAACAGTCATAGGAAAGTCAAGCGACTAGTAAAGGCTCTGATCAGACTGCACGTATGCGCAGGCTGATCTGAGGCTTTGCTGGTCGCACATACCACATTGTTGGGAATCCCATGCCACGGCTCTAATATAGAATACTAGATGAGGTTGTTTTTTTTGATGTTTTACGTCCTAGTCAACATATTTCTAGTCATAAGACAATTTCCTATCTTCCTTTGTTGAACTAAGCAGAGGAAAACGTCTCTTGCTCAAGGAGACAACACATCGACTCTGCTGGCAGTGAGTCTAAAACTAGTAATCCTTCATTCTCCTGTATATCACCCTATCAACTCTACATAATACTTAGAATGTGTCTTTTGATATCAAATCTACCAGACAAGGTGTTGAGAGAGCTTGTTGAGTTGCGAGGCTCTGCTGAACGATTTAGCATGAGTTCTGCAAGCCTTGCCTCACTGTAGTCATTCCACTACGGCAATTTGGGTCTCGTCACCCACTCAGGTGTTATAGTAAAATTACCTTCAAATAAAGGCTAACAAAAATGAGAACTTTCTAATATGATTGCTTCGAGATTGCATCGTCTAGTTAACAACCTCTGTGTTGTTTTGCCAAAGCGGAGATATAATCAGATTTTAAATGTGTTTTTTCACAGTTATATTAAAAAAATGTCAATTACGGTTTCGTCATAATAATACGGTCTCGTCATTGATTAATTGTCCACGATGACGAAACCGTAATTAGCTATTTCATGCCTAGACATCAAACGTTAAAGTTTTCATATAATTTTAAAGCTAAAAGATACAATGTGAATTTGATGAACAAAAATAATCAGTACCCAAGCATTTTGGGGCGTTTATCTGTGATAAACTGAAGAAATTGAACATGATGAGAAAGTTACCTTAACACCGGAATAAGTGACGAGACCCAAATTGCCGTAGTGGTATGACTACAGTGTGCCTGGCATACTTGATACCATACGACGCAAGCCTGACCACCAGTATATATTTTGTCAGTTTACCAATTGGTGCTAAAAAGTGCAACACCACTCCATTTTGACCTGATAAAGTTAACTGCTGTGAGATAGACAAGGTTTATAAGGTCAACGTGCATCAAACAGTTCATATAAGAGGTAACTGATACGTTTTTGCCCCATTTTCTTTCAGATCAAAACATGGATCTGGTTTGCAAGCTCAATACCTCGATCTCATCAACGTCCATCTGTTTTGGAAAAATGATAAAAACAGTTCAAGTAGTTTCTGAGTTATAGAGTTTTTGATCTATATGGTAAAGTAGGGTAAATTCGGATAGACAGCTAAATTCGGACAGCGAGCTCGCTTGTTTCATATTTCAAATATTGGAATAAAAAAAAATTAACTAAGCAAACAGTGTAAGTCCTGATGAGACGGCTCATAAGTAGCCGTCTCATCAGGATTTACACTGTTTGCAAATGTGTGTCCGAATATACCATAATGTCCGAATTTACCAGATTTTACCATAACAGATAGAAAACGAATACTTGAATGGATTGTCAGGTAAACTGTCTTATTAATATGAGATTCATTATGTCGATAAAATATGTCTAGCTATGGAGTTTTTTTAGCATATTCCATGTACACTGCTTAAATATACCGCTCTACAAAAGTTTAGTACGGACACATAAAAATGGATTTTTATTTGTGAAAATGATTTAAAGTTATAAAATACCTGCTGAAATTATGGTTTGATAAGTGAAAAATTTGAGGAAAGAAACTGGTGCACTTTAATTGGATTTCTACTGCGTCGTTAATTGCTTCAAACAAGATGAATTATTTGCAAAGCAAAATTGATGCATTTGTACAGCATCGGTTTATAAAGTCTTTTGTTTTCCAGCTTGGTCGTATCAGCCATTATGGAAAGAAAATAACTGTTATCTCCATTGATTGAGCATTTGAAGCAAAATTTGAGTCTTGATAACAACTAACGTCGCTGTATTAATGACGTTTACAAGCCAAAAACAGCACTGGTTTTGTTGTGTAGGCATGCTTAATTCAAAGGGTTTTCGTTTTTAAGAGGATGTCTAAAGTTTGACAATTAAAGGTAAGGCAAGTTTATAAAATTGTGTCCCTTGATATTTCATTCATAAAACGACCTTAATATAAAGTTGAGGCTAAATGTAGCGGTAAAGCTATTTAAAGAAGACGTGTTCAAAAGATCAACTAACAGAAATATTCAAGGTGGCTGTACAACCTCAGCATAAACAAAAGTGCTTGGCCGCTTGATTCAATTCGCCGAAAAGTCAAGAAGTGGGTAAATGCCTTTTTAACGCCATAATGGAACTGCAAAACGTGGCATAAACGAGTATCAAACTTTGGCGTTTTTACGTTTTTCATCATTAACATGATTAAGAACCTTTTGTTTTAGGTTAGAATCAAAAGTTTAATTTCCAATGTAGAGGTGTATCCTTTACATGCCGATGACATTAAATTAACGTCAATCCACAGACGCCTTACCAGATTACCCATACATGTTGATTAAATCAAATCAAATATTTCATGTTCATTCAAAGTGGGGCATCATATTAAAATCCGTGCTAAACTTTTGTTTAGCAGTATATTTAAAGGAACACCTGATAAACTTCCATAGGTGATTCCAATAGACTAGTCATGGATTCTAATGCACTTGCAAATGCAAGGCGACGTCTGATTGGATAACGTTATAACTTTGCGACAGTATATCCTGCGATATACTGTCGGAAACTCGACGTCATTACGTTACGTCGCTTTTCATTGGTTGACAAGTGAATATATGAAACTGGCGAGCGGTTTTATGCAGCTTGCAGCCGCTGGACGTATAGGCGCAACAGAGTACATTTCACTGTCATTTTGAAGGCAAAACGTTAATAGTGCATTAGAATGGGGATAACCATATTCAAAATTTTCATTTGGGGAGGTATATCGTCGGATATACGTTCGGAAATCACGTTTTACGGCTCCGCTTACGCGTCGCCGTAAAACTAAATTTCCGACCGTATATCCGACGATATACCTCCCCAAATGAAAATTTTGAATACAGTTATCCCCTAATTCACTAGACAATGAGACAGACACCCATTTTTGTTACGATAGCCACTGTATTGGATCACATAAGTTTTAGATAAAACAATCCCTGCTCAATTTTATGGCTCAAATTTTGACATTTTTATTATTTTGAAAATGGCGACTTTTACTGAAAATTTACAGAATCTTAGGAATATATTTATAGCGTAACATAACGATGTCTGCTACATTAAATTGCTCTTTTTGTATTTGATACAGACATCAATCTTAAAATTTTGTTTTAAAAAGGGTATTTTTAACAAAGCTATATTCTTACGTTAAGCGTTACATGGAGATTTATGGGAAAGGCTTACTAAATTCTTATCAGCAAGCATCATCCTTGATGAGTCACCCAACTGATCACAGGGCAATCATGAATTTATGTTATAAAACTAAATCACACGATGAGTCGAAATACGAGCGCATTTGCATTGTGATAGATGACAAAATATGTAGAGTACCTTTAAAAAATAAGTGAGCATGATCAGGAAATACCACAATCACACACTGCAGACCAACCCACGGCACCGTGAGGACGAGCCACAGAGCATTTAAAGTAACAATACATATGTAGGACAATAAGAGCAAAGGAACCAACTTTCTCTTCCTCTTCAAGATGGTCGCAAAACTAGAATGGACACAAAGTAATGCATAGTAAACCAAACTCAACACAGAACATCTACAAACAATGGGAAGTACATTAAACAAAAGGTCAATAACAACAGAACCGCCGCCTTAGAATAGACTGCAGCCTAAGCCACTGGGGGGCTAAACTGCATTTTACTAGCGCTAAATTTTTGCCTTAGATTATGTTGTTGTTAAAACACAATTTTTTTTAACTCGCATGGAGGATTTCTCTCTAATGCAATGTATCATCACGGAGAAACAATCAAATCAAATCAAATCAACATATTATTATGATACAAAGAAAAGGGCTCATGACTCACAGATTGTCAGAGCTAACGAAATCCTAAAGTTGAACTACGGTGGGCCTAGCCAATCACAAGCATCAGACACCAACCAACGGATTAAATTTTTACGTCAGGTCCGGCATGAAGTCTGAGTCCTGACCCATCGTCGTGCAATTAAAGAGGAAAACATAGAAATCAATCGTGATTGGGCACAACCAGGCATGCAGACTATCGCATGATATCCATGTTATATCCCACTCTTTTATAACGTTTAATAATCTTTTTAAATTGATCGCTAAAAATCGGCTTTCCAACAATTCTTTTAAATGTATCATTTCTATATCGGACAATAATATAAAAGGCTTTGAATTAGATTAGATCATTTGCGTACGCAAAATTCGGATAAAAGGTCTATATCTAAGCTTTAATTATGCATCAAATTTAATAGTATAGGATAATAAGCAGCTAAGATATGAGTTATTTTGTATGCACACCACCATTCTTAGATCCATTATGGGCTACCATAAAACATTTTCATAGCCCAAACAAGTATACATTAGGACAGCTTTTTTCTGCACTATGGGGGTCCTAATAACCGATTTGGGACTCAGATACGATAGCCGCGGATCATTTGTCAATGAACTCTTTAGATATTGTTTTTAAGAATTTAATAACCAATAAAATTACACATTTTTGACTTTGACCTTGAGTCATTTTCTATGTTTTATCTCATTTTTTATCTTGATTTCTATGTATTGTGAGATGGTTCGGGGTTAAATTAGAAATCTTTCATGCAAACCTACCATCTATGTGTCTTAATCGCATCCAAATTAAGGGTGAGGTAAGTACCATGAAAATAGTTTGACCGACCCCCCCCCCCCCAGATCCCCAGTATTTTTCTAACTGACCATTCCTACGCAGTACTTCTTTTGTGGATCTTATTTGCTAATTGTGCCCTGCAATGTCTGTTTTTTACAGTCTTGTGGTCACCTGTTGGGAAAGGGCTGACCTCTTGGCTCTATTGTATGTGATTTTTTCTTGTTTTTTTTTGTAACTTTCCCATATGGTGTCCTGGGTCAGGTGTGGTGTTGATTGTATCGATTCCTGATCGTTGCCTTCTTTCTTACCTTGTCCCTTTTAAATTTTGGTAAAATGGTTAAGGTAAGATAAAAACTTAAAGTTATTATTATTATTACACAATTTAAATTGCGTATATGGGAAAAAACGTAACCCAACAAATGTTCTTTAATGGGTATGCAAGATTGCATTATTTTTGTACCTTTTGAAAATCATAGTATTGAAATATCTCCCTATTTAATACTATGACGCTACACTTTTTCGAAGTGTCAACACATGGATATTGGAACATATGGCTATTCAAATTAGATTTGAAGAGATGATAAGCTTTAATTTGAGACCATTTCGATCCCTTCGAATGATTGATGTATTGTTATTCTTATTTAGGGCAAATTTGAATTATATATTTAACACACTATCAGACATGGCGGATTGCTCGCAAAGGGGTTATTTGTTTCATAAACTTCGCAGAACTTTTTCTAAATTTTATCGCTGATACTAAGTTTTGATATCTTAATTCCATAGAGACTTAAATCTCTCTCGCGCTAGCAGGTTTGGTACTTTTCATGACAGATATAAACTAGCAGTCTACAGACAGGGTGGGTGTATATAAAATTAGGCCAGAGAAAGACCTTAAAATGACCGCCATTTTAGACAACCATAAAAATGTTAATTTATATTGAACTGAGTGATTTACATATACATTATCGGTTTAATTAAATCTAAGTTTTTCAAATATTGATATTTTCATACATTCAGTATATGCCTTAGAAATTAAAGCCTTTTATCTAATAATCTGATCTTACATATGTTACTTTATTAACGTTACTCCCTAAACATCATGATATTTTCTGTTATTGTTTGCTTTTGGTGTTCCCCTACATAGTTTTTGAAGTTTCTTTCATTTTGATTTGAAGTGTTTTCAAATAAAGCCAGTTTGAGTATTTTATCTGCTTTTATTTGTCAGTTACAGCTCTCTGAACACATGAGACCTCATGCAGGCTTCAAAAATAGTAAGTGAGTATGATCAGGAAATACCACAATCACAAACTGCAGACAACCCCGTGGCACCGCGAGGAAGAGCCGCTCAACCATCACGAGACACCAGGAAGATACATTAAGCAAAGCAATCAGCTCTCTCTTCCCCATCTAGATGATTGCAATACTAGAATGGACATAAAGTAACGTACAACAAAACATAGAACAATTACAGACTCCCACAATGGGAGTAACAATAAACAAAAAGTCAACAACAACAGATCCACCACCTAAGAACGGACAGCAGCTTAAGCCACCGGGGGGCTTAAATGCATTTTACTGGTACCAAATCTTCGCCCTAGATTCTGCTGTTGTTGAAGTTCAAGAAATGTTCAGCTCGCATGGAGGCCATCTAACTAATGCAATGTATCATCATGGAAACACTTTAATCAAATTAACACTCCATGATGAAACAAAGAAAAGGGCTCTCACAGATAGTCAGAGCTAAAGAAAACCTCAAGTTGAGCCACGGTGGGTCCAGCTACAGATAAGCATCAGGCACCAACCCACCCATTAAAGCTTTACGTCAGAGCCGTCATAGAGTCTGAGGCCTGACCCACCGTCAAAGATGGCTATATATTGGTTTACAGAAACAAAAAGTATTTTACACCAGAAAAATCACATTTCTTACTGTATGGTTATTGCTTTAAAAAAACTTTATTCAGTGCATCAAACTGCCAATAAGGTTAAACTAATTTACGCTCATGATAACTATTATATATACATTACTTTCTTTGAAATATATTACTATAATCGCCCAAAATTAGGAGTTCGATTTTTAGAGTAAATTATATTATAAAAATATATCATGCAATATCCTGTCACGGCTTGGGATAACAAATATATTTTCACATTTTCTAAAAAGCCTGAGGTCATGAGCAATGATTGAAATTAAAATAAAGAAACTGGATGATGGGCACAACTATTTCATCTTAATATTTTGGACTTAGGTTATGCTGAAAACTTCCATATGATATCATAAAAATTTAGCATGGTGACAAATCCTTTTTATTTTGTAAATTGAAAGGCCATGCATAAAACAAACGATATGCAAAATATTGAAAAAAATCAATGTTGGAAGTATTGAGTAGCATATGTCCTTAAATCCTGATAATTGCGGCCATCTTGAATGGCAGCCATTTAGAAGAATTTCGCCACCCTGATCTGTAGACTACTACCATATACTTACTCAAATCAAGCATCAAAACTTCAGACCAAGATCATGCAGGGTAAATAAAAATGGATTTTGTAACCTGGGATATTATTTACTTGGAAAAATGAGTGAATGATAGAAACTAGAAATTGAATGTTCGTGAATGCTCGAACTGCGTCCAATATCTCATGTGCGAATCCAGAAAATCTGTCATCAAGGTCCTGAACTTTTTTAGTCATAATCACGTAAATATATTTCACAGACAGCCATACGGACTCCTACTGGAAGCAAACGGAACTGGACCCAATTCGTCAAATTGCTTCTCGCAGGGGGAACAGGTTTTGTATCAGTATATCTACCTGACCCGCCGATCTGTCCTCCTATCCACCCCTCATCTGAGCACTCCCTTCCCTAGTTCTTCACATTTCCTGTACCATCGACTCATCAGCCTCTCGACCGTCGACCTGTCAACCAGTCCTCCTACCCCTCTCTCTTCTGAGCTCCCCACCCCAGCTCAACACATCTCATGTACCGTCGACCCATCCACCCCTCATCTACCAAACCTTCACTTAACCTGTCCCATCGATTCGTCAACCAGTCGTTCTGCCAAACAGCCCTCTTAATATTCACCCCTCATCTGCCCACGTATCCATCCCATACAATCTAATTAGGATCTAAACGTTTTCTATTAAAACGATGTTTTCTTCCATTTCTGCGTCTTTTTGCCTTTACCTAAACACCTGATATTAGAAATGTATTATACCAACGTATTAATATAACTTCACATATGTTTTATGCAAATCACGTTTTACTTACTAGAAAAATTATTATACCGGCGTATTAATACTTAATTTCACGTATTTATACGCAAAATCACTTGCACTTCTTTTTTTACTATACTTGAGTCACAAGACGTTATATCACTCCCAAACGTGACGTCATGTGATAAAACATTTTTTCAATCATTTGCATAAACAGAATATATTCTGTATCAATCCATGTTAACCCTTTTCTTCATGAACATTCATGCTAAGCTCCCCACACTATCAAAAATTATATAAACTAGAAAGTGTGTTTGTGAAACTCTGTGCCCCCCTACAATATGCTTGTCCATAAAGATGGTGCTCTTTATAAAAAGATCATTTAAATTTGAAGTTTCTAGGTCCTGTATCAGCTAAAAAGATTTGAAGCTCCTTGCTATAATATTTTTGAAATATCCAGATTACAATTTTCAATGGCCAAATTTACAAAGAGCAATAACTGGTAAAAACATAAAATGTCTTTTTTTAATTTCACCAGGTAATCTACTGATCATCCTCTATCAGCGTACCATGTTTGAAGCTCCTAGCTATCATACTTTTTTGAATTGTTTTCTTAGTCTAAATTCGCAAAGGGCGATGGCTAAGAAAAACAAAACTTTTTTACAAATGTTATATCTTCTATCAGCCAAGTTTGAGGATGCTAGCTGAAATAGTTTTCGAGGTACCCTAATGTAAGTTTTCATTGGTCAAGTTTGCAAAGGACAATAACTCGAAAAAATAAATTACTATTTTAAATGTTTCACCATTTATTTCAATTATTGTCCGCTAACCGAGTTAAAAGCTCCTAGCTATACAAATGTTCATAATAGCTTAATTGCAAGTTGTCAGTGTCCAAATTTGCAAAGAGCAAAAATAAAATAACTTACAGTAGAGCTTCAATGGCTCAAACAGGCTTGGGACCATGAATAATAGTTCTAGCCAAGGGTAGTTCCAGCCATCTAGGGTGAATTATGCATAAAACGACCTGAAGTGACCATGACGATAGTTCTAGTCAGCCCAGATGAATGAGCCATCAGAGTTCGAGCCATTGAAGTTCTACTGTATTTTCACAAATTTTACCATGTATTCTATTTTCCATCTTCTATCAGCTGACAAAGTTTAAGGATGCTACCTGTAATGGTTTTTGAGATATCTTAAGTACCATTTTTCAATGGTCAAATTTGCAAAGGACAATAGCTCGGCAAAAATACTTTTATAAAAAGTTCAACCAGTTATTTCACACATTATTGTCTATCAGCTGACCGAATATGAAGCCACTGCCTTAAATATGTTTTGAGATATTACAAAATTTCATCCTGAACCTTTAAAAGAGGCATTACTCCACAAAAAATGAGATAAGCTAGACTAGAAAAATTACGGCTCAGCTATTTATCAATGAATCAAATAATGCCTTATCAAAATCCTAACTTATTTGCTGCTTTTGAACGGACGCACGGACGGACTTAAGGACAAGCCCAAAGCAATAAATTAATATGCCCCATCGATTTTTTTACAAAATTTGGGGGGCATAATGAACCTTAACGTGTGTACATAGGACAAAGAAATTACTTGTCAGGTCCGCTAGTGTTGGTTCATAATTCAACTTGAAGTGTTTAAAGGCGTCTCTATGAAGTTAAAGGTTAACATTTGCTGAGCAGTAGTATAATCAAACAACAGACTAATAAACCGACATGCAATCAAGCAGACAAACAGACAAAACTTAAGTCAGGGAAATAATTACGGGGCATTGTGTGGTTCACCAGGGCTCCAGTTGCTGTATGATATTTCCACTCCAGAGGGATAGTTCCATACCCACACGGTGTCTACTTCAATATCATTGCCACCAGTATAAAATCCCATTGTGTCCATGTCTGAAAGAAACGCACCAGTAACCATATCACACTGGTAAATGTATACGTCGATTTGGTGGTATTTACGCGTATTGCCGGTACTTCATAGACTGGAGGTGGTAGATATTGGTGTTAATACTATATAGAAAAACAAGCCATATGCCTAAAGGACTATAGACTTCAATCATTTTTAAGTATTTAGTATGGGCATGGCGATTTATGTAAGCATTTAGGAATAGATTCGAGTACCGATCATTCAGATGAGACGGTTCTTTTAAGCACAAAATTATAGGTTAAATCTGATGTGTACGAAAATATTAACGATTTTACGCTCAAAAACTGTGTTTATCTAGACTATAATTTATACAGTATGCAGATATGATATACCTCAGTGCACCAGTAAAACCGGTTGACTTCGAACATTACAGGTAATAGTCAAAAGTAATTGACAGCACACTTCTTTAGATGAAACAATGAAATCTTCTCAATCTGAATTTTATGCAAACGCATCACTTTTGTCTGAAGTTTTATGCTGCAAACATAATATTTACATGTATTTAGGTGTATACTCGACGAAACTTTGACTCTCTGTGAAATAAAATTTGGTCACAAAAAATACCCCCACCCCCTAAACCCTAAAGTACTGGCATAATTATGCAATATTTTCAAGATATTTTTAGTTTGCTAGGTGCACTAAATGTAAGGATTTTATTTAAGCACAAAACTATAGTTGTCAGTTATGCATTTTTCTAGTCACAGGCTGTCAAAATTAGGGCAGATTGAATAGGAAACTGTCCGAGGTCCTTTGAATCTTCAGACATATCTCTTTACAAACAAATGGGGAAATTTCCTTTCGTAGAAGGAAAGACGATGATAATAATAAATACAATTGATACAACATCAGTGTTTGTCATATCCTGTTCGTCTTTGCTTCGGTGTGCATCATTTTTTTCAAACATCAGGATTTGTCAAACCCAGAAAGTAATATCTGGACTTCATTTTCAAGGGTTGACAAATGCTAATTGTAATGTTCAATGATACAGTTAGAGTTTTCCAGCCCCTGAGCATTAATTTGATTCTTTTTGGCAATGCTAACTGGAATATTGAAAACAATAGTGTCCTGTTTAGGGCTGTCCACATATATATATACATGCCACTAAACGTTTTAGTAACCTTTTGACTCTTTGTTTGAAGTTCATCTTAAAACATGTCTTGATATGAAAACAACAATACTCGATGACCAAATTAAACATTTAATCTCAAACTTAAGGTTTTCCTAGTAGTAGTCTTATATTCTGTTTTTCTATTCATTTCTTTATATTTTTTAATTTAAGCATTACATAGCTTTTTACTTCAGTAGTGTTTTTACTGTCTTTTACATATTTATATACATATTATAAACTTATTTATTTAGCTACTTGTGTAATAAATTAGTTCACTTTTTTATTTGTATATAGATTTTTTTCTACTTTTCATTTATGTATTTAATTAATTAATAAATTAATTAATTAATTCATTTATTTATTTTTGATATAGTCTTGTTTATATTACTAAATGTTTTGCGTTAATTATAACTTGTTTAGTATACTGTACATACGTGTATGAATATTTTGGCAATTTAAACTAACAAAGTGTCGCCTTCGCAAAAATACTGTTATCTACACAGAAATGTTGATAGAATAATAAGAAAGACAAAGCGTAGGGCGCATCAGTTAGCTGAACAAAAAAAATACCTTGGTGCCTGGTTTAACGAGCACTTTGACAACGAAAATCTGTAACAGAGGTTACAATAGCAGCTGGTCGAGCTCTAGTAGCTGTTTATTTGACATATTTATATGCAGATGGTATGTCGTATGAGGTATATACAAAATTGATAGAAAGTGTTGAAGAACCTGTTCTGTTTTATTGCTCTGGCACATGGGGTACCAGTAAATTTTCGAATGTTTAAAGAGTTCTGAATAAAGCACGATGATATATCCTTGGGGTTTCAAAAAATGCAGCAAATACTGCATCAAGGGGCGATATGGGCTTGGTATATGCTGAAGTTAGGCAAACGAGTGAATGTGTTCGCTTGTGGTGCAGGCGAAAAAATATACCAGAGGATATAACAGCAGTGGTCATTTTCAATACGACGTTCATGGCAAAAATACTATGTTAAAACAGATTGATGATTTAGCTTTACAATGCATGTTAGCACCTGCGCCTAACAAAACATTATGTCTTTAATTTGCTAGAGAAAAATTAGACCAAATAGATCGACAGCACTGGGAAGATATTCTGTTATGTAATGGCAGAGATGAATCTAACGGAAACAAACTACGCACGTATAGAACATACAAAACTACCCTAAGTACAGAATGTTATCTGCAATTTATATGAGATGGGATCACCGACGCATTCTTGCACAATTTAGGAGTTGTAATCTGTCCTTAACCATTGAAATGGGTAGATTCACTAAGCCAAAACACCTTTAAAATGAACGTTTGTGTCACTTCTGTGAAGCATCCGCCATAGAAGATGAAACACATTTCTTGATATCTTGCAGCTTCTATAATGATTAAGACACGAGCTGTTCCAAAATGCATTAGATATAAATACAAAATCTCGATTCCATGTCCGATTCTAAAAAAACTAACCTTTTAAATGAAAACTGACATTTTACAGACTAAAACAGCCTCCACGTTATTGCAAATGAACAGGAGTCTTAGATCAACTGTGATACATTAGTTCTTTTAAAATGTAAAAATTGAGTCTTATTTTAAAGGTACCTTTATTGTTTATAACGATTTTATGTATGTACACAACATACGTTATAATCATCAAAAAAGTAAGTAAGTATGATCAGGAAATACCACTATCACAAACCGCAGACAACCCCATGGCACCGCGAGGAAGAGCCACTCAACCATCACGAGACACCAGGAAGACAAAATAAGCAAAGCAACCAGCTCTCTCTTCCCGAACAAGATGATTGCAATATTAGAATGGGCATAAATTAATGTACAACAAAACATAGAACAATAACAGTCTCCCACTATGGGAATAACAATAAACAAAAGTCAACAACAACAGAACCATCGCCTTATAATGGACAGCAGCCTAAGCCACCGGGGGGCTTAAATGCATTTTACTGGTACCAAATCTTCGCCTTAGATTCTGCTGTTGTTGAAGTGCACGAAATGTTCAGCTCACATAACTATTTTTATGTTGTAAATATTCAATGCAAAACATAGTGTCTCATAAGCCTTTAATTGGCTGGGTATCAATTTTAAATTGTATTATATGTTAATAGCTGTATAATTGATATGTGACACTTAAATACATAACTGACTGTATAGTTTAAGAAGCAATCAAGAGTGTGTGGATGAGATAAAAAGAATCCGCCCATAGAATCACCGTTTGCAATCACGAGGCTTGCGGAGTGATAAAAAAGGGTGATCCCGAAGAAAGATTTTTTTTCCATCATCACTCAGATAATTGACTCGTTTTCTTGCTCATCATTAATTTCTGTCTTTTTAATAAAAATGTTTCCAGAGGCTCATGTAAATGATAAGATTCGACATAACATGATGGCGTCATTTTAACGTGACAGCCTGGATAAGATCAAATTATTCATTCTAGGGCGAACTCCCAGATATACGAATACATGTACAGTGTGAAAGAATAAAGGATTGCTTATCGTTGAAACACTTACAAAAGATTTCTGCTATTCCTTTCAGATACGCGTCTTCAGTGGCGTCGTCTATGTTTACTAAATATCCACACTGGTCAGTACATGATTGCTGTAATGAAACAAGGCGTGTCCCCAAGGACGTGTCCAACTAACCATGAAACAGTGTTAACCTTTTGTACAGCAAAACCTCTGTAAAACGCCCACTCTCAAAAAGACTGATAATTGGGTTTCAAGACCGATTATTGCTTAATGCAGGTCAAACGTATTGCAGAATGCTCATTCTGCAAACTTTCGACCTTCATGCAGCTACATTTTGTCATTAAGACCTTTTTTTGTCTATTTTTTAGTGGCCGTTTTACACAGGTTTTTGTTGTGGTCATTTGAAAAAGGTACTATATTAACACCCTAAAGAAAACACTTAGCGCTGCGAAAACATATGAGCATAACAAGCAGTGCTTCTTTTGTGGATCTTTTATGTTTTCTTTTCTGTCTTGTGTTTGCTATGTCTTTGTGCGCGTCTGTTTATATATGCTTTGTGGTCACCTGCTGGGAAAGGGCTCACCTCTTTGCTCTTGTTTGTGGTGTCTGGTTGTGAATTTGTCGCTTTACCATTGGTATCCTGGGTCAGGTGTTGTACTTGATTGTATCGATTCCTGATCTTTGCACCCTTAATTACTTTGATGAGAAGCTAAGTTTGGGGTGTTTGCTGATGAGGACCATAGCAAGCTTCCAACGATATACTGGTTACCTAAACTTCATAAACGGCCCTTTAAGCCACGTTTTATTGCTAATTCTAGTTCATGTACAACTACTGACTTGTCTTTTCTTTTGACTTCTTGCCTCACTGCGATTAATAACCATGTCATTACATATTGCACAACAGTTTATGAAAGGAATTGTAAAAAGATATTTTGGTCTATTAAAAATTCGGGTAAAATTCTTAATAAATTTAAGTCTAGAGGTTTCTAGCATCTAGTTTGTCTACATATGATTTTTCTACTCTCTATTCTACATTGTCTCATAATCTAAAAAAACTAACATAATTTATTGAACAAACATTTAACAGAGAGGGCTCATTTTATTTGGCTTGTTATGATAAAAATGTCTTTTTTTTACTTCTGAACAACCTAAACGATACAAAGTGTGGTCATGTTAGAAATGTGTGATGCTCTCCATTATCTTTTAGACAATATATTTATAAGATTTGGCTCGAAATTATATAGAAAAATTGCAGGTATTCCAATGGGTACTAATTGTGCTCCTCTTGTTGCAGATTTGTTTTTGTTTTGTTACGAGAGAGACTTCATGTTGTCTCTGTCAGACAATAATCAAACTGATTATGATTGAAGCTTTTAACTCCACCTCCAAATATTTAGATGAATTGCTTAAAGTGATAGTTCAGTCTTTTATTAATATGCATTCATTATAGAGCTAACAGTATACTGGGAAACATATGACCATTAGTTTTGCTGAAACTGCTCCAATTAGCCCATAATCTAATTGCACTCACATGCCACAGGGGATCGCCATTAATCACTTGAAAACCCCAAAAAGTATTCCTCAGGCATCACTACAGAAATGGCAGTTACCAGGTCAAATAGGTTAATTACAGTCGGTGTATAGCGTTCGGTCTGATCTATTTCTAAACTGTTTGGAAAGATTATCAAAGAGTATCAACCAGTGTGGATCCAGATCAGGCCCAGTAAAATGCCAGACCATTCTCTTGATCATTTTTTTTTTGAAAAGCTTATCAGCAGACGACACAAACACGTTTAAAGTTAAATGGTATGAGCATCCAGCATCACATCTGCATTTGATAATAGTCTGATCTGACAGTGTTTTCACAGTAATATAATGGATATGTAAGTATCCAAGCTTCGAAGACTTACTAGAATAGGCAGATGCATGAACAAATAGCCAAGACTCAGATCAGCCTGGATTTTGACACTGTTTGGTCAGAGTCTTTGCTGTCCTCATGGACAAATGTGCTGGCTGATCTGAGTCTGTTTGGCATGCAAGCTATTTTATTGGTTTGTGCTTAGATTTATGATTTTTTTTATTTTTTTTTATTTTTTTTTTAAATAATAATAGCAATGATAAAAATTATGAAATTAATAATGCAAATGCTCTTTGCGAATACATGATTATTTTGAATGTTTTAATTGTCAGCCTATTTCTTTAAGAAATCACGATTTCAAAAAAACTTTTCAGGAATGAGATCAGAGCACCAAACAGTTTGGATCTTGATCAGGTCCCTTATTTTGTCGGGCCTGATCTGGGTCTTAATGTTTGAAAAGCAGTAGATATAATGAGCTAAATGTTACAATTTCAATTAATGCTATTAACTTTTACTTATTTAGGGGCACTGAACCAGACTGCTTAATTCTGTAGCTCAAAAATGTAAAATGGGCTGTGTTTAAAACAATTTTCATTCTTATCACTAGAAGCCATTATTTATCAATGAAATAATTGAATGGAATCTCAGCCTATTTACAAGCTCTCTTCACTGAGATGTGGTGCCATTAACTTACAGCTCAGGTGACTAGATGCTTGAAATCAAGCTAATTGGTAACCATGAGGGAAAAGATGTCAAGAGCCAGTTATCATTTTTATGGGCAATAAACAGGCTTTTAATCACCTTAGCTGATGAAGAAGCAGAGTGGTAAAAATAAATTGTAATTAAAGAGGAATTTATATTTGATCAAGATAAATATTAACAGGGCCTGAATAATCCCTTTAATATTTATAATCCTTATTTTGAACAAATGGTAGGTCAGATATATGCTACTGAACTTCAGTCAAATAAGTGGAATTCTTCTAATACTGAAGCTCCGTTTTCGGATTTGAATTTACAGACTCAATGACGGCTTTGATGCAAAGCTTTAATCGGTGGGTTAGTGCCTGATGTTTATCTGTAGCTGGATCCACCATGGCTCAACTTGAGGTTTTCTTTAGCTCTGACTATCTGTGAGTCATGAGCCCTTTTCTTTGTTTCATCACAGTGTGTTAATTTGATAAGAGTGTTTCTCCATGATGATACATTGCAATAGTTAGAAGCATAGTTGCTTCTTAAATTTATGATAAACAGGATGATTTTAATTTTGAAAGAGTAATTTTCCCATTTCTTGATGGAGATGTTCCTCGCTCCCCTTCCTATGGCGTCTATATTTCTCAGCTTATTCGTTTTGCAAGAGTGTGTTCTAATGTTGATGAATTCAACAACAGAAATTTAATTTTTAACAGCTAAGTTATAAAAAAGGTTATAGATATCATGAAATTCGAAAAGCATTTTCTAAATTCTACCACGGACATTCAGAGTTAATTGTTAAATACAACATTGGATTAAAACTCTTCTGCAACAAGGCATATCAGAACCTATATTTTATGAAAATTGAGTTTGTAATTCAAACGAATTGTTGGAAAACCTAATTTTAGTGATCAATTCAAAAAGATTATCAAACGTTATATAAAGGTTGGATATAACTTGGATGTCATGCGACAGTCTGCATGCTTGGTTTTAAACACAATCAAGGTTTATAGCTATGGTTTCCTCTTTAATTGCGCGATGGGGGGGGGGGGGGGTCAGGGTTCAAACTCTATGACGGCTCTGACGCAAAGCTTTAATCGGTGGGTTGGTGTCTGATGTTTATCTGTAGCTGGATCCACCGTGGCTCAACTTGAGGTCTTCTTTAGCTCTGACTATCTGTGAGTCGTGAGCCCTTTTCTTTGTTTCATCATGGTGTGTTTAATTGATTAGAGTGTTTCTCCATGATGATACATTGCAATAGTTAGAAGGCTTCCATGCGAGCTGAACATTTCTTGTACTTCAACAACAGCAGAATCTAGGGCGAAGATTGTTACCAGTAAAATGCATTTAAGCCCCCCGGTGGCTTAGGCTGCTGTCCGTTCTAAGGCGGTGGTTCTGTTGTTGTTGACTGTAACTCCCATTGTGGGAGTCTGTAATTGTTCTATGATATGTTGTGCGTTACTTTATGTCCCTTCTAGTTTTGATATCATCTTGATGGGGAAGAGAGAGCTGGTTGCTTTGCTTAGTTTGTCTTCCTGGTGTCTCGTAATTGTTTTGTGGCTCTTCCTCGCGGTGCCATGGGTTTGTCTGCAGTTTGTGATTGTGGTATGATCTGATTATACTCACTTACCATTTCTTACTATAAACTGAAAACTCCAAAATGGATATTCATAAACAAAGTGTAAAGACCAAGATGAAATGTAGCATAATGTTGCATTACAGCTTGGTCCACACTATTTGATTCAAACGACCTTTAGGGACAGAATTGCATTATACTTTTGATGATAATGTGTATCTTTGAAGTGCACAATGGGCAGTCAAAAACTTATTGTACCAATATGCATGGTTTTGTCGAAATGTATGTGATGCGCTGATTTTATTTTTGATGGATAATATTTGTATATGATTTGGCACTTATTAGTTGTGACAAGTTGCAGGGGTTCTAATGGGCCATAAGTGTGCTCCTCTGGTTAAAGAGCTCCTCTGCTTTTGTGTTATGAGAGGGACTTTATGATGTCTCTTTCTAATGATAAGCAGGCTTATATTGATTATTTGACACTTTTAACATGACATCGAGATATTTGGATGATATTTGAAACATAATATAACATAACATAATATATAAACACGGCTTTCAAAAGTTAAGCACCACTTATTTTTTTGCTGAAACAATTTTAAACTACCATGAAGAAATTTTATTGAACATGAAAAATATCTATCTGTAGTGATACTCTGCATAAATACACCGAAGGACTTTAAGAACGCAAAAAATGAAAATTATTATCATTTGCCCCCCGAAAATATTCAGTCTTCTCCACCAGGTTAAATCGGCTGGGAACGACACTATGCTTCGATTTATACCTAATACAAACGTTTTTACACATACTGGATACCATCAGCTACGCATCGCTGGTTTACTATGTTTTGCACGTGGCGTCCCTATAAATCAATGAAGCAAAATATTAAACTATTTCACATATAGCTTGTACATATACCTGTATAAAAAACACTGTAGCTCTAGTTTTATAACTGTATTAATCATGCCACGTTTGTACAAACATGAACGATCTGGCGCAATTGGAATGTTGCAAGCAGGGTTGCGTGTTAATGACGTCACGTGACATTATAATTGTCCTCCGTCAACTAGACAGCCCATAAGAGATCGTTATCTGGATACAGGAAATGTTAAATATCGACGCAGGTCTGGTTAACTGAAATGACGACCCGACGTTAAGACGGCAACTAACGTCGTGAGTATCGACGATTTTTGAATCGACGATATCCGTTCCGGCTGGCTACCGTCAATGCCAGACGAATAGTAGAGCTCTTAGGGTAATTTCTATCAATATATTTCATAAAGAATATTTAAATACAATTACTTTAAATCATGTCCGATTTTACTAGACAAATTTCAAATTGCAAGTTTAGATTCGGAGAGTATTGCTTTTCGATAGACTGATACCCTAACATTATTTATTATTTGTTATATGAAGTTTAAAACATGTTTTGCTGACATGTTGATGTTCATTGTTGCCAAATCGCAAAACAATTGAGGCCTTAAAAATAAGTAAATCTAAAGATTTTCATTTTTTTTTTGCTTTTTTCAAGTCCTTCATTATATTTAAATGAAAATTTAAAATACATGTGAAATATGGATTTTGTTGCAAAATCATGAATTTTTGCGACTTATCAAAACTTTTTGCTATCGCCCTGGAATCGTCAAGAAGTAATCCACAACATCTTGAGACAAATGTTGTGCCCTTTTCACACTTAATTGTCAACCTTAATTTAAGAACACAAAGTTACAATGAACAGAGTTGACCCCTTTGTGTTTTTGTTGAACATATGATCACATACTTTGGCAAAATAACATGCTTGTTTCACAATCTGGTCACTATTTAATACATTCATCTTTAATTTAAACGTTTTATTCATATCACATAACCGTGTTCTGACAAATTTAGCTACGAAGTTAGTTGTGCTTAACTTTTGACGCTCTGTATATTGTGAAATATGGTAAAAGTAAGTAAGAGTGCAAAGATCAGGAATCGATACAATCAAGTACAGCACCTGACCGTGGATACCAATGGAAAAATGACAAACCCACAGTTAGACACCACAAATCAGAGCCAAGAGGTCAGCCCTTTCCCGGCAGGTGACCACAAAGCACATATAAACAGACGCGCACAAAGATATAGCCAACACAAGACAGAAAAACATATAAGATCCACAAAGTCAAATATATCCATCCCAGCTTTTATAAAAGTCAATACCCATGAAACTGAAGCCTCGTTTCTGAATTTGATTTTGTCCATTTCTAATGATATTTGTTCTACCAAAATTTATAATAAACGTGACGATTTTGATTTTGAAATTGTCAGAAAGTGATGTTTCTTGTTCTATATCTTATGGAGTTAATATTTCTCAACTCATCTGATTTGCTATAGCATATAGCTATGTTGCAGACTTCAACACTGGCAATTAAATTTTAACTCAAACTTCTTGAACAAGACTATCAGCATCATAAACTTCGCAAAACACATTTTTTCTAAATCTTATCGCTGATACTATGATTCGATAAAAAAATTCCATGTCAGAGTTAAATCTCTCTTGCGCCAGGGACTTTTGGAGACTGATTTTTTGGTGACTCAGTGTATAATTTAAAGAAATTTGTTGGCACTTATAATTTTTCAGTCCAATTTAGTAAACAATTATCAATGTAAAAAGATTGGTTATAACATTTACGTATTGCGACAGACTGCATACTGTACTTGGTGGTCAACCAAATCACGGTTGACAATGTTGCTTTCCTTTTTAATTGCACACCGGAGAGTCGGATCTCAGACTCTTTAGTGCTGCAGCAAAGCAGTAAAAAGTGGGCTAGTTTTACGAGATGGTGGTCCCCACAGGGTAACAAGCAGCAACATACATCAAATTAAAGCTAAGTGTCTCCAGAATTAAAAAATGCATGATGCCACCTCAGTATGTCGGGGCGTAAAATTTTACGAGTCATTAAAAAAGGGCACCCATACAAATAAATAACTTTACTAATAAAACTTTAATTAAACCAGAGATCAAAAACATTGCTAAAGTTGGTATAATATGAACACTAAATGATACAGAAGGATGTTACATATACTTTGCATCAAACATGAGATGCAAACAAGTCCATATACACTGACAGTGAAAGGTCATTAGGTACATTAGTCACGAAAACCCATGATTTTCAAGAATTCTTTTTGACACATGATCCCCCTTAGGTATAAATGTATTGAAAACAAGTTTAAATATTATCAATGACATCTGGGAAGCAAATAGTGCAAAATGTCACTACCATTTATTGAGATGAAACATTTTATGGTCCAACAAAAAAGGGTATCCATACAAGTAATAACTTTACCGATAAAATCAATTTAAATCAATGATCAAAAGCATTGCTGTAGTTGGCATAATATGAACACTTAATGATATATGAAGGTGCTAAAATATTATTAATCATATGTAAGGTTCATATAAGTCCAAATACACCGATGGCGAAAGGTCATTAAGTACATTAGTCACGAAAACCCATGATTTTGTAGAATATTTTCTGGCAAATGATCTCTTTTGGTATAAACATATTGAATACAAGTTAAAATGTTAACAACTGACATCTGGTAAGCAAAGGTGCATGATGCCTCTTCCATATGTGGGCTCAAAAACGTTTATGGCCTTTTAAAGAAGGGTGCCCATTAAATTAAATAACTTCACTGATAAAAATCCATTTAAACCAATGATCAAAACTATGGCTCAAGCTTGTATAATATGAACGCTAAATGACAAAAACGTTCCAACTGTTGCATTAAGTATATCAACGTGTCAGGCAAGTATTAAACTATTTTTTTTTCTGTTAAGAGATATCATATTCCATTGACTATGAAAGTTCATCAAGTCCATCATCCACGAAAACACATGGCATACATGTATATTATACTTTATGAATGTCAGACGTTGGTCAACAGTTCACAGTGACATACTCGTGTAATATATATGACATTTGAATGACTAGTTCCAATAAATCGAGCCAAAGATTATGTGTCATGGCGTAACACACTCACTGATTTATCAGATTCAGCGTCCGTTTGGCAACATCTTCACAAGGCAAAATAGAGGAAATATTCAGACAGTTTACCTTCCCGTGGCACTGCTACATTGCAGAAACACAAGGTTTTACAAAGCTGTTCATTACAGACAGAAGAGTCTACTCACAATGGAAAATTTACATAATAAATAATTCAACAATTTGTGTGGTGTAGCTGTCTGGCTCATCATTAGCAGTCTCAATGCCATTCTGCCATGTGCTTCCTCGTAGGATTCATATCCAAACTCTGCAGTTGCAAGACAATCCACAAGTCTTCAAGATAAGTACATGTAACTGATAAAAACAATTCATAACATGCAGTGTTCAGCTGTTATCTGTTCGGTGGTAGCGTTTTGATGGTACATTCTTCATCGCTTCCTCACATCTGATTTCATTAAGTGAATTGTATTGCTTTTTATCATACAGTAACTCTACAATTTAAGTGCAGGCAAGTTGCTCACTTAGTTGTTGAAAGATTTCGGTATTCTGGACATCACTTTATGTGCTAACCTCTTTCCTGTTCCATAAAAGACAATGCAAGTGTCACAGCCAGTCAAACGATAGAAAAACATCAATTAATGTTGTTGTTCTGTGGTCTTGTGAAAGAGCTCATGCATAGGAATAAAAGGTTTCAAATCGACCTGTGTACCTGTTCATCATAAAAACGAATAGCTAACTCGCAAAAATATTTGGCCTGTGATGCAACAGTAAAACCAATAGGTAAGTGAGTATGACCAGGAAATGCCACAACTACATACGACAGACCAACCCATGGCACAACCAGGAATATCCAAAGAACACTAGCGACAGGAAATTCAGAACACACCAAAGCACCAAGCTCTCTTTCTTCCCCAGCGAGATGAAACCAAAACTCGAAAGGACAAAAAGCTGCTGCAAAACAAAACAAGCATATAACAATAAGCCCCCACAAACAATGGGAGCAACAACAAACAATGAATAAACAAAAGCAGAACAACTGCCTTAGAACAGACTATAGACGAAACCATTGGGGAATTTAAATACATTTTACTGACCAAATATTCAACCTAGATTCTGCTGTTTTAAAAACACCAAGCTCGCATAGAGGCTTCCTAACTTATGTAATGTATCACCAAAGGGAAACAACAAAGTCAATTAACAACACTGTGTCACCATCTGGACGGTTTACAATGAGCTTACTGGAACCATTTTTTGATGCAATCGCTGATGGAGGATCATTAATTTTGTGTGTCTGATTCTTCCCAGTTTGATTGCAGGGGTAGATCTTATGTGTTATGTTTTGCAATGGCAAAGGCCTTACCATTCAGTCCGTCACTGAGGTTTACAGTTTCCCTCTATTCAGTACTTCATCACCATTTTCTATATCACATGTATATACGTGTAGTTAGTGTAGTATGCTACAATTCACTTTGTTTTCTTCTCTTGCTTAAAAGCCTTAAATTCTTCATTCTTTTGGTATAAGGATTTCAGCTTGGATATACATTTTATGGGATGTACAGGCTTTCAAGTGGGCCCTACTTTTCCTATTTTTTCCTATTTTTTTGATCTGCTCCTACTTTTCCCTACTTTTTCATGAAAATGCCCTACTATCCCTACTTTTCCACTCTAAAATGTCATTTACGCGTAAAAACCCAGAATTTTTTCCTAACTATTTCTGTTACTTTCCCATGTGGTATCCTTGGTCAGGTGTGGTACTTGATTGTATCGTTTCCTGATCTTTGCATCCTTTCTTACTTTAAATACATTACTTCTCCACTGACTGTTACTCTGTTGAATTGGATGCGGACTGTCTTTTGCATTTCTGTCATTACTTTAATGTCAGACTTGGGAAGTGAATCGTAGTAGATTTTTAGTGGCATGTTGTTTTTTGATGGTATCAAATGCTTCTTTGTGAAGTTTATTGATGCTTGACTGCCTTTGTCTAAGGTTTTCGTAGACTTTCCTCGATTGCAGATGTTGTCACTACACCAGGCACGAAGTTCAATGGATGATCAGATGGATTGTCATTGTCGTATGGATCTATGAATATTCCTTCAAACATATGAGTCTTTCTTTTCACATCATTATCAAACTTCTTCGACATTGCACGTGTGTCTGAATGAAAAATGCTTACTCCTTGTTTGTGTCTTTTTATGGCAACTAAACACATTATCATGAAATGTCAAAGAGTACTTGGCTGTAACGGGTCTTTGAAGAAACCACCTTGCTTAGGCATTTCCCTTTAGCCTTAGTCCTTTTAATCAATATGTTCTTGTAATTTTGAAACAAACAAACAAATGTGTAATCCCTGATTGAAGACATTTGTTGTTTCATTTGAAGAGTCAGACAATATTTTGAAATATAACCAGTTTGTAGCAAACATCAGCGAGATTTTCGTGCAGTTAAGCAACAAAACCCAAGCATGTTTCAATGGGGGCATAACTAGGAAGAGGAAATCATCCCTACAACTAGACTGTAGAAGAGGTAGATATTCCGTCTTGCAATGTCTTGTTACAGAATATTAGGATAGTTTAGCATTTTTATCGCTCCACCATTTGAAGTGGACAGGACATTTCATGCTTTGTCTATAATGTTCTTAAAAGGGTATCCTTTTAAAAGGGTATTCTTTGGAAGCAAAGACTGCACCAAAGCACTGAAACTAGAGTGTGCATATTTCCGGGACCAAGGTTGAATGCTGGTAACACCCTGTCAGTATTTTCCTGCTAGAATATGCTGTGCACTGCTAACTCTGATATTAATGTTAACATGGTATATACAATTATACAAATTTCTAGTAGAAGGTTTATTTCATTAAGGTAACCATCATATCTTGATGGTGGGGATTTCAATTACTGGGTTGTAGATCATTTAATTTAATAATAATTGGTGGTCGACAATTTAAATTACAGAAAACCCAATATAAACGGTCAGAATAATTAAATAGCAAAACAAAATTGATCAATAAATCAATCAATCAATCAATCAATTGATAAATCAATCAGTCAAAAAACAAATAATATTTTCCTTTTATAATATTTATTGATTCATTTGCACAAAATCAGTGTTATTTTTATGGAAAAGTTGCTAAAAGTCCAGATTAAATTTATTGCTTTTTCATAACTAAGTTTCCATATTCTTTTTATTTCCAAGTGAACTATAACCTACAGTGGTGATTATTTACAAGCCAATTGAATAAAATGTTATGTTGAATGGCCAGTTTTTATTTACGATATGTATTAAGGTAAACAAATCAACAGTATCATCAATATTTATAATGTCATATGTTTTTGTGACTTTTGCACTTGTTGACCTTTTTCGTGACTGTAGACAGGAAACGTTTACATGGAATTGACGTTTTATTAATTAATATTATCATTTCTGTTTATTGTTGTATAAAACTGTCCATTATCACGAATATACTGCAGTACATTTAACACATTTATTAGTAAGGGCTTTAGACTTGGGTATTAGGGGTACCCTCTGTTGAAGGGCCATAAAAAATTTCGCCCTCAGTCCTGACAGTGGCATCATGTAATTTTGAACTCCCAAGGCTCTGAGCTTTAATTTGATATATGTTGCTGCTTGTTACCCTATGGGGACCGGTATGTGTAACAATATGGTGGGTCTGCTGCAGCACTACTTTGACGGCAGTTCCGACTGAAAGTCTTATCTGTAGATGAGAGGGTTGATGCCATGTCTTTGGTCAGGCCCTACAGGTTTTAACTGTTAGATATTATTTTGCTCCAGTATTCAGTTGTATGTACTGTTGAGTCCTTATCTCTGTTTTATCTCCTTAATATCTTGATTTGTATGTATTAGCGGACGATGCATCGAAAATGCGGTCATGTCTGTTCCTTTCAGCCTTGCGGTCACCTGCTGTAAAAAAAGGTTAACCTCTTAGCTCCCGTGTGCATGGTGTTTCCTTGTGTTTTTGTTACTTTCCCGTATGATGTCCTGGGCCAGGTGTGGTACCTGATTGAATCGATTCTTGATATTTGCCTTCTTGGGTACATGTACCATTGTAAAATACACTTATTGGTGCTTGATTTCATGTGACCGCCACTGAATTATTAAACTACCTTTTTGCAATATACTGTCTGCCTGTGTAAACTTTGCAATTTATTTCGTTGCTGCATATTATTGTCTTTTTCTGTCCTTTGTTTCTTGGAAACACTAAACAGGTATATGATATATTGAATAATACATTGTTTCTATGATACGAAAAATATGTCACTCAAGCTTGGCATAATACGCACAAACAACTCATTCTGTCGAACCCGTTGTTAAAGCATATTCGGCCAAGCCTTCGTGACATATTTTACATATCATGGAATAAAATGTATTATCATCTATAAGTAAATACACTGAAGCAAACTTATAAACGAACACGTTAATTTTTATGCTAGCTCAGAAAGTAAATATCTGTCATACAACATTTTATTTCTATAAATAAACCAAGAATTTTCCAAAACTCTACAAGTCATTTCATTTCAAAATGTCTCGGTCGTCTTGCACAGACGAAATCCGAGTAAAGGTACCCTCATTTCAAAAAATATCACTTTTCATAACAATATTAAATATTCCACAGAAACTTTCCTCATTTGCATATTTGATTGTTTGAATATGTTACTGACTGCAATGATTTAAGATGAAATTAAATCAAAAGTTTTGACCCAATCGAAATCGTCATTCCTTTTCCTAATTACATGAAGACAGGCGCTGTCGGCAGCTTAATCTAAAGCATTCGACTCAAAGCATGCACTTTGGGTACACACTTTGTACTGCTCTGTACTCTTTATTATCTGCTATACGGCATTGACATTTTCAGCAATTATTCATTTTTAGTAAAAAATCATTGTTCTTCTTTAGAAAATTAAAAAAAAATCTTTGACAAATGGGGTCAAATTAACTGTTAAAATTTCACAATGAAACCGGAAGTGTGGAATAGTCATGAAAGATTTACCGCCACAGAATATTCTGATCGAGGTCTGTTGTTTTTTGCCTACAAAGTTCAGATGCACCCAAAAATATTTTTTCACAAAAAAAACGTTATTTTTTAATTTTTTTATCCCAAAAGTGTAAAAAATGAATTAAAACTATCCCGAAACACTTCTAAACTTTGGTTTATTGAAATGCTTATGATTAGATCAAAATTCAATCAATATTATTGGTGCCTTAGTCAGAACAAACGCGCGTTTGTAAAGAGTTCGTTTATAAGTTTGTTTAAGTTTAGTTTAACCTAGTGTCACTGTTAAGCCTAGTGTAGTATACATTTTGTATAATGTGAAGTGTGAATTACTTATTTTTTTCATCCTGGTTTGTATTGATATGTTTGGGAACATAGGAGAAAAAATAGAAGGCGTGGATACCATCGTAAAGTAAACTTACTTGTGCTTCGTCCCATGTTACAGCCACTGTAGTGTTAAACTGGTAGCATGATCCGCCGTTGTGCATCCAATTATGTGGACATGCGCTGGTGGTGTCTGAAATGATATATGAGCCGGTTTATAGAAAATCCCTTCTATCCACTTTATCACATGAGTAGGAAACACGCATGGACATAAAAGAGTATTGTAAGACGGTAAATGAATATATCCTCGCTTTTTGAACAAAAGCATTGGTTATATTGTAATCGTCCCGTTGATCCATCAATTCGTCTGTGCGTCAATCCGTCAGTCGGTTTTACTGGTATAGGAACTTCTCTTTCATTACTTACCAAGGGTGTTCATATTTATGACAATTGCTGGCTATGGTGTGTAGGTAAAAATGAAAGTTTCAGATTTCTGATATTACTGGACTTTTTGCTTGCTTTAAAGGCGGCAACTTTAATATTCATATCTGGGTGTGGTTCGGCTATTTTATCTACTAAGGAAGGGAAATCAGGTTTAATTTATAATTTGGTAAAGAGTTAATAAGCTTTTTGAGCCGCGCAAACGTGCGTGCATTTCATGAAAATCCTAACCGTATACACACTGAACTCATATTTGTTAACCCTGTAAGCGCATAACCACAAAATGTATGTTTTTGTCGACGACTAAACTATTTGAAGCCTCACAGATAAACAGTGTGAAACCAGATCAGACTGATCCTAGGAGCAGTCTGATCTGGGTCCACAATGTTTGCCTCCCTGCTTATGTTAAATAGACATTTTCAGATGCAGTTATTTTGCTGGCGTTTTAAGGACTAAATAATGACTGAGATTGTGGCACATAAAACCACGCCTCCTTTACAGCTGTTACCTATGCCTAAGGTTGACCAGTCCTAATTACGCATTCATGAGGTGCCGCCGTTACAGTAAGCGAAAAGTCAAGTAATATGACCTTTGAGTCAAACGTCAATGTCGATTCTACTTCAAATCTGTCTTACACGAGCTTTTCTTTCATTTGTCTTTGCGGGCGTTCATATTGGCTTGTAATGTGAGCTCATCATACATTTGTTAAACGGGCGTGTTCATATAAGTGACAATGGTTGCCTGTGGTATGCAAATGACAACAAGAAATTGGGACCGCCAATATGAACTTGGAGTCATAGATCAAGGTCAAAAAGTTGATTTGCATATTGCGGGAACTACTCTTTCATTTTTGATGCAGTTGGTTCATATATGACATAATGGTTTCAAATAATATGCACAGATGACAACAAAGGATTTGGGTTGCTGATATATCCTTGGAGGCCAAGGTCAAGGTCAAATATACATCAAATCGGTCTGTATCGTAGGTTCAAATAAGTATAGCACTGAAACTATTAAACATAAATGGAAACTTATTTGGGTAGTAGACAGATTTAAACTATTAGTTACTTCATTTGACACTGATTTAGACAAAATGTTGACTCTAAATTTTACAGATAAGATAGCAAACATTATAACAAAAATTAATTATTGGAACCCTAGAAGTCTCACCCCCATAGGTAGGATAACTGTCATAAAATATCTTCTCCTTTTAAGTCTTAATCACTTATTCATTTCACTCCCCAACCCAAATGAAAAACTGCTTAAAGACCTAAGTGAACTATTTTTTAACTTTATCTGGACAGGCACTAGTAGAATCAAAACGACAGTTTTATGCCAAGAATACTGTAACGATGGTTTGAAAATGGAAAACATAAAAGGTTTTATTGCTGCTCTTAAAACAACTTGGTTAAAAAGATAATTACAGATAACAACAGCCCATGTAGTATAATACAACACTTTATGACTGACATAAAAACGTTTTCAATTTAGGGACACACTTGCTAACGCAAAAATACTACTCAAAATAAAAAACAAGTTTTGGAGAGATGTAGTATCATCTCATATTCAAAATAGTAACAAAGAACACTCCGAAATAGATACAAAAATTCCAAACCATTCCAATTTTCTCCAATTAAAACATCAAAATAGGGGATAAAACTGTGTATTAGAAATCATGTTTTGAAAATGACATTAAATTCATGAACGATCTCACAAATAACGATGTTAGTATTTATAAATATGAAGAACTAAAGGCAACATATAATGTCATGATTAATTTCCTACAATATTCAGGTCTGGTAAGATCAACTTAAATCAAGCTAACATACGGCATAAAGAGGACCCTATCATACCATTTTCAATCGAAATATATCTAAAAAGTAAAAAAGGAGCACAAGACATGTACAATCTACTGAACAAAACAACAGACATCCCGGCCGGAAAAATCTCTTTGACTAAAATATAAATAAATTTGAAGAAGACGAGTGGGGAAAAATATTTTCTGACCCATTTAAAATCACCAATTTGAAAGACAGTACAGTTCAATGGTTCCAAAGTAGAATTAATCATAAAATTTTAGCAACAAACACTTTATTATACAAAATTAAACTCATTGGAGTTCCAAAATGTACATTTTGCAACAAAACAGACGAAACTAGTGAACATCTTTTATGGGAATGCGAATGTTCAAACGATTTTTAAATGAAACGCTTTCATGGCTCATTCAACACGGTATACAGATAACATTAAATGAAAAATCATTTATATTCGGAATAGATCCGAAAAGTGATATTAAGAAACTAGTCATTATGGAAATAAAATATTATATATACTAGTACTATGCAAGATGCAGCAAGAGCAACATGAACCTCACAGTGCTACAACATAGACTCAAACTTCTATACTAAACATATGAGTACTCGTCCATTTCAACAAGGAAACATGAAATTGTTCAAACAAACTGGCAAAATTTACCATAACTAATTAGATAAAACGACAGACTAAAAATTTTAATAACTATATAAAACAAATAGCAAATAAAATTGAACTCAGCAGTCGCTAGCCTTTGTCGCGCTCACACCCCATATACTCCTTCTAGATACCCTCTCTTCCTTCTATTAATTATTTATTTAAATAAATATTCTCCGTAACTTTACTCTAGTAATACTTAAAACAATTTAATATTACTCATACCATATTGATATACATGTAAGAATAAAAGGCGTGAGAATGAGTAACATACACATGTATAAAATTATAGTAAGATGTGAACAGAGGGGTGGCCCTCCCCGACCCTCTGCACATCGATTAAAAAAAATCTTTTAATAAGCTAGTTTGACAGGAAATGCCACAATAAACAGCACGAATATAAGCCAAGCGTCCATTGATGGGGGAACAAGAAACCGTGCAACCCATGATCAGATGCCACAGAACGCAGACTTTACACTGTTTGATTACAGAATTTATTTTAGTATTTTAATCAAATTGTAAAATACTGTCCAGTAGCTTGACACGTGTGGGAAAGTTCATTATGCATAAATGTATAAGTGTTTTCTTATCGTTTTTAGATGTTTATTGTAAACGAGCTGAGAAATGCAGGTTTTGTTGCTATGCCATAAGATGCCCAAACCCTTATGGTTTAATATCTACTTACGTGCGCATACGCTTTTTGTCGTTGGTATGTGGTTCGTTGTCATTGAGCTTGTAGACATAGCCCAGCTATTCTGAAAGAAATGATTATGTCAATCACTTAGCACACTGTGGACACGTCTTAGTAAGTTTATAAATTGAGGCGAAGTGGACGTAATGACGATGCAGTTTAATTTATTGTGCTTGAAAGATTTGAGTGGTTTTTGAACGTAACATCTTTTTGGAATGCAATATACGTATATTGTCAGACACGTGGACATATACATGCTTATATGTATAAAACTCGCAGTTTTCAGAACAGCTTTGTCTATATTGTATCAACACGTGTAACCGCGTGCTTTATGCGTTGCCATTAAAATCATACCGTTTCTAGTCTTGCAATCGTCAGATGGTTGCTTTTACTGTGTATATGTTATTTCGGTGATGTGTGGTGTCGTGTGTTACAGCAGCAGAATCAGGGTAAAAGCAGGCTAGGACAACCTATTTACGCCTCCTCTGGTGGCCTTGGATGCTTCCCTTTCTTAGGCAGTGATTAATTGATGCATTGTTTGTTGATAAATTCAGCCATTCTGTGTGGGTTGTGTCGTACGGTACTGTAAATTCAGAAATTTTCACATGAATTTTATTTTCGCGAATAGCGTTAAGTCATGATTTGCTAGTAAATGACATATTTCTTAAGCCATTTCGCGAGAGTTTTACTTTCACGAAACATCGAATATGCGAAGTTTCGCGTATTAAAACCCTCGCGAAAATTTCCGATTTTACAGTGCTTGTTTTGTGAAATTGACCATAGTGCTCTTTTTTGTTTAGCAATTCTACTGCTGAGTTGGGCAGAGCTACTATCCTACCAGCCAAGAGTGACAATGACGTCATGTTTTGTTTACAAAGTTATGGGACTTATAATCGATATATCACTTGTTCATTAATCCAGCTCCAAGATAGAATGATTGTGACAAATGATCTATCGATTCGTGTTAGCTCAAGTAGAGTGTGCAAGTTAATGTTTTTCTTAACAATTGTAAACAAAATATTATGCCACTGTCACTCTTGGCTGGCAGGGCAGTAGTTGTTATGCTTTGGCTGTCGATGATCTTGGTTTCTTCGTCGCGGTGCTCTGCCTTGGCCTGTGTCTGTAGTATTTCCTTATCATACCCATGTGTTTTGATGCGCTTAAAACTAGTAACAGGCCATTTAACAACAGGACTTCAAAATAAGAAGGTACAGACGCGATCACAAACTGTGTCTTTAAACATACAAAGTATGCTTTTGAATTCAATTCCTCTGTTTTTAATTTGATTTTTTACATCTAGGAAAACAGCCAATCAACTCAGGCATGCTGCTTATATCTATAAGACACTTTGAGGTATGAACCTAATATTATTTATACTGAGTAAGTATATACCTTCCTTACGATAGCTCGAATTGCATGTATCTAACTCTTAAGCACTTAGACCGGCCTAAACTCAGAGTTATGGCCGGTCAGAATGCCATAAGGTTAAATCAATTTTATAATTGGATATAGTTGATTCGGATAAGTAGCAGTATTTCTAAATTAATTGTGTTGCATTCTATAAATATTATGTTTTGTTTAAGCAACTCTTTGCATATTGAGTGATATGTGTCGTCTTCTGATGTTTTAAATTTATAATTCAAAATATTATTCAGTAATACCATCAGAATTGGGTTTTTATCAGGTACCACATTTTGTCTATCCGTACTGTTTGCAGAGATAATCATATGATCAGCAGACAGCAACAGTCGCTTCTTGCAGGGAAAGGGTCATGTATGAGAACCGTTTCACTTCACTTATCCTAATCTTGTAAGAGGCCAAATTATGGTCTTCTTACACTTAAAAAATATAACTACCACTAAATTTGATGTTAATTTTCAACTGTTTTATATACTATGAATTATTCGATTGTATTGATCCGGGGAATGACAACAACAATAACAGGCGGAATGTTCTAACATTTATCAATAGAGATATTTGACACTCTCGTTGTTTTAGTATAAAAGTAAATTTATTTACATTTGTATTTACAGTGTAGTGGTAAAAAGAAGGCTCAATGTTTTGGTCACCGAACTCAACTCAACTCAAAGTAGGAAGGAACGTGAAGATCAGGAACCGATACAATTAAGTACCTTACCTGGCCGGAACACTGTATAGGAAAATGACAAACAGACAAGGAAACACAACACACAAGAGAGCCAAGAGGTCATTTCTTTCCCAGCAAGTATTCAAAAGACTGCCACTGCAAGGGACAGACAATACAGCAATACAGCAAAAGAAAGATAAACATGAAACATGCGTAAGACAACAGAATCCACAACATAAGAACTGACTTGAAACGGTCCGCAGAAAATAATCATAGAAGAGAAAGGAAAATAAATAAATAAAGGGTCTGATACGCAATATGTGACTGTTTTTGTTACACAATACAATTTATCAATATCAAGCTTTGTACAAAGTTTCGTAATTTTAACTTAAGTAGCTGCTGAGAAATCTTTGACAGAAAAAATGTCCATACGTATTATATAAGAGTGAAAGAAGGAAAAATGAAAAAAAGCAAAATGAGGATTAGCATCTTAATTTCCATTTAAACGGTACACTTTGCCTACCTGAAGGTGTACACAAAATTTTAAAACACTGGCTCCAATACGAGCTGACAAGTCTGTGACAGAAATTTTCCATTGGAGAGACAGAAAAAAGAAACAAATAAAGGGACTGCTGTCATTTTGAAACATCACAGGACCGGCGGTCTTGACTGGCAGATTTACCTGTTGCCCCTTGTCCCCTGTCAAATTTGTGCCCAAAAGTCACTGTTTGGGCCGAATATATGTTGCAAATCACTCTGTTTTAATCAACCAATCAAAATCAATATTTGAAAACTCTTTACCCAAAATCAATATTTTACTTATTCGGACCAAATCTGAGCTAGAAAAACTCAGAATATTACAATGTATTAATTACCTCGACTTTCAAGACGAAGAGGCTAATTTCGACAACATTCTGTTTACACTAGAAGTGTATGAAATATGTACCAAAAGTACTGTAATAAACAGGAACAGTCTGATCTGTGCCTCTATTGTTACATTAGTCTTTATACATCATATTACATTTTAAACTTAAAACTTAAAATATCTTTTTTGTCCTTTTTTTTCCATATGGTGTTGGTCTGGTAAAATCGTGGTTGGTCAGGCAGATTTTTCCAGTACACCAGACCAATTGTCCTGCAAAATCTGAGAAACTTTCCTTTTGGACTGATAAGCAATGTGTGGCTTTTTTATTTTTGTTACACAATACATCTCATGACTATCAAGCTGTGTACCGAATTTCAGAATCCTAACCCAAGTAGTTACGAAGAAATCTTTGAAGGAAAAAATGTTATATAAGAGTGAAAGAAGGAAAAAAAACACCCCCTTTTACTAATTTTAAGAGCCAAAACGGGTGTATCTTAAGAAAATACGTATTTAAGTGTGAAATTTTCTTTTAAGTTTAGAGGAACACTCAGTCTATTTGTCAAATGAGAAACAGCCTATGTGTGCCTGTTTTTGCTTGGAAACTGGGTTTAATGAATTCTTCCATACAAGTGCCCAAATGGGTATCTCATGTATAAAATGTGTCTTGGAAGAATATTTGAAAAGCAAATTCTCAAAACTCACAACCGACTCAATTTCTTAGATATTTAAAGTATCAATCGCCGATAAAACTGATCACCAAATATTGTAATTGAGTATTTTGCCTACAATTTAGTGTTGCTATGGAAACGGTAAACCCTAAAATTTGATGTTCAAGTCGCTTCCAAAAAGTAAATATCCAACTGGAATGCTTTATTTTCTAACAGAACACTCTTTAATTAAATATGTACAATATATATAAGATTCCAAGAGAAAAACTTCATATATTTTAGAGATATTGTTCAAGAAAGATTTAGTACATTTCGTTTCAGACAGCATTTTTCAACGCTTAAAATTTGACTACTCTTCTTCAGAGACTGTTTCAAACCAGACAATAAAAAGTAAGAACTGTTTTTTATGCCTGCGTATTTCTGGTGATCAGACTAACCCGTGGAAATCAATTATTACCAAATATAGCGAGAAATAAATGAGTAACGGCATTTTCAAATTTGTTCAAATAAACATGAAACACCTCTTGTCCAGGTCCATTAAAGAAGTTATTTCACTACGCAATTTTTCAAAAGTTTTTTTTCTCATTTTTATTATACATGGTCTATGTTTTACCATACATGTTATTAAATTATCGCGACATTTTGTTTCTATAAATCATATCAACGTATAATCAGACAGCAGTTGTATATAAATACCAAATCCATTTCAATGAAAAACACAACAACATTACTTTAATTACATTCTTATGATAACACAAAAAAATTGTACGCCTACATCATAAAGTCAGTATTTCAATGCATCTACATTTACTTCAATAAGATCTGCAATTCTCTTTGGCATTGACTTGTAAAGTTCTCAAGGACGTTCAGGGCTACACTATTTCACGCTTTACATACTCGCTTCCACATTTCTTCTATTTTACCTGGCATTTGGTTACCAATCTCTTCTTCATTATATTCCAAACGTTTTCTCTGGGATTCATGTCCGGCGAATTCCCTGGTCATTCCAGAATTAGTATTCCTTTACAGTCTAAGAATATTCTAGTACTTTTAGAGTTATGGCATGGCGCGATATTATGCATAAAAATATATCCTTTCTGTAGGAACACAACGCATTCACATGTCATTTCAATATCACGAATAATATCACTCTGGTATCTTGCACTATTCATATTACCATTCACATTTCTCTGAAGAGACAGGCCTCTGTTGCTAATGGCTCCCCAGACTTGCACACTTGCTGGCAATTTTACAGTAGTCTGGATACACTTAGCATGATATATCACATTCTGCTTGCGCCAAACAGGACAATGGCGTCGAATGTTATGACTGTGAAATACAGACTAATGTGAATGCGTTGTGTTCCCACAGAAGGGATATATCTTTATGCATGATCTTGCGCCATGCCATTACTCTAAAAGAACTAGAACATGCCTAGAATGTAACGAAATACACGTTATTAAATGGCAAGGGAATTTGCCAAAAAATGAATTCCATAGAGAACGTAAACTTTGGAATAAAATGAAGAAAGATATTGGTAACCAACTGCTGTATTTAAAAGAAGAGATGTGGAAGCGAGTATGTGAAGCGTGGTATAGTGTAGCACCAAACGTCATGGAAGAAGGAGTAATGCAGATCTTATTAGGCAAATAGAGGTGCAACGAATACTGACTTTATGATGTAGGCGTACAGGTATGTAGTAATGTTTTCAATGGAATTTATTTAAATATGTTATTGTGTTCTCATTAGAATGTACTTAATATTCATATACAAATGTTGTCTTATTATACGTTGATATGATTTATAAAAACAAAATGGAATGATAATTTAATTACATGTATGGTAAAACGTAAACCATTAAAGTATTTTAAAAAATGTGAAAAAACTTTTGAAATATTTCGTAATGAAATAACTTTTTAATGGACCTGTAGATTTACCTGCTTGATTGGAACTAACACTGAGGTCGCCACCATTGATGATAAATTCAGAAAAAAACTTTCCATAATTAAGCCTACACAACTTGTCGTCTGTCTCATACAAAGCTGACAAACACGTGTCTGCAACGAGGCATATTCCTGTACAATCCATCAAACTTCTAGCCTTTACCACATTATTAGAAAGTGGTGTCACAATGCCCTCAGAATTAATCGTCAGAATTGTCCCTTGCCACAAGACCGCCGAACATGTACACAAAATCATAAGAATCAATAGCAGGTTTTCCATAATTCACAGGCTATCCGTATACGCATCTGTCCTAAAAATAGAATGGTTAGATAAAATATTTGAGTCAGATGGTACTTAAGACCATCCTGGACCGAGGCAAGTGTTGCCGGAGCTTCACATCCATAGGTTTAGGTAAACAAAAATGTTGAGCGTAAAATTGTAAATATTTTCTTACCCATCAGTTTTAACATAAAAAATGTTTTGGATGCTCAAAAGAACAGTATTTTGTGTCATCAGCAAATCATTTGATGTGTTTGGCACGCAGGACTCCTATACAAACTTGAACAAGGTGGCCAATCACGTGGTCAGCATGATTAGGTTCACGGATTTCCTAAACCAGTAAAGTCATTCATAACTTTCGTAATGCTAATTCAAATTTCATGCGGTAAAGTGCAAAAAAACCTCATAGACTGTGTCAAAGTTTCTCCTCGGTTTGCTGTAGTTTCCAAAATAACCTCGACACTTGAAGAACAAACGGAAACTTCTCCACGATTGGGTACACACTTCAGTTGGTCGAAGTAATCTGGACAAATGCAGCGAACCTAGGAAAAACTTTTGCACTTTACCGCATGAAATTTGACTTAGTATAACGAAAATTATAAACGATTTTCCTTGCCTATGATGTCCGATTACTGGTTCGTAAAGTCCGTGAACCTAATCAGGCAGACCACGTGATTGGCCACCTTGTTGAAGCAGCTGGTGTCACCAGAGAGGTCCTTAGTTGGTTCAAAAGCTATCTCCCTGACAGACAAAAACGGATTGTTCTTCCATGTGTATCTTCTGTCTGGAACTTTAGCAGAGCGGGTGTGCCTCAGGGATCTATTCTTGGGCCTCTTCTCTTTCTTCCTTTCATAAACGACAGAGTTAATGGCATTGACTCTAACATATGTTTATTCGCAGACGACACTAGTCTCTTCATCATTTTATACAATGTTCCTTATGCAGCTGCTTGCTTAAATTTAGATGTAGATCAAATAACTCGATTGGCTGCCACGTGGCGTGTTACTTTTAACCCATCTAAGTAAGTAAGGGTGCAAAGATCAGGAATCGATACAATCAAGAACAACACCTGACCCAGGATACCAATGGGAAAGTGACAAACTCACAGTTAGACACCACAAACGAGAGCCAAGAGGTCAGCCCTTTCTCAGCAGGTGACCACAAAGCACATATAAACAGACGCACACAAAGACATAGCAAACACAAGACAGAACAAAAACATCAATGATCCACAAAACTCTTCAGTTTGTCGAAGTAATCTGGACAACTGCAGCGAACCTAGGAGAAACTTTTACACAGTTTTAAGCAGAAAATTATGAGAAGGGGTTTGCACTTTAACGCATGAAATTCGACTTAGTATAACGAAAATTATGAACGATTTTCCTTACCTATAAACAGAGGCACTCTTACTCTCAAGAAAATTAAATACTATACAACACCCACCGCTATAAAATATGGAAAATGTGCAGATCCAGGAAGTTAAATCCCACAAACATTTGGGTTTATATCTGTCAAGCGATTGCAGCTGGCATCAACACAAACTTAATGTTAAACATGTCCTGAAGTCTGCACTACTCCCCGCATCCCTTTACCATACAGCAAAGCAATATAATCTGAAAATATTTCATGCTGTTTTTATTTGTTTGTATTGTATCATTTTCTATTTTTTTTTCTCAATACTTAGTTTGCGCAATTATTTTCTTCTCATATTTATAACACTACATTGTATATTTACTTTGCAATATCTAGATATAATACTGCCATATGCATGTACACGTCATAGTCACTTTCAGCAGGAAAAGAAATCTATAAGCATTTTTATTATATAACTAAGAAAAAAGACTGAATTTCATTGGCTTAGAGCGCTCACGTGGCCAGTCAATATATTGTCATATTCACTGGCTTTCGCGCGCTTGCCAGTGTATATTAGTTACTAAAATTAGACTCCTTGAGGTTTTTTCCGTTCTGGTTCTGCTTTTCTAAAGCGTGGCTAACAATCATATCGTAGATGCTGAGAACACGCACTGGAGCTGATCTATTTCGATTTTAATGCACAATAAACGGCAAAAACAAATTTGAAGTCTTCAGCTTCTTCCAACTTTCCGCCTTTGCAATGAAGAACTCCCGCCAATACTTAGACCACGTCGCATACGTTTACATGTATTTGTAACGTCTTTCAAGCGTAAAAATGACGTTACACCGTCTAACGCCATGAATGACGTCATTTACCAGTAACAAATGACGTCAGCTATCACACATTTTCCCTGCGCTTTCAAAGCTGTGAATTATTGTTTGGCATATCACACTTAATTTATCATTGGCTCTACATGCGAAGTGTGTTGGAATTCTTGTTTGTAAATGTTGAATGATGACACTCATGCACAACATATATGCATTAGTTAAAGGGTGGTCTTATTTAGGGTTGCACTGTTTCTGCTAAATGCTTGTCTGTCCCAAAACTTGTATATAAGTTCAGTATTTTTTCCAGGTTCAATAATACCTGTACATCTTTCTCTAAATGTTATATAATAAAACAGTTATTGACTAATGAGGCATTGGATATGATGTGATATCGACCAGATAATACCAATATTGACTTCGCCTCGGTCAATATTGGTATTATCTGGTCGATATCACATCATATCCAATGCCTCATTAGTCATTAATTGTATAATGTTTTCGTTCTTATCCTTTGTATGTTTACAATGTACGTATGTTGTATATCTTTTGTATTTATTGAATAAAATATGTTTAAACTAAAAGAACCGTCTCATTTAGACGGTTCTTTTGAGTACCCACAACATATGTTTCTGTTGAGAAATAAGAAAATTATTTTTTGGGTACGCACTCCTAAGAAGATATATCTTTCAAAAGCTCTTACTTGCATGACATTTCTCATGTATAAACAAAAAGTGCTTTTTTATCAAGAAGACGGATACCTTTGGCCACATTGTTGTATGAACATTTTATATATCTCACATATATCACTTTACGCCCCAACATACACCTTTTGAGCATTCGGCACGTGCGACTCAGTGTGCCTCTCTATCAATCACAACACCAGTATCCCTTCTAGCGAATGAGTTCGATGTTCGAAGAGTATTGCACGGGCTAGTGAGCTTGACAGCTGTCAATCAAGTTTTGTGCAATCAAACCAGTTGTGGCTTTCTGTAACTGTTCTATGTTTTGCTGTTCGTACCTTTGTGTCTACTCTAGTTTTGCAACCATCTTGGTGGGGAAAAGAGAGTTGGTTGTTTGGTTTTGTTTGTCTTCCTGGTGTCTCGTGATTGTGGTTGGGCTCTTCCGTACAATGCTACAGGTTTGCCTGCATTTTGTGATTGTGGTATTTCCTGATTGTACTCACTTACTATTTTTATTATGATTATTTACATATAACACGCTATAGGACCCTTAACATATATATTTTTCGAGCAAAACAAAATGCCAGAAAGGGGCACAAGTCTATATGAGTATACTGAGAAAAACAAAAGCTGGTAAAGGGTACCTTCTTAAATTTTGAAATAAAAAAAAAAACTCTTTATTTGTCCGCTGTACATTAACTAAAATTCTAAAAACTCGTGCAGGACAGCTTAATTTTGAAATAGTAAATTTCCCATTTCTTGATGGAGATGTTCCTCGCTCTCCTTCCCATGGTGTATATATTTATCAGCTAATTCGTTTTGCTAGAGTGTGTTCTAATGTTGATGACTTCAACAACAGAAACTTATTTTAACTGCTAAGTTATTAAAACAAGGATATAGATATCATAAAATTCGAAAAGCATTTTCTAAATTCTACCACAGGCACTCAGAGTTAATTGTTAAATACAACATTGGGTTAAAAACTCTTCTGCAACAAGGCATATCAGAACCTATATTTTATGGTGATTTAGTTTATAAATTAAAACGAATTGTTGGAAAACCTAATTTCAGTGATCGATTCAAAAAGATAGTAAAACGTTATATAAGGGTTGGATATAACTTGGCTATCATGCGACAGTCTGCATGTCTAGTTTTAAACCCAATCACGGTTTATAGCTATGGTTTCCTCTTTAATTGGACGACGGCGGGTCAGGCCTCAGACTCTATGACGGCTCTGACGTAAAGCTTTAATCGGTGGGTTGGTGCCTGATGCTTATCTGTAGCTGGACCCACCGTGGCTCAACTTGAGGTTTTCTTTAGCTCTGACTATCTGTGAGCCATGAGCCCTTTTCTTTGTTTCATCATGGTGTGTTAATTTGATTAGAGTGTTTCTCCATGATGATACATTGCATTAGTTAGATGGCCTCCATGCGAGCTGAACATTTCTTGTACTTCAACAACAGCAGAATCTAGGGCGAAGATTTGGTACCAGTAAAATGCATTTAAGCCCCACGGTGGCTTAGGCTGCTGTCCGTTCTAAGGCGGTGGTTCTGTTGTTGTTGACTTTTTGTTTACTGTTACTCCCATTGTGGGAGTCTGTAATTGTTCTATGTTTTGTTGTACGTTACTTTATGTCCATTCTAGTATTGCAATCATCTTGATGGGGAAGAAAGAGCTGGTTGCTTTACTTAATTTGTCTTCCTGGTGTCTCGTGATTGTTGAGCGGCTCTTCCTCACGGTGCCACGGGGTTGTCTGCAGTTTGCGATTGTGGTATTTCCTGATCATACTCACTATTTTTTAGTGTTTCGAACAGTACTAGACGGGTAGTAAGAGCACATAATATACTTTGAGCAGGTATTCTTAGAAAAATTCTCTTTTTGTGTTCCAAGCATTGAAATGTTGTTTTTGTTTTTGGTTATTAACGTATTGTTTGAAGCATAGAATGCACACACTTATGCTATATGGCATGGACTTCATTACCAGCGTTGGAATTTAGTAATGTTATTTGCATAAAATCTAGGAGGATAGCCGAAGTTATTTTAAGCAATACTCTTTTGTATACATACAGAAAATCATCCATTCATGATTGTATCAAGGCCTAGAGTTTTGTTTTTGATTTTGTATGATCAATTGTTTCAGTTTACCTCAGCTATGGACTTTGGCCAAGGAAAAACAATTAAAATGACAAACCAAACTATATTAATGCAACATTTTCAGACAGGTAGGCATGATCAAACAGTGTAAATTCAAGTTGGCCTGTTTTCAAAGGCGCAGTCTGATCAGTGTTTAGACTGTTGTTTGCGATTCTAACCCACTTCAAATAGTCATTCCAATATGTACCCACAACAAATCAGCCTTTACTTCAAGCTTTGGAAATTCATGCACAGCTACCTTGCGGGCCTAAATAATGGTCTGGCTTTCCCTTTTTTTGTATGTATGTGTGAAGCAAAGGTTTTGTCAAGCATGCAAAGGGTTAACTTGTCATTAATGACAGATGAATTAGCCTTTGACAGCGTGTAGACACTCAGTGAACATAAATCTATAAATAAATTGTCAATCTAGGCATCGCTTGAACCAATCAATGAGTCGAACTCGAGTTTGTGCAGGTTCGACTGTACTCTAAAGTGTTATAATCAAAGTTCAATGAGATGGCGACCCCTACTCAATAAATAAAGGAGAAGAGGAAACCAAAATGTAAGTGAGTATGATCAGGAAATACCATAATCAAACACTGCAGACCACCCCACGTCACCACTAGAAAGAGCCACAGAACATATATAGTACCTTCTGTTAATGCCTATTAGATAAATATCTACTCATATTTAGGGGTGTTGAACTCAGACATTTTTGTGAATCCCCGTCTGCAACATTTTTGGGGTGCCAATCTTAATTTTTATTTTACTCCAAAGATTTCGCTCCTCTAAATTCAAACCTTACATAAGGATTATTCATATACATTGGTGATCGGCACCTTTTGTTTTGCGAATATGTCACGAATACTTTGTTATTTATGTGGGCGTTGAATAAAGACATTTTACCGTCCACAATTCTTAGATCATCACTGTGCCTTGTATATATAATCTGTAACTTCGATAGTTTTCATATCTTTGTATTCAAACTTTGCATGGTGAGTTTTCAACTACTTAGGATTTGAACCTCTATTAGATAAATATTTTGTGCACATTTGATAAATAACACTTTTTAGGGATGTTGAACTGTAATCTGTTTTGTCGTCCACGCATCCGCAACCTCTGTGGGTGCCTAGATCGTAGCAGTCTATAACTACAAAAGTGTTCATTCCATTATATTCATACTTTCTATAAATACTCTGAAAAAAACGGATCCTTCAGCAAAATAGAGTGAACCTACAACATGAGAAAACAGTAGACTCAGTTTTATTGAGTCTGTTCATGAGAACTAGTAGAAAGGGTACGACTTCTCAAAACCCCTAGCACCAGATTCAACGTGGTATCCTGCTTTCTGTAAGAACCCATTATTCCTGAAGGACCAGGATATCAAAATATATCAACACTATATCGATGTAACGGGAGCAATTTTTACAAACTCTACAGATTGTTCACACTGTGAAAATGTGCACCTGCTAATTTGTGCACATTGAGAAATATTTGAGATTTCTAACAATGTGGTATGTGAAACAAGCAAAGGCTCAGACCAGCCTGTGCATACGCGCAGTCTGATCAGAGCCTTTGTTAGTCGCTTGACTATTCTAGGAGTGTTATGCCACTGCCCGAACATCATTTAGAGTTTCTTAGCTTAAAAGGAGGCTGCACGTGATCGTCTGAGTCTACACTTGCGAAAATGCCACGTTGTTGGAAATCCATGTCACGGCTAATTTCTTATGGAAAGGTGTGTTAAATTAAGATTTATTTCCATTTCTCCGATTGTCCGTCTACAACACCTTTAGGCCATGTATTCTGTAGCTCCTAAAAGTTTTCATTCCTTTGAACTCTAACTCTGTATTTATAAATATTTCATTACATTGAAAATGTAACTAAGTCACTTTTTTCATTTTTGTGCACAATTCTGGGTAAGACATTAAAAGGCATCCGGTTACGGTACTCACTGAACTGAATGAGGGGGATCTCGGGGGCTGCCCCTTTTGAGCCATAGCTGCCTCTGGCTGCCTTAACCTGGAAGGCAGATAGGCTTCTGTAGTAGACATCAACAGACAGTATGTCCTGGTACAGTTGCCACGTGGCTCGGTGGATGATCCTCCGTACGGGGGACAACAGAGAGGCACACAGCCCGAGTGAGGGAACGGCGGTTTTTTGGACACCGCATAACTCTGAGTTGGGACAACAGCTAGGACAGGCGGTCCTGCAAAACCCTTCGTCACAACTAACTATGGCTAGTCTTTCATCAAAAACCAGGTTAGGCGGTGCTGGCAGTCTCAGACAGGTCGGTAGCGCCTCAGGCTTAGCTGACTCTCGGGTGCGGGAGGCAGGGTCCGGCCATTGCGGCAAATCAAGCAAGCACCCGACCAAGTTTAGGGCTGCCACATGGAATGTAGGCACCCTAAAGAGTAGGAGCGTTGAAGTGGTTGAAACGCTGTCAAGAAGGAGAGTGGACCTTTGTGGTGTGCAAGAGCACAGATGGGCCGGAAGTCTTGCAGCAAAGCAGACACGTCTCATCAAAGGGAAAGATTCCACCTTTAAATTCTTCTGGTGTGGAAAGGAAAGGGGTCAAGGCGGAGGTGTAAAAGTGGGTGGACAAAGTTTTTGATGTACTGCATATTTCAGATAGAATTATCTTAATCAGGCTCGTAATAGGTAAGGTTGTGTTTACCTTCCTATCTGTTTACGCTCCACAGGCTGGGCTACAGGAGGCTGAAAAGGACCGATTCTACGACCAGCTTCAAAGTGTGGTGGCCAGGATCCCTGCATCTGAGGTTCTCATACCTCTGGGAGACTGGAATGGCCACGTAGGTGCTGACAGCAACGGATTTGAAGAAGTCCATCATGGCAAAGGTTTCGGTGTTCGGAATGTGGAAGGAGAGAGATTGTTGGAGTTTGCCCTGGCAAACGACTTGAGTGTGGGAAACACCTGATTCAGAAAGAGAGTGTCCCACCTGGTTACCTACAGTTCCAGCGACCACTGCACTCAGATCGACTACATTCTCTACAGGAAGAGTTTCAGGAAGGCAGTGAATGATGTCAAGGTCATCCCTACTGAGGAATGTGTACAATAACATAATCTGTTAATTTGTGACTTTGCTGTTTGTATTCCATCAGCAAAGAAACGCAAATTCACCCCTCGTATTCGTACTTGGAAGCTCAGGGACCCTGCTGTGTCAAAAAAATTTCCAGGACACCTTCAAGGACAAAGTAGCTGCCCTTACGCCAGTTGAATCTGCTGATGATGTGGAAGATGTGTGGTCAAAACTGAAGACCCCCCTACTAGAAACAGCTTCTGAGGTGTGTGGTCTCTCAAAGAAGCATCAGTGGAAAAGGGAAACTTAGTGGTGGGATAACAAGGTTGAAGAAGCAGTCAAGAAGAAACGAGAATGTTTCAAGAGGCACATAGCCCTGGCTAAAGCCGGTCAGATGAGGGAGGCAGAAGATGCGAAAGCGGCCTACAACGAGGCGAAACGTTTGGCAAAGCGCGGGGTCTGGCAGGCCAAGTCTGTGGCTGAGAGAGAAATATTCTTGAATATCGCAACTAACGATACTGGGATCTTCAAACTTGCCAAGCAGATGGACAAAACAAATCAGGATGTTATTGGCGAGAAATGTGTTAGAAATGACGCTGGTGAACTGTCTCTCAGTGATGAGGAGAAAATGAAGGCTTTGGTTGAACACTACGCTATACTACTGAATGTTGAGTTTGAGTGGGAGAGCTTCCGGAGGTCGCTCCTGTGGAAGGTCCACCGCCACCATTGACGAAGGATCTGATTCGCAAAGCCCTTATAAAGATGAAGTGCAGCAAAGCTGCAGGCCCTTCTGGTATCATTGCGATGATGCTCAAAGCTGCTGGTGAGGTGGGCATAGAGTTGTTGACAGAGCTAACGGAGGTGGTCTTCTGCAATGGTGTGATTCCAACAGACTGGCAAGAGAGTTTCATCTTGAACCTTTACAAGGGTAAAGGTGATGCTCTGGAGCGGGGAAACTATCGCGGCCTGAAACTAACGGATCAGGTTATGAAGCTGCTCGAGCTTGTGCTGGACTCCTTCATTCCAGAGATGGTGGACATTGACGCCATGCAGTTTGGCTTTGTGCCGGGTCGTGGCACCACTGATGCTATCTTCATCATCCGCCAATTGCAAGAGAAGTACATCTCTGCGAACAAGCCACTTTACTTCGCCTTTGTTGATCTGGAGAAGGCTTTCGACCGAGTACCCAGGAAAGTTCTTTGGTGGGCCTTGAGGAGTTTGGGAGCGGAGAAGTGGGCTGTACGTGTCATCCAGGGCATGTATACGGATGTCAACGGTCAGTACAGCAAGGAGTTCGGGGTTGGAGTTGGTGTGCATCAGGGATCTGTCCTCAGCCCCTTGCTTTTCATACTTGTGCTGGAAGCTCTGTCGCGCCAGTTCCATACTGGTGTGCCATGGGAGCTTCTGTATGCTGAAGACCTTGCTGTAATGGCAGACTCACTTGAAGAATGCATTGCAAAGTTGAAGGTATGGAAAGAGGGTATAAAACGCAAGTGACTGAGAGTCAACATGAAGAAGACAAAGCTCATGGTCTCGGGTCCGGGGCTTGACCTTCTTCGCCACTCTGGAGCGTTCCCCTGTGCGGTCTGTCGGAGTGGTGTTGGTGTGAACTCTATCCAGTGCTCGCAGTCCATGTATTGGGTGCACAAGAAGTGCAGTGGTGTTAGAGGAATATTGGCTGAGGATCCAGACTATGTTTGTCCAAGATGCTGTGATCAGGCTCGACCGATTGACAATAGACCTGTCACACAGGTAGATGTGGATGGAACGCAACTCGACGTGGAATCCAACTTTTGCTACCTTGGAGACATGCTGTGTGCTGGCGGAGGTTGCAAGCTTGCCATCGTCACCAGATGTAGTACTGCCTGGGGAAAGTTTAAAAGGCTTCTTCCTATTCTGACATCCAAGCATGTGTCCCTAAGGACCCGCAGGTAGGTCTTCAACGCCTGTGTATGTGCTGCCCTTCTTGCATGGTAGTGAAACCTGGGCACCTACTGCGCCAGACTTACAGCGGCTTCGTCAGAACAACAGATCAATGGTCCACTGGATATGCGGAGTCAGAGATGATGACGAAGTGTCCTCGAACTCGCTCTGTGCAATGTTAGGAGTGTAGGAGGTGACAGCAGCCCTCCGCACTAGGCGTTTGAGATGGTATGGACATGTTGCACGCTCCTCTTTATGCATAAACTCCATCACAAGTATGACGATTCCTAGCGCCAGAAGAAGAAGAAGACCTAAAAAGACCTGGTCTGAATGTGTTAAGACTGACATGAAAATGTGCAGCCTTGGCAGCATCAATCCACTGACCAGAGAGGCGTGGGGATTGAGTGTTAGACACTCTAGCCGCCTGCTGTCTACCCCAGTACCTGGGACACCCGCAGCAGTAGAAAGATAAACTCTGGATCAAGTCAAGTCAAGTCAAGTCAATTCAATAAATATTTTCTTCATTTAGACTTTTTCTGTCCAAAACGTTTAGATCATCAGTTTTGTTTGTGTAATCTGTAATTCCAAGAGAATTTATTTCTTTATATTCAAACCTATTGTTGGATTCTGTAACTGTTCTAAGTTTTGTTGTACGATACTTTGTGTCTACTCTAGTTTTGCAACCATCTTTGTGGGGAAGAGAGAGCTGGTTGCTTTGTTTTGTTTGTCTTCCTGGTGTCTCGTGATTGCTGTTGGACTCTTCTTTACGATGCTACCGGTTTGCCTGCAGTTTGTGATTGTGGTTTTTCTTAATCGTACTCACTATTTTTGTATAATGATTATTTACATATTACACGCTAAAGGACCCTTAACATATAATTTTTCGAGCAAAACAAAATGGCAGAAAGGGGCACAAGTCTATATGATTATACAACCAAAAAACAAAAGCTGGTAAAGGGTACCTTCTTAAATTTGAAAAAACGCTTTATTTGTCCATTGTACATTAACTAAAATTCTAAGTATTAGCTAATTACAGTTATCTCTTCATTTCTGTGTCTGAGTCATACTCAGGAATCCTCTTAGAACTCATGCAAATGACAATGGACATCATCAGAGAAAGTTATGTTGTTCTTGCCGCACCATTTGCAAGAACTGTAACGAAAATGTTAGTTTAAAAAGTAAGTGAGTATGACCAGGAACTGCCACAATCACACACTGTAGACCAACCCACAGCACAAAGAGGAAGAGGCAAATCATGATAACAGCCTCATGACAAAGCTCGTAAAGCTTTGAACACTCTTTTCCAGACAAGTTTTGTTTAACACTGCCAAAAGCAAAGACATCAAAAATAGTGAGTGAGTATGACCAGGAAATACAATAATCACAAACTGCAGACAAACTCAAATTCAAATGACAGTTCTCTGAGTCCCGCCTCACCATGAGGGTATCAAATGCTAGCAAAACCTGCTATACGAAGGTGCATTCCACCTCCACATGGAAAGATATATTGCATATACATAGATTTAGCCCAAGAGATTTCAAAAGCTTTCATTAATAAACCCATATCAAAATATGCAGATTTAAAAAAATGAGCAAGTGCATTTATGCACGTTTGCATTCCCTTCAGAGTTGTATTATAACTGCTATAATCTGTTGGGGAGACATCATAATTGGATTAATTGCTACATTAAATTCATTTATATTTACTTTATATTGCAGGAAAAAACTCATTTTTGTGATTTAAACATGTATATGTAGATCAAATGCAATACACGTGACTTTTTGTAAAAATCATTGATTTTCGCGACTTTTGCACTAAATGACCTTTTAATTATAGTTGTCAATGTATGTAAGAAGCATATCAAATGCAAACAAAATTAATATCAACTATTGGATCATATACAACCTTATAACAAGCATTTTATACAGTATGTATGTTTCTTGTCATAAAAAGAAATTATCATTCCTTTCTAAGCTATGATGATGGTACCCATGTTTAAAGGGCCGTAAATTTTTACGCACAAAATTATGAAAGTGGCATCATACAGTTCTGAACTCAGCACAGTTTAAGCTTTAACTCCGGCATGGGTGCATGTCACATTTGGTGACCTCTGCTGCAGCACTACATGTGTGACGAACATAATATCAACACATTTTTTTGGGGGGGGAGGGGGGCGCAGTGGCTCAGTGGTAGAGTGCTGAACTCGAGAGCGAAGGGCCGCCGGTTCAAGCCTCACCAGCGTCACTGCCTTGTGTCCATGAGCAAGTCATATTCATTCTTGCTTTGTATTGGTTCAACCCTGGGATGACCCATCCCAACATAACCGAAAGAGTGTTGACTGGGACGTACATAATCAAATCAAACAAACAAATAAAATCAACACAATTTTAAAACTAACAGCTTTCGGTATCTGTATGGGATGCTTTATCAATTTTAAGGTTTTCTAAAAAGTTTCTATAACACCACTGATTAAAACCAATTGAATGAGACAATTAATAATTCACAGTAGACTAAATTTTTCTTGTACTTTATCAATCTTTGGATGAATTTGTATGTTTAAGTATAACTGTACTTACCAAAACTAAGTAATATATAATATGTTGAACTATTCTGAATGTTTTAAGTTAAAGTATTCGCTTCTACTTCATCCTATGTTAATAGCCCCAATAAACACATTTCTAAACATGACCCGAGATCCCTTTTGAATGTTTTTGATTTCTTAATTGTGAAATGTGTAACATACACAACATGCAATATTATATGACTTTTGCTTAAATTAATGTAAATATATTCTCCTCACAACAGACTTTGATAAGTTTTAATGATCATTAAATTTGAAGTATCGTTTATTAGTGCCATCAACATTTCAAACGTTTCAACCATAAATGTGTATTTTGTTCAAACCAAGAAGTAACACGTATTAAATGATGTGAAGTAGGCTTTTGTAGTAGCTAGTAATAACCAGAAATTCCAAGAAAATATAGGTATGGACCCTGATATCAGTGTTGCTCGGTTAAATGTAAACATATAACGTATGTAGTACCCTGAAGCACCCAAATAAACTTTCCAAAACATGTATGCTACAATTAAGTGATCATAGTGATGAGGGCAAAATGAAGGTCATTCCAATATCCGTGAGATAAATGTATATACAGGTTTATATTTATATGTTTTTAAAGGAAAAGTTGTCTACTTAAGAAAAGGGGTGGGGCAACCTTGTATGCAGCCTATCCAACATAATGAAGATGATAAGTTTGTGAGATTCTGGTGATTAGAACTGAACTGACATTAGGAATATAACAGCTTTAATACCAATGTACTTAGATGACAAACACCAAATATCTTACTAGATTCTAGTATTTGTTTGTTTGTTTTTGTTGCTTTACGTCCCAAGTCAACAGCTATGGTCATTGCGGGACGGTCAGTTCACCTAACCACACTTTTCCTGGGCAGGCTTGAACAAGCGGATAACCAGTAATTCGTGCACATACTTTCGCTTGTAACTGACAACAACCCTTCTTGAATGAATCAGCGGAAGGGAGGAGAATGACCGTAGAAATTATTTCATGATCAATCTCCACGAAAGTATGGGACCGGGCCGGGATCGAACTCGCGACCCCTGGAATTGCAGTCAGACACACATCTGTAGCCAGACACGACTAGATTCTAGTAACATTAATCTCACCTCCCCAGCAGCAGCTGTTCAGTTCTCTTCAAAATTACAAGATGGATTGTTTGTATAGTGAAAGCCTCTAGAACTGCTCCCAGGGAAAGTTGAGATTAATACGTATCAAAAATATTGACAAACGAATGTTCTGAATGGCCTATACAGCAAAGTATTTGGTGGCCTTACAGCTTGATAGCTGATTAACCCTATTCAGTTTGATCTACCATAATTTTGTCATGTTGGGGTATAACCTGCTCGTAAATAGTATAACTTTCAGAAATTGGTGACATCAGAACTGCAACTGGTCCTTGTGTAAAATTACAATTGCTTTAAAAGCAATCTTTTATTCGGTTGTCACGATCCAGATTATAGCAATAACAATAACAGATAGAAATGTTAGTATTTATCACTGGAAAATGTTTCACCTCATATTGTTTTAGTACGAATATAAGTGAGCCGTGACATGTGATGTCCAACAATGTGGCAGTTTGACATGTGTAGGCTCAGATGAGCCTGTGCAGCCTCCTGTAAAGATTAGAAACCCCAAAATATGTTCAGTCAGTAGCTTAACATGCGTAGAATATTCAAGCGACTAGCAAAGGCTCTGATCAGACTGCGCGTATGCGCAGGCTGGTCTGAGCTTTTGCTGGTCGCACATACCATATTGTTACAAATCTCATGTTATGGCTCAAGTGTAAGTTTATACAAAAAGGGGTGACATAATAAGAAGTAGAAGAGTAAGGGATTGATCACTGGAAAATGTTTTACCTCATATTGTTTAACATAAACATTTATACAAAAGGGGTGGCCGTTCAGCTGCGACCTAAGATCTAAATTTTGACAGTACGGGTTCAGATGCACCTCTGAAACCCTGACAATTGTTTTTATCTAAGCAAATAGTGCAGACCCCGATGAAGTGCCACATTCTGTAGGATGTCATCTGGGTCTGTAATGCTTGTTAAAAGTGCTCTTTTGGGTAAAGTGTTCAAGAGCAAGGATTTTTCTGTGTATTATTTATATTGAACATTTTTAACCCATGTATGTCACTTGGAAGCTTCCATTCTGAATGTAGTATCTTTTTCACTGTAATAATTGATCACTTAATGGACAATCTGCTGAGGACCCATCCTATTATGGCAAACTTTAATAAGATATTATTATGTAGCGCTTATGTGTCCACACTGTTCGCAAGCAATTTTGTCAGATTTAAAATGTTCAAAATTTCGATTTACTCAATGTTCGCCACCAAGGGCTTGGATTATCAGGTGTTTGTTTCTGCAATGTTTTCAGAAGGCCCAGGCCAGACTGCTCCTTCAGGGCAATTTTCCCTTCTATTTTTATCAACTATTTTTTTTTATTGTTTGCACATGTACTTTGTGTCTGTTCATAGTTTTATAGGATAATGTCTTGTTAGCTGATAAGTTAACTCTTTGCCTGCTGGTGTTATCTGTTGACAACTTTTGCAAACAGTTTGGACCCAGACTAGGCCCAACAAAAGGATGAGCCTGATCAGGTTCCCAATTGTTTGACACTCTCTTGGTATTTATAATAATTTATACAACAGTTTGATTTTGAAGAAAATTAGTGGGCAGCACAGGGGCGTGCACAGTTACCAAGCAGGAAGGGGACGAGCACAGAAAAGTTGAATGTGCTCATTGTTGAATTCATGTATATATAATGTTTATGTATATACTGAGGGCCTCATGGAAGATAGGCTATTACATATTCTTAATTTTATGTATGCGCTAAATGTATTTAGCTCATAAAATATAGGCTTTGGACGATATTTTAAACATTAATAATTTTCATTTTGACAATATGGTAAGTCAACTATACCCTTCAGAGCTCCAACTTAATAAAGCCAATACCGCTGATACCGAAGCCGCATTTTTAGACTTGCATTTGTCAATTTCAAGGCGGTACTTCTTTTGTGGAAAATTTATGTTTTTCTGTCTTGTGTTTGCTATGCCTTTGTGTGCGTCTGTTTATATGTGCCTTGTGGTCACCTGCTCGGGAAGGGCTGACCTTTTGGCTCTCGTGTGTGGTGTCAAACTGTTAGTTTGTCACTTTCCCATTGGTATCCTGGGTCAGATGTGGTACTTGATTGTATCGATGCCTGATCTTTGTACTCTTACTTACTTTTACTTACTTACTTACTTACTTACTTACTTAACAGGTAGAAATCTTTAGGATTTATCATTGGAAATTGATTCACCTCAAATTGTTTGAGTATGAAAATAAGTGTAAACTTATACCAAAAGGGGCGGCAGTTCAGCTGCCATCTAATTAACGGTTGAACTACTACGCATTTATCACCGAAAATGTTTTAGCATAACAGTTTATACAAAAAGGGTTGGCAGTACAGCTGCCACCTTATAACAGGTAGAAATGTTAAGGATTAATTATCACTTGAAAATGGTTTACTTCATATTGTTATAGTTCAAAACTAAGTGTAAGTTTATACCAAAAGGTGTGGCAGTTCAGCTGCATCCTAATAACAGGTATAAATGTTAAGGATTTATCACTGGTAATTGTTTGCCTTATATTGTTTGAGTACCAAAATCTATACCTGAAGGCGTGGCATTTCTTCTGCAACCTAATGAAAGGTAGAAATATTAAAAATTTATCACTGGAAAATGTTTACCTCATATTGTTTGAGTACGAAAATAAGGTAGTTTATACAAAAAGGGGTGGCAGTCCAGCTGCCATCTAATAACAGGTAGATATGTTAAGGGTTTTTCACTTGAAAACGTTTTACCTCATATTGATTTTGTAGAAAAGGCTTTTACGAAAGGCGCGGCAATTCAGCTGCCGCCTAATAACAGGTAGAAATATTGAGGATTTACATGTATGACAGGAAAATGTTTTACCTCATATTGTTTAAGTACGAATATACTAAAATTGGTGGCAGTTCATCTGCACATTTGTTTTGCTCAGTTTAATGAACCTTTATTTAGCCACTTTTCGTCTGCTTCCCTAGTCTGTTGATGTTCTTACGTGACGGAAGCTGTTTTTTCGCACACCATATTGGGATTTCCGTTGTTTTTTACCCATGTGAGATAGTTCTTACTCACATACCCGTACCAACCCGTTGGAAAGATAAAAAACGAACAGCCACACGTCGGCCCGCACGCTGATTGCACGTCGATCCGTGACGTCATTGTAATAATAAAATGACGTCATCATGCCGCATTTCAGCGAATTCAGGATTTTCTGAAATCCTTTTTCATGTTTGTCCAAATCTAAAATGAAGTATTTAGTGGTGAGCAAGAAAAAGAATCAATTATTCGTGTGAGGGTGGGATAGAACAATCCGTCTCTCGTGATAACCGTTTGTTATCACACGGCAAGCCTCGTGATGCCAATTGGTGATTTTCTATCTCACACTCACACTCATGATGGATTCTTATTGTCCTTTATAAGACGATGATTCATTTGTTGTTGGTTCATTGTTGCTCCAATAGTATATCGGGGTTGTGTTTTGGATCAAATTGTATACTTGTTTATTTAAAAATTGCCCAGCCCCTGCAATGGCGTAGCCAGAACGCTGAAAAAATACGCACATAAAAGGAGACTACTGTATCAAGCAATGATTCTCTACAATTACGTCCCTTTTCAAAACGGGAGCTTCTGTTAAAGGAAAGAATTTGCTCCCAGAGGGAGCGAATTCTTTCCTTTAAAAGTAGTTCCTTAAGGTATGGAAAATCACTTTTACACCATTAGGCTAGCTCCCTTGAGTTTTACTATTTTTATTACGCACGTGCGTATACTGCGTAATGGGCACTACGCCAATGCACTGGAATGCAAAACTGTGACGAGGCTACTGGGTGAATTTAAAACGTAGAAATATGCCGAAAATCACAATATCTATTTTAAATTGACAAAAATACAAAATAGAAATCAGAAATAAGGCCAGAATTTTTTTATTAGTTGATTTACGAACCCTCCTACTGTAATTTTCGGGAAAGTAGGAAAAAAATAAAATTTATTTTCTAAAAAAATTTTGTTATTTTATCCACCGACTCTAAATATTATTCGTTTAGTTGAAAAAAATAATATATTTTTGAGGCTCTGTCTGTGTATTTTTTAGAGCGACACTGTTAAAAGTGATTGTCCTGTCCAGATTTTTAGAAAAATGATGAAATATTTAGAGATTTAATACAGACTGTTGGTGTTTACCTTACTAGTTTTACTGTTTTTTTCTGGAGATATTAAAAAAAAAAAAAAAAAAAAAAAAAAGCTCTGAAAAAAAACAGCTCTGAAAATGACCAGTCAACTGGTCATTTTCAGAGCTTTTTTTTCTTTTTTTTTCTCGTCCCCTCGACCCTAAATCTGAAAAAAAATCCCGTAAATCAATTAATAAAAATATTCTGGCCTAACAACATTTCTTCAAAGATTTGGTATCGATTTGTTTGGGCACAACCCACATGTGTGCACTGTAATCACTGTGTGAGTCCATCTCTCCGTTCAATTTGTTTTCCACACATTCCTGCTGGCACCGGATACTGATTATTCTACGTTCACCAATGGTCTAGCCCAGAGATAGTAGTGCGTAACTAATTTTTTTTACTTCTCAAACAAAACATATGTAGATCACCCAAAACACATGCTTAAACTGATGGATAAAAAATTAATGGCAATTTTACTCGAAACAAATGCTTAACTGGCCATTTGACAGGTCGAGCACGTTACAGTCAGTTGATTTACGGCACTGGTGGCTGTCGTTGTGGTAGTTTATAAGGCGATGGTTCATTTGTTGCCTGTTCATTGTTGTTTCTTCAATTGTGTATAGGGGTTGATGTTTTGTCCTTGTTTTGTGATTAAACTCGTTTTATGTCCTTTCAAGTTTTACCATCATCTCTCAGAGCAAGAGAGAACTGGTGGCTTGATTTTAATTACTGAGCCGTGACATGAGATTTCCAACAATGTGATATGTGCGACCAGCAAAGCCTCAGATCAGCCTGCGCATTTGCGCAGTCTGATCAGAGCCATTGCAAGTCGCTTGAATATTCTATGACTGAACATCATTTGGGGTTACTAAGGCCCCATTCACCTGCACATAGTTACTTACTTACGGTGTCATGTGAACGCATTTACTTACAGGAGTATTAATACTACTGGAGTAAACTGGGGTAAGCAAAAGTATATTTGCACCACCTCTGGAGGTCATGCAAAAGTATATTTACTTATAAAAAAATACTCCATGAGCAAAGTATCTCATGTGAACAAACCTCAGATTTACATATGTAAGCAAATTGATGTTTCTTGAATACTTGTGCATCCTGAAAAATGGTCTGGAAATATTCTAGAATAGTTCTACAATTTTATAGATCTGTGTTCCAGAACTAATTTGAAACTGTTCTAGAAATGTTCTAGAATGTTTATGGGACAGTTGTAGAACGTTATTATGGAACAATATTTTGTTCTACAAATGTTCTAGCGAAGGTCATAAGATTTGTTGTAGAAAAGTTCTACTTACTGAACAAAAGGCCCCATTCACATCTGTAAGTAGTTTGCTATATGAAGCAAATATACACACGCAAGTAAAAGTATATGTAGTCTACGTTCACATGCTAATAGCGACCATGTAAGTAAATTAAAAGGTACACACACACATTTCTTATAGGACAGCAGAAGTGTCCAGATTGTTGATTGAAAAACAGAGGCAGTAGCTGCCATATCATTTGTGCACTGGTCTTGCACTTGGGTTGTCTCATGAAAAAACTAATTGGACGAAAGAGCGATCTCGTGAGTGGTGAACTGATGTTGTAAAAGGGACATTTACGGACGACAAATGATACACAATAAAGGAAATTGGATTTAAGAACTAATAAATTCTGAACCCGTTATATATGTTTGTTCTAGAACTATTGTTCTACAACTGTTCTATAACATTCTAGAACGTTTTCTAGAACCAATCCAACACATTTTTAGAACTTGTTTTTATTCTGAAAGTGTTCTTGAAATAGTATAGAACATTTTAAGAACAATTCAAGAACCAGTATAATTCTACAAATATTCTAATTATATTCTAGCACATTTTTAGAACTTTTCAAGTACAAAACAAATTGACTGAACTTTTCTAGATAATGATTCAAATTCAGTTCTAGAACATTTCACTTACTATTTTAGCTCTAGATGAATTCTACAAATGTGCTTATAATATTCTAGAACACTTTTGGAATAATTTAAGGGCAAACTTACGTTAACTATTCTGACTAAGTTCTAGAACTTATTTAGTTCTTTAGCAATCTTTACAAATGATCAAAAATAGCCTAGGACATTTCAGGAACAAGCATGTCATAACCAGATGGATGATGGCGAAAAACATGGCGGAGGGAGGGAATTGGAGGGATTATGAAGGCTCTTTAAAAGGCAATTTCTAAATGGCAAATATGAATGCGGGATTGTCTGAGACAGTAAGTAGATCTAAGGCACATTTTTTAAGGTTTTCAATGTTGTTTTTTTTTGTTGTTGTTGTTGTTCTTTTTTTTTCGAGCAAATGTAGGACATTGTTTTAAGTTGGTAGGGTAACAGGCTGCAGCAAGTGACAGTATTCAGGCCAACTAGGGCTGTGTTATGTTTCTTTAATAACAATTCTTCTTCAGTTAATGTTAGATTATTTATTGTGTCACCTGCATGAGCATGGCAGATACTTTGGGATTACTTTTTTGGGTTTACTGCCATGTCAACAGTATGTCAGATATATAATGGTGGCATAATCATGGAATCCTCCTTCCTGGGTAATTTACTAGGGCAAGGTAAAATGTGCCTTTCTCAATCGCATTCCTGACCATGGCCATTACCAAAGCAACGGAAATGGATTCTGGAGCACCTGGTTGGAACATTTTAGAATGGTTTCAGAACAATATCAGAAATGTTGAAACGGTTGGTTTGAGAAATGTTCTGGAACAAACTTTGCTCTGGAACAGTTCAAGAAAAGTTATCGAGGCTTGCTCTAGAACAGTCCAAGAACAAACTATTAGAATATTTCTAAAATTGTTCCACAACTATTCTAAATATCTACTCGAATAATTCGATAAATCTGGGACATTTATAGAATGATATATGGGACATTTTTGTGGGATGTGTTCTACAATTGTTCCAGAAAATCCAATTTTAGAATAGTTGTAGAACAAACCACTAGAACATTTCTGGAATTGTTCTGAGACTTATCTAAAATGGTCTAAAATAATTCAGGGACATTTATAGAACAATATATGTGATATATTTTGGAAAGGTATTCTATAATTGTTCCAGAAAATTTCTGAAGGTTTGTTCTAGAGCAGCTCTAGAACAAACCATTACAACATTTTTGGAACTATTCTAAAACTATTTACATGTACGAAATGTTCTAGAATAATTCAGGGACATTTAAAGAACGTTATATGGAATATTTTAGGGGAGGTATTCTACAATTGTTCCAGAAAAGTTCTTAATGTTTTGTTTGTTCTAGAACTGTTCTATCTGGATTGTTTCCCGAACTTGTCAAGAAAAGTTCTAAAGGTATATATTAGAACTTTTCAAGAACCTTTTCTAATGACCTTCACTAAAACAATTAAAGAACAAAACACTGTACCACTGTCCCATACACATTATAAATTATTTCTAGAAAAACTTTCAGGGCAGTCCTATAACACTGTTCTAGAAAATTCCAGAACTATTCTAGAATAGTTCCAGACCAATTATCATGGGCGCGCGCCCAAGTTATCAAGAAACATCAATTAGCTTACATATGTAAATCTGAGGTGTGTTCACAATGCATTGTTTGCACATGGAGTATAGATAATACTCATAAGTAAATATACTTTTACATGACCTCCAGAGGTGGTGCAAATATACTTTTACTTACCCCAGTTTAGTCCAGGAGTATTAATACTGACGTAAGTAAATGCGTTCACATGACACAATACGTAAATTTGCTTACGTAAGTATCTTTACTTGCGTAAGCAAATATGTGCATGTAAATGGGGCCTTAGCTTAAAAGGAGGCTGCACGGGGTCTTAGGAGTCTACATTTGTGAAAATGCCACGTTGTGGGAAATCACGTGTCACGGCTCATGTATTACTGCATTTATACGTGTTTTGTGAATGTGTTTAATGTCTGTTCCTCATTGTGTCATGGGTTGGTCTTTTATCTGTGTTTGCGTCATTTCATCATAGAACCAGTTAAATAATTTTACGGTGTAAAATTGCGTTTATTTACGTATCCACCAGTTTAAAAATGTGTTTTTGGTGCTCAAAAGAACTGTTTCATTCTTTCGAGTACCCACAACATTTGTTTTGGTTGAGAAATAAATAAAACAGTTTAATTACACGATCTTATCTAGGGGCCTGATTTCCTGGCCATTCATTCTTGTTCTTGCTAGAGTTGAAAACACACACTTTTATCCTCCTTCCGTCAATTCCATTTCACACATGTAATAGCAGGGGTTATTACAGATGAAGTCAACCCATTGATAAGAGACAAAAGGATACAATGCCAGGCAATCCTCGTCTCTGAAATATATAATGAAACTCCTATGAAAATCAATCTCACTTATAATACCATAGGCCATAATTGAGCCGTGACATGAGATTTCCAACAATGTGGTATGTGCGACCAGCAAAGCCTCAGATCAGCCTGCGCATACGCGCAGTCTGATCAGAGCCTTTGCTAGTTGCTTGAACATTCTATGACTGTTAAGCTACTGACGGAACATAATTCGGAGCTTCTAAGCTTAAAGGGAGGGTGCCCAGGCTTCTCTGAGTCTATTCATGTCAAAACGCGACAATGCTGGAAATCACATGTCGCGGCTCAATTATCACTATAGGAAGCAGTTGAGAAGGCGTTCGCTTCATCAATAAAGTGCCAGCAAATTACTTACAAAGCGAGAAAGAAGGCGCAGATTAGGAATCGATGCAATCAAGCACCACACCTGACCAAGGACACCACATGGGAAAGTGACAAAACACCATAAAACATCACATACAAGAGAGCCAAGAGGTCAGCTCATTCCAAGCAGGTGACCACATGGCTGCAATGAACAGACAAGAAAACAAGACAAACACGAAACAAAAATGATCCACGAAAGAAGCATCGCCTTGGAATAGTAGAACAGGTACAGTTAAGCACAAATATGAGCCAGTTGGTTCTTTTAAGTACCAACAATATATGTTTTGCAAGACATATATGAAAAATGAGTTCCGAGAATTGGATGTGTCGCCTGGCAAATCCGAAGTCAAACAAGGCAAATTCATTGAATTAATGTCTACTGACGATGGGTTATTTTAGGGAAACATGTAAATTACAAAACATAAATCCTATTTCTCCGACCCCCAAGATCAACTTAGCTATCATACATATTATAATTAAAAGCATGTTAACTACAGTGAATCCTCTTTATAACGGCATTCGTTATAACAGCAAAATTTGTTATAACGTCAAAATGATCTGCACAAAAATCACATGATCATGTTGTTTTTTTCAGTGATATTTTTTTAATGTAATTCTTTAAGAAAACATCCGTCTTGGGTATTTGTTAGAATCGTCTCGCCGAGGCGATTCTAACAGATACCCAAAACGGATTTTTGTATAAAGAAATGTTCAAAAGGATCCGTTATTCATGCATTAGACCGCTCCATATCAGGGTTCTTTAAAACAGCAAATTCGATTTTACAGCAAAACTTTCGTAACAAACACTGTCGTTATAACAAGGGTTTTCTGTATGTTAGTGGTTCTGGTAGTTTAATAAAAAATATACTTATCTGTATATCTGTATATCTTCAATATCTGACCTTTCAACCTGGCCCAGAGGTCAGAAGTGTGAGTAAGGTCATTTTTTTTGTTTATAATTGAGCCGTGACATGTGATTTCCAACAATGTGGCATTTTGACAAGTGTAGATTCAGACAAGCCTGAGCAGCCTCCTTTTATGCTTAGAATCTCCAAATGATGTTCAGTCAGTAGCTAAACACTCATAGAATATTCAAGCGACTAGCAAAGGCTCTGATCAGACTGAGCGTATGCGCAGGCTGATCTGAGGCTTTGCTGGTCGCACATACCATATGGTTGGAAATCTCATGCTGCGGCTCATATGTTGGTCAATATTTCGTTCCATTTAATTTGATATGCATGACAGCATTCAGAAAAAATATTTTTTTTGACCTTTGACTCCACCCCGCAAGTGGATAACGTCTGTAAGGATAAAAATGTGCTTGCATGGTGCTCTATGCTCCATTCCTTTTAATTTGATATAGGCAATTGGCGAAATGAAATATTCCAGCTAGAATAATCGTAGTGGGGACCTCGGGTTAATGAAAGGCACCGATGCAAAGAGGCTAGCTCATACATTCCCTTGAAAGGATAAGGCCGGTGCATTTTTTTTCTGTTTAAGGCACTTTTGGGGTCCAAATTAAGGCTACCAAAAGTAAGCTGTTTTTACGAAAATGTGTTAGAAGATGCCCTATACTTCTTATATCATCTAATTTGGCTTTTCTAGCAACCTTATGGCAATTTTTTACGGGTGACAAATTGCTCCTTGGGACCCCCTGAATACGAAAAAATGTTCCTAAAAGATACGCATGTTTGGACTCTGTGAATGCGCATTGTTGCCATGGCAACCTGTAATGCGAATCTTAAGAATAGGGGTGAACCTACAAAATCAATTATATCTCGGTTGTTGCTAACCGTAGCCAACTAAAATGGATATCATATATAAAAACTTAGTCACAGGCCTTTCATCTTGTGGCCAGATATTTAAAATATCTAATTTGCATATTCATTAATATAAATGAAATCCTAAAACACTATGAATTAACTTATTTCAGCCCCAAGCGATCATCAAACCACCATCATTGCATATTTTTATATCCTCACTGATACAATTTGACAAGTCTTTTTATCTAGTGGTGGTATACGAAATTACATCATTTGCATATTCAAGAATATTAATGAAAGCCCTATAAATAAGGTGAAAACATAATTAAACATAAATAAATGAACTAATTTCGACCTCAAACCAACTACCACAGGATCTAATTTGAACTACCTTGCACCCCAAGGACAATTTCAAATTGTTCCCTGCGACCCCCTGAATGCAAAAAATCTCCATCAATAAAACGGTTTGGGCTATGTGAAAATGCATGGCCGCCATGGCGATCCATAACGATTTTCTTTAGGATGGGGATGTACCTACAGAATCAATCATATCTCAGCTGCTACTTATAATAGACTAAATAACTTGGTACACAATTAAGGTTAGATTTAGGAGATGATGCTTTGATAAGTTAGGGGTCTTTCATGCAAACCAAATATCTATATGTCTTGATCCACATCTGAATTAAGGGTGAGGTTGGCGCCGTTAAACCGGTTTAAGCCCTCCAGTAAAATATTTTACTGACCGTTCCAAGGCGGAACTTCTTTTGTGGATCTTTTATGTTTTTGTTCTATCTTGTGTTTGCTATGTTTTGTGCATGTCTGTTTATATGTGCTTTGTGGTCACCTGCTGGGAAAGGGCTGACCTCTTGGCTCTCGTTTGTGGTGTCTACTGTGAGTTTGTCACTTTCCCATTGGTATCCTGGGTCAGGTGTGGTACTTGATTGTATCGATTCCTGATCTTTGCACCATTACTTACTTTCATTCCATGCCCAAAAATGCAAATTATCTAATTTGCCTAATCATGGATATTAATGAAAACCTTAAAAATAAGGGGAAACTTTTCAAAAGCACCTTAATTAACTAATTTCAGCCCAAAACCATCACCAAACCACCATTGTTGCATGTTCTATATAAACAGTGATGCAGTTTTGACACATCATTTCATCTTATGGCCATATATGAAAATTATCTCATTTGTATATTCATGGATATTAATGAAAACTTCAGAATTTGGACAAACCCATTCGATAAACTAGTACCCCAATGGGTATTATACCTACTTTGAACCCATAGGATCATTTCTTATTGACGTCATATGGTAAAATGAAGCCCCTTAAAGGCAAAAAAATATGTTCCCAATTAATAAATGCATTATGGTTATGTGAAATTGCATGGTATCCATGGCAACCCGTTAAGTGGAGCAGATATGTGTAAAAAAAAAACGTGCATTTATGATAAAAGCATGAAACTTGATACATAGCCAGCTTACTAATTAACAAAATTTTAGCGTCAGTGCAACGCCAGAAATGCATCTTGACGGTCGCAGTCTTGAATTTCAAAATTGCGACATGTTTTCATGTAAAGTCTGGATATCGTTTTGCAACAAACTTTACTTTAAAGCTAGTGGAAGTGTTTATTTAAACAATTAAAAATTTGTAATTATCTGACATCACATATCTAGATGGGCATATTATCCAAGATGGCAGCCATTTTATATGATGTCCGCCATCGTTATATATTAAATCAAATTAAGCTTGCTTTATGAAAATATCATATAATGAATGAAATTCAGATAATTGCATTAAATTTCAGTTGTTTCAAACATAGAAAGGCTCACCTTATGACCTTGTTGTTAGTGAATAATTTATAAGTGTCTTGATTCAATATGGCATCCAAGATGGTTGCCAAAGAAAAAAGATTTCATTGTTTGTTTGTTTTTTCATGCAAAAATATATCTTTGAGATTTTTGTGAGTGAAATGTGTTTTAATTGCAATGAAAGTTTGTTTCTTATATATAACAATTAATTTAGATTTTTTTCAACTGTGAATTCAAGCATGACATCCAACATGGCCACCAACATTGAAACTTATATTTATTAGTGATATTTTGCAGTTCTGTCTAAGAAATTATCACATTTGTGCTATTAGGCATTTTCGACATAATTGAAGATGTATCATGTTAATAAACTGTACATAATCAAGGACGTACTAGATATATACACTCAACAAAACAAAACAATGAATGCATGTTAAATACAGCGAGCCTCGAGTCAAAAGCAGCTGAAAGGTTAAAAAGTTTATGGAGCTTCTATCATATCTATTTGCAATGCATGAGTGAATGCAGTTTGAGTATATCTCTAGCGACGAGAATATCCTACCTCAAGTTTTTACCAGGTGCTTTCACCTCCATCTTCCATCATTAAGTAGTGTTGTGACACAGGCATTTGGTGCACTTGAGCTCAAGGGACCAGTTTATATGACCTTTTGGCTCCCGTTTGTGATGTCTAATTAAGTAGTTGTCACTTTCCCATTGGTATCCTGGGTCAGGTGTTGTGCTTGATTGTATCAATTCCTTATCTTTTCCCTCTTTCTTATTTTCATATCTTATGTTTTTATGTAGACCCTTCTCCTTCAAATACTTCAATCTATCCAGCATCACCAGCAATTCCTACGTGGACTCAGCCTTGATCACCGGATCGTTTTTGTACAACAGAGACTAGGGGCAGTTTGCTCTGAATTCCTTGAATAGAGCCTCTTACATAACAATTAAGATAGCGGAATCAGAACAGAGCCATGATGCACATTAACACTTTTACTGCAACAATTGCCAACTACTGACCTGCTTTTAATATCCTTGATCATGCAATGCATCATTCGCAACAGCTACTTGTTGATTTAAAAAGCATGTACACTACCTTCCAGCTATTTTTCTCTATGATAATGAAAGCGATGTATAACTGCTTGTTAGATTTCAGGAGCAACTTCTCTGTAGCGGGCTTAAAATGAAGATCACAACTGTACAGCCACCATAGCCTGACATAAATGTGCACTGCATCTCGTCAATATCAACTATCTTTTTGATATGTCACTCCAATATGCACCAAATCACCCTTATTATTTGCCTGATTAACTTTAACACCCCTTTGCCTATGTACAAACTGTCATTTTTGATCTCCTACTAGTTAGTTGTACTAAGTAAGAAAGAGGGCAAAGATCAGGAATCGATACAATCAAGTACCACACTAGATCCAGGATAGCACATGGGAAAAAGACAAAAGGACAAATAAACAGCACCAATGATAGCCAAAAGGCCAGCCCTTTCCCAGCAGGTGACCGCAAGGCAGCAGACGCAAAAGCATGACAAACACAAGACAGAAATAACACAAATGATCTACAAAAGCAGTTCCTCATTGGAACGGTCAGTAAAAATATGTTACTGGAGGGCTTAAACCAGTTTCATGGTGCCAACCTCACCCTTAGTTCAGATGTGAATCAAGACACAGAGATGTTTGGTTTACATGAAATACCACTAACTTATCCATGTATCATCTCCTAGAACATATAAATCAAGATATAAAAAGGAGATAAAGCAAAGATAAGGACTCAACAGTACATACAACTGATTCCCGAAGCAATAGAAACCCAACAGGTAATTCTCAAGCTTATGTTGCCAATAAGTCCAAACACATTGACTGTGCCAGTTTCCTAAATAAGTGAAGAATAAAGCATTTAGATGACAATGGCTGATGATCTGTCTGCTTGGCTAATTGCTTTTGTGATAAATCCTGTACTGATCAGCTGGCTAAACCTTCAACTGGAATATCCTCCAGCATGCCTCTCTTCTGCATTCCAAAGAATTTAAATTTGAGTAACTACGTAATGCTCTTCCCACGCATCTTTTTTACGCTTTTTCATCTAGCGACTGTTGACCTGTGTCATTCTGGACATGTTATTCCCATTTTGGCTTAGATACTAGGAAAAATCAACGCAATGACCAGGAACTAGTACAATCAGAGCTATCATTCTTCTTACAAACCAAAATAGTGAAAACTAAATATACAGATAGATAGTATACAGTGATGTTGAATAGCTCTTTCCTAGAAGGTAGTCATTAGGCTACCTTAACACAACCAAAATCATTGCCTCAACACCACAAAAATCATTCACATACATGTATATAAAAGTATATTCTTTAATTTGCATCATGAAACCAAATGCCCGACTCACTACCAAGCAATTAGTGAGGGAAACTTTGGCTAAAAACTAAAGATTTCTGAAACATTATTTATTGCTTAGACTTGAAAATAATATAAACTTTGATTACTTTCAAATAGATGTGACATTGCATCCTCATTATCAACACAGCCTAATATAGGCCTTGAGCTGGCTATAGATCCCCCTCCCCCCAGGGGGAATTTTGTACACTATGATTTTCTAAAACTACATTATATAAGACACAAAATAAAAGATGTTAGCCCTCTGAGAGTGGCATTGTTAACGCATACCATCACGTTATATAGGTTACCCCCCGAAATAGCATTAAACCTCCCTGATAATATCTCAACCATGACATGTTCGTATATATTTGCATGCTGACACAGGTTTATAAACTTCTTATAACACAGTTACATATTTTTAGTATTAATTTTATTAATATCTTGAGTTATTACCGTTTTATACGTTACTTAGTGTTTCCTGCGTTATTTCCCAGTATCAGTATGGTATTTAAGGGCTATACCTGTATTAAATCTGTCACAGAATATAGTAAATCTATAAAGCTGCTCTTAAATGATTTAAAGTTCTTTATTATGGTCGCTTACACTATTTTTCAGGCCCATGTTACGTATGTTACCATCAAAATAGCTTTAAACATACAAGTTAATGTCTCTAACAAGCCCTGTTTATACTTATTTGCATGCTGGCACAGGTTTATGTACTTCTTTTAATAATATTTACCCATTTTAAGTATTCATTTAATAAGTGCCTTGAGCTTTAACTGTAATGTGTGTTACCAAATGATACATATTTATTCTGAGTATCTGCATAGCAGTTGTTGACTATACATGTTTAAGGTCTGTCAGAGAATTCAGAACATTTATAAGGCTGAAATAAATTGAAGTTCCTTATTGAATGGTGATTTAAATGTGAATTGTCAACCTTCACTGTTTGCTCGCATAAACAGTAGATACCATGCATTCAAAGCGGAAGTTCTGAAAGACAGTCACTGTGAAACAGCTCATTTCTTGGCAAGGTATATGTATGTAATTCAGATGGTGTTGACACTGATTAGGGCTACAAGGAAAACACATTTGAGTTGCATGTCAGCTCTATCTGTATGCCTTGTTCCCAATGTTCATTGCACACAAATACAACAACTACGCACAATATGTACCTGTGTAACTGATTACACTCATAAATATGTCTGAAACACATCGCAGATGCGAAGAACTTCTCGAGCAAAATGGGTTTAGTGCGTCACAATCATTGGTTCTATGCTTGAGTAATGATTTTGACATAACTTCAGGCAAACAATAAACCTCGTTCCAAGTCAACGGAGGTATAATATAATAGGCTTCAGCAGCTAGAACTACGCTCCATACTACAGATGGAATGGTGTATTACTCATCACAACAGAGCTCAATATATTGAAACAACTCTTCAATGTGCTGAAATCAATTATTCAATTTGCTCAGATGCAAAGTAGAACGAGTACTAGAGGCAGTTTCTGGCTTCACCAATCCTTTTAGTTCTAGTTTTGAAGACATTGAAGTGTACTTTTTGTCTTTCAGTGTTCCTGTTAAGTCTGGCATAGATAGGGATCTTATTGAGGCTGATGACATAGGCAGGAAAGATGTTGCAGACTTCATTGACTCACTTTTAGTTGAAAATCTGTCTTTCACAACCCCATAAAATGCTACATTCTAATAAAGTTTTGAGGCTTGCGAGGTCAAGAAGAAATTGTCCAATTTACAAAACGTAATCAGCCAGATGAGAGCTTAGAGGGGTGTCTTTTGTCAGCACGACCTTCTTTCTATTGGACATAATGTTGACCTTGAGTTGACACTGTCGTACCTTCTGGGACCTGTACCATGGTTACAGTCAACTCCCGATAGAATGTCCTCCAAAAATGACAAGTTCAAACTTCTGCATGGTTTGCAATCACACATTGAACCAACATTTGATTGGCTATGTAGTGCTGCACATAACTTTGATGGTAATGCCATACTACAGAGCAGAATAGCTTTTCCTGTCGCCATCAAGGATCTGATGGAACCAGTATTCAACCAGGCACTAAAGGCAGGGCTTGTTGGTTTTGTCACTGATACATATATACAATGTATAAGAAGCAGTCAATAAGTCTTACAAACATTATCGCAAAAGATGACCTGGAATTTTGTTCAACACTGTTCTATGCAACAGAAGGTGCTCCTTATGAATGTCAACAACATTGGCCAGAATATGGGGGAGGAGATCTACAGTCATACGCTGTTTAACAGATTGTGACACTACCAATGTGCCAATGTGTTAGTACCATGGAAAGGTTGTTCCTATCAAACTGATAGAGAACCCCTCCCCCACTAGTTCATCTACATTCTAAGCAGGGTAGGAAAACGAAGAAAGAATTGCTTAAGGCACTCATCAGTGACATTAAGCCCTAACATGTGCTATTTACGTAAATGTGAATTAGCTGCTGTATGACATTTCTCTGAAAAAAGTACCAAAGCCATACACATATACTGACTATTTCAAATGGCATGAATATGTGCTTGCTTCCACCTGCTTTTCTGTGTGTGTTTAAGATGTACATACAAAGATTGAACTATCAAGTATTTCCTATGAAAACAAGTGAGGCTTTCAAGATATGGACAAAATGTGCGGAAAATAAATGGGAAGGAAATCGAGTACCTCTGGCTGAAAGAAAACTTGATTGTACCCTAACAAAAGAGCCACAAATTTATATTCACATTTTGTGTGATGTGGGGCTACCATGTTCAAAACTCAACAACTCAAACCTTATAAAAGATAGAAACATATATTTGCAGTTTCCAAAAGGTACATAAACATTCTTTAATACAAAATGAAGTAGTAAGCACATTCACATTTAAAAAATATCAAACTATATCAGTTTCATATTTCATTTATATAGGAATAATTAAAAACTATAACATAACTATATTTGATTTCTCTATAAAAGAAATGAGGGTTTATGGTAGTTTATGTTTTGACTTACTTCCTCAACAAATGAGCCAGAGTAAAAAGAAGTACATAAACCTGTGTCAGCATGCAAATAAGTACAAGCAGGTCGTGTTGAAGACCTTATCTTGAACGCTTAGTGGTAATCGGAGAGTTACGTATGTAGCCTGGGCTGTAAAATATTGTAACTGTATTATTAGATGTTCTTAAACCTGTGCCAGACTTAAAAAAGTGTGAATATGTCATGTTGGAGACATGATCAGGAAAATTTAATGTTATTTTGCGGGTAACGTACGTAACATAATGTTACACGCTAACGCTGCCACTCTCAGAGCGCTAACATGTTTCATTTTGTGGCTTATATAATGTAGTATCTGGAAATGATAGTATACAAAATTCCACCTAGGGGGAGCGGGTACTATAGCCAGCACAACGCCTAGAGAATTACATTTGACATTTTTGTGTGATATGGGGCTACAATGGCAAACATCTAATAACTCAAAAAAGTATATAAGATAGAAACGTAATGCTTGCAGTTTTGAAAAGATAAATACAAATTCTTTAATATAATACCAAATTAATGAACATAAACTGGTTTCAATAAAATTTAAGACAAACTATATTAGATTGATTTATCATTTAAAAGGGGGTACAATGAAAAAATATAACATACACTACATCAAGGTTGACTATATTTATTTTCAAATCATGTCAATATCTGTGACCCAGTAACAGCGTAGTTAGAAGATATAACCAATTTGGAAATCTTACCTTATCTTTTGCACTTTTCTGAAGTCTTAAAAAGAAAGTTAATTATCAAATATTTTGTAGGGTAACGTATATAACAGGCTGTTACCGCTTAACGCTGCCATTGTCAGAGGGCTAACATGTTGCAAAATCTTTGCAAGACATTTGGCTTCAAGAAAAATATGGACTACAAAATTCCCTCTGGGGGGGGGGCAAACCATATCCAGCCAGTGGCCTCTTTAATTGCACGACGGTAGGTCAGCCCTCAGACTCTATGACTGCTCTGGCGTTAAGCTTTAATCGGTGGGTTGGCGCCTGATGCTTATCTGTAGCTTGACCTACCCTGGCGCAACTTGAAGTTTACTTAGCTCTGACTATCTGTGAGTCATGAGCCATTTTTTTTGTTTCATCATGGTGTGTTTATTTGATAAGAGTGTTTCTCCATGATGGTACATTGCATTAGTTAGAAGGCTTCCATGCGAGCTGAACATTTCTTGTACTTCAACAACAGCAGAAGCTAGGGCGAAGATTTGGTACCAGTAAAATGCATTCAAGTCCCGCGATGGCTTTGGCTGCTGTCCGTTCTAAGGCGGTGGTTCTGTTGTTGTTGACTTTCTGTTGATTTTTACTCCCATTGTTGGAGTCTGTAATTGTTCTGCGTTCTGCGTTTGTTGTACGTTAGTTTATGTCCATTGTAGTATTGCAATCACCTTGATAGGGAAGAGAGAGCTGGTTGCTTTGCTTAATTTGTCTTCCTGGTATCTCCTGATGGTTGAGTGGCTCTTCCTCGCGGTGCCATGGGGTTGTCTGCAGTTTCTGATTGTGGTATTTCCTGATCATACACTCCTACTACTTTTCAACACTTTCAATAAACTGTTAACCCAGAAATATATATTAAAAGCAAGGCTATCTGTATAAAAAAACATCGTTATACTTTTTCGATGAATTCTCTTGCTGATACTATGATTTGATATACAAGTCAGACTATAATATCTCCTGTTACATGGACTTTCAGAACCAGAGTTTTGTGGTGACTTAGTGTATAAATTAAAGATTATTGTTGGCATTAACCATTTTTTCAACGCAGTTTAATAAAATAATTGCTCATTATAAAAAATAATGGTTTAATTTCTAATGTATTGCAAAAGACCGCATGCTTGGTGGTCAACCCAATCATATATGGCAACATTGTTTTCCTCTTTAATTGCACGCCAGTGGGTCTGCCCTCAGGCTCTATGACGGTTGCAACTCAAATCAGTATCTATACGTGCGTGTTGTGTCTGTGGTGTAATTTCTTTTCTCATGGTATTCAGCTGTTTGTATTGTTGAGTCTTTTTTGTTGTTTATGCTTTTTGTGTTGTTTTTTTTCGTTTTTTTTGTAAGTTGCTTTACCTCCATTTCTATCTCGATTTGTATGTACTAGGAGATAGTACATCAAAAACTTAAGGATCTTTCATGCGTACAAAATATCTATATATCTTGATTCACATCAGAAAAAGGTCAAGGTTGGTACCATCAAACATGTTTTAGCCAAGCAGTAAGTTTTTGACTGACAGTTCTAAGACAGTGCTTCTTTTGTGGATTCTTTTTGTTGCATGTATTTTGGTTTTTCCCCTCTCATACTGTCTTGTCTATTCCTTGCAGCCTTGTGGTCAACTGCTGGCAAAAGGCAGACCTTTTGTTCTATTGTGTGTGATGTTTTTTTTGTTTTTGTTTTTTCGTTTTGTCACTTTCTCATACGATGTCCTTGGTCAGGTGTGGAGCCTAATTGTTTTGATTTCTGATCTGTGCGTCTACTTTACTTATTGCCCTGAGTGTATAATAGTAAGTGAGTATGATCAGGAAATACCACAATCACAAACCGCAGACAACCCCGTAGCATCACGAGAAGAGCCGCTCAACCATCACAGGACATCCAGAAGACAAATTAAGCAAAGCAACCAGCTCTCTCTTCCCCATCAAGATGATTGCAATACTAGAATGGACATAAAGTAACGTACAACAAAACATAGAACAATTACAGACTCCCACAATGAGAGTAACAATAAACAAAAAGTCAACAACAACAGAACCACCGCCTTAGAACGGACAGCAGCCCAAGCCACCGGGGGGCTTGAATGCATTTTACTGGTACCAAATCTTCGCCCTAGATTCTGCTGTTGTTGAAGTACAAGAAATGTTCAGCTCGCATGGAGGTCATCTAACTAATGCAATGTATCATCATGGAGAAACACTCTAATCAAATTAACACACTATGATGACACAAAGAAAAGGGCTCATGACTCACAGATAGTAAGAGCTAAAGAAAACCTCAAGTTGAGCCACTGTGGGTCCAGCTACAGATAAGCATCAGGCACCAACCCACCGATTAAAGCTTTACGAAAGAGCCGTCATTGAGTCTGAGGGTAGACCCACCGTCGTGCAATAAAAGATTGTCAGATTGTTCAATAGTAGCTTAATTGTTGCAGCTGGGCGCTGATAAAACAACGGGCAGAAAACGTTGCTCAATTGCTGACTTAAATTTGTCTAGATTAATTCGGTAAAGGGTTTGGATCTTGAAAAATATTAATTACACTCAAAAAATAACCGAAAGCGCGGGTATATGATTTCTTGCAAGGAATGAAAAAGTTCTGAGCTTGGCAGTGCATGAAATATCTCCTTTTAAATATCAAAATGTTAACAACTGTCGGAAATCTGAATAGCAATCACAAAATCTATGTTTGATAGATTGAATAATATTCAAATTTTAATTATAGATAACAACAATATTTTAAAAACTTTGTATCAAATAGCTGCAGTAATTTTTTGCCATTTACCTGGTTAACCTGGTAATCCACTTTTATTTAGTTAAATAGATGTAACGTAATATTATATTCGTTATTAAATGTCAAGTTTGATGCAAATATCAGAAACTGACATGTAGAGTTTATTCTCATAAATACATTTACATGTAACGAGTCACGAAAGAGAAATATATGTAAGTAAAGGAAGAGGGCAAAGATGAGGAATCGATAAAATCAAGTACCACACCTGGCCAAGACACCTCATGGGAAAGTGACAAAAGCACAACAAAACATCACTTACAAGACACCCAAGAGGTTGGCCCTTTCCCAACAGGTGACCACAAGGCTGCAAGAAACAGACATCACAGTAGGCAAAGACAAACACAACAAACAAAATAGATCCACAAAAGAAGCAGCGCATTGAAACATTCAGCAAGAAAAAAGGAGGACAAACTACTTTCAGTAACCCTGATTGTGGGGCACAAGAAGACGGAAGGGCTTATGTACAGTCTGATCATTGGCCTTTATTCATACCTCCATCTGTTAGAGAGAGAGAGAGAGAGAGAGAGAGAGAGAGAGAGAGAGAGAGAGAGAGAGTCGGAGAGAGAATTTCATCATATCGAATGCTAAGACATACTAGGTAAACACATTTGAGATTTGTAAGATACGAGGTGTGATCAAAGTTCTAGGCCCGATATGCTTCAGTGAGATTCATTAAATTAAAATCATTGTCAGTCCGTCATTTGATCTAACTGAAAGACATTGCGAGTGTGTAAAGCATGTGGTCATGTTTGGTTGCTTATGTAAATCAGGTTTACGAGAGGAGGGTGCGACACAATTGCAAAATGGAATGATTTGAAATCAGAGTGGTTATCAAGTACTTCTGTAAGAAAGGAATGTTTCCGAAGGAAATTCAGGAAGACTTCATGGAAATCCTTGGGAAGGAGTCTCCTTTTTATAGCACAGTAAAAAAATGGGCAGCAGAGTTTAAGTTTAATAGGACGAGAGAGAGCGTTGAGGATGATGGGCGGTCTGGCCTTCCCAAAGATTCCATGGCCGATGAAAATGTCAATGACGTGCACACCTTGGTTATGTGAAATAGGAGGCGAGACCTGCGAAGCATAGCCAGTGAAGTGGCCATGAGTTTTGGGTGCACTACAATCAATCCTTACTGATATCTTAGGTATGTCAAAGGTTTTGGCAAGATGGGTGCCACGAATGTTGACCGATGATCAGAAAAGGATCAGGCTCGCTATATCTAGGTATCTCATGTCTCGCTATGAAGATGATCCAGCGATTTTATGGAGCAAGTTGTAACCCAGGATGAGACATGGGTTCACCACTTTGACCCAGAGAGAAATATGCAGAGCAATCAATGGAAGCACCCTAGCTCTACCCTCCTAAGAAATTGTAGAGGGTTCATTTAGCAGGGAAGGTGATGGCCTCAATGTTTTGGGATAGTCAAGGAATGATCATGATATATAATCTTGAGCAAGGTCGCACGATAAACGATGCATATTATTATGCAGGCGAATTGAGGTGGGTACGTCAGGAAATCGCTAGAAAGAGGCGAGGAAAACTGACTCACGGTGTTTTGATCTTGCAGGACACCGCCCCTGCCCACACGTCACAAGTTGTCATGACTGCTGCGACTGAATGTGGATTTGAAATCCTTCCAAATCGCACATATTCTACTGATATGGCTCCTTCTGACTTATATTTGTTCCCAAACCTGAATTTCCATCTTCTTGCTACACAGTATCGAAGCAATGAAGGCGTTATAGAGGCAGTAAACGAGTACTTCGGGGACCAGGAAAATGCCTTCTATTTTGAAGGGATACGAACGCTTGAATAGAGAATTGCATTGCCTTTAAGGGAGATTAAATTGAAAAGTTATGGTCAAATTTTCATTCCCTGGTAGCCCAAAGTACAAGGGGCCAAGAACTTTTTGATCATTCCTCGTATATTAAAAAGACAACGATTATACTTATTACCCCATGCTGTTTGGTTCGCCGCTTCCCCAGTTCATGTAAGAGATTCCTTCTACAGCCGGATAACCCCATACCCAGGAGCCTTCAGACACAAGATCGTTCCCTCCTGTCCAAACGCCTGTATAAAACGAAAATAAAACACGTGCATTCATAATCATCATCACATAATCTTTTTAACCGTTAAAGCGCCAAGAAAAAATGCATCTGAAAATGTCGTCTGCTGAAGTCGTCTGCTGCAAATAATTGCCTAACATTACTGACAAATTAATTATAGAAGCAAACAGCGTGGAACCAGAACAGACTGCTCCTATGAGCAGTCTGATCTGGGTCCACACCGTTTGCCATAGAGGATTTTTAAACATTTCAGCAGACGAGAAAAGCAGACGACTTTTGTTGCGATTGGCGCATTAAGGGTTAAGCTGAATGGAATTTCGCACTATTTAACAGTTGGACCAGTCCATTTCATTTTCCACAAATAGCGTGATACGCGTATATGGGTTGCAATAAAGTCAAGATGATCAGTACAGACCCTGATGAAATGCTGCATGATGTAGCTTTTCATATGTGCCTTCATTATTTGACAAAGTTCATGGGTCTCTGTTATCAAAAGGAATAACAAGTGCTCCTCAAACACATAATACTACAGTAAAACCTGTCTTAAGCGGTCTCTCTCTGAAAGACCAATAATTGGTTTTCAAGACCAATTATCGCTTAATGCAGATCAAAAGTATTGCAGAATGCTCCAATGGGAGCATTCTGCAATACTTTTTAACCTGCATTGAGCTACCACATGGCTTGAAGACCATTGTTTTGTCTATTTTTGAGTGACCTCTTAAGACAGGTTTAACTGTATAGCGAACTGAAAAAAGAAAAGCAACTATTTTACAACGCTATATTTTCCTATGTTCCAATAGATTACTTGAATTGTGATTTAATTTTCACAGACCATTTATTCATTTGCTAAGTAAATTACAGCAGTCTTTATTGCATTTGTCTAAACATCTGAGAGTAGACATCTTACAGCAATTCGCATTAATCAGATACACATTAACTTCTATTCTGGTCAGCTTATGCCTCTGTTACATTTGCCTTCCAATGAGTATATGATGCTTGCATGATTTCCAAATTACCATTATTGTGCGGCCACCAGAAAGAGACCTGCCATCATCGTACAGATTCACGGACATGGTGGCCTCTTCGATTTCGTTTAACTCTACACTATGATAAATTTGGAAAAAAACCATAAGGCTGTAGCCCGTAGACACATCATAGGTAGATCGCACGGTCCTCATACAGACACCGCACCCTGAGCGTGAGGGCACCAAACTATTTTAGATAGTCATTTGGGGGAAAAAAATGATCGTAAGCTCTCTAGATAATCGTAAGGAACCTGTAAGTACATCGCACGGGCATCGTACGATCTTTGTGCGGAGGTCGTGAAGATTACCACGATGACTGCACGATGACTGTATGGTTTCCGTACGATCTCCGCAAGGTCTGTCCCATTCTGTCACCAAATGATTTAACACTGGTTTTCATTTCAATATTGGATAATGGATATTCCATTTTCATTATCCATTCAAATCAACAGTCAGATCAAAGCAAATTAGAATGTTACGACTATCAATAAGTTTTATTTTATTTTGTTCTCTCTTTGTGTACCCAAAATGAAAAAAAATTGTTACAAAATATGTTGTACGCTATAAAAATAGGTAGTTCTTTAAGGGTTATTTTTTAGAAATAATTACTAAACATCGACCAGTTATCAAAATATACCCATGAATACAAACACTGCTTAAAAATGACTCTGAAACATTGTTAATTGTTGCCATTATTAAGGATATTTATCACATGACGTCGCGTCTGGGAGTGAAATAAGCCATGCAATAACATCGATAAACCACTAGTGGTTTATAGATTTACGGGAAACGTTGTGACGTCCATTATAACGTTGCGTAAAAGATGGCAAAATCTTGACGTTTTCACGCCAAAAATACGATTTTTAATTAGTTATAATGTCAGGTGTCATATGATAAATACAATCTAACATTCGTGCTCTTGCATTATTTAATTTATTACACTCGTTGCGAAAAAGCGATAAAATGCTCGGCAAGCCTCGCATTTTATCTCTTTTCCCCAACTCGTTTAATAAATTCAATAAAACATGAGCACTCATGAAAGATCCTCTATATAATTCTGTTCTGGTAGTGTGTAAGCAGCGAAAGTGCTTTCAGTTCTCTCATGTAGAGCTCATTTATCTGAAAATGGACAGAATCCATAGACAAAATATGCTAGTAAGCTCTTTAATAGAGGCATTTGAAAAAGTGGGAATTTTACTTTAATTACTGTATTGTTAAAGTAAACTCATCACTTACTAACTATATAAGAGCTTGAATCGACATTCAGAATTAAACGTCAGATATATCCATCAAGTTAGTATCGGTTATAGATCATATATAACAATTATAAAGGAATTGAGTGTGAACTGTGCTCGTTCACCCTTAATTTCTTTATAATTGTAATACATGGTGTATACTGAACCACACTTCTAACGCAAATCAGACTGAACCTTAAATCTTCCATATTTTATTTTATCCATTGTAACGCGGTTTAATCAAACACTAAAACACGTATTTATGAAAATGAATGTAGAACTTTATCATTTAATCATTCTCTTTTAATCATAACCCCTAATTGGATGAATGACTGTCATAACCTCTGAACGACACAATGATTTGGGCAAGACCACGTTTATTAATTAAACGTATACCCCTGAAACATTTTGTGTTGGAAGTGTGGGTCAGTATATATGATCTATGACGATAAATAGTTTTCTCCAACCATTTCCTTTGTAAATGGCCGCATTGACCACTTAACGGATTAACTTCATGATTTTACTTAAAAGATATTATAAATATTGACTAAATATGTGATTAAGTTGGCCAAACATTTGAATGTCTGTGGAAAATGATTGGTTGTGAAGCAATTGAAGGGTTGGAGCAAACTATAAATCATGTTTGAATTAAATCACCTCGACTTCTGTCGGGGTAAACCCAAAAATGCGGCGTGCGCGCCTAGCACTGCAACGTTTGTACCCTAACATACTACGCTACCGAGGCGTCCCATAGAAGTATGTTCAAATACCGTATATATAACGTTTCCAGACGCTGCAGTACACTCCGTATAGGGGCTCAATAAGTTATTTTTTTTTCTGAGCAAAATTATTGTATTTCTCTCAAATTGGAATATTGTTTGTATACCACAATATATTGCTCTCTGTGGTAAATTATTTCTAAAATGGAACGCAACTGATGAAAAAATTGTTCATTTTAATTTACTTTATCATATGACGTCGCGCGTCTGGGAGTGAAATAACGCCATGCAATAAAATCTGTAAACCACTAGTGGTTTATAGATTTTCGGTAAAAGTTATGAAATGACGCTTTAAAGCAAAACCCTAACGTTTTTACGCCAAAAAAAATGAATTCAAAATAATTTTAATGTCATATGATAAATAGAATCTAACATTCGTGCTCTTCTATTATTGAATTTATTAAACTCGTTGCGAAAACACGCCTCGGCACGCCTCGCATTTTATCTCTTTTCCTCAACTCGTTTAATAAATTCAATTAAAATGAGCATTCAAGTTAGATCCTATATATATTTATATATACAGAGGGATATAGTGAATCAACTGAGCCGATAGATGCTGTAAATATTTTGCCTCTAGCGAGATTCGAACCCACGACCTCGACAACACCGCCTAGCACTACACCAGACATTGACGCTACCAACTGCGCCACTGAGACATCCCCAAAAAAGGATGTTCAGGAAGCGCTGATATTGACAACGCCTGATGCAGTACATGTCGTATATTGGTTCCCTTTCAATGCATGGCATCTATTTCGTTCGCAAGTGAAAGCCTGATGGATCCATGGATACAAGTGAAATTAGATAAATATCAGAAGTGCGGAAATATAATTTCACAAACATCATTGCTTTCGAGCTACACAGGATCAGAAACTGATACAGATTCAGACAGTAGATAAATACAGAGGGATATAGTGAATCAACTGAGCCGATAGATGCTGTAAATATTTTGCCTCTAGCGAGATTCGAACCCACGACCTCGACAACACCGCCTAGCACTACACCAGACATTGACGCTACCAACTGCGCCACTGAGACATCCCCAAAAAAGGATGTTCAGGAAGCGCTGATATTGACAACGCCTGATGCAGTACATGTCGTATATTGGTTCCCTTTCAATGCATGGCATCTATTTCGTTCGCAAGTGAAAGCCTGATGGATCCATGGATACAAGTGAAATTAGATAAATATCAGAAGTGCGGAAATATAATTTCACAAACATCATTGCTTTCGAGCTACACAGGATCAGAAACTGATACAGATTCAGACAGTAGATAAATACAGAGGGATATAGTGAATCAACTGAGCCGATAGATGCTGTAAATATTTTGCCTCTAGCGAGATTCGAACCCACGACCTCGACAACACCGCCTAGCACTACACCAGACATTGACGCTACCAACTGCGCCACTGAGACATCCCCAAAAAAGGATGTTCAGGAAGCGCTGATATTGACAACGCCTGATGCAGTACATGTCGTATATTGGTTCCCTTTCAATGCATGGCATCTATTTCGTTCGCAAGTGAAAGACTGATGGATCCATGGATACAAGTGAAATTAGATAAATATCAGAAGTGCGGAAATATAATTTCACAAACATCATTGCTTTCGAGCTACACAGGATCAGAAACTGATACAGATTCAGACAGTAGATAAATACAGAGGGATATAGTGAATCAACTGAGCCGATAGATGCTGTAAATATTTTGCCTCTAGCGAGATTCGAACCCACGACCTCGACAACACCGCCTAGCACTACACCAGACATTGACGCTACCAACTGCGCCACTGAGACATCCCCAAAAAAGGATGTTCAGGAAGCGCTGATATTGACAACGCCTGATGCAGTACATGTCGTATATTGGTTCCCTTTCAATGCATGGCATCTATTTCGTTCGCAAGTGAAAGCCTGATGGATCCATGGATACAAGTGAAATTAGATAAATATCAGAAGTGCGGAAATATAATTTCACAAACATCATTGCTTTCGAGCTACACAGGATCAGAAACTGATACAGATTCAGACAGTAGATAAATACAGAGGGATATAGTGAATCAACTGAGCCGATAGATGCTGTAAATATTTTGCCTCTAGCGAGATTCGAACCCACGACCTCGACAACACCGCCTAGCACTACACCAGACATTGACGCTACCAACTGCGCCACTGAGACATCCCCAAAAAAGGATGTTCAGGAAGCGCTGATATTGACAACGCCTGATGCAGTACATGTCGTATATTGGTTCCCTTTCAATGCATGGCATCTATTTCGTTCGCAAGTGAAAGCCTGATGGATCCATGGATACAAGTGAAATTAGATAAATATCAGAAGTGCGGAAATATATATATATATATATATATATATATAACGTTTCCAGACGCTGCAGTACACTCCGTATATGGGGTTCAATAAGTTATGCTTATTTCTGAGCAAAATTATTGTATTTCTCTCAAATTGGAATATTGTTTGCATACCATAATATATTGCTCTCTGTGGTAAATCCTTTCTAACATGGAACGCAACTGATGAAACTTATTGTTCATTTTAGCCGCGGCATGAGATTTCCAACAACGTGGTATGTGCGACCAGCAAAGCCTCAGACCAGTCTGCGCATAAGCGCAGACTGATCAGAGTCTTTGCTTGTCGCTTGAATATTCTATGAGTGTTAAGCTACTGACTGGACATCATTGAGAGTTTCTAAGCTTAAAAGGAGGCTGCACAGGCTCGTCCGAGTCTACACTTGTCAAAATGCCACATTGCTGGAAATTGCATGCCACGGCTCATTTTAATTTACTTTACTTACCCGTCATATCTAACCCCAGGCTATTAAGAGTGTTTCTGATGAACTGATCTTCTTCAGCACTGTCTATTTTCACCAGATATGAACATTGGTCTGTGCATTTTTGCTGCAATATAGATCATATAGAGGGCACGCACTATTTAAAGCTGCATACTCTGTAACTATGGACCTTTTTTCGAAAAATTTTATTTTATTTTTAAATCATTTGTAAAAGTAGAATTAAGCTATGTTTTCACAATAAAAATGTCCATTACAGCTAAAAACTGCATGGAAAAGTGAATTATCTTATCAAATAGGTGTTTTCTTCTCTTGTTGGTAATTATTTGCGTCCCTCCAATAATTCTAGACCATTGAATTTTAACATAAATGCAGTTGTTTTGATAGTGATAACTTGTTAAGATTTACGAAAATGGTAAACTGTTTACCCGAATTTGAGTATTTTTACTGTGTTCTTGAAAAATAACAAACTTTATTTTTAAAATTAGCAGATCAAAAGTTACCGACTATGCAGCTTTAACTAGATTTTTCATACATATCAATAGAATAAGTAGGGAGCTGCTAACTTACTTAATTTATACAGTGTCAAAAGTCAAACACAACCAGAACATTTAATTTTCGGCGACTCTTCGTGTAGTATTTCCACGAAAGAAAAATAAAGGATCATTGACACTTGCTATGGGTAAATGCCTATTTTTCCGTGCAGTTTTCAGCTATAGTGAACAGAGGAATTGTGAAAACATAACTTAATTCTACTTTTACAAATGATTTAAAAAAGAAAATAAAAAATTTCGAAAAATGTTCATAGTTGCAGACTTAGTCTCTTTAACAAGCTTCACTGTTAATTCTCGGAAATATTCAGGCGGTGCTTAGTTTTTGACGCCGTGAATATGTTCGTCACATTACTAGGTAAAAGAATTATATATTGTTCTTATATGTAACATTAGTGGCCTGATATGTTATTTACAAATATGTCTGTCTGTCTATCTGTCTATATTTCTGCATGCCTGCCTGCCTGCCTGTCTGTCTTTCTGTGTAGCTTAAGTGGTCACAGGTGGAGTATACACCTAAGGAATCTTCTAACGCATACACTTTTGTTTTGGCATTTTCTCAATAACCAGAATTTCGAATTGTTAAATACTTTGGAATAACTTAGAATAGTGTTTCCTGGTAATGCATGACTATTTCTAGAGAAAATGGACTCATGACTTTTAAAATATTGAGATTTGAGTTGAAAACTTCAAAAAACGAGAGTCGCAAATTTCAATTTTTCAAGCAAATCAATACGGAAACCTGAGACAAAACAAACTAAAAAGGTCACTGTATTCCACCTCAAATTTAATAATCAAACACTATATCATTTTCAAAGGAAAGTTAATCTGTATTATATCATTCATATAAAATAAGAAATAATAAAAAATATATGTTCGTTCTCTATAAAATCGTACGCTAGATAATACGCACACAAGTTATTCAGATCAAGCCTAAAAGGTTTAGTCAAGTTAACGTATTTTAAAACAAATGTAAAATACCCTTTGTTTGGAAATCTTGTTTCATCTATGACCGATTCTTCAAAAAAAATGTCCATTTTAAAGCCTGTTTGTCCACCGTTTGCGTTGATGACGGCCCTGCACCTACTGCGCATTGATAGCACGTACTCTTGGCAGACATGTTACTGAAGTATGTTCCATTCCTCCTAAACTGCCCTCTCTAGCTCCCGGACATTACGGGGATCTCTCGCTCTCACTTTTCTACCAATCACATCCCATATATGCTCGATTGGGTTTAGATCTGGAGAAGACGATGGCCATGGTAGAATATTGATTCTGCTAGACTGCAACAGAACCCTGGTGGCACGAGCAGTGTGAGCGGGTGCACCGTCATGCATCAGAGCCATACAGCTATTGGGATGGAGATGCAGAATGCAGACAGGATTAAGAATTTCATCCTGATACCTTGCAGCGTTTAGATTTCCACGAATTTGGACACACTGGGTTTTGATATTAAAGGATATACCTCCCATATCATTAGTGAGCCCCTGCCATGACGATTGCTTTCAATGAGATAGTTATCACGGTAGCGCTCATTCTGTCTTCGGTAGACATACTGGCGTCCATCTCGGTGTAATGCAGACTTGAGCGCAAATTCAATTTTTTGCGACTTTGGGTTTTGACCCTTTCAAATTAAATAAGCTGTAGTTTGCAAGTTACTCGAAATATTGTTCTGAAATTTTCACACATGATTGGAATAATACTGAATATTTGTTTCAAAGCAGAAAAAGTAAAACTTTTAACGTAATTAAGCTTGCATAGCAAATTGTTCACTGTATGCGTTAGAAGATTCCTTAAGTATAAATTATGAAGTATTTCTGTCCCTGAAGGTCGTTTTAATCTCAGCATCATTGCAGACCCAGATGAAAGGCAGCATATGTCTTCGCTGTTCGTCAAAGTTGTCGTTCAGGTGGCTCTGGTATGCAAAGGGTTAACCTCTGTCACGAGAAGCAACGCTTTTATATAGTGACGACTTTTATAGTCCGTCAGGTGTGATCCTCAAAAATAAGTTTCGTTGCATCCCCCAGGTACCAAGGTTGCTATATACCATTTTGTAGGTAATTTAATGCTGAAATCAATAGGCAATGTTATCGACCTAACAACCTGAACAGAAATTGTGTAAACAATTATCTGTAGGGCAGGGGTGGGGTAGAAATATTAACACAATAAAACAACCACACAAAAGTTTGATATGTATTTTATCTTTGAATAGTTTATTTACTCTTCTGAAATATATCCCAGATCACTCAAAAGCATTAAGATTAAATATAGCTGAGAAGAGAAAGCAAATGCCACCCAGAACCCTTGTTTTTCTGTATTTTAACTATGTTACCACATTTATGCTCATTTTCAAAACCACGTTGCTTTCAAAAACTGTCTGACTAAGGAAGAAAGTATTCTCTTCACCCCAATTTAAAATAGCAGTATAACAATTTTGCAAGAATGCATAAACTTCTTTTTCTAATAATATCTGGGTCAAAAGCATTGCATTTATACGCGACAGTTTGTAATCTATGTTCATTTTACCTAACAGATTATTACTAGAAACAGATAAGTGAAGAATTAAATGAGAATGTTTTGCATTTTTCCAGGTTTGGTGTGTTTTTTTCGCTATGTCAATAAGGTTTCACTTCTTGTCCCTGAATTGAAACCAGTGTTCAAGGACAAGAATTAAATTTTACAAATAGAGACCATAGGCGGATCCAGAGGGGCGAGGACAGGGGGTACAGAACCTCCCCCCTAAAAAGTCACAAAAATATAGGGTTTCTTAGCAATACTGGTCCGGACCTCCTAAAAACAACAAAGGAACCAAGCCATCATTCAATGTAGGACCATCATCGGCCCGCCAGCGAAACACCATTTAAATGTCTTTCTTTTCGTTTCGCTGGCGGCCCGATGGTCGTCCATTTATAGTGGTACATGTATTTGGATCTTCTATCCCCTCATCAACTAAAAAAACGTAATCAAATTTGGGCCTCCTCTGTCAAAAGTTTCTGGATCCGCGCATGGAGATCGTCAAATTGCTGCATGTTCCATATAAAAATCACACCAGAAAATGTAGCATAACCTGTACACAAATGTAATAGATTGTCATGTGGGTTCAAGCCTCATCGGCGTCACTGCGTTGTGTACTTGAGCAAGACACAATAATCATAGCTTAGTACTGGTTTAACCCCGGAAGATCCTTCCCTACATAACGGAAAAATTGTTGATGGGACGTAAATAATCAAATCAAACAAAACATTGGTGTCTCTCGATGTTATCAACTATTTTCAAATTGGAACATAGTTTATCTAAAGTCTTTAGTCAGTATAACGTCATCAACCCAAGTTGGTCGTATTAAATAGGCCACGCTCATTTCATCACTGATTCGACTGACCTTTCTACATTGCAGACCGAAGAATTTCTAGCGAAAAGGCGGGCAATTTCCCTAAAAAAGACGTTCGTTTTATTTTGTTGAAATAACGACTGGAGACACTAGGCTCATTCAACAAATACATATAGACGAGCCGTCTATGTACCCTTGCCCGCTAATTCGTATATTTAAAATGGGTTTTCCTAAATGCATGTAATATATCTACTTCGCTTTGAATGAGAATTTATTTTGGTCATCAACTGTGCTCACTATTCAGTAACATGTGTGGGAAATAGATCGTTAAACTAAGGTAAACAATCGTCCTACATTTATCACGATAGAGTATATTATATATATTTATACAGTTGATGTACAATAATACGACCTTCTTGCAAAGTGGTCTATTTTTGTCAGATGATTGATGTCTTCTTTCGCTTATACAACCCCTTTCTCCCCTAGACCCAAGATGCCCTTTACACATGTTGTATATTTATATACTGACGTTCAATTGTCCAAAGGGCATCTTGGGTCTAGGGGGGGGGGAAGCATCTAAAAACAAACTGAAACACACTAGTTTCATCTTTTCAATGATAAACATCACAATTTTAAGTATATTTCGTACGCATGCGCAGAAGGAATACTGGAAAGTTTTGGAAACGAAGGGCATTTATATCCTTAAAGCTGCATAATCTGTAACTTTTAATCTTTTAATTTTAGAACTAATGTTTCTATTCTTCAAGAACACAGTAAAAAGAACTAAAATTCAGGTATACATTTTACCAAATTCGTTAATCTTAACAAATTTTCAGTATCAAAACAATAGCATTTATGTTAAAATTAACTGTCTATAATTATTGGAGGGACGCAAATAATTACCAACAAGAGAAAAACAAATTTCGAAAAATATCAAAAGTTACAGACTATGCAGCTTTGTTAATCATGTACTTTTACTTTTTGAAATCCTACAATGGATTTACTAAAATTCTGGTCTAAACGACACCCTGTAAAAAGACGTAAAATGAGGGGGTGGGAGTAGAAAGCGCAAGTTTTCAAGGCTTTGTAAACGATGAATCGCTTTGAAACGTTTTTAATGCTAACTATACATATTATACTACCCAAACAGACGAATTTTAAAAAATTTTAGGGCTATTTGAAAATTTAGCTTTTGTAATCATGTCAACTAGGGAAAATATACACCTTATCGCTAGAGCTTCTTAGTAGTAACCTTAGAAGACCAGATCCCCAAACGTGTACTTTTTTCACGCATTACAATGTTAAAATCTTATACCAGGGGTTGAGTTACCCCGTCCACTCTTTCGAAAAGCAGGGTAAGTAGCATCAGGAATAAGTTATAGAGAATACTAGGTGATTGTCTTTTGATATCAAGTTTACCAGGCAAGGCTTTGAGAACACTTGTTGACATCGAGAGGCTTGTTGAGCCATTCAACATGCATTCTCAAAGCCGAGCCTGCTAAACTTGATATCAAAAGACGCGAACCTGGTATTCTATTTATCAGTTATACCTATTGTTGAACACTCTTCAAATTAGCGATTATGACGTTTTTTTTTTATTTTGTGTTGATTCAGCGTCATTAGCGACGTCATTCAAAAGTGCAATGTCATCATGACCTGATAAAGGTAACATGCCGTGAGATAGGAAACGTTTATTAGGTTAGGTTGAAACAATGGGGTGACTGATAATTTTGAATACAGAGCTGAATGCAATAAGTCGTGCGAACATAGATTTTTCCAAACATTTTGTTTAGAATTTCTGCCAGTGTATTAACACCTGCTCATCTGGATAATGTGCCGCACTAGCACACCAAGTACAAAGATCAAACCATCAAGTAGTTTCTAACATGTATTATTTAATAGCCAACAAAGCATTTTCGAGTTACATATCGTATCAACTTATAGTTATATAGCATACATAACATCAAAGCCCTGCAAAAATACGAGCACAAAGTATGACACTGAGTGTCACTAGCTTGGCCGCATATATAACGCTACTTTTTCTATTGCATCGATAAATGGCAGCCGAGTGCAAACTTCTTTATATAAACTAAGCCAAAAAAGAAACGCCGCATATAAAGATTAAAAGGATTGCAGGTTAAGTGAGAGTTACAAAATTTTATCTGCTATCTATGTTTTGCTACTATTCCTGCCAAACATTATTCTCATCAGTCAACCCAAACCAGTATACTGGCTGTCTTTTGCTTTCAATTTTTTCACGTGCACATTCTTTTTAGTTCAATTTACACATGTAATAACTACTGAAATCACTAGTCTAATAGCCAATTTGCTTGAAAACATTTTAAAACTTTAAAATTAAAAGTAACACATTGCTAATTTGTGATGCCGAAACGGACACATCGATGCCTTGCAAGGATGATTGAACGTCTAAGGAAACGTTTCTGATAAATTTGAACAATGTCAGACCTTGCGCATTCATGACGTCATCGCCTAATGACGCTTCGTCAAGATCGATAAAAACGTAGGTTTTAACTGCTGAATCAATTTCGTCCGGAGACAATGATAAGCCCTAGTTACACAGTTACGATTCCAACCACGATTCACCACGATTCATCCCAATTTGATCCAGATGATAAGATCAGGGTGCATCGGGGTGCATCGGAATGGAAAAAAAAGAAAATCCAGCATCAATACAGTGTATCATGATGCTCCTACGCTGTATGCACGATTTACCTACGGATCCACTACGACTCATGACGGCAGCGCTACGATTCACCACGGTGGAGCTACGAATGCTTACGATGCCTCCACGATTCCATACGGTGCTAGTACGATTCAAGCTGGTAGTGCTACGGTAGCGTCACGACCTCCCACGAATGTGCAGGATTTAGTGGTTGTCATGTGAAAGTTTGCCAAATTATGAGTGAGTATGATCAGGAAATACCAAAATAACATACTGCAAACCAACCCACGGCACCGTGAGGAAAAGCCACAGAACATTTATAGTAACAATACATCTTATTCGCTAATTTGTATATTTTAAATGGGTTTTCCTAAATGCATGTAATATATCTACTTCGTTTTGAATGAGAATTTATTTTGGTCATCGACTGTGCTCGCTTTTCAGTAACATGTGTGGGAAATAGACCGTTAAACTAAGGTAAACAATCGTCCTACATTTATCACGATAGAGTATATTATATATATTTATACAGTTGATGTACAATAATACGACCATCTTGCAATGTCCAAAGGGCATCTTGGGTCTAGGGGGGGGAAGCATCTAAAAACAAACTGAAACACACTAGTTCCATCTTTTCAATGATAAACATCACAATTTTAAGGTTATTTCGAACGCATGCGCAGACGGAATACTGCAAAGTTTTGGAAACGAAGGGCATTTATATCCTTAAAGCTGCATAATCTGTAACTTTTGATCTTTTCGTTTTAGAACTAATGTTTCTATTTTTCTAGAACACAGTAAAAAAACTAAAATTCAGGTATACATTTTACCAATTTCGTAAATCTTAACAAATTATCAGTATCAAAAAAATAGCATTTATGTTAAAATTAATTGTCTATAATTATTGGAGGGACGCAAATAATTACCAACAAGAGAAAAACAAATTTCGAAAAACATCAAAAGTTACAGACTATGCAGCTTTAATAATCATGTACTTTTACTTTTTGAAATCCTACAATGGATTTACTAAAATTCTGGTCTAAATGACACCCTGTAAAAAGACGTAAAATGAGGGGTGGGAGTAGAAAGCGCAAGTTTTCAAGGCTTTGTAAATGATGAATCGCTTTGAAACGTTTTTAATGCTAACTATACATATTATACTACCCAAACAGACGAATTTTAAAGTCTTTAGGGCTATTTGAAAATTTAGCTTTTGTAATCATGTCAACTAGGAAAATATACACTTTATCGCTAGAGCTTCTTAGTAGACATTTTTACCCACAAAGCGAACTGCTGATAGCGGATAACTGACTGCGGATTTTAATTTAGGGAACATCTCAACATTCATTTTGATACCAAAATTACAAAACCGACCATCGGACTGTGATTCAGGCTTTATTCAATGACGTACTGTTTATGCGCACTGGGTTTGCGGCAATCAAGAGCTCAATTTTTCAAACAAAACTGTTTTCTATGCCCCAAAAGGAACTTTGGGAGGTGTATAGTAATCACACTGCCTGCTCCGCAGTCCGTCCTGCTTCCTGTCCAGTGCATATCTCCTATATTCTTTGAGGTAGGAATTTCAAATTTGATGTGTGGATGCATATTGAGGTAGCAAAGTGTCTTGTAATATTTTCAATTCACATTGACCTTGACCTTGATCTAGTTTTCAGAATAATCGTGTCCGGAGCATATCTCCTATATTATTTAAGCAAGGAATTCCAAATTTGGTATTTGTATGCATCTTGAGATAACAAAGCGTCGCGCACAATCCTTGGGTCCCTGTGACATTGACCTTGACCTCTGACCTAGTTTCTAGAAACTGCTTTGAGTCTGGTGCATATCTCCTATATTCTTTGAGGTAGGAATTCCAAATTTGGTGTGTAACTGCATCCTGGGATGGCGGAGTGTCACGTACCATTTTCGAGTCACTGTGACCTTGACCACTGACCTAGTTTAAGAATTATTGTGTCTGGAGCACATCTCTTATATTCTTTGAGGTAGAAATTCCAGATTTGGTGTGTAAATGCATCTCTGGTGGCAATTTGGTGTGTAAATGCATCTTGGAATGACGGATTGTCCCGTTCCATTTTGGTCACTGTGACCTTAACCTCTGACCTTGTTTCTAGAATTGGCATCAATTCTAGTGCATAACTTCTATATTCTTTGAAGAAGGAATTCCCGATTAGGTGTGTTGATGCATCTTGGGATGACAGAGTATCGCGTACCACTTTTTGGGTCACCATGACCTTGACCTCTGACCTACTTTTAGAACAATTGTATCCAGAACATTTCAACTATATTATTTGAGCTAGGGTGTCCAAAGTTGGTGTGCATTTGTATCTTAGGATGGCAGAGTGTCATGTGGTAAATGTGTTTTAGGTTCGTATTTCTTTCTTTATCACAAGTCAATCACCATCAAGATAAGCTGGGCTGGCCAGGACCTTGCTTGTACGCCATAAACAGTGGAACTTAGTCTATTTATTGAATTTGTATTACCACTGCATTGGAGGTCAGCAATGCAATACTTTGCAACAGTCAGTATGCCTGGTAGAAAACCAAATCACGGTTTAACTATGGTTTCCACTTTAATTGCTCAGTCTCAGATACTTTCGTCTCTATGCTTGCCCCTTATGCTTGTTTTCAGCTGGGCCCACCATGGCTCAACTTGAGCGATACTCTTTAATTCTAACTCTCTGTGAGCCATTTTCTTTGTTTCACCAAAGCATTGATAGTTTGTTTCTCTGTGATAAAGTTTTGCATATGTTAGAAATCCTCTATTCGAGCTTAACACGTTTGTGTTTTAAAAGAAACCCAGCAGAATCCAGAGCACAGATTTGGCGCCATAACGCATCTAAGCCACCAATAGCTTCCGCTGCTGTCCATTCTTTGGTGGTGGTTCTGTCGTTGTTGATTACTCCTAACTTTATAACCAGATGGTATAGTTGGATCAAATTTTGCATACGTATACATGTCAACATTGTCCAAACACTGGCATGCGTAACAGTTTCGTTTGACAGACAAGGTTTTGCCGAGCATCAGTCAGGCGGGTGATGGTCAGTATAAATGCTCGTAAAACTTAAACCACATGATATATTTCGATAAAATGGTGCATACTTATTATTCATTCATTTTAACATTGTTTAGTCGCTGGTATGCAAAACGGTGACGACGCTTTATCAAGCATCTTTTTGGCCGGTCGAGGTATTTTAGTGAAAATGCTCATAACTTTGAATGGCATGTTATACATGTATTTTAATAAAAAAATTCATACTTATCCTTGACACTGGTATAAGATAATTATTTTGAATCTTGAAAAAAGGCTGAGAATCTGATGTTGTGTTAAGTGGTGTTCTTATTTTAACTCTGGTAGTCATTTTGTTCAGCTGATCAGAACCGATTGAGAAATTTTACAAGATGACCTCATAATAAACCTTCGTGTGATTTGTTTTTGAATTGGGACCAGTGGCTCGAGAATATGCCATTTAGATATAATTCTTATCTACAGCTCTGGCAGCCAGCTTGTTTGGCGGAGCAAAGTTATTAACTTAAAGGAAATTTTGTTAGAGAGCATTATGAGGAACATTTCTGCGAAATTATTTTGCATTTGTACCAGTGCTGAGTTTCGCCTTTCTTTTAACTTGTAGAAATACTCACCCTACAAGTCTGTTTAGCTAAAATTTACTCATTTATCATGATTTTAAACTCAAATATGATATTTTGAAACCCTATACTAGAATATCTTAAAACTATTTCACTCCCAAATTCAACACTATCCCTTTCTCAACCAGTCACAGCAAGATAGAAAACTAATTCGAATCTCAGGCGAATACTGCAATATATCCCCAATAATGCTCTCGCTTTCTTCAATCTCGGCATAGTCGGAGCAGTAAAAACTTATTTAATTTTAAAATGTTGTTTCTAAGATATACGTTCACAACGGGTCGTGCACATTAAGCTCAGTTTATTGTTGCTCTAATTGTGGGAGTTTTGTGTTTTGTTCTAGTTTTTCTATGCAGTACTTGGTATCAATTCTAGTTTTGCAATTATTCCGCTAGGGAAGAGAGAGCTGGTTGCTGTCTACTTGCAGTCATGCGACTGTACGTGTTCCGTGTCTCTTCCTCACAGTGTGGTTGGTTGGTCTGCAGTATGTGATTGTGGTATTTTCTGGACTCTTAGGTTTAAGAATTGCGCTCAGCATCGCCGCCTGCCCGATGTTATACCTCACATATCGTGAACAGAATAGCCTTTAGATTAAAGAAAGATTGACCAAATATCGCTTTTAAATCTTGAACTGCGCTTACAAATATATTCTATGCTAAAAATAGTTGACGCCACCATTATGTGCATGCTATTTCATGAGCACCACAGATCATCACATATATGACTGTGAATGTTTTCACATGCCATGGAACAGTTTGATAACTTCAAAAAGGCCGTAGCTGAAGTTCAAAAGCATCTTACAGTGTTGAAAACGGGATACTTCTAATTTAGTTAATGTATTTGCATGCTGGGTAATTTTGCATTTTTTCAAGTCTGCTCATTTTCTCTCAATTGGTAATTTTAAAATATAATCCAGAATACCACCAGAATGTCAAATTGTTAAAAAGTTCATGTTGTCGGTCTGATCTGGCTCTAAACTTTAGCCGAAAACACAACTCGCCACTAACGCGGAAACAGTTAATCTCGTCAGTTACATTAAGCATGTGTGAAATGGTGCAAAAACTTGAGGCATTCGAGGTCGCCATTTCTAAAAAAAGTGAATTCAGCATCCAATTATGTACAGCTGTTCGGTACATGTACATGTACGTTATTCCATATACATCCGCTGAGGTACATGTGCATGTAGGTTATTCCACATATTCTATATACATCCGCTGAGGTACATGTACATGTAGGATATTCCACATAAGAGAGAAATCATCGGTGCAGCAGTCAATGTTTAATAGAAGAATCTCATATTTTAATGTGTCCTAGACAGTATGGGTGAAATTTATAAGGACAATGGACGCCTTTCTTAACGCCATAAATCGGAGGATATAGTCATGACTGTAAAGCATGTGAAATGACGAGCTAAGGTTATTATATCAAAAGCGTATCTATAGACAACGGATATACTCTGCAATACAGTGTCCGACAACTTTAAACTGCAGACGCATAGACCGTACCGATGTACATGTAGTTATCCTGCGCATTCTGAGAAAATCCCCCAATATCTTAACCAGAGCGTGTAATAAAGCGATTGTGTTTTTGTGGTCAATAACTCCTATTAACCCAAGATGTCTTGTTTGCTCAGAGGTTGTTATATATAACCCAGGGCAGAGTGTTGTCCATATATATGAAGTTCTTTATTCGCTTAAAGCGCATGAAAATAGTGGCTGAATTATTTGTAATTCCCAGAAAAATGCCATTTGAGTTTTGCGGTCATCACTCTTAATTCACATAAGGTTCAGTGACGATATATATAGCAGAACATTCTATAGATACAGCCTTTTCATAATGCACTAAAGCATATAAGACAACATATCTGCATAAAAGTTTGCTTGGTAAAAATTAAAAAGTTGACCGCAAATGCACAATACAGGGCACCCATAAAGTCAGTGTAAGGTGTAAGCGTAAGGTGTCAGCCTGTGGGTAAAAATGTCTAGTAGTAACCTTAGAAGACCGGATCCCCAAACGTGTGCTTTTTTCACGCATTACAATGTGAAAATCCTATACCAGGGGTTGAGTTACCCCGTCCACTCTTTCGAAAAGCAGGGTAAGTAGCATCAGGAATAAGCTAAAGAGAATACTAGGTGAGTGTCTTTTGATATCAAGTTTACCAGGCAAGGCTTTGAGAACACTTGTTGACATAGCGAGGCTTGCCGAGCCATTCAACATGCATTCTCAAAGCCGAGCCTGGAAAACTTGAAATCAAAAGACGCGAACCTTGTATTCTATTTATCAGTTTACCCATTGTTGAACACTCTTCAAATTAGCGATTATGACGGGGTTTTTTTTTATTTTTGTGTTGATTCAGCGTCATTAGCGACGTCATTCAAAAGTGCAATGTCATCATGACCTGATAAAGGTAACAAGCCGCGAGATAGGAAACGTTTATTAGGTTATGTTGAAACAATGGGGTGACTGATAATTTTGAATACAGAGCTGAATGCAATAAGTCGTGCGAACATAGATTTTTCCAAACATTTTGTTAAGAATTTCCGCCAGTGTATTAACACCTGCTCATCTCGATCATGTGCCGCACTAGCACACCAAGTACAAAGATCAAACCATCAAGTAGTTTCTAACATGTATTATTTAATAGCCAACAAAGCTTTTTCGAGTTACATATCGCGTCAACTTATAATAATATAGCATACATAACATCAAAGCCCTGCAAAAATACGAGCACAAAGTATGACACTGAGTGTCACTAGCTGGGCCGCATATATAACGCTACTTTTTCTATTGCATCGATAAATGGCAGCCGAGTGCAAACTTCTTTATATAAACTAAGCCAATAAAGAAACGCCGCATATAAAGATTTAAAATATTGCAGGTTAAGTGAGAGTTACAAAATTTCATCTGCTATCTATGTTTCGCTTCTATTCCTGCTACACATTATTCTCATCAGTCAACCCAAACCAGTATACTGGCTGTCTTTTCCTTTCATTTTTTTCACGTGCACATTCTTTTTAGTTCAATTTACACATGTAATAACTACTGAAATCACTAGTCTAATAGCCAATTTGCTTGAAAACATTTTAAAACTTTAAAAATAAAAGTTACACGTTGCTAATTTGTGATGCCGAAACGGACACATGTTGAACACGAAAAGGCGATAAGAATATTACAAGCTAACGTGACGCCATGGGTGATAGCCCAACAATTTCGATGCCTTGCAAGGATGATTGAACGTCTTAGGAAACGTTTCTGATAAATTTGAACACTGTCAGACCTTGCGCATTCATGACGTCATCGCCTAATGACGCTTCGTCAAGATCGATAAAAACGTAGGTTTTAACTGCTGAATCAATTTCGTCCGGAGACAATGATAAGCCCGGTTACACAGTCACGATTCCAGCCACGATTCACCATGATTCATTCCGATTTTTTTGATCCAGATGATAAGATCAGGGTGCATTGGGGTGCATCGGGATGGAAAAAAAGAAAACCCAGCACCAATACAGTGTATCACGATGCTCCTACGGTGTATGCACGATTTACCTACGGATCCACTACGACTCATGACTGCAGCGCTACGATTCACCGCGGTGGAGCTACGAATGCTTATGATGCCTCCACGATTCCATACGGTGCTAGTACAATTCAAGCTGGTAGCGCTACGGTAGCGTCACGACCTCCCACGAATGTGCAGGATTTAGTGGTTGTCATGTGGAAGTTTGCCAAATTATGAGTGAGTATGATCAGGAAATACCAAAATAACATACTGCAGACCAACCCACTGCACCATGAGGAAAAGCCACAGAACATTTATAGTAACAATACATCTAATTCGCTAATTCGTATATTTAAAATGGGTTTTCCTAAATGCATGTAATATATCTACTTCGTTTTGAATGAGAATTTATTTTGGTCATCAACTGTGCTCACTATTCAGTAACATGTGTGGGAAATAGACCGTTAAACTAAGGTAAACAATCGTCCTACATTTATCACGATAGAGTATATTATATATATTTATACAATTGATGTACAATAATACGACCATCTTGCAAAGTGGTCTATTTTTGTCAGATGATTGATGTCTTCTTTCGCTTATACAACCCCTTTCTCCCCTAGACCCAAGATGCCCTTTACACATGTTGTATATTTATATACTGACGTTCAATTGTCCAAAGGGCATCTTGGGTCTAGGGGGGGGGGAAGCATCTAAAAACAAACTGAAACACACTAGCTTCATCTTTTCAATGATAAACATTACAATTTTAAGTATATTTCGTACGCATGCGCAGAAGGAATACTGCAATGTTTTGGAAACGAAGGGCATTTATATCCTTAAAGCTGCATAATCTGTAACTTTTGATCTTTTCATTTTAGAACTTATGTTTCTATTTTTCAAGAACACAGTAAAAAAACTAAAATTCAGGTATACATTTTACCAATTTCGTAAATCTTTACAAATTATCAGTATCAAAACAATAGCATTTATGTTAAAATTAACTGTCAATAACTATTGGAGGGACGCAAATAATTACCAACAAGAGAAAAACTAATTTTGAAAAATAACAAAAGTTACAGACTATGCAGCTTTAATAATTATGTACTTTTACTTTTTGAAATCCTACAATGGATTTACTAAAATTCTGGTCTAAACGACACCCTGTAAAAAGACGTAAAATGAGGGGTGGGAGTAGAAAGCGCAAGTTTTCAAGGCTTTGTAAATGATGAATCGCTTTGAAACGTATTTAAATGCTAACTATACATATTATACTACCCAAACAGACGAATTTTAAAATCTTTAGGGCTATTTGAAAATTTAGCATTTGTAATCATGTCAACTAGGGAAAATATACACCTTATCGCTAGAGCTTCTTAGTAGCAACCTTAGAAGACCGGATCCCCAAACGTGTACTTTTTTCACGCATTACAATGTGAAAATCTTATACCAGGGGTTGAGTTACCCCGTCCACTCTTTCTAAAGCAGGGTAAGTAGCATCAGGAATAAGTTATAGAGAATACTAGGTGATTGTCTTTTGATATCAAGTTTACCAGGCAAGGCTTTGAGAACGCTGGTTGACATCGCGAGGCTTGTTGAGCCATTCAACATGCATTCTCAAAGCCGAGCCTGGTAAACTTGATATCAAAAGACGCGAAGTTGGTATTCTATATACATGTATCAGTTTACCCATTGTTGAACACTCTTCAAATTAGCGATTATGACGTGTTTTTTTTTATTTTGTGTTGATTCAGCGTCATTAGCGACGTCATTCAAAAGTGCAATGTCATCATGACCTGATAAAGGTAACATGCCGTGAGATAGGAAACGTTTATTAGGTTATGTTGAAACAATGGGGTGACTGATAATTTTGAATACAGAGCTGAATGCAATAAGTCGTGCGAACATAGATTTTTCCAAACATTTTGTTTAGAATTTCCGCCAGTGTATTAACACCTGCTCATTTCGATAATGTGCCGCATTAGCACACCAAGTACAAAGATCAAACCATCAAGTAGTTTCTAACATGTATTATTTAATAGCCAACAAAGCATTTTCGAGTTACATATCGTATCAACTTATAATTATATAGCATACATAACATCAAAGCCCTGCAAAAATACGAGCACAAAGTATGACACTGAATGTCACTAGCTTGACCGCATATATAACGCTACTTTTTCTATTGCATCGATTAAAGGCAGCCGAGTGCAAACTTCTTTATTTAAACTAAGCCAAAAAAGAAACGCAGCATATAAAGTTTAAAAATATTGCAGGTTAAGTGAGAGTTACAAAATTTCATCTGCTATCTATGTTTCGCTTCTATTCCTGCCACACATTATTCTCATCAGTCAACCCAAACCAGTATACTGGCTGTCTTTTCCTTTCAATTTTTTCACGTGCACATTCTTCCTAGTTCAATTTACACATGTAATAACTACTGAAATCACTAGTCTAATAGCCAATTTGCTTAAAAACATTTTAAAACTTTAAAATTAAAAGTTACACATTGCTAATTTGTGATGCCGAAACGGACACATTTTGAACACGAAAAGGCGATAAGAATATTACAAGCTAACGTGACGCCATCGGTGATAGCCCAACAATTTCGATGCCTTGCAAGGATGATTGAACGTCTTAGGAAACGTTTCTGATAAATTTGAACACTGTCAGACCTTGCGCATTCATGACGTCATCGCCTAATGACGCTTCGTCAAGATCGATAAAAACGTAGGTTTTAACTGCTGAATCAATTTCGTCCGGAGACAATGATAAGCCCCAGTTACACAGTCACGATTCCAGCCACGATTCACCATGATTTATCCCTATTTTTTTTATCAAGATGATAAGATCAGGGTGCATCGGGGTGCGTCGGGATGGAAAAAAAGAAAATCAAGCATCAATACAGTGTATCACGATGCTCCTACGGTGTATGCACGATTTATCTACGGATCCACTATGACTCATGACGGCAGCGCTACGATTCACCACGGTGGAGCTGAGAATGCTTACAATGCCTCCACGATTCCATACGGTGCTAGTAGGATTCAACCTGGTAGCGCTACGGTAGCGTCACGACCTCCCACGAATGTGCAGGATTTAGTGGTTGTCAAGTGGAAGTTTGCCAAATTATGAGTGAGTATGATCAGGTTATACCAAAATAACACACTGCAGACCAAGCCACGGCACCGTGAGGAAAAGCCACAGAACATTTATAGTAACAATACATCAGTAAGACAATAATAGCGAAACAACCAGCTTTCCCTTCTAGTCCTCTTCAAGATGATTGCAAAACTAGAATGGACGCAAAGAAATGCATAACAAAACAAAGAAAAACACATAACTTACACAAACAATTGGAAGCACATTAAACAATAGATCAACAACAACAAATATCCTTATCTCTTCAACCTTTGACGAAGTCAGTCATGCGATCAACAAGAAAAGCGGTGGCAAAATAAAAAAGTCACCGGACCCACAAGCTCTGGACATAATCCAGAATGCGCTTGACTCAAATTCACTTTTGAAAATGATTCTCTGTATTTATACCAAAATCCTGTGTCAGACCACGAATGACCACGAATACTACCAGGGTGCCACCAGGAACGATCCTGATCCCACTACGGTAGAGCTACGATTTAGGCCACGCCCACAATCCATCACGATTCACCCCAGCGAGTTTAAACGGTTTAAACTTGTCGTAGTCTAGTAGTGGAGGTTCCCGATTCACCAGGATTCTTCACCAATCACCACGGTACTACCAGGGTTTGCGCCGATGTCTCTACGGTGCTGCTACGACTCATGCCGATGCATCACGACTTGATAAATTGGGGTGATTCGTAGCTCTACCGTGGCCAAAATCGTGAATGTGTCACTAGGGCTATAGCTAGCACGACCCCAGGAACTTATAATCCAAGAATCAGCGTTCAAACTGTGACAAATCGTTTGCTAGAGATTGTTGAAAGACCCCCATATATAGTGTATGTTTTATATGCGGCGTTTCTTTTTTGGCCTAGTATATATACATACAGAAACGCATATGTTGGCTTACCAACGCTTCAGTCCACGTGCTGGGATCCATTCTAGTGAAGAAGTAGCATGAGTCTCCATATGAGAACCAACCATCAGGGCAAAAAGCAAAATATTCTGAAACACAAAGAAAAATACAATATAGGGATCAAGCATGCTTTTCTATGCATTAACATCTGCTGGACCTCGAGGGTAGTGTTGAAACCCGAGCCTGAAAGGCGAGGGTTTTAACGACCCCCGAGGGGTCTATCAGATGTTAGTGTATCAGAAACCATATTTGATTGTTATAATTGCATAAAGCCATTTAGTCGCTTGAAACCTTTTGAAAAACGCTTCCAAAAGTTCATTTTTTTATTACTATTATGGCGCGCAAAAGAATGAAGGATTCGTAGGTTTTGAAAAAGCCTGTTCCAGAGCAAAAACTTACGTCATCCTTACGTCACTAAATAACGTTCATTTCTATGCACGTTAGTGTTGATGACGTCGATTTTTGTAACGGCCGATAATGCGTATATGTAAAGTATGTAAAGTACATTGTACAAAAGCCGTGCATCAACAGCAAGTGAATTGCCTGATTAATACATGGGCATTTGCCGGTTAAAACATGGCTGTTAAATGCACGCGACACGGATTTTTATGCAATAATGTATAATCATGCTTGCACAAATATCTACTGGGGCTAACTTCAGACCCAATGACGACTCTGGCATAATCCTTGCATGCGATGATGCATTTGATAAGTTAGAAAGCCACAAAACGAGCTAAACATATTTTGTGTAATTGACCAGTAGCCTTCATCATAACCATTCGGCTGCTGTCCGGTCTGAGTCGATGGTTCTGTTGTGGATTTAGGGGATAATTGTATTCAAAATTTCCATTTGTGGAGGTATATCGTTGGACATACGGTCGGAAATTAAGTTTTACGGCGACGCGTGAGCGTTGCAATCAGCATGCCGCACGTCATCAAAATGAATTATGACGTAATTAATGATGTCAAGCTATTTCTAGCACTCTGAGATTTTACCCTCATATACAAAATCTTATCTTACCCATGTTATCTTACGTATACCTAGGCTGTCACGCGAGGGCTATATAATCGTCAAATGACGTCATTATTACATGTCTCATCGCAACGTATTCAGGAACTTCTGGGAGCCTTATTTAAGCATAAAACCAGGTATTTAATGGTGAATTAGAAAAATAATCCATTATTCGTATGAGGATGGGGTAGAAAAATCCGTCCCTCAGGATCACCGTTTGTCATCATTCGGCAAGCCTCGTGATGCCAAACGGAGATCCTCAGGACGGTTTTTTCTATCCTACCCTCACACTGATGATGTATTCTTATATTCCGACAGTATATCGCAGGATATACTGTCGCAAATTTCTGACTTTATGCAATCAGACGTCGCGTTACAAAACCAAGTGCATTAGAATCATTGTTTATTGTTTCTCAGATTGTTTGTGTGGATTTTGTGTTTGGTATTTTTTTGTTGTTGTTGTTTTTGTATAGTTTACAGTTTTCTTGTTTCGCAAACATCTTGCTGGGGAAGAGGGAGCTAGTTGAGCTTCGTTAATAATCTTTGTGCCATGTGGCTGTTAGGCTCTGTCTCTTTTCCTCGCGGTGCTGTTGGTCTACAGTGTGTGATAATAGTATTTCCTGATCATACGCACTTTTCTTTTGTGCATTTTTCTACGCCCCTGTTACAAGTGTATGCGAGCAGCGATGACTCTGACGAGTCTGTCTGGATGCGAAGTCTCGTCTGAGTGAGCCGTTGGTGCTCGTAGAAAACTGGCTCCAATGCCTTCAATGAGTACAGGTCCCGAGGTTATAAAACTTTTTTCATGATCAACTCAACTGAGCACGAAATTTCAACCGCTCATAAGATATCGACAATTGAAGAAGTTTCTTGCTTTAAGTCTCTCAGATGGTGTATCTATCATGCTAATAAATGTTAAAATGCCAACCATCGGCCCACCAGCGAAACGCCATTTAAAATGGCTTTTCGCTGGCCGGCCATTGGATGTTAGCTCGATAGCTTTGTGGTCTTTCAGGGCATCCAGGACCAGTATTGATAAGAAACTGCATAGCTTTGCGATTTTCCAGAGGGGTCCGGACTACCTGTCCTTCCTCTGGATCCGCGCATGACAGACTAGTCATCTATCTGTTTGGTTTGTACCTTATCTAATTCAAAACTTTGTGCGAACAGCGTAGACTGGTCTCCCTTTAATAGCTTGTCAGCATATATGCGTAACGGAAGAAAGGGAACCAATCTACGAACAGCGATGTCCCATGATCGAATGCCTGCGAGAATTATCAGTTCCAATGTTGATGAGCTGGCTCTTTTTACAAGCCGCACATGCTTTTAAGTGTATGTACACAGACAATTTTAACACACAAAAAGAAAAATGAGACAACGGAAATGTTTAAAGATCATTTCCAATTGTACGAATCCTCAAATAGATCGATAGATTAGTAGTTATACAAGTAATGCATATACCATGGGTTGTCCGCCTGTACGTGGATTATCCTCCGTACAGGTGGACAAAGATGGTATAACTATTTTCATACTACCTACATTAGTGTAGACCTTGTTTCGTACCAAAGTTGGCAAGGGTTGTAAATGTATAAAGATCGACAGACCAGTAGTTTCTATATACAATGCATGAGAAGGCACCTCGGATCTGGTACTTCTCGCATATGCTCAGACGAGCCGTGTACGGTGACGCAGTATCGGCAGAGCCCTTATCCCCCACACAAATGAAGCATTGACAAAACCCTCGACGGATAGCTGAATGTTTCAGTTTCTGATGAACTATCGACTTATCGTCTATCCACATATTACGCTCGTAAAAGCTATGAATTTTACCGGAAACACTTATACAAACATAAGGCCATTTTGAATTTCATATAATACTGGTCCAGTTCAAAAAGTGGTGAATCAATGTTGATGCAATATTTGAAAATATTTTGTTTGACTTACTGCCGATATCGTTGCCGCTAGATAAGCATTGCACGACCATTAAAAGAAACTACTGAAAGTCTACATTAAAAGTGTGCCAGATAGCCCATCAGTAAAAAAATAAAGGACGTCAAAATGTTAAAAACAATGAAGTGGATATAGAAAGATCGTGTACCTAAGCATACAATTGTTTCCTCCAAAACTTCCACTATGTTCAACGAGGCTAAAGTGCTCAGCAGATAGATAGATAGATAGATAGATAGATAGATAGATAGATAGATAGATAGATAGATAGATAGATAGATAGATAGATAGATAGATAGATAGATAGATGGATGGATGGATGGATGGATGGATGGATGGATGGATGGATGGGTGGGTGGGTGGGTGGGTGGATAGATAGATAAGAATGTAATTTAAAAACAATGTAAGGGTAGCCGAATTGAGTGTTTCGACATATTATCAAGGTAGACCAAAAAACCAAAAAACTAGACGCTAAAATACCAGTAAGTTTTTTTGTCATACAAAGCCAAGATTTTCAAAATAATATGACAATTTACGGTTAATTATGACTGAGTAGGAACAGCTCTATTGATCCTAACCTGGAACTACTTCACAACAGAGTAGCATAATATATTATATCCTTGAAACAAGGGAGCTAATTCATTTATGTTGTACAGCTATGCAATGGTCTTAGCTAAGAAAAAATCTTGGCGAAGCCTAGTCACCGTTATGCATATTTGTGTCTCAATGATGTTAAACTGTACTAGTAAGTAGAGTTTGATTAAAATATACCTTGCAGTTCAAGAGGTATTCGCATTTTCACGTAAAGACCTCGACCGGCCAAAATGATGCTCTGAAAGCCCTCGTCATCGTTTTGCATATCAGTGGTTATAGTGCAGACCCAAGGGTTGTTCAATACCAGAACACCCTTATCAAAAAGGTATCTTTCAGTCTATTAACACATCATGATCTTGAGTTCATTGACAGTACTCAGAGATCAATTATATTAGGCCTTGAGCTGGCTATAGACCCCCTCCCCCCCGGGGGAATTTTTTCCCTATGATTTTCTGAAACTACATTATATAAGACACAAAATAAAAGATGTTAGCTCTTTGAGAGTGGCAGCGTTAACGTGTAACATCACGTCATATACGTTGCCCCCAAAATAGCATTAAATGTCCCTGATAATGTCTCAACCATGACATGTTTGTACATATTTGCATGCTGACACAGGTTTATGAACTTCTTATAACATAGTTACATAATTTTCGTATTAATTTTATAAATATCTTGAGTTATTACCGTTATATGTGTTACTTAGTGTTTCCTGCGTTATTTCCGAGTATCGGTATGATATTTATTGAATATACGTGTATTACATCTGTCACAGAATATAGTAAATCTATAAGGCTGCTACTTAAATGATTTAAAGTTCTTTATTAGGGTCGCTTACACTATTTTTCAGGCCCATATTATGTATGTTACCTTCAAAATAGCATTAAACATTCAAGTTAATGTCTCTAACAAGCCCTGTTTATACTTATTTGCATGCTGGCACAGGTTTATGTACTTCTTTTAACAAGGTTTACCTATTTTAAGTATTCATTTAATAAATGCCCTGAGCTTTAACTGTTATGTGTGTTATAAAATGATACAGAAGCTATTCTGAGTATCTGTATAGCAGTTGTTGACTATACATGTATAAAGTCTGTCAAAGAATTTAGAAAAGTACAGCTCAGTTCTGGGCAGGGTATATGGATATAATTCAGATGGTGTTGACACTGATTAGGGCTACAAAGAAAGCAACTTTGAATTGCATGTTAACTCTATCTGTATGCCTTGTTCCCAATGTTCATTGCAAACGATAACAACAGCTACGCACAATATGTACCTGTGTAACTGATTACACTCATAAATTTATCTGATACACATCTCAGATGCAAAGAACTTCTCGAAAAAAATGGGTTTATTGTGACACAACCATTGGTTCTTTGCTTTGACATAACTATCAGGCAAAGAATAAAGAGGTATTTTAGGCTTCAGCGACTAGAACTACGTATCGTACTACAGATGGAATGGTGTATTACTCATCACATCCGAGCTCAATATATTGAAACAACTCTTCATTGCACTGAAATGAAATACGAGTACTAGAGGCAGTTTCAGGCTTCACCAATACTTTTAGATCTAGTTTTGAAGACAATGAACTGTGCTTTTTGTCTTTCGGTGTTCCTGCTAAGCCTGGCATAGCTAATATCTTATTGAGGCTGATGACATTGGCAGGAAGGCTATTGCAGACTGCATTGAATCACTTTTAGTTAAAAAAAAACTGTCTTTCACAACCTCATATAATGCTACCAGCTAATACAGTTTTGAGGTTTGAGATATTGTCCAATTTACAAAACGTAAACAGCCAGATGAGAGCTTAAAGGATTGTCTTTTGTCAGCATGACCTTCTTTCTCTTAGACATATTGTTGACCTTGAGTTGACACATCGGTTCCTTCTGGGACCTGTATCATGGTATCTGTCAACTCCTGATAGAATTTCCACCAAAACTGACAAGTCCAAACTTCCGCATGGCTTGCAATCACACATTGAACCAACATTAGATTGACCATGTAGTGCTGAACATAACTTTGATGTTAATGCCATAACTGGAGAGCATAATAGCTTTTCCTGTCACCTTCAATGATCTGATGGCACCAGTATTCAACCAGGTTTTGTCACTGATACATATATACAATGTATAAGCAGCAGTCTATAAAGTCTTAGAAACGTTCTTGCAGAGGATAACCAGGGTGTTTTGTTCAACAATGGTGAATGCAACAAAAGGTGCACCTTCTGCATGTCAACAACATTGGCCAGGATATTGGGGAAGAGATCTACAGTAATACACTGTTTAACAGATTGTGTCACTACCAATGTGCCGATGTGTTAGTACCACGGAAAGGTAATTCCTACCTAACTGATAGAGAACCCCTCCCCCCACTAGGTCATCAACATTCTAAGCAGGGTAGGAAAATAAATAAAGAATTGCTCTAGGCACTCATTGGTGATATGAAGCCCTAACATGTGCTTTTTATGTAATTGTGAATAAGCTGCAGTACGACATGTCTCTGAAAAAAGTACTAAAGCCATACACATATACTGACAATATCAAACGGCATGAACATGAAATTAATTCCACCCTGCTTTTCCGTCCTTAAGATGTACATACAGAGATTGAACTATCAAGTCTTTCCCATGAAAACAAGTGAGGCTTACCAGATATGGACAAAATGTGTGGAAAATAAATGGGAAGGAAATCGAGTACCTCTGGGTGAAAGAAAACTTGATTGTACCCTAACAAAAGAGCCACAGAATTATATTTCACATTTTCTGTGATATGGGGTTACCATGTTCAAAACTCAACAACTCGAACCTTATAAAAGATAGAAAAATAATATTTGCAGTTTCCAAAAGGTACATAAACATTCTATAACACAAAATGAGTTAGTAAGCACGTTCACATTAAAAAAATATCAAATTATATTAGTTTCATAAATTATTTCTAATGAATAATGAAAAAAAGTAACATACGTCACATTTTGGGGTGCATATTTGTTTTCAAAGGTCCATATCTGTGATGCAAAAATAGCTTACTTGGGTGATATAGCCAATTTGTAAATCTTACCTTATGGTTTGCACTTTTCAAAAGTCATGTCGTTTGCTAAAATTATCAAATATGGTGATGAGTAATATATATAATCTGCTGTTACAAGGTAATGGTGCCATTACCAGAATGCTAGCATATTGCAAAATCCTTGCAAGATGAATTTGATAGAGGATTAATAAGCTGTATAGGAAACTTCTTTAAACCCTTGGATAATATACGAAGATTTGCTCTATAACTTCTACCTGATGGGTTTTCTTTGATCTTTTTAAGTTGTTACTCGCACATTGCACTTTATGTTACAAACTTTCCATGAGTATTATGTTAACAATATTTGATGTCTTTATAAAAGAAAAGAGGGTTTATGGTAGTTTATGTTTGGAGTTACTTCCTCAGCAAATGAGCCAGAGTAAAAAGAAGTACATGGACCTGTGCCAGCATGCAAATACGTACAAGCAGGTCCTGTTGGAGACCATATCTTGAATGTTTAATTGTATTCAGAGAGTAACGTATGTAACCTGGGCTGTAAAATAGTGAAATACACCATGATAAGGAACTATAATTCATTTGAATTGCAGCCTTAAAGATTTACTACATTCACTGACAGATGTAATACATGTATAGTCAATAACTGCCATACTGATACTTGGAAATAACATATGAAACACTAAGTAACATATACAACAGCAAAGACTCACGACATTTATAAAATAAATGCTAAAATTATGTAACTGTGTTATAAGAAGTTCTTAAACCTGTGCCAGACTTCAAAAAAGTGTGAATTTGTCATGTTGGAGGCATTTTCAGGTAAATTTAGTGTCATTTTTGTGGGTAACGTACGTAACATGATGTTACCCACTAACGCTGCAACTCTCAGAGGGCTAACATATTTCATTTTGTGGCTTATATGATTAAGTATTTAGAAATTATAGTGTTCGAAATTTCCCTGGGGGGAGGTGGGGTCTATAGCCAGCGCGAGGCCTATAGAATTACATTTTACATTTTTGTGTGATATGGGGGTACCATATTCAACATCTATTAACTCAAAAAGTATATAAGATAGAAATGTAATGCTTGCAGTTTTAAAAAGGTAAATAAAACTTCTTTAATATAATTTCAAATTAATGAACATAAACTGGTTTCAATAAAATTTAAGACAAACTATATTAGATGCATTTATCATTTAAAAGGGGGTTCAATGAAAAATGTAACATACACTACATCCGTGGTGACTATCTTTGTTTTCAAATGTCAATATTTGTGGCCCAGTAATAGCTTACTTAGAAAATACAACCAATTTGGAAATCTTACCTTATCTTTTGCACTTTTCTGAAGTCTTAAAAAGAATTTTAATTATCAAATATTTTGTAGGGTAACATATGTAACAGGCTGTTACAGCTTAACGCTGCCATTGTCAGAAGGCTAACATGTTGCAAAATCCTTGGATGACATTGGGCTTCAAGAAAAATATGGTCTACAAAATTCCCCCAAAACCATATCCAGCCAGTGGCCTATATACAGTACGTGCTGTGAATCTCCACTGCATGCCAGTTTTTTTAGGAAATGCTGACATGCGTATGTATGGAAAATGTAATCAAAATACACCATGTGGTTCAAGAGTTATAACGTTTTCACTAACTGCTAACAGACAGACGGACGAACAGGTGGACGGACGGACTCACATAGTGATTATAGTGCAGACCCAAGGGTCGTGTAATTCTATATATCACAACGAGTGTGGTGTTAATGCGTCAACCAGCATAGGTCTTCATTCAACTGACTGGGGCTACTTACATATAGTAGCGGAAGTCACCGCGATGAAACGAGCGGCTTTTCTTCAGACTGCTCCAACTTTAAATTATAGACTGGCCAAAACCCATGATATGGCCTGATATATATGTTGGGGTATCACCTACACTTCCACAAAACGCTTTGAGGCGTACTGTAACGGTAAATGCATTGAAATAATCGAGGGTCATTACTTAGAGGTCGTGGTACTACTGTATGTGGTGATTAGAAATCATGAAATAGTTTGTTTTCTCATAATGATTATATTTACCCAATTGTGTTAAACATTATAGTTTGCCCAATTGCAAATTGACATGAGACTGATTAATTTTCGCCAAAATCTTCGTGATACTCGTGCGTTTTCGTTAAGTACTCCGGCCTAGGTCATGCTTTTAACAGAAATATGAAGATACTGTTGATTCATTAATGAAAATGGTCTGACAGCCTAGCGGTAAAATGACAACTTACAGATCAAGCCTACCTGGATCGAAACTTGGAAAAGTCCTTTTTTATATATAATTGTCAAATTGCACCCTTTTTTAAATTTAAGATTGTTCTTTTAATTTACGTCATCACGTGGTGAGTTTTATATCTTTCATTTGTATTTATAGTGTTTCCAGGACTTAAGTGACCCCCGTTTTTTGCTAATTATTCTTTAATGGTGATTTTAATTGAAAAACAAATTAGAGAAATGAATTTAGATATACACCACGTAATTGAATTTATTTTTTCCACATGAATATGAGTTTTTGTGTAGGCTGGGATTAGATGGAATTTTGGTGTGGTTTTGCTGCTCCTCTTTGTATTAGTCCCCAAGTGAACCAAACGATATAAATAAAACATGGCTTATGCAGGTTAGTGGAGGTTATTCGTCAGTCCCACAGATAAGAGTGCGTAACAGAACATTATTTTTCCTATTCATCAACCAAAATATAAGTTGTATGTACTCAAAACAACCGTCTTGATGATACGGTTCTTTTGAGCACCCAAACCACGTGTTTAAACTGATAAAGGCAATGGCAACTTCAGGCTAAAATTGCTTAACTGGCCCATAGGCGAGTGCATATCATTAAAGCAATGTAAATATACCGCGTGTATCTTTTGGGGTACACAAGGGTATATTTGCAGGGAAAAACAACTAAGTTATTCTTTTGTACAGGGGATTTGGGCTTCATTGACAAATAAAGGCGTCTCCCAAAAATAAGGTTTAGTTATGCGGTGCATTTAAATCCACATGCTAAGTGCCGTTCTTCTAGGTTTAGGTTTTCCAAATGATTCACTGACACTGCGCAAGTTTGACACCTTCGAGAAACACAGCTCTTGGAAGTGGTAGTTCTTGCAATTCAGCTTTTTTTATCCAAAACATCCACCAACTCAATGCGGTCAGTCGAACAATATCGGTGACTGGCTAATGCAAAGTAAGAAAGACGGCAAAGATCAGGAATCGATACAATCAAGTACCACACCTGACCCAGGATACCAATGGGAAAGTAACAAACTCACAGTTAGACATCACAAACGAAAGCCAAGAGGTCAGGACAACTTACAAATATATTACTCTAGTGCATCCGCCACAGTGCTTTCTAAGGGCACTGAGCCGAGGTGAAAGGATGCTTCGTGGATAGAGTCTCCAGCATAGCTAAATGCCTGCCAATATGATTTCTTGCTCTTTCCTGGCATTGAACTAGTTAATACCAGCACCTGAAAGTGCATGGAATTCGATCAGAGCCCTGGTTGTGGCATTATGGCACATTGACATCTTTAATAAGTGTCCTGATCTTAGAAACTTGATGATATATGAGCAAGACTGTTTAAGAAAATGTAAAATATTAACACTCTGAAATTGTTTTTATATGTGTTTTATTTAAGCGCCGAAAACAAAATTTGATCCTCTGCAAAACTGGGGGTAGAATTGTGCATTAGCTCATATAAGACAAAATATCTAAGATAGAAACGCAAACTTTGGTTTGTATTCGTCAATTGAGTAAATGTTTGTTAACCTATTCTAAAACGGTTTGAAGCCAGCTCAGAGCAGTCGTTAAACTAAATGACGATAGCCAAAATGACCACTTTTAAATTATAATTAAGTTCATGTAACGCACATAATACAAGATGTAGCCGTATTAATGTTAAACAGCTGTCATATGCAGTAAAGACATCCAGTATTTGCAGACTATTAGAATGTTCATTGATCAGCTAGTTTTAATGTCTTCTTTCTGTACCTCAAACTTTCATTTTTTTTAATTCTCAAATTGATAAAATAACATATGTAACAAGCTGATACAGGCTAACACCCATGCTTACAGCGTGCAAACATCTCCTTTTCGATGCACCTTGAATTAGTACATACGATAGAATATGTCTAAAGGGTTTGGGATGGAGCAGGTCATTACTCAGCTTGCAGTCAAAATTTCGTTTGATGATTATTCTGGTTTTTATGATCTGAGGAAGGCAATTATTTTACCAGAGAAGCAGAAATAATAATCGATATTGTATATGACTTGGATAAGGATTGGTTTAGAATATTTACATAAGAAAGGGACATTTACTTAATTGTACTGTTTAAATGTGAAAAGATTATTTCCTATGTTCCTCTAGGATGTATCTTATTTTAAAATTATTCATATTAAGAAATATTGAAAACAAATAGTCATAACATCTGTAACAAAGGTACAGGGGCTTAATAATCATCAATACCTAAGATTTAGGCACCAGAGGCTATATACTTTAGCTAGGAAAACATGCGAAATACGTATATTCATTTTTCCTGAAATATCATTCCTTACATCAAGTCAATGTCCTTGCTCTTTTATTATGTCATGTAACATATGTTACAGCCTTTAACAAGTGCTTCAATCTTGTTGTTTAGCCTGCAAAATCTATAATTCTATCCTAAATATGCAAGATATCCAACAGCAGCAAATGTTTTTATATATTTTTACTTAAATGATGCCTACCAAATTCGGCTCCTTAAAATTGGGTGTAACCTTTGGGTTGTTTTTAAAATTGCTCGTATAAGACACTATATTTAAAGTATATAAGCAAACTTTGGATTTTCACTAGCCCAAATGAGTTTGTTAGTATAAAATAATCAAAACATTTTGGAAAATGCACATATCAGCTAAAAAGTAAATGATATTGGTCACAATTTTCATATTCAAAGGGTAATCTAATTAAAGTAACGCACATAACACCACAGGAAACTGTTATTTTGCTCCAAAAGAATCTATAGGTAGCTAAAGTAGTCAATATGCAGACCATATGAGTAATTTAAATAATTAGCCTTCTTTCTGTAGCTCAAACTTTTAATTTTTTTTTTCTAAATTTAATATGGTAACATATGTAACAGGCTGTCAGAGACTAACGCCCCGGCGAACATAGTGCAAACATCCATTACAAGACGCAGCTTGAAATTCTCTTTTAGATAGGATAGGTTTGCGAAATTCCCGAGGGGGAGCAATAACTTTCTCAGCCATCAGTCTAAAGGTGGCCCGATAAGCTGGGTATTTATAGGAAATCTACGGTATTTTACATGCAAAATATAGTTATCGAGAAATAATTCATTGCCAAAGTCAGGTAAAGCATTGATGTAACCATCATATGACTAAAATAATTAATATTATGTTTAAAAAAAGCGTTCGTGTTGGATAAATATGGCCATACCAACACAAACCATAGCTTTTATTAACGAGCAGTTTCTCATTATGGTCGCCATATTTATGACGTCATAACTAGCCTCAGACGCGGATTTGAGATGGGTGACCACCTTTAAATCAAAGGTAAGCCTCCAATAAAGGTTTTGATATAGGTCACCATAAATCGGCACACAATTCGCACGGGACCTATTTTTTATCCCTAAGGGCCCTGACTATTTGTTGAATAAACGAATGCCAGATTCAAATAAATATATCCATGTGTACACAAAATCAAGAATAAAGACAAGCAAATTAAAAGAACGAAGAAGAAAAGGAAACGCTACTGGACTCAAACCCATATCTTTTGAGTGAAAAGGACAGCCTCTTATCCATTAGGCGTTCGAGGAATTGTATTTTTTTCATTCATAAAAGTAATTGTGCCACAATCAAAAGCACACATTTTACGATGATTCCCGAAGATTGGAAGATAGGACATTGAATATTCATAGTAGATAAACAATACTTACCTGTACACGAAGATAAGGATGTTGTTGGTGTGGAGGTTGTTGTTGTTGTTGTAGGTAAAAGAGCCCAACTGCCCTGAAAAAAAAACAGTTGATTCTAATCAGAGTCACAGATGCTTGGTTAATCGCATTTGCCGGGCATTTTAGCGGGGATAGATGTGTGCCAGCATCAACAACCACATAAATGCAAATAAGCATATTTTCAGTGTAAAATTGTGATTACTCTCTTTTCTATTATTAGTTTAAACATGTGTTTTGAGTGCTCAAAAGAACCGTCTCATGAGACGGTTCTTTTGGGCACTCATAACATATGTTTTGGTTGAGAAAGTAGGTAGAATCGCACTCTCTTATCTACCATACTTTTGTATGCGAGCCGTTAAGGACATGGTGAGATTATGATATGCACAGGCTCGTCTGAATCTCGCTGCTCACATCTGTGATTAATACGTAGATACTGATCGAGCTTAAATAAATATATTCAATATATGAATATAAATACTGTAGACGCTTTCATAAAATGTCTCCCATTTCTATGCACAAACGCAGTGCTCTGACTTTTGGAATTATGATTTTTAGATACAAGCACGACCCGATCCTTCAACTAGGGTATTATAGACACTGACACTATTGCACTTGCCACTCGGAAGCTTCATTGTTATTATCACTAGTGATTTCCACTTGGGTTCAAAATCCATGATGTGACTTAAATTCATACAAATCTGTTACGTTCTGGGAACGGTAAGGAAGGAGAGAGTGGGTTTATTTGATGACCTCTGTTATACTCGACCCCGTTACCAGGGTAAAATAATATAAGCAACTAAATATTAAATTTTAAGTAGTTTTCTATACAAAATATACAATCACAAAAATACAGTACATAGACGTTATTGCCTTTGCACAGCTGATCATTTTTATACTGAGATAAGTTCCACTCTATTATAGCTTCTAATAGAGTCAATCAAAAAGTATTCTAATTCAGTTATACATGTATACAAGTGAACATGGTGAAGCAAAAGCAAATTCACGTATAACAATACAAAGTTTTTCACTAACAGGTTAAAGCATTTTTTTTCTCTTTGGCAAGGGGTCTGTACCATTTCTTCTTAGGAAATCTTTAGAATGTAAAACATAATAATTTTTCACAGGTTTAGATAAACAAAGTTTTCGAGCGTAAAAATGTAAGTATTTTCTTACCCATCAGTTTTGAATAGGTTTGGGTGCTCAAAAGAACCGTCTCATTGAGACGGTTCTTTTGAGTACCAACAACATACGTTTCAGTGGAGAAATAAAAAAGTAGTTTTTCGATACACACTCTTAACTCTTGTGACATATGGAACATGTAGTTCACACCCAAAATGAAATAGTTCAAATGAGCTAGTGTAACAATGGATTTTAGCTAACCAGTTTACAGTCGCTCGGTACCTACCGTTACTATTGGAACCAAAACGTCAGAGCTCGACGGCGACGGGATTACTGCGTCAGACTGGAACTGAACTACTTGAGTGTTGAAACTACATACGTTCTTATCTCTGTAATATAAAACTGACAAGCACGTCTCTGAATAAAGGCACTGTCGTGAGCAGTCTAGAATACTCTTGGCATTTACCATATAACTAGTGATTGGTTGTACAATATCCCCATAGTTTATCTTCAAAACATCAAATTGGTCACCCAATATATCTCCTATTGTGCCGGATGACAACACAGTAAAGCAGGGTCCGAAAATGATAAAAATGTATTGTATGGTTTCCATGGTTAGCTTGTTGATAGTACAGCTAACGCGAATATAGTTTTGTAATAATGATGGCGGTAAGATCAGTAGACCACTACACAAAGTTGTCCGCCAATGTTTGACATTTAATTTGTTATATTATCACGACTATTAGTAAAATAAAGATGTCAGCTTTAAAGCACATTTTACTCGAAAATACATTCCTTTCCTTATCACATTGAGGAGTCCATTTCCAAGTTTTAGTATTGGATGGTCAACTGTTTGAATAGAGACTTCTGTAAGCAAATAATGAAAACATTGATCAGAAACAGTCTTCCGCTGCGTGTGATCGGAGCCTTCACTATTTGTTTTATGTCACATTGACAAGTCGGTAATCCTGGTAAATAATATGGTTAAGTACAAAAACTTTTTTCGGAATTCTTTTGGTCTCGGGACCAGTTAGCACCTAAACAAATATTTCTTAGGCCTCAGATTGAACAAATACCAGATTATATCTTCACTTTTCAGAGGAGCATACACATTTTAAGACTAATGTAATAGAGTGCATTAAGTACCATTATCTATGAGAGATCGATATGGGTTTAACAAAAGAAATTCAGATTTGTAAACAATTCAGCAAATAATGTTATTTTGTTTGTTTTGATTCAGTCAACAGATATGGTCATGCTTTTCCTGTGCAAGTTTACCAAAGCGGTTAACCAGTACAGTCACGGTGCACATTCTTACATTTGTAACTAACAGCAACTCTTCTTGAATCAGCGGAAGGAGGAAAATGACATAGAAATTATTTCATGATCAATTTCCACGAAAGCATGGGACCGGACCGGGATCGAACTCGCGACCCCAAGATCTGCAGTCGGCATCGCTACATTTGTACCGACTGCGTTATGTGGCTCGTAAAACATTTTCGAGCGTTTGCTAAGGTGAAAATAAATTTATTTTTCTTGTTGCAGCATCAGAAACTCTGTGTTTCATGAGATATGTCCACGTGACAGTATAACTAATCCACAATGATACCCAACATAACAAGACAACCAGTTTGCCGCGGGTACCGTAAACGGATCCACAAATTGCTATATGCAGCGTTTAATGTAAATGAAATTTGTTTCATTACAGTACAGTAAAACCTGTCTTAAGCGGCCACTAAAAAGACCAGAAATTGGTTTTCAATACCAATTATTGCTTAAAGAGACTAGGTCTGTAACAATGAACATTTTTTCGAAAAAATTTCTTTTCTTTTTAAATCATTTGTAAAAATAGAATTAAGTTATGTTTTCACAATTAACATGTTCAGTACAGCTGAAAACTGCACGGAAAAGTGAATTATCTTATAAAAACAGGTGTTTTTCTCTTGTTTGTAATTATTTACGTCCTTCCAATAATTCTAGACAGTTGATTTCTAACATAAATGCTGTTGTTTTGATAGTGATAATTTGTTAAGATTTACGAAAATGGTAAAATGTTTACCTGCATTTGAGTATTTTTAAGCCCCCCCCCCTCAAAAAAACAAAAAAAAGAAAGAAGACTTCAGCCGCTGCCCTTTCTAAGACGGCGATTCTGCTGTTGTTTATTCAACAATAATAAGTTAGTATGATCAAGAAATAACACAATCACAAACTGCAGACATACCCGTGGCATCGTGAGGAATAGCCACAAAACAATCACGAGACATCAGAAAAACAAACAAAGTAAAGCAACCAGCTCTCTCTTCCCCATCAAGATGATTGCTAAACTAGAATGGACATAAAGTAATACACAGCAAAACAGAGATCAATTACAGAATCCCACAATGGGAGTAACAATCAACATCGAATCAACAACAACAGAACCACCGCCTTAGAACGGGCAGTAGCCAAAACCACCAGGGGGCTTAAATGCATTTTACTGGTACCACATCTTCGCCGTAGATTCTGCCGTTGTTGAGACAGAATAATGTTAAGGTTCGTTGTTGTTGCCATTGCGTGTATTGACTTTGTGTTAACTCTTTGTTATGTGATGTACATGTACTTCGCAGTGTGCTGTCTAGTTTTGCAATCATTTTGTTGAGGAAAAGAGAGCTGGTGGCTTGATTTAATGCAATCCGAATTGCCTCGGCATGTACATCGAGGTTCTACTTTGATAACGTGACGCTGACGTCACAGAAACCATGCAAACACAATAACAAGTGTGGTTAGTTTATTTTTATTGCCAAATTTAATATAGCAATGGGGTTGGGTCACAAGTTCTCACAACCTTAGTTACGACCCTTCCCCTACAATTTATACATACATAAGTGCGAATAAACATGGCTTAAGAAGTACAAATACATATGAATACTAAACAAGTAGCGACATGTCAAGTGAAAGCAATATAGGAAGGAAGAAACTAAAATAATACATGGAAAATAAATAAATAAATAAATAAATAAAAAGAAGATAAGTAAATAATAAATAGCAGTTGTTTATAGGTACATGTAAGTAAGTATAGAGATGGGAAAAGAAATATCTATAAAACTGCTACTATGTACCCCTTAAATTTGAAAAACTAAAATTGTCAGGTCATCTAGAACTGGTTTCTGAGTATGTTTTGAAACAGAGTCATTGAAGGTTATTAGAAGCGTCTGGAGGCATGCATATACCTATGTACAGCCCTGAACAAGACCATATTTTCTTCAGTATTCCAATTTTCATTGCCATAAAGAATCACATTGATATTTAGAGGATGAAAACCTACAACTGTACCAGGGCTGTTCAAATATGAATGTAAGTAGCTTCATAATTTTCTTCACATATATGATACGACAAAATATCCTAACTTTTTTGAAAGAACTATTTGTCGCCTTTAAAATGGCACCTAACATAAAGACACACTCACAATATTTCTCGAGTTACAGACGCTTATTTAAAGGCCATTCCTGTATACTGAAGTTTTTCTGAAGCAAATTGCAATGCACGTTTTGGTACATGTGCGGATATAGTGCATATCTTTGTAAGTTTTAGACAAAATGGCACCAAATTTTAGATGCCTAAGTAACAATCCAAAAGTTGCTTGCAGGAAAAAGTAGATATAATCCTGTTTCAATCTCGACTAACCAGGCACGTTTGTGACGTCATTAATTTATAATAAACGTTATTTTGAGTTATCTACTGGTGATATAATAACGAACATTGCAGTGTCGTTTTCTTTACGTTTTGCTGAAAACATGCTAAATGTGTCATAAGGGAGTTTTCAAATCGCGCCGCCCTCTATTTACAGAGTAATCACACTTTTATATCGTTTTTCAAGCATTTTTCTGCTTCTTAATGACTTGTTTACATTAATTAAAATGTGTTCAATCTTTCTAGTCCTTTAGACCAGGTGAGTACTTTTAACGTAAATAATGCCCATAGTGGTCAAACTTAAAGTTTACGTTCAAATTTAGAATAAAGCTGCAATGTTATGACAAACAAAATAAGTATAAATTCTATAACCCCTTCACTTAAGGCATTTTTGACTTAACAAAATTGCTTTTCAGCGTTTATTAATTACCCACTATCCATCAATAATTTGTAGCAACAACTCAGTATGAGCGATCAACATGTTGTCTTTGAGTTAAAACTAGTTTAAATGTTGCTTCGTACATTTTGTTAGAGATAATTTTAACTAAAAACTTAAAGGCGGTGTTTTGTTTACCATTTATGTGCAAACATTAGGAGACTTCAGTAAAAACTATTCGTTGTTATTAAACAAAAGCATGTCAGATTTTCGCAACTTTCACAGAATCATTATATAAGAATATGGGGAAACTTCCTTAAAAATCTCAAGAAATATCACCTGTTTATCGAATAATTATACGCTCTTCTATATCACTGGTATATGTTTGAAGCACTGAGTTTGTTAGTATACAAACTGACCCTCATTCAAAGGGCTATAGCTCGATAAGTATACTGTATTTGTCTTTAGGTCTGGTGCCAGCGTAAAGGTGACAAATTATTCTTACCATTTTGTTGAAGCATACATGTGAAGAAAGTTTTGAAGCCACTTGCATTCATATTTGTACAATCTTCGTATCATTGAAAGCCAATCTTTCAACAGAATATTTTCTGCACTGGAATAAGTAGTGGTAGGCATCCTCTGCAACGTCACACAAGTCACATAAAGGGTTATTACGAATGTGATTTCTAAAAAGATTACTGTTTATTTCTCAGTCGTGCATGTAGGACAGACATATACTAAAACCAAGTTCTAATCGGTCACTTTTCAAACTCATTATTTCTGACCAAACGCTAATAAACTTAATTTAAAAATCATTTTTGCCTATATATGTGCATGAAAATGGGCAAACCGTTTAGCAGTGTTTTTGAAAAATTTTGTTTTACTTCAAAGTGTTTTGGGCTAAAAATGCAAAATCGACTTTTTTACAGAAAAAATGTTTTTTTAGAGTAGTTTTCTAAGGCGGTGGTTCTGTTGTTGTTGACTTTTTGTTTATTGTTACTCCCATTGCAGGAGTCTGTAATTGTTCTGTGTTTTGTTGTGCGTTACTTCATGTCCATTCTAGTATTGCAATCATCTTGATGGGGAAAAGAGAGCTGGTTGATTTGCTTAATTTGTCTTCCTGGTGTCTCGTGATGGTTCAGCGGCTCTTCCTCGCGGTGCCACGGGGTTGTCTGCGGTTTGTGATTGTGGTATTTCCTGATCATACTCACTTACTATTTTTTTTTATAAAATTGACGTTTAGGTGGTTACAAACTAGTCTGTCTGACTTGAAAAACACGAAACAATTGAAATGTTGCTTATGCTTGATTTTTTACGCATTTTTTGAAATGTTGCATTTTTCAATTTTTTTCGAGATTTTTTGAATTTACCAGTGTTTCCTGGTAAAATTGTTAAATGCACTTAATCTTATTTGAACACTATAGGCCAAACACAATAGAACTTGACTAGTCCATTTTTGCCAATTAAAGTTTTATGACAACTGTACACTTCCGGTTTCAATGTGAGAGTTTAAAAATCGATTTGGTAGCATTATATTTTTGTTTTTTCAATTCTCAAAAAAGAACAGTGACGTCTGGTGATAATGAATAATCGCTGAAAATTTCATTGTCGTGTCACTGATAATAAAGCGCACGAAGCAGTACAAAGTCTCTAGCTAAATTACAAGCTTAAAGCTGAATTTCAATGATTTACCTGCTAAAAGTGTTTGTCTAATGTTGTTGAGAAGCAAAAACGACGAGTCTTGTGGAAACAAAACTTTTTGAGGTTTATTCTTCTTATATCACGGTAGCCAGCAACATCTTCAATCAAACAAAAACGTTAATTGATAAGGGTTCTGTGTTATGGTTTATATCGCAGAAAACGTGTGACTTTTTCAAATGAGGGTACCTTTTTTCTAACTTCGTCCATGCAAGAAGTACACGTCATTTTTAAATGAAATAACTTGCAGAGTCTCGGCAAAGAATTGCTTCATTTAAAAAAACATGAATTTTGCATACCGTATGTTTCACTTTCTGAACTAGCGTAAAAATGTAAGGTGACCGATTAGAACTTGGTTTTAGTATATATTTATTCCCCATAGAAAAGAAAGGAAGAACATGTGCTATGTTAAACTTTGATATTATATGTTTTTAAAGGTGGGCAATGTTGATATATTTTAAATAGTGTTTCCCACAGCCTGAAAAAGGGGGCAGGGTTCTGGCCAGAAAAAGGGCACTTTTGATGCGTTAAATTCGCCCAAAAGGGCACTTCTGTTAGAACAGACTTTTCAAATGTGAGTTAGATAAAGGATTTTATGTCTGCTAAAAGGTTAGAATAGCTTCTAGTAGAGCATAGGATTAATTGGGATAACAAAAAGCTATTTTATACTATAAAAAATAAAATATGATTATTTTTATATTAAAATGAAAATAAGGGCAGGAGGGGAGCTTTAGGGCAGGAGGGGGAGCTTTAGGGCAGCAGGGTGCTCCCCCTGCTATTCCTCTTTATGGGAAACACTATTAAAGTTATCTTCAAGGGAATCCATAGCCTAATGGATGACGGGATACAAGATTACTGTGAAATACTAGTTCGATTCTGAGGTACACATATATCACTATTGTTTTTCAAGGGGTAATCTGATATTTCACTAACCAAAGGAGGAATTAAATTTTGCATGTAGGAAGGCACCATAAGACAGCTTCGGTTTTCAATGGATTAAAGGAAACTAACATCTGTTTAGCCGAGTTTGACATAATTTGTAAATCATGGTTAATAATACCAGCTATGTTAGCAATATTGGCTGCAGTATAAAATAGTGAGCTATCATCTGCAAACAGACTTGACAAACTAAGAAGTATTTTAGCTATATCATTAATGTATACCAAAAATAATAGAGGTCCTAGAACAAATCCTTGTGGCACGCCAACAAAGATAGACTTTAAGCCAGAGTAACATGATTTAAAGCAATCTTTCTGCTTTCTTTGGCTAAAGTAACTACTTAACCACTCTAATAGTTTCCCACCAATGCCATTTTGTCTCAACTTAAAGAAAAGATCCTTGTGCCAAACTCTATCAAATGCTTTAGACACATCACAAAAGACAACACAAGAAAACATATTATTATCAAAAGCTTGACATATATTATAAAAATGTCAATTAACCGAAACACTGTAGAATGATGAGGTAGAAAACCAGATTGGTACTTGTACAAGAGATTATTGTCAATAAGAAAATTATTCATATTCTTAAAAACAATCCTTTCTTATAGTTTACCAAAACAGCTCAGGAGTGCGACTGGTCTATAATTAGATTCTTCTGATATGTCTGCCTTCTTAAAATTTGGAATTACGTTATATCAGGAAATGTTCCCTCATCAAAGGATCTATTCATTAAAATGCAGAGGGGTTTCGAAACAGCTTTTGACACACTCTTGAGCATTTTATGGCTTATGCAATCATCACCACTTGCTTTATTAGAGTTAAGCACTTTGATAATATTTTCAATTTCGAGTTCAGTACAGTTTATTTGAGAAAGAGAATTATCAGTAATCTTAGTGAATGGAGGTTACTGGGTTTCTGAATCATTGATTGTTTGCATAGAAGCAAAATCGTCGTTCAAACAGTTAGCTTTGTCTTGATCGTTGAAATGCCAAATATTGTCCCCATCAGGAAGTGTTGAGCATTAAGGAGAGATAGAAGATGTAGATTTGTTATTTTTGACAAAATGGCGACTTACTTTCCAAAATTTACGTTTGTCATTATTTAGAAAGTCTGAAACAATAATATCTAAATTGTTATAAAGAATTCCTTCGCATGCTTTATTTGATTATTTACCTTATTCCTGGGGAATTTGTATTTGTTCCAGTCATTTTGATTACCTGATTTAATAGCTGTCTTCTTTTGTCTATCTCTTTTCCTTCAGTTCCTCCTTACTTCAGTATCATACAGGTACCATGGTTTATCATCTTCTCTAACTACAATTGTTTTACTGGGTATGGACAATGTTGCAAATTCAATGAAAATATTTGTGAATAATAAGCAAGCTTCATTAACACTACCCTGATGAAGAAGACATGACCATTCAAAATCGGAAAGCTTTTTATTGAACAATTGCATTTTTATACATCCAGACATTTTGAGTGAAAGATCCATGCACTGGATACTCAAATGGTCAGTATACATAAGTAGCACAGTGATCACTTACATCAGGTGGAACTCTAATAATGCCTTGAATCAAGGGTGACATGATATTATCTTTATGAAGTATAATAGGATATAACAAAGCAAGCTGGCGTGTTGGTGCAGATTTGATATTGTGAAGGGAGTTAAGAAGCAAAATATCTTTTAAATTATACATAATTAGATTAAGTAAATCTTCATTCATATCTCCCAAAGTTATAATATTGTTGGTAATATCTAGAGCTTTTTCTATATTTTTAAGGGCATCGAAGAAGATAACATCTGCTGTTCGTATACTATAAAACAAACCAATTAGATAGCATTCCCTGTTTACTTTAATTTCAACCCTAAGTGACTCATTCCAAAATGTCTCCAAATCTAGTATGCCCAAATCCGCAGGACAAATACTTTAATAGCCCCCCCCCCCCATGTTTTGTTCTATCTTTACCATAAGTGTAAGTGTGGTTGCAGCGAAACAATTGCTATAAATTAAGTTAATGTGTTTTCAAAAACTGAAAAAATTAAAACTTCATTTATTCTGTTGATGAAACGTTTCGCATAATTTTAATAGGACGGAACAGACATGCTACAGTACTATTTTACCTTTCGCCAGTTCCGGGTAATAAGGCAGCTTTTTGATACATAGTACTACGCCTACTGTAGTATTGCACCTCAAATGGAACACCGTTTTACTTTTTTAAAATTGACATAAAGGTTTCTTTGTATAATAAACCCTAACTAGTTTTAAATTTCGGCGAAGAATGATATCAATCTTACTGCTCTGATATCTTGTAAAAATATTTAACTTAATTTTTGTTGGAATGAAAATGCGCGTTTAGTACCCATTTTTATACTGTCAGTGCAAAACACCTGGGGTAGATATCGTAGTATTTGCTCAGCTATAAAATGTAGCAGACGATTATTTTTTAACATCAAATGGTGCGGTTTGCGATGCAATCTAATCTGCTTATATAGTTCTACGGATAATGGGTCATTTACGCGTTTCATGCCTACCAATTACTATCATTTTGCCCGCTTTCCTCTTTCTACCTATCTGTATATTTTGTTCATGTGTCTGTATGTGTGAGCGTGCAACTAGAAATACACAGTCCTGAAAATACGAATAAGACCACAGGTATACGAGCACTTACATGTGCTACATTTCATTTTATATTTAACTTTTACTGCTTCTTTATATGATGGGAAAATATGCCTGTTCTCATAAGGGAGTGGTGAGATCAATAAGCAGACCCATTCATGTGATAGCTAGGCCAATGGGCGCTTCCAACTAAGAGGGCATTTTGGGCAGTAGACATCTATAGATGTTGCCTTTCGTTTGGGTCACCTGTCTTTGTGACATGGATAGATAACTGAAATGACTATGCTGATAAACAGCCAATATGCAGTTATATTTAAAACCCACTGATGCATAGTTGTAAATGGTTTTGTATTAGTATATACATGACTTTATGTTCAACTGATAGTCATTGATCCATATCGCTCAAGGTACAAGAAGGGAATGTTATTTGGCATAAAACATTTAGAATGTTAAACTGATTCCATCCTATCACAGCATTTATGAAAACGTTTACAAACTTAAAAAACATATTTTTGGTTAGGGTTTTTGGTTAAAATATATTTTTTAAAATTAAATTTAAAATTCCCATTTTAGATGTAATGTTATTGCCAAAAAACAGTGTTCCATTTGAAGGAATATACTACAGTAACATACATCAGAGGCTTGATTCTAGAATTGAGCAGAATTTTTCCGATTGAACTGAATGATGTTCTTGCTGTCGTGTGGCTGTCAGTTGTCTGTGTTTCCTCGCGGTGCCATGGGTTGGTCTGTTGTATTTCCTGTTTACCTGTACATACATTCACCATCCCGAAAACCACGCCTCCTTTAACTCTATGTTTACTGCTGTTCATTCATGCTGTTTCATACACAGGTAACAGTTCAAGTTCGATTAAGGATAAAATTCACCATTTTTAGAGTTTTGGCCCTTGATCTCCGTTTAAGTTTTTTTGTATGTATACTCCTTATTTTTTCTGCATATCATGTTCATAAAAACTCACACATATAGAGATTAAATAATTTGCGTATCAATCAGGAAAAAGTTTAATGACTAAGAATTAATTTGGTACCAAGGTTAGTATTCTAGGATGACTTGCTGATTTGCTTATTAGATATGAACATGTTTGTAAGTACACTAATTCTTTAGAATTATCTTATAGGTTGCCATGGAAATCTTGCAATTCACATAACCCAAATGGGTTAATTATTAGGACAACATTGTTTAGTATTTAGGACAACAGGTGGTCTTAATGAGCAATTTGGCATCAATTAGAAAATTGTCATAGTGGTGAAGGGAAGGTTTACTATCACCCGTGACCTAGTTCCTGTTCATTGCTCACTTTTTACTTTCCAATAATTTTCCTGTCATTTTTCAAGTGTTCATGAATATTCAAAAATATTCAGATGAGATAATAAACTAGAGGACCTGAAGGTCCTGAGGCGCTCACCTTATCTCCTTGATAATTTTAAAACAGGTCAAGGTCAACTACAGCTTATAATGAAACATATTTTGCTTTACCATATATGGGGGTTGCAGCCATTTTGGTCCAGTAACCTAAACAATCTAACAGCCCAGTGATTTCTAAGAAAAAGATGTTTAGATAGGTATGTGGTCGTCCAAATGAGTGGCCTTGGATTAAAGGTCACAGGTCAGCTTGACATTTGGTATTCCATTGTCTCATTAGGTTGAACATTTCTCACAGGTATTATGATTTCGGCTAACACTGTTATAGAAAAATGAACATTTTAAGATTTTCCCATTATAAATGCATTAGGAATCAAATTTGACCTTGCCATAAAGTAGGTCAAGGTTAACCTATATTCATCATTTGTGCAAACCTGGTAGGGACCACATTACCAATGCCACATAGTAAGTCCAGGTGTGCTTGGGGAAAAGTATTACTACAAATGACGACAAAAGGCACACTATCATAGCTCTTTCAACAAACTATACACCCTTTGAAGACTTGAAACCCCTAGACCCGTACTTCCGCAAACAATGAAAGCCCAGATGAAATGCCGCCATTTTATCAGTGCATGTGCACACTGTTTGCTAAGACAAACCCGATCGTGAGAGAAAGAAATGCAATGTGACACAGTATACAAGGGACCATCCTGACTTTACTGTATGTATCTTTATGGAATATCCAATTGGTCTGATTACGGTAAATTAATGAAGTAAATATCACATAAAAGGTATATTCTTTAATTATGTGCTATCAAACATCACATGTATAATTAGAGCCAAAAACGACGTACCAAACACATCCGCTGCTTTAAGTACCGAGAACGCATCTTTCGATAAAAAACTGGACTTTGGAGAAAATGATAAATATAAATTATATCTGATTCAAATTTGTTCCAATTGACCCTTACAACTGTCAAATATGTATAATATACATCGATATATCAGGAATGTCAAACATCTATTAGCCCAGTTAATTAATTCAGGCCGAGTGGAATTTCCCACACATATCAATTGGACCAGTTCTGTCCAGTTTAACACTTTCGCTGCCAAGCACCTCAAAAAACCAATACCTCAGTGCCAAGCATGGTTTCAAGGACTCCTGAATATTGAGGGTATATAGGTTCAACAGAGAGTATCTCCAGAACCGTTCAACCTATTGCTGTGAAACTTTTCACAAAATGTTGCTAATATATACAACTTTCATTTGAACCAACAATAATAAAAATAGTCACGTGACCGTTGGCGGCCATTTTGGAAGTCACATTGAAACTTTGAAAATGCCTATAGACATCTATTTTATGCAAAAACGATAAAACATTCATCTACACCAGGTATCAAACATAAGGATTTATTCTGATATTATATTGTTTCATCAGGAAAAAAAATCAAAATATAGCAGTTGAAGGGCTTAATGCGTCCTGTATGTCATTCCCTTGGACATGTTTCCGTTGTTTTTGACGTCCGCGAAATCTAATGACATTACAAATATTTTTCTAAAATCAATTCTCGTACGGAAAATTGCGTATTCTTCCATATATGATATAATTATGTCCTCTGAACATTTTGAAATAAAGAACAAAGATTTGCGTCCTTTATAACGGTTAAAAATAGACAGCTATCAACAGCGCCTTTAAATTTCGACTATAGTCGCGTTTGTCAGTGAACGGTAAATTCGACTACAGTCGCGTTTGGCAGTGAAAGTGTTAGGTGTTGTTGGTTTGTCAATTTCCAGTGTAAACGTTGTTGGGTGTGCACTTTTATTTCAAACAAATTTCATTAGAATGTTCTGTAAGTAAATATTGAAGAACCCGATCATACACCGCGTTTGTAGCGTCTGATCCGGATCTGTACTGTTTGTCTACGTCCCGTAAAAGGACGCAAGGCTTATATTGGTTAAAGAGATTTTTAGATCTATTGCATATATGAATAACAAATCTCAGTCAATCCGCAGTAAAAGCGCAGGTTTTACCAGAACCTTTGCTAATCGAGATACAAACTATTGAGATGTAGAGGGGACAAACTTCGGGGGTTATAAAACTTTTGCAATGCTCAGCTCAACTGAGCATTCAATTTATCCTGCTCATAACTGTTAAAATGCCAACAACTGTTGGCATTTTAAGATTTACGAGCAGGAAAAATACATTCGTATTTTAACATTTACGAGCAGGACAAATACAACAGCTGAGAATTTGAAAGCATGAAAAATCTTTATTTTTTCGAATTTTACTATTTATGAGCTGTTGAAATTGCATGCTCAATTGAATTGAGCAAGATAAAAGTTTTATAACCTCTGGGCCAGAATTCTAGCCCAACTAGATAGCTGTACACGCATATTTGAAGAATGGCATCACACATATGCGATAAGTTCCAGAATCGTGTGAACTAGTTCAATTGTATTTGATAATTGAGCCGTGATATGTGATTTCCAACAATGTGACAGTTTGACAAGTTTAGACTCGGACGAGCCTGTGCAGTCTTATTTTAAGCTGAGAAACTCCAAATTATGTTCAGTCAGTAGCTTAACAGTCATAGAATATTCAAGCGACTTGCAAATGAACTGATCAGACTGCGCGCATGCGCAGGCTGATCTGAGGTTTTGCTGGTCGTACATACCACATTGTTGGAATTCCATGCCACGGCTCAATTATGATTGTTATCATTATTATTATATTGCTGTATTAAGTCTGCTTATGTGTTGTTGCTGGTAATGGTAGTTCAGTTTCATCGTCTGGGTAGTCTGGTTTAAAACGCCAAAACTGAAAAGAAAGAAAAAAATATAATTTAGCACTGACGAAGAGGATGTAACGTTGTTGTTGTTGATATTTTGTGGATTTCGATTTGATCTTGTCAGTCAATATAACATTAAAACCTCGAAATTCAATATTAGACGATTCTTAGTACAAGCAAATGCATAAATATTTTTGTAAAAAATTGGTATTGGATAAGACGGTTCCTTTCAACCATATACTTGAAGATATGTATTGAAAATAATTATTGTAAAACCCTGGTCTCAAATGCTTCGAAATAACCTTTTCATTCTGGATACTGGTATCATGCGCGGATCCAGAGGGGGGAGGGGGTCTCGACCCCCTGAAAATCACAAAAATATAGGGTTTCTAAAGCAATACTGGTCCAGATCCCTGAAAAATCACAAAGCTACCAAGTCAGCATTCAATGTTGAGTCATCATCGCCACGCCAGCGAAACGCCATTTAAATGGCGTTTCGCTGGCGGGCCGATGATGGCCCGCTATTAGTGGTATTTGGATCCTCCCTCCCATCATCAACTAAAAATTTGTCAAAGTTGGACCCCCTCTGACAAGACCTTCTGGATCCACGAATGCTTGTACATGTATTCAGGTATTTGGCTGATAGTGAAGACCCAGAAGACCCGATAGGGGCAGCCTGATCTTGGCCTACACTGTTTGTCGTGGAGGCTTCTAAACATTTCAGCAGACGACAAAAGCAGACAACTTTTGTTACGGTTGGCACTATAAGTGTTAACTGTGATGATGAATAGTGAGAACTAAGTAGGTTGTGCTCTTTCAACATAGCAGGATCCAGGGTGAACATTATGTAGTAATATACAGTAAAACCTGTCTAAAGCGGTCACTAAAAATGAACACCTAAAATTAGTTTTCAATACCGATTATCGCTTAATGCAGGTCAAAAGTATTGCAGCATTCTACAATACCTTCGACCTACATTAAGCTACCATTCTCCATTAAGACCTGCCTCCTGTCTATTTTGAGTGGCCGCTTAAGACAGGTTTAATTGTATGATTACAGCACTGGTTGGTGTGGCTGCTGTCCTTTCTAAGGCGGTGATCCAGTTGTGGCTGTTTTATTGTTTGATGTTGCTCCCACTGTGTATGGATGTGTTGGTTTTGGTCACGGGTGGTGATAAAATTCTCTTTCTGTCATTTCAAATTTAAATTTGCATCATTCTCACAGAGGAAGATAGAACGGGAAGATTGACTTTAATGGATTACTAGTATTGACTTTGTATGTGTTTCTTTTTGGGAATGTGTATAACGTCCTTTCTGGTGCCATGGTATAGTTTATGATCTGCCGTGAGATGGTCTATGATCTATCATAGTTTGGTCTGTGATCTATCATGAGTTGCTCTGTGATCTGCCATGAATTGGTCTGTAATCAGTCATGGGATGATCTATGATCTGTCATGGGTTGGTCTATGATCTATCATGAGTTGGTCTCTGATCTATCATGGGTTGGTCTGTGATCTGTCATGGGTTGGTCTGTGATCTGCCAAGGGTTGGTATGTGATCTATCATGGGTTGGTCTGTAATCTGCCATGAGTTGGTCTGTGATCTATCATGAGTTGGTCTGTGATCTATCATGAGTTGGTCTGTGATCTATCATGAGTTGGTCTGTGATCTGCCATGGGTTGGTCTGTGATCTGTCATGGGTTGGTCTGTGATCTGTCATGGATTGGTCTATGATCTGTCATGATTTGTTCTAGGATATGTCATGGGTTGGTCTTTGATCTGTTATGGGTTGGTCTATGATCTGTTATGAGTTGGTATGTGATATATCATGGGTTGGTCTGTAATCTGCCATGAGTTAGCCTGTGATCAGTGATGGGTTGGTCTGTGATCTGTCAGGGGTTGGTCTGTGATCTGTCATTGGTTGGTCTGTGATCTACAATGAGTTGGTCTGTGATCTGTCATTGGTTGGTCTGTGATCTATCATGGGTTGGTCTGTGATCTGTCATGGGTTGGTCTGTGATCTGCCATGAGTTGGTCTGTGATCTGCCATGAGTTAGCCTGTGATCTGCCATGGGTTGATCTGTCATGGGTTGGTCTGTGATCTGTCATGGTCTGGTCTGTGATCTGGAATGAGTTGGTCCGTTATCTGTCATGGGTTGGTCTGTGATCTGCCATGAGTTGGTCTGTGATCTGTCATGGGTTGGTCTGTGATCTGCCATGAGTTAGCCTGTGATCAGTGATGAGTTGGTCTGTGATCTGCCATGTGTTGGTCTATGATCTGTCATGGGTTGGTCTGTGATCTGCCATGTGTTGGTCTGTGATCTGCAATGTGTTGGTCTGTGAATTATCATGGGTTGGTCTGTGATCTGTCATGGGTTGGTCTGTTATCTGCCATGGGTTGGTCTGTGATCTGCCATGAGTTAGCCTGTGATCTGCCATGGGTTTATCTGTGATCTGTCATGGGTTGGTCTGTGATCTGTCATGAGTTGGTCTGTGATCTGTCATGGGTTGGTCTGTGATCTGTCATGGTTTGGTCTGTGATCTGCAATGAGTTAGCCTGTGATCAGTGATGAGTTGGTCTGTGATCTGCCATGTGTTGGTCTATGATCTGTCATGGGTTGGTCTGTGATCTGCCATGTGTTGGTCTGTGATCTGCAATGTGTTGGTCTGTGAATTATCATTGGTTGGTCTGTGATCTGTCATGGGTTGGTCTGTTATCTGCCATGGGTTGGTCTGTGATCTGCCATGAGTTAGCCTGTGATCTGCCATGGGTTTATCTGTGATCTGTCATGGGTTGGTCTGTGATCTGCCATGAGTTGGTCTGTGATCTGTCATGGGCTGGATTGTGATCTGCCATGAGTAAGCCTGTGATCAGTGATGAGTTAGCCTGTGATCTGTCATGTGTTGGTCTATGATCTGTCATGGGTTGGTCTGTGATCTGCCATGTGTTCGTCTGTGATCTGCAATGTGTTGGTCTGTGAATTATCATGGGTTGGTCTGTGATCTATCATGAGCTGGTCTGTGATCTGCCATGAGTTGGTCTGTAATCAGTCATGGGTTGATCTATGATCTGTCATGGGTTGGTCTATGATCTATCATGAGTTGGTCTCTGATCTATCATGGGTTGGTCTGTGATCTGTCATGGGTTGGTCTGTGATCTGCCAAGGGTTGGTATGTGATATATCATGGGTTGGTCTGTAATCTGCCATGAGTTGGTCTGTGATCTATCATGAGTTGGTCTGTGATCTATCATGAGTTGGTCTGTGATCTATCATGAGTTGGTCTGTGATCTGCCATGAGTTGTTGGTCTGTGATCTGCCATAAGTTGGTCTGTGATCTGTCATGGATTGGTCTATGATCTGTCATGATTTGTCCTAGGATCTGTCATGGGTTGGTCTTTGATCTGTTATTGGTTGGTCTATGATCTGTTATGAGTTGGTATGTGATATATCATGGGTTGGTCTGTAATCTGCCATATGTTGGTCTGTAATCAGTCATGGGTTGATCTATGATCTGTCATGGGTTGGTCTATGATCTATCATGAGTTGGTCTCTGATCTATCATGGGTTGGTCTGTGATCTGTCATGGGTTGGTCTGTGATCTGCCAAGGGTTGGTATGTGATATATCATGGGTTGGTCTGTAATCTGCCATGAGTTGGTCTGTGATCTATCATGAGTTGGTCTGTGATCTATCATGAGTTGGTCTGTGATCTATCATGAGTTGGTCTGTGATCTGCCATGGGTTGGTCTGTGATCTGTCATGGGTTGGTCTGTGATCTGTCATGGATTGGTCTATGATCTGTCATGATTTGTTCTAGGATCTGTCATGGGTTAGTCTTTGATCTGTTATGGGTTGGTCTATGATCTGTTATGAGTTGGTATGTGATATATCATGGGTTGGTCTGTAATCTGCCATGAGTTAGCCTGTGATCAGTGATGGGTTGGTCTGTGATCTGTCAGGGGTTGGTCTGTGATCTGTCATGGGTTGGTCTGTGATCTACAATGAGTTGGTCTGTGATCTGTCATTGGTTGGTCTGTGATCTATCATGGGTTGGTCTGTGATCTGTCATGGGTTGGTCTGTGATCTGCCATGGGTTGGTCTGTGATCTGCCATGAGTTATCCTGTGATCTGCCATGGGTTGATCTGTCATGGGTTGGTCTGTGATCTGTCATGGTCTGGTCTGTGATCTGGAATGAGTTGGTCCGTTATCTGTCATGGGTTGGTCTGTGATCTGCCATGAGTTGGTCTGTGATCTGTCATGGGTTGGTCTGTGATCTGCCATGAGTTAGCCTGTGATCAGTGATGAGTTGGTCTGTGATCTGCCATGTGTTGGTCTATGATCTGTCATGGGTTGGTCTGTGATCTGCCATGTGTTGGTCTGTGATCTGCAATGTGTTGGTCTGTGAATTATCATGGGTTGGTCTGTGATCTGTCATGGGTTGGTCTGTTATCTGCCATGGGTTGGTCTGTGATCTGCCATGAGTTAGGCCGTGATCTGCCATGGGTTTATCTGTGATCTGTCATGGGTTGGTCTGTGATCTGTCATGGGTTGGTCTGTGATCTGTCATGGGTTGGTCTGTGATCTGTCATGGGTTGGTCTGTGATCTGCAATGAGTTAGCCTGTGATCAGTGATGAGTTGGTCTGTGATCTGCCATGTGTTGGTCTATGATCTGTCATGGGTTGGTCTGTGATCTGCCATGTGTTGGTCTGTGATCTGCAATGTGTTGGTCTGTGAATTATCATGGGTTGGTCTGTGATCTGTCATGGGTTGGTCTGTTATCTGCCATGGGTTGGTCTGTGATCTGCCATGAGTTAGCCTGTGATCTGCCATGGGCTTATCTGTGATCTGTCATGGGTTGGTCTGTGATCTGCCATGAGTTGGTCTGTGATCTGTCATGGGCTGGATTGTGATCTGCCATGAGTTAGCCTGTGATCAGTGATGAGTTGGTCTGTGATCTGTCATGTGTTGGTCTATGATCTGTCATGGGTTGGTCTGTGATCTGCCATGTGTTCGTCTGTGATCTGCAATGTGTTGGTCTGAGAATTATCATGGGTTGGTCTGTGATCTATCATGAGTTGGTCTGTGATCTGCCATGAGTTGGTCTGTGATCTGTCATGGGTTGGTCTGTGATCTGCCATGTGTTTGTCTGTGATCTGCAATGTGTTGGTCTGTGAATTATCATGGGTTGGTCTGTGATCTATCATGAGCTGGTCTGTGATCTGCCATGAGTTGGTCTGTGATCTATCATGAGATGGTCTGTGATCTATCATGGGTTGTTCTGTGATCTATCAATAGTTGGTCTGTGATCTGCCATGAGTTGGTCTGTGATCTATCATGAGTTGGTCTGTGATCTATCATGGGTTGTTCTGTGATCTATCATGAGTTGGTCTGTGATCTGCCATGAGTTGGTCTGTATTCTATCATGAGTTGGTCGGTATTCTATCATGAGATGGTCTGTGATCTATCATAAGTTGGCCTGTGATCTGTCATGAGTTGTTGGTCTGTGATCTGCCATGAGTTGGTCTGTAATCTATCATGAGTTGGTCTGTGATCTATCATGGGTTGTTCTGTGATCTATCATGAGTTGGTCTGTGATATATCAGGGTTTAGCCTGTGAACTGCCATGTGTTGGTCTGTGATCTGCCATGAGTTGGTATGTAATCTATCATGAGTTGGTTTGTGATCTATCATGGGTTGGTCTGTGATCTACCATGAATTGGTCTGTGATCTATCATGGTTTGGTCTGTTATCTGTCATGCGGTGGATTGTGGTCTGCCATGTGTTGGTCTGTAATCTGCCATGAGTTGGTCTTTGATCTATCATGAGTTGGTCTGTGATCTACCATGAATTGGTCTTTGATCTATAATAAGTTGGTCTTTGATCTATCATGAGTTGGTCTTTGATCTATCATGAGTTGGTCTATGATCTATCATGAGTTGGTATGTGGTCTATCATAAGTTGGTCTGTGATATATCATGAGTTGATCTGTGATCTATCATGAGTTGGTCTGTGATATATCCTGAGTTGGTCTGTGATCTGCTATAAATTGTTCTGTGATCTGCCATGGGTCGGACTGTGATCTGCCGTGAGATGGTCTATGATCTATCATGGTTTAGTCTGTGATCTATCATGAGTTGGTCTGTGATCTATCATGAGTTGGTCTGTGATCTGCCATGAGTTGGTCTGTGATCTATCATGAGTTGGTCTGTGATCTGCCATGAGTTGGCCTGTGATTTGCCATGAGTTGGTATGTGATCTGCCATGAAATGGTCTATGATCTATCCTGAGTTGGTCTGTGATCTATCATCAGTTGGTCTGTGGTCTATCATGAGTTAGTCTATGATCTATCATGAGTTGTATGTGATCTGCCAAGAGTTGGTCTGTGATCTATCATGGGGGTATGTGATCTGCCATGAGTTGGTCTGTGATCTATTATGAGTTGGTATGTGATCTATCATGAGTTGGTCTGTGGTCTATCATGGGTTGGTCTGTGATCTATCATGTATTGGTCTGTGATCTACCATGAGTTGGTCTGTGATCTATCAGGGGTTGGTCTGTGATCTATCCTGAGTTGGTCTGTGATCTATCATGATATGGTCTGTGATCTGCTATGAAATGGCATGTGATCTGCCATGGTTGTTCTGTGGTCTGCCAAGGGTTGTTCTGTGATCTGTGTTTGTGGCATTTCTTTGTCATACTCATTTTTTTGATAATCATGATCTCAATCGGAACTGCCTCTGCTAATTCCGTGGAATCAGACCACGGATGGACATCGAGGATTTACTTTGATTACGTGACGCTGACGTTACACAATGTAAAGCTGACGTCACAGAAGCCATACCAACACATTAGCAAGTGTGATTGTAGCAAAACAAATGGTTATAAATGAAGTTTATGTGTGTGTTTTTTTCTCAATAAAAAAGCGATATTTTATTGAAAAATACATCAACTTGATTTATTCTGCTTATAAAGCTTTTCAGGTAATCAGAAAAATGGATTTTAATAGGGCTGAAACCACAGGCTACAGAACTAATGTTCCTTACGCCAGCTCCGGCTAACAAAATGGAGCTTTATCGTACATAGTACTACGCGTACTACACCCGATGCTTGTTTTGATTCTTTAATTGTTCCAGACTTTCCCGATTGCCATGATCTATGGCGCATGTAAACATTAACACTTACACATACACTGTTATCCTCCGCCCGTCAACTTTTTTTCACAAATGTAATAACAGGGAGAATTACAGCCATAGTCAGCCCATTGATAAGAGATATATGGATACAATGCCAGGCAATCTTCGTCCCTGAAATATATTCACGTATGTAAGGATAAACCCTATGAATCATTCGGAAATGCTTTGGCAAGTTTCGTGGAATCAGACCTCGGATGTACAACAAGGGTTTACTTTGATAACTTGAAGCTGACGTCACAGAAACCATGCCAATACAATAACATGTTTGCTTGTAGCAAAACAAACAGTAACAACATTCAACATGATGCTATAAATGAAGCTTAGGTATTTTTTTTTTTTGCTTTCTTTTTCAACAAAATATCCTTTACTTCTTTTATATAGAATGTATGGAACTAGAAAAGGGGCTTTACATATTCAGACAACTAACCCTGCTAGAGTAAAGAGTGTATTTTAGCATCGGGTCACTTCAAACTCATATTGGTACAGATGCGCAACCTAAGTTTTCAAGTGCCTCCCCATTCATAAACTATAAAAAAAAATGACACATTTATCGTATTCATACAGGCTATAAGAGGCGAGTTCAACGATGCTAGCGCTCTCGAGCGCTCGTTGTACTGATGAACAGAGTTGACCCATTTATATACATTGTATACTCAAATTGTGAGATACATTAACAATAATTGAGCAGCAACATGAAATTTCCAATAATATGGAATGTGCGACCAGCAAAGGCTCAGACCAGCCTGCGCATACGCGTAGTCTGATCAGAGCAGTTGCTAGTCGCTTGAATATGATAACTCTTAGGCTACTGACCGATCATCATTTGGAGTTTTCAGCTTAAATGAGGCTTCACAGGCTCGTTTGAGTCTCCACTTGTCAAAATGCCATATTGTTGGAAAGCACATTTTACGGCTCATTTACACATAGTATACTCATTCAATGCCCTTCAAATTGTAAGATACATTAAAAAGACAATGATGATATCACGCATTACCCATGGGTTCGAGCCTCACCGGCGTCACTGCGTTGTGGTCCTTGAGCAAGACAAATTTATCATAGCTTAGTACTGGTTCAACCCAGGAAGAACCGTCCCTATATAACTGAAAGATTGTTGATGGGACGTAAAGAATCAAATCAAACAAAACAAAAATTCTCTCATTACCCCATGTTGTTTGGTTCCGAGCTTCCCCAGTTCGTGTACGACATTGTTTCTTCATCAGGATAACCCCATACCCAGGAATCTTCAACGGCAATATCATTACCTCCTGCCCATACGGCTGAATAAAAAAGAAAATAAAACACATGCATTCACAATCACCATAATGTTAACAATTTTCGTACCAATGCAATTTTCCATAAAACTGCATTCAAAAGTCAGGATAATCCATTGTGTAATAGAACTTTTAACTCTCTGTAAAGGCGGTTACTTTAATATTCATATGTGGGCGTGGTTCGGCTATTTCATATGCTAAACAAGGGAAATCAGGCTCTATCTATAATTTAGTGAAGAATTAATAAGTCGTTTGGGGCGCGCAAACGTGAGTGCATTTTATGAAAATCCTAACCGTATACACACTGAACTCACATTTATTAACCCTTAAAGCGCAAAATCACAAAATGTATGTTTTTGTCGTCCACTAAAATATTTGGAGCCTCATGGCCAAACAGTGTGGACGCAAATAAGACTGCTCCTGTAGGAGCAGTCTGATCTAGGTCAATAATGTTTGCCTCTATGCTTATGATAAATAGACATTTTCAGATGCAGTTATTTTGCTGGCGTTTTAGGACTAAATAATGTGTTTTGCGTCTATACTGAGGTAATGGCGCAAGATGATACAGTTACTTTTGAATAAAATCACGCCTCATTTTCAGCTTTTACCAATGTCTAAGGTAGACCAGTCCTAATTACGCCGCATTCATGAGGTGCCGCCTTTGCATGAAGCGAAAAGTTCAATAAAATATAATAAGTCATAATTAACAAAACAATTGTATTTCTTTTTCTGTTCTCAGCAATCAGTGCAAGCACTGATAAAATGTTACATAACTGGGGGGTCTTCACTGTTCGACAAATGACCCGTTTAGGGGTGTTTGGTCTCACAAGGATAAACATGTCTCTTTCAATCCAAATGGGTAGCGCAGTGGCTCGGTGGTAGAGTGCATGTCTCAGACCGAGGGGTTGCGGGTTCGAGCCTCACCGGCGTCACTGCGTTGGGTACCTGAGCAAGACACATAACTATTTGCTTAGTACTGGTTCCACCAAGGAAGATCTGCCCCGACATAATAGAAAATTTGTTGACTGGAACGTAAAAAATCAAACCAAACAAGTTTACAATATATTAACCGTTCTATTTAGAAGAACGGATTTATAGTAAACCGATGTGGGTGTGATAAATCCGATTAAGAAACGCTCTCTCATATATATGTCATAACCAACACAAAACAATGAATAACCTATACTTAGACCGTGAGCTGCAAATAGACCCCCTTTCCCGAGGAGAAATTTTGTACTGTGTGATTTTCTGAAAGATGTTAAACGACACAGGTTAGCCTTCTCGCGATTGGGGAGTTACCATGTTACAGCCACGTTACTATGTTACCCAATCATTGTTTCCAAAGCTGGTTGCTTCCAAAACGTTTATTCTAATGCACTTGGTTTTGTAACGCGACTTCTGATTGGATAACGTCAAAAATTTGCGACAGTATATCCTGCGATATACTGTAGGAAATAGTTTGACGTCATTAATTACGTCACATTTCATTGGATGACGTGTGGCATTATGCGGCTTGTAATGCTCCAATTTGCGACGAAACTGCAGAATTGCATTAGAATGGGGATAACCATATTTAAAATTTTCATTTGGGGAGGTATATCGTCGGATATACGTTCGGAAATCACGTTTTACGGCTCCGCTCGCGCGTCGCCGTAAATCTAAATTTCCGACCGTATATCCGACGATATACCTCCCCGAATGAAAATTTTGAATACAGTTATCCCCTACATTAATGCAACAAACAAGTAAAATTTGTTTAAACAATATATTCCTATGGTATTACAGGTATATACATTGCTTGCATTCAAATTTATTACTATTTAATGCATTCCCTTCACCAGGTCATCGCCTACCAAAAGATCTCAGGGGATTAGTACACAGTAGTGACTATAGTTTTCTAAAGCCACAAAATAATGCATGTTAGCTCTTCAGCGGTTTGGGTGTTACGCTGAAAAGCAAATACATTACCCTAAGATAATAACAACCCCTATAGTGTTAATATCAAATCATTGTTTGGCTTTACATAAGATACTGCTCTAAAAGAAGGGATTCCTTCCCTCTGGGAGCACTTTTTCCCTTTGAGAGAAGCTCCATTTTGAAAAAGGAGGCCATTGACGAAATGAATGCTCGTTACTTCATATGGGAAAAGTGGTTGCCATGCCAAAAGGGGCTGCTCTTAAAAGAAAGAATCCCCTCCCTCTGGAAGCACTCTTTCCTTTAAGAGAAGTTCCTCATTTTGAAATAGGACGGAACTGATTAAATGAATGTCCGTTATTTCATATGGGAAAAGTGGTTGCCATGCCAAAGGGACTGCTCTTATAAGAAAAAAAATGCTCCCTCTCTGGGTAGCAAATGCTTTCCTTTAAGAGAAGTCTCCCTATTTTGAAAAAAAGGAATTGATTAAATGAATGCTCGTTACTTCATATGGGAAAAGCTGTTTCCATGCCCCAAAAAAAGACTGCTCTTAAAAGAAAGAATGTGCTACCTCTGGGAGCAAATGCCCTCCTTTAAGAGAAGTCTTTATTTTGAAAGGGGGCGAATTGATGAAAATTAAGCTTGTTTCAGTGGTCTCCCTTTCACGTGCCTTACTTACCCGTCAAACCTAATCCCAAACTAGTGAGAGTGTCTCTAAGGAACTGATCTTCTTCAGCACTGTCTATTTTCACCAGATATGAACATTCGTCTGTGCACTTTTGCTGCAATATAGATCGTGTAAGTTGTACACATAATATATTTTGTTTATTTGGTTTGATTCTTAACATCCCAGAGAACAATTTTCTGTTATGTCGAGACGGGTCTTCCTGGATTGAACCAGTAATTAGCAGAGGATAAGGTGGCTTGCCCAAGGACACACACAGTGATTCTAATGAGGTTCGAACCCGCAAACCCTCTATTTCGATGTAAGCACTCTACAACTGAGCAGTCCTCTCCTCTGCGCACTGTTACTGGAGTATTGCACCTCAAATGGAACACAGTTTTTCAATTTTAAAATTTTACATACACGTTACTTCACACTGAAAGTTTGCATGCGCATAGAAATAGCAAAACCCTAACTAGATTTAAATTTTGACGGAGAATAATATCATTTTTACTGCTCTGATATCTTTTAAAAATAAATAACTTAGTCTTTGTTATAGTGCCGTCAGAAATTCAGTGGTCATCGTTTTTCTTTTTTAAAATGTCTTTAATGATATCATTTCGAACTGAAATTTTGCACATGCATGTAATATATCACCGCCTAATATACAATCGCATGTTTGAATATTATAGATTGGAAAATAAGTCTGGAATCTCTTGTAAAATAAATAACTTAGTCGTTTTTGATTTAGAAACCCAATGTATTTCATATGGGTAGTACGTGATTTATACAGTTCAATGATTACCATGTTTACTTTCGTATATCAGGTTATATGACAAATGAAACGGTCTTAAGCAGCATAACTCTTGGTGTGTCTACATACGCACTGCAAATGCTTTGAAGAGACTGCGCCAATAACAATTCTTCCTGAGTTATATCATATTTGCGAAAATCAAATTTTGCATCTTGCTTTCTAAGCGTTCATGGTAAAATGACCTAAGCAATTGGACTGCCACTGAGAAAAACTGTCTTCGATGATATGTAAAAAATATGGCGCAATTCAGACTGCGCATCCGCGCAGTCTCATAAGCAACTTTGTTATCTGCTTTTTGGAAATCATATCTAGACTCCCTACGAGCGAAACTTCAATTTTCTTGCTAGCATGTTAAGCCGAGGAGACTGGTTTGAGACTAGCTTTGTCGGAAACCCAGAATACAGGTTTACTCCCATTGTGGCCTCGTATATATCTGTTGCTTGCTCCACAGCTCTAGGACAAATATTACAAGTACAACAGATAATAATGTTTAAAAAATAATGAGGAAGCGATTCATCATTTATGTTAACGGGAGTCACATCATTTGGCTGTGCTTTACATCGTCAAATACACAAGTAATTCGTAACTACAGCCCACAGAGCGAAGGAACGGCGGGGACTTTGATTTTCTGGTTGCAGGTCCCTGGCATGACCCTGTACTAACAGCTCATTTGCCCGGCTAGGGCGTCCTTACAAGTGACTTGTGGGCATAATTTATTTCGCCTTTATGCACTAGTCATTTATGACCACTGCCCCCCAGCCCAGGGGAATGTCGAGGACGTTGATTTTGTGTCTGCAGTTCCCCATAGTAACCACCACACTGTGGGAACAGCTAACTGGCAAAACCATGACAGTCATCCCCCGCAGTCTGTTATTATACTGCACTGCCATGGTTGCCTACCTACATTTCCTCCACATTATGGAGACAATGTACAAGTAAAATCACAGCACAATTGCCAGGCTATTCCCGGCCTGCTCAGGGGCTTGGGTGAAGCAGTGTCTACAAGTGACTGGTGCATAGTTTATAGCCTATGATGCACTTCACATGAAAATTTAGTTTTCAGCTAACCCCAAAAAATGTATTGACCCCAAACACAAAAAATAACATCCGCTGATATATTTTTCAACCTATTTCCAAGTACATTTCCATCCCATCACTAGTTTCTCTTTCTGACCTCAACTGTTAATCGGCTGAACAAGCATTATTTTTATTGGATGAGTCTATTTTCACTTGGATCAAGCTTTCTGGGTGAGCCCTGTGGTCGTTTTGTCTTATCAATTATAGTTGCCTGGAATTACGATGCATATTTTGCATTGCCTGCATGGTGTCAACAAATCAGTATTTGGAATAAACAGATAGAAAGCTCAATTAATTTAATAAAACAAGTTGGAAAATTGTTTAAAATCTGATGGTCAGAGGGATAAAACTTTCAAGGAGCAGGGAACACAGAAAATCAAGACTTTGAATTGAGGAACAACGGAAAACAGCGATTCATTTCATAGGAACAAGCGGATGGTTACCCGCTGGAAAGGCATCAATATTTTCTTGTATGCCAAAATTCAGTGAGCCCAAACTATGGCCATAATTTGCATTTCGTGTTGATAAGAAACCCTTCTCCTAATACGTTACTTCGTCTTACAAAACTGTATAATTATTCATAGATAGTCAACTAAAGGCAGTGATCCTAAAGGCAGTGATCCGTACAAAGGTGTGTTTAGGGTAAATTTAACAATGCAGATGCTCAAATGAGGACAATTTCCATCATATCACAGCCAATATAGCAATGCCTTTTGCAACGAAAAAATATCCCCAATTAGGCGGTGTATAGATGTATTAAATTCTGATGTTTATTCTGCGAGTAGTCTGCACATATATAAATAAACGCAAAAAAGCGATGTTCACTGAATTCCTGTACGCACTATAATATGAAAATACCCGTTCAGTACCTATTTTTGTATTGTCGGTGCAATGTGTGAACAATCATTATGTAAAGTATGAATATAAAGGAATGAAAACTGTTGGAGTTACAGATTACACAAACTACGCACCCCCTAAGCATTTCGGATGAAAAAAAGTCTAAGTTCAACACCCCTCAAAAATGAAAAAAATGTATGAAACGTGCACAAAATAGGAGGTGCACATCTTCAATATGTGTACAATCATTAGGCAAAGTTTGAATGAAAAGGAATGAAAACTTTTGGAGTTACAGATTACACAACTTGGTACCCTTAAAGTGTTGCGGACGGACGGACGGACGGACAGACGGACGGACGGACGGAGTGGACCCACTTCTAGACCTGCTTTCGCTAAAGCGACGCAGGTAAAAATCTGGCACATTATAAGTCGCTCAGTTGAAGTGGAACCCCTCCCTACTTGTAAAATAGGATTGTGATATATCAATGGAAAGTTTTATAACTGTGCATTATGAAACCACTAGAATTACTTTTCAAAACAGGGGCAGTGGCTATTTATTAGGCTTCGAAGAAGAGCACGCTCATTTAGCATCTAAAATAAGCAAAAGTTGGCTGGGTGAAAAGAAATGCCAAAATGCAAATAGTTTCAAAATTTTAAAGTATTAGGGGTGTATTATTTAACCATATAAGGTATGCATTAAAACAGTTAGGCCTATTTTAATGTAATACATAAGAACGCGGATCTGACAAAAGGGACCTTAAGGAGTCCAAGTAATTATTACGTAAGAGACATTTAAAAACTACTTAAAATAACATAAAATTACATACCTTTATATTTCGATGAAAATGCTTTTTAAACTTTGATACCATCAAAATAATAAAAGTTTCTGATAAAAAGTTTTAAAAGTTTTCTATAAGGGTTGTTGCCATGTGAACACATTCAGATCACAACACCTACAAGTGGGTCATTTTGAATGTCTATAATACGATATAGAAGATAATAATTCATGTAACTTCATCTGCATTTCCATTATCACATGTATAAGACACGAGAAAACTTTTTATTTGCTAGTTTTTTATGCTGAGCATGCAATAATCAACAAACAAATATAGACCAACACTCTGACGTCATCATACGGTTAAGGCCATTTTTGACGTCACATTCCAAACCTGATTACATTTGTTGTTTCTAACATCCATATAATTATCAGCTTCAAAGAAATTTTCGGAAAATGCTCTTAACATGTAATACTTTGCAGATGAAACATTAGCCTGATTTTGATTATCGCGATCATAGGGCACCTTTCCCTATATCCTGGCCCATATATATGCAGAATGGAACTACCTGATATATCATTTTGACATCATTATTTAGCAGCATGATTTCATTTATTTTAATCTATTATCTTCATTTTACACATATTGTCAGTGCATACGATTTTAACGCATTCCAAATCAAGTATGGTCTTTTATACGTCATATAATTAAAAATATAGGTTTTGCCTTTGGGTATTAGTAGCAGCATGGAGTTTGTGCCTCACCAAGTGACCTCCTAAACCTGTTTTAAAGAGTAACTATGTAAGTGTTATATTAGAACTTGCCATTTAATTTTTATGCCTCGATGTTCATATTTGGTGTTTATTTCAAATTATAAATTTAATCTTGGAGTTAAAGGTCAAGGTCAAATTAAGACAAAATTTGTAATACGACTCATAACATGAACTCCTCTTTCATTTCTACGACCGAGGGTGTTCATATATGGCACAATATTTGTCTATTTGTCTATGGGGTGTAGAATACAACATAGGTTTCTTGTCACCGCTTTGCCATTGTTGTCTGAAGACAAGGTCACATAATTACAATCAGTTTATGGCTTGTTACGCCAACTCCTTCGCCAACTCCTTCATTGTTCATACTTAGCGCAGTTATTGCTTATGGTGTGTAAATTACAAAGTACGTTACATATCACCGCTATGGCCCTGAAAACAAAGGAAAATTAGAATCGGTTTTACATTGGCATATTTTTGACAGAGATGCTTCATATTTTGTAGAATAAATGTCAATATGACATTTGAGCCTTAATTTTCAAAATAATTTGAAGCCAGTTGTATGGATTGTAAAGCAATATCTCTAACATGTTTTGCTGTAGATTGTTCATATTTTGCACACTGATTGTCTGAGGTGTTCTTTTGTCAATAATAGCTTCTGACTGCTGATATGACCTTTGTATCAAAGTTCAAGGTCAAACTGCTTAAAAACCTACATTTTGCACCCTCAAAGTGGTACTAATCATAAATGTGTTTATGACTCTCCTAGGTTCTATGCGAGGCAGACCAATAGTGGATTATAAATTCCCTGCATGGGGCAATAAAGAGGTTCTTAAAGGGTTTAGCTATTTTCTGATAAAACATTTATATTAATCTTAGTAAACCTATATAGGCGGTAAGCCCCCTCTTGGAGCCCCCTTAGTCCGGTAAGATATTGAAATACACTTAGACATGAAATAATCTTTCCCTTAGCAGTTAATCTGCTGATGACCGCTCATAAACCAAAATGTAGACCTTTAAACTTTGCATATACGGCATGTAATGCATTCTGTTTTGGAAGAGATGTATAAATGATCATGTTTGGGACACTGGCTGTCTATGGTTTTATGATGGCACAGTCTCCTCTTAAACTAGCTAGATTTTAACTAAACTTTGCGGGAATGATTTTTATATGACCCTCTTAAATAATTGTTCACATAGTTAAGTCCATTGCATATCTAGGTAACAATGGGCTAAAATAGATTTTCAAAATGAAAATCTTCTTGTTTGAAACCACAATGCCTAGAGTCATAATATTTGGTATGTAGCATAACCTAGTGTTTTCAGACTAGAACACTTAAAATAGTCTAGTCTGAAACCACATAACCGAGAGTCTATATTTGGCAAGTATCAACATCTAGTAGACTTGCTTAAGTTTGTTTAAAATTATGGAGCTGTGGCGGAAAATGAGGCCGCCTCGGGGATCAGGTTTTATATTTAGCTTATATAAAGAACATACTAAAACACATTCTTGTCAGAAACTAAAAGACTTGATGTTTGATATGTAGCATCACCAAGTGGTACTCTACCAAGTTTGATTAAATTATGGTTCTGTGGTCAAAATGACATCGTCCTGGTGGAGGTCACAGCGTTTATGAGGCTGTTATTGTTCTTGTACTCTTACAGTCGATGCCGTGGGTTTGTATGCAGTTTGTGAGTGTGGTATTCCGTGGTCATACATTCTTTCTTACATTGACTTACATATGGTGAAAACATAAAACATATTTTTGTCTAAAACCACCAGGCCTAGAGCCCTGGTATTTGGTATACAGCATCAGCTTGTAGACAAAATTTAAGTATGTTCCAGTTATGACTCTGAGACCGAACATGGCCCACAACGCAGGTCATCAAGAGCGTGGCTAGTTTCCAATAGATACGTAAAGATAAGACGTATAAAACAAAACTCAGGTGAGCGATCCAGGGTCACTTGGTCCTCTTTTTATTATGTCATTACTTGATATTATATCATAAAACATCATAAATGCTGTTTCCATTTGAAATGTTTACTATATGTACGTCATTTTCTTAATATGGTAATGTATAGATATACAAGTAACAGCAATAGATGATTTTCACAAAATATACCTGAATATCAAAATGCCAGATTTTAAGGTCAAACCGAAAATATTTTGTTGGGTTTTTTAAGTATACACGACAGAGATATATGTAAGTTGAATAATTCAGCATCAAATTTGAAACAAGTTCAACAACAACCCTAAATTTTAAAACTTTATCAGCCAGATTACAAAAATTCGTGTTTAAATTTACAAAAACCACCGATTTTCACCCAAAATCCAAGACATTAAAATTCCGGTTTTGACACCATAATAAAATCAGAGTGGACTTATATAAGACGCAATAACCATTATTCATTCATTCTTTACTGGTGTCATGTATCTGTTGCTGCAAATGGATTTCATAAATTCGCAATTTCACTTCTAAAATGAAGTTTTTGCCAATTTTGAACACCACTGCCCCTCTTTGCAAAAGTAATTCTGGCGATCCAAGAAACTTCAACATCTTCTCACATCATTCATACAATCTTTTTCCATTTTACTGATGGGGAGGGGTTATCGGTCAATTTTCGCTAGTTTTTGCTCTACCAATGGCTTTATGTTCAACTGATAGTCATTACTCCGTTTCGCTCAAGGCGTTATTAGAGGGGAATATTATTTGGCCTATAACATTTAGAATGTTAAAATGCCATCATATCACAGCATTTATGAAAACGCCTGCAAACTTAAAAAATACTTTTTGATTAGGGTTTTTTGGTTGAAATATATGATCCCAATTAAATTTAAAATTCGCATTTTAGATTTAATGTAATTGCCGAAAGACAGTGTTCCATTTGAAGGGCAATACTACAGTAACTGGATTTTCCCATGCATATTGATACAAAAAGTATGGAACTATCCTTGTGTACTTTAATGGCCACGGGTACAATTGTCTAAATCATGATGTATATATGTCCGTGAACATTTTTTTTATGCTAGCAAACAGTGGCTCAGTGGTATAGTGCTTGACTAGAGACCAAAGGGCCGCGGGTTCGAGCCTCACCAGCGCCACTGCGTTGTGGTCCTTGAGCAAGACATATTAATCCTAGCTTAGTACTGGTTCAACCCAGGAAAACCCGTCCCTATATAACTGAAAGATTGTTGGTGGGGCGTAAAGAATCAAATCAATCAAACAGTGCAGACCCTGAAAATGGATCATCACACGTTTGTGTTTGTGTATATCCCTTAAAGTCAGGGATAAATCAGAAAAACAGCTATTATTATGAAGGTTCAGGCATTTTTAAGAAATGGATTTGAGATACCAAGGCGGTATTTGGTTATGCTGAACCAAATATTAATGTTTGAAACCTGATATTGCGTCTTTACTATCAAATTTTCATATGTTCAAATTGGTCGCCAAATTAAAGAAAAGCAACATAAAATTTGTAGAGTAACATGTAAAAATATCAAACTTGTAAAAATCGATCCAAAACATTTTTCTAATGAATTTAACATAACATCAAGAGGGTATTAGGGGAACAACTTCAGCAAATAATTGTGTTTCCGATTTAGTTATGATCTTGTCACGTTAACTCATCATATTATCTGGCCTAGTATAGTGATTTCATTATATAAGTGCCAGGCCTTCAAAACGTACATTGCAATGATATCACTATTCCTTGCAAGAAAATTTGGCATTTTAAACCAATTCTGTAAGTTTTAGGAGAGGGGATCAATACGATTTTTTAGATAGGGGGCCTGTACCTACAAAATGAGGAACTCATCATATACTATTAATCATGCTAGCGATTTAAAGCATATATATATAGTATTTTCGTCCAGTGGTCTGAATTGAAGATTCATTATTTAATTTACATATTCATGAATATTAATGAAAACTTTAGAAGTTCGATATGAAATAGAATATATAAGGGATGTAAGTACAACATAAGAGTAAAAATGATGGCAAACATCAGGAATCAATACAATCAAGTACCAAACCTTACCTGAAATGCATCTACAGATAAACCTTCATAGAGTCTGAGGTCTTAAACGCCAGCGTGCTATTAAAGAGGAAGCGAACTTTTCATCCATAATTGTGTTGACCACCAAACATGCAAACATAAATGTTTTTATCATATGAAGTCGCATATGTGAAATAACGCCATGAAATGAGATTTCATAGTAATCTTAGTGTCATATGATAAATAGAATCTAACATTCATGCTCAGGTATTATTGAATTTATTAAACTCGTTGCGAAAAAGTGATAAAATGCTCGGCAAGCCTCGAATTTATCTTTTTTCCCCAACTCGTTTTAAATTCAATAAAACCTGAGTACTCATGTAAGATCCTCTATATAACAATCATACTACAATGGAAAATATCTAAACCCGCCAAGTGGAAGATTTATCTCTGGAAAAAAGCTGACAAATCTAAGTTGAATAGTTTTAGAGAAGTACTTCCTCTGTAGTTGCATTCAAGACATGTGGGATAATTTACAATCAACCTTGATGGAAGCCCTTGACGCCTACGTACCTAGAAAATGACAACAGCAAGGTACAGCCAACCCTGGATTACCCGCGAACTGAAACAACTAACCCGGAGAAGGAAATGGGCTTTCAAAAAAGCCAAAATGACTCGAAAAGTCAAAGACACAAAACGCTATGACAACCTCTAAACATCACATAAAAGGCTTGTAAAAACAACATTGTTGCTCCAGATTCACACGAAAATCCGAAAAAAATATGGAGCTTCATCAAAAGTAAGTAAAATGACAACACTGTTGTATCTCCACTTAAGGCGAAGAATGGCATATCCTACTCGGATAGTACTATGAAAGTGAATACCCTGAATGAGATATTTGTATCTGTTTTAAGGGGATATATCTTTCAAAAGCTCTTACTTGCATGGAATTTTTCGTGTATTAACAATATTTAGAAGTATTTTGACCAAGATATTATGTATTTTTGGTATTATTTACAATTTTTCAATTTGACCTTGAAAATTGAAAAAATCATAAGCAAAAATTGAAAATTTATATTTTTCTACCAGAAATCTGTACATTTTGGGCAAAACTACTTCTAAATATTGTAGTCGAATAATTGTAGGTCATGTTCATGCAAATGGTTTTCTCTAAAGTTCATCCAGCGTGTCACAGTATTGTTAACGGTATCAAACCAGGGGCCAATTTCATCAATAAAGTTCGTACGATATATCTTAAATTGTGCGTACGTTGTTTTCTGAGAAGTGCGTACGTCAGTTTCATCAAAACATCTTAAATTGTTCGTAAGAACAAAAATTCGCGTTTCACTAAAAACGTCGTATGTTTTAAACATTGCCTAACTCCAGTCTCCAAATATCATGTGATTGGTCACGTGCGGACTTTATATAGCCGTGTACAGTGGTTTAACACAGAGTGAAAAATACGTAGGTATGTGAAGAAAGTTTCGAAGAAGAAGCATGTGCGGATCCGAATGAAGGCAGGGGGTCCGGACCTTCATCCCCTTATTAACAACAAGTAATATAGGTTTCCATAGAAATTAGCAAGTGGACCACCTGGAAAGTAATGGATCCCCCTCCCAGAACCTTGAAAACTTTAAGTTTTCTGGACAAAAATTCCTAGACCCGCGCTTGAGAAGACGAGCAGGCGACAGCATACTCCATTAAAAAATCAATCCCTTTAACTCGGTGCATATACTTATGTCAAACGTCGGTCTGATCTGAAGCCAAACTCTTTGACACTTAGATGACGGGTTTCCCAAAATCATAAGAAACCATGTCCAAGTAAAACCACAAAATATACTGAGAGGAACTAGAAACTGAAGGTATTTTTTTCTAACATGTCTGGATGAAAAATAATAATTCAAATTCATTATTTTCTATGAAATCTGATATCCTGAACATCCAACAAATTCAATTCACAGAATTAATGATAGCATTAATCAAGAACCAGTCCTATACTACCGACAAATTTCGTATGTTCTCGAAATTTAGTCCCGAGTCATGGGCATAATGGGTGGTTGTCTCGTCTTTCTTCAAACCCCAATGATTGATTGCTGTAATGCTCAATTACAGATTCCTAAGAGGGACATACTTTTATCATTTGAACATAAAAGAGATAGATCATATTGTATTCATAACAAAAATGGTACATGTAATGTTTCATGAAACTGCGTCCCGAACATTACTCGTTTTTACACTTTATGTTAACCCATACATGTCGAATGGAGTTTTCCCATTTTAATCTTTTGGACGAGCTCATAATTTGATCCGACGCCACCGTTGTTATGTGCTGTCTAATCTGGGTATGCACTGTTTGCCAACGTCCCACAAAATGGAGGCAAGGCTTAAATGAGTTAAACATCACACCCCGGGTGCTTGAGATAACAAGTCAAAAATTTTGAAAATGTAAAAATCTAGAATGCAACTTGTAATACGGTCGGAACTGAGATTGTGCTAACCCGGATTTATGTCCCTTCATGGAGAATGTAAAGTTCTACTGAAAGCTCTTGTGAACAGCTCCCACATAAACATACTCATACAAAGACATACGTTTGGAAGTTTATCGAATGTTGAACGTATGGTTAATGACGAAAGCCCCTCATCATTGTCGTCCCTGGCAGTCATGCAAATGGACGATGACTTACCCGTGCATTTGAATGTGTATATCAGTATGTTAAAGCAATGGTGACATGTGAACAAGTACAAAAATAGTCCTGTTGGTTCTACTACAGAACCCCTTCCCTTAGACGTGACGGTTATGCATAAATTCAGCTACTGATGGTGGCCATAGGCAAATTTCTTGGTGACAGTATACACGTGGTAGGGGAAAGAGTGGGAGAGGTTACTTGGACAAATAGCTAACTCATAAGCACCAAGGAAAGGGGGTCTTATTTTCTCATTTTGGTAAACCATATAGTATGTAAAGAGTGGTCTTGATTGTAGTACTTTCGAGGTATTAAAACCTTTGTCGATTTTTTTCTCCTCAGCCTCTATAATAGTGTGAAATGCAGCAGCCTTGGTAGCTAAGTAGTAAGTTGGTAATATTTAAGACAAAGATGTCAGCTGCGACACCTAAATATTTGCCTTAAATATACGACAAAAAGTGAGAACTTCGCAAAATTCAATAGTTTGATGAAACCCGATTTTTAACGTACGAACTTCGTACGATGTTTTTAAGACAAAAACACGATGAAATTGGCTCCAGGAAGTAACTCTAAAAAGACTGATAAGCATGCTGTGGATTGCTCAAAAACTGTATGTTGGGGCGTAAAGTGATCTATGTCAGATGTATAAGTTGTTCATACAACAATGTGACCAAAGGTATCTGTCTCCCTGACAAAAAATCAATTCTTGTTAATAGAGGAAAATTTTCATGCAATTAAGAGCTTTTGAAAGATATATCCCCTTAATAAGGATGAAGACACATCAACAATACCAGACATGGGACCTAGAACACATCCTCCAATGGACAACAGCGTCACCGAGGAGGGTGTATATATTTGTTAGATTTGATTCTTTACGTCCCATCAACAAGATTTCAGTTAAACAGGGACGGGTCTTCCTGGGGCCAATTTCATCAATAAAGTTCGTACGATATATCTTAAATTGTGCGTACGTTGTTTTCTGAGAAGTGCGTACGTCAGTTTCATCAAAACATCTTAAAGAGTTCGTAAGAACAAAAATTTGCGTTTCACTAAAAACATCGTATTTATAACTTTGCTTAACTCCAGTCTCAAAATATCATGTGATTGGTCACGTGCGGACTTTATATAACCGTGAAAAGTGGTTTAACACAGAATGAAAATACGTAGGTATGCCTAGTAAAGAAAGTTTTAAAAATGCATGTGCTGATCCGAATGAAGGCAGGGGGTCCGGACCTCCCTCCCCTTGGAAAATCACAAGTTCTATGGGTTTCCATAGATATATGCGGCAGTTCGAAAATCGAATTACGAATATTTAATTGGTAATTTGATATTAAAAATTGTTCATTAAAAGTTAGTTTTGATAATAAAACTTGATATTCGGTAACTTTCCGAATGCCAAAGAAGGTTTTTGCCCACAATAAGATGGAAAAATAGCGGCAGTTCGAATATCGAACTACGAATATCGAATTGGTAATTTGATATTCGTAATCGTGCATTAAAAGTCAGTTATGATATTGAAACCTTGATATGCGGTAATTTTCTGGATGCCAAGGAAGGGTTTTGAGCATATACATAATAGTATAAAAAAAGTAACAATCTGAATAATTAAGTTGAATCTCGAAAATCGAACTAACTTCTCAATTTGAATTATCAAACTAACTTCTCAATTTGAATCTGGAATATCGAATATCGAAATAACTTCTGAATTTGAATATCGAATATCGAACTAGCTTCTAATTGCTTGATTGTTGTAATGCTCAATTACTGATCCTTAAAGAGGGGCATACTATTATCATTTGAACATAAAAGAGATTTATCATATTGTATTCATAACAAAAATGGTACATGTACTGTTTCATGAAAGTGTGTCCGGAAAATAGCTCGTTTTCACACTTTATGTTTACCCATACATGTCGAATGGAGTTTCCCATTTTAATCTTTTGGACGAGCTCATAACCACTTTTTGGGTGGTTTTTGGTGGTGTTTTTTTATTCAAATTTCTAGCGAACAACAGCGGAGAACCTGATCCGACGCCACCTTGGTTATGTGGCGTCTGATCTGGATCTGCACTGTTTGCCAACATCCCACAGAATAGAGGCAATGCGTAAATGAGTTAAACATCACACCCCGGGTACTTGAGATAACAAGTCGAAATTTTCTAAAACTAAAAAATCTAGAGTGCAACTTTTAATACGATTGGAACTGAGATTGTGCTAACCTGGATGTATGTCCCTTCATGGAGAATGTAAAGTTCTACTGAAAACTCTTGTGAACAGCTCCCACTTATACATACTCATACAAAGACATGCGTTTTGAAATTTTTTCGAATATAGAACGTATGGTTGTTTGACGAAAGCCCCCTCGTGCTCATCATTGTTGTCCCTGGCAGTCATGCAAATGGACGATGACTTACCCGTACATTTGAATGTGTACATTAGTATGTTTAGTGAAAAAGTATAAAAATATCCTGTTGGTCCCTTCCATTAGACGTGATGGTTATGCATAAATTCAGCTACTGACGGTATCCATAGGCGAATCTCTTGGTGACAGTATACAGCGTGGTAGGGGAAGGTGTGTGGGAGGTTACTTAGACAAATGAATAACTCATAAGCACCAAGGAAAGGGGGGTCTTATTTTCTCATTTTGGTAAACCATATAGTATGTAAAGGGTGATCTTGATGGTATTTAAACCTTTGTCGATTTTTGCTCTTCAGCCTCTATAATCGTGTAAAATGCAGCAGCATTGGTAGCTAAGTAGTAAGTTAGTAACATTTAAGACAAAGATGTCAGCTGCGACACCTAAATATTTGTCTTAAATATACGACAAAAAGTAAGAAGTTCGCAAAGTTCAATAGTTTGATGAAACCCGATTTTTAACGTACGAACTTCGTACGATGTTTTTAAGACAAAAACACGTCGTAAACTCGTTGATGAAATTGGCCCCTGGATTGAACCAGTACTAAGCTAGGATAAATGTGTCTTGCTCAAGGACCACAACGCAGTGACGCCGGTGAGGCTCGAACCCGCGGCCTTCGGTCTCCAGTCAAGCACTCTACCACTGAGCCACGGCGCTCCCTGGGAGAGTGTATACAAGCTGCTTTCTAATCTCAAGGTACACAATGTTCTGGGTCCAGATGAGATTCCAACTAGTAAAGACTCCTTAAGAAACTAGCCCAAGAGTTAACACCAGTCTTTATTCTCTTCTACCAAGCCTGTCTGGATCAAGGAACAAAACCAGATGATTGGAAAACTGAAAACATTATTCCCATCTTCAAGAAAGGAGACAGAAACAGACCAGAGAACTATAGACCCGTATCTCTTACCTCAAGTGCATGCAAGGCACTTGAGCATTTTGTGTGCAGCAGTATACACAGATAATTGAGCCAGTGCATTAGATTTCCAACAATGTGGTATGTGCAACCAGCAAAACCTCAGATCAGCCTGCGCGTACGCGCAGTCTGATCAGAGCCTTTGCAAGTCGCTTGAGTATTCTATGATTGTTAAGCTACTGACTGAACATTATTTTGAGTTTCTAAGCTTAATAGGAGATTCCACAGGCTCCTCTGAGTCTACAGTTGTTAAAATGTCACATTGTTGGAAATCACATGTCACGGCTCAATTATTTGAAGGCTCGCAATATACTTACAGATGCCCAGTATGGCTTTCGAAAAAAAGACTTAGCCATCACATGTGATTTCCAACAATGTAGCATTTTGACAAGTGTAGACTCAGATGAGCCTTGGCAATCTCCTGTTAGGCTTAGAAACTCCAAATTGTGCTCGTTCAGTAGCTTAACACACATAGAATATTCAAGCGACTAGCAAAGGCTCTGATCAGACTGCACGTATGTGCAGGCTGATCTGAGGCTTTGCTGGTCGCACATACCACATTGTTGGAAATTCCATGCCACGGCTCAGACTGTTTTGTGAGACACAGCACATAATTACCATTCACGATCTTGCCAAGACGGTCCACAACAAAGGACAGACTGATGTCAACCTTCTAGATTTTTCGAATGCGTTTGACAAAGTCCCCCACCATCGTCTTATGCATAAACTGGAATTCTATGGAATCAGAGACAGCCTCAACAGCTGGACCAGTAGTTTCCGTTTCCTTGGGAACAGATTGCAACAGGTTCTTCTAGATGGGGTTACTTCATCATCCACTCCAGTCCAGTCAGGCGTGCCCCTGCTGTTCTTCATGTTCATAAATGATCTGCCGGAAAGCAAAGCGCCCAATTCGAGAGCCATATTATTTGCAGACGATTGCATTTTATACAGGACCATAGATACTGAGACTGAGGCTCGTGGCCTTCAACTTGACTTGGATAGACTTCCGCAGTGGGAGAAGGACTGGCTTATGGGATTCCATCCCCAGAAATGTCAAGTCCTTCATATTACCTCCAAACGAAAATCAGTCAATTATTTATACACAGTCAGACACAAGAAGAAGCTAAAGCAGCAAAATACCTCGGAATGACTTTACAAAATGACTAAAATTGAAACACATATTGATGCATCAGCCAAAAAAGCCAACAACACCGGAACATCTCTACAGATAAACATAAATCAGTGCCAATGGAGGACCTAGGAGCTTTGTTACAAGACTGGTACGGCCGATCCTGGAATATGTCAGTGTCATCTGGGACCCATTCACTGATGTCAGCATATGGAAACTGGAGAAGTGCAGCGTAGAGCAGCTCGCATGGTCATCTAAGATTTTAGATCCACCAGCAGTATCACACCTTTGTTGCAACAGTTCCAGTGGCCAACCCTTCAGGAGCGCAGGGTCCAGGCAAACGTGTACATGATATATTGCATTGTTTACAGCCTTGTGGATAAGCCATCAAGCCACCTGACACCAAAACTATCAGTGAGAGGCCATAACATAGGGTTCCTGAGACCATATGCCAGAACTTTCATCTACCAGAGGTCCTTCTTCTCAGACACCTTCAGAATGTGGAACAGCCTACCCCAAACAGTTGTAAGCACACTAGACAGCCTCAAGGAGAAAAGTGCAACCTGTCAGACTCTGCTACACTCATACTGGATGGTTTTAATCGCACTGTACATAGACATTTTTGGCATTACTTTAATGATTGTTCCTGCACCGCCTATGGACCAGTAGGATGATACGCCAATAATGTGTCAGCACTTTATTGGAAGAAGAAGAAGAACAATGAAGATCTAGTATCGTCAGCAAAAAGGTAATTTTTTAGCCTATTGTATTAACATTATCATATGTGTACTGTAAAAATAAGAAATAAAGTGTCTGGATACAGATACGTGTCTGATTGCAGATTCAGGGGTCATGAGTTCAATCCCAGCCCAGTCCCATACTTTCGTAGAGATTGATCATGAAAAAATGCTACGGTCATTCTCCTCTCTTCCCCTGGTTCAAGAAGGGTGTTGTCAGTTACAAGCGAAAGAATGTGCGCGAAGTACTGGTTAACAGCTTAGTCAAGCTTGCCCATGATAAAATTCTGGTAAGGTAAGCTGACCATCCAGACATTGCAAAGCTATTAACTGGGATGTTAAGAATCAAACCAAAAAACTTTTTTATACATGAGAAATTATTTTAATAAACTGCGCTGAAAAATTATTAGTGCCAACAATTTTCTTGAATTTAGACACTAAGGAGCCATATAACAGCTGCTAACTATTCTAGACAATCAAATTAGTACCAAGTTAAAGTTGAGTTGTTGTACTATAATACAATATCCCATATACAAATCTTGGACGGGCTCCTAAGCATCTACCCAAATATAGTTAGTGAGTATGATCAGGAAATACCACAAGCACTAACTGAAGACAAACCCATGGTACCGCAAGGAAGAACCACAAAACAATCAGAAGACACCAGGAAGACAAACTAAGCAAAGCAACCAGCTCTCTCTTCCCCATCAAGATGAATGTAAAACTAGAATGGACATATAGTAACGCACAACAAAAATAGAGCAGTTACAGAATCCCACAATGGGAGTAACAATCAACAACAAACCAACAACAACAGAACCACCGCCTTAGAATGGACAGCTGTCTAAGCCAGCGCGGGGGGGGGGGGGCTTCAATGCATTTTACTGGTACCAGATCTTCGCTCTACATTCTACTGTTGTGGAAGAGCTTGCATAGAGACTTCCTAACTATTGCAATGTTTAGTCGTGGAGAATCAATCAAATATAATTAACACACTATGGTGAAACAAAGAAAAGAGCTTACGACTCACAAAAACCTCAAGAAAACCTCAAGTTGAATCACGGTTGGTCCAGCTGCAGATAACCATTAGGCACCAACCCACTGATTATAAAATGTAAAATTACTCAGAAAAGAAATATGATATTTCATTTTGAGATACAAGCAAAAAGCGCACCTATTATTGAATTAGCCATTGAAATTTCATTGTGATCAGATTGGAAACAAATAAGAAAATGGATCTTGAAGGGCACTACCCTCAAAACACCATTTAACATTGCATTATTTCGAATGAAACTCATATCACATTGCACTTTTTGCGGGGTCGAATTCTGCTATGCCAGAGATAAGAGCCTATTTATTCTTGGCAGTATCTAAAATAGTGAGTATGATCAGGAAATACGAAATCACACACTGCAGACAAATCCATGGCACCGCCAGGAAGAGCCACACAACAATCACAAAACACCAGGAGGACTGGTATGTGTTTGTTAACTTCATCATTCTTTAACGTTTTACTATTTTGTTACCAGCTGGCCAAGGTTTGAAAAAAGTTGGTTTAAAATAAAAAAAATAAAGTTAGTTAAAATTTCGTATGATTCTGAGTAAAACTAGTTATCAAAACACTTCTTTTATAATTTCATTTTAAACAACCATGCATCCGCCGTTTATTTTCGTAAAAAAAATTAAAGGATTTATTGGCGTCATGGTGTTGACGTTAGTGGTGACGTTACTACTACCAAGGCTATAAGACGTGTCATTGATATGATATTTAGTATTTGATACTTCTATGTCAACAAGTGACTCACACCAAAACAACTTGCGAAGGAAAACCTGTTTGATTATTGTAAATGACGTTAATATGACGTCAAAATGAGCATTTCTTCAAATAGTAACGGGGTTACCAAATTCAACGACCGAAAAAGGGGTTTTACTTGAATAAAATAATTGTTTTGATGTTTTTTCTGTCACAACGTTCACCATGGATGATGCCTAGCGCAAAACGTAAAATAGAAAATATAGACGTTCAGGCTGTACGTCATTTTTGTAAAAGTTGCCTTTGACGTAACAGAATGATTGGCATGGGTGATTCCGATATTTTTTGATGTCATCAAACAGATAAAATGTAAATAAGTAAATTATCATAGAGAATGTTCAATTCAAACATTTTTTGTCAAAAAATGTAGGCCCTGAAAAAGTGGTGCGTAACTAATGTGGCTCACGATACACTGAAACCTCGATTCGATACGTATTGCGATGTAGACCTCTCGATTGGATTATTTTTGGTTCGATTCATACACACAGTCTTTTTAAAAACTTTAATGCCAGAGTCGGGGAATGAAAATTCATGCAAACTGAGGACACGTGGCCAAAATGCACACTGGTAAATGTATACGTCGATTTGGTGGTATTTACGCGTATTGCCGGTACTTCATAGACCGGATGTGGTAGCTATTGGTGTTAATACTTTGTAGAAAAACATGTCATATGCCTAAAGGACTATAGAATTAGATCATTTTTAAGTATTCAGTATGTGCATGGCGATATATGTAAGCATTTAGGAATAGATTCGAGTACCGATCATCCAGATCGGTACTCAAATCTATTCCTAAATGCTTACATAATCGCCATCTGCATGCCGAATACTTAAAAGTGATATAAATCTATAGTCCTTTAGGCATATGGCATGTTTTTCTACATAGTATTAAGGCAAATATCTACCACTTCCGGTCTTTAAGTTACCGGCAATACGCGTAAATACCACCAAATCGACGTACACATTTACCAGTGTGAAATGTAAGCTACGCCCATAGAAGGTAAAAACCTTAAAAAAAATATTTCTCTGGAACCAAAATGTCAATGGCCTTGGGACTTGGTTTGTAGCATTAGAGACGTGGGCTCTACCAACTTTGCACAAATAGTTATTCTTGTTTGACCTTGACCTGCTTTATGACGCGGTCAAATTAGATTTCTAGTGGATTTATATGGGGAAATTCTTTGGAAAAGTTCATATTTCCATAACTATTGAAACCAAAATCATTATAGTAGCAAGATAAGTTTAACCTAATGAAGTATTGGGCATAAACCTTACGAAAAGTCAAGCTGACCTGTGACCGCAGGGAACTCAATGACTCAGTGCTTGACTCAAGACTGACGGACCGCAGTTTCGAACCTCAGTTTCGAGTCTCACTGTGTTGTGTCTTTGAGCAAGACACATTAATGCTAGTTCTACCCAGGAAGAGTCATCCCGAAACCACTGAAAAAATGTTGAATGTGATGTAAAGTAGCAAATCAAACAAACGAAAAAGACATTTAAACTCTCATCCAAGGTTGGTCATTTTTGACTACCATATGCATATCTAAATATCTTCACATAAACCACTGGTTTGATTGAAGTCGAATTTCATATATTTTTTCTTAAGTTGAGGGAATGTTTATGGTCACATGCCCAAAATGCCTAGATTGACCATGACCTGGTCAAATATTGCTTAAGAGAACTTGTGACTCAATATCAGTCCCAGTTGAGCACTTCAGGTCGTCTAGTTTTTCTTTTTCTCTTCTGTTGCCTTTTAAACCATATGGGTGACATCACATTGGTATTTTGGTGCATGCACAAATTTTGCATATCTGCTAGTTCCCAATCTGAAAATAATACTTAGAAATAAGGTAACCAGAAGCGCCTTTCAAAATTTTGATTTAAAAAAATCAATAAGTGGAAAGGATTCTGCTTACCTGTTATTCATATGTTGACAATGTTAATTTCGATACCAAAATATAATACAACAATGGTCAAAACCAGTCACTGAAACAGCGTGAAAGAAAAGTATGTGAAATTAGGTTTATAAAAAGTGAGTAGAGGTGTGTTTTAGCCGTGCATCATTTTGCTGCATTTTGCAGCAAGTTTGTAGTTGTATTCTTGAGTGGTAACTTAAATGTTAGAAATTAGTGGAAAATGGTAATACAATTGAGGGGGTGTACCTACAAAATTACTCTTATCGTCGCTGTGAATAATCCCAGACTATAGCAATTGGTGACATAAAGCTAATACACTGTTCTTTATTCAATAGGCATTATGTGAATGATTTTATTAATATAATGTAAACACTAGAAATAAGAGAAAAACGTAGAAAAAATAGTATGAACCTACTTCTAAAATTACTTTATCTCATCTATTAATTGTTCTACACAATTAATCTTGGTATCCTATTAAAGCTGAGACATAATATTTTATTCCAATGGTCAGATATACAAAGTAAGGAAGAATGCAAAGATAAGGAATCGATACAATAAAGTTCACACCTGACCCAGGACACCGAATGGGAAAGTGATAAAAACAAAAGACAAAATCTCATACAAGAAAGCCATGAGGTCAGCTTTCCCAACAGGTAACCACAAGGCTGCAAGAATCAGACATCACGGTATGGTAAAGACAAACACAAATAACAAAAAGATCCATAAAAGAAACGCTGCCTTGCAATGGTCAGATATTCGAATCATTTAACAAACATAATCATGAATATTGATGAAAACTATAGAAAACTATGGACATTTCAAGAACGAATAAATAAGATAGTATCTTCAAAAATTACTTAATAATAATAAGAAATACGGATGAGGTTGGTAACGTCAAACATATTTAAGCCCTCCCTTATTTTTATTAGCCGTTCCAAGGCGGTGCTTCTTTTGTTGATTCTTTTTGTTATTTGTGTTCCGTATGTATTATTACAAGTGTTCCTGTGTTCCAAATATTTTGTCCTCAAAAGACTTAATTGAGTTTTCTACAAGGTATGTGTGGTCTGTCCCAGTATCAAACAAAATGACTGAGCAATAATTTTAAAAACAAAAGTACTTGGCATTTGTCAAAAGCAGAACCAGCATGTCAGTGTCAGGAGATTAAACAATAAATTAGACATGGATAGTTTTTGGTGTTGTTTCACATATACGCATACAATAGATAGTGATTATTTTTCTTTCTGTGAAACGGCTACAATATCCACTGATCTTACTGCAACTGCCTCTTCGTCCATTTTAGTCAAGTGATAGCATTGCTCTAATTCTGCAAAGTGTATGACTCTACCATGTACTCTTTGAACACATTACGATTTCTGCCACTGTCCAAACAGATATTTTATAAGCTGCTTTTTGTAACATCATTTTCCATTGAACCTTTTTGAGACTTTTCCATTTCTTTGGTGCTTGATAATCTAGAAAAACGAAGAGAACCTACAATATAAGAAAACAGCAGACTCGGTTTTATTGAGTCTGTTCATGAGAACTAATGGGAAGTGCAACAATTCTCACGCCCTTAGCAGCGGCTTAAGTGGTATTCTGCTTCCCGTCAGAACCCAGTATTCCTGATGGACCAGAATATGAAAAAATATCAACACTATATCGATGTACAGGGAGAAGTTTTACCAACTCCACACAGAAACAACAACAGTCTTTGTGTCTGTGATCAAAATTATTTTTGATGTTCCACGTTCTTTGCACTCCTAATGACCTTAATTGATATTTGTAACAAAGTAAGTAAGGGTGCAAAGATCAGGAATCGATACAATCAAGTACCACATCTGACCCAGGCTGACAAACTCACAGTTATACACCACAAACGAGATCCAACAGGCCAGCCCTTTCCCAGCAGGTGACCACAAAGTAAGTAAGGTTGCAAAGATCAGGAATCGATACAATCAAGTACCACACCTGACCCAGGATACCAATGGGAAAGTGACAAACTCACAGAAGACACCACAAACGAGAGCCAAGAGGTCAGCCCTTTCCCAGCAGGTGACCACGCGCACAAAACATAGCAAACACAAGACAGAACAAAAACATAAAAGATCCACAAAAGAAGGTCCGCCTTGGAACTTGGAACTTGGAACAAGGCACAAATAAACAGACGCGCACAAAGGCATAACAAACACAAGACAGAAAAAAACATAAAAGATCCAAAAAAGAAGTACCGAAAGCCGACTCTTGATGAGTTTGCAGACGGTTTAATACCATTTCTGCTTCGCCTTGAAATTCATCAAATACATAAAATTGGACATTGCCATAAATTACGTTTGCTACTGGTCCATTTGTTGTTGCCACTTGTTGGTAGTAGGCCTGAAGATGATGTAAACCCTTTGCTTTCTCAGTTTTTGCAGGCATACTATCAGCTGTCGCATGCAAAAGGGGAAGCTGGGCCAAAGATAGAAAAAGACAACCAGTAGATCTATAGTGTGCTCAATGGTTAACAAGTTGTTATGCTGTCAAATTACATGGTCCGTTGAAAAGTCTGAAAATTAAAACATTTGCCTCTGGCGGTGTAATTAAAAAAGATAATGTCAAGACAATTCCCTTGCTCGTTTATTATGTCAATGTATTTATTATGTAACTCCCTTCCTTTAATAAGCGCTCTGTTGTTAGATACTCAGTTAATCATTGAAGTGAAAGGGTCTTATTTGTGCTCAGTTCATCCTGCATTGGATTGCTTTACCTAATGTGATACATCTAGCTCATTCATCTGAAGGGGAAGAAGTACCACGCTTTCAGAACTTCAGAATATCGCACATAGGAGAATGTGAATGCTTTGAGAAAGACGAAAAAATATTTTTATCATATGACGTCGCGTTTGGGAGTGAAATAACGCCATGCAATAAAATCTGTAAACCACTAGTGGTTTATCGATTTTCGGGAAACGTTATGACGTCCATAACAACGTTGTGTACATAATGACAAAATTATAACGTTTTTACGCGAAAAATGAGATTTCAAAGTATTTGTCATATGATAAATAGAATCTAACATTCGTGCTCTTGTATTATTGAATTTATTAAACTCGTTGCGAAAAAGAGATAAAATGCTCGGCAAGCCTCGCATTTTATCTCTTTTCCCCAACTCGTTTAATAAATTCAATAAAACATGAGCACTCATGTAAGATCCTCTATGAAGACATGTTTATGTAAAAATGTGTTTGTGCAGGTACGAAAAGCTAACCTACACCAAAGTAAGCCAGAAATATCAAGGTACATGATGTCATCAGGCCATGTACTCGAATGCTTTCAGTGGCAACTTTTTCCTCCTTGTTTAGCTTTATCTTTCCCATCCTTTCAATGCATCACTGATATGCGCGGATCAAGGAATTTTTTCAGGGGGGGGGGGGGGTCCATGTCCGACGGCCAGAAAACAATCTGTTCAATGTTTTCATTACAGAGAAATCTATACTTTTCCAAGGATCCAGAGGGAGTCCAACAATATCCAGGGGTCCAACTTTTTACAGGGGGGGATCCAAATGCTAGTTTCTATAGAAACCCATATAACTTGTGATTTTCAAGGGGGGTCCAGACCCCACTATCCCCCTCTGGATCCGCACATGACTGGGAACGCATCTCAACGAGCCAAATAACAGCAATTCATAACATTTTGGTTTAAACATATTGCTTTAGCAAATAAGTTGACATTATCAACACGTGTTAACAATATTTAAGTTATAAGGATTGGAATGGAATCAACATGCATATAGAATTGCTTTTTACATTGTACACGATAATGGCAAATTGTGATTAAGTTGAACAAATATGCATTTTGGAATTAACTATTCCACTAACGGAAGATTGCATTTGCTTCTAATAAGATGGCATATTTGGCTGGCGATGGAGTGCTCAGCAGTCATGCAGTCCTCATTTTCGAAGATTTGTTGTAATTGACGAGCGTTACATATTTGTCCAATACGTTTAACCAAGTGCGAAAGATACAATTACTTTATTCACTCAGGATTACAACATCTAACCAGCATGAGGGTCACAACACAAAGTGGCTAGTTGATTTAGGAAGAGAAAAAGTCAGTTTTGGAAACATAGAATATAGCTCAATCCTCGGGAAGACTATATTGATTCATATTTGTTCAAATGTACGAAATCTAAATAATACCTACTACGTTGATATTCACATATGCACACACATATGAGCCGCTACATGTGATTTCCAACAATGTGGCATTTTGACAAGTGTAGACTCAGACGCGCCTGTGCAGACTCTTTTTAAGCTTAGAAACTCCAAATGATGCCCAGTCAGTTACTTAACACTAACAGTAATAGAATTCTCAAGCAACTAGCAAAGGCTCTGATCAGTCTGCGAACATGCGCAGGCTGATCTGAGGCTTTGCTGATCGCACAAACCACATTGTTGGAATTCTCATGTGGTGGCTAATATGTTTTTACACATGTCGATATGCATATATGTGTAAATGTGTGTGTATCATACTATGTACTGTAATGCAAATGTCTTTTTCGGCCAAATAGTTTACATCTTACAGATGTCTGTAATATGATATATGTCCATATGCTCTAGCATAGAGAAAATATCTACGTATGAAAACAAAATAAATCTTACAGTAACAAAAGAGTTTTCAAATGTGCAAAGCCTATTTATTCTTCAAAATAACTTTTTAGAATCGACAAATGCATGCATTTTGAGGTTTGTTATCCATGGCAACCAGAATCAGTTTTCCTCTTCTACATAATTATGTACATGTATATTTCGACAGCCTTAGAAATGTACTAGAAACGGACCCGCGCAAGCGCGGGTATAGGATAGATATATTTTGCATATGATAAAAAAAATGTTCTGAGCTCGGTTGAGCATGACAGATGTCCTTAAAAATATTAAAATGGTAGCAATATCTAAGAGCAGGATAAATACTAAGGAAATTCTTTCATGAATCAAGGGTCATTACTCTGTTATAAAGTTTATTTCTTATTTCTATCAACCTTACTCAAACATAAGGCGGTAACGACCTAATGGTAAATAATTGCCACAACAACGCAAGTAGCATATAACACACTACTATAGTGTCAATCGAAGTAACTGCAATGTATATGTATGCCAAAGTAAACTGTAAGTTGTGGTATCAACTTTAGTCATTTTCCAACTGGAACAAAAACATGCTTAATCATTCCCTCAGATGTACAGATATTGAGGGGATGTAGACCCTAGGATCATATGTTTATGTTTTACTCATGCTTGTGCCCGCTAGATGTGAAATATGGCATGAGCTACACAGTTTAAGAGAGATCCACAGATGCCTAAACATACCATAAACTCATCTAAGAACCTTCGACTCATGTGAGCTTAAATGTATACGAAACTTTGTGGCTGCTGAAAAATAGGCCAATGTTTTCTATCCTGTCAGTATCTATTAGTATAACTGGTAAAATGAATGTAGCAAATTTATTATGTATGCAAGAATGTGGTTAGACCAGGGATCGAACCACTGGCCACTTGGTTGATAGTAACACTCTACTGATTGAGTTAAGCAGCCCGTTGGTTAAGAGTGTTGTATATGTTTAAGCAGATTTGAGATTAATGAATTTGGCATTTAATCCAAAGTTTTGTTAAATGTCTACTGTAATATTCCAAAGTTTTATGACTCCTTAAACACGGTTGTAATCATGTAAAAAATGAACCAAAAGGTTTTACTATCGAATAATGCCAAAGAAAGATACTGACAGAATTGCAAACAGTGAAGACCCTGATTTGACTTCTTCTCTAGGGACAGTCTGATGTGGGTCTGCACTGTTCGACCAAACCTAATTGTCCAAAAAATTAGAAATTAATGCATGACAATTTCTTTTGGTAATTGTGTTGTCTTTCACGACTGTTGATAGGAAAAGTGACTATTAATAGAAATGAAATAAGAAACTGGAATAAACAGTTTAAATGTTTTCAACCAAATCATATGCTGTGGGTACTTAAAAGTACTGTCTCAATGAGACGTTTTTATAGCACCCAACATATAAAACCATGGTTGCATGCACTGTATACATGTAGGGCTTCCACGTTTACAATATTTTGTAAAGAATTACACGAATTCAAAAAATTGAAATGATTCCGTTTATACGCAACTACACAGCATTTCTGTCCATTCATCATAACAAATGGTACCACTGTAAAGCTTTGATATTTGAAACGCAAACATGAAATCAGTATAACAGACTTCTTCCATCTAAATGAATGATACCACTGTTAAGTTTATATCTTTGAAACGCAAAAAAATCAGACTCAAAAGTGCTGTCTCGATGAGGCGGCTTTTTTGAGCACCCAAATATAAAACCATAGTTGAAAATATGGCTAAAGCTTTGTAAACGTTTACACGAATTCCATAAATCAAATAAGACGACTATAAAGCTAATATCTTTGCAACACACTTTAAATGCTTCAACTAAAACAAAAGTTGTAGGTACTCAAAAGTACCGTCTCACTGAACAGTTCTATTTATCACCCAAAATATAAATATGAATATGAAGCTCGTCACGTGTTTCGTATAAACGGTAGGCCATTTTTTGTAAACGTTTACTGCTAAACACGAAACGTTGCTGTTCACACGTGTTAATGAGGAAGCCCCAGTTGCAAATGATTTGTGCATAAAAGTCAAAGCTAGGTGTGGTTTGGTAGAACAGTCAGGCTTCAGTGCTTTGCTGTGTTCAGGGCTACACAGCATTTCGAGAGCGCAGTGGCTCAGTGGTAGAGTGCTTGACTCCAGACCGAGGGGCCGCGGTTTCGAGCCTCAAAGGCGTCACTGCGTTGTGTCTTTGAGGAGGACATATAATCCTAGCCTAGTTCTGGTTCAATCCAGGAAGACCCGTCCCTATATAACTGAAAGATTGGTGATGGGACGTAAAGAATCAAATTAAACAAACAAATACACAGCATTTTACACGTCAAATCAAGGGTTCGCTGTAACTACCTACTTTCATTATAAAAAAAGGATACCATTGTAAAGCTTTTATCTTTGAAACGTAAAAGAAAATCGGTATTTACCTTTAATTATTTTCAATCAAAACATATGGCCACTAATGTTGTGGGTACTCAAAAGACCCGTCTCATTGAGACGTTTCTTTTGAGCACCTAAAATATAATATAATGGCTCTGTAGGTCAGCTTTTTTTTTTCAAAACTGCTTTCAGGGCAGGTAAGTTTCATCTTTCTTACCTAGGCTGTAAGGATAGTTTATGCAGAGGATAGATCACAAATGAACGGAGAATTAAACTATCTATTCAATGCGAAATGGAAAATTGGATTTCTGGCGCGGCAGATCGGACACGGCAGCACAATGCGGTCATGGCTTTTATAACCGGCCATCGTTGACCCCAGCAAGTGACGTGTGACCGCACATATGTAAATACACCTTACGGACCAATCGTTGCAGCCTTTATTGGTAGAACTTAGGAGAATATGAAAACGTAGATCGATATGCCAATTATCATTAGTTGATAAAGAAGGCGTTACCCTGTCAAAATTGATGGGAGATTATGGAGTCGAAACTGAATTGTTTCCAAAAATCTCAAAAACGAAATAAAAGTAAAAGAAGATAATATCAAAGTTATCAATGAAGGCAATATCTGAATAACTCAGTGTAGAAAAAATGCTGGTAAGATATACCGTTTCCGAGTTTTTGTCATATACATCAATATAGCTAGGGAAATAGGAATAGATTCACAATCTCAAGATATGGCAAACCACCCCAGTATAGAAGCAATAAAGGAAAATAGCCCTGAACGGGGCTATTCTTCTTTTAACTTCAAACCAGTCGACCAATCATCGGTCAGCAAATCAATAAAGAAACTGAACCCCAAAAAGGCCACAGGTGTTGATCAGCTGCCCGCTAAATTGATTAAAGCTCCACAGCACTTGCAGGCCCTATTAGCACTGTTTTCAACCTCTGTGCAAAAAATAACCAGTTTCCTAATGACCTAAAAAGTGCTCAGGTCCGTCCAATTTATAAAAAAGATGATCCTTTTGTAAAAAAGAATTATCGGCCTGTTAGCATCCTTACTGCACATTCTAAAATTTTTGAGGATATTATGTTCAATTATGTTCATTATGTACAATTAACTGAACATTTTAATAATATTTTTCACAACTATCTAGCTGCCTTTAGGAAAGGATTTGGATGTGCAACAACTCTTCTAAGGCTTGCGGAGGACTGGAAGAAAGACTTGGATAAGCAACAGTATGTCGGTGCAGTGCTGATGGACTTATCCAAGGCTTTCGACTGCCTTCCGCATGACCTTATACTTGCCAAACTAAGTGCGTAGGACCTCTCTGCTAATGCATGTGACTTCTTAAACAGTTACCTTTCAAACAGAAAGCAGAGGGTCAAAGTAGGGCAATTTTGTAGCAGCTGGCTGAATACTATAAAGGGGGTACCCCAAGGATCTATCCTTGGACCCCTTTTGTTTAATATTTGTATGACTGATATATTTTATTTTAAGAAAAAAGCATCAATTTACAATTATGCGGATGACAATACTGTCTCATACAGTCACAAAAACCTGGATATTATGAAAGAGGTTTTAGTTGATGAGAGCGCCATATGCATTGATTGGTTCGGAAATAATAAAATGCAAGCAAATCCAGACAAATTCCAGGCAATAATGCTTGGAAAGTCTGGATTTGACAATTGCAAAGTCTCTTTCTAAACGGTACAGAGATCAAATGTGAGGACTCCGTAAAACTCCTAGGTGTAACCATTGATTATCTGTTAAACGTTGACCTTCATGTCTCAAACATCTGTAAAAAGGCTGCAAGACAAATAAACGTTTTATTACGTCTTAGCAAATTCTTGACGATTAAAACAAAAATATTTAATTTACAAATCTTTTATAAGATCAAGTTTTAATTTTTGTCCACTTGTGTGGCACTTTTGCTCATAAACTAGCTCTGCTAAGATGGAAAAAAACTCCAATACAGGGCACTTCGGTTAGTATTCAATGATTTCGATAGCTCTTATGAAACTCTACTTGAAAGAGTTAACATGCCTACACTTCATATCAGTAGAATTAGATTAATTGCTGTTGAAACTTTTAAGATTCTCCATAAAATGTCACATGTCTATTTGCAGGACCTATTATCATACAAAAATTCTAATTACTCTTTCAGATATGACAACCTTGTAGATGTACCAAGAGTGCGTACCACAAAATACGGTAAATCTTCTTTTTGCTACGAGGCAGCTGGTGTGTGGAACAGCCTCTCGAAAGATCTTCTCAAAGTCGAAGATTTTAACGAGTTCAAGAGGCTGGTCAACACATGGAGGGGCTCATCGTGCAAATGTTCAATGTGCAAAAGTTAATCAGTTTTATTTTGCTTTTGCTAATATAAGTTTTTTTTATCCCAGTTTGCTTTTGTACCTGCTTTGCTTTGCTTTGCTTAACTTTTATTTTGCTTTTATTTCTAGGTTGCTTTGCTTTTACAATTTTCTTATTTTTTTCATCTCTTTTTTAATAATCCTGTGTAATCTGCTTGGTTAGTTCAAGCTTTTTGCTTAAACTTCCTAAGTGCCACTACAATCCATAGTTTTCAGTCCCAGATGAGGAAATTTTATGTCTCTTTGGAATGCTTTTTCTCACCAATATTAGGCATGTGTTTTGGGTGCTCAGAGGGACCGTCTCAGTGAGATGGTTCTTCTGAGTACCCACAACATATGCTTTGCTTTGCTTAACTTTTATTTTGCTTTTATTTCTAGGTTGCTTTGCTTTAACAATTTTCTTATTTATATTTTTTCATCTCTTTTTAAATTATCCTGTGTAATCTGCTTGGTTAGTTCAAGCTTTTTGCTTAAACTTCCTAAGTGCCACTACAATCCATAGTTTTCAGTCCCAGATGAGGAAATTTTATGGCTCTTGGGAATGCTTTTTCTCACCAATATAAGGCATGTGTTTTTGGGTGCTCAGAGGGACCGTCTCAGTGAGATGGTTCTTTTGAGTACCCACAACATATGTTTTTCTCACCAATATTAAACATGTGTTGTGGGTGCTCAAAATGACCGTCTCATTGAGACGGTTCTTTTGAGAACCTACAGAAAATGTTTTGGATGAGAATTAAAATGGAGAAAATGGTTTTCCAATGCACGCTATTATCTGGAGGTTTTTTTTTGCGCCCTATCTAGGTTTTCGTCTTTCGCCTAAGAGCCTTGAAGCCAGCCATCATGGCGGTCAGGGTCTGTTTGAGCCCCATTTATCCCACCTTTTCGAGTTTCGTAATTTCCTCCCCCTAGATAGATCGCAATGAAGGATCTTTTGTATGCTCAAAACATGTAATTTCAAAAAAGAAAAAATTATCAGTTTTAAAAATTTTATCTTTATAAGATTTTTATCTTACATTTGATCTTAATGTATAAATATCTGTGCTATAGCAATGTAAATTCTGTGATATTAACCCAAATTTCCTGTGATTTGTTATATGTTTATAATTGTACAGTCTTTAACTTTGTTTGTCGGTAAAAAAGCCTTGATGGCTAATGTTTTGATATGTTAAAATTGAATGCCGACTTTTAAAAAAAAGTTTCTTGTATCTTGAGCGCAAAGGGCTTCTTAAGTAGTATAGATATGATGGCTTACCGAAGCTTCAGTCCACGTGATGGGGTCGGTTGTAGTAAACTGGTAACATGAATCCCCATGTGTGTCCCAACCTTCGGGGCATGAAGCTAAATTTTCTGAAACACAAAGATGAAATTCAATCCTTAAACATGCTTTTATAGCTACCTACTTGGCTAGTGACACAAAATGTGTTCTATACAGTCGGGGAACCAAAGTAGGAAAAATGCTAACCCTTGCACCCGAAAGGTATACAGGTGGATTCTGTATGGTTGCATAGGTAATTTTATGGTGTATCTGAAACCACTATATAGCAGAGTCGATCGACAGAGCAGTCCATTTTCTACAGAAGCCCTGCAAGAACATGTAAAAATATTATTTCTCAAACTATCAAATATTTTGTCAAAAAATCAGAACTGAAATATATTGAGTAATATTATACAACAACATCCGTGTAGACCCCAGAAGCAGTGGTGGTCATTTAAGAATACTGTTTATTGATTTTAAAGCATGTAGAATAGGAAACACAGATTTTAAATTAAGATTATATATGTATTTTCTTCAAATGTCATTAAAACTACATTTATTGTCCAGAAATGTATTTGGTAGTTATTCATACATTGCTTAGAAGCAGATCTCATAAAAAATGTACACTTACATATTCCATTTTATCCTATGCATATCATAATTTTGCATACAAATAAACACGTAGTTGTTTATAGATTGCATACAGTTAATCAGCCGTTTGTGGCGTGATTCAAAACAATTTATTTTTATTTTCTATGAATAACTAGAGAAGGTAGCAGGTAGCTAAAAAGTAAAAATATAAAAAAAATATATAAAAAAATAACTTCTGTGGTGGTTGAACCCACGGATGCGGCGTGCGCGCATAGCACTGCAACGTCAAGTAGCGTATAACGACGCCAGACGCTGCAAGACAAGTGTCGCTGCTACAGATTCAACCCCCACAGAAGTCAAAATATTTATATGAATTATGTATCCACTGTGGTCGAAAAGACAAGTGTCGCTGCTACAGATTGAGAGAAATATCACAATTTTCTGCACAGAAAATAGTAAAAGGTTAACACCTAGTAATTTGGTCCATGTCAGCTGGCTTGTTGTTAAATACGATGGACAACTTACGAAAAATCTATCTTATAAATGAAATTTATCAAAATTTAAAGGACATGTATCTTCCATATTTATGAGAGCTTTGATACAGGGGGTTATTGTAGCGACCGATAGTATTTTTTTCTGCTGAAAACAATAGTTCCATGTAACAGTGGTCAATTAAAGAAGGGAAAACACGTATAGCTATTATTATAACCATAAACACCTATCTGTCTAAATTTGAAATACAGAGATTAAGTCGCATAATATTTTGAAAGATAAAAAAACAAGCATAACTATATTGATGCACAAACGGCTGTCTATACTACACTTTCGATAGCTTATTATTGTATAACGGCCTCTCATACCCGACCTGCAGAGAAGGTTGCGTAATGGAAAATTAATTTTGTTATTTCTCAGCCAAAACATATCTTGTGGCTGATTAAATGGATTTTTTACATGAACAATTCTTTCGAAGACCAAAACACACGTTAAAAAATTGATAAGGGGACAAATTTCATTATTTCTACGCTATGAAAGTTTGCTTAACTTCACCTTTGCGGCATACAAAATGCATTTTCCAAGAACCGCATTGCTATACCCAAGCGCTGTTTTGACTAACAGCATACAAAATTCCAGTCATATATCTTTCTGGTGCATTTTTTTTGCGTTTTTGCAAAATTCGCGACTTTGGTTCCGCGACTAATGATGCCACCTCGACGTCTACGAGCAACGAAGTCTCTGACCAGTGAGACTGTGTGGATGAGCCTTTGCTGCTCGTTAAGAACTTCCTCAAATGCCTTCGGCGAGTAAATCCATACTTGATTGTCGGAATTGAAAATTGCTTCGATTTGAGAAAACCCGAGTTTGTTGCATATGAAAAACAAAGACACAGACCAGCCTGTACATCTGTGCAATCCAATCAGCGCATTTGACATTCGGTGTCAGAATTCTAAAAAAAAAACTGAACTTGCCACATGCAAAGATTCCATTTTTAGCTAGCATCTGTAGCTGAGCATGCGGGTTTGAATCTTTCGATATCGGACTTCAGGTTTTTCTCACAAGGCAACCTAAATTAAATACACGCGTTATTACTTGGCTTTTCCCTTTCTGTAAAGGCGGCACCTCATGAATGGGTAACTAGGACTGGTCAACCTTAGACAGAGGTGAAAGCCAAAAATGAGGCGTGGTTTTATTCAAAAGTAACTGTATCATCTTGCGCCATTACCTCAATATAGACGCAAAATACATTATTTAGTCCTTAAAACGCCAGCAAAATAACTGCATCTGAAAATGTCTATGTAACAGGCAAAGAGACAAACATTGTGGACCCAGATCAGACTGCTCCTACAGGAGCAGTCTGATCTGGGTCCACACTGGTTGTCTATGAGGCTTCAAATATTTTAGTGGACGACAAAAACATACATTTTGTGATTATGCGCTTTAAGGGTTTATGAATGTTAGCTCAGTGTGTATACGGTTAGGATTTTCATGAAATGCACGCACGTCTGCTCGGCACAAAAAGCTTATTAACGCTTTACCAAATAAATAAAACCTGATTTCCCTTACTGAGCAGATGAACTAGCCGAACCAAGCCCAGATATGAATATTAAAGTTGCCGCCTTTACAGTAAGCGAAAAGTCAAGTAATACCACCTAAAACTTACAACAGAAGACATTGCGAAAACGAAAATTACTTTCGCACTTATCGCATCCACGAGCAGCGAAGTTACAGCCAGAGCCCTTACTTCTTGCCTACTCAAAGCATGAAAGTAGAGGAATGAACAGACCAAAATTTAGACCTCTTGTCCAATCAGATAGCAGCGAATGTAAGAATGCTGAAATAGCGCATTAGCGTACCATACAACAAGTACTGCAAATACTAACATTATCGCGAGGATTTAATTTTAGCATTTGTGAAGTTTCGTAAATTTAAAAACCCTCGCGAAATTGCGAACACACTCTGTCGGTTTCCAAAGTAGGTATACCTTCAAAATATTAACCAGGGGTGCGTTGCTTAACGCGAGCATTTTGTAGCGCTTTGTGGCACTTTGCTATGCAACGGTATGTTACAATATAGCGCTTCGTACTGCTACAAAACTATTTTTGAGCAGTCTCGCGGAAAGCGATATGTGAAACGAACCGTTTCATAAGCATGATAAGCAGAGCGCTACGAAGCGGTTTATCTGTATGCTTATCTTGAATTGGAATGTTATCGTTGCGCAATGGACTGTTACAAAAAAACGCTTTTTTGAGGCATAATGGTTGCATAGAGTTAGGAAAGCGCTACGTAGCGCTACATTAAAGCGCTCGCGTTAAGCAACTCTCGCCTGATCCTGGCCTTTATCATTAACATAATTTCACAGCCGATTGAGCTTCTAAATATATCTTCGGCATTCATCGTATAACTAATACGGAAATGCACGTGGTACTTTTCAACACAAAAGATATATATATATATATATATATATATATATATACCGCTATACTTATATATATATATATATATATATATATATATATATATATATATATATATATATATATATATATATATATATATATATATATATATATATATATATATATATATATATACCGCTATACTTATATATATATATATATACCGCTATAATGCTCAATTGGGTATCAGTGTCCTGCGTGGCTCAGTGGGTAGAACACGTGAATATTGCACACTTAAATGTTTAAGCTCTGCGTTGTTAGTTCGAATCCCATACGCGACATTTATTATTGTAACTATTGGAAAGACTATTGTTTTTATTTTTATCAAATTTTCTCCTTTTGCAATATCATTTCTCTACTTCAATTAATTTGATCTCTTTGGTGACACCAACATTCTCTTGTCGGATCCGTAACACTATACTTCAGCTATCGCCTGTCATCTCATCTGTTTTTAAAATATGAGCTGCGACATGAGATTTCGAACACTGTGGCATCTTGACAGGAATAGGCACAGGTGAGCCTGTACACCCTCCTTTTAAGAATTGAAACTAAATGCTGTTCATTCAGTAGCTTACCAGCCATAGAATATTCAAATGACTAGCAAAGGCTCTGATCAGACTGTGCGTATGCGCATGCTGGTCTGAGCCTTTGCTTGTCGCACATACCACATTGTTGGAAATCTCATGTCGTGGCTCATATATGGACCTCCTTGCTGCTCTTAAGAGAAATGTTTCGACCTGCTATAACTGAATTATTTTGCTTTGAAGCCAAGAGCACGGGTGTAGACTGTAGACCTATATTCGCAAACTAAATTCTAACCCAAGCATCAAGAAGTTGTCGGTCATTACGTTTTCAAAAAAAAAGTTTGAACTTACATGTTTTGTGTTTATGTGCATTTGTTTGACGTGAAAACAAAGAAAAATGAAATAAAAAAGTTGGGTCAACCAGGATTCGAACCCACAATTAACGTATCTGCAGCCATTCTGACTAACAACACGACTACCATGGAAAGTACAACTGTATTGAGTTATCAACGGATCTCCTCGCAATTGTACCAAGACGTGTATTTCCGTAATTGCTCGAAACATACCGATTGCACACGATCCATCACGAAAAACTATATATTCAGTGATAATACCGTAATAATTTATTCATGCATAAAGGTCAGGATCAGGTTAATTTTGTAGAGGTATACATGTATTAAAAGCATGCTCATGTCGCAATTTTTAACGTTGCAAATATAACAATCTCACATCTCAAAAGTTGCTTTAGTAGCAAATAAGCCATGATATAAACATAAGAATCGCCTTCAACAGACTTCACATTTATTAGACGAAGTCTTATAATTTCATTGTTGACCTAAAATGCTGACCTGATCTCTGTATGGAAGAAAGTAAATATTATGAAATGGTAATTGATTTATTAAAAAGATTTATATCTGCGTCGACATTTTTCAAAACTTATCTTATGCTGCGAAAGATCTTCCGTAGGGATATTTATTCACCAGCGAGTCAGCGCTGCTGAAATACGTTAGCAAATTTCCTTTGGGCGCGTGTTCGATTCGGGCCTGTTCCATTTAGACTGGTTCTCTCCCTTTAATAGCTTGTCAGCATATTAAGACAGGTAACTACTAGCCGCCATTGCGCCTACGTATAGCATACACACTGACGTCATGAGTGACGTGGTATTGTAAAATACCCTTGACATAAAGTGCATTTTTTAAACTAGACATTTTATTAACTTTATTTTGTTCTGGGAGTTTATATATTTTTCTTTTATTGAGGCTTGTAAAGGGGTTCTAGGGATACAGGATATTTGCCATTTTACTTCCAGGGATATAGGATACTTTCCATTTTACTTCCAGGGATATGGGATACTATGTTCAATTTCAGGGATACTGCTATTTTTCCTCCAAAATATATAAATACAGAGTAGAAATATCAATAACATCAATAAAAATCATTTCAAGTTTTCCACTAAGTAGAAAAAGTTGTATGAACACGACATGACAAGGACCTTTAGACAGAGTATACTTGTAGCGCGAATGCACTTATATTGCAATATTCCCTCGCCAAAGATGTTGAAGGAGGTGGAGGTGACAGCATACTGTATATAGTGGACTCTATTCGGATCAAACTTCCTTATCCTATGCTTGATTTTCCTCAAACTTGTGTGGTGTTTTGTGTTGAGTCCTTAATTGTATTGTGGTATGGTTATTGTCTTTTTAGTTAAGTTGGTTGCTCTAGTTTTATTGTGTTCTGGATGTCCGTGTTTTGTGTCTTTTCCTCACGTTTCCAAGGATGATCAACGGTCTCTGATTCTGGCAAGGTCATGGCCACACCCTCCTTTCGATTCCATATCACTGTGCAAATTTCAAAAGGAAAATTTACTGGGATAATATTTACCACAGGGCACACATGTCCAACATAACATGATGATTTGTCGTGTACAAACCCTAGTCTGTATGGTCAAGGTCACAGGCCATGATAACAATTCTTTAAACATTCATAATCATCAATCTATTCAAAAAGTGTCCACTATGACAAGACGATATATCGCATATGTCCAAGGCTGAGGTCACAGGCCACTTTTGCTGCTGAAAATTTGTTGCTGGATTATTCGAACAATTATTAAATCTTAGCACTTAGCTTAAATGTCCATCATAACAAGACAATGTCCTGTATAAAAGCTCTAAGGTAATATGTCTTAAGTCAACGTCACAGCAATGTTTAAACTGAGAATGTCTGTACCATGCATAACTAATACGCAGCCAGGAAATGGTTGGTAGGAATGTATAAGGGTACCATTTATATGCCTTGAGCTGGCTATAGACTCCCTTCCCCAGGGGGTATTTGTAGACAATTTCCTGAAGCTACATTATATAAGCCACAAAATGAAATAGGCCAGTCCACTGACAGTTGCAGCATTAATGTGTAAGCAATACAACAGAAATAGAAGTTGATCCTTTGGGCATTACCAATATAGTTTCCAGGGGCAAGGTTGGCAGGATATATGAAGGGCACCACTAGATATTGCTAAACATTAATTATTTAAACTGTGGGTCTCACTAAGTTGTTAGTTATTTCCATTCTAAGTTTATTGAATAGATGTGGTCAATTTGGACTCCAGGGAGGATTTATGTAGGGGACCACTAAACATTACTACAAAGTAAATATGTAAGTTGTTTTTATTCATATTTGTTAAGTGATTTTGCACCCCAGCTATGACCATGTCAGGATAGTCATCTAAACTAATCACACTTTTCCTGGTCAAGCTTGACTAAGGGGGTTAGCCAGTACTTTGTGCACACACTTTTGCTTGCAACTGGCGCGACCCTTCTTGAGTTCGTGGAAGAAGGAGAATAATGGTAGAAAGTATTTCATGATCAATCTCAATGAAAGTATGAGACCAGGCCAGGATCAAAGTCATGGCTTCTGGATCTACAATCAGACTCACTACTGATTGCCCCTTGGGGCCTGATAATACATCTATAAGCTGTACATGAAGGTTTGAGAGATGTTTTGAAGTTGTTTCAATAAAAAGTATATAGGAGCTATTGAAAGGGACTTGATGGCACGATTTATATTAGAGACCGCAAAATCTTCTTACATGTTAAATATGTGAGTTGTTTACCATCATGGCATGTATTTTAAAGATTTCCCATCATAAGTGTATGGAAGCTTTATGTTGACACGGCAACTATATGTTCAATACAATCAGATATAAAACTTGTGTAACCTTTGCCCATTATACACATGTAGTTTGTTCACAATTGGCGGACTGACATTAGACATATTGTCGCTTCAGTGCTATAGTATTCTATCTACCATTGCACAAGTTTTTGAGAAAAATGAGTTAGAAAATTTTATCATCCTGATTTTTGATGCCTTATTTATCACAGACCTTTGGATCATACCAGAGGGTTAAATTATATACATACAGTGTAAATGGCTTTGGTTTGAAGAAATTTTTATATTAATATGGAATTTACGGGCATTTTACAATTTTCAGATAGAACATCATGCCCTAAAAATCGCCTTCTGCGTTCAGTGCTATAGTGTTCTATATTTTCCTACAGCTTATTAGTCAGTTTATGGAGTCAATTCATATACTATTCTGAACAGAAATTATTGTTTGTACCTAAAAGTAGCAGATTTAGTCATTTATTTGGCATAACAGTAACAAGCCGCACGGATTATGCCATTAAAATTTATGCAAGGGAGGTAATCTGTTTCTACAGTTAATTTTTCTGTCGATGGGATCAATCTGTATAATATTTTAGACCGAACTGATTATTTGGACCTAATAGTAGCAGATTTAACCATTGAATTGTAATTACATCGACACATTACTTGAATTAAAGCAGTTTGGATACGAGATAGAATACTCAATAGCAATTATAATGCGCAAAGTTATAGAGCACAAACCATTAAATGAAGTATGTGCTTGACAAAATGTTCCTATACTCGTAGTTCTATTTTGAGTCGGTCATTTCAGGGATATTTTTGTTTACTTCCAGGGATACAGGATATTCAGGAAATTTAATTAAGGGGATATTTTCCAATTTACTTAAAGGGATATAGGATACTTTCCTGTTTACTTCCAGGGATATAGGATACTGGTACCCCCCATACAAGCCTCTTTATTTAATTATCAAATTATAGCAAGTGAAAAAAATACTGAAGTTTGTGTTGAAAAATCTTTTCTGAAGCATGCGCAGTCGGATGAGTAGAGTTCTCTACTTGTAATGAAATAGACGTTACCAGTCGTTATATGCGTAGCGGAAGTGGAGCTTTATCAACGAGGGGAACCATTCTATGTTCCATTAGCAAGTTGGGGAATACGATTGAATGACTTAATACATACTGCTGGGGAGGGGGTTAACTCTACCATTATTCAGTGTGTTCATGAGCAGAGTCTTGCTGGAATATGCATATTTCATGTGTTTTATTTGCTTCCATAGATCACCTATGTACAAATCGTTAATCAAAAACAAAAAATACCCAGAGCTTGAGCACATGAAACGCTGAAAAGAGTGGCTTCAGCAAATTTAAACACTATATAAATTCTTCTTTAATAACTGTAAAACGCCATGCGATGGTTCTAAGCTTTTTTAAAAAGCTAACCTTGTAGATATTATTCCAACTCACTATTAAGGTAGCACAGTACTATTATTTTCTTACGTAGGGAACGCTTAACGCTCTTTAAATGTGTGGCTGCTTGGTTTGTAACTGCATCGCGAACAGCGAAACCTCATGATTGCGAAACTGTAAGAATTATGAGTTCCAATTTCTTATGAACTCATAAAGCACAGCAAACACAATTTCAAAAGTAATAAATCATGAGAATCGTCTACCAGTAAACGATTCTCATGAATTACCATACCAATATCATAATCGCCTGCCGATTCTCATGTAATATCTTACCAAATTTTAACGAAAATTGGAAGATGTCGAAGAATTTGTCGTCTGTTGCAGTCGTGGTTGGCGCTTCAAGGGTAAAATGCTGCATATGGTTTTAAGTGTCTGCACACAGAAACAAAGACGAATGACGCACCGGAAATGTATACAGATCATTTCCAATTGTACGAATCATTATAGCACATGTTTGGATCATGTTTATTTGAAAAGACATGAATTTCAATTTGCTTTTCCATATCAAGAAAACAAACACATTTTGCTCTCTTAAATAAAAGTAACGGATGTGCCCCTGGTATGGCAAAATAGTCTAAAAAGGCTTTTTGAAACATAAACTTGGCATGGGACCCCAAAAACACATCAACCCACCTTTACATGATTTTAGAAAAAAACGGATGTTTCCTTCGTAAAACTTTATGAAAAGTTTAAAGGATATTAAATTTAATTATTTAAATAAAAGCCAGCTTCTAAGTGTCTCTTTTGCTTTTTAAACTGGGCTTTATCAGGGGAAGAGATAAGCTGTTTTGAGGGTAAAATACTCAACTATTTTAAACAATACTCAACATGCTAGATGGGGTACCAATGTCCAATTGATTGACTAGATTACCTTTTTTCTTAATCAATAGGTGAAACATAAAGCATTCAACATTTGAAAAGGCTGTCACTCTTTATATCTGAATTTAAAAGTTGCCTTACATGCTTTAATATATATAAAACAAATAGCATAATTTACTAAGGACCTCGGACAGTCTTAATGAAGGATTGCCCATAAAAATGACCAGAGAAAAGTTTTTAAGAAAATGATATTTTTTCTATGAAAAAGATAGTAGCTTTAACCCTCGAATTATCCACAAAAGTCGTTTTCTCATTGGGCAAGTAACAATTGAAAAATATGGGTTGAAAACTCTGTTTTTGCTATTCAACATATAGAAAATAGAAAAAGTTTTACTGAAGTGCTTTCCCCCCGTGAATATCAATTTACAATGGCATGTATCAGGGCTTTAGTTATGAGTGTGTACCATGTAATTAATTGTCTCATTTTCTAAACCAAAACATATGGTGTGGGTACTCAAAAGAACCGTCACAATGAGACGGTTCTTTTAAGTATCAAAATTAAGCCTAAATCTGATGTGTAAGAAAATATTAACAATTTAAGGCTCAAAAACTGTGTTTATCTAGACTATGATTTATACAGTATGCAGATATTATACGCCTCAGTGCACAAGTTAAACTTGAAACATTACAGGTAATAGCCAAAAGTCATTGACAGCACTCTTCTTTATATGAAACAATGCAATCTTCTCAAGCCGAATTTTATGCGAACACATCACTTTTGTTTCAAGTTTTATGCCGCAAACATAATATTTACATATATTCAGGTGAATACTCGACAAAACTTTGACTTTCTGTGAAATAAAATTTGGTCACAAAATATACCCCCACCCCCTAAACCCTAGAGTCTTGGCATAATTATGCAATATTTTCAAAATGTTTTTATTTTGCTGGGTGCACTAAATGTAACGGTTTGATTTAAGCACAAAAATATAATTGTCAGTTATGCATTATCCTAGCCTAAAGGCTGTCAAAATTTGGGCAGATTGAATAGGAAACTGTCCGAGGTCCTTTGAAGTATGTGTTGGACTGTGAATTTTAGTAGCCGAGTTTGTATGCTATTTTTGTGTTGCTATCCAACGTTTTACTAGGTATTTTAACAATGTTCTCCCAATTAATTGCAATTTGTTGTGGTTACATTACTCAAAAATAAAGAAAAATATGTTTTATCATAATTATGACGTCGCGTCCGGGAGTGAAATAATGCCATGCAATAAAATCGATAAATCGCTAGTGGTGTACAGATGTTCGGGAAACATATTAACACAATTATAACGTTTTTACGCCAGTAATGAGATTTCAAAGTTATCTTAATGTCATATGATAAATAGAATCTAACATTCGTGCTCTTGTATTATTGAATTTATTAAACTCGTTGTGAAAAAGAGATATTTAGTGAATTAATAAAAAATACGTGTGAATACCCAATTGTTTGAAATATTATCTGGAGCTTTGCTTTATAACGTCATTCCTAAAAGTGCCCAAATGTCTACTCTTGTTGTTTTAACCCATTGTCAAATGACGAGAATCCATGTTCAAATCAGGAGATTCGCGTGCTGTTTGGACATGGGTTTGAACTTGAAAATGCTTAAAATGAGCTGGACATGTTATTTACATAGAGGGTCTTACATGAGTGCTCATGTTTTATTGAATTATTTAACGAGTTGGGGAAAAGAGATAAAATGCGAGGTTCTAAGAATATCAAACAAGCAAATAAAGTTAAATTTATATATTGGTGATAGCGTATATCTGTAGACCAGCAAATCATATGAACATAAATCGTTACAAATTTATGAGGGGAAATAAATGTTTCGGCAATTTCAAACTTGTTCAAATAACCTGAAAAACCTCTTTTAGACCAGTTCATATACAATAGATCGTTTGGTTTGAGCTCGCCCAGGAAACCCGAGTGGTTAGGCTAACTTGTCGTCTTGACATGACCATAGATTGAACGTTAACTTACAAACAAACAAAAATACCCGAATAAGTAAACTACATGTATTACGTACCTAAACACAAAGCTACAGAGATCACTGGTTCAGGTAAAAGAGCCCAACTGCCCTGAAAAATAAGATAATTCATTCTTATTAGATACAGGCTCTTGGCTGAACGCACATGTCCGACATTTGAGGGGTGGGGGGTATTCTCAAACTGTATATGTGGGTACACACTTTTATTTTATCACAAGCAGTGAATTCAATGCATATCAAATGTGAGTAAAATTGGTATTTTTCTACAGTGAAAAAATATCGTAATTTTTCACTGGTGACTGATACGATTTATATTTTCACTGTAGAATAGAATAGAACTGTAGCAAAACAAGGCTTTTTTCTTGGCAATTTTGTGACTGGGATTTTTTAACATAAGGTTTTAAGTGATGTACTTTTGTCAAAAATAACGCTACGCATGTTGTGACGTCAACATCAAACATAATGACGTCACGGTTTGACATGGCGTAGCGCCAGTTTGCACGTGACGCCTACCGTAAGGCACACTCAATAGACTTTCTTTAAATGCTGATTTCTTGCGTTTCATTCGTTAAAATATGATTGTAAGCCATTTTCTAGGTGCAAACTATGTTTCCACCCAATGTTATACCCAATAAACACACTGCAAAAGTCAAATCGAACGAGAAACGACCAAGTAAAAAGTAAGGTTGTGATTTCTGTATTTCCGTTGAGTATAAAATAAAAAGAAAATTTACTTTTTTACGGCAAATACAAAATACATTTTATCTCGTGCGGTGAAAATATCAGCATTTTCACTCGTGCTACGCACTCGTGAAAAATACTGATTTTTTCACCGCACTCGATGAAATATATTTGGTATTCACCTCAAAAAAGTAAATATCCTCTATTTATCATATGACGTCGCGTCTGGGAGTGAAATAACGCCATGCAATAAAATCGATAAACCACTAGTGGTTTATAGATTTACGGGAAACGTTATGACGTCCATAACAACGTTGCGTACATAATGACAAAACTATAACGTTCGTACGGTGGAAATGAGATTTCAAAGTTATCTTAATGTCATATGATAAATAGAATCTAACATTCGTGCTCTTGTATTATTGAATTTATTAAACTCGTTGCGAAAAAGAGATAAAATGCTCGGCAAGCCTCGCATTTTATCTCTTTTTCCCAACTCGTTTAATAGATTCAATAAAACATGAGCACTCATGTAAGATCCTCTATTTTTGAACTGCAAGTTTCACACTTGGTAAATTTCACACTGTGAATAATTGGTATCAATTCCTTACAGCACGTGAAAAATGGTACCGGTATGGCACATGTTTCGCACCAATATCTCACACTTTGTGATATATTCGCACGAACTCAAATTTCATATAGCATACATGCGTATTCTTCACATTGATAAAATACCCCCAGCCCAATTGGCTGCTTTCGATTCCAATTATTCACATGAGTGCATAATTTTATAAACGTGGTTGGAAATTATAGTAGAATGTTACCACTATTAAAAAAAGTTTTTTTGATAAGATTCAGTTGGTTTTGTTTTGTCGTATTGTTCCTAAAATGAAGAAAGTTGTTACAAAATATGTCGTCTGCTATCGTAATAATTAGTGCTTTAAGAGTTAGATCGAAGAAACAATTATCAAACACTGACCTATGTATCATAAAATAGTCATCAATGTACACACTGCTTAAAATATTACTCTGCAACATTGTGAATATGCCATTATCAAAGATTTACGATTCTGCTCTAGTAGTGTGTAAGCATGGCATAATGCTTCCAGTCCACCACTTGTTAGGAGCTCATTTATCTAAAAATGGATAGACTCCATGGAACTAGGGAAAGTAATTAATTACAGGCTTATTAAAGGGATTTCACAAACATTGCATGAATGAGTATTCCTTTTTTTCTACCATTCTGTACGCTCTCTATAATAAATACATTTGACAAAGGTGTGAATTTTCACTTTAAAGTCTTTGCGGAAAAATAATAAGATACCCTGCGAACCCTTAAATCCTATCTTTAAAAAATCCTACACAATCACAGTTCTGTGAAAATTAAGTGGCATTCTATTGCACTTGCAAATGCAACGTCTGATTGGATGCGACAGTTTATCATGCGATATTCCTCCCGAATGAAAATTTTGAATACAGTTATCCCCTTATTTTTTGCATCAATTAAGTTTAAGTACCATCTGTAATTTAGTACCATTTTTCACATGCATGTGCGAGGATTTGGTACCAATTCTTCACATGTGAAGGTTCGATGCAAACTTTTTAAGTGTGTGAGGATTTGATTCAGATTCCTCGCACGTGTGAGGGTTTGGTAGCGATTCTTCATAGTTGTGGAAAAATTGTTGACATAACTTTAAATATGAGAAAAACCGTACCAGTTCTTCGCAGGTATGACGATAGCGTACTGATTCTTCACATGTTAAAAAATATAAAAAAGTGAAATTTGATAACAAGTTTTGCCCCCCCCCCCCCACCCACCAATAAATAAAAAAATATATTAACAAATTTACAAAAAAACTCACGTTTTCCAAAAATGACGTGTTAGAGTCATATCTTCAAATGGTGTGCAAGTTACGAAGTGTAAAATTTGCGGTTCGGTTCAACAATGCTTCTTGAAACATCTCTGTTTTGTGAAGTTGTAACAAATTCGACTCATATGCAGACAGCATTGATCTCGTAGGTCACCTTTACTCAGACCTGTAAATGTGAAGTGAGCCAGTGCATGTGATTTCAAACAATTTGACATTTTGACAAGTGTAGACTCAGATGAGCCTGTGCAGCTTCCTTTTAAGCTTAGAAACTCCAAATGAAGTTCGGTCAGAAGCTTAACAATCATAGAATACTCAAGCGACTAGCAAAGGCTCTGATCAGACTGCGCGTATGCGCAGGCTGATCTGAGGCTTTGCTGGTCGCACATGCCAAATTGTTGGAAATCTCATGAACTGGCTCAAATCATCTCCACATTCAACAATACAATCTTGTTTAACTTCATATATTGGTTTTTAGGACCACAAAACATAACCCTCACAGGTGGACTCTTCTTTCTGGTTTGATACGACACGTGATTTCCAACAATGTGGCATTTTGACAAGTATACACTCAGACAAGCCTGTGCAGCCTCCCTTTACAACTTAGAAACTCCAAATGATAATCAGTCAGTAGCTTAACACACATAGAATATTCAAGCGACTAGCAAAGGCTCTGATCAGACTGCGCATGCTGGTCTGAGGCTTTGTTTGTCGCACTTACCACATTGTTGGAAATCTCATGTCGCGGCTCATGTGGTTTATTGCATGTATAGATATGATAGAGTGCCGTGAAACTGGTTTAAACCCTCCAGTAAAATATTTTACTGACCGTTCCAAGGTGGTACTTCTTTTGTGGATCATTTGTGTTATTTATGTCTTGTGTTTTTCATGCTTTCGAATCTGTTCACTGCTGCCTTGTGGTCAGCTGCTGGGGAAGGCCGCTTGTTTATGATGTTTAATTGTGTTTTTGTCACTTTCCCATGTGGTGTCCAATTTTTTGTGGCTTTTCCATGGGTAGAAACCAGTACTGGGCCGGGAGGGTTTATGACTTTGTGTGTTTATTATATGACGGGAACTCCTGAAGGCTCAACCGAAAGGGTCAGGCGTGATGCTTGGTTGTATCGATTCTAATTCTTGCCGCCTTTCCTACTTTACATGTTATAATTTTCAAATTAAATAATTATTGTATTTTCTCTGAAGATCATTTTTTGTCTGACCAAACATTGTAGACTAATGCAGTATTTCACCTGGAGCCTCACTATTTGCCAAAGTACAAATTTTAAAAGAAGTCAATGGGTTAATTGAACAAGCAAAAGCAGGACAAAGCTTCAGTCGCTGATAGAGCATGTACGATTTGTAACTTTATTCATCTTGTTTTTCAATAGTTGATGAGGGGAGAGAAGATCCAAATACCGCTATAAGCGGGCTATCATCGGTCCGCCAGCGAAACGCGTTTCGCAGGCGTACCGATGATGGCCCAACATTGATTGCTGGCTTGGTAACTTTGTGATTTATCAGGGGATCCTGACCAGGATTGATAAGAACCCCTATATTTTTGTGATTTTTAGGGAGGGGTCCGGGCCCCATGCCCCCCCCCCCCTCTGGGTCCGTGCATGATAAACCTTTCTAATGGTATCCACGATAATATACAAAAAAAATGTAGTCTTATGAACTGCATTCACGCAACTACATGTACCAATATAGCAATACATCTTAGATCAGCTGACAAAGGCAAAAGGTATGCAGTTTATTATTTCCATCCATAGCAAACTATACAGTTAATGGCCCAGTTTCGAATCTTTCCCAGTTCCGAATCACTTCATAGTTTCGTTGCAAACTACACATCAGCGGTAAAATTTAAAATACATATTTTGGTTTTGTTTTGTTGCATAATTATCCCTCTGTATGTGAGTGAAAGCAAATATCTATAAGTTATCTGCTTGGTGAAAATAATTACAATTTTCCCCCATGACCCATTTTATGAAGGTATATTTTCACTCGTGTCAGTATATGCACACTGCATATTTCCGAAAAATGCTTTCGTTTGAAATGCATTTTGATCAAACTTTCGGTTTCAGCATGTTTTCCAACAATTATTTAAACACATCCAAGAAAAAACGGACCTTTTATTCTGTTTTTGGTTCCGTGATAGCCGTGTAATCATTGTCACTTTTTGGCCCAGTTTCGAATCAGCTGAAAACAAGTTTATTTCACGTCACATAACAATAACGTACACGCGCTCAGCTGTTTGTACAACATATAGAAGTCAAAATTATGTGAAAAAGTTTCACGGGCACCATATGCTCTCTCTCTCTCTCTCTCTCTCTCTCTCTCTCTCTCTCTCTCTCTCTCTCTCTCTCTCTCAGCAGACGCGGATCCAGAAAGTTTTGACTTTGACAACGTTTTTTTTATATATATATATATATATTTCATGCCGTTTTAGTTGACGAGGGGAGAGAGGATCCAAATACCACAAAAGCGGGCCGTCATCGGCCCGCCAGCAAAACTCCATTTGATGGCCTTGGTAGCTCTAGAGAGCATTAGTGTGAAAAATGTCTGAATTTTAGGGGTATAGCGATGGGACTCTACAGGGGTTGGCCGGGGGGGGGGGGGGGCTCTGTGCTCCCAGTCTTTCCTGGATCCGCGTATGCATGAGGATTATGCCTTTGTGTGTGTCTGTTGAATTTCTATGTCTGTCTATCTGTCTGTCTGTCTATCACTCTGTCTTTCTATCTAAGTCTCTCTATATGTATATGCCTGTCTGTCTGCATGTCTCTCTTTCTCCCCCTCTCTCTCTCCCTCTCTCTCTCTCTCTCTCTCTCTCTCTCTCTCTCTCTCAGCATATGTGGTGTAGACCTAGCAGACCAGGGATCCCGAGCTCGATTCCGGGCAATTCAAGTCTGTAGCCGGGGCTCTAAATCAGTCCCGTTCGCTATTAACATTAGCTGGTAGAAGCCCATTATCCTAATTATGCATCATTTATCCGTAACCACTACATGCGCGGATCCAGAAAGTTTTGTCAGAGGGGGTCCAACCTTGACAACGTTTTTTTAGTTTGATGGGGAGGAATTATCCAAATACCACTATTAGCGGGCCATTTTCGACCCGCCAGCGAAACGCATCGCTGGCGTGCCGATTATGGCCCAAAATTGAAAGCTGGCTTGGTAGCTTTTCGATTTTAAGGGGATTGGGACCAGTATTGCTAAAAAATTTCGAGGGGGGAGGGGTCTGGATTCCCTGTCCCCCTCTGGATCCGCACATGCACTACATCCTCTTATGAGTTAAAGTAGGGCTAACATCTTGTTGATTTTCCAGTGCCCTGGTAAATGCCTCACTCCATCACAAGTGGACATACTTGTGTCGGATGATTCCCTTGCTTTTTGTCCAACTACATGTATGTATAACAGAGTTTTTACTTGTGTAGAGACCAGAGCCAAATTAGAATTAAGAGTGAGGCTGGTGCCGTTAAACATGTTGAAGCTCTCCAGTTTTTCTTTTTCCTGTCGCAGATTTCGTCGATCGTCATTTTAAATGTTAAAAACCTGGCCTTTACCCCGTGCTGTGTGTGTGTGTGTGTGGGGGGGGGGGGGTCAAGACGTTATAACCATTCAAACATCTACCATGACCCCGCCATCCGCTACCGTATCACGTGTGCCGACCGCCCGCGTTGTTGGCGGTGGGGCATGGTTACAAATGGCTTTTACTCTCACAACGCGTGTTGGTGTATGCGTGCGCTAAATAACAATGGAAATGTGCACAGACGTTGAATAAAAATGTCACAAAATAGAAAAAATACTCTGAGAAAGTGAATGTTGTCTGTATCACAAAGTGATGCGTCAAATGACAGACTGTGCAGATCCTGATTAGAACGCGCCTCTAGCAGCTATCTGATCTAGTTCAACTCTACACTGTCTCATAGATAGTCGGGGAACCAAGGTAGAAAAAATGCCAACCCTTGCACCCGAAAGGTATACAGCTGAATTTTGTATGGTTGCAAAGTTAATTCTATGGTGTATCTGAAACCACTGTATAGCAGACTCGATCGACTTGCATAACGCAGGAGCTGTCAACTTTCTACGGAAGCCCAGCAAGAACGTGTCAAAATATTATTTTTAAAATGTTATATATTTTTATCAAAAAAGTTCAGGATTGATAAATATTGAGTTTATATAATAATACAACATCGGCGTAGACCTCAGAAGCAATGGTGGTCATCTAAGAATGCTGCTTATTGATTTTTAAAAGCATGTAGATTAGGGAACCCCCATTTTGAAATTAAATTTATATATTTCTTTTTCTTCAAATCTCATTATAACTGCATTTATCGCCCCAAAATGTGTTTGATAATTATTTATATATCGCTTGGAAGCATATCTCGTAAAAATTTGTGTGCTTACGTTTTCACTTTTGTCCTCCTGTTGAAGTGGTTTGAATTGCATAATTTTCACATAAATCAATAATTTTTAAATTGAATGTGTTTAAACACTACATACAGTTAGGCAGACGTTTAAAACATAATTTAAAACAATTAATTTTATTTTCTATGGCAAACTAGAAAAGGTAGCTGAAAAGTAAAAGAATGAAACCACGATAATTTGATACTTAATAATTTAGTTCATGCCAGCGGGTGCGTAGTTACATATCAGGACAACGTAAGAGCAGTTTAACACATAAATGAAATTTATCAAGGTTTAAAGGATGTTTATCTTCCATATTTACAGCTGATTTGAAACAGAGGGTCATTGTAGGGACCAAGGGGATTTTTATCTTCTGAAAAATAAATTTATTAAACAGTGGTATATAAATATGAAAAAAAACTCGTGTAACTATTATCATATCAACATGAAAAACCTGTCTGTCCCCGTCTGAGATGCAGAAATGTAACCGCATAGTACTTGGAAGGCAAGATGTCCCTAAGAAGATTATTTTGGTGCACAAATGACTGCCCATACTTTTAAATGCATTTGATAGTGTATTATTGTATTATCGAACAGTCAAACGGCTTCTCATACCAATCCTCCAGATAAGAGTGCGTAATGGAAAATTAGTTTTATTATTTCTCAACCAAAACATATGTTGTGGGTACTTAAATGGACCTATTAAATGAGACGGTTCTTTTGAAGACTCAAAACACGCTCTTTAACTTATTGATAAGGTAAACATCACAATTTCTATGCTATGAAAGATTGCTTAACATGACCTATGTGGCATACAAAATTGCAATTTTCCGCGAAATGCAATTCTGGTCGCATTGCTATACAGTGGTTTCATATCAAGCACTATTTAGACTATCAGTATTCAAATTTCTAGCCGTATACCTTTCGGGTGCAAAAAATGTATGTTTTCGCATGATACGCGACTTTGGTTCCCCGACTAAGACCAAGTTTACCTGTAAACCTTTCGATTATTAGCCAAGGTGTATAATCGGGAGTATTACTTGCATGTGGTAAAAAAGTTCATAGTCTAAGGACCTTTAGTTATGCGCGGATCCACAGGAGTGGGTACTTGGGGGTCCGGACCACCCCCACCCGCATGGAAAAGCACAAAGCTGTTGATTATCTTGATATTACTGGTTGGAAAAATACAAAGCTACCTATGTCGGGTCATCATCGGACCGCTAGCGAGGCGCCATTTATATGACGTTTCACTGGCGGACCGATGGTTGTCCGTTTTACTTACTTTCTGTGTCCGTGAAAGTTTACTGCAATGAATACGGTGAAATAATGCATCAAGCTCGTCATTGGAACTAGTGATTAAGCCAACAATGCCAAAACCTTAATGCAACTGTACTACTGAAGGTAATTTCTTAGAATTTCTAAAGTGATTCGAAACTGGGCAAGTGACCCGCAACTAGGCCAATTGGAGGCCTACTTCAAAGCCGTGGTATGACACATAGCAGAGTCCGAATGATACAAATTGAAGTTCATTATTTAGGGGAATCATAGTACTTTGTAATAGTAAAACCGAAATATTATTTACTCAGAGCAACTATTTGGAATACGCCATGAAGTAAAAGTGATTCGGAACTGGACCATTAACTGTACTATGCCAAAGGAGATCAGCAATTTCTTATGTTTCGCATCCTTTTACAATATCGAATAACTTCAATTGCAAAGGCGGTGAACAAGATCTTGGACCAATGAAACAGCGAATTAACAGACATCGTTCTTTAAATAGATATTCTGAGAGAGCAAGGATTGCAAAATGGATCAGTAAGCAAATTTCACATCCATTGTAAGTAATGCAAAAATGACAAGCATGCTGATTATTGTATGGTCTCTATGTTATCTTTCTCTTGCACTAAACGTTTTCAAGCTATTAGTCGTGTAGCAGATGTGCTATCCCTTTTGGGAATCTATACTTGTATAAGTGGTATAAAATAGTTACACCATTGTTGTCCACATGTGCGCAAGATTATCCACGTACAGGCGGACAAACCATGATATAACTACAGTAAAACCTGTCTTAAGCGGCCACTCAAAAAAGACAAAACAAAGATCTTAATGACAAATGGTAGCTTAATGAAGGTCGAAAGTTTTGGAGCATTCTGCAATACTTTTGACATGCATTAAACGATAATGGATCTTAATAACAATTTGGTCTTCTTTTCGAGTGGTCGCTTAAGACAGGTTTAACTGAATCGCTTATGTGTTAAGTAAATCAGTAACTTGCTAGACCCTTAAACGACACGAAGGTAGACTTTCTAAAATATACTCAGAAAAACAATTGAAGGATATTAAAATTCTTTTGACTATATAACATTTGAGAAAATAATTTCCAAACAAAGGATTTTCGTATCTGATAGAACTACCAATATGTAATTCAGAAAAATGCAAAATAAAATTTACGGGTCATTGGTTACGATACAGTACCACACCAAATGTACCAACCCTCTTTACCCAAAATTCACAAGCAAGAAATTTAGCGTTTATATTTTTTGAAGTAACCTTTACCTGGTCATTGATTATGTTCTAATTCCGACCACAGACAAGTGTTCAAACCCATTTGTCAGTAATTGCACCTAAAAACGTGACAACGTCTGCAACAAAAATGCACAGATATGACATACCCAAGTCAATATGTCAACAAATTGGAAGTAAAACGCTGACAAAGGCTTCATAATTAGGTGCCATACTTTTGACTGAGAGCCAGCAATGATTTTGGAGCTATTCATTATGGAATACAAACGATAAAAATGGGTTTCAATAATTTTTTAATGTTTGTGACTTTTCAGTATAGAGGGTTGCACCATTTGGACATGTACTGTACTTTAATCATTGAAGCTTGGCTTAAATCAAACATTCATTTTGATTGCAGATATCTGGAAATATGAAAAGCATGCATATTTAGGTTAGTTTTTATTGTATTGGATGTTAGTTATGGAACTGAATCTAAATATCCTTCAATTGTTTTTCTGAGTATAGCAAGAGCGGACCCAGAAAATTTCGTCAGTGGGGAGGGGGGTTTTGGCAACGTTATTTGGTGATAAGCATGTTTCATAGAGGGCTGCAATTGCTTTTCGAGGGCGAGGGGGTCCGTACCATTATTTCGAAGGAAAAACTATAGCATGTAGAACATATAGAACATGTAGTTCACACCTAAAATGAAATAGTCCAAACGAGTTAAGGATGTTAGTTGTATTATAAGGCTAGTGGGTCAACATAAAGGCGGCGCCTCATGAATGCGTGATTAGGTCTGATCTAACTTAGATATAGGTAAAGGCTGAAAACGAGGCGTGGTTTTATTAGAAAGTAACTGTATCATCTTGCGCTATATAATAAACAGCTCAGTAAAGACACATCTAATACATGATTTAACCCCTTAAAACGCCTATCCTAAAATGTCTGTTTATTGGTTAACCTAAGTATAGAGGCAAACAGTGTGGACCCAGATCAGGCTGGTCCTACAGGAGCAGTCTGATCTGGATCTACACTGTTCGTCGTGTAGGAGCAGTCTCATCTGGATCTACACTGTTTGTTAAAGAGGCTTCAAATATTTCAGCAGACGACAAAAGCATGCGGCTCATTGTGTTATGCGCTTTAGGGTTAATAAATGTGAGTTCAGTGTATATACGGTCAGGATTTTCATGAGATGCACGCACGTTTGCGCGGCTAAGACAACTTATTTACTCTTTACTAAATAGATTGAACCTGATTTCCATTCTTGAGCAGACCGAATTGCCGAACCACGCCCAGATATAAATATTAAAGTTACCGCCTTTACAGTGACCCAAAAGCTCTATAACACCAGTTTAAATCTCGGTACCTACCTTTACTATTGGAACCAAAACGTCAGAGCTTGACGACGACGGGATTACTGCTTTAGACTGGAACTGAACTACTTGAGTGTTGAAACTACATACGTTCTTATCTCTGTAATATAAAACTGACAAGCACGTCTCTGAATTAAGGCACTGTCGTGAGCAGTCTAGAATACTCTTGGCATTTACCCTATAACCAGTGATCGGTTGTACAATATCCTCATAGTTTATCTTCAAAACATCAAATTTGTTATCCGATATATCTCCTATAATGCCAGATGGCAACACAGCAAAACAGGGTCCCAAAATTATATAAATGAGTTGCATAGTTTCCATGGGTAGCTTATTAATATTTCAGCAAAATTATTTATATATGTAGTTTTGTAATGGTGAAGGTGATATGGTCAGTAGATCACTTTAAACAAAGTCATGCGCCAAATTTAGACTAATTTGTTATATTTTCACGACGTTGACAGCTTTTAAACAGATTTAAGTCAAAAATACGTTCTTTTTTTATCAGAGTTCGTTTCCAAGTTTCGTAGTTGGCTAGTCTGCTTTTAATATAACATTCTGAAAGCAAAACGCAAAAACCTTGATCAGACACAGTCGTCTGTTGCGTGTGACTGGGTCTTCACTACTTGTCTATTGTTACAATTACAAGTCGGTAATCCTCAAGCACATAACCTTTTCTCATTTGTCCTCGAATACATTTGTTTAGATGTTCATTAGAAGCGTCTCGATAGACGCTTCTAATGAGCACCTTAACAAATATTCCTTAGAAGATAACTGATAAGGTCTCAGATTCAACATATACCAGTTTATATCTTCACTTGTCAGAGAAGCATACACATTTAAAGACTAATGTAACGGAGAACATCAAGTACCATTATCTTTGGGAGATCAATATGGGTTTAACAAAAGAAATTCAGATTTGTATACACAGAGAAATTAATTTAGCAAAATATTATTATTATCATAAAGCAGTGTCTTATGTTTGCGAAGCCGAAAATCAATGTGTTGTTCTAGGTGTGGCATCAGAAACAGGTCTCTATATACAGGCTCGGTCAACACAGTTTTACAAATCCACAATGATACCCAACTTTACATGACAACCAATTTGCCGCGGGTGCCATGCATCTATACATCCACTGCTGTCTGTAAAACGTTAGGTGTAAGTGAGAGATTTGCTTCATCGCAGTATGTAAGTTTGCTTTGATTGATTTCATGTGACGATCGTCAAAGCTAAGAAGCCTCTATGCGAGGTAACCAATTTTAATTTAGCCAGTGACATATGTTTAAGCATTCCCCGGTGATTCTGTTGTCGTTTATTCATTGCTGACTGCTTTACTTCAATGTGTTCTTGCTGCTGGGAGAATGTAACCCTGGTAAAACATCTTTTGATTATCCCCACGCTTTTTTTAAAAAGCGAAGGGGATATTGCAATCGCCTCCGTCCGTCTGTCCGTCCGTCTGTCCGTTATGCTATCTCCTCCTAAACCATTGGACGAAATTCAATCAAATTTGGTGTGTGAGTTACTGACATGAATGGAGCGTGCAACGTCAAACTTTTTTTGGCCCCGCCCCCTGGGGCCCTGGGGAGGGGTCAAAACTTCAAATATCATTTAATTTCAATTACAAAGTCAATTTCAAAGATTTTTATACCAAACTTTGTGTGTGTTCTCACAAATGAAAGATACAAAACATATCAGACGGGATTTTCATTCTGTCCCCTGGGTCATGCCCCATGGCATGAGGTAAGACTTTGGGGCGCTGGGGGTGCCCAGGGGGTCAAAAAAACTCAAACATGGTCATGTGGTATATCAAATCGACGGGGATGAAGAGCAGAACAGAATGCAAGTGAAATTTTAATATTAGGGTCAAACTGGTGACCTTGGGGTGAGGTCAAAGGTCAAATATCATTAAATTTTGGTTACCATGTCAATTTCAAAGATCTTTATACCAAATTTTGTGTGTGTTCTCACAAATGAAAGATACACAACATATCAGACGGGATTTTTATTCTGTCGCCTGGTTCATGCCCCAGGGGTGGGACTTTGGGGCACTAGGGACACCCAGGGGGTCAAACATTTTTTTTTCAAATATGGTCATGTAGCATATCAAATCGATGGAGATGACGAGCAGAACAAAATGCAAGTAACCTTTTCATCCAAGGGTCAAACTGGTGACCTTGGGGCGAGGTCAAAATGTCAAATATCATTAACATGTCAATTTCAAAGATTTTTATACCAAACTTTGTGTGTGTTCTCACAAATAAAAGATAGAAAACATATTGAACAGAATTTTCATTCTGTTGCCAAGGTCATGCCCCGGGGTGGGACTGCATGATGCTGGGGGAGTCAAAAACTTTAGCGTGGGGATTTGCGATGGCGCCCAATCGACTGTGCGCTCTAGTATTCAATTGAAACATATTTGGGTAGTTGTCTAAGAAGTGATATCTTAGAAGCGATGATCGACATAGATGATCGATATGTGATGAATTTAATTCGCGCGACATATTCAATTGCTATCTAGTGCCAACTAACATACACGTGGTTTTACTATAGTGAATATTAATTTTGCTAGGCTTACTCCAATCTATAGAATTTTCAAAGTCGCACAACAAATGGTGTTCATTATTGCTTATGTTTTTACCTGTGCCGTGAACAGTTGCATCGTCTGCGTATAGATCTGCGTATAGATCTGATTTGCAGTCGTCAAAGCAAAGAGGCAGATCATTTATGAAGATAAGGAAAAACGTAGAGCCTAGAATACACCCCTGTGGGACACCAGAACGTACCCAACAAAAGTATGTAGCCCTTTGTCACTTTCGATGACTTGCTGTCGGTTACTCAGATAAGAGTTTAACCACTGTAGGATTGGTGGACTAAATTTGTAAATGAAAAGTTTTTCATCAAGATAACATGGTCCACTAAATCAAAAGCTTTCTAATGGTCGAGAAATAGGGCTCCAGCCATATCACCACTGTCAATGCACTCCACCCAAATATCGATTAGTTTGATTAACGCAGATTGGTAGCTGTGTTTATGACGAAACCAGATTGACTTTTGTGCAGTAGTTTGTGTTTATTAAGAAATCCCATAAGATGTTTGTTAACATGTTTTCAAAAAATCTTTGATATTGAAGGCAATCTGGATATTGTTCTATAGTTCGATGGGTCTGATTTCGATCCATCTTTAACGATTGACAAAACTATTGCTTGCTTTAGCTGAAAAGGAAAACATCCTGTTGCTATTCTTATATTTATCAGCTTTGCAATAGATGGAGAAATAGCACATGCTGTTATTTTAAGTATTCATTGCCCAATGGCATCAAGGCCTGCTGCTTTCGAACATTCGAGCTTATTGATATAATTCGTAGCCTGGTCAGTGGTTATGAACGGTATAGTAAAGAATGTGTCATTATGTATTCTGTTATTAATATATTGACTTATTTTTTCGGTAATTAAACTTGGTGCTTCGTTATCATTTTGATTCAAAATGTAAAGTATGCATTTAATTTCTGAGCTGTTTCTGTAGAGTTTGTTATGCATTCATTGTCAATGATAATTTCTTCGGGTAAGCGTTTGCTTTAAGCCTTTGAGTCACCATTTAGCGTACGCAAATGCGCCCAGATATATTTTGACTTGCAAATAGATTCTGTGAATGTTTCAAAGCCCTGATTTACTGACTTGTTTTAATTCGATACTTTTTTATATTTGGTCCATTGTTTTTTACGTTTACAATTGTCTCGTAGATTTTGCATTTGCCTAATGTCTGGAGTGAACAAATATGGTAGTAGCTTAGTTTTAACACGTTTGGTTTAAATAGGAGCATGCTTATTTAACTGTTGTATGATTAATGAACAAAATACAGCCATGTCGGGGTCGACAGTTTCGTGGTCATTTACAGATGGTTCCAGGTCATGGGTAAGTTCTGTGAGAAAATTAACTTCATTAAAGTGTTTGAAACAGCGATAAGAAGCCATATTGTGATCATTTTGGGGGATTTTACTATTGATGTTACGAGTGAAGCAAATGGGAAAATGGTCACTAATTGAAATTGTTGAAACAAAGCAGTTGGTTATATTCTCAGGATGAGAAGAGTAAACGTGATCAATCAGAGTTGAACTTGTCTGTGTAACACGTGTAGGCATTTGAACAAATTGTGTAAGATCGAAGATTTGTAACATGTTTAGAAATTTGCTCTTAGACCATGCGTTCAGATCAATGTTGAAGTCCTCCGTTAGTATAAATTCTATGCCGGTCGCTTGTGCTACGGAAAAGATCTATCCAATCACTGTGTACACTTAGCGGACAGTAAACTGAACAAACCAAAAATGATTTGGCGTTAGTAAAATGCATTTGAGCCCGCCCCCCCCCCGGTGGCTAAGGCTGCTGTCTATTCTAAGGAGGTGGTTCTGTTGTTGTTTGTTTGTTTTGTTTTTGTTGCTTTACGTCCCAAGTCAACAGCTATGGTCATTGCGGGACGGTCACTACACTTATGCGCAGTCTGATCAGAGCCTTTGCTAGTCGCTTGAGTATTCTATGATTGTTAAGCTTCTGACTGAATACCATTTGGAGTTTCTAAGCTTAAAAGGAGGCTGCAGAGGCTCGTCTGAGTCTACACTTGTCAAAATGTCAAATTGTTGGAAATCTCATGCCGCGGCTCATATTATAATAATATGATGGCTCGCTTAAGAATAGTCAATTATCTTGTTAACGTGGAAATACACTGAAGTATATGGGATTTCTGACAGTCAAGTTGTGGAATCACTATTGGTCCCTGACTGTGTAATGGCCAACAGGTTGGTGCATAACTACTTGATATTTCGTTAGCTACATATTTTGCTAACATTCTTTTGATTAATGTAAGTATTGGGGTAACATTGTACACCCAGGTCAGACTGCTCCTACTGACCTGGGTCATCGCTGTTTGTCGAAAAGGCTTCTGAAACATTTTAGCAGACAACAAAAGCAGATTACTTTTATTGTGATTGGCACATTAAGGGTTAAATGGGTTTAACTAATTGAGGTACACAAACAAAGAGTGTCAAAATTTAACTAACATAGCTGCCGTGAAATGGTTTTTGATGATTATGGTGATAGTTCTGTAAATATTTCATTTTGGGGCTTAACGACATGCTGTTCTTTTGTTCATTGCATACGATCGGTATCAATGTGATCGATAACGAAAGTCATGAACTGGGGTGCAGACATGTCCATACTTTGTGCGCGTTTTACGAAGGCGCTGGCCACAATAAGCTATACAGCCAATCTTATCTGTCCATCACAGAAAAGGATTAAGCACGAAACCACAACGGACAGATTACCGATTTTAAAACGCCAGTGTTAGAGTGCGTTATCATGTTACAAAAAAAACTGCAACTTATTACATTTGTTTAATTCTAATAGTATCTACCTCTCTAATAAGAGCCAGGAAGGGAGATTATATCAGAGAAAAATTGTGTCCAATTGCAGTAGTTTTCCTTGAACTCACAGCCTGAGGCCAGGCTAGGGTGCGTTGCAATTTTCATTAATACAATGAAACCTAGTCTGTAGATTTTAGACTTTGTAGCTTTTCTGTGGTTTTGAAAATCGTTTTCCCTGATTATTTAGAGGCTGCACCAGCTGTCAGCTGAGTTGAGCATGAAAAACAGATGTATAACATCGATGCATTTGTCTTCAAGTTTTGTAGGTTCTCTTTGTTTAGAATAATACAAGAAAAACATTGTAAAACTCGAGGCATTTGTCTTCAAATTTTGTAGGTTCTCTGTTCAGTATACTACAAGAAAAAAGTTGTAAAACCCCAAGGCCTTTGTCCGCCCATTTTGTAGGTTCTCTCTGTTCAGAATACTATAAGAAAAAGTTGTATACCCTTGAGGCCTTTGTCTTCAAGTTTTGTACTACAAGAAAAAAGTTGTATAACCTCAGGGCCTTTGTCTTCAAGTTTTGTAGGTTCTCTGTTCAGAATACTACAAGGAAAAAGTTGTATAGCCTGAGGCCTTTGTCTTCAAGTTTTGTAGGTTCTCTGTTCAGAATACTACAGAATAAAAGTTGTATAACCTCAAGGCCTTTGTCTTCAAGTTTGGTAGGTTCTCTGTTCAGAATACTACACGATAAAAGTTGCATAACCTCGAGGCCTTTGTCTTCAAGTTTTGTAGGTTCTCTGTTCGGAATATTGGAGAAAAAGTTGCATAACCTCGAGGCCTTTGTCTTCAAGTTTTGTAGGTTCTCTGTTCGGAAAATTGGAGAAAAAGTTGCATAACCTCGAGGCCTATGTCTGCAAGTTTTGTAGGTTCTTTCTGTTAAGAATACTACAAGATAAAAGTTGCATAACCTCGAGGCCTTTGTCTTCAAGTTTTGTAGGTTCTCTCTGTTCAGAATACTACAAGAAAGAAGGTGTATAAACTCGAGGCCTTTGTCTTCAAGTTTTGTAGGCTCTCTCTCTGTTCAGAATACTACAAGAAAAAGTTGTATAACCTCGAGGCATTTGACTTCAAGTTTTCTCCGGTGCTCTCTCTGTTCAGAGTCCTACAAGAAAACCTCAGCACAGTTGAAGATAGGGTTTTCACAAACCACTTTCAGATTTATTCCTTCATCAGTATTTAACCCTTTAAGACCAGTGGACTATTCCATAAAGTTTGATACAATTCAGTCAGGATGGTCCATTGTATATTTTAGAGGGGCTACAGCTTAAATTTCCAAAAATACAAAACATTTTGCCTTGGGAAACAGTGCAGACCCTGATAATTTGTCGCATCATGCGACATTTCTTCATCTGGGTCTTTACTGTTTGCCAAATTACCCATTTGGGGGTTTCCGGTCCTAAAAGGGTTAAAATGGTTGATTGTTATACATCCGAGGTCCGATGAGACTGTATACTGTTCATTTAGCTTTCTGAACGTTTGATTCAACCGCTTGCATCTCTTGATTAGAGGTTGAACGAAGTATTCCCATATGTGTTGTGCTCTCGACAACTGACATTTCCTTTTCACCTATATGCCAGGCCTCATCTTCAGAATAATTCTTTATGCTGTCCATTTTCATTACGACACTTTTGATTTCTTGTTAGACATATCCATCATTTTCGCTGGAGTCTTTACAAATATTGACGATTAACTGCAGACTGTTGGGATCATTACTCATCAGCACAGGCTGGGGCTTGTATACCAATATCACCGACTTTGGCGCCTTTTCCTGATACTTGTATTCTATTTTGTAGCCCATTATCATAAACCTTGAAGAGATCAGTACTAAGTATTCCGCTTTGGGGGACACCTTGTTGATTGGTATATGTTGAGGATACTTTTCCTTGCCGCCTGACGGCTGTTTGTGATTTATGGTGTAAACTGTTTATCATGAGCCAATTGAGGCCATCGATACCACTGTTGTATAGTTTCCCCATAAGATTTGGCTTAACCACGGCATCAAAAGCTGATTTAACATCCATGAACAATGTGAAGTTGGTTTGTTTAAATCCTTATTGTTTCGATAAAACTCCTCGACAAGCACGGCGCAATTCATAGGGGATGAATTCTCTGTAAATCCTCTTTGAAGTGGGTTCTGTTTTTCCAACAATACTGACTTAATTCTGAACTTTAATGCTGTTTCTAGAAGCTTCGTTAGAGCTGGGGTAATTGTTATACAATTATAGTTATGAATATCTTTACAGTTTCCTTTATTCTACGATTGAGTATGCCAAGTTTCATAGAAGACGGAATTTCCGTATTGAAGGGAATGTTATTGATCAGCGTTTGAACACAGTTCATGCCTGCTGGACCACCATAGTAAATATGTTCAGCGCTGACACCGTACACATCTGGAGCTTTTTCGCTATTCAGTGATGCGACTGCTTTCTTCATCTCATCGTCTGTCAATAGAATTAGGTTCGGTGCTTGAGTCAAGACAAATCATATACAATGTATATGATTGCAACCTCCTCTTCAGCTAGTTTTAGAAACTCGATATTGAATTTGTCATTTTCTTCTTTGGGGCTATTTCCTTAAAATGGTCAAGCCAGCCATTCAAGATATCTTCACCTTTGCCGACATAGAGTTCATGGATACACTTATGACACTGCCCTCTCTGTTTCCTTATGAGTCGGTGGAAAAGAGCACTATCCGACTGCGTTGCATTTACGATAGAAAATTTCTCTGCTTGTCATCTCCTGGCGACTTCGACTCTTATTTGTCTGTTAATTATTTGTTGTTAATCTAATTTGATTGTTTCTCTGTGATGGTGCAGTGCTAATTAATTTGTGTTTTAACAGCAGCAGAAACTATTGCGAAGATTTGGTTAGTAAATATATTCAAGCCGAGCCCCTCCCCCGGTGGCCTCGGTTGCTGTCTGTTCTATAAGGCGGTGGTTCTGTTGTTGTTGTTTCATTATTTGTTGTTGCTCCCTTTGTGTGCGGGAGTTTTGAGTTTTGCTTAGTTTGAAGTTTTACGTCCCACTCAACAGCTATGGTCATGTCGAGACGGTCAGTTCACCTAACTACACTTTTTTCCGGTCAAGTTTGACTTTAAGCCGTTAACCAGTACTCCATGTACATATTTTCATTTGTATCTGACAACAACCCTTCATGAATCACCCAAAGGAGAAGAATGACTGTAAAACGTATTTCATGATCAATCTCCACGAAAGTATGTGATTGGGTCGCGGTTGAACTCGCAACCCCTTGACCTGCTGTTGGACTCGCTAACGACTGCACAGGTAAATGAGTTTTGTGTTGTGGTTCTTGGTGCTGAGGATTGTGATGATGTGTCTGTCTGTGTTTTGTGCCTCTTTTTCGTGGTGCAATGGGTTGATCATAGGTGTGCGACTACCCTACCGTACCCCCGACCCAATTCTATTCTATTCTAGCAATTCTTTAGATTTTGTCCGTTGCGGTTCATTATTGTGCTCTCAAGAATTCAATATGGCCGCCTTTTGTTGACAGTTACCCAAAGCTTGAGTTAAATCAAAGATTCTCTGGAAAATACACCATGGTACGAAGTGTGTTCTTGATATAAGAAGACAGAGATAATTACTTTAGCGTGTGTTGAGACAATTACTTTCTTGCATGTATATTACATTGAGATATTTGACTGTTTATTTTATTGAAACATGCCCAGACACATTGGAATTTGAATTTAGGAACTGTGACATATCTGTCGAAAGGACATAGTTCCAACGATTAAACAATCTTTCCGAGTAGTTAACAATATTCCCCAAATTTTCAATATTCAGAAGTATAATCAATGATAGGATTTTGTTCTTTAAGTTTAAATTGGTAACATTTGAAGTCTTGCAAACGATATTTTGTGTGTGTGAGAACAGGGGCAAGAGGGTGGCAACCATGCCATCAAAGTCCTTGATGATGCATCACTGAAATGGAGTGTGTCATGCATGATGATTTGGTTGCCGAAGACCAGTCATTCTCATGCCAAGGATTCTTTCATTGTCTCCTGCTGTGGCAAATACCCAGACCACAGAGGAGTTTAGGGGACTCCTCATTTAGTAGCGATAACAATGATTTTCAAAAAATTGCGATTTTTTCAAAAACAAAAACAGCACTGAAAAGCTCAGTCCATTAGAAAAATAATGGTGTTTAAACTTTCAAAATCCGTAAAGAAATAAAAAAAAGTTATGCTATGTCAAACTAAACAGCCCCTCAAATATTGTCTGACAATTTATCGATCACTTTACTGCTTAGTCAAGTATTTTTTATGTATTACGGGTAGCTGTGTATTGGAAAAACTTTCGCCGCGCATTTTTCCATTGCCAAAAATGCAAACAGTGTGTGTGTTTGAATACTTTGCGCACAAATGCGCTAATATTTACACTTCTAAAATTAACATCATTTTGTAGAGGAAATCCCCAGCATCATCGGGGTACCTTTCGTGTCCTTTTGTATGCACTATTGGTGGAGATATTCGGTTTTGAAAATTGACCAATCTTTGAAGTGCATTTGCTTACGGAAATTCTAAAAACAAAACTGACCATTAGATTCCTTGATCAAATCTGCGTCATCCCTGATAAATTAAAAATTCTGCAATTTGGTTGGTTATGCAAATGAGCCCGGTCAAAACAACACGTGGTCATCTCATGCTCTTTTCTATGATTTCATCATTACAAATGGCGGCCGGTATGCGGTAAAATTTCACTGGTGGTTGCTCGCTTTGGATTATTGTTTCCCGTTGGTATCTTTATAAGAAACTTTACAAATATGAAATATCGAAAGACAAATGTTTTATTTACATCAAAATAATTTTCTTTTATTGAAAATATCAAAATTTCATTAAAAAATATGGATTTGAAAATGACCAACTTTGCACTGTTGTCAGAAGAGAAGCGGTAATTTTACCGATACTGTGTTATCGCTACATTGACTAAAAACACAGCTAAAAGTGGTATCAAGGTTGTTTTTTCTTCAAAGTTTGCACTCCACAACATAATGCTCAAAATTGAGCGAGCCAGTATGTAAAGAAAGAAAAAAAAGGAATTGCCTCACAGGGTCTGGTAGCAGACTCCTAGACTCAGGGTCTTACCCATAATTATAAGAATATGTTTTGGGTGCTCAAAAGAACCGTCTCATTGAGACGGTTCTTTTGAGTACCCACAACATATGTTTTGGTTGAGAAATAAGAGGAATATTTCTTAACTTAAGTCCTAACCACCAGAGATTAAAATGAAATAATGCTTTAAATGACAGCGCCTCTTTAAACCCTGTTCATTATATATTAAAACAAATTTCACATGATAGATATCCCCCATAATACACTCTGTCAAAACTAAAAGTCTTGTGAACAAAATGGCAACCAGGGTTGAAAATAGAAAATACTTTAAATGATATCATCTCCTTAACCAATGACCCAAATTCAAATAAACCCACACAAATGTTCCCCATAATGCCTTCTATTAATAAATTGCACAAAAAAATCTGCTTGGGTGAAAAATATTTTTTTCCTGCAAATGCTAAAAAGATTTGTTTTTAAACATCTCCTTGTGAACCAGGACTCAGGTGATCCATTTACGGTTATTATTTTACCGTTTGTATTTGGACACCCCTAAACAAGTATGTTTGCAAACAGTGAAGACCGGGATGAAATGCAGCATAAGACTTTTTGTAAAGGTACATGTAAAAAGATCTTCAGACAAAAGAATATAATATTTTTGAAAATTATAACCTGACACCCCTAGATATGTACAATGGACTATCCCAAGTTTATTGTATCAAACCAGAAGGAAGAATCAATTAGTATACAAAAGGTTAAGAGTCTCATAGCCCTCTTGTTTCCATTACAGATCAAACTGGGTATTTTCGAAGCACAAGCTGAGCTGGGTAGTACAGTTAAAGTGTAAATTATTAGAGTAAATTCTTGTAGTGAAGAACTCCCCAGCACTGTTACCGGTGTGGTGCAGTTGAACCGCCAAGATGATGATCAATAACCAGCTGGTCCTCGAGGAGGACTACGATGAGAATTATCAGCCTCCAGAAGAGGGTGAGTTAACTCTTTGCTGGCTGGGTAATTTTTCAGGCCAACATTGTTGTCTGCTGCCTTTTATCAGAATACAACCAAACTAATTTTTCATGCTTTTGTTGCTGTCTGCTTCCTTTTTTCAAAATGAACTTTTTTCAAAATATTCTTTTCAGGAACACTATCAGAGTGTCAAACATTTTGGATCCAGATCAGGACCGACATTCTGTCGGTCCTGATCTGGGTCCAAACTGTTTGCAAAATTTATCAGAAGACAACCAAACTAATTTTTCATGCTTCTGCAGGCCTCCAGATAAGAGTGCGTATTGGAAAATTATTTTCTTTATTTCTCATCCAAAACATAAGTTGTGGGTACTCAAAAGAACCGTCTCAATGAAACCGTTCTTTTGAGCACCCAAAACACATGTTTAAATAAATGGGTAAGAAAATAATTGAAATTTTACTCAAATAAAATTTCCTTTTCTGGATCTATGTTTTGCTGTCGTCTGCTTCCTTTTTTCAAAATTAAGTTTTTCAAAATATTCTTTTCAGGAACACTATCAGAGTGTCAAACAGTTTGGATCCAGATCAAGATCGACATTCTGTCCATCCTGATCTGGGTTCAAACTGTATGCAAAGATTATCAGCAGACAACAAAAGTAGTGTTTCATGCTTTTGTTGTGGTCTGCTTACTTTTTTTCAAAATTATTTTCCAAATATTCTTTCAGGAACACTACATTGTATCAGATTGTCAAATGGTTTGGATCTGACATTGCAGCCTTGCATATTTTTAAATCTTTATTCAACACCCTATTGTGAATGTGATACGACTGAAAATTTGTTGTAAATGATTTAACCCAAACCTAAAAAAAAAAAATCACTTTTTGGTAACTGGTACATCTTTTTATTTAGAACTCATGCTGTTTTCACCATCAATAGTAGGTAACTGTGTCATTTCAAGTAAGTTATATTCTTATATCCTGTATGAAGTTAAATATGTATCATATTGCCAGTACTGTATTTATTATAGGTTAAGGCATAGGTTTAGATAAACATTAATTTTCAGAGTAAAAGTGTCAATATTTTCTTACCCATTAATTTTAACATATGTTTTGTGCGCTCAAAAGAACCGTCTTATTGAGATGGTTCTTTTGAGTACCCACAACATATGTTTTGGTTTAGAAATAAGAAAGTTAAATTTTTGTTACTCACTCTTAACTTAAGTCCTGTTTATGTAAAGTATATGGGCAAGCATAAAGATTGGGATACAATGTTTCAGAACAATTATTCATTATTCTAGTTCTGTCTAAATAAAAATAATAATGTTTCTATTTCTAGTAAATCTTTAAAGTATGCCTTAAATTGTTCAGGGCTTTAATTAAGAGAGTGTGACAAAAAAATAATGTTCTTATTTCTAAACCAAATTATATGTTTTGGGTACACAAAAGAATCATCTCAATGAGAGGGTTTTTTGAGCACCCAAAACATATATTAAAAATATTTACAATTTTGCGCTAAAAAATTTGGTTTTTTCTAAACCTGTGATTGTTAAATTGTTATATTTTCTTTTTATTCTCTTTTACTTTTAGAAATTTATGAGTATGCCACATTTGTTGGTATTATACCAGAGACTGAGCCCTATCTCATGTGGATTGCCAGAGAAGGAATCAGTGCGCCGCTCCCTGAACACTGGAAACCATGGTAACTATGACATTACTAGATTTTATTCTTGGCTTTCTGAATTGGGGCCATCATATCACCATAATCAGATTTTTTATTAACATGCAGGTGCAGGGCAGGACATAATCCATATCAGTGGGCCCCCTTCCAGGTAACTGGCTAGCTGCACACACCTGATCTCTAAGATGCGCCTTTCTTGAGGGTCAACTGTCATGAGCTTCCACTCATGGCAGTCTTTCTCCATCAGTTTCTTCCATGTTGTAAAATTTCAAACACTAGTTGCCTATCAAAAAGGCCTAGACAAACAGGGCAGTTCCAGATCAGACTGCTTCTGAAGAAGCAGTCTGATCAGGATCTTCCCTGTTTGCTATTTTGACAACAGGGTTTGCACAGGCTTGAAAAGTACTTGAATTTAGAGGGGTTTCTTGAAAAGTCCTTGAAAATTAATTATGCCTTAAATAGTACTGGAAAATCCCATAAAGGCCTTGAAAAGTTCTTGAATTCTTCTATCTTTTGTAGGAATTAATATTGTTGATAGAGATCTAAATCAGAATAAAACTGTTGTGCCTTTATTTGGTGCAGCAAATGCTGCACCAAATGAAGGCACAACAATTTTATACAAATTTTCTAGTACTAATTTCTCTATTATCTCTTTCTAGCATTTCTACTGGTCTCCTATGGGTAGGGTTCATTTCAAAGACGACTCTTTTCATTATAGGACTGCTACTTGCTTTGGTCTAGATAAACAAAATTTTTGAGCGTAAAATTTTGAATATTTTTTACCCATCAGTTTTAACAGTTTTAACATACCTTTTGGGTCTGCAAAAGAACCGTCTAATTGAGACAGTTCTTTTGAGTACCCACAACATAATTATACAGGGCTCGAAAATAGCACTCGTCAGCTTGCATTTATGAGTGCCTCAGACTGCAGGGCAATTCGAAATTTTGATATTTCTATTGAAAATTAAATTTGTTCTCATGTATGCCAATATTTTTTGTGGTGCAGGACATCTTGGCAAGTGCATATTTTAAGATATTTCGAGGCCTGTTATATATTGGTTGAAAAATGAAACCTCTCATCTAAAGGCATGTATTTCTATTACAGTCAAGACCCTAACCAGGATATTTACTACTTCAATTTTCAAACTGGTGAGAGTATATGGGACCATCCTTGTGATGAGTTCTACAAGAGAATGGTGGTCGAGGAGCGCAAGAAATACCAGCAAGGTAAAGGAGGTAATTAACCCTTGTAAGACTAATGGAATTGAGGGGATTTTCTGCCCATCTCTAGGGGCCGAATGTGGGCCCCATTCCCAATAGAAAATAGCCACCTTTTTCCCAAAAACATGTCCGTTTTTCCCCAAATAAAGAAAAGAAAAAAGAAATAAGATTTTTTTTTATTTTTTTTTATTTTTTTTATTTTTTTTAGAGACCACTACTACTTATGAGAAACAATGACCCATATCAGAATGATACTTAAACACTTGCATAATACAATCTAAAATAACATGATTTTGAGGATATATTTTGCTACCCTTGCTATGTTCTATGTCGATAATTTCTCCCAATTTCAATGTAAAGTTTATCATTTTTTTCCCAATTTTGGCCAGGGGCCTTTTCCCAAAATTGCTGGAAAAAGCCCTGGAATTTATACAATACAGTAAGGAGGTTCCATTGTATATAGTGAGAGGTCACAGGTTATAATTTCCAAAAATGTTTTTCTTTCTCTGACGATCAATTTTGTATTAGCAAACAGTGCAGACCCTTATGAAATGCTGCATTATGCAGCATTTCATCTGGGTCTTCACTGTTTGCCAAAGTACCAATTTAGGGGTTTCTGGTCAATTAAGGGTTAACCCTTTTATTCTGAGGATATTCCCATGCATGTTGATAGAATAAGTGTGGAATTGCCCATTTTCTATTATGAGGGATTGCCGATCAATATTTCTATAAAATTATGTATCTCTGTACCTGAAGTTTTGTTTTTATCTTAGCAAACAGTGCAGACCCTGTTGAAATGCAGCATCGTGTGGCATTTCATCTGGGTCTTCACTGTTTGCCAAAGTACCTGTTTACCAGTATCCTCTAGGAAAAAGGGTTAAGGGGGTTAAAAACCTGTTCTGACTTTGGTATTTATTTCCCCATCTGAAGTGGAGTATAGGTTTGAAAACTTTCAGTTAGTAATTTGTCCTCTGAAGTAATGTATTTTAAAATCACCATTAAGTTCAATGTTTTTTATATTTTCAACTGAATTTTTTAACTCTTTGCATGTTGGGTAACAGGGGTGTAAAATTTCCTAATAAGTTACTCTCCCTTCATGTTCCCAATTTTTCTCCCAGATGCTGTAAATTAGAAAATTACTACACAAGTTGTCAAAACTTTTACTCGCCCTGCATAACATTTTACTCGAAAATGCGAGCGGACAAGTGGAATTTTACACCCACGGGTAATTTTTCATATTTAACAGGCCCCAAGATAGGAGTGTGTAACTGAACATATTTTTCTTATTTTTGAACCAAAACATATGTTGTGGGTACTCAAAAGAACCGTCTCAATGAGACTGTTCTTTTGAGCACCCAAAACAAATGTTTAAACTGATGGATAAGAAAATAATCACAATTTTACACTAAATTGTTTTGCTTAACTGGCCCTATGACTTTAGTTGATTTCTTTATTTTTTCTGACATATTTTGGCTATAGAATTACAAGCTTATTTCTGAGCATCCATGTCATTAGCAGCATGAATATGTGGGGTAAACTACTACCTACAGGCTACATGTATATAGCTCTAAAACCTCCCAGTGTGAAGCGCGACATCAACTATTTTAAGTCTAGCCAATTGTATCAAGCTTATGGAGGAGTATGATGCTTTCAGATAATTTGTGCACCTAAACATTGTTTGATGGTTTGGCACAATCCCCACCTTAACAAATGAAATATTGCCCTATTTAATTAGGCCAAATAAAAAAAAATACCTGTGTTTAGGGTTACCGGACCCTGCCTAAATTTACTGGTGAAACCTAGATTTTTTTAGGTTTTCTGGAAAAAAATATGTAATTTTATGCATTTTGAAAGACAAAATGCCTTTTAAAATGGATAAAATCTGATTTTTTTCCAGAAAAAAAAATAAAAAAAAATATGTGTACCTACCCTACCTAAAATTTTCAGACCTGTTACCCGAAACACACTTATTTTTTTTCATTTGGCCTTATTTGAACATCTAAGTTATATAAGTACCAAAATATTGAAAAATATTGAAAGTCTTTCTTTAATTCAAATTCAAACATAGGCAGACTTTAAGTTACCACCATATTTTCCCCAGAGGTCAACTGTCCCATGGACTTGTGCATTTTGTATCATATGACATCAGCATGGGGCTTTCCTCAAAACATTAAAAATATTGATTTGGAATGGAATAGAGCTTTCAGTTAGTTTATTTATCTTCAAATTTTGACAAGAACGTTAAAGATTTGAATGGTGCTCATTTGGCAGGTTGGGCGACCGCATTATTATCCCCTGACGAAGTCAGAGAGATATAGTTTTGGCGTCGTCTGTGCGTCCGTCGGTCCGTCCACACTTATTGTCTGTCCGGAACCATATCTCAGTACCTATTGGTCAGATTTAATTCATTCTTGGTAAAAATGATAAGCACCATGGACTCCCGATATCCTATAAGTTTTGTCAAAATCGACCCCTCAACTTTTGAGTTATTGCCCTTGTTTAAGTATAGGCAATTATAAGGCAAAACCTTTATTAGCTTTTTTGTGTGATGATCTTCACATTTCATCAAAGCTATTATATTTAACAACTTCTCACTATAGACCATGATTTCCAAGTGCCTGTAGATAAGAATGGCAGTGTCAAAGTTTTACCCCACCCCCTTTGACCCCACCTAAGGGGTCCCATTGACCCCACCTAAGGGGTCAAAGGTCAAATATTTAAATTTCGTAATAACTAAGGCAATTATTAATATTTTTTGCTGAAATTTTGCATATCAAACGGGATTTCAGTTTGAAGGCCTGGGTCCGAGCACCTTGGGTGGACTTAGGGGGTGGGGCTGAGGCCAAAATTAAACTTTTTCAGAATATGGTCACGTTGCATATCAAATTAAAGCTGACAACACTGGCAGCAACATGGTAGCAAATATTTTGCCAACAGACACACCCTTGACCCAGGGGAAGGGGTCAAAAGGTCAAACTATATCATTGACTGAAAGTAGCCATGTTGCATATCAAATTAAAGGGAATTTAGCACAGAGCACCATGAAAGCAAGTAAGCTGTCATTACACACACCAACGACCCCTGGGGTGGGGTCAAAGGGTCATTTTTTGTTCTTTTCTAAAAGTGGTCATGTTGCATATCAAAGTAAAATGGAAGAAGTGTAGACCTACATGCTAGGTAACACTTTGAATTTGCACACAATCTTGACCTCTGAGGTTGGGTTTAAAGGTCAGATATTGAAATTGTGCAGATGTAAGTATGTTTTTATTGAACTAAGCACTAAAACATGACAGGCGTTTGTTATGATCTGAATGATACTGTAGGTGAACTAATGGTTCTAGATAAATGGGATTTATGTTTTGTAATTTACATGTTTCTCTCAAATAACCCTTGGTCTGGGGATATAAATTCGTCGAATTTGCCTTGTTAATTAATTAGAATGACATCATATGTCAACAAGAGGGATTTATAGGTATGTTTTATGTCAAAGTCTTTCTCCTGATATTATTCTGCATCTTTGGTGAATGAAAGGAAGTTTTTTGGCAAAAATGTTCTCTGCAAACAAATGTAAACAAACTAGCAGAGATCTTGAAATAGGAAACTGTGAGATGTGCAAGTCCATCAGATAGGTAAGTTTATGGGACTCAACTGTACACCCATATAGCTTATAAGAATCTATCAGGAGTGTGAGGGTAGGATAGAAAAATCCGTCCTGGGGATCGCTGTATGGCATCACGAGGCTTGCCGAGTGATGATAAACGGTGATCCCCAGGGGCGGATTTTTCTATCCTACCCTCACACGAATAATGGATTCTTTTTCTTGCTCACCACTGCTTTTATTTAATAATTTATTTATTTCAAAATTAGCTTCCAGAAGTCCCTGAATACGCTAAGATGCAATCTTACATGATGACGTTTCTAAGATAGCATGGGTAAGATAAGATTTTCTATCCCAGGGTAAAATCTCAGATATCTTTATCTGGTGTGTGAGGGAGCGCAGTGGCTCAGTGGTAGAGTGCTTGAATGGAGACCGAGAGGCCGCGGGTTCGAGCCTCACCGGCGTCACTGTGTTGTGGTCCTTGAGCAAGACACATTTATCCTAGCTTAGTACTGGTTCACCCCAGGAAGACCTGTCTCTGTTTAACTGAAAGATTGTTGATTGGATGTAAAGAATCAAATCAAACAAAACAAACAAACAAAATATCCGGTGTGCAAGAAAGAGTTAATTATACTCTGAGTCTTGGTATTTTAAGGTGGACCTCCAAAGGGAAAGGGCAAGCCTGTGAAGATGGATGGAAAGAAAAAGAAAGATAAACTAGCTCCTGATAAAGCTGGACAGATGAAGGTAAGATAACCTGAGTTTATCATATCGGTCACAGAGCCCTAGATAAGAATTCGCACAATGAGTATGTTGCACACTGTTAGGTGGTTTGATGAATACTAAAAGATGAACCAAAAAATAGCATAAAATTGAGAATATTTTCTTTTATTATATACAAAGTACAGAAATACAGGAAAATATTTATTGAATATAATGCATATTTTTAAAAAAGCTGTACTTCACAGCCGTGAAAGTATAAGAAGCTGTATTTCACTGCAGTGAAAATATAAGTTGTATTTCACAGGTGAAATTGGATATCCTCTGCTTTCTCCATTGACTTCCTTGAGCCAACTTCAGAATTTCAAACACCTGTAACTTTCTTATTAGTGGACAAAAACACAAAATGTGGGTATTCATTTTCTTAGATTGCAAAGAAAAATTTGGTAATTTGTTGGGTTTGGCTGAAATTTTCACGTTCTATAATCCTGCCCCTATGGTTTCAGTTTTGGCCGACATTGCACTTTATGCAATGTCATCATTAATATGATGTAATGTGTGAATGTGTATGACGTCATTTAGTTTAGCAAATCTGTCAGGCTTAAAATCGTACATAATAAAAAGAAAATTTAAATCTTTTGAATGAATATGTCATTCATTTCATCTCGTGAAGCGAGAAAATGTATATTTCATTCGTGGCTTCGCCACTCATGAAATATGCATTTTAAGCTCCACTTAATGAATTAAGTAGCATATTCATTCCAAAAATTTGAATATCCTCTGTATCCATCATTATAACATTTGTTGGGTGCTCAAAAGAATCGTATCATAGAGACAGTTCTTTTGAGTACCCACAATATATGTTTTGGTTGATGAATAAGAAAATCAATTTTAAATTACACACCTTTATCCAGATGCAGGTCTCATTTAGATGGTTACAATGTGAACCTCAAAATATTTTCATGAAGAGGTAAGAGTTATAATGCCCCCTGGTTATAAAATATATATGGTTTTAGATGAAACCAACATTTCTAAGTGCTTGCATTTGCCGATGTGAAATATTGAACAATCATGTGATCTAGACCCTGCCTCTGGGTGGAGTAAAGTTAATGTCAGCTAAATAAATTTCTTTGTTTATCGACATTTTGTGAAATATCACATAATGTACAACATTATGTTCGCCTCACTGGCTGTTCCAAAAAAGAAAGTGAGTATGATCAAGAAATACCACAACCAACCCACAGCACCGTGAGAAAGAGCCACGGAGCACTAACAATCACAATACATCAGGAAGACAAAATTTTGAAGTAAAGCAACTAGCTCAATTTTCCCCATCAAGATGATTGCAAAACTAGAAAGGGCGCTAAGTACCAAAACCTTTTACAAATAAACTGATTAATTTTAACCCATTTAAGCCATTTGAACCTTCCTACCCTTATCAGTAGGATGAGCCCATTTCCAATTTAAGGGGTGCTGGGTGTTAGTTTTCATTTTTGTTCAAATTCTAATGGAACATTCTGTGAGCAAACAGTGCAAACCTTGATCAGACACCACATTTTGTGGTGTCTGATCTGGGTCTGCGCTGTTTGCCTACGTCCCACAAAAAAGGACGCTAGGCTTATATGGGTCAAAAGGACAAGTAGTTTGTTTTGAAAGAAGTTACTTAAGCATATGCTGGAAATGCTTATTTTAAAGCTTACTATCAGATCCTGAATATATTGAGATTGTATATCTGTCTACATGTAAATTATCCAAGCATATTTAATTGATTATATTAGATCTTAGTTGTTATTTGAATAAAGGTTATTTTGAAAGGATTTGATTTTGTCTTTGCAGCAACTTGGTCCCCTTAAAGCAGAACAGAGTATGGGCACACCAATTTTACACAAACAGCCAGGTCAAGGCATGGAACCAATGAAAATGTCTGGAGGACAGTTGTCTCAGTTAGCTCCCCTTAGAGGATCAGGTGGAGGGCAGGTAATTGTGTTTATGTTTAAAGAACTGTTGTCTCAGTTAGCTCCCCTTAGAGGCTTAGGTGGAGGGCTGGTATATGTGTTTCTGTTTAAAGGACTGTTGTCTCACTTAGTTCCCCTTAGAGGCTTAGGTGGAGGGCAGGTTACTGTGTTTCTGTTTAAAGGACAGCTGTCACAGTAAGCTCCCCTTGAAGGCTTGGGTGAATTGCAGGTTATGTGTTTCTGTTTAAAAGACTGTTGTCTTAGTTAGCTCCCCTTAGAGGCTTAGGTGGAGTGCAGGTAAATCTGTTTATGTTTAAAGGACTGTTGTCTGGGTTAGCTCTTCTTAGAGGATCAGGTGGCGGGTAGATCATTTTTGTTTCTATTCATTGTCTAAATTGTTTAGCTTAGGCAATATACCCTATTAACCCTCATATTTGTCACCTTATTTCCTCTATCAGGTCCATTCTATGATGTGGAAGTCTGTGAGAAAGAGTCTTCCCTTCCAATATTGCTCTTCGACTTCCACAAATTGAATTTCCACCTGTAAGCCAGTGGAGCTTAAGTTTCAAACTTATTGTTGAAGTGAGAATCAAGGCAGGGATTAGTGTAATATGATAGCTGACTGCCTTAATATCACAAAAAAAATGATAAAAACAAAAGTGATGTTTAACTCCAAAACAACAAGAACAAGAAAAATAGCCCAATGTAATTATTGTTTCTGGTCCGAAGATTGGACTATATGTACTTTAGGTTGTTCCATTTGTAGGATCATCAAATGTTCACCAATGAGACAGTGAGTAGTGTACATGCATGACTATTTCCTATCTTTCTCAACAGCGTTCCCCCCATTCTCGATCCCCAGTAAGTGGTTGTTTGCAAGCTTCTATGTAACCATACAAACACATATACAATATAGCATTTTAGAAATGCATTTAGATTTTCATATGAAAACCTCTGTTAGATTAATTAAAGTTAGTATTGAAGTATGTTAACCTTAGTTCCACTGAAGTATGCATCATGTAGATTTGCACTGATATAAACTGATTTAAATTGCTTTTTGTAGTGCAAGGACCTTTTGTGCTTGCTTCATGTACATGATTTGGGAGTTTATTGTTGCTCTGGCCTGTCAAATCCTTCCTTTTCCTAACTATGCACTCAATTAGATTGTTTAACTCTATTTCTCCCAGTGTCTTTTGCTGATAACATTTGCAAACAGGTTGGATCCATATCAGGCCTGACAAAACATCGGACCTTATCTGGATCCAAGCTGTTGGACACTCTAAGAATTTTTCAAAACAATTGTTTTTAAAAAATCAGCAGACGACAGCATGAAGAATTTCCCTGGGGGCAAAAGGTTAATATGCTTTCAATTATTGACAACTTTACCATAGGCTCGCTAAACCAAGAAAAATTCACCGTCATATTACTGATCAAGAATCAGGATCTACTTTCTTTTCACCATTTTTTACAAGCCAAGGATTTAAGTCTTTTAAATCAATGTGTTTACAAACAAAATCTTCTGCTTTGCATGTGACATAGATTTAGAGGTTTGTTTATATTTGTTTCCACTATATACCCTTAGATAAATAGATGTGTGGATTCCTGTTTTTTCCTTTTTTACTTCGTAAAAGGAAATGGGCCACCCAATGGGATAATTATACTTATCACATTATTGTTAAGTCATAATTTGAACAAGTTTGTGAGATTTTGTTACTTATTGGATACTCAAGTACCAAAGACTCGGACAAGCATTTGTTTATCATCCCCAGAGCATACACAAAGAAGAGATGTCATGGAAGGCTCTGGTCAAAAGTTAGTCTTTCAGCTTCACTAGACAGTTGAACATGCATGTTTGAAAATGAATTTGCTAATATGCAAGATGACCATTCAGTGTTCAATCTAGAGGGGACCATGGGGAAATTGGCCACTTTTTTTTAGCTCACCTGAGCCACCAGAGAGGGAGCTCAGTGGCTCAATGGTAGAGTGCTTGACTCGAGACCGAGGGGGCGCTGATTTGAGCCTCACTGCGTTGTGGTCCTTGAGCAAGACACATTTATCCTAGCTTAGTACTGGTTCAACCCAAGAAGACCCGTCCCTGTTTAACTGAAAAATTGTTGATTTGACGTAAAGAATCAAATCAAACAAACAAACAATGGCCACCAGAGCTAAAATAGAAATATCTTTAAGTGATATCTCTTTAGCCACAGTCCAATACATCATCTTATGTGCCAGGACTCAGGTGAGCAATCCAGGGCCCTAGGGCCCTCTTGTTATCAAATGGCCCCTTACTAAAGCTAAGATGGATCCAGTTATTGCATACAACATACGTTATTAAAAAAGATATCAGTTTTTTGATTGAGATAGAATAATCTTATCTAGGTCTGTATTTAGATTAAGTGACTGTAGACAGAGTGACAACATTAGAAATGGCACACAACTAACATTAGAATGTCACCACTAATATTACAACTTGCATGAAAAACTCACAATATACATTAGCTCTTTACCTACTAGTGAGTAGTGTCATCTACTGATAACATTTGCAAACAGTTTGGACTCTGATCAAGGCTAACAAAAGGTTGGGCCTGATCTAGATCCAAACTGTTTGATACTCTGATTGTATTCCTGAAAGAATTTTTCAAAAACATTAATTTAAAAAAAAAACAGACAACAAAATCGCATGCAAAATTTCCCAGTAGGCAAAGAGTTAAATGTTTGTACAAGCACAAAATTATCATTTTAATTGAGCATAAATCTTCTACTCAGTATTCACAAATATAACCTAGATATTATATTCCTTATTGTCAAATTACTATGAGCAATATTTTTGTTTACAACAATACATTATTGTCCCTTATATTTTACTCCACACCCTTCCTATACTTCAAAACCAATTGGATTGCGCAGAAATTTTTTGCCAACTTAATCGCATATTTTTTCAATATGTGTAATATCTATTAAGTAATATCATGAAGTAAATCTGTGAAGCGGTCAATGCGGCTATTTTCAATGGGAGAAGAGGAGAAAACTATAAGTAGATCGTAGATCATATATTACAATAATGAAGTCATTAAGTGGTTCACTCGCTGCGCTTGTTCCCACTTAATTCCTTTATAATTGAATATATGGTACATAACCTATACTTATAATGCAGTGTGTTGTCTTTGTGAATGGTGTCATCAAGTGATGATTTTAAAAGGTTAAATGATAATTCTATAGTTGCTAAAAAGGTTATAATGTGACTATATCCCTCTCACAGAATAGCAAATATATTTATATTGATTGATTATTGATACCAATATGGAGGCCTGTCCTTCACAGTAAAGCTGCAAAAAAATGTCCAAGTAGCAAACTTTTTGCTATGAAAATACAATGTTCAAAATTGCCTTAACGCTGGTGTCTATTTTGTGGGTCACATTATGTTTCTATACCAAGGAATAGTGTAGGGCCAGATGCTCTTAACCAATACATTCAAGAATAAGCTGACAATATTTTTAAAAAAGTTAACCCTAATATGCATGTGAACATTTCTATTTTGCTGAATGAACAATATATGAAACCTGTGCAAAAATGCATATTACTCTTATTGTGTTCATTTCCAGCAGGTGTATAAAGGAAAGAGGACAGTCTTAATGAAGGATTGCCCATAAAAACGACCAGAGAAAAGCTGTCAAAATACTCAAAAACACTTTATTATAAAAACTTATTAGAAACTTATTTTGTACAAACCTGTAGGTCAATATCAATTTAAAATGGCATATACCTGGGCTTTAGTTATGAGTGTGTGCCAAGTAATTAATTTTCTCATTTCTCAACCAAACATATGTTGTGGGTACTCAAAAGATTCAAATTAAAGGTTAAATCTGATGTGTAAGAAAATATTAACAATATTACGCTCAAAACCCCTGCTTATCTAGACTATGATTTATACAGTTTGTAGATATGATACACCTCAGTGCACAAGTCAACTAGTTAAACTCAAATATTACAGGTAATAGTCAAAAGTAATTGACAGCACACTTCTTTGGATGAAACAATGAAATCTTCTTAATCAGAATTTTATGCAAACGCATAACTTTGGTCTCAAGTTTTACGCCACAAGCATAATATTTACATGTATTTAGGTAAATACTTGTCGAAACTTTGACTTTCTGTGAAATAAAATTTGGTCATAAAAAATACCCCCCCCCCCCCAAACCCTAAATTCTTGGCATAATTATGCAATATTTTCAAAATATTTTTCTTTTGTTAGGTGCACTAAATGTAAGGGTTTGATTAAAGCACAGAAATATAGCTGTCAGCTATGCAATATCCTAGCCACAGGCTGTCAGAATTTGGGCAGATTGAATAGGAAACTGTCCGAGGTCCTTATGGCCACAACCTCAGAAAACCTGTCTTCGGGGTTTCTGATCAAGTTAGACTCAAACTATTCTGCTCAGCTACCAAGACTAGCTGGAATACTGAAATTTGCATGTAGAAAGTTTGAACACTATACTTTCCAGATATTGGATGTTACAGAACTCTAGTTTTCTGAGCCTAGCTGACTCTTGTATCCAAATCAACATTATAATGTGTCATATTATACAAGGTCATTTCTGTATGTTTCAGGTGAGAACCAGCCTAAACACAACAACTGGTTCCCTCAAGTCTATCCCCGGTGTAGGAGGTAGTGTTAATATGTCAAAACAGAGCATGAATCTCACCAGTAGCATGTCAATACCTATGTACTCTACAGAATATGAGGATGAGGTAGGGCTGCTATGTAATTCAGGAGATATGTATTATTTATTATACTATGGTTAGTCCACATGTATGTAGAGATTATCTACAAGCTTTTATGTCAATACCCATGTACTCTACAGAATATGAGGATGAGACGGGGCTCCTATGTAATTCAGGAGATATGTAACAGTTACACCAGGGCTTTATTTAAAGGAGATGGCAACCCTGATGATTACTATGTTTAATATGAAAGATCTTAATAAACCATGAATTTTGATATCAGTTTCATTTTAATCGCTTGAAAATGAGAAGTTGTGGGTGTTTGAAATTTGCAAATGGACTGTAATGGAAGCGGCCATATTGTAGGCTTAGTGACGTCACGCAGCCAAATTAAAAATGCTTAAGCAAAATAAAAGACAAACCGAAGGATTACTTGCGAAGATAATAAAACATTTTCCTTATGTATAAAGCTGCATATCTGCTGAAACACAGATGCTGTGATAGTATTGATAGCTAAAAATTAAGCAGTTGAAAAAAATCTGAAAATTAATTAAATATTCAAAATGGCAGCTAAATGTTGACCAAATGCCAATAACTTCCCCGTTTTTCAACCGATTTTGATGATACTTGTATTAAAATTCATGGTTTATAGAGCTCTTTCTGATAAAACATACTTATCATTAGGGTTAATGTCCCCTTTAAGAGTGCGTAGCAAAATCTCTTTCTTCATATTTCTCAACCAAAACATATGTTGTGGGTACTCAAAAGAACCATCTCAATGAGATGGTTCTTTTGAGCATCCAAAACATATGCTTAACATTATGGCTTAGAAAATATTTACAATTTTACGCTGAAAATTTGTGTTTATCTAAACCTATGAGTTATACCATAGTTTGTAAGACTGAAATATTGTGTTAAACATGGTAGGGGTTACTTATAGGGAAAGAAATAAAGTTTTTACAATTTTTTCATTTCTGATTTTGATTTCTGGCACAATTTGCACTATGGTAAGTGATCTCAAATTTCAAAGAGAACTTGCCTGTCACGAAAGCCTAGACAATCAGTGCAGACCCAGATCAGACTGCTTCAGAAGAAGCAGTCTGATTAGGGTCTTTCCTGTTTGCTTTTCTGACAAGCATTTTGTGAGTTCCAAACCTGATAACCAACATTTTATTTGAGAACAGAAAGAGAAAAGTGTTCGAAATTTAGCACATTTACTGTAGATCTAATCAAAGAACACCCGTCAGACATATTTCTGAGTAAATTAAACAGCTTTGACTTCATACATTGAACATCCTAGGCATTAGCTATTTCCTTGCTAGCAACCACTTTTGTCGTCTGCTGATAACCTTTGCAAACAGTTTGGACCCAGATCAGGACCAACAGAATGTTGATCCTCCTTTGGAATCAAACTGTTCAACACTCTGATACTTTTCCTGCAGTAGTTTTTCGAAAAAGTTTCTTTTGAAAAAAGTCAGCGGACGACGACAAAAGCATGAAAAATTATCCAACATGCAAACAGATAATCTGTTTATATCCAAACTATTTCCATTGAATAATGAGGGTGTTTCTTCTCTACAGGCTCAAGAAGACAGGCCCAGAAGTCGACGTCAAAGTTTTGAAGGTCAAGATGTAAATGCTCTTGGATATGAGGTGACATCATCCTGTGATACTTTCATAAATCTGCACATTAGCATAAATGTTTCCTGTAATATTAACCCTTAAATCGCCACCTATAATTTGCAGCAGAAGACAATTTCAAATTTTACTGCTTTTTCAAAAATAACAAATAAGGCATGACATTTCATGAGAATCATCTGCTGGCAGACGATTCGCATGAAATATCGTACCTTATTTTTGTTGAAAATTAGGGAAGATGTCGCAAAATTTGTCGTCTGCTTCAGTCGTGATTGGCGCTTTAAGGGTTAATTATACCCCCACCCCGCAACCCAAAGTGGAGTTTTAGGTGAGGGGGTACTGTTTACATGTTTTCCATCCATCCTTCCATCCGTCCGAAACATTTTTGATTTTCCTAAATATCTTAAAAAGTCAAAGATCAAAATTTATCAAATGTTGCATACACATTGATAGTGATAAGAGGAACATTTGTAATAGAAATTAAGGGCTACTTGGTCCTGTTTTAGAGTTACTGCCCTTTCTTATTCTACATATTGCTTAGATAGTGCTTGAAGGAGGAATCCAACTCATTCCTTAATTCTTTACTGGATACTTTGTATTCACAATGAAAATACATTGAACATTTGCATTAAGATATTTTTAATGTTACCGAGAAAATAGGTGTTTTTTTTTGACAAATTGACAGCATTTTGAACTTAGCAATTGTTTTTTCAAAAGGATTTTATGATATCAAAAACTGCATACATGAGGAATTAACCTTGTACCAGGGCTTTTGTTTTTGGCTTCTGATTCCTTGCATGCACAATGTAAACACATTGAACATTTGTTAAATGAGTTTGATGAAAAAATTATTTTTGAGATAAATGGCAGCTTTTTGAACTTAGCATTGTTTTTTATTATTAGTGCGAACTATTAGTGTCATTATTAGTGTGAATCCTGATGTGGATCTGAACAGGGTATAGAAGTTTGAAAGTTACGTGCACAGTGCTGTCACTAGGTTGAATGGGGTATGCAGGTATTTTGTGAATGAGAGTTTGAGACTGCGTGATTCAGTATGATTATTTTCACTTTTACAGGAATCTGATCAAGGCAGTATTAAAGGAAGAGTGGAATCAGATAGTGATAGTGAAGACTATGGCAAAGATGTGGTAAGCTTTTAACCCTTTACTGACCAATGAAATCTTCCAAACAGTTATATGCAATCCATTACATATTTGTACTGTATGGGGTTTGGATTTATGAATTACTAATTTAGTGTTTATTCTAGGATTTGAAAACCAAAAGAGGTTTTAATGAAAAGCAAATTTACATGGACTTTGCTGTGTAGCGCAGTCGGTAACATGTCTGGCTACAGAGGCGAGTCTGACTGCAGATCCAGGGGCTGCATATTCGATCCTGGCCCAGTCTCATACTTTTGTGGAAATAGATCATGAAATTATTTCTATGGTCATTCTCCTCCCTTCCGCTGAATCGTTCAAGAAGGGTTGTTGTCAGTTACAAGTGAAAGTTTGTGCACGAAGTACTGGTTAATCTCTTGTTCAAGCTTGCCCAGGAAAAAGTGTGGTTAGGTGAACTGACTGTCCCGCCATGACCATAGCTGTTGACTTGAGACGTAAAGCAACAAAACAAAACAAACATGGACTTTGATATTTTTGCTTCTTTGTCTATATAGAAAATATCCCCTCTCCTTCTTAAAATTAGGGGGGAGGATCTTTCAAAAATTGGGGGAATCTCCCCATCCCCCTGCCTGGAATAAACACTGCTGTTTATGACCTTATAGCTCTTTCTCCTGATACTTGCTTATGTGTGAACCATCTTCATGACGCATCCAAATACATCTTCTTTTGTAAGCAGTGTTCATCCAGAACAGCTTGCTTGAAAATACCAGGGTCAGTCAAAAACAACTGAGAGATGGGTAATATCTTTTTACTGGGTTGGCAGTTTTGGTTGAAACTTTATACACAGATAGAATGAACTTTTGGGCTTCATTACATATAGAAGTTTACGTCTTATCATCTTCAACGCGCTGTTGCTAGGCAACTGAAGACTGTCTCACAGCAATGTGCGTTCGCGCTGACGCCACTTCTGACTAAGCAGCCATGAATTTAAAATCATTTCAAATCTAAAACAGTATAATAAGGGACCTTTTATCTCTCCAATTGTACCAAACAATGTGTTAGCAATGTTTTGAAGAAGTATGATAGATAGTAAATACAATACATGCAGTGCTCGTTGCCAAGCAACCCAAATCGATGGAAATTCCAATTTTAACTAAACGGCCAGATTTTGTTGCTATGGCAACCGTTTATTCCTGGGAATATTCAAGATATGCATTCAGATGTCAAAATCAATTACTAAATACAATGAAATGGTCATATGATATGATACTTAGTTGATGATATTGCTCTAAAATGAACCGTAACTGGTGGGTGGGGTATATTTTGGGGTGAAATTTTCAGAAAGTTTAGTTCATTTGCCTTTTATTTATGTAATAAAATTCCAACGCCTCAATCTCAGTTGTTGCATTTCACAAAATACATTCACATACTGTATTTGCAACAAATTCACAAGTTGATGTAGCTTAAATTTTGTATAGTGTTTTCATGGCAATGCTTTATTCCAGCGTGAACGCATGACGTTATTTCACATTCCTAGGTTGCTAAGCAACAACAATCTATACTTTGCATCGTCTTGTATATTGCATATTCTGACGCAGGACAGTTCATTGCATGCATGTGCCAAATTTCACTAGTGTACGTTAGCCTACGTAAGAGATATGAATCAACTCTCAGTTATTTTTGACTGACCTTCATATAAATGAATACTCTGTTTTTAATTTTTGAAAGGAGAAACAGATCTGAGTATTTTTTTTTTGTTAAAATTTAAATTGTAGTTATCACAGGTCAAAATAAGCAAAAAAATTGGTGTAACATTGTAAATAATTTCTAACCCATCATTTAACCCACAACACATGTTTTGGTTGGGATTTTGTTAATAAAATAGAAGTAGGTCTCCTCATGAAGTGACACATTTGTGATACATTCAAGCCTCTAGATAAGAGTGTGTAATAAAATATATTTTTTATTTCTAAACAAAAACATGAGCCGTGACATGTGATTTTCAACAATGTGGCATTTTGACAAGTGTTGACTCAGACAATTCTGTGAAGCCTCCTTTGAAGCTTGGAACCACCAAACAATGTTCAGTTAGTAGCTTAACACTAATAAAGTATTCAAGCAACTAGCAAAGGCTCTGATCAGACTACGCGTATGTGCAGGCTGATCTGAGGCTTTGCTGGTTGCACATACCACATTGTTGGAAATCTCATGCGGCGGCTCATATGTTGTGGGTTCTCAATTTGACTATTCTTATGAGCACCCAAAACAAATTTTAAAACTGACAGACAAGAAAATATTCACAATTTTATGCTCAAACATTTTGTATATATCTAGGCCTATGTACAATTATTTTCAGGATTTTGGTATAGACAAGAACCTCTCGGAGAGAATAGCTGACATAGAGAATGACCCAGCTCTCAGAGGATCACTTGAAAAGGTAGGGTAAAATGCTTGTACAAACTCCATGCATGTGTCATTGATTAGTGGAAGCAGTTGCTCAGTTGTAAAGTGTTAGACTTGGGATTTAGATTGAAGGGTCGCTAGTTTGAGAATCACTAGATGCATTGGGTTGTGTCATTGAGCAATACACTTTTTCCTCTGCTTAGAACTGGTTCTACAGAGGAAGACAGGAAATTGTCTCGACATGACTGAAAATCTTTTGACTGGGACGTAAAGCATCAGCTTAAAACAAAAGCAAAAGTGCTCCCTGCCTACTCAATTCCCATTCCGATTTTTGTCAGGAACCAACTGAGACTAGCATGTATATACCGGGCCGCATAGCGCAGTCGGTAACATGTCTGGCTACAGATGCGTGTCTGACTGCAGATCCAGGGGTCGCTAGTTCGATCCCGGCCCGGTACCATACTTTCGTGGAGATTGATCATGAAATAATTTCTACGGTCATTCTCCTCCCTTCCGCTAATTTATTCAAGAAGGGTTGTTGTCAGTTACAAGCGAAATTATGTGCACAAATTACTGGTTAACCGCTTGCTCAAGCCTGCCAAGGAAAAAGTGTGGTTAAGTGAACTGACCGTCCCGCAATGACCATAGCTGTTGACATGGGACGTAAAACAACAAAAACAAACAAACAAAACTAGCATGTATACAACAGCCATTTTTTGCTTACCTGAACAGGACCAGTGCTACTAATGTTATATTCATCCCATACTAGGCCTGAATTGCATTATCAATATAACAGGCATAGTAAAGTGTGTTTCTCTACAGCAGTGATACCTGCAAGTAGCCAACCATGCATAGCCATGTCCTTAGCATACTCTGATTTTCATGACCTACATTTCATGCTCCAGTGACTTTGTCATAATTCTAAAGGGGGGAAAGTTAGTTTTACTGTACAGTACCTCACATTGTACAGTGTAAACATGACCTATAACTTCAAAAAATCAATAATCCAATGGGAGTCTGTATGTATCTGTATTTGTTTACGTCCACGGCATGGAAGTTTATCTGCACAGTGTGTAGTACTGTGTAGCAGTGATTATGACACTGTCAGATAGATGTGAGTGGTAAATATTGCATAGTATTTGCCCCTGGCGTTGTCTTCCGGGGATTATAAAACTTCTTTATGCTACTCAACTGAGCATGAAATTTATCCTGCTCATAAATATTAAATTGCCAACAATTGTTTGCATTTTAACATTTACAGGCAGGATAATAGAACATCTGAGAAATTTAAAGCAAGAAATTCCTTTATTTTTTAGCATTTCAGTTTTTATAAGCAGTAACTGTTGAAATTTCTTGCTCTGTTGAGTATGAAATAAGATTTACAACCTTGGTAACAGGTGACCATGACTTACATTTTATGCCCAATCGACATTGTCAAAACTCTTCCTGGTAAAGTGGATTCATCTTTAAATAAAATCTGTAAAATTGTTTGCTTTAAAACCAAATTGGGCTTGTGAGACTTTACCCCAGCTGGCGCCCCACTACATCCCATGAAATTCTTGTCTTTCTTCTAATCTTGATATTTCAGGACTTTGATGTGACACTGTCAATCAAATCAACAGCCAGAGAAGAGGCTGGAAAGATGAGTCCCCTAGAAGAGGATAATAGGAAAAGGCGGGCAGAAATAGCAGCCAATGCTGCTGAAAAGTAAGTCAAAATATGTTTCACTTGACTGGATATCTCCTGATAACTCAAAGTGCCTGCATAAGTAAGTAAGTAATTTGGATCAAAATCAGAAGACATAGAGGATCTTACATGAGTGCTCATGTTTTATTGAATTTATTAAACGAGTTGAGGAAAAGAGATAAAATGCAAGGCTTGTTGAGCATTGTATCTCTTTTTCACAAAGAGTTTAATAAATTCAATAATACAAGCACACGAGTGTTAGATTCTATTTATCATATGACATTAAGTAGACTTTGAAATCGCATTTCTGGCGTTAAAAATGTTATAATTTTGTCATTATGAATGTCACAGGGTGCAGAAAAATCCCAACCGCCCGAGGTGGGAATCGAACCTGGGCCGCAGGATCTAAAGGCAAACACTCAACCACGTCGCTGTAAAAGCCGGCTTCTACCGCAAGGCAGTAGAAGTGTATTATATACCTATCCCTACTACATATTTCCCTGCTTTAAATTGATTCGTCCCCGAATCTAGTCGGAACCACGCTGTAATTCCGGGACATTTCCTTCTGAGTGATGCCCGAAACACAAGCCGTGGACCCCACATACTGGCCAACAAATGTCACAGGGTGCAGAAAAATCCCAACTGCCCGAGGTGGGAATCGAACCTGGGCCGCAGGATCTAAAGGCAAACACTCTACCACGTCGCTGTAAAAGCCGGCTTCTACCGCAAGGCAGTAGAATTGTATTATATACCTATCCCTACTACATAACAAGTAGAAAACTACAAAACAACAAGTCACACACTCCAGCAACCATGCAAATGATAAAAGATGAAAATGAAATGGCTATAGGATAATTGGATATAGGAATAGGCCTATTTTTATATGTGTGGGGCAGACCAACTGGGGAGATCATAAACGACCAATAGCCTAATGCTATTTAAGTAATGGGTAACTTCTGATACCCTATCCACCAATAACGCAATAACTTGATGTAATTCTCAGATTACTTCTCTATTCTGTCAATATGTCATAAATTACCCCAAACCTTCCAGTCATAATTCATATATTTTTCTCGATAAAGTGTTCAATTCTTCCTACCTTCATATCTTGTCTATGAAAGCACAATAAAATGGTCTGTGCCATACAACTTTACTTCTCAACTTACCCATACTTAATCTTTATAACTATATCTTATTCCTGTCAACATTTCTGACTATCAGTAAATGTATGTATCACTTACCTTTTACTGCTCTTCTATCTATCTGTTCATTGAGTTGTCTACCTCTCAATTCTACTAATAAAACTTACCTTTCTATGGGGTTATTATGACATATATAGTTCTTTGACTCCTTCAAAGATAAACTACTTTGTGGGCTGGAACTGTGAAGGTGTGCTGGCTTCTTACCCAAGCATCGCCTCTATACCGATCTGGAGGTCTTCTGTTCCTAGCAGCCCTTGGTAGACTTGACTCTGCTGTTGAATTCTTTGTTCTAGTAGGGGCAATGCACCTTTTTGCCCAGGGGCTCGATGGCATGGAGGAACATAAGGTGCCACTTGCGGTGGATCACCCTCACTCTCCTCCTCATCAGCTGAAGACTTGCTACTGTCTGAATACTCATATTCGCTTTCCTCAGATGGTACCACAACTTCTTCTACTTTCTCATTCTCTCTCCTCTTTTGTGCAGGCTTGTGTGTTCGTGGACAGGGTAGTCCTGTAAAAGGCAGTAGCATATTTCTTTGAAGAGTTCGCGTTTTGGAGTTTCTTGCATTCTCCTTCACAACATCATATACAGGTATGTCAGGGGCAGGTTTTCCTGTAACAACATAGGGACAGTGTTCCCAAATGTCTCCAATTTTGTGTTTCCCCTTATGCCCTTTCTTCTCCACTAAAACACGATCTCCAACTTCAAGATTGGAGTGTCTTACTCTAGCATCATAGTAACCCTAATGTCTAGTGGCATTCCTCGCTGACTCTTCAGATGCAATTAGATAAGCAGCATCAAGACGTTGTTTGAGCCTGTCAACATAGTCCTCTTGACTTCTGGTAGTCTCCCTATCCTGGGGTATTCCAAGGAAGGCATCTATAGCCAATCGAGGATGACGCCCAAACATAAGAAAAAATGGCGAAAACCCTGTACTGTCGTGCACCGCAGCATTATATGCATGGGTCATGGTCGAGACATGGGACTTCCAGTCCAATTTCTGACTCTCTTCAAGAGTCCCCAACATGTTCAGTAGCGTTCTATTGAACCTCTCGACCATGCCATTCCCCATCGGGTGATATGGTGTTGTACGGGTTTTCTTCATCCCAGTCAGACTACAAAGACTCTGAATCAACTTTGACTCGAAGTTAGCTCCCTGATCACTATGAATCCTGGCCGGGAATCCATAGTGAACAAAGAAATTCTCCTACAAAGCCTTAGCAGTAGTCTGAGCAGTCTGATTACGGGTAGGAATAGCCTGGGCGTATCTGGTATAATGGTCTGTGAGAACAAGAATGCTCTCAAATCCTCCCTTGGAACGCTCCAGACTAAGATAGTCTATACAGACTACTTCCATGGGTGCAGTGCTAACTATGCTGATCAACTCAGATGCTCTTGCTGGTAAAACCTTTCTGCGTATGCATCTTCCACATTCTTTGATCTTTTGGCTGACAAAAGCGTCCATACCAGGCCAAAACAATCGTCTTTTCATAAGACTCAGGGTACGAGCACATCCCTGGTGCCCTAAGTCGTCATGATATGCCCTAAACATATCAGTCTGAAACTTTTCAGGCACAACAAGCTGTGATACTTTCTGACCCTGTTGAACAGATTCCCTCAGAAGCACACCATCCTCTATCACATATTTGTCCCAGTCCCTGAAAAATCTCTTGTCTATCTTAGACTCCTCAACCATCCGATTTAAAGGACGATGTCCCAAAGCAAGATATTCAAGGATCTGGGAGATATTCCTATCGGCAAGTTGTGCCCGCTTCCAATCTGTAGTCTTTAAAGCAGTTGTTTCAAGCAGCTCCTGAGGGACATCCTGTTCAACAATGTCATCTGGCACAGGGGATATAGCCAAGGTCTGAACGTATGGAGCACTCTGACCGGAAGCAGTAATTGATGTTGAAATGGCCTTGAGGACCTCTGGGAACTTGGTTACTTCAATGGCTTTCCTTGACAAGCCATCAGCATCAGCATTGTTTATTCCACTCCTATATGTTAGGCTAAAGTCATAGGCTGACAGTGCAGCAACCCATCGTTGTCCTGTCGCATCAAGCTTAGCTGAAGTCAGTATGTATGTCAGTGGGTTGTTATCTGTCACTGCCTCGAACTTTGAACCATACAAATAGTTGTGGAATTTGTTTGTGACTGCCCATTTTAATGCCAAGAATTCCAGTTTATGTGCTGGATAATTCTTTTCAGCAGGCTTTAAGCTTCGGCTAGCATATGCCACCACTCTGTCTATTCCTTCCTGGCTCTGGTAGAGTACAGCTCCCAGGCCAGTGGAGGATGCATCAGTATGCAGTTTAAATGGAAGCTTATAGTGAGCATAAGCTAAGACAGGTGGATGGGTCAGTCGGTCAATAATGGTCTGAAAAGCTGTCTTTTGATTTTCTCCCCAGACAAATACAGATGGTTTTGGTTTGGGTTTCTTTCCCTTTTTAGCATTCTTGTTGGTAGGATGGCCAATGAGAAGATCATTCAATGGGCGTACTATGGAGGCATATCCTTTCACAAATCTCCTATAGTAGCCTGTGAATCCTAAAAACATTCTTATTTCTTTCACATTTCTGGGTACTGGCCAGTTGCGTACTGTCTCGATCTTAGAAGGATCTGTGCGGATTCCTTGTTCAGAGACAACGTGTCCCAGGTATGTGCACTCCTGTTTAAAGAATTCGCACTTAGACGCCTTCAGTTTCAGATTATTTATCTGAAGTCTCTGAAATACAGCCTCCAGCCTTTCAAGATGTTCCTCAAAAGTTGAGGAGAAGACAACAATGTCGTCTAGATATATGAGACAATCTCTTAAATTCATGTCTCCCATAGACCTTTCCATTAATCTTTGAAAGGTGGCTGGTGCATTACAGAGACCAAAAGGCATCTGGTTAAATTCATAGAAACCGAGAGTGCCAACCTGGAATGCTGTCTTGCATTTATCCTCTTCTGCAACCTCAACCTGCCAGTAGCCAGAATGGAGATCCAATTTCGAGAAATATTTGGTACCAGCTAGCAGATGTAAAGAGTCCTCAATGCGGGGAATAGCATAAGCATCCTTGATAGTGCGGTTGTTGAGTTTTCTGAAATCAACACAGAAACGTATTGATCCATCTTTCTTCCGCACTATCACCACGTTGGATGAATATAGACTCTCACTGTCCCTTATTGCCCCTGCATCCATCATTTCCTGTAAATGTTCTCTAACTTCCTCTATCAATCCAGGTGGTATCCTACGATGAGGCTCTTTAAAAGGTTGATCATCACTAAGTTTGATGTGATGTTCAACTAGCTTAGTGTGTCCAATATCAAGCAAATTCTTTAAGAAAACACTTTCCCATTTTGCAAACAGTTTTGTTGCTTCATGTTTCTGTTCTTCATTCAAGTCATTTTCATCCAAATTTATTCCTTCAGGGAGTGATATATTAGTTTCCTCAATGTTGTGCATTGCCATTCTGGCAGTGTCTTCAGTTTCAACTGTGTCCAGGTCTAAATTTCTTAGCACTTTTACTTCTTGAAGTTGACATAGTGTGGTATGGGGGGACACAGTTATAGCCTTTGCGGACATATTGAAGACACGCACATGAACATGCTGGTTTTGACCTGCTTTGTCAAGAGCCACCACCCGTGGACACACCCTAATCTGCTAGAGGCACTTTCTGAGTTTTCAGTTACAGCTGTTTCCACTTCTCTCTCTTTTCTAACTAACCCAGAAAATGTAACAGTATGGAGTGGCTCTATATTCACACTCCTTTTATTTGTGGATTTTACAAATCCTACAAATCCATTGTGAATGGATAAAAATGCATCCTGCCATTGACTTGGTATCTGTGATACTTTATCAGTAGGACAATATTCCTTGGCTTTACTGATAACATTGGTGCCAATCAACACAGGTACTTGTGAATTATACCTGGTAGTTGGAACAACCAATGCAAGTACAGTTATGGGATCCGGACAAAAAGGTACCACTATAGTGGCTACAGTACATGCTGTATAAGGCAATTTTCTGCCATCCGGTCCCTCCAAATTGAGCTTAAGCTCTTCTAAAGGAATAATTGCAGGTGAAGGAGTCATTGCATTAAAATACTCCTCACAAATTGTGGTCACTTGTGAGCCACTATCAATTAGAGCATTTACTTCTGCTCCACAAAATGAAACAACAGTTTCATTGGCATGCCCAATAAGGCTTTCCATACTGTACTTTTGGGGTTCATTTCCAAAACGGTCTTCAGCTGACCCCTCGTTGAAGACCCCTACTAGTTTTAAGGTTCTGCGTTCTGTTTTGGTGTTTCATCCTTTTTGTCGAACTTTGTATTCTTATTTTTCCCATAGTAGGGTTGTTTGTTATTTTGTCTATTTTGGGTCTGGTTGGCATTCCAACCCCCTTTGTTTCTTCCTTTTTCCAGTGCTTCTATTCTTTTTATAATCATGTCTAGCTTATCCTCCTTTGGCTCTTCTTCCTTCTTCTGTTGTTTTAATTGCTGTTGTTGTAGATTTGTTGCAACCTTCATCTCATTCTCTTCAGCCCTAACAGCTCTCCTTAATAATTCAAAGCTTTCAATCGTTTCAAATTTGACTCTGGTTGCATTTTTAAGTCTTTCACTTCTTAAAGACTTCCAAAATTGCTCCTTCAGAGTGTTATCTCGATCTTCTTCTCTAGCTTTGCCTTTTTCTATGGCTCTCTGATATATCTCTTCTAATCTTAGCCCCCAAGATGTGATGGATTCGTTTTCTTTTTGTGTGGCGGTATAAAATTCCTTCAGGATGGCTTGTCCTGATGCCACATTACCAAACACATTTTCAAGTCTTTCCATTAGGCAAGCAATGTTTGCAGATGTCCCTAATGGAAGTATCACACGTTTGGCTTGTCCTCTTAAGGACTTTCTAACTGCCTGAGTTATTGCATCTGAGTGTTCCTTCTCCTTTCTGATGCATTCCACTTCATATTTCCATTCTTCAAAAGATGCTTCAGTTTTTGGTTTGGGGTCATCTCCTGAGAAAGGTGAAAATTTTGGGAACACATATTGAGAGTCAAGAATAGTCTGTCTTATTTCAGTATTCTTAGACTGGCTGTGCTGTTGTTCCTTTTCTTGTTTCTGAAGTGCATCATTTTCAAGCTCTGAATTCGTTTTACTATTTGCTGAATCATCTTCATTAAGTAGCTTTTTCATTAAACTTTCTTTAGTCTCCACTTTATTGTTCTGGGTATTGTCTTCTTTTGTAGACTCTCCTTTCACCAATTCTTCCTCTTTAGCATTAACTAACGACATGCGTTTGTTTAACTCATCCCTTTGCTCAATTAAAGACTCTTTTAATTGTCCAACTTCTTGCAATGACTCTTCTTGTTGTTGTATCCATTTCTCTCTTTCTCTTAGTTCCATTTCCCATCTTTTGATTTCCTCTACTTTTTCTGTCAAAATATCTGTCTTTGTATTCAATTCTTGTGGCTCAACTACTGTTTGCTCCACTTCTTTTTCTCTTTGCTGTATCTCAATTTTATTGTTGCTAGTCATCTGTCCCTCTTTGTCTGTATAAAACAGCCTCATAGCATTCCGTTCCTCTTCTAGAAACATGTGCATTTGCAACTTGCTTGCATCCTCAAATGCAATCATGCGTTGCTCCATCTTAATACCCTCCTCAAAGAATAGCTGCTGATTATGCAGTCTTAATTCATGAAGAACTTTGGTCATCATTCGCTCTTCAAAGTCTTGCATTGCATGCTGAAAACTATACTCAGGCTTTATCTGCCTATCATTTTGAGGGGTATAAGGATATGACTTTTTTTCATAAGTCATTGGTGTAGGAATGTTCCTATTTCTTTAATAAGGCTTATATGGTGTCTCTCCAGTATGTACTACAATTTATAGCTGTATAGCTTCTCTCCTGTATGCACAATACTCTAATGATATATGGTTTCTCTCCTATATGTACAATACAAGTATATTCTCTCCAGTATTCGCGATACTTTCAAGTATACTGGTTCTTTCTTGTATGTGCTATACTCTATGAGTATAAAATTTCTAATATGCTCAATATGCTAAGTGCTGGACATCACATAACCACTAGTCAATCGTATACAGAGTCCCATTCTATTTACCATCCACTCAACATACACATGTATCTGGAAAACAAGATAGGAATAGCCAGTGGAATACAGAGTCCCATTCTATTCATGATCCATCTTGTGTGATTTACTCCTTCTTGGGATAATCAGTCGCTTGGAAAACCTGCAATCTATAAGTCAAAAAGATGACATATCTACTTGTCAGGTATGTATTTTCCAAACTGATTTACCATCCACTCAACATACACATGTATCTGAAAAAAAAGATAGGAATAGCCAGTGGAATGGCTTGATAATTTTTAGCTGTGGATTATCAACCACGTACTACACACATGTATCTGAAAATATAAGATGGGACTAGCCAGCAGAATGGCTTGATAATTATTATTGTGGATTATCAACCACTCAGCACATCCATATATCTGAAAAAGAAGTAGGTCTAACCAGCAGAATGGCTTGATAATATTTAATTAGTGGATTATCAACCACTCAGTACATACATATATCTGAAAAAGAATTACGCCTAGCCAGCAGAATGGCTTGATAATTTATTATTGTGGATTATCAACCACTCATCATACACGTGTATATGATAAATGAAATTGGGCTAGCCAGCAGAATGGCTTGATAATTAATAGTTGTGGATTATCAACCACTCAATACTTAACTACACTACCCAAAATTTGCTGTGCGTACCAGCTAGATTTAAGCATCGCCCGAAGTTACTGGAAATTCTAGCGCTGCTTGATCTTATCAAAATACTGTGAAAAGTAAGACGCCTTTAAGCGAATATTTCACGCGAAAATAGCTGCGAAATCGGTAAAATTTCACCAGTTTGGGAAGTATTTCTAAAGAAACGCGCAAAATGCCGTAGAAACGCACAAAAATGATGTAGTAACTATTCGTACCTGACTTCATATGCAAGTTATACGCAAAATCTTTCCAAATCGCATAAAAATCTACGATACCTACCAAAGTTTTCTTCCCAGACTCACCAAACTGGCAAATATGCAAATGCGCGCAAGTTTTCGCGAAAAATTATATACATGTGGGTACTCAAAAGAACCGTCTCAGTCTCCTTCAGCTTAATATTTATTTAATTTTTTTCTGAGGAGAGGGGAGGGTGGGCATTGGTGGTATTTGGTTATTAAATGGGAATGAAATGAAGATATAGGGGTAGGGCGTTTATTATAGGAGAAAATATTTCATGAAAAGAGTGAAACTACACACACGCTAAATAACAATCATACCGTGTAACAAGCTTAGTACATGTATAAATATTTGTAAGAAGAAAAACACACAATTAACAACAATTCAACAATTTATACAATTCACAAGAAACGGTAATTGTAGAAAAATTCAAAAGCTCCTAATAACTATTCGAAAAAAAAAATGGGAAAAAGAAAAAAAATCTACAGCGCTGTGATTCGAACCTCTGCGATGTACTAGCCTTGGATGTAAAGCTAACGCCCTTAACCTCTACGCTATCCAGTCAGTTGTTATGATGTCTTGCTTTAAAAGTATATAACAACTTGACCGTGATGCAGCGGACAAGGGTTGGTTCCCAACAATTTACTTGAAAAAATTCAGGTAAAATTGACTAAGTTGACAAACTTTCAACATCTTCAAAAATCAGTCAAATCAATTAGATAATGAAACAGCATATAATTGAGTGATAATACGCGCAAATTTGAAATGTGGGAACGCACTACAGATGTTGAAAGAATGACAAACGGGGTTTGGATTTAGATCAAGGCTGGGTGGGGTTCTCAATCTACTGAAGGCCTATGTACATGTAAGATTGGAGTCCTAACCATTCAACACGTCTATCCGGGAAAGTACAGCAGAGGCTTGCTTACAGTCATAATCTGAATGTATAGCTATCCCCGGGGTAAATGTCTGTAAACAAGCCTATGCAACATATACCCTCCTAGACAAACTGACACCGACTGATACTGCACATGATTTCAGCTTAGCATGACATGAAACGGTTCGTTAAGGTGACAAATTTCATGTCAACTAAACAAAAATAAACATTTCGCCTGAAAAATAGCGAAATGTATCAACAATGAAAAATGTACAAAAAAGCAAAAATCTTACCAAAGCATAATCCTAATATCCTAATGAATACACATCCTTAAAAACATAAACAAGCACTTAAACACAAACACATGTGATCATGAAATAATGATCACAAAATCAAAGCGCGCACAGTAAATATGTATCCGTTGAATAGATCCTGTCCGTCCGAATCGCTGTTATCCGTTCGATCGACAGTCTGTTCCATTTTGGGCCCAGAAAGATACAACTACGCGTAAAAAAATGCACAAAACACAGTGTTTACATATCCACAGATGGAAAATCCAGGGAATCACCGGTGATGTGACGTCACATGTGTCTCCAGAACGAGATCTGATCAGAATCACGGGGTTCCACCACTGCTCGCAGTTTCAGATGATGCTGTATCTCAGCGTTGGTCCAGATCGACTGGCCACCATTGTAACAGAGCGTTAATATTCTCGCTGGATATTCTCTGGGTTCTATTGGACCAAACCAAAACAACGATAGGTGACAGATGATGATTTTAATTATGTCGTCTGAAGGCTGAAAAGACACAATTAGATAGTATCTTTTAATGGAAATATATTCAGAATATTGTCAACGATATACGTTGACAACAACACAAATATGGCGAATGCATTGGAGCGTTGCAGTGGAGGCAGATCACCATTGGCGAGCTGCAACTATGCAATCGCTGATCTTCATACTAAAAGCATTGTTTACTTAATGCATAAGTACACAGCTATTTACACATGGTTAACACACCTGAGTACATGCATATCAAGCAGAATAGGGCGACATATAAAATCTTATAAAATGCCTAAATTCCAACATGTAACATATGCCTATGGTACATTTTCTAAAAGATAACATATTAAACTTTCACATACCTGAAAAGACACAATTAGATAGTATCTTTTAATGGAAAAATATTCAGAATATTGTCAACGATATACGTTGACAACAACACAAATATGGCGAATGCATTGGAGCGTTGCAGTGGGCGCAACAAGTAGGAAATTATCACTCCCAGGAATATCTTTATGCATATCAATGGGGTTTAGGCTCCAATGTCAAATTACCATATTGGTTTAAGGCATTCCACTATGAAGGTAAATGTGAAACATTTATGGTAAAAAAAACACCCCTGTTACATGTATGCAACGTTGTTATGGACGTCATAACGTTTCCCAAAAATCTACAAACCACTAGTTGTTTATCATTTTTATTGCATGGCGTTATTTTACTCCCAGATGTGATGTCATATGATAAATATTTCTAAATTATCTATTAACACTTTGCATGCTGTGCTGTTTTAATAAAAAAAACTTTATCAAAGATTCTTTCAGGAATACTATCAAAGTTTCCAACAGTTTTGCTCCGGATCAAGCCCAGCATTTTATCCGGCCTGATCTGTGTCCAAACCGTTTTCAAATGTTATCAGCAGACCACAAAAGATTTCACTGGCAGGCAATTATAAAGAGTTAAAAGATAATCATGTTGTAGTTACTAAAATAACCATAACAATTCTTTAAGTGCCTTTACAAGACTTTTTAGAAGTTGTCACCCTTACAAAAGAGATATATGCAGACATGTATTTGAGGTCACATCGAAAATCAATCGTCTTAAACATCGTACAAGATAGAAGCCTGTACATGGATTCATCAGATGTGTTGATGCTGATCTTGAGCATGAACTTGACTAACTCAATCAAGCCAGTGAGACAACACATTCTGTGGTCACAGGTGCATAGCAGAAAATTGATTTCCTGATTTCTCAACCAAAACATATGTTGTGGGTACTCAAAAGAACCGTCTCAATGAGCACCCAAAACATATGCAAAAATTTATGGGTAAGAAAATATTTACAATTTTACACTGAAAATTTTTGTTTATCTAAACCTATACTAGGGGGCATGTTTGTCTATGGTTTTGGCTGTTATCATTCACCTGGTCTGGGCTCACACTGTTTGGCAAAATTCCGTCCATTTTAGTGGTATTCAGGCAGTTAAGGGTTAATACCAATACAGTTAAAGCTTGTCATGAAGAATTTATTTTGATACGGGGATCAAGAGAAAACATATCAGTTTCTACAGAATATTATATTCACTCTTTCTCAAATTTTCCGCCCTGTGCCTTCTTCAGGATATTAGAAACAATTTTCACAGCTGGGAAAATTGTTTCTAATATCCTGAAGATGTGAAAATTGTTTCTTATATCCTGACGAAGGCACAGGGCTGAAAATTTGAGAAAGAGTGACTACAATTCATTGACTTTATAATAATTATTCCCTTTGGAATTATTATTTGGAATTATTTACAGAATATTATATTTGTCTATATATTTTTCATACTTGTATTATAAATATTTTTTTTTCTCATTAATAACTGTTGCAGTATATACTATTTTCTCTATTAACTAAATGCATGTTTCTGCTTTGTCATATAAAATGTCTCCATATATTTATTTACATTTAAACTTATTAATGGAAGGGCCGGGACTATATGCATGTTTCTGATTTGTCATATTAAATGTCTCCATATATAGATTTACATTTAAACTTATTAAAGGAAGGGCAGGGCTGCATAGCGCAGTCTGTAACATGTCTGACTGCAGATACCACAGTCTGTTGACTGGGACATAAAGAATCAAACCAAAAAAAATAAAAATGGGTCATTACTGTTTGCCAAAGAACCCTCTATTGGTTTCCAGTTTACAAAAGGATCATTAAAGATCATTAAACAATTGTCCCAGATCATTAAACAATATTGTTATATGATAGGAGAGAATCCTGTTTCCTGATTGGCCCAATTTGTCTTCATAAATCTCTATGTCTACCTGGAAACTGTTCTAAACCGGTCCACAAGTTAATATTGCATGAAAACCAGCTCGAACTAGTTTCCAGAAGTTAATATTTTTGACACTTCTGCAATATTACCCTCTAGAGAGCTAAAAATAGCATGATGAGTGTGAAACTAGCATGTGCTGTATGAAATTGACATGATTTGCTGTTTCACCTCCCAACAGGTAAATTAAAGACTTTCATGAATTTTTACAACAGTTTTGCTATGTTTTGTTTGCTTATTTATCTTTGTCTGAATAAACAAACTGTAAAAACAGTTCTATGATAGCATTTTATATTCTCCATTAAGAGAATTAATATAAATTTGAAAATGCAAAATACTACATTAAAAAATACTTAAATAACAGTTGCTAAAACTTGTGAGGAAGTCCTTAGATGTCTTAGATTGAAGGTTGAACAGGTCTTTAACAACAAAAGTGATTTCAAGTAGCAAAATTTCCATTCTTAAATGAAAAGTCATATAACAAAACAGTTATTGACTTCAATTTCGGTAGACATAAGGATTTACCTACCCATAAAAGTGATATTCACCTCTGCCTAGCAGACCCGGTGAATTATCACTTTTTCGGGTAGATATATCCTTATGTCTACCTCATTTAAGTCAATAATTGTATAATATTATATAGTCTCAGAGAATTCTACCTGCAACATAGGCATGCAAGGTTCTGTCCTTCCGGTAGGTTGGTTGGCCAGTCAACATCTACCATTGGTACTTGGTGATTACAGCTCCTGACAGGTCAAGGTAAAATCTGTCAGAAGAGTTGTGATCAATCTAATGGGACATGTGCCAGTTTTATTTGAGATTACTCCTATGTTGTGTCCAATCATTGGAACAGTCTCATTCAGATAATTCAACACAGGTTTATATGGGGAATGAGAAAAAATGATTTTTTCTTGTGAAAAGATCATGTCTTATCTGAAACTAACATTTACATTCTAGTACTTAGCATGCGTCTTTAACACAAGATTTTTTAAATACAGTGCACTTTATTCCAGGGAGTGCAGTGGCTCAGTGGTAGAGTGCTTGACTAGGGACATAGAGGCTGCAGGTTCCAGCCTCACCGGCATCACTGCATTGTGGTCCTTGAGCAAGACACATTTATCCTAGCTTAGTACTGGTTCAACCCAGGAAGACCTGTCCCTGTTTAACTGAAACATTGTTGATGGGACGTAAAGAATCAAATCAAAGAAAAGAAAATACAGTGCAGTTCCTTTATAAATACCTCAATTATAGCACGGATTTGGATGTAACATGGTCGTAATGTGGCTCCCAATATTTTTTACCATGGAATATTACAAAGGAATTATAGAAAAATGATCATTTCATGGTCATTTTCCTATATAATTTTGTAAAATTGCCACTTTATAACACAATCAACTTATAACACAGTCCAACAATAGTGTTTGGGCCCCAAACACAGTGCTGTTAAGTTACTGCACTGTAATTTTGGAAATGATCTGTTAATATGCAAGGAATATGAGAAATAATTTAAGGAGTATTTTAAAGAAGAAGCACATCGTTTGACTTTAGTATTGTATGCCAATGCCTCAATGTTACCAGGAAAATAAGATGGTTAAGATACCACATACGAGTTAAGTGATTTTGAAAAGCTGTACATTACACAGATATGGATGCAATAGGGTAAAGTTGGGTAAATTTGGACATCAGGTAAATTCGGACACACGTTTGCAAACAGTGAAATCCAGATGAGACAGCTCCTTATTAGCCCTCTCATCTGGATTTTCACTGTTTGCTTAGTTACTCTATTTTTTATTTCAATAATTGAACTATGAAACAAACAAAGTGGCTGTCCGAATTTAGCTGTCTGTCCGAATATACCTGACTTTACCCTATGTGTTGCTTAGCTTCTCAAAAGCGCTTAGCTCTGTCAATTGTTTGTTACTTCTCATATTGCATAATTAAAGACAAAATCTATATTTAAAAACCTTGTGTTCTCTATATAACTTATATTATATAATATTCTAGGAGGCTGAACTATGGAGATGTACATGGCTTATCACAGTAGGTTCTCATACACTCTGTCTTTAGCTTTGTAACTGCACACACTCCCAAGGCTCTGTCTCTAGCTTTGTTACTGCTAACACTCCAAGATGCTGTTCCTGGGGTTTTTCTGCTCACACTCCAAGGCTGAGATTAACATTCTAGTAATCCTTTCTTTTACTGACCAAAGCTTTCATCTGTTTAGAATCAAGTTTGAACTGTCTATCATATAACTTGAGCAGTCACTGATAAGAATTTCCAAATTACATGAGCATTCCTGGGACTGAAGATTGTTTTTATCTCGCCAAACAATGCAGACCCTGATGTTCACTGTGTTGCTTCTTGTCTGTGTCTTCACAGTTTTACCAATATGGCCATATACTGGTTTATATTCAAGAAAGGGTTAAGTAAATGCTGTTGTATTGACTAACTGGTGTGTGGCATTTCTAAGAATAGCTTTGGTGCGTCTGCTTTTTTGGCTGAAGATTTGAGTTTGAATTTTCATGATAGTTATAAGTCCACTCCCCCCCCCCCCCCCCCACACACACACACACACATCCCACCTTCTTTCATATTTTCTTAAAAAATGCAGTCTAACTGTCTTATATTTTCTTAAAAAGTCATTCCTGGATACTCATTGACATCCATTTCTGCAGCCAGATTGAGCTGTTGCCATTAGGAATCAATTCTCTTAAGAGCTATTGCCCTTAGGGGTCACTTCTCTTAGAGCTAATGCCATTAGGGTCTAATTTTCTGAGGGCTATTGCCATAAGGGGCCATATCTCTCAAAGCTTTTGCCTCTCAGAGCTATTGCCAATAAGGGCCAAATCTCTTAGAGATATTGCCATATGGGGTTAATTCTCTTAGAGCTATTTCTTACAGCTATTGCCATTAGGGGCTAATTTTCATAGAGCTGTTGCACTTTCTAAGTTTCCTTTATGTTGTCTGGATAATGCTTGGTCAATCAATTGATCCAGACTGCTCTTTATTTAACCCTTTACTCCATAGGCTAATTTTTAGATCATGACATTATTTTCTATTTTTTGACAACATTGAAAAAAATCAAGAAAAATTTAAGTTCAATTTTTGAATACTTTTGAAAATATTATGGAAAATTGAGCATTTGCTCCAGAGCAAATACTCCATTTTCCATGATATTTTCAAATATATAATATTTCAAAGGCGTCAAAATGCGTTATTATGGAGTATAGAGTTAACAGTATGTGTACTAATGAATTTTTCCATCTGGTTTGATACAGTCCATTTTATATATCCAGGGGTCACAGGATATCATTTTCAAATTTAGATATACTTCAGTCCCTGAAGATTGTTTTTATTTAAGCCAACAGTGCAGACCTTGGTAAAATGCTGCATTCTGGGGCATATTATCTGGGTCTTCACTGTTTTCCAAAATGTCTGTTTCTTGGTTTGCGGCAATCTGTTCATTTGGGAATGTTAATATGAGCCATAAGACCTGGGAAAATCTCTGTAGTGTGTTCTTACATGGCTGTAGTGTGCTGTAGTGTATCTTACTAATATTGATAGCTTCATATAGGTTTGATGTCTTCTTACTGTGTTTGCTGTGTTATGACTGAGTTATCTTTTATTTGTTTTAAATCTTGTCCTGCTTAACCGTTTTCATTCTGATAGATTTTCCCAAACATATTGATACAATGATATGAGATCGTCTATTTTGTGTTTTAAGGGGTCAGAGGTTGAAATTTCTAAATTATGATGTTTTTTTACTCCTTAAGATTGTTTTTATCGAAGCAAACAGTGCAGACCTTGATGAAATGCCGCCTTATGCGGCATTTCATCTGGGTTTCACTGTTTGCCAAAGTACCTGTTTACCAGTATCACAATGAAAATGGTTAACTCCGATATTTCCTCTTCAAAAATAAACAGTTAGGGGTCTTATTTCTGGTCTGGACCTTTATCTACTTCTTTATTAATAAAAACAACAGATGCTCAGGTGACAGATGTTCAGGCTGGATGTCTGAGCATTGACTGCTAGCCTGTGAGATAAGTAACAAAATCTTATGTACGGCTCCAAATTTCATTTTCTGTTTATTAACCCTTTTTCGGCCAGTCACGACTTTTGTTATTTATTCTTTCATCTGCTTTTGTGCTTAGGTAGCCAATATTGCAAACAATATGGACCCAGATCAGACTGCTCCCCTTGGGAGAAGTCTGATCAGTGTTCATATTGTTTGCTGCCATGTTGAAATCTTGTCTTTAGTGGCGGGTTAAGGATTAAAAAGGTACAGAAAAAGGTCAGTTTCATGTCATTTCTATGTAAGTATTATACATATTGGACTAAGATACACTATGAGAATTTGTTTTCATCCATTTTAATGTAGTGTAATTGTATTTACCTTTAATATTCTTTACATGATATAAATGATAGACAGTTTAAATAAGTCTTTCTAATGAATTGGAACACTAGTCTTTCGTAGGTAGTTTTTTTAAACTTTTAAAAAATTATTATTTTTATTAAAATTGTCCAAGTGATTTTATAATAGCAAGGCGACTCAGTTCCTAAGCACTAGTGGACATTATAACTAAGTCATATACCTGATTGCTTCGAAATTCCATATATTCAATGGCTTGGACAATTTAATCATGGAATTGTTTTTTACCCAAATAAGGGTACCTTTTTAGATGGCCACCAAAATGGCTGTCCCGGTCTGTTCAAACATGTGGCCACAATAACAATCTTCTGTGTGCATTACTCCCCCTTTTCGTTGTAGGGGACTTATTTGGAGCCCTATGGCAGAGCCAGGCAGTTCTTGTTTTTCCCAATGTTTTAGACCCTGAGCCATGAGGTCATTTCTTTCCTGGCAAAGACATAGCACTTTACCAGGATGAAGCATGTGTCATGACTGACCTAATTATGAACAGCCTATGGTCACTACAGGCATTTAAAATTTTAAAATGCATGTAATGTAAAAAGTGTCTTGTCTACTTGTAGGCGGCCTGATGATCTGAGAGGGGAGGAGCAAATGATAAGAACAGCCAATGACAGAGCTCTACAGGAGATGAGACAGAGGCTAGAGAGAGAGCTGGAGGAAGCTAAACTAGAACTCCTAGAGGTAAAAATGAGCCATCTATTTTCCCTTAGCTTGAGTCCTGCTGCACAGCAGATTGTCTCATTTAATGAGACAATCTCCTTTGCAGCAGGGCTCAAGCTAGTTGAAGTCTTGGGAGAAATAATCTCCATAATCTGGCGCACTATTTTCAGCAGTGTGAGAAGTTTTGATGTATAAGGCTATATAGGGTAATTAAAATTTTCTACCAAAACTTCCCGCTAAAAGAGGCTAAAATTCTCCCTCTCTGAGAGCTCTAGCTTGAGTCCTGTAATGCACACTCTGTTAGAACCATTGTGACCTTCTTAAATGCCACATATATACTCCTTTAATCAATTTATTTATTTTGCAAGAAAATTCAAAATCTGTTCTCTGATGAACGATTTTGTCTTAGAAAACAGTGCAGACCATGATGAAATGCAGCCTTATTCTGCATTTCATCTGGGCCTTCAATGTTTGCCAAGGTACCCATTATGGGGGTTTCCCTGGGGAAGAGAGAGCTGGTTGCTTTACTTTAATGACTTCTTGATGTTGTGTGGCTGTTGGTGTTTTTTGTCTCCTCGCCATGCCGTGGGTTGGTCTGCTGTGTGTCATGATGGCATTTTCTGTTCATGCTCACTCACTTTTCAAAGAGTTAAGGTTTTTCATTTATTCCATCAAGACTTGCACTTGGCCTCATGGAAGATTAGTTACTACATGTACTTGATTGTATTTTTGTATGTGCTAAATGCTGTCACCCTCTATAAATAAAGTCTTTACTTACTTACTTACTTACTTACTTACTTACTTACTTACTTACTTACTTACTTACTTACTTACTTACTTACTTACTTACTTACTTACTTACTTACTTACTTACTTACTTACTTACTTACTTACTTACTTACTGACTTACTTACTTACTTACTGACTTACTTACTTACTAACTTACTTACTTGTTTCGTTAGACTGGTTCTCTCCTCTACACTATCTAATGTAGGGATAGGTAATCAATAATCCAGAAGTGGAGAAATCTGCCCTTGTCACAGATTTTCACCGATCTAGCCAGATTTTAACGACGTTGTCCACAAGCAGAAAAAAAAATTAGGGTTTTATTCAATAAAATATTGCTATTATATCATATTCCTTTCTATGACATTTATTGTGTTTGTTTCGCTACATTCAAACTTGTAATTGTGTTGGCATGGTTTTTATTGCTGCATTCAAACTTGTTGGCATGGTTTTTGTGACATCAACATCACATTATCAATGTAGATCCTCAATAACGTCAGAGGCCTGATTGTGTCATTGTTCTGTGGTTATCTTGTCAACTTAACAATTTGTAATACAACATATGATTGGCGGCTCAATCACAGCCCACAAAACATTATGCCCTTCCAGTTGTTACTTTGAACAACTTGGAACCAGTTTATTGTTTCATATGATCAGGGTTGTTTATTTTCAGGATAAAGAGGCTCGTCTTCAGAAGTTGAAGAATCAGATCAAGAGAGATATAGAGGAGGAAGAAAGTAAACTGAGAAAGGAGAAAGAAGGCTCTATCAAGTAAGTAAGCACAGAAGCAGCAGTTATTAGATCTCGTGTCATGGCCCATATGAAAGTTGCTTTGTGAAATAATGCACAGCACAGACAAGCTTTGCAGTCTTGTTTTGCACATACCGTTTTTACCCTAAATATCTTAACCTAACTTAACCTAAATTTTGATCAAGTCATTTTACAAGCTGGCCTCAAGGTTATAAAACTTTTTTCCTGCTCAACTCAGCTGAGCATGAAATTTCAACTGCTAATTAAAGCTAAAATGCTGAAAAATAATGATATTTCTTGCTGTCAAATTCTTATCGTATTTATTCTTCTAATAAATGTTAAAATGCCAACAATTGTTGGCATTTTAATAATTATTAGCAGGATAAATTTCGTTCTCAGTTGAGTTTAGCATGAAAATGTTTTAAAACCTCGGGGCCTGCTTTGTTGAAAGACAATAATCAAAGGTGCAGCTTAGCAGTTCTATCAAGGTTATTGTCATTCACTGCTTATTAGAAACATTTGTAGTATAATACAGGTCTTTAGTTAAGAGTGCGTACCAAAAAATTGTTTTTTATTTCTCAATGCAAACATATGTTGTGGGCACTCAAAAGAACCGTCTCAATGAGGGGGTTCTTTTGAGCACCCAAAACATATGTTAAAACAAATGGGTAAGAAAATGTTTACAATTTTACGCTCAAAATTTTTGTTTATCTAAACCTTTGATAATACAGTCAACCCTCTTTACAAAGACACTGTTTGTCCCCAAATAATTTGACGGTAAACTGAATTTCTGTTGTAATTAATTCAAATTTAAGCTAAACTGGTACATTTGTGCAAATACAATTGACGTTGTAAAGAATTTTGCTGTCATAAAGGATGTCACTGTAGATACATTTGCAAAATTCAAATCATTGTAATCATAGCTAGTCTCTGTAGCTGAGCAGATAGGGGTCAGTGCTACCTGTTCACAGGCCCTCAAAATGTGTTTTCTCATGAGTGGACCATTATTATATTCTTGTGCTTTTATAAAAATATTGAATCACTGGGCCTTTTCACTTGCAAATTTTGGGGCAGTTGTTTGACCCTATTGCACTTAGGCTGGCCAGTTTTAGCAACTCACAGTGCAATTAGATTAAAACATCATTGCCTGATGAGCTCATGAGCCATTTATAATTTAAATTTAGTTTCTATAGCAACACTTATGTCAAGAGTTTTTGCAGACATAACATTTTTGTCATACAAAAGGTAGACCCTGATTTGAACCATGTCATTAGAAAGCTTGCCAAATTGATGTCTGTGAATAAAAAGGCGCAGACCTGTCTCTGCATATACCGTAAAATCTCAAAAATAGACAAAACAAAGATTTATGACAAACGGTAGCTTAATGAAGGTCAAAAGTATTGCAGAATGCTCCCCTTGGAGCATTCTGCAATACTTTTGACCTGCATTAAGCGATAACTAGTCTTGAAAACCAATTTTTGGTCTTTTTGAGAGTGGCTGTTTTACGTAGGTTTTACTGTATAGGGATTAACCAGAGCTATTGTTTTTGCAGTTAAAATGTTATCTCATTTTAACCCTATTCATTCTAGATACCGATAAATAGGTTCTTTGGCAATCAGTGACAACCCAGATGAAATGCATCATAAGGCGACATTTCATCAGGGTCAGCAATGATTGCTAAGATAAAAACAATCTAAAAACATTAATACATGTACTATAAGGGAGCACAGTGGTAGAGTGCTTGACTAGAGACCGAGGGGCAGCGGGTTTGAGCCTTACTGGCGTCACTGTTTTCTGTCCTTGAGCAAGACAAAATTATGCTTACTTAGTACTGGTACAACCCAGGAAGACCCATTCCGACATAACTGAAAAATTGTTGACTAAGACGTAAAGAATCAAATCAAACAAACAAAAAACATGTTCTGTAACATCATTACATCATAATTTAGAAATATTGATCTGCGACCCCTTAAAGTACATAATGGGCAATAGCATTCTTATTGTATCTACATGTTTGGGAAAATGCATCAGAATGAAAAGGGTTGAGCTATTCTTGATACATCTTCATTTTTAAGGCTCTAGCTAGTCTTAGTAGCTGCATAGATAGGTTTGAGTGTTTCTAGGTTTTAAGCCCCCAGAAGGTCTGAGTTTTTCTAGGTTTCAGCCCCAGACACAGGCTTTCCTCCTGAGGACAATACTAATTAACCCTTTACTCTATAGGCTAATTTTAGATCATGACATCATTTTCTATTTTTAGACAACATTGAAAAAATTCAAGAAAATTTTAAGTTAAGTTTTGAATACTTTTGAAAATATTATGGAAAATGGAGCATTTGATCCAAAAGAGCAAATGCTCCATTTTCCATAATATTTTCAAATACATGATATTTCAAAGGCGTCATTTATTTAAAAAATGAATTCAATTTTTGGAAGGTTCATGGAATCATGAATATTTCGGGTCTCTTGCAAAGTAAGTGAAGCATTTTATAAGCCCAAAGGGCTTCACGTTAATTTTGCAAGAGACCAGAAGTGTTCATGATTCCATGAACCTTCTGAAAAAAATTGATTTATTGCTTATACATGTATTTAAATTTTATGATAAATAACTATTTTACAGAAATTATTTATAATTTAGGAGATAAAACAATTTTGTATTTATTATTTAATCGTATAAACAGTTTTGTTGGAGTGCAAAGCCAAAGCGGAACAGCCAGTGTGAACACAGACAGCCAATGGAGCAAACAAGAAGCTTGTTTTGCACCTGCAACTCAGGTGTGGCTCGCTGTCAATTACAACACCAGTATCACATCGAGCGAATGAATTTGATGTTCAAAGCAAATTGCACGGGCAAGTGAGCTTGGCAGCTGTCAATCAAATTTTGTGTCATTCATGAGGCTATGAACAGTTGCAAAATTCTAAAGATTCATTAAAGGCTTGCTTTGAAAATGTAAATATCATGGAGTAAAGGATTAAGTGTATCTGTTATTGGACATATTTGTCTGCTCCACAATCTGAATGACAAAACATAATACAGCGGTATTTTTTTAGCATCATTTCGGAAATCAATTTTTTTGGCTATTAAAATCTACCTAATTCAGTATTTTGAGGCTGACTTTGTATGGGCAAGTCAGCATCAAAATACAGCTGTATTGAATTAGGCAGATTATAGTAGCTTCTCTGTTTTATTTTCAGTTTATCTAAAGCCCCTTGACCATTTAAACTTGGAAATTGTTAATATTCTGTAAGCCCATTGCAAGTTTTATCATTTGAATTTCTAAAGTTCAGGATTTTGGGAATTTTTACCTTCCACCCAGTGCAATAATTCTGATAAATGCCTGGGAGGCTGTGCATTTGAATTAGCCCTACAAACAACATTCTTGTAAATGTACAGAAAAGTCTGTGTCCGGCAGCATTTTAAATAGATTTGAGGATCTTTTTCTCATGTAAATTGTGAAGGGGCTCTTATTAGAGTAGGGGTGTTCATTGGAAAGTATATGGTAATTGATGTTTGAACAGACTGGTATTTAATATATAGGAGTAGTTTACAATGCCATCATCAAATTGTTCTGCAAAAGAGGCTCAGGGGAGACTACGCAAAGCCACAGACCTGCCAGAGCCTTCGCTGCGCCCATTCACTAAGTATGTACATGTATGTAGATGAAGGCTCAGGCTAAAATTTAGACCTTTAAAGATAGGCATTTAAAGAGACCTTTACACATATGTGATTGATATCAAAATCTTATGTGCTGGCCCATATATCTGCATATAAACCCAATTACAGAAGGCTATGTGTGTTATAAAGTTTTAACGGACAAGTTTACATAGGAATTATTGGAAAATGACCATTTTATGATCATTTTCCTGTAATTTCTCTTTGTAAAATTCCATGGTAATAATAAATTGGGGAGCCACAACATGTCCCTGTTATATCCAAATCCATTTTATAATGAGGCATGCTATGTACTCATGGGTGAAAGTTTTCAGGATCATTCCTGAATTCAGGATTTTGATGCTGACTTTCCAAAGAAAGTCAGCCTCAAAATGCTGAATAATGCAGATAATAATAGCTTTTCAGATTTAGTTTCAGTTAATTTAAAGGTATTTGATCATTAACAAATTGGAATTGTTATTGCTTTGGAGGCATACAGCAAGTTTTAAATTCTGATTTTCTAAAGTTCAGGATTTTGGAAAATTTTAGCTTCCACCCATGTGTACTGTAACTGTGAATACTGGTCTCTTGAAACACCAATTATTGTGTGTTATTGCTGTGATGTTTGAAGAGAGATTGAAGTGAGATGCTTCTAGCTTTCTGAGCACAACTGACTAACATTTAACTCGTTGCACGCTTTTGTCGTCATCTGCTGACTTTTCAAAATAATTTAAAAAAAAAACTCTTTCAGGAACACTATCAGAGTGTCAAATGGTTTGGATCCAGATCAGGATGTACAACATTCTGTCGGTCCTGATCTGGGTCCAAAATGTTTGCAATGATTATCAGCAGATGACAAAAGTCGCCGCTAGCAAGGAAAGAGTTAATAGTGTTTGCTTTGCTTTAATTGCCTCCCTTGGTGCACAGATCTTTAGAGAAGGAGTTAAATGATGAGTCAAACCAAGGGAATTCACTCTTACACACTGAGCACCAAGATGCCTTACTTAAGCTACAAGAAGATTTTGAACAAAAACAAAAGGATGAAGAAGATAACTTACGGTAATGATATGTTGTATTCAACCTAATAAGGGTACTTTGCACAAGTTTTTAAAATTCTAGACCTCTAATAGGTGTCCCAGGTACTGGGGTAGGCAGCAGGTGGCTATTGTGTTTAATACCCTAACTCCAGGCCTCACTGTCTAGTGGATCGATGCTGCCAAGGCTGCACATTTTCATGTCAGCCTTAACACACTCGGACCATTCCATGAGGTTATAAAACTGTTTCATGCTCAGCTCAACTGAGCACGAAATTTCTACTTTTCATAAAAGCTAAAATACCAACCAATTAAGAATTTATTGCTTTAACTCTCTCAGAGGTTGTAATAGATGTTAAAATACCGACGATTGTTGACATTTTAACATTTATGAGCATGATAAATTTTATGCTCAGTTGAGTTGAGCATGAAATAAGTTTTATAACCTCGGGCCCAGGTCTTTTTATAAAACTGCACCACCAGATTGACTGAAAAACTAGAAGTTCATAATGGTATATACAACACAAAAGGTGGGTGCTTAAAGGAGCATATGGTCGTTCGGGAGTCAAAACCTAGTAACTCTGATTTTTACCAAAACTGCCAATGCAGGAAATATAACCACATGGCGCACATTCTGTCAAATTCTCATAGGGCTAGGCCAATAAGAACTCCTTAAAAGGCATCAATCATGCTTCAAAATATCGTATCTAGGTAAAATATGATTATTTTGGTGATCATTTTACCGAGAGAGGATATTTTACCATGAAAAAGATGCTCAAAATGTCATAACTCGAGTGAAACTTTTCATAATGGTACGAAAATTCAAAACAGCAATAACAGTGAATTTGGATGCTGCTAAATATAATCCTGTCTGACTTTCGTCAATATAGGACACTCCTAGCAAATATTATTCAGTTTTTTGTCTCTCCTGAAAAATGTGAAAATCAGTGATTCAAGGTTTTGACTCCGGAATGACGATATGAAGTTATAAGGTCAAATATGGTACATGTAGTGGTGTTCAATTTTGATCATTGAAACAAATCAGAAGTATATCTAATATGTTTCAAGTATTGGTAGCCATACATGTTTATGGTAAAATGCTATAAAATGTTGAAACCCCCTGAAAAAATACCTAGATATATAGTGCAGACCAAGATAGATATATAGTGCAGACCAAGATAGCTGATTGCTATCGGTCTTCACTTTTTGATGTTCTGACCAGATTTTGTGCACCTGTGAGTGTCAAGATAAAGATGTTCTTTAAAACGCTTATCCTGCAAATATTTTTTGTCCTCAAAATCTTGCCTGCTTTTTACATTAGCTGCATATATTCAAATGCACTTCAGAGTACTTTTGATCTTGGAAGCAAACACTATGAACCAAGATCAGACTGCTCCTAAGGGAGCAGTCTGATCATGGTCCATTTTGTTTGCAATACAGGTTTTCAAAGTGTATAAGCAGATAAGAGAGCAGACATCAAAAGTTGTGGCTGGCTGGAATAGGGTTAATTTCAGAATGTTTACTGTAGTTTTACATTTAGTGTAGAAAAACTATTTCACTTCTAAATCATGAGTAAAATCTTTCGGGAAAGGCTTCTTTTTATGGGTCAGTTGAGTCAAGGTAAAATGGATCAATTTTTTTTTAATATTTGGCTGAATAGGATAGTTTCATGTTTGGTTGCAGGAATAGTCCTAGGATGGGTCTGTACCATTTATTTTAGAAATCATTAATTGTCTTAGCTATTTTTATGCCACAGATATGGAGGATTTGCACATGTTTCTCATACAGTAAAGCCTGTGTTAAACAGCCACTCTCAAAAAGACCAAAAAATGTTTTTTAAGACTGATTATTGCTTAATGCAGGTCAAAAGTATTGCAGAATGCTCCCCGTGGAGCATTCTGCAATACTTTCGACCTTTATTAAACTACCAGTTGTCATTAAGACCTTTGTTTTGTCTTTTTATGAGTGGCTGTTTTACACAGGTTTTACTGTATTATATATATGAGCCAGTGCATGAGATTTCCAACAATGTGGTATGTGCCACCAGCAAAGCCTCAGATCAGCCTGCGCATACGCGCAGTCTGATCAGAGCCTTTGCTATTCGCTTGTGTATTCTATGATTGTTAAGCTACTGACTGGACACCATTTGGAGTTTCTAAGCTTTAAAGGAGGCTGCAGAGGCTGTCCGAGTCTACACATGTCAAAATGCCATATTGTTGGAAATCTCATGCCACGGCTCAATTATTATATTATTTGTAGGCGTCAGATGAAGGAGGCATTGGCTAAACTAGAGAAGGAAGTACAAGAACTTCACAAGGAGGAACAAACTAAACTAGAGGAAGAGAAGAAGAAAGCTCTAGATAGACTTCAGAGACTTGTGAGAACTTGCTTTATGTTCCCATTTGATAACTCACTTGTCAACTACAGTAAAACCTGTCTTAGGCGACCACTCAAAAATAGACAAAACAAGGATCTTAGTGACAAATGATACCTTAATGAAGGTTGAAAGTTTTGCAGAATGTATTATCCTAGCTTAGTACTGGTTCAACCCAGGAATACCCATCCCTACATAACTGAAAGATTGTTGATGGGACGTAAAGAATCAAATCAAAATTTTGCAGAATGCTCCGGGGAGCATTCAGCAATACTTTTGACCTGCATTAAGCGAAAATTGGTCTTGAAAACCAATTTTTGTCTTCTTTTTTAGTGGCCCCTTAAGACAGGTTTTACTGTATCTCCAGTAACAAACAAATGATTGCAATTTATGACAAGTTTACATTGGGGAATGTAATTGAAGAATCCATATTGGCATCACATCTTAATGATTTTAAAACCTTTTTTTCAAAAACTAATTTTCTATTCTGTGAGAAGTGATTTACAGTCGAACTTTGGTCGCTCGAACTTGCCTGTCTCGAACACCAGGGATCGCTCGAACTCGTTCGTCGGTCCTGGCAATTTCCCTATACATTTAATGTTAAAATACACCCCAGGCTCGAACAGCGATGGCTTGAACTCTCAAACTCAAAACAAGGTCCGCAGGGCGATTTTTTCAATTAAAAACGCTATGATGGCTCGAACCGAATATTTCTATACATGAATCAGTCACACGCTTGATTAAAGTTTGTTATTATTTTCATAAGCGCTCCATGACTATGATGATTTCACCCTTGGGTTACCTAACCTTCGAGCGGAACGTAAGAAGCAATAAGCAGCAATTTATCAGATCAAAGATTTGAGTAAGTTCTCACTTGTCACCACTTAGTAGGGCGGTCGAAAATGATTAAAGACAATTAACGAGATGTTTTGTAATCAAGAATTCGCGTGTCAAAATGAGTAAAACATGCCTGGCTGGATAAAGACAGGCATCAGATTGTGCGGCGGTACAGTCTGATCGGCATCTTTGTTAATAACTTGTAAACATCCTGGGGAGTTTGTCATTTTTTCATGTTTTTATTCGTTGATATTAATTGAAACTTGCACATTGTGAATAAATAATAAGAAACAAACTTTTTTTTTTTTTTAATGTTCTAAAGGAAACGATAAACAACCAGACATAAACTGTAGCGACACTTAAACAGGAACATTCATTCACTAGAAGAAAAACAGTACAGCTTACTTGAAAGCAAATGCAATGATCAGCCTGCGCTTTATGCGCATGCTGATAAATGTCTTTACTTTCAACAGTTTCATATGCTAACACATGCGGCTTATCATTTTAACTCTAGCGTGCAAAGGGTTATTGATCAGTGACAGGTGTCACATGCGCTTTGCAACTTTGGTCGATAAAAAACGTGGTGTCCGTGATGAGATAAAGACTGGGTACACATGAACCAACTTGAAAGTCGTCAGGCTAGGAATTTACATTGTATAACTTTATATAGACTCACAAACTAATTGCTGCTCTCAAATCAGAAACTTGTTTATCCCTTTGAGGACTGGAAACCTCTAAACGGGCACTACGGCAAAATCTATTATTATGCCCCGGGGCAATAAGTGTTACCCCTGTCCGTACATATGTAGTCTGTCCAACAACACCCGCTCTCTAAGTCGAATACTTTTGATCAGAATTTTATGAAACTTGGTCACATTGTTTACTACCATGATGTCTTCTTCAAGTTTAATAATGGTCCATTCAGTAGTTATGGCTCTTGTTTATGAAATTTCACCATTTGAAACAATGTACACTCTCTAAGTCGAATATTTTTTATCAAAATTTTATGAAACTTGGTCACATTGTTTAGTACCATGATGTTTTCTTCAATTTCGACAATGGTCCATATCGCACCATGCTTTCAGTAGTTATGGCCCTTTGTTTACAAAAATTGACCATTGAAAGGATGTCCGCTCTCTAAGTCGAATATTTTTTATCAGAATTTTATGAAACTTTGTCACATTGTTTAGTACCATGATGTCTTCTTCAAGTTTGATAATGATCTATATGGCACCATGCTTTAAGGTGTTCTTGCCCTTAGTTTATGAAAAATTGTTGGTCGAAACCACATCTGCTCTCTAAGATGAGTAAGTTTGATTATAATTCTCATAAACTTGGTCACATTTTTAAGTACTATAATGTCCTTAAGTTTCAGAATGGCCCAATCGCATCATGCCTTCAGAATTTATTGCCCTTTGTTAATGACAATTCCCTATTTGTGTGAATTTGCCAATCGGGGGGCATCCGTGTCCCATGGACACATTTCTAGTTAGAGATAGAATTACAATATTTTTTTGAAATCATAACCTGTTGCCCCTCAATATGTACAGTGGACCATCCTGACTAGTGTATGTAGCTTTATGGAAAATTCCATTGGTCTAGAAAGGAATATTTGATCTCTACAGGTTGAAGATGCGACCTCCAGTGAACAGAAGAGATTAGAACAGGAGAAGAAACAGACACTTGAATCAATGCAGGCTAAACATAAACTAGAGATGGACAGATTGACAGATGATCTGGAGAGAAAACACAAGGACAATATCAATGAAATCAAGGAGACCCTTAGTGAAAGACATGACCAGGTAACATACTGAAACAATGAACAATCACAAGAATAGTTGACATATTTATACCCCCGCAAACTTTGTTTGTGGTGGGTATACTGTTTTCACGTTGTCCGTCCGTCCGTCCGTCCGTAACGTTTTGTTTTTTTAATATCTTGAAGAATCATTGCTGGATTTTCATCAAACCTTGCAAACATGTTCATATATGCAAGACAAATACTTAAGACAAAAAAGTAAGGGCTAGGGGCCAATTCTATTGGAGTTATTTCCCTTTGTAGTTCTAAATGGCTTTTAATATAGGGTTTAATGCTTATTCTATTATAGGCCATACACGGGCCGATCAACTCCTTCTACAGCTTTTGATGGATCAATTTGATACTTTGCCTATACAATGTAGACACATTGAACATATGCATGAAGGAGTCTGGTTCAGAAAAAATAATTTTTGACAAAATGACATCTGTGAGAACTTAGACAATTTTTCCCTAATAGGGCTTTTGTATATGCATAGATGGTGCCTTCATGGGCCGATCAACTCCTACCACAGCTTTTAATGGAGCGATTTGATACTTTGCCTATACAATGTAGACACATTGAACATATGCATGAAGGAGTTTGATTCAGAAAAAATAATTTTTGACAAAATGACAGCTATGAGAACTTAGACAATTTTTCCCTAATAAGGCTTTTGTATATGCATAGATGGTGCCTTCATGGGCCGATCAACTCCTACCACAGCTTTTAATGGAGCAACTTGATACTTTTCCTTTACAATATAGACACATTGAACATATGCATGAAAGAGTCTGGTTGAAAATTATTTTTTTTTACAAAAGGACAGCTATGAGAACTTAGACAATTATTCCCTTATATGGCTTTTGTATATGCATGGATAGTGCCTTTATGGGCCGCTCAACTCCTACCACAGCTTTTGATGGAGCATTTGATACTTTGCAGATACAATGTAGACACAGTGAACATATGCATGAAGGAGTTTATAATTTTTGTTTGCATAGGTTCCACTGAAATCTTCTTTTCAAAACTTAGGTCTGCTGGTTTGAACTATAACTTGCCAAGTTTTTTTTACTGAATCTTACTGTGCGGGGGTATCTAATAAGCATTGCTTATTGACTTTTTTCATTGGACCTTATTATGAGTAGACCACACGGGGCCACCCAGCGCACTAGGTAGGGTTTCTGGCTACAGATGCTTGTCTGACTGCAACTCCAGGGGTCACAAGTTCGATCCCGGCTCGGTCTCATACTTTTGTGAAGATTGATCATGAATAATTTTTACGGTCATTGCCCTCCCTTCTGCTGATTCATTCAAGAAGGATTGTTGTCAGTTACAAGCGAAAGTATGTGCACAAAGTACTGGTTAACCGCTTGTTCAAGCTTGCCCTGGAAAAAGTGTGGTTAGGTGAGCTGACCGTCCCAACATGACCTTAGCTGTCTACTTGGATGTAAAGCAACAAACTAACCAAAATCATGATTAAATCTGATTTTGTTGCATGCAAACAACAAAAGTGCAGACCAGCCTGCGCATTCGTGCAATCTGGTCAGCGCCTTTGTTGTTAGCTCTGGATATTGTAATAGTTAAACTTATTACATGCACAATATCAATACTTTCGCTGGTCTTTGCAGCTAAGTAGACAGGTTTGAGGCTTGCCTTGTTAAAAACCCAAAATCTCATAAGCTGGCCTTTTTACAATGTAAATGTTTCTCCCTGAAAGATCCTTATTTGGAAAAAGGAGCTGCGACACGAGATTTCAAACAATGTGGTATGTGCGACCAGCAAAGCCTCAGATCAGCCTGCGCATACGATGCAGTCTGATCAGAGCCTTTGCTAGTCGCTTGAATATTCTATGACTGTTAAGCTACTGACCGAACAGCATTTGGAGTTTCTAAGCATAAAAGGAGGCTGCACAGGCTGGTCTGAGTCTACACTTGTCAAAATGCCACATTGTTGGAAAGCACATGTCACGGCTCAAATGTATTTATTTTTCTTGAATGGACACTCATGCTGAGTTACATAATAATAGGCGTCTTAAATGATATTAATAGACTCACAGCTACTGATTGTTTGCTTTTGATTTATGTTCTATCATAGTGATGGCTGTTCAATGTTATAAACAAACATATCTTAACCAGGTTTCTAAACTGCTTATTTGCAGAGGTTTCTGAAATTATATACACCATGAGCCAAGTCCAAAGTTAACATAACACCCTTATGGTACGACTAACTATTAAGTGAACAAATGGTGTTCAAACTTTCACAGACATCCAAAAAAGAATTTATTTCTTAAATGAGCCTGTTCTGTTTGGAAATGATTAAACCATACTAAGATAGGATTGCTAATCAGGCCTTTAGACAGGAGTACTAGTGCATAACTAAAAATTATTTTTTTCTTATTTCTCAACCAAAATATATGTTGTGGGTACTCAAAAGAACCGTCTCATCTATGAGACGGTTCTTTTGAGCACCCATCTACATCTACATCTACATCGTTACACTAAGCTGTCATACTTGACATTTCTTTAGTGGTGCGCAAGAGAGAAATTTAAAGAGAAAAACAATAGTTAAAGACAGAAGCATTAGATGAGGCTGTAAGAGGGCGTGAGAATGCACAAGTAAAAGAAAGAAGTATAGAAAAAGTTGTTCCCAGCCATTTTCGCCCATCAGAGTGAGACCAATCCGCCCTCCCTGGGGGTACCTGGGTGCAAGACCCGACGACACAGCTCACACTCCTCATCTGGGTTTACATTCATGGCTGGGGGATGAGTCCCCATTAGAAGGTTAGGTTAGACAGCTCCCTCTTGAAGGATACCAAGGAGGGAGCCTCAGCTGCTGCTGCTGGTAGTCTGTTCCAAAGTGGGATTGTCCGCGGAAAGAAGCTGTACTTAAAACAGTCGGTCGATGTAGAGTACTGCTGATACTTGTACTTGTGGGCTGTTCTGGTCCTGGAACAAGTCTGTGTCAGGTAGTCTGTGGGTGGGATATCTATTAGTCCATGCACAATTTTGTAAAGAACAATCAGCTGCAGTTTACTTCTTCTTGTTTCATGTGACTCCCAGCCGAGATGGTCAAGCATGTTGGTGACGCTGCTGGTGTTCCTGTATCGATTGGTGACAAAACGTGCAGATCTTCTCTGGACCATTTCAATCTGGTGTTTCTGGTCTCGTTGGTATGGACTCCAGATAGTAGAACAGTAGTCCAGATTGGACCGAACCATGGTAAAGTAAGCCTGAGCCTTGGTTTCTTCACTTGCTTGCCGTAGATTGCGACGTAGGAAACCTAACATGTTGTTGGACTTTTTAGTAATCCGGCTTATATGATTCTTCCATGATAAATTGGACTGCAGATCCACTCCCAGATATTTAGAGGACTGTTCTTCTGCTAGGGACACACCTTTAAGATGGTACTGGAAGTTTCTGGCGATTCGTGCTCTAGAGATGCGCATGACACTACACTTCTGTGGGTGGAACTCCATTCCCCAGGTCTTCTCCCATGTGGCAAGCCTGTCCAGGTCTTCTTGCAGAAGGCGTTGATCGGTTTCAGATGTTATTTGTCGATAGAGTATACAATCATCGGCGAAGAGTCTAGTTCTGGAGTTAATGTTGTCTGGTAGGTCGTTAATAAAGATCAAGAAAAGAACTGGACCTAAAACGGACCCCTGAGGCACTCCACTGACAACGGGAACTTTCTCCGACGACTGTCCCTCTACTAAAACCTGTTGAGTTCTGGAGTTTAGGAACGATGAGATCCACTGATATGTAGTGCCTCGAATACCACAGTGATGAACCTTCTTTAGTAAGCGTTGATGGGGTACGCGATCAAACGCTTTGCTAAAGTCCAAAATGATCATGTCGGTCTGGATTTTCTTGTCTAGAGATGCTGCTAGCTCGTGATATAAGGTCAGGATTTGGGTCTCGCAGCTTCGCTTTGCTCTAAAACCATGCTGACAATCATTCAGGATGTTGTGTCTTTCCAGGTGCTTTACAGTCTTGGAGACGATGACATGTTCTAGTAGTTTACAGCATAGTGATGTAAGTGATACCGGTCGATAATTGGCAGCATCATGGCGAGTACCCTTCTTAAAGATGGCTGTCACATTCGCATGTCGCCAGTCCTCGGGCACTCTTCCCTCTTGTAGTGACTTATTGAAGATCATGGCAAGGATCGGGGCTAGCTCAGAAGCGCAGTCTTTCAAGATGCGTGCAGGTATGCAGTCAGGACCTGTAGCTTTCCTTGGGTTGGTCTTCTGAAGCAGCTTACGAATGCCTGTCTCATCTACCTCGATCTCTTCCATGTCGGGATACGGTGTGCCAGAAGGGCTAGGGACCTGGATTGTGTCTTCCTGGGTGAAAGTAGCTTGATATTGGCGGTTCAAGATGTTGGCCTTGTCCTTTGGTGCATTGAAGAGACGACCCTTGTCCTTTAGTGGTGTGATTCCTGTGTTGTCTTTTAAGGGATTTGATGTAGGACCAGAACCGTTTCTGTTTTGAAGGTTTATTGTCCTGGTCCTCGTTGACTTCGATGATGTTATTTATATATGAAAAGTAAGCCTGTCTTTCTAGTTTTTGAACGTCCCCTTTGCATTGCCTGTACTTTCTAATGTCCTTTTCTTTTTTGGTTTTCTTCATTCTTGTATATAATCTGGCCCTTTTCCTGATTGCTGTTCTGACTTTGCAGTCTATCCATGGCTTCTTCCTCCTTGTACCTTTTAGAGTCTTGGCTGGTATATGTGCATTCATCAGATCAGAGAGGTGGTTTTTAAACATGGTCCATAGTTTGTCCACTGGAGCTGAAAGCATAGTTGACATATCTCTGTGGAGTGTATGTAGTCCTGTCTTAATACTTTCGTAGTCAGCCTTATTGTAACAAAAGACCTTCCTTGGAGGTTGTGGTGTCTTATGTGGGCGTAGACTCGCTTCAATGTAGACAGCTTCATGACCAAAACAAATGTTAAAATGATGGGTACAATTTTTTCCCAATTTTACGCTCAAAATATTTGTTTACCTTGACCTATGCTAACTGTAGAGCTGTTCTATATTATAGGACATCAAGAGGATGAAAGAAGAAGTTAAGAGATTACAAGATCAGGAAACTAAGGAAATGGAGCAGGAATTAGAAGCAGCCAAACAAAGACAGAAGGCTATTGATGATCTAGATAAAGGGGTAAGCAGACCATCAGATAAGAGTGTATCATCAAAACTTCATTTTCTAATTCCTCAACCCAAACATACCGGTATGTGATAGGTACTCAAAGGAGCTGTCTCATTGAGGTGTTCTTCTGAGCTTCCAGAGATAATTGATATTTATAAAATAATCACAATTTTATGCACAAAAATTTTGCTTAACTGGGCCTATAGCTCAGTATGTTTATGACATTGTATTTTAATGTGTTGTAGTGTATTTACCTTCCAGAAGGACACTCATAAGATTTCCTTAACACAGCCAAGGCTCTATATAGTTTCCCACCCGTGATTAAGGTTTAAATTTCAGAGAATTTTTTTTTGTGTTCTCAGTGGCCAATATTTGGCCCATTCCCGATGGATTTTAGGTGACTTTTTTTCCCAATTTTGAAAAAAAAAAATTCCAATGTTCAAAAAAAGATTTTTTTTTTATAATTGAGATTTTTCATTCAGTCAACACACACACAAGCTGCATGGTGCATTCTCATTTAATTTAATGACTGGAGTTGCGGCCCTTGAGGCATGGAGTCGTGGTTTTATCGCTGTGAAACATTTTGAGGCATTTTAATGTTTTCTGTGGTATTGAAAGTGGTATTGCTCATAGGGAGTGTTGCAGGCTGCTATAAGCTGTTTAGTGAGACGAATTGGACATTCTCTGGCTCTGTTTGGACTCATTTTAGTGGAAAATATCTATCCAAGGTGATGGCTGCAACGTGGCAGGAACCGCTCCTGAAGGGCGGATATAGTGGCAGATATCAAATATTTAATGAAGGCCCTGAGGATAGCGATGAGGACTGGATTTTAAAGGATAATAAAAGGAGAAGACGCTCAACAGGTGGGACATTTAATAAAAATTCTAAAGATTCCCAAAACATGCCTGAAAAAATGTCGACGCATGAATTTAAAGCTATGTCCACGGACGAGAAATTGGTCAAGATTTTCGAGCTGATGACAACAACAAATGCTATGAATGCTCGAGTGATCTCGCTTGGGAACAATGTTCAAAATATAAATAAACATGTATCCACCAACTCTGATAGACTCAAATTGTTAGAGTACAAAAGTATAGATTCTGAAGCCAGAAACAGGCGTAATAACCTGGTGTTTCGGGGGATCGCTGAGACCTCAATGGACGACGGGGAAGAAAGTGAAAGGCTTATTGTTAACTTCTTACGAGATCATTTACAGCTATATACAGACATTGTAATACAGAGAGCCCATAGACTGGGACAGCGGAGACGCAATTATCGGGGTAGGACCGGGCCACAAACCCCCAGACCTATTATTGTCTGCTTCAGAGACTATAAGGATGTGGAAATGATCATCGGTGCCGCAAACAAGCTTAAAAATACGCCATATGGTATAAATAAGGACTTCCCTAAGGAAATCACAAGTGCTAGGTCCCAGTTGTGGCCCCTATACAAAACAGAACGTGCCAAGAACCCAGACTCTTCTGTGTATATCGGTTTTCCTGCTAAACTTGTCGTTAGAGGTAGGGTGGTTAAAGATTTGTTCCCCGACTGGTTCACAGTACTGAGGGGCTCTCGTTGCGAAACTACGGATGGACAGAAGGACCAACAGTATGCGCAGCGCGAACAGACACCTAACTATTCGCATGATACAGCCCGCCCATACAGTGCCCCACTAGCACCAGCACCAGCTCTAATTCCGGAAAATGACCAACAAGCGGATCCAGATCAGTCTGACACGGACTCGGACCCCGAGTCTATTCCAGAACCGAACAGTCTGATGGATACCTCAAATGCGGACAAAGAAACGGCGGAAACGTCGGTGTACGATTCGGCAATGAATCACTTATCGAGCCATGCGGATCGCATTATTATGTCACAGACTAGCATTCAACCCAAGCCACAAAGAGCGCCAAGATCGAGTAGTGTACCAAGGTCACGTGACAAGCTCGTAGAACAGCGCGCACCAGTTCAAATATCCAACAAACAATGAGCTCCCAGGGAGGCAGAAACTGAATCAAACTATGAAATCAATTGTTCCCCCAATAAAAACTTTGAAGTGAACATCCCCAGTATATCTTTGTTTCGCGATACTATAACCTATGAACAGCACGATGACGGAATGGACTCAGATACGCCGAAATCGAACATAAACCCAACTAAAACTGAATCCAGTAACAATTGTTCTAAGCCAGCCAGCCTAAAGACTCGATTAAAAATCTCTGAATCTGAGAATAATATGACTAGACTCAACAACAAAGATACAGGCACCAACGATAGACCTATCCCAAGTGATACTTCTAGCCCCTCTGACCCATGCAATATTATAAACTCTACACTCAGTGTTGCATCCCTTAACGTCTGTGGTTTGAAAAGAAGGGTACAGTACCCAGACTTTATCTCATTTGTTAATCAGTACGATGTTGTATGCCTAGCAGAAACCAAACTAGATGAGGCAGATGTTATTTTGTTAGACGGCTATACGTTTATAAGTCAGCCCAGAAGACAAAAATATTTGCGGAAATCTGGGGGCATAGGGTTTTTTGTCCGCAATAATCTCTCAAAGCATGTCAAAACTATCACTATGCAGTCTGAATACATTGCATGTATAAACATATCTCGTAGCTATCATAAACACGACCAGGATATCTTGATCGCATCCGTATACATACCACCTCAGCAATCTCGCTTTTTCAATAATGATGAGTTTGACCTATTCGAGCAAGATGTTACTTCACTTTGTAGCACGTATGACTATCTTATTATGACCGGCGATTTCAACGCTCAAACAGGTGATCTTAACGATTTTACTTCAGCAGACCTTTTTCTGTCTGATTTCTTTCATTTTGACCAAGAAACTGTTGAATTTTATAGCCAAAAAGATACCCTGGAAAGGCTAGGGGTAAAACTTAACCGAACTACACAAGATAAAAAGAAAAATAATAGTGGGTTCCGACTTGTAGATATCTGCAAAAACCATAACTTATCCATTTTAAACGGTCGATTTGGACGGGACATGGACACTGGGTCACTAACTTTCCGTGATAAATCAACTATTGATTACGCAATCACTTCAGTTAAAGCTTTTAAAATGCTGAAGGATTTTGAAATTCTAGACCTTGATAGAATCTTCTCTGATGGGCATGCCTGTCTGCACGTACAAATAGCATGCAAACAACTAAATACATTACCAAACCCAGAAAGCGATAATGCGCCATCTAACAATATTTATTTAAATCCAAGTGAATATAGCACATTTCTCCAAAACTTTGACCGCCAAAAAATGGAGGTACTACTAAACTCTTTACAAACCTGTGACACATTAGATTTAGAACAAATTAACTATGCTACCGACCAGATAGCGGATGCATTTCTCAAAGCAACTCAACAATCGAAAAATGTTACCAAAACAGAGTTCAAAGACCAAAACCAAAAATGCAAACCTTGGTTTGGACACAAATGTAAAAATGCTCGCAAAAAATACTTTTTGGCAAAAAGAATACACAACAGACGGAAAACAGTTGCAAACAAAGAAAACCTCATTCAGGCCAGTAAATCGTATAAAAGAACGTTGAATAAGCACATAAATAAATATACAAAACGTAAACAAAACAAATTAAGATATATGGCCAAGCACAAGCCCAAAGAATACTGGAAATTTCTAAACAGTTTAAAACGTAAAACTAAGGCAGATTCACCAAGCGTTGATTCTTTCTATGACTATTTTAAGGACCTTTATTCATGCAATACTGCAACTGACATAGACCATGAAATTCAGTTTGACTTTGAAAACGCTGAAGAATCTTTAAATCAACCATTCACCAGTGAAGAAATTCAAAAGTGCATTGGAAAGTTGAAAAATTCAAAATCTCCGGGATTTGACAATATACTTAACGAACACATTAAGCTTACTAAAGACCTAATGACCCCTATGTATGTAACACTGTTTAATATAGTATTAAATACCGGTAATATACCTGAAAAATGGTTAATTGGAAAAATTAAACCCATATACAAAAACAAGGGCGACATACTTGACCCCGAAAACTACCGCCCCATATCTCTCCTCAGCTGCCTGGGTAAATTATTTACTGCCCTTCTAAGTGAACGTCTAAACACATACTTGGAAGAAAATGATATATTAAATGAAAACCAAGCAGGCTTTAGGAAAGATCATTCAACAATAGACCATATCTTTGCTCTACATGCGCTCATCGAAATAATGAAATTTGAAAAGAAAAAGCTCTTTTGCTCTTATATCGACTTCTCCAAAGCCTTTGATTCAGTATGGCGGATTGGTCTTTGGAGAAAACTACTTCGAAATGAAATAAATGGAAATTTCTTCCGTGTTATACACAATATGTACCAAAATATCAAATCTTGTGTTTCAGTTGGGGGCGAAAATTCACTCTTTTTCACATCTAATTGTGGCGTCCGCCAGGGGGACAATCTGTCCCCTGTATTATTCTCTATGTTCCTTAACGACCTGGAGGACCATATGATGTCAGACCGAGTAAATGGGATATCTGTAGCCTGTGATAATGACCAGATCACTTATTTTATGAAAATCTATATCCTTTTGTACGCTGATGACACCCTCATATTATCCGATTCACCAGAAGCATTCCAAGATAGCCTTAATTCTTTTCATAATTACTGTGCAGATTGGAAATTAACTGTCAACATGAATAAATCTAAGATTATGATATTTGGTGCACGTAAAGTTAACCATTTCAGTTTTTATCTGGGCGATACAAATCTTGAAATAGTAAATTCGTACAAATACCTTGGCACTTTTTTCACTCCTACGGGCAGTTTTCTCCAAGCCCGAAAACATATCGCAACACAAGCAAACAAAGCTATGCACTTACTGAACATGAGAATTAATAACCTAGACCTGCCTGTTGATCTTCAACTAAAGCTCTTCGACAACACTATTCTCCCAATACTTACATATGCCGGTGAGGTCTGGGGATTCGAGAGCTGTAAGCTGCTAGAACCAATACATAACCAATTTTTAAGAAAATTACTACATGCCCGAAAAAGTACGCCTTTGTATATGATTTACGCCGAACTGGGCAGGTACCCCCTCGAAATCACAATCAAAACAAGGATGATTGCCTACTGGTCTAGAATCATCTCGGGCTCTCAAAATAAACTTTCATATATGTTGTACCATAAACTTACAAGCACCCCCGGCCTACAATCTAAATGGGTCACTAAAGTACGCGAAACGCTACAAAACTGTGGAAGAGCTGATATCTGGCTTAACCAGCCGAATAACACAAATATTACTGCTATGGTCAAAGGGAGGCTACTCGACCAATTCTACCAAGAATGGAATGCCAACCTCGAAGTTTCGTCTAAAGGGAGAAACTATAGAATCTTCAAAAATGATTCGTCGCTAGAAAACTATCTACTTAAATTACCTAAATCACTCTACATTAAACTGGCCAAATTTCGAACCGGCAACCACCGTTTCCCATGTGAAACCGGTAGATATCACGGCATTGATTACTCTGAAAGAAAATGCACACTTTGTGACAATAACGATATTGGCGATGAAATGCATTATTTCCTAATTTGCCCCTTCTTTCAACAGCAGAGAGCGGAATATCTCCCTAAGTACTATTACACGAGACCAAACACAATAAAATTCAAAGAGCTTATGAATGTGCAAAGTTTGACAAAGTTGAAGCGTATGTGTCAATTTATCGGTATTCTTTTGCAGTCAGTCAAATGATGTCCGCACATAAAACAATGCGAATATTTATCTCTACAAGCCGTACGCATGCACAGACATAAGCCGCCGAGCAATACAAATACGCATGAGCTGGTAAGGTGGAGTAATAATTTAATACCAGCAAAACGTCAATTTATGCTTCTTCTTTACACCAGGGGTGTATACCAACAGTCTCATCAATAGCCAGAGTCGAACAAACAAACATTCCAACAATCACATACAACCTACCAAATTAAAAATACAAATCCAATTAGGTCAACATGTCATGAGAATGGCACACTTACTACTACTAAACTGCCTCTGGACAACAGCATTAAGCTTATAGACCACTTATACACAGTAAGAAGACGCGATAAAATAATTATATATAATTACAATCTGAGACACTTAAATTTCCCACTTATGTCGTCTGCTAATGGCCATTGCAAACAGTTCAGAACCAGATCGGACCCCACAAAATTCCGGGACTGGTCTGGACCTGGACTGTACAACATTTGGATCGCCTTGTCCTTAGGGACATGATTTAGCCCTAATAGGTCTCAATGCTTTTATCCAACCATATCCCATTTAGACTGGCTGATACTCTATGGAGTTTTGGCCAATCTGAGTGCAATATGCTTCTCATTGTAAAAACATTCGCATTCCATAATTTATACGTTTATTTAGTTTTACATTGAAAGATTGTTTTAACATTGAAAGATTAAGTGTTTGGACATGGTACCATAACACGTTCATCTAACCATAACCCACTCAGACTGGCTAAGGCTCTATGGAGTTTTGGCCACTCTGAGTGCAATATGAATCCAACTGACTCTCATACTTCTAAATATATACGTATATTTTGTTTTACATTGAAAGATTGTTTGGACATGGTGCCTTAACACATTCATTCAATCATATCCCACTCAGACTGGCTAAGGCTCTATGGAGTTTTGGCCACTCTGAGTGCAATATGACTCCAACTGACTCTCATAGTCCTAAATATATACGTTTATTTAGTTTTACATTGAAAGATTGTTTGGTGCCTTAACACATTCATCCAACCATATCCCACTCAGACTGGCTAAGGCTCTAGGGAGTTTTGGCCACTCTGAGTGCAATATGAATCCAACTGACTCTCATACTCCTAAATATATACGTTTATTTTGTTTTACATTGAAAGATTGTTTGGACATAGTACCTTAACACATCCCTCCAACCATATCCCACTCAGACTGGCTAAGGCTCTATGGAGTTTTAGCCACTCTGAGTGCAATATGACTCCAACTGACTCTCATACTCCTAAATATATTAGTTTTACATTGAAAGATTGTTCGGACATAGTACCTTTACACATCCATCCAACCATATCCCACTCGACTGGCTAAGGCTCTATAGAGCTTTAGCCACTCTGAGTGCAATATGACTCCAACTGACTCCCATACTCCTGAATATATTAGTTTATTTTGTTTTACATTGAAAGATTGTTGGACATAGTACCTTAACACATCCCTCCAACCATATCCCACTCAGACTGGCTAAGGCCCTATGGAGTTTTGGCCACTCTGAGTGCAATATGACTCCAACTGACTCTCATACTCCTAAATATATAAGTTTATTTTGTTTTACATTGAAAGACTGTTTGGAAATAGTACCTTAACGCATTCATCCAATCATATCCCACTCAGACTGGCTAAGGCTCTATGGAGTTTTGGCCACTCTGAGTGCAATATGACTCCAACTGACTCTCATACTCCTAAATATATACGTTTATTTTGTTTTACATTGAAAGATTGTTCGGACATGGTGCCTTAACACATTCGTTTAATCTATCCCACTCAGACTGGCTAAGGCTCTATGGAGTTTTGGCCACTCTGAGTGTAAATGACTCCAACTGACTCTCATACTCCTAAATATATACGTTTATTTTGTTTTACATTGAAAGATCAAATGGTTCGACATGGTACCTTATCTCATCCATCCAACCATATCCCACTCAGACTGGCTAGGGCTCTATGGAGTTTTGGCCACCCTGGCCACTCTGAGTGCAATATGAAGTGTTGGATATCGAAACATGTGGTCTTGACCAATTTACCCTACCAGTATCTAAACATTGTGTCTTAAAGCATACATCCTACCATATTCCACTCAGACTGACTAAGGCTCTATGGAGCTCTGGCCATTCTGAGTGCAATATGTTTTTCAATGTAAAAAAACTCTCTTTTCTCAATATAAATTTTTTTCCTGATTTATGACTGAAGAGTTTAAAAGTGTTTGAGTATATGGTGTCGTAAAGCATTCACCCAAACATATCCCACTCAGACTGGCTAAAGCTCTATAAAGTTTTGGCCATTCTGAGTGCAATATGATTTTAAGTGCTGAAAGCTCTCGTTTATCTCAATACATACGTTTATTCTGTATTCCAATGAATGGGTTTAGTATTTGAGCATAGTACCTTAACATATTTAGCCGACCATATCTAAGGCTCTCTGGAATTTTGATCACTCTGAGTAATCTGTATTATAATACATGCTAGCTAGTAAATATGGTAGCACACGTGCCTGATATGCAGCGAAGCATACAAACGATTGCCTATGTGCTTAATACTCGCCTCCCTTGAAATAGTGTTTAACAGTTCCAGCTCCCTACGAGGGCATTTGGTGCCCGCCCCAATCTAAACGCCGCAGCTTCAGCGACACTGCGACTTCAAGTTTCCACTTGATGTCGCACTGGCGCTGACGCGGCGGCACCCGACCAAAAGTCCTCAAGCTACCAATGCTTCACTCCATGTCTCGTTCGTTTGTTTATTTAATGTAGTGTGATATTGTAATTAGCTCTTATGTCTATGTTTTGACCTGAGCCTAAATAAAAGTATTTGTCTGTCTGTCTGTGTCAGTATGTGTAACAGCTAATTTGTTTTTTTATTGACCAAAAATGACATAATTGTGCACTATAACAAATTTCCCAATTAAGGGTTTTTTTCGCACTAATTTTCCCAATCTGGAAGGCCAAAGGGCCAAAAAAAATCCTTGAATCTGTTTGAATAATATAAATGCAATTACTGCCTTTCTTTGTTATAACAGAATTATATTAATTTATACTTTCCCACTAGTAAATAGAAATTTCTAACTTTCCCAAATAAAATGGGACCAGGTCTACCAAATTATTTCCACAGTCCTGCTTCTTATTGTAAAAAGCAATAAAATGCTTGGCATGCCTCGCATGTTTATCTGTTTTCTCAAACTTGTTTAATAAATTCAGTAATACATGAGCACTCAGTAGGATCCTCTACTGTAAATTCAGAAATTTTTGCAAGGGTTTTATATACAAAGTTATGTGAAAATAAAATCCTCGCAATTTTTCAAAATCACTCTGTCATTTACTGGTATATGTATATATTTAAACACCACAAATATGTCTTTTAAAACTATACGCGAAAATTAAATTCATGAGAAAATATCTGAATTTACACTATGTATCAAACTTAATGAGAGATTCCATCAGTTAAGAATTTGTGATGTTTTGAAGATATTTTAGTTGTGAATTCATCATACTTTACTGTATTTTGCAGCTGGATGAAGTGTTGAATGAGCGACGTCAGGAATTACGACAACAACATCAGAAAGAGTTGACTCGACTGAGAGAGGATCACTCAGAGCAGTTGAAGAAACTTAGAGATGAATACAAGGACAAGGTAAAGGACATGCTAAGGTTTTATATGTAGCCTGATTAGCTAGACCGGCGGTGCTCTACAGGGTTCGCACATGCTTGAAAAGTACTTGAATTTAGAGGGCTTTCTTGAAAAGTCCTTGAAAATTAAATATGCCTTGAAAAGTACTGGAAAATCACTCAAAGGCCATAAAAAGTCCTTGAATTATTCTATTTTCTGTAGGAATTAACACTGTTGATAGAGATCTAAATCACAATAAAACTGTTGTGCCTTTTTTTGGTGCAGCAAGTGCTGCACCAAATAAAGGCACAACAATTTTCTACTACTTTTTTAGTACTAATTTCTCCATTATCTGAGTCTAGCATTTCTGAAGTAGAATTTTAACACATAGATCAGGATTTTCCATAAACTTTTAGTCCTTGAAAACGGAAGGATAGTATTTAGAAGTCCTTGAAAAGTCCTTGAATTTTACTCAAACTTGCCTGTATGAACCTTGTTTAAAATCAATATGTGCATTGGTATTGTCCTCTGCTTCATCGGTTTAAGTGTTTTAAGTTGACATTTTAGTTTTTCTAATGGACTAAAGTCTACATTTAAATGCACTTTCAAATGTAACATGGTATCTCCCTTTGGAGCATTCTGCAATACTTTTGACATTCACTAAGCGATAATCTGTCTTGAAAACCATTTTTTGTCTTTTTAAGAGTGGCCGTTTTACACAGGTTTTACTGTACTTTAGTACTGGTTCAACCAACTAAAACCTCCTGGAATGACTTAAAAATTGTTGACTTAGATGTAAAGCACAAAATAAAACAAATTAATAATGAGGTTGCTTATCAGAATATTAGCAAGTTGCATTCTACATGTGTATGAATGTTATCTCCTAAGTGGACTTGGATTAACATTCAGGGAGCGCAGTGGCTCAGTGGTAGAGTGCTTGTCTCGAGACCAAGGGGCAGCGGGTTCGTGCCTCACCGGCATCACTTGGTTGTGGTCCTTGAGCAAGACACATTTATCCTAGTTTAGTACTGGTTCAACCCAGGAAGACCCGTCCCTGTTTACCTGATAGATTGTTGATGGGACGTATAGAATCAAATCAAACAAACAAACAAAGGATTAACATTCAGTATTCTTCCCCAGGAATATGAGGAGAAAAAGCTGATAGAACAGAATACAGATGCTGAGAGACGTAAATTACAGAAACAGCATGACAAAGATATGGACGAGGTGCGGCGGGAATTCACACGCAAGAAAGATACGCTCGCAGAACAGTTGGAAGATGAGGTATGCAAACTGACATTTGAATTCTCACAGCTGCTATGTTTGAAATTTGGTTTTATAATGTTGACCAATATTCATTGATTAACGAACCCTGTCAAAAAATATATCCTCGGTCGGGAGTCAAAACATCGTAACTCTGATTTTTTTCCAAAATGACTTTTTGTCAACGCGGGAATACCAAATGCATGGCACACATTCTGTCAAATTCTAGTAGCTCTAGGCCAATTAGAGCCCCCTTAAAAAGCATCAATCTTGCATCAAAATATTGTATCTATGAAAAATTCCATTATTTTGGTGCTTAATTTACCGAGATACGAGGTTTTGCCATGAAAAAGATGCTCAAAATATCGTAACTGGATAGTTTTTCACGAAGAAATGGTCAAAATGAAGTAACTCAAGTGAAACTCTTCATAATGGCCGTGAAATTTTTATTGGAAGTTCAAAACACCAATTACAGTGAGTTTGGATGTTACTAAATATAATCCTGCTGACTTTCAGCAATATATATAACACTCATAGCAAAAGTTATTCAGTTTTTTGTCTCTTCGAAAAATGTGAAAATCAAAAATACGAGTTTTTGACTCCCCACACGATGATATGATATATCCTATTGCACTTTGGATGGCCAAAACTCTATAGAGTTTTGATTTGGATCCTGTCAAGGTTGGCATCTTACAAAATATCTCATGAACAAGTGGGCAGATTGGAAGCAAATTTGCATGGATGATTGGAGCATGATGAAGATTTGATTAGGTTTCCATACTTTTATGAGTTAGCACATGAAATTTAGGTACTTGTGGCACCAGAGAGCTTCCAAGTCTCAGATGAGAATCTTAACTGATCACATCTACAATGTATAGCCATATGAGGTAACTATGCATGCATAATCAAAAGGTGACTTTACGCCTATGCGATAAGTTCCATTTTGTCAAAGGCTGCTGTCAGACCTATTTATAGAGATGTTGAGACTGAAATTACAAAGCAATAATGCACACATGGGTGAAAGTTGTCAGGATTATTCCAGAATTCAGGATTTTGAGGTTGACTTTCCATAGAAACTCTGCCTCAAAATGCTGAATTAGGCAGATTTTGATAGCTTCTCTGATGTATGTTCAGTTCATCTAAAGGCAATTGACCATTTAAACTTAAAAATGTTAAAATTTTATAGACATAAAGCATGTTTTAAGATTAAAATTTTGAAAGTTTAGGATTTTTTAAATTTTGAACTTTCACTCATGTGCACATTTCAGGCGACTGATCAGCTTCATTGTCATTCAATGCCTAGATATAGTAGAATAGCGCTTTGATATTACAGCTAGTCTATAGCTTCAGTTTGAAACAAAGGGCCCCAGGTTTATAAAACAATCTAGCATGAAATTTCAGCAGCTCATAAAAACTTAAATATGAACCCTTTTTTTGTTTTCAAGTTCTCAGATTTGTATTTATCATGCTTATAACTGTTAAAATGCCAACAATTGTTGGCATTTTAACAATTATGAGCATGATTAATTTCATGCTCAGTTTGGGTTGAACATTGAAAAAAATTTATAACTCAGTGGCCGAAGGGCCGCGGGTTCGAGCCTCACCGGCGTCACTGCGTTGTGGTCCTTGAGCAAGACACATTTATCCTAGCTTAGTACTGGTTCAACCCAGGAAGAACCGTCCCTATATAACTGAAAGATTGTTAATGGAACGTAAAGAATCAAATCAAACAAAAACACACTCTTTAAAGAACAGTATTGATTGTTTCTGCATTCAGGTTCAAGTTGTAGAGTAGCATAGTAAGCTAGTTCTGTCTATCATTGGTGCAGCTAAATTATCTTGTATCTGTATAATAATCATACTTGTGCAAATGAATATTTTCATATTAGGTATAGTTCATGATTAGTTTGTTATATATGGGCCTCGACGCGAGAAAACCTGTCTTTGGGGGTTTGCGAAGAACACATGCGCAGACCAGCCTGGGCTCTGATCAGCGCCTTTGTTATTCGCTTAATGAAAAGTATCATATCTAGACATGCTACAAGCCAAATTTCAATTGTCTAGCTAGTCTCTGTAGCTAACCAGGCTGGTTTGAATCTCACTTTGTCGGAAACCCCGGAGAGAGGTTTTGTCACAACGTGGCCCATATTATCTAATTTATAAAAGTGTTAGTAAAAGCAGAGATGGGATAAGCTTTTAATACCACTCAATATATGTGTGCTTATATGATATTGGCACATTGACTCTGATGCCCTTGAATGTTGTATAAACTGAGTGGCATTTCTTAAGGTGACATTGAATATCAATGGCTTAAGAGGAAACACTAATATCAACATGTGCATAATCTTACTTATAAATGCATCATATAAGCTCCATTTTTAGTTAGTAAACATTGACTTAAACTGGCTGAAAATATTTGTATTATAAAAGGGTTACCCATTTGATATTATTAGAACAAAGACTAAATAAGCACAACACTTCTCAAAGTCTAAGAACAATAATGATATCAGTATATTATGACTCAAAGGATTGCTAAACAAGTTAACAATGATGAAGTAGGATAATTAGGATTTGTTTTTATTTTTTCATTTTGGATAACAATTTTTTCTCCATTCAAGTTATCAAGCTATTTTGGAGGTGCAAATTATGTTTTCATATTTTCTTATCAAGCATGTAAGATGGTAGGTATATATCAGGGTTCTCACAGGCTTGAAAAGTACTTGAATTTGGAGGGCTTGCTTAAAAATTAAATCTGCCTTGAAAAAATACTGGAAAATCTCTCAGAGGCCTTGAAAAGTCCTTGAATTCTACTATTTTCTGTAGGTTTCAACACTGTTGATAGGGATCTAAATCGGTATAAAATTGGTATGCTTTTATTTGGTGCAGCATATGCTGCACCAAATAAAAGCACAACAATTTTATACTAATTTTCTGGTACTAATTTTTCCATTCTCTCAGTCTAGCATTTCTGAAGTAGAATTTTATCACTTGAATTAGGATTTTTCATAAACTTTTAGGATAGTCTTTAGAATTCCTTGAAAAGTCCTTGAAATTTACTCAAACCTGTCTGTATGAACCCTGTATATTCATAAGAAATGATCATTCTTGTTCACCATTTACCAGATGAAAGAGTTCAGACAAGATTTAGAGCGACGAAGACAGGAAATGTCTGTCAATTTCGACAAAGAGGTGACATCCTATGTTGTATGTTATATATGCATGCTTATGTTCTATATTTAAACTGAGACTTAGCAAAACCAAGATTGTCGCATGTTTGTTGGAATGGCTTGGAAACCATTTTGAGTGACATCAAAAAGATGCCTTAAATCTTTACTTACTAATGTCGTCTGCTGATAACTTTTGCAAGCAGTTTGGACACAATGTCAGGCCTGACTGATCCAAACTGTTTGACACTGATTGTTTTCTTGAACAAATCTTTCAAATAAGTTGATTTTAAAAAAAATCAGCCGACAACAAAAAGCTTGCAAAATTACCGAGTAAACAAAGAGCTTATGTATATATCCATGGATTATTTTGTTTGAGAGAAATTATATGGTGCTATAATTCTGGTTGTATTGGTAAATTTTATTTAATCTCAGTCTGTAAAATCTATTCTCTATGTCATGGTTCTTGAAAGCACTTGGCTTTTCACCAGATCCCAAGCTGCCTTCCTTTGCATCCCGAGCATGCCATTTTAATTCTGTTCCCCTCGGAGCTCTAAAATCAATAGGTATAATGGATCTTTGCTGTATGTTAATGTACATTTAATTTCCTTGCATGCTGGCTAATTTTATCACATGCGGATTCTTTTATTGAATCAAATTTTTCCGAATTTTTGTTAAATACACCATCAAAGTGTCAAACTGTTTGGAACCAGACTGTGCCTATATTTGGCCTGGTCTGGTTCCAAACTGTTTGAAAATTATTAACAGTGTTTACGGACGAAAGAATTACGGACATATGGCTCATTTATATACGGAAAATGTTCTAAAATTTCAAACACTAGTTGCCTGCCAAAAAGGCATAAACAAACAACGCAGACCTAGATCAGACTGCTTCTGATGCTATTCAGACAAGCATTTTGTGACTTCCACTCCGGCATTTTATTTGCTAACAGAATAAGAAAATTTACCATAATATCTCTATTATGAAGACTGATTATATAGATATTGATATATATGACTGGTCTGCACATGCTCAGTTTAATATTGGGTTTGCTTTGCCTCAGCTCATTAAAATATTGTTGTAGGAAAGGGAACATTAAAACATATATGCACCGTCATTAACAGTATATTGTCAAATATTTGGTTGTAAGTCAGCTGCTGGGTTCCTTTTCCTAAGAATATTTTTTTAAACTTTTTATGCAATTGCAAGAATCTATATAATTGTTGACTTAAAATGGCTTTATAAGTTTGTCAGTAAATTATATTTCAAACACCGAAGCTCAATTATCCAATGTCCAGCTACATCTTTACTGCTTTGATGTATTTTTTTGCATATTTTCAGAATTTGTGATCTTGAGCCAAGTTCGATATATCTTTCTTTGCTCCTGCTTTATATGTCAACACATACCTGAAGAAAATGACCTTGATAACAAGAAAAGATAGAGTATGGATTAACTCTTTGCATGCTGGGTAAATTTCCATGCTTTTGTTGTCATCTGCTGACATTTTTTCAAAATTAACTTTTTCAAAAATTTCTTTCAGGAACAATATCAGACTGTCAAATAGTTTGGATCCTAATCAGGACAGATATTCTGTCGGTTTTGATCTGGATCCAAACTGTTTGCAAATATTATCAGCAGACAACAAACGTCGGCGCCAGCAAGGACAGAGTTAAAATTTGTTGAGACTGTAGAGATTGTATTTACTACAAGGTTTTATTCACGATCTTTGTTTTGATAAATGTCCAGTGCGCTGAGAATATTTTTTTACAATAAAAGGTATAATTTTGCCTGAAATGGTTGTTAATCATTAATGGCTGAACCCTATACATACATTCATAAAACCATTCTAAGCACAATAGGGTTCTAATAGCATTGCATTTGATCGATATATGAGCACATAGTAGATCATGTGTATGTATATCACATGTATACAGCATAAATTTGTTACATTTAATATTTCAAACCATTGGGCCCATTATCCAGAAATTACTACCTTTGTTAGGATTTGTGTTTTAATAATAAAATATATCATATGCATTTACATCATGTTGAAATTTAGTTGTCCATTGGACTCACAGATTAAAAAAACAGGGTTCCAGTCTGGATCTTCAGGAGTCTACAAGAAACATATTCTAACATCATTCCATAATTGCTTAAATGTAAAAAATGGTTCAAATAGCAGCTATTGCTATTCCCTCTAGAATACAAATGAAAATTATATGTTTTACTTTAGCCACTTAAAAGTATTTAAAAAGTTGGGACGAAACCGCGGCTGAAAAGGTCTCACGCGAATGTTGATTTTTTCAACTGCAACATTTTCCGTTAATAGGTGATCAAATAATATAATTTTTATATAGAAATGTTCTAAATAATATAAGTAGTTGATTAGGAACAGTATTTTCACTTCAGTTATGGGTTTTGACAGGAAAATGCATTGGAAAACTGTAAAAGTCGCATAGGAAAAATTCCAATATGCCTACTGATGGCCTCGCTCGCAATCGATGTTGCCGTTATGAAACCCTTAAAGTTGTTAAGAGTAAGGTTTGCTAATTTTAAGAAATGTATGGCTGGGAGTAAGTTTATATAATGAGATTAGTCGTAGATTTGGTGATCGAAAAGTCAAGAAAACTAAATAGTTTGAACTTAAACGAAGAGAAAACACATGGTAAAACATCAGACATCTGTACATTTTTTCTGTGTACTCATGGATGCAAGTTGATCATATCGATGTGTATACCATCGTCAATTTATGCGTATATGGATGCAGGATCCGGTGTGGGTGATATAATCATTGCATGAATGGAAATGTTTACAGGACTTTAGTTAAGACTGTGTTACAGAAAAATAATTTTCTTATTTCCCAATCAAAACATATGTTGTGGGTCCTTAATGAGACAGTTCTTTTAAGCACCCAAAACATATGCTTAATGTAATGGATAAGAAAATATTGACGATTTTACGCAATTTTTTTTGTCTATCATAAACTGTGGTTTATGTTAAATTATAAAATTGGCCTTGTCACAAGAAAACCTAACTTTGTTACATGCAAACAACAAAGGCGCAGACCAGCCTGTGCAGATGTGCAGGCTGATTAGCCCCTTTGTTATTCACTGTCTGGAAAGTTCAAGTATAATGGCTAAACATGCTTAGTGCAAAGTTTTAATATTCTAGCTAGTGGTTGTATCCTACATGTTTAAGTCTTACTCAGTTGGAAACCCAAAGACAGGTTTTCTCGCGACGAGGTCCAAATAACCAACTCATTGTCTGGTCAGGTATGTTCACATGTCTTGTCCATTATCTGCACATATGGAAAGTTACTGTGGGACAGCAAGCTTTAAATAGACTGAAATCTGCCTTAGAAGTTGATATTCACCACAAAACAGTTACAGTAAAACCTGTGTAAAACTGCCACTCAAAAATGGTAGCTTAATGAAGGCCGAAAGTATAAGGTAAGCATTACTATTGACCTTCATTAAGCGATAATTTGTCATGAAAACAATTTTCGGTCTTTTTGAGAGTGGCTGTTTTACACAGGGTTTACTGTATACTATTTTACTGTCTACCTAAACAATTCTGGTATGAAACCTATTTAAACGCAAAGAAAAAGGGGAGAAATGTTGAATTTCACCTTCAAATCTAATCTTGTGCAGCAAACATAATGCAGTAGTTGTCCCACAGTGAACTCCACTATACTATAGATCATAGTTGCCATAGATTGCATCAGGGCTAGGAATATTTCCTGGCTCTAGTTATTACAGTAAAATCTGTGTGAAAGGGCCACTCTCAAAAAGACCAAAGGTTGGGTTTCAAGACCAATTATGGCTTAATGCAGGTCAAAAGTATTGCAGAATGCTCCAAGGGGATCATTCTGCAATACTTTTGACCTTCATTAAGGTACCATTTGTCATTAAGATCTTTGTTTTGCCTATTTTTTTGAGAGTGGCCGATTTACACAGGTTTTACTGTATTTTATTACTACATTGCAGTTTCTTTATAACACTATGTTTGGGGTCCATAGGAATGGACTTTGCTATAAAGTGACCATGTTTGAAAAAGACAATTTTACAAAAGAATTATATACTGAGTTCAACTGCCAACACAACTTTTATTTTTCCTTGTCATCATTTAAATCTGAAAATAATCTGAAAACTTTTGTGTCCAATTATTATCTGAATGCCTTGACTATCTTTCTGCACTATCAAATCCAAATATTCAGTGTGCATGCGTGACTACTTGCCTCAGTGTACAAAAATGCATTTTCCATGCTTCACATGTACAGGCTTGTGATTTTTTGAAACCATGCACACATTCAAAATCTTGAGTGATCGCCTAGTAATGTATGTGAACTGAAATGTCTAAATATTCTATGTAATGCCAGGATTCACGATTGATTTTTGGTACCTGTAAATCGGTCGTTTATATGCACCAACGTCATTTGATGATGATTACGATGTCATTGCAGATGTTGCCCATATGATTTATTTTGTGTAAGCAGTCTAAACTGCAATTAAGAAAATGTACCGTGACAGTGGGAAATTCGTTTTTCACAGTGTTTCCATGTTCAAGGATAAAGCTGTTTGTTGAAATTTGTAGAGTTCTATAAGAAAAGGGCCAAAATACTGATTCCTTTAGATTTTTAAAACAGAACCTTTAACAGTCATGAAGCAATTTTAGACGAATGAGAAAACTCTTATGTCTGATTTTCACAGATCATCTTTTAAAATGGCTTGGTTATGTCTATGCTGCTTTACAAATGAATCAATTGAACCTGAAAATTAATATTCAAGTTTAAACTGAGAGTTGCGTTGGCTGTGGTAGTAACAGTGTAACACAGTATAGGAAAATGGTCATTTTCCTTTAATTTCATTGTAAAATTCCATAGTAAAAAAAAATTGGGAGCCACAGCATGAGTGTGTTATATCCAAATCTGTGTTATAATGAAGTGTGTTATAAAGGCACTGCACTGCATTGCTTCTAGTTGCTTGTATTATTATAGAAGAGCTTGTTCTCATACTTGCATTTTGATTGTGTAAACTTTTTTTCAGACTCACAGGACTTTAGTTAAGAGTGCGTAACGTAAATTTGATTTTCTTATTTCTCAACCAAAACATATGTTGTGGGTTCTCAAAAGAACCGTCTCAATGAGACGGTTCTTTTGAGCACCCAAAACATATGTTAAAATTGATGGGTAAGAAAATATTTACATTTTTACGCTGACATTTTTTGTTTATCTAAACCTGTGAACTCAGTAAAAATCTAAATCTTGATATCACACATGAACAAGTGGAAGGTCTTTTACTTTTCAAACAGCTTGACATATATGATAGCTATAGCACCCATTTTACAGTGTGCACATGCTTTAAATATAAAATTAAAATTATATGATAAGAATCTCAAAATAGTTTATGATTTAGAAAAGCATACTTTTAGCACATGACCGGAGTACTACTCTAGATTAATAATTGTGATAGTGCTGGATGAGGCATCCATTGTGAGATTTTCAGTCATGCATATTTTTAATCCCCCGCAGGGTTATAGGAATGGCCTTCAGTCAGCCTGTCAGTCAGTCTGTAACACTTGTGTCTGCTCCATATCTATTGAACCCTTTGAACTATTTCCATTTAACTTCACTCAAATGTTCCTCACGATGAGACGGTGTGCAGAACTCATGACTCAGCTACCCAGACTCAAAGTCATGGGATTTACCCTTGAATTTCGTGTCCGCTCCATATCATGAGCCCTTTCAACAATTTTCATTAAACTAGTGAGACAATGTCCAGAACCCATGACACAGCTACACAGACTCAAGGTTAAGGTCACAGTTCTACCATTCAATTCGTATCCACTTTATATCTCCTGAGCCCTTTCAACAATTTTCATTAAACTTCACCCAAATGTTCCTCTCAGTGAGACCATGTGCAGAACCTATGACTTGGCTATGCAGACTTAAGGTCAAGGTCAAATATCCGCTCCATATCTCCTGAGCCCTTTGAATGATTTTCATTAAACTTCACCCAAATGTTCCTCTCAGTAAGACGGTGTGCAGAACTCATGACTCAGCTATGCAGACACAAGGTTAAGGTCACACTTCAAGGCCATGGGATTTACCCTTGAGTTTTATGACCGTGTGCAGAACCCATGACTCAGCTATGCAGACTCAAGGTTAAGGTCACAATTCAAGGTCATTTGATTTACCTGTGAATTTCGTGTCTGCTCCATATCTCCTGAACCCTTTGAAAGATTTTCATTGAACTTTGGTCAGTGATAAGTTGTACTGACCCCGTGACTGAGCTTCCCAGACTCAAGGTCAAGGTCACACTTTAAGGTCACGGGATTCTGCAGCGGGGGAATTAGCTGTCCTTTAGACTGCTGTCTTGCCTTCTTTTAAGAGGGGGTGGACAGGGGGGGCGGGGGTACGGGGGTGGAGGGTGCGGAATCGGGGGTGGAGGGTGCGGAATCGGGGGTGTAGGGGGCGGGAAGCGGGGGTATAGGGGGCGGGAAGCTGGGATATTGGGGGCGGGGAGCCTGGAAAGATTGGGGCGGGAAATTGATTTTTTTTTATAGAAAATTCAAAGAAAACGGCAGTTTTATGCCTATAAGTTATATTAAGGTCCACCAAGAAAAATATGCATATTTGTGTGGACTATTTTGTCACACGACCCACGTAATGTATGGCGCCAGTAGGATTTCAGCTTGATTTTTACTGTCGTTCAAAGAACAGAGATTACCGAGAAAACGAGATTATCAGGGTAGGTTGTCTTTAGGTGGATGATAGATCTTGTCACTCAGTGACAGAAACAAATCCAACTAATAAAGAAGGCTTTAAATCTACTATTTTAAGGAACCGATTTGCCTAATTGTTCAAAGAACCAAATTGACTTCTGTAAACTAATAAAAAGTTAAAACACAACATGAGTAGTGCTATGTTCGATAGTTCGCATTTTGATATATAATTGTCAGTGTTTGAGAAACTAACTAAACAATGATTGTTTGACAGACCCGAAAGTTTAATACCACGCATATCGTCAAGCTTGGAAAATTTATGCTAGTGTTTTGATTTTTCACATTATCGATGTATCACACATTCTACAGTGATATTTGCAAGAAAAAGAAAATGTATTGAGGCTTAAATGCAGAGGAAAGTCATTCCCTTTTTCCACACATGCGAAAATGTTTCATGAAGTTTCAAAAGCTCCTTGCGCTTATGTTTATGTTATAATGTCTACCCGACTCAAACCATCGCTAATCGTACAGGGAGACTCCCTGAAATTAAGTATAAAATACAACTTTTTACAAGATCAAGAAATCTCCCGGATCTGACTGAACAATTTTACTTTATTTTCTTGTCTTCTGCTGGTAACCTTTGCAAACAGTTTGTACCCAGGTCAGCACCGACAGAATGCCTGTCCTGATCTGGATTCTACTGGTCCTGATCTGGATCCAAAGTATTAGACACCTTGGCTCTGATTTTCATGAAAAAAATCGAAAAGGTTAATTTTGAAAAAAAAATCAGCAGATGGAAAAAAATGCATGAAAAATCACCAAGTATGCAAATAATTAATTGACACTTAAGAGTAAGACAAAAACATGTATTTATTGATTTCAGTCGATGTTATTCAGACTTCAGTCGATGGTACACCATCGCAAATGACCGCCTTTTACATGAAATGTTGCCCGTGCCATCTACATCATGTGATCTAAGCACCTGCAAAGTTTGAAGTTGTTACATCCAACCATTAAGGTAGAAATGTATTTACAAGAAAATATAGTATATGAACTTGGCTGTGGCATCAAGGTCACTTGAAATATTGCCAAAAATAGTGAGTATGATCAGGAAATACCACAATCACAAACCGCAGACAACCCTGTGGCACCGCGAGGAAGAGCCGCTCCACCTTCAAGTTATGAGTAGATGCATTAACACACAAAATTTGAAATTCCTATCTCAAAGAATATTGGAGATATGCACCAGACTCAATGCAGTTTTTAGAAACTAGGTCAGAGGTCAAGTTCAAGGTCACAGAGACTGAATTATACTACCTGACACTTTGTTATCCCAAGATGCATCTACACACCGATTTTGAGATTCCTACCTCAAATAATATAAGAGATATGCTCCGGACACGATTACTAAAAAAAACTAGGTCAGAAGTCAAGGTCACCATGGTATGTGACACTCCGTCATCCCAAAAAGCATTTACACACCAAATTTGGAATTCCTATCTCAAAGAATATAGGAGAAATGCACCAGACTCGATGTAGTTTCTAAAAACTAGATCAGAGGTCAAGTTCAAGGCCACAGTGACCCAATTATGATACGAAACACTTCGTCATCCCAAGATGCATCCACACTACAAGTTTTAGATTCCTACCTCAAAGAATGTAAGGGATAGGCTCTGGACACAACAACTCTTAAAACTAGGTCAGAGGTGAAGGTCAAAGTCACAGTGACCCGAAAATTATATGTGACATTCCATCATCCCAAGATGCATTTACACACCAATATTGGAATTTCTATCTCTAAGAATATAGGAGATATGCACCAGACTCAATGCAGTTTCTAGAAACTAGGTCAGAGGTCAAGTTCAATGTCACAGTGACCCAATTATGGTACGCGACACTTTGTCATCCCAAGATGCATCCACACACCAAATTTGAGATTCCTACCTCAAATAATATAAGAGATATGCTCCGGACACGTTTATTCTAAAAACTAGGTCAGAGGTTAAGTTCAAGGTCACAGTGACACGGAAAGGGTACGCGACACTCCGCCATCCCAAGATGTATCCACATACCAAAATTGGAATTCCTACCTCAAAGAATAAAGGAGATATGAACCGGACACGAAGCGGGACGGACGGACGGACTGACGGACGGACAGTGCGATTACTATATGCCTCCCAAAGTTCCTTTGGGGCATAAAAAGGAGGCCCAAAATATAAGGGTCGTTAGGGTAACCGAAAACAAGAAGTGTTTTGGCCTAATATACACGTAAATACTGTTTACTTTGCTCACTCCAGAAGAGACATTCATCTCATGTGACAGTACTTTTAAGGGGTCCCGCAGCGCAGACGATAACGTGTCGGATTGCAGATGCAAGTCTGACTGCAGATACAGGGGCTGAGAGTTCGATCTCGGCCTGGTCCCATACTTTAGTGGAGATTTGATCTTGAAATAAATTCTACTGCCATTCTCCTCCCTTCCGCTGATTCAAGTAGGGTTAAGTATAAAAAACAAAGTATGTTTAACCCTTTGTCCCCTGAAAATGCAGATGGGTCTTTGGTAAGCTATTTTTAGAATTAATTTTGGTTCTTGGCTACGCTTAAGTTCATGAACAAGAACAAAATTTTTATCAGGGGGAGGGAAAAATCTGACAGGGGGAGGGAAGTGGGGTTGGAGGGGGAGGGAAGTGGGGGGAGAGGGGGAGGGAAGTGGGGTGAAAGGGGGAGGGAAGTGGGGTGAAAGGGGGAGGGAAGTGGGGGTTGGGTACCCCCCTGTCCACCCCCTCTTTTAACGACACCTGAAGTACAAATTATAAAATACAAATTTTAAAACTATATCTGATGTGGATGATGCCCCTGCAGGTTAATAAAAAGTCATTATGATGATGATGAGCTTAAATGAGAGTGAACTGTGCAGACCTCTGTGAGATGTTGCATTCAGCAAAGATCAGTCTGTGCAAGGAGCAGTTTGATCAGGCATTGAGGGTTTATTCTAAATTAATTATATGTTCTAATTTCAGGAAGAAGAATTACAGGAGAAGAGAGCTGATTATGAAAGAAAAAAGATTGAAATAGATAAGTCTTTGAAGAACATTGAAACACAGGTACGTTGGAAATATAGAGATATTAGTGCACACAAGATATAGATTTACCTGAATGTTACAATTTAACCCTTTACTCCATAGGCTATTTTTAGATTGTGACATTATTTTCTATTTTTAGACAACATTGAAAAAATTCAACAAAGTTAAGTTAAGTTTTGAATACTTTTGAAAATTTTATGGAAAATGGAGCATTTGCATTTGCTCCAAAAGAGCAAGCCCTCAGGCTTTCCTCCTGAGGACAATACTTAATAATCCTTTACTCCATAGGCTTTTTAGATCATTACATCATTTTCTATTTTTAGACAACATTGAAAAAATTCAACAAAATTTTAAGTTAAACTTTGAATACTTTTGAAAATATGGAAAATGGAGCATTTGCTCTAAAAGAGCAAATGCTCCATTTTTCATAATATTTTCAAATACATGATATTTCAAAGGTGTCAAAAGGGGTTATTATGGTGTAAAGAGTTAAAAGGAAATGTGATTTCACCAGTTGTTCTATTTTTCTTTCTTAAATATATGAAGAAAGTTGAAACATAGTTTATCTATCTTACAACTGAATATTTTTTGAGCCAACAGATGTGATTTTAATACTTAGGGAGCAGCGAAGGCTCAGGCCAGAAAAAAAAGAAGAAAAAAAGCTCTGAAAATGACCAGCTTTTTTTCTTTTTTAGAGACTTTGCACGTATGCTATAAATACCAAAAAGTCATTTTCATTGACTCGTATGTTCCTCATGTAATGAAATGGAAACCTTAATGTTTCAGCTGGCATCTTTATCTTGCTGAGATATAGAGGATCTTACATGAGTGCATATGTATTATTGAAGGACCTCTGACACTTTGATAGGGTATCTGCCTATTTTTCAGATGCTTCCCAAAGCTTCCCTATGCATAAGATATCACTGGTATTCTTTTGAATAGGACGCTTGATGTTTTAGGAACGAATTAAGGTTATAATTAGACAGGCAGATCCCTACGACAAAAAAGGAGACTCCACCAAAGGGGGTAGGGGTTGCAAAATTTGACTACACCAAAAACATTTAGAAATCAATTATTTTCACATGTAAGGGTATTATATCATCAATACTCGATTACAAATCACAGTGAAAATATTATAAAGTCCCAAATTATGAGCATTTTAATAATTACTTTTGTTGTTGTTTTTTTCTATCTGAATTGTTAAGAAATATTTTGAAGTGCAACTGTAGTCCATATTCAACCTTGATGACAATGTATTTACCTGGTGCAATATTATGCAGCAATGTACTTTAACCATTCATCCATGCGTAAAGTACACCTAGTCGATGGCCATGTAGTTTACGTGTATTGGATAGATACAGTATATGTGCAAAATAATCTACCAACTGAATTTAGGAAGGGACAATTTTCATAATCTAAAGAAAAATATGCTAAAATGTTGTAATATTTCATGACTAAGGGGTTATGAAAAAGAAGCTTACTTGTACTAATTATTTCATTATACTGGAAAATAAAGATTTTCAAGAGAACACACCAAAATTTAAATGCTAATGTTCGGGCTCGCCCAGCCGTCATATTTTGGGCTGTGGGATATCATTCCCCCCCCCCCAAGTTCCAACTAGCTTTTCACATATATTATGTAAAGTATGAGATCACACTTTCGTGCAAAAGGATTAGTTGGAACTTGGGGGGGGGGGGGAATGATGTTTTAAAAATATGGGGGGGGGATGATGTTTTAAAAATAGGGGGGAAGGATGATGTTTTAAAAATATTTTTCTATTTCCTATATGTATAAATACAAAAAGTGACCTTTTTAACCCCAAAATTAAGCTGTACATTTATGGAAATAGGAAATCAAATGCAAAGTCATAAAATAGAGACCAACAGCGAGCTTATATATGAAGATGGAAGCATTTGATTGACTTTAATTTTTATCAAAATTATAGGCAGCGATACACTGTGATTCCCATCACCACCGTCAGAGGTCCTTTATTAAACGAGTTGAGAGAAAGAGAAAATGCAAGGCAAGGCTTGCTGAGCATTTTATTGCTTCTTCAAAGCAAGTTAAAAAAAAATATCAATAAAATACAGTACTTAAGGTGAATATTAGATTCTATTTATCATATCACACTTAACATATTGAAATCGAGTTTTAGTGTAAAAAGTAAAGAATTTGCCATATGTACATGACATTGTTGAGACTGCCATAATGATTACATAACATTACTCAATGTGTAAACCACAAAAGGTTTATCGATTTAAATACATTGCATTATATCACTCCAAGATATGAGATATCATATGAAAGTAAAAAGTATTTTTGTTTGTTTTAGAAATAAGACAATTCAAGCGCGGATCCAGAAAGTTTTGACAGAGGGGGTACAACTTTGACAACTTTTTTTTCTTTTTTCTTTTTTTAGTTGATGAGAGGATTCAAATACTTTTATAAGCGGGCCATCAACGGTCCGCAAGCAAACGCAATTTAAATGATAGCCCAACATTGAATGCTGGCTTGGTAGTTTTGTGATTTATTAGGGGATCAGGACCAGTATTGCCAAGAATGATTTTTCAGGGGGGGGGTCCAGACCCCCTGTCTCCCTCCCCTCTCTGGATCCGCACATGCAGTTATTATGCATTTTAAGTTGTGACTCAATATCAAAACCCCTGAGTATTTCTGTTTTGTGTTTTTCAGGAAAGGAAGCTAGAGGATAGAAGGAAGAGATTTAAAGAAGACCGTGACAAGTTTGAGGATGAACAAGATGTAGGTAGACTTCAGCATACATTTTCTTGTATCAATGTTAGATTCTGTCTTGCTTCGATAAACAGTTCATAACAAGACACTATGTCAAGGTGGCCAATCACGTGGTCAGCATGATTGGGTTCACGGATTTCCTGAACCTGTCAAATCATTTCATAACTTTCATAAAACTAAGTCAAATTTCATGCGGTAAGGGGCAAAAAAACCCTCATATTTTTCTACACAAGACTGTGTCAAAGTTTTTCCTCAGTTTGCTGTAGTTTCCCAGATTACCTCGACCAACTGAAGAAAAAACGGAAAATTCTCCGTGATTGGGTACACACTTCAGTTGGTCGAAGTAATCTGGAAAACTGCAGTGAACCCAGGAGAAACTTTTACACAGTTTTGTGCAGAAATATATAAGGAGGTTTTGCACTTTATCACATGAAATTCGACTCAGTATAACGAAAGTTATGAACGATTTTCCTTACCCGTGATGTCCGATTACTTGTTCGTAAAGTCTGAACCTAATCAGGCAGACCACGTGACTGGCCACCTTGTATGTTATACTTGGAGACTCAAAACCTGAGTGATTAGTTTTCTAAAAATTTAGCCAAATCTCTTTAATTCCAAGTCCTAAACATAAGACATAAGACAAAAATTATGTAAAGTCGGAGAGTATAAACAAATAGATTACAGTAAAACCTGTGTAAAACTGCCACTCCCAAAAGACCAAAAAATGGTTTTCAAGACCAATAATCACTTAATGCAGGTCAAAAGTATTGCAGACTGCTCCAAAGGGAGCATTCTGCAATACTTTCGACCTTCAATAAGCTACCAGCTGTCATTAAGACCTTTGTTTTGTAAATTTTTGAGTGGCCGTTTTACACAGGTTTTACTTTACAGTAGAACTTCAATGGCTCGAACAGGTTTGGGACGATGAAAATTAGTTCTACCCAAAGGTAGTTCCAGCAATCCAGGGTGGATTATGCTTAAAATGACCTGTAGGGACTGTGATGATAGTTCTAGCCAGCCTATGTGAATGAGCCATCAGAGTTTGAGCCATTGAAGTTCTACTGTATTTCCACTTTAGGAGGCATTTGCAAATCGTACAGTAAAGCTGAGCGCTAATGAGATAGAGCGTATGAAAGAAGAGAGAAAACAGTTGAATGAAGAGTTGCGGGCAGAATCTGAAGCCCTGGAACAAGTGAAGACTGAGAGAAGATCTGTAGAGGGAGAAATACTCAAGATGAAACTCAACAGGGATACAAGCTTCAGAAAACTAGAGTAATTATAAGTTGATTTCTATGACATAATGTGTTGTTGGTACTTTAATATAACTGGAAGAAAAGTAGGTACTTTTTTCTATTTCGACAACATAATGCTGAAGGTACTAATAGGAAATCTCTTTTAGTTCCAGTGAGCAGTGGAAGTGTCTCCAGGGATTTTTTTTTTGTGTGTGTGTATTCTCAGGGGCCGAAATTAGGACCCAATCCCAATGGAATTTAGGTGACTTTTTTTCCCAATTTTGAAAAATCTTCAAAAAAAAAATTGTGATTTTCACACACACAAGCTTAATGGTGATGTCCTCCTTCAATTTAATGGAAATAGTATGTGCAATAGCTAATTTGTTTTTTATCAACCAAAAATGACATAATTCTGCACTCTAGCAAATTTCCCAATTTAGGGATTTACCATCCTACTTTCCCCAATCTGAAAGGCCCTAGGGATGCTTCCCAAAATTGCAAAAAAAATCCCTGGTCTCTGAAAATTTCATGAAGAAAAAACTACAGTGCAGTCGCTATGTTTTTGGTTGATTGGAATGGACCATGTTATAAAGGGACAATTATACAAAGGAATGACCATTTTCCTATCATTTCTTTGTAAAATTTAATGGTAAAAAATCTTGGAGCCCCAAAATGACCGTGCTATACCCAAATACTTGTTATAATGAGATGTGTTATTATAAAGGAATACACTGTACATTAAAACCTGTGGAAAACGGTCACTCTAAGAAAGACAGAAAATTGGTTTTCAAGACAAATCGCTTAATGCAGAACAGAAGTATTGCAGAATGCATTCTGCAATACTTTGTACCTTCATTAAGCTACCAATTTTTATTAAGATCTTTGTTTTGTCTATTTTTGAGTGGCTGTTTTACACAAGTTTTACTGTACTTTCATTTGAAAAAAATTGTTACAACTATATCTGTTACATTGTTTTCAGTGATCTCAAAGATAGAATTGAGAGAAAGAACAACAAGCTAGAGAGTGCTCAACAGAAATTGATAGATGCTGCTGAGGAAGAGAAGACATTTGCCGAAGAGAGATTACGTAGTGGCTACACTGACAAAAAACGTGTAGGACGGGACAGCGATGAAGACGCAACTCCAAGAGGTCAGTAGTAGTAGGCTTATCTTTGACTTAGGTCTTAAGCAGTTTTTTTTTCTTTTTCCTTGAAGTCTTAAGCAGTTTTTTTCTTTTCCGTACTTTCAAAAGCAAAATCCACTGACCTAGAAAGATTTTCCGTGGAAACCCAAATCGTTTTCCATAAGACAGTTTTTCAATGACAAGCGAATTCATCTTCCATTCATCAGATTATCCATGAAACGAAACAAATCTGTTTCCATTAGACTGGTGATCTATAATAGGCAATCTACTTCCAAAAGGCAGGCTTTTCTTTCAGAAGCAAAATTTGCTTGCAAGTTAAGGCAGGTGCTTGCTTATTCAAACAATGAAGACCCAGATGAAATGCCCCATTATGGGGCATTTTATCAGGGTCTACACTATCTGCTTAGACAAAAAGGATCTTCAGAAATAGAAATACATTTTTTATTTGAAAAGAAAAACCTGTGAGCCCTTGATTTATACAATGGACCAAACCAAAGGTTACTGTATTGAATCCGAAGGAAGAATCCATTAGTACATAAAGGGTTAAAGGTGGATATTTTTTTCAGATTTGGAGAAGACTAAAAGAAGAGGTAGACCCAAAGCGAAGCTGGAGGATGATGTGAGTAAACCACAGTTATCGTTTGTTTCTTTAACTCTTTGCCAACTAGCAGTGATTTTTGTTGTCTGCTGATAACCTTGCAAACAGTTTGTACCCAGATCAGGACCCATAGAATGTCGGTCCTGATTTGGATCCAAATTGTTTGACACTCTGATAGTGTTGCTGAAAGTACTTTTTGAAGAAGTAAATTTTGAAAAAATCAGAAGATGACAACAAACGTATAAAAAAATACCCAGCATGCAAAGAGTTACACCATTTATTGACTGGTGGAATCTTCCATAACGGTCAAATGGCTTTAAGTTTTGGACTTCTGATATACATATTAATACTGAAATCAAAAGCATGTACTACAGTATTATCATAGGGATCAAATCTGGTTTTTCATGCATTAACATTGGACAAGTCCTAAGGGAGATGATGAAAACGAGGGTGAAACCCTATTGTTAAAAGCATGGCTAAAGGAGTTCCTGACCTGGTTGGGTGTTGTGGAATAGACTCCCTGATGCAGTTGCCAAAGATTTGTTTTGACCATATTGCTATGTGAAATCCACTACGGTAGATGAACAAGATAGAGTGATTAGCTGTAAAAAAAATATGCCATCCTGAAATATTATAATATGCATCAGCTACTGAGATTTTGGTACTTAGTCTAGAATTTTTTTATTAGTTGATTTATGGGAAATTTTTTTCAGATTTAGGGTCGGGAGATGAAAAAACAAAAAAGCTCTGAAAATGACCGGTCAACTGGTCATTTTCAGAGCTTTTCTTTTTAATATCTTCAGAAAAAACAGTAAAACTAGTAAGGTAAACCAGCAGTCTGTATCAAATCTTTAAATACATGTATTTCATCATTTCCTTAAAATCAGGACAGAACAATCACTTTTAACAGTGTCACTCTCAAAATACGAAGACAGAACCTCGAAAATGTGTACTTTTTTTTTCAACGAAACAAATATTATTTAGAGTCGGCAGATAGAATAAAAATAAAAAATTTAGATTTTTTTTTTCTACTTTCCGGAAAATTACAGTAAGAGCCTCTTTGGCAGAAACATAAATATGAAGCACATTGATGGATCTGTGTTAAGATCAGTGGTCAAATCTTTTACCTTGAACTTTACTGAACTTTAAACAGCCAAACTGTAGGGGGTGATATCTTGCAAACACATCTAAGATAACTAAGATGCACAAATTCGTATCCATGTTTATATGTAGATTAACATGGGACTTTTAAATACTATTGTTTTATTCTATATTTCATTCAGTCATGTAGCTTACTAATATCTGAAGGTTGAACTTCAGGTCAAAGTTTTCCTTTCATCAGGATAACATTCTAATAATAAGTCTTCAAATAAAATAAAATTCATTTAAAAGTAATCAAAAGTAATCATAAAGTAATCATCATGATTACTTTGCAATGTAATCTGTAATTGTAATCAATTACAATTAGAAAAAGTAATTATAATTGTAATCAGTAATCATGAAATTCCAAAGTAATTGTAATCGATTACATTTGCATTTAATCGACCCCACGTCTGGACTAGGAGGGTTTGTAAATCAACTAATAATAAAATTCTGGCCTCAGTACATCTACCCAAAAGCCTTTAACTGCCAATACAGACATATCCATTGGTACTAGAGGTCTAAATTTTGATCTGAGTCTATATCTACCTCCATATTTTGCATACAGTAAAACTTGTGTAAAACGGTCACTCAAAAATAGACAAAATAAAGATCTTGATGACAAATGGTAGATTAATGCAGGTAAAAAGTATCTCAGAATGCTCCCATGGAGCATTCTGAAGGGGAGCATTCTGCAATACTTTTGACCTGCATTAAACGATAATTGGTCTTAAAAACCAATTTTCGGTCTTTTTTAGAGTGGCCGTTTTACACAGGTTTTACTGTATTTTGCAGAGTGCGAGCTATGATGGCTCTGGGGAGTCTGAGCCTGTGTTACTTGACAATGGAATTTCTATGAAATGTAATCATCGGTGTTGGCTTTTTTAGGATTTCTCCATTCAAGAAAAGAAGATCTGGGATGATCTGTTATCTGATGACAGCCTTGGTGATGACCTTCCTGTGATTCCCAGAATGCACCATGGGTAATTACTTCCCTCTAATAATGTGACATTTCAGAAAACAAAAGTTGATATAACAAATCACATATTGTAAAGGTCCAGTAAAGCAAAAATTTTGAGTGTAAAATTTCTTTAGTTATCCATTACTGAGTCAGGCAGGAAGTTGCTGAAGAATTGAAAAACGCTCGGGAGGACCAGGGCATGGTTGCTCATGACAGGAAGTTGCCAAAGAGAGGTGGTCACTCCACCAGTTTTGACTGTAGTTGGATTCTAGATGGATAATAAATGCTGTTAGGGGAGGTAAAAATTAATCAGTAAGGCCTAAAAATGTCCAGAAGTCAGAGAATTTTAAAACCAGGCTTCAGTGGCAACCGTGTAATGTTAGCGAGATATCTCATGAACTAATAGAAGCTATAGCCTTGAGACTTGGTGAGCTGACAGGAGTCTCAGAGGATTGTCTGTTTAACATTTAAATGGATTCCGAAAAATATTGCAGAAGTTTATTTGTCTTAAAAAAGTACCACTACATTTGTTTGGAGGCACACTTTTCAGAAACACACTTTATAGTTTCATGTAGTAGTAGTCTTGTTCCTTCTATAGAATAATGACTCCACAGAAAAAAAATCTGCTCACGAACACCTCAACCAGGCCACAAGGTTATAAAACATTTTTCATGCTCAACTCAACTGAGTATGAAAGGACCTCGGACAGTTTCCTATTCAATCTGCCCAAATTTTGACAGCCTGTGGCTAGGATAATGCATAACTGACAACTATAGTTTTGGGCTTAAATCAAACCTTTGCATTTAGTGCACCTAGCAAAATAAAATTATTTTGAAAATATTGCATAAATATGCCAGGACTCTAGGGTTTAGGGGGTGGGGGCATTTTTTGTGACCAAATTTTATTTCACAGAAATTCAAAGTTTCATCGAGTATTCACCAAAATACATGTAAATATTATGTTTGCGGCATAAAACTCGAGACAAAAGTGATGTGTTTGCATAAAATTCGGGTTGAGAAAGTTTTGTTGTTTCATCTAAAGAAGTCACGGGTGGTAAACCTAGGAACTACAACGAAATTGTGTTAACGTAATTTTGTTCCCAAGCCACATCTGGGACAGATCGTGGTAGTTTCCAGGCCGAAAATTGGATAAAGAAACGTTGGTGTCACTTTCATTTTTGCTTTATTTTACAACTAAGAACGAACAATGGTAAAATCCGGCAATGTGGTTCCGTGTAAATATGTCAAATGATATCAAATTCCATTTAATTTGACAGATATGGGCTAAAATCCTTCGAACTTTGGGGAAAGTTGGTTCGATGCTCAGTGGGGAAACACGAACCAAAAGAAAGAAAATAACTTTTCAAACAAAATTTTGGGCTAGAGGGGACGCTGAGACATATTTACACGGAACCACATTGCCGGATTTCACCATTGTTCGTTCTTAGTTGTAAAATAAAGCAAAAATGAAAGTGACACCAACATTTCTTTATCCAATTTTCGGCCTGGAAACTACCACGACATGTCCCGGATGTGGCTTGGGACCAAATTACGTTAACACAATTTCGTTGTAGTTCCTAGTTTTACCACCCGTGGAAGTGTGCTGTCAATTACTTTTGACTATTACCTGTAATATTTCAAGGTCAACCAGGTGGACTTGTTCACTGAAGTCCACTGAGGTGTATCATATCTGCATACTGTATATATCATAGATAAACACATTTTTTGAGTGTAAAATTGTTAATATTTTCTTGCACATTAGATTTAACCTATAATTTGGTGCTTAAAAGAACCGTCTCATTGAGACGGTTCTTTTGAGTACCCACAACATATGTTTTGGTTGAGAAATGAGACAATTAATTACTTTGTAAGCACTCATAACTAAAGCCCTGATACATGCCATTGCAAATTAATATTTACCTACAGGTTTTTACAAAATAAGTTTCTAAAACGTTTTTATACTAAAGTGTTTTTGAGCATATTGACTGCGTTCCCCTCCCGTGACCAATCATGCCTTTTTATATGATGTGTGAAATGTAAAACTACAACTGTATGCAAAAGGATTAGTTTGGTCATGGGGGGGAAAGCACTTCAGTAAAACTTTTTCTATTTTCTATATGTTGAATAGCAAAAACAGAGTTTTCAACCCATTTTTTTCAATTGGTACTTTTCCGATGAGAAAACAGCTTTTGTTGATAAGTCGAGGGTTGAACCTACTTTCTTTTTCATAGAAAAAATATCATTTTCTTTGAAACTTTTCTCTGGTCATTTTTATGGGCAATCCTTCATTAAGACTGTCAGAGGTCCTTTCAATACTCATATAAAAGGATGAAAAATAAAATATGTTTCTTGCTTTCAAACTCCCAATGTCGTATTTATCATGCTTGTAAATGTTATAATGCCAACAATTGTTGGCATTTTAACATTTATGAGCATGATAAATTTCATGCAGAGAAGCGTTGAGCATGAAAAGAGTTTTATTTTTCACCCTTTAACCTTTTTATGAGTAATTGAAAGTTGAAAAATCCTTTGGGCCAGGACATCTCATAATGAGGCAATTAGAAGTGTGTGTCTTAACTGAGTATGACATATATACTTGTTCAGCGAAGCAAGGGTTAATATATGTGTGCATGTCAGGCATTGATTGACCGGGTCACAAGTTTTACTCTACTTTTGCATCTGTTTGCAGTGTTTTGAAAGAGCAAGTTTCTAAAGAAAGCAATGCTCTCAGTGTTTCTAAAGAATTCCTTCGTAAACAACGACAATCACTGAAGAGACGACAGGCAGCATTACAGGCAGCTAAACAAGAACTCACAAGAGATGTCTTGAGACAGAAACAAGGGGTAAGGGATTTTATGAACATTCTGTATAAGTAACAGGCTGACTCCTCTGGATTGCAATTTAACCCATTTAAGTCTAGCATCCTTTTTTGTGTGACATAGGCAATTATTGCAGACCCAGACCAGACGCCGCAGAACACAGCATCTGATCAGGGTCTCCACTGTTTGCTTACAGAATGTTCTGTAAAAATTTGAATAAAAATGAAAAATAGCACCCAACAACCCTAAAATTGGAAATGGACTCGTTCAATTGATATTTGTGGGAAATCCTATTAGGCATAAATGGGTTAAGTTGTAAATTTATACCCAGGTCCCAGCCGCATGCTTTAGTAGATATTGTTCTTTCCATGTGGTTTGTTTAAGAAATAACATCTTTGAAGATGTTTTCTGCTCAAGTTTTAGGTCGCTGTTTAAGAAGTTCAACCCATCTGCAAATAGGTACTTTTAAACAGGTACTTTTGCAAAGAGTGAAGACCAAGATGAAATACTGCATGTGATGCATGACATTTTATCTCTTTTCCCCAACTCTTTTAACGAATTAAATAAAACAGTACTACTCATGTAAGATCCTCTGTTTATTCAAGTACAGTAAAAACCTGTCTTAAGCGGCTACTAAAAAATAGACAAAACAAAAATCTTAATGACAAATGGTAGCTTACTGAAGGTCAAAAGTATTGCAGAATGCTCTCCTTGGAGCATTCTGCAATACTTTTGACCTGCATTAAGCGATATTCGGTCTTAAAAAACATTTTTGGTCTTCTTTTCGAATGACCGCTTAAGACAGGTTTTACTGTATGCTTTATACTCTCTATGCTATATCCATTTTGAAGATGTTTTTTTATTGTTGTTTATCTTTGCTGTTTTTAAGAACATATCTCCTGGAAGTGCCCATGTCCTAGATGATGTACGTCTCAGTCTGGAGCGTGAGGCCATGGAGCTAGATAACATGACTGTCCAGATGAACGCTGGTACACGATTGCTCAAAGAGAAAGAAAGGCATTTAAGAAAGATGAAGACAAGAGCTCAAAATGATTTGCATGTAAGTAATAGCTTAGTTTGTACCCGTTATAAGATTAGATACCATTTTTTATCCCCTGACGAAGTCTGAGGGATATACTTTTGGCGTCGTCCATTCCGTCCGTCTGTCCACACTTTTTGTCTGTCCGGAACCATATCTCAGTACCTATTGGTCAGATTTGAATCATTCTTGGTATGAATGTTTAGTACCATGGAATCGGGATATCCAATAGATTTGGTCAAAATCGACCCATTAACACTTGAGTTATTGCCCTTGTCTTAGTATTGGCAATTATAATGCAAAACCTATATTAGCTTTTTTGTGTGATGAATTTTCACATTTCCTCAAAGCTATTATATTTAACAACTTACTATAAACCATGATTGCCCCTTGCCTGTAGATAAGCAATGCAGTGTCAAAATTTTACCCCACCCCTTTGACCCCTCCTAAGGGGTCTAAGTTCAAATATTTAAATTTCGTAATAACTGAGGCTGTTGTCAATATTTTTGCTGAAATTGTGCATGCAGGCAGAGGACCAATTCTCAATACCATCCAACCTAGATGTGCATTTTCATTATTGATATGAGTTTATAGTGCGGATGAAAAACAGTGTGGATCATGATCAACTGGCTTCTGATTAAGCAAGCTGATCTGGATCACACTGTTTTTTAAAAGAGAGTATATAATTCAAATTCAATAATTGAATAATTCCAAAATTACACATGCAACTGACCTACAATGTCTGAGACACCTTTGAGACCATGAAAATATGTTCAAGACAGGGGTCAGGGTTGTCACGGTCAGGGAAAAAGTTCTGGAAAATGACAAATTTTCCAGGTCAGGGAAAAGTCAGGGAATTACATTTTCAGTCAGGGAAATTTAAAAAAAAAATGAAAAAAAGTCATGGAAAAGTCGGGGAATTTCAAATTTTTCCTAAAAAGATGCTAATTAACAGGCTTCTGGAAATTTTAGTTTCCATATATTTTGGAAGCAATATTAGAAAAGGAATGTTTCTGAACATAACCTGCAAGCAATTTATGTTCAGAAACATTCCTTTTCTAATATTTATGGTTTAAGATTTTTCTTTAAAGATTAAATCAGCAACTTCAAATAGTTGTGCAAAATCTTTGAATAGTCGATGGATGAAAATGGCTAAAATTGGCTTTCCAAAAGGGTCTGGAAAATGGTTGAAAGTCAGGGAAAAGTCAGTGAAAAGTCAGGGAATTTTGAAATGGATATTGAGTGGCAACCCTGGGGGTAGTTTGAGCCATTGAGAGTAAATTATAGCATCAGATCTGGAGGCATTATTGGGATAATATTTCAGTCTTCCATATAATTAAGGTATGTGCTGCATAACCATTAGAATAGTCTCGTCAAGGACATTCTAATCAATACACACAATATTTTTGAAGATGAAATAAGACAATGTGCCTAAATTAGCCTAGCTACATGTATATGGAAACCATTTGATATCTTGCTTTAATAAATGAATGTGTTTACAGTATAACAGTGATTCTGATGCTGAATGGACTCCATTTGAACACAACTACCATGCAGCCAGACTACCTAATCTTGATCTTAGTGATGATGATGAAAGTAGCGGTATTAGCAGTACAGACAATAGTCTAGATAATGTCCTACAAGGTTAGTAGCTAGCCTGTCAACTTTTTTGGTTTAAAATTTTTGAACCTTTAAAGCGCCAATCACAACAAAGGTCATCTTCTTTTTGCCGTCTTCTGACATGTTTTAGAAGCTTCTTGGTCAAAAAGTGCAGACCCAGATCAGACTGCTCCTGAAGGAGAAGTCTGATCTGGGTCAACACTGTTTGCCTCTACATTTACATAAGTCAATAATGTTGGCAAATATATACAGGCAGCAGCAGACAACTTGAGCAGACAACATTTTCAGATGCCTTTTTGCAGGCGCTTAAAAAGGCTTTATCTCCTGAATTATAAGGATTAATTATTATACCCATGCTTTTAAGAAGTCTCTGGGATATTGTGATTGCCTCCATCCATTCATCTGTCTGTTATGCTATCTTTTTCTAAATTGCTGGACGGAATCCAACTAAATGAGCTGAGTGACTTGTTTACACAAGTGGGGCATGCTAAAGCACATCTATTATTTGGCCCACACCAGGGGCCCAGCAGGGGGGTCAGAAGCTATCCAAAGCATGGAGATCTGTGATGGCCTGCAATCAGTGAAACAATTATTTTTAATTCCCACAATATGTCAGTTTTGAAAGGGAAAAAAAAGTATTCAGAGATATGACTTCTTGTTTGGATCATGGCCGTCTCAGATTCAATTCAACTTCAGCAGTATTTCAAATCAGCATGATGCAACTTATAGAGATTTGACAGTATCCTGGGCTTGAGGTTATAAAACTTGTTTCATGCTCAACTGAACTGAGCTTGAAATTTCAAAATAAAGACATTTATTGCTTTAAAACTCTCAGATTTTGTATTTATCCTTCTTATGAGCAGGATAGATTTCATGCTCTGTTGAGTTTGAGCATGAAAAAAGTTTTATAGTCAGGGGGCCTGGCATGTAGTGTCTGCAGATCTATTGATGATAATTTGCTGAGAATTAGTTCCAAATAATCTGGAAAAATGGATCCTTCAGAAATAGAGAGAACCTACAATATGAGAAAACAGCAGGCTCTGTTTTATTGAGTCTGCGAGAACTAATGGCACTAATGTCTTTTCCAGTATTACATAGACAAGTTGATCCGAGTCAAAGAGGTGCTGGTTCCATGATCTCTAATGGTATACCTACTGACAGACTGGAGGTGAATGGGATCTCAGACCCACTAGCCAAGTCCCTGGTCAAAATCAACACAGAACTGGGTCGGGTCATTAAGACCTTGGGAAGTAGTAGTACTAGAAGCACTCCCATACCTGATCAACAGACCCCAGGTAATTGCACAAGGCACATACATTTGAGCAATGACGTGATTTCCAACAATGTGGCATTTTGACATGTGTAGACTCGGACGAGCCTCTGCAGTCTCCTTTTAAGCTTAGAAACTCCAAGTGGTGTTCAGTCAGTAGCTTAACAGTCATAGAATATTTAAGCGACTAGCAAAGGCTCTGATCAGACTGCGCATATGCGCAGGCTGATCTGAGGCTTTGCTGGTTGCACACTCCACATTGTTGGAAATCTCATGCACTGGCTCATCGATGTTCCAAAATCACACCCAGAATATCACTCAAGAGTCATCTGATAGTGTATAACTGACCAATTTAACAACAACTGAGCATGTGACGTAGTCCCACAAACAAAATCGCACAGGTTTAATCTCCCACAATTAATCTGAGGTTAACTTTACAGTTAGTGGATGGGTGCATTACCTATTTAAAGAAGGCACAGTTTTCAAAAAGGTGAATTGCACAAAACACATGCATTTGATATTATTAACCCTTTTCATTCTGCTGGACTAATGCATACATATTGATACAATAAAAATGGAATAGTCCATTTTGTATTTTAAGGGGTTGGGGAACACAATTTATATAAAATGATGTATTTCTGTCCCTGTTTTTTATCTTAGCAAACTGTGCAGACCCGGATGAAATGCCATCTTATACAGCATTTCATCTAACTCAGACTCATATTTGAACATGTCTGAAACACTGATGCAAGTTAATCATGCATGGAATTTGGAAGAACTTACTGTCAATTGGAAAATTTTCGCAAGAATTTTAATTTTGCGATAGCGTTAAAAGACATATTTGTGACATTAAAAATTCGTGACAAAGCAAGAATTACCTATATCAGTCAAGGACAGAGTGATCTCGCCATTTCTTGAAGGTTTTATTTTCACCAAACTTCGCATATGCAGAGTTTCTCGAAAATAAAAACCCTCCCGAAAATTTCCGAATTTACAGTAGTTGACAAAGGAGTTAACAATTGAAGCTCACAGCAGCTTATAATTCACTCTTCAAAGTTAATGGAGAGTGAATAGTAGGTCCAGGTGTATGCTCAAAGACCGAGTTCGCACAGGCTTGAAAAGTACTTGAATTCAGAGGGCTTTTTTGAAAGTCATTGAAAATTAAATATGACTTGGAAAGTACTGGAAAATCACTTAAAGGCCTTGAAAAGTCCTTGAATTTTTCTATTTTCTGTAGGCCTTAACAGTGTTGATAGAGATCTAAATCAGTATAAAATTTTTTTGCCGTTATTTGGTACAGCAAATGCTGCACCAAATAAAGGCACAACAATTTTATACCCATTCTCTAGTACTTATTTCTCCATTATCTAAGGCTAGCAATTCTAAATTAGAATTTTAACACTTAAATCAGGATCTTACAAAAACTTTTAGTCCTTGAAAACTGTAGAAAAGTCTTTAGAAGTCCTTGAAAAGTCCTTGAGTTTTCCTCAAACTTGCCTGTATGAACCCTGAAAGAGTATGCTGAGGACAATTTCTATGCAAAGTTTGGACCTCACAACTATCATTGCTGCAGGGAAAGACACTATTTAAGGTAGATTAACGTCAAAGTCACTGGAGAGGTAAAAGTTGGTCAAGGCTACAGGATCACAGTGTGTCCTCGAAAAGTATTCCAAGCTCTTTGCAAGATAAACCTATAAAAGTAAAAATATTAGCTCTTAATGTAACTGTTACGTTTTTGTTCTTATCAAGACCCTTAGATTAATTTCATTTTTGTTTTATTTTGATATGATAGATATAGGACTCTAAAATTTTCTCAGGTCCATCCCAACCCCGGGTTGTGACCTTGAGATAAAAGTCACAGGCTTAGATTTTTTTATATAAAAGTAAATTTCTTGCTTTTAAGTTTATACAGTAAAACCTGTCTTGAGCGGCCACTCAAAAATAGAAAAAAATAACAAAGATCTTAATGACAAATGGTAGCTTAATGAAGGTCGAAAGTATTGCAGAATGCTCCTATTGGAGCATTCTGCAATACTTTTGACCTGCATTTAGCAATAATTGGTCTTGAAAACCAATTTTGGTGTTCTGTTTGAGTGGCCGCTTAAGACAGGTTTTCTGTATATCTATTTGTTTCAGTTGCAACACCAAGTGATGATCTGCCAGTAGCGCCCTACAATCCTCCAATATACCAGAGTGCCAACAGTACCCTGGGTAGCTCACTTCCCATGCAGGCCTGGACGCCACACAGTCAACCTAGCAATCCTGTGGCAAACCCATATCTGTAAGTATGCAATCTTATCTATCTGACAGGGGTTTATTGTGTTGAAAAGTTAATGCAGTAAACCTGTCTTAAGTGGCCACTCAAAAATAGACAAAAGATCTTAATGACAAATGGTAGCTTAATGAAGGTTGAAAGTATTGCAGAATGCTCCCCTTGGAGCATTCTGCAATAGGTTTGACCTACATTAAGCAATAATTGGTCTTGAAAACCAATTTTGGTCATTTTGAGAGTGGCCGTTTTAGACAGGTTTTACTGTATAGCCCAATATTGTGTGCAGCTGAAGTGACACAATGGCTGAACAGCGCTTATTTTGTTAGGGAGTCAGTGACCAAATTATGGTGCTATATCCAATGGAATATTTGGGAAATTTTCCCCAATTTTTCAAAAAAAAAGTTCCATTCTCTGAATTTTTTAGTTTTTTATTGCCTTGAATTCCTTTCGGCTGCTGCCAGTTATGCGTTATTGATAATGAATTACTTTGGTTGATTTGATTCTTTACATCCCGGTCATCAATTTTTTTAGTTACGTCGAGACTGGACTTCCTGGGTTGAACCAGTACTAAGCTAGGATTAATGTGCCTTGCTCAAGGACACAACGCTGTTACGCTGGTGAGGATATACCCGCGGCCCCTCGGTCTCGAGTCAAGCACACTACCACTGAGCTCCCAATATTGAATTGTGATATAAAGTCAAAGATGGTGGTGACAAGTAAAACTTTGCTTATTCTCAATTCAAACATACATTAAAACCTGTGTAAAACGGCCACTCTCAAAAAGACCAAAAATTGGTTTGCAAGACCAATTATCGCTTAATGTAGGTCAAAAGTATTGCAGAATGCTCCAAGGGGAGCGTTCTGCAATACTTCCGACCTTCATTAAGCTACCATTTGTCATTAAGATCATTTTTTGTCCATTTTTGTGTGGCCACTTACACAGGTTTTACTGTGTATTAAAAAAGCCAATTTTTAGCTCTGTGCTCATAAGATTTCCAATCCAGTGGACCCTGGGCCCATTCCCATAAAGGCAACAAAAAGTCACTGACATTCCAGCTCTACCTTTGTACACATCTCATCAGGTTGTAAAATAGAGTGTCGAAATATTTAGGGTAAATTCAGTTTACCATCATAGGTCAAGATAAACAAACTTTTTGAGCCTTAACCCTTTACTCCACAGGCTATTTTTAGATCAGATCATGACATCATTTCCTATTTTTAGACAATGTCGAAAAAATTCAATAAAAATTTAAGTGAGGTTTTGAATACTTTTGAAAATATTATGGAAAATGGAGCATTTGCTCCAAAAGAGCAAATGCTCCATTTTTCATAATATTTTCAAATACATGATATTTCAAAAGCATCTAAAGGCGCTATTATGGAGTAAAGGATTAAATTATGAATATTTTCTTAACTATCAATTTAAACATGTGTTTTGGGTGCAAAAAGAACCGTTTCATAGTGATTGTTCTTTTGAATACCCACAGCATATGTTTTTGTTCATAAATAAGAAGAAAAATGTTCAATTACAGACTTTACGTAGAGGTATAGTTTACCCTGTCTGATAATAAAGATTGTTTTTTCAGGTATAACCCTCAACATAGAGTAGACTATGCAAGTATTGTGCTAAATGCTGAACAGTCTCTGGAGAGAAAATGGAGAAAATACTTTGGAGGTACTTCATTATAAACCTAATATCTTGATCTTGGTACATAGGTCCAGATAGGCAACATATTTGAGCGCAAAATTGTAATCATTTTCTTATCCATCAGATTTAACATTTGTTTTGCGCGCTCAAAAGAACCGTCTCATTGAGACGGTACTTTTGAGTACCCACAACATATGTTTTGATTGAGAAATTAGAGAATTAAATTTCAATTACACACTCTTATCTGGAGGCCTATTGGTAAGGATATTGCTTGTGGCATTTGTCATGTCTATGTTGTTAGCAAGGTATCCTTTGAACAATATTGTTTTTAGCCTTTAAACTTGGTCAGCTTATGGGGGATTACCTGTCAGTAACTTTCAAAGAAATTCTGAAAAATGTATACAGAGTGCTGGCCCTTGTTAAAGGAAGGGCAACAGCCTTATGGAAAAGAATATGGTTTGGGATATAGTGTTTCACAAACCCAATTTCTAGTTGATAGTGTTTTGAGACATTTTAAGTGAAGAAATTATGTCACATCGCCTATTCTTTAATTTTGTACCATATGCACATCATTCTTGTTTATAGAATAAATACCTGAAAAAACTTGAAAAATACTTGAAAATTATATCTCCCTTAAAAAGTGCTAGAAAACCATTTTAGACTTGAAATTTACTGTTTCCTAAAACGTTAATGGAGACCAAAATCAGCATAAAATTATTGTGTCTTTATTTGGTGCAGCAGATGCTAAACCAAATAAAGGCACAACAATGTTATAGTAAATTTTCTTGTACTCATTTCTCTGTTATCTCAGACTGCATTTGCGGTTTCAAACTCTAAAGTGTAAATCGATTTTTTTTTCATTATTATTTGTAGGCCTTGAAAACTGTGGTATGTTCTTTAAAAATCTGTGAAAAGTCTTTGAATTTTACACAGACTTGCCTGTATTTGTTTGATTTGATTCTTTACGTCTCATCAACAATCTTTCATTTATAAAGGGACGGGTCTTCCTGGGTTGAACAAGTTCTAAGCCAGGATTAATGTGTCTTGCCCAAGGACACAAGGCAGTGACGCCGGTGAGGCTCAAACCCGCGGCCCCTCGGTCTCGAGTCAAGCACTCTGCCACTGATCCACTGCACTCCCAAGACTTCCTGTATGAACCCTGAACCGGTAGCACAGACTGACCAAAAATATCTGTATGGCCCTCATATCTGCATACTGAGGCTTTAACTCTTTACTTACTAGCAGAGACTTTTATAGTATACTGAATACCTTTGCAAACAGATTAGACCCAGATCAGGACCAATGGAATCGGTCCTGATCTGGATCTAAACCATTTGACACACTGATAGTGTTCCTAAGAGAATTTTGAAAAAAATAATAAAAAAAAAAAAGTCACCAGATGACAACAAAAGCATGAAATATTACCCAGCATGCAAAGAGTTATCTGATTTTCCTATTTCAGATCGTAAACCACCTTATACAAGTGCCACAGGATATGTACAAACATCTGCAGTAACCTATGGTCATACACCTGTAAGGTAAAAACAGTTTTCAACTTTATTTTCCTCTATCAGAAAGTTAATATACAAAAAATGGCATTTCCTTGTTGTCACATGATGTCACGTCTTGGAGTGATATCAAAGTCATGCATTAAAATTGATAAACCACTACTGGTTACATATTTGGTAACATTATGTAATGATGCCCATAACAATGTCGGATATGTATGGCAAAATCTTAATTTTTTCTTGCCAAAATTATGCGTTCAGTTCTAGTGTCATATGATAAATAGCATCCAACATTCGTGCTTCTGTATTATTGAATTTATCAAACTCTGCGAAAAAGCGATAAAATGCTCAACAAGCTTCGCATTTTATCTCTTTTTCCCAACTCGTTCAATAAATTCAACAAAACAAGAGCACTTATGTAAGATCCTCTATATAATTAGGGAGACAAATTTTTAGGCCATTCATACTTGTTTATCAAGAAACAAACCAAAAAGCACAACGTCAACAAATGAAGTATAAACTTTTCAATATTCAATTATTATTCAACGTCAAACCAAAATTGGCTTTGTGTTGACAGCCTGTTTTTCAGTATCGGCAAAATGACAACCACTTTAAAGTTATTCCTTGACAACCTGTACTTATGCTGAAATGGCCTGATTATTATAAAAGAAAGCAATAGAAAGAGGAAAAAATCTGAAGAAAAGAAACATAAAGAAATGAAGACATACTTATGTGTTTGAAATAGGCTTTTAAAGTTAATTTTCTTAGCTAAGCATTAATGTTGAACTGACACTTATTTCATAATGGATAAAGTGAGCTTTATACATGGCCAAATATGGTATTGCCTTTATGCCCTGTCCAGAGGAGAGTCACAGAAAGTTTTATTAAAATCTGGAAATTTACCTCAGATACCCACTGTTATTACATTGGTATGTTAAAATTTCCTACAGAATACACTCATCATTAAAAGACTTGATAGTCTTAAGGTAAGTTGTATTGTGTGTGTGGCAAAAGCAATGCTTCGTAAATTGCAATGTTCACATATATTATGCTATATGTCATAAAAGCCAATGGTTGTATATATTTGCCACCTCGCGAGATATTGGCACTTATCGCATGTGCCCAAAAGCCTCCTTTAAATGCCCATTCTGACGTATCTCTCCAGCAGGACTAGTAGAGGTTTAAGTGTGCATATTTGGGCAGGCTTGCCTGAGCTACTGTTGCTGGACATTGTGATAAGTACCAAATTCTCATGTGCTGGCCCATATCACTTCACATTTCAATTATCAAACATATAGACTCACCTAGATATCTCACTTTCAAATCATCATTTATTGGACAATGGGAAGGAGGTCATTTTCATAAGTAACCGTAATGTGTTTAATTATGTGGTTATTGAGTAAAGGTTGCTAAATGTGATTATTCTTAATATAATAGTAATCATGATTGTCATTGGGTTTTTGATTAACATGAAGGTAGATCTTAAAAATTTCCAACACTTTTCTCTTATTTTTTGGCTAAGGTCTTGATTAACAAAATGATTGTCATACAAAAGTTAAAAGGGAAGACCCTGCTCAGAGTGCTCCATCAGGAGGCAACAGTGTGATCTGGGTCTTCACTGTTTGACTTGTTCAGGTAACTAATGTTGGAAACGTTAGAATAATTACTTGTGATAAAATGTTTAAGGCAAGTTTACTGTGGTAAATGTTCAAACATTTTGAACACTTTTCTCGTTCAATTCTCAAATAAAATGTTGGTTTTCAAGGCTAGAATTTACAAAATGCTTGTCCGAATAGCAAACAGAGAAGACCTCTGAGGAAGCAGTCTTTTCTTGATCTGCACTGTTCGTCTAGGTCTTTTTGGCAGGTAACTAGTGTTCGAAATTTTAGAACATTAACCATACATTGAGAAGATAGGTCTTCTCATTTTTAATGACACTTTGTGAGAAAGCACATGTATGTATTTGTTGTAATATCTAAAAATAGGTTTTCTCTGGATATGGTTAATTTAATGTTACTGTATTCAGTGATTTTTGTATCGGTTGCTAATAGGGTTTATAAAGTTCAAGATTAATAAGGATTAGCAGCTAACTGACAATACAAATGAAAGCAAATTCGTGGATTATTTTGAACTTTATTACAAGGATTAAACCGAAAGGGGTGGGGGAGTGGGAGCCTAACAGGCCTCATTATATGAGTGTGTAATTGAAAATTAATTTTCTTATTTCACAACCTAAACATATGTTGTGGGTACCCAAGAGAACCGTCTCAATGTGATGGATCTTTTAAGCACCCAAGACATATGTTTAAAATGATGGGTAAGAAAATAATTGTGATTTTTTGTTCAAAACTTTTGCTTTACTTGACATGGCCTATTGCTTTTGCATGGGTTCATGGGTAGTGCACTACAAATTTTCAGAAATTCCAAATATTAACTGTTAGTGTCTTCTGCTGATAACTATTGCAAACAGTTAGGACAGAGATCTGGCCTTAAGGTTATAAAACTTTTCATGCTCAAAGCACTATGAAATTTCAACTGTTCATAAGTACTAAAATGCTGAAAAATACATTAATTTTCTTGCTTAAACTCTCAGATAAAATGTATTTATCTTGCTAATAAATGTTAAAATACCAACAATCTTGAGCTGAGTTGAGCCTGAAAAAAAAAATATCCTCAGGCCAGGTCAGACGAAACTATAATGGAATCAAACTGTTTGACCCTCTGTCCAGATAATATTCATGGAAGAACTTTTTTTTATTTTGTATGTTTGTTTGTTTGATTTGATTCTTTACATTCCATCAACAATCTGACAGCTAAACAGGGACGGGTCTTTCTGGGTTAAACCAGTACTAAGCTAGGATAAATGTGTCTTGCAACGCAGTGACGCCCGTTAGGCTCAAACCCGCGGCCCCTCGGTCTCGCGTCAAGCATTCTACCATTGAGTCACTGCGCTCCATTTTTTTGATAAGTTAATTTTGCAAAAGAAGCAGATGACAAATAATCATGAAAAATTTCCCAGCATTCAAAAGGACAGCATGAGTGGATTATAAATAAAAAGTGTATTTTGGGGCGTCCATTGGAATGGACCACATTACAAGTGAGTTGTGTTATAAAGGAACTATTTTACAAAGGTATTATAGAACAATGACCATTTCATGATTCCTTTGTAAAATTTCATGCTAAAATAAAATTTGGGAGCCACAACATGAACACATTGTATCCAAAGTAAGTAAGGGTGCAAAGATCAGGAATCGATACAATCAAGTACCACACCTGACCCAGGATACCAATGGGAAAGTGACAAACTCACAGTTAGACACCACATACGAGAGCCAAGAGATCAGCCCTTTCCCAGCAGGTGACCACAAAGCACATATAAACAGACGCACACAAAGACATAGCAAACACAAGACAGAACAAAAACATAAAAGATCCACAAAAGAAATACCGCCTTGGAACGGTCAGTAAAATATTTTACTGGAGGGCTTAAACTGGTTTAACGGCGCCAACCTCACCCTTAATTCAGATGTGGATCAAGACACATAGATGTTTGGTTTGCATGAAAGACCCCTAACTTATCAATGCATCATCTCCTAGAACATATAAATCAAGATATAACAAGGAGATAAAGCAAAGATATGGACTCAACAGTAAATAAAACTGAATACCGGAGCAAAAGAAATCCAACATGTAAACCCCGGTGGGCCCGACAAACAGCCAAAGCATCAGACCCCTACCATCTCATTAATAGATAAGTCTTTAAGTCGGAACCATCATAGAGTCTGAAGTCCGACCCACCGGCGTGCAATTAAAGAGGAAAGCAAAGTTGCCAACCGTGATTGGGTTGACCACCAGGCATGCAGCCTGTTGCAATACATTAATGTTATAGCCAATCTTTTTTTAATGGGAAATTATTTTAATGAACTGCGCTGAAAAGTTATTAGAGCCAACAATCTTCTTCAATTTATACACCAAGTCTACATAGAAATCAGGTTCCAAAAGTCCTTGGCGCAAGAAAGATTTTAGTCCAACTTGGAATTTAGAAATCAAATCATAGTATCGTCTATAAAATTTTGAAAATGTTTTGCGAAGTTTATGATACCGATAGCCTTGTTTAAGAAGTTTCTGAGTTAACAATTTATTGTGAGTGTTGAAGTCAGCAACATAGCTAGATGCTCTAGCAAAACGAATGAGTTGAGTGATATAGACTCCATAGGATGTAGAACGAGGAACATCACCATCTAAAAATGGGAAATTGACAATTTCAAAATCAAAGTCGTCACGTTTATCATAAATTTTGGTAGAAACAATATCATTAGAAATTGACAAATGCAAGTCTAAAAATGTGGCTTCGGTATCAGAGGTATTGGCTTTATTAAAGCTGCACAGTCTGTAACTTTTGATTTTTTAATTTTCGAACTGATGTTTCTATTTTTCAAGAATACAGTAAAAAACTAAAATACAGGTATACATTTTACCAATTTCGTAAATCTTAACAAATTATCAGTATCGAAACAACAGCATTTGAGTTAAAATTAGCTGTCTATAATTATTGGAGGGACGCAAATAATTACCGACACGAGTAAAACACACCTGGTTTATAAGATAATCCACTTTTCCGTGCAGTTTTCCGCTCTAGTGAACAGATTTATTGTGAAAACATAACTTAATTCAACTTTTACAAATGATTTAAAAAGAAAATAAAAAAAAATCGAAAAATGTTCATAGTTGCAGACTTAGTCTCTTTAAGTTGGAGCTCAGAAGGGTATATTTGACTAACCATATTGTCAAAATAAACATTATTAATATTTAAAATATCGTCCAAATATCTGGATGTAGTGTTAAACGCATCAATAACATCAGCCTGCTTATCATCAGAAAGAGACATCATAAAGTCCCTCTCATAACAAAACAGGAATAAATCTGCAAACTCATGTTATAACCAGGCTCCAAGGTTATAAAACTTTTACTATGCACGAAATTTATCCTGCTCATAAATGTTAAAATGCCAACAATGTTGGCATTTTAACATTTATAAGCATGATAAATACAACATCTGAGATACTTAAAGCAAGAAACTTCTTCATTTGTCGGTATTTTAGTTTTTGTGAGCAGTTGAAATTTCGTGCACAGTTGAGTTGAGTATGAAAAAAGTTTTATAACCTCGGGCTAGGTGTAGGTGCACTAAAAGTTTGCTACTTTATTTTGCAGAGAGCAATTAAGACAGTTCAGGTCGAGCCTTCTAGATGTGCCAAACACCCCTTCAGTGCCTCCATCCCTTGCTCACCTCACCCAGGACCGTATCACAGTTCTACCAGCATTTGATCGGCCAACAACGGGCCTCGAAAGATTCTCAACAGATGAACGGTTAGCTGAGCAGAAGGAATGGCTGAGAAAATTCCAACAGGATCTTAGTTTTGGAGCTTCTTTAGTGAAAGAGCATGGATCAGATGCTGGCTCAATGTATCCTTTTTACTTGAAACTTTTGAATTCACTTGATTACGTTATTAATTAAGTGAATTTGTATTGGCCTAGTTATGGGTCCAAGGTCAACTGTATTGACCCAGGGCTAAGGGCCAATACAGCTGACCAAGGACCTGTAACTGGGCCAACACAAATTCACTTTTTTTTGTTAATTAACTGCTTTATATATATCACTTTTACAGCTGAATGCATTCCATTTGACTTCAGCTTAATATGGCTGAACTGAAACCAATATTACTGACATCAAATCAATATTGATTTACCTTCATAGCTTTAGATAAAGAAAAATATTCAGTGTTAAATTGTAAATATTTTCTTACCCATAATTTTTAGCATATAATTTGGGTGCTCAAAAGAACCGTCTCATTGAGACGGTTCTTTTGAGTACCCACAACATATGTTTTGGTTGATAAATAAGAAAACTATTTTTCTAGTACGCACTCTTAACTAAAGGCCTGTACCTTTGAGCAATACAAGGACTGAGTGTAGTTAATTAATAATGGGATTGAATAAATTAACCGAAATTCTTATGTCTTTATGTCCTTACTCTAGTATTTTACATTTTCTTGCAAAATTTCAGAAATAGATAAATTAAATTTTTATCAGTATGAAACTCCCCACTCTTTCTCCACCTCAGAGATTAACTTTCATGCAAAAATCCTAGATCTGCTCCTGAGATATGTCTCATATGGGTCTACACTCAGTGTTGATAGAACCATTTCACATTACAATGCACGCAGTCGGTAACGTGTCTGGCTACAGATGCGTGTCTGACTGCAGATCCAGGGGTCCCGAGTTCGATCCCGGTCCGGTCCCATACTTTCGTGGAGACTGACCATGAAATGAATTCTACGGTCATTCTCCTCCCTTCCGCTGATTCATTCAAGAAGGGTTGTTGTCAGTTACAAGCGAAAGTATGTGCACGAATTACTGGTTAACCGCTTGTTCAAGCCTGCCCAGGAAAAAGTGTGGTTAGGTGAACTGGCCGTCCCGCAATGACCATAGCTGTTGACTTGGGACGTAAAACAACAAAACAAACAAAACATTACAATGCAGGCACTTTATAACACACCTTGTTATACCATGCATTTGGAAATAGTACAGCCACGATCATATGGTGGCTCCCAAATATTTTTAACATGGAAATTTACAAAGGAATTATAGGAAAATGACTATGGAATGGTCATTTTCCTATAATTCCTTTGTAAAAATGTCCCTTTATTACATGATTTGCCTTTCCTATGGACCACAAATATAGCATTATAAAGGGACTGCACTGGGCTTTAAGTTTAAGGAGTAAAGGATTCATCTTAATAGAAGGGTTCCTTATCACATTTTAGAAACAGTTTAGCTGCGGGATCAGAGAATAAGGAACCAGTCTCATCATCAACGCCAACAAAACACCCGGACAGAGTTCGACTGGAACTTGATGAGAATGATGAAATAAGAGTTAGGAAGTTCTGAACCAGTTAGGAAGTTCTAAAATAGTTAGGAAGTTCTGAATCTGGATAATAATATTAACCTGATTTCATAGATCCTGAATTTTAGCTTATCAACATATGCTATAATCTTAGAACTGGTAAAGAGTACAAACTTGTAGATAGATACATAGAAAACAGATAGAAGGTATTGATACAACAGATTTCGTAAAAGCTGAATTCTCATTTTTTTGTAAAATGAGAGGTCTTAAGCTTGGTTAGGTTAAGTAGAATTTTTTACCTTAAAGTACTCAGAATGGGCCAAATTCAAAAAAACTTGGCAATTCTATGTGAAGTAGGGTTAGATTAAAAGTACCAGATTTTGTAAACAATCTAGTGTCAGTGAATCACAATTGAAAGCTGGACAAGACGGTCTTACTTGAATCAGTGGCACGAAGAGTTTAAACTCTGTATGAAAGAATATCGCTGGAAGGGAAGCCTTGCCTGTTGTCTCCTGATTCTAAGTCGGGCATATATTGGACCAGACTGGAAAAGTCAGCCCTACTTGAATCAGTGGCAGAAAGGGTTAAATCTCTATGAAAGAATACTGGTTTTAATGAAAGGGAGGCCCTACCAGTCGTCTCCTGATTCTCAGTTAGGCATGTATTAGACCAGGTCCTGAGTTTATAAAATTTTTTTCATGCTCGACACTGAGCATGGAATTTCTAATGCTCAGAACAACTAAAATGCTGAAAAATAAAGATTTTGTGTATTTTAAAACTCTTAGACGATGTATTTATCCTGCTCATAAATTTTAAAATGCCAATAATTGTTGGCATTTTAACAGTTATAAGCAGGATAAATGTCATGCTCATGATCAGTTGATTTGAGCATAAAAAAGTTTTAAAACCTCGAGACCTGACTGGACAGAACTGGTGCTAGTCAGGATTGATGGATAATTGTGAAAATGCCAAAATGTGGTTTCAGCATGTACATGAGTAATTTAGTCCCAAGTCCTGAATATTGATCCTTTTGCATTCAGATTGGCTCAGATTACAAATTTAGGGTCTTGATTGTGCAGCAAGGGCTTTTGGGTACTGCAAAAAATTTGAGCGTAAAAATGCTAATATTTTCTTTAATATCCATAAGTTTGAACACATGTTTAAGTTTGAACATATGTTTTTGGTGTTCAAAAGAACCGCTCATGAGATGGTTCTTTTGAGTACCCACATCATAAGCATAGGTTTAGATGAACAAAATTTTGAGTGTTAAATTGTTAATACAATGAGTTCCAAAATTGTGTGTGCTAACACAAATGTGTAGCTTTGTACAAGACTTGAGATTGGTCTGTTAATGTGAAAGTGTTTTTATGAAAGTGTGATTTTAATTGTCATTAAATGATCTGAGACTTATATTTTAGCTAAAAACATATACTATTAGTATAATAGTGTATTTCACCTAACTCTAGAATGACTAGTTCATTTTTTCACAAGAAGGTTTTGATAAACCTGATAGTTGTGGACAATAAACCCTGTCTTAAGGGGCCACTAAAAAAAGACCAAAAATGTGTTTTTTCATGCCTGTTTATCGCTTAATGCAGGTCAAAAGTATTGCAGAATGCTCTTCTTTTCACCTTCATTAATTTACCATTTGTCTAAAAGACCATTTTGTCTATTTTTGAGTGGCCGCTTAAGACAGGTTTTCCTATAGTATAATAGTGTATCACTCCTAACTCTAGAATGAATAGTTCACTTTTTTCACAAGACAAAACAGGTTTCGGTAAACCTGATAGCTATGCCTTCTTTAAGAGCAGAATTATATTCGGCCTGAATGAAGATAAAGTATTGTCCATGTCATGAAAAACCTTTTAATTTCATATGAGAAAAAAGGTGCTGATCAGCCTACTCATGGCTTCAGGAGTCTGATCTTGGTTTTCAATGTTTGATTGTCAGACTGTTCCGGGTGATTACTGTAACATGGTCATGTTTGAGTATGTCTCTCCACCAAGGAGAGGGACATATTGTGTTTGGTATGGATCCCGTCAGTGTTGGCTAGAGGCTTTAATGTGTGCAAGATAACTCATGAAAATGAAGGTGGATTAGAACCAAATTAGCATGGATACAGCCTTTGAGCATGATGAAGACTTGGTTAAGTTTTGGTGACCTTGGCCTAATTTTAGAGGTAACAGCAGAGTGAAATAGGTCAAATCAGGAAAACAGAAAAATAGTGTTCTTATTTCTCAACCAAAACATATGTTGTGGGTACTCAAAAGAACCGTCTCAATGAGAGGGCTCTTTTGAGCACCCAAAACATATGCTAAGAACTATTGGTAAGATAATATTTACAATTTTACACTGAAATTTTTGTTTATCTTAACCTGTGTCAAATTAAGGCATTTGTGGTGGGGAGACGTCTGTTTTCTCTGAAAACAATACTAGTTTGAATTTTGAGGTTGGTTTTACGCATCATTCATTTGTTTACCTCTGAGAGTGACAGAACCATATTGCTCAAGCAAAATAGACCCAGATCAGTCTGCTCCTAGGACTTATAGTAGGAACAGTCTGATCTGGGACTATTTGTTTTACTTTCTTCATCAAATTATTTATTGTTAACTCTTTCCTTGCTAGTGGCAATAGGCCACTTTTGTTGTCTGCTGATAACCTTTGCAAACAGTTTGGATCCGGATCTTGATCTGGATCCATAGGCTTAGATAAGCAAATATTTTGAGCGTCAAATTGTGAATATTTTCATACCCATCAGTTTTAACATATGTTTTATGGGCTCAAAAGAACTGTCTCATTGAGACGGTTCTTTTGAGAACCCACAACATATGATTTGGTTGAGAAATAAGAACATAATTTTTTTGGTACACACTCTTAACTTATGCGCCTTGGACATTCTGATAGTGTTCATAAAAGATTTTTTTTTGAAAAAGTTAATTAAGAAAAGACAGTCAAAAGACGTCAACAAAAGCATGAAGTATTACCCAGCATGCAAAGAGTTAAGTAGGATGGATTGGTTCATATCATCATCTGGAAGAGTCCATTTTAGAAATACAGCACTCATAGAGTTAAATAGTGTGCAAAATTTGTTAAGAAAGGGGAGTGATTTTCTTTCTAGTTAATGATTGACTAACTGCATATACATGTATTTATATTCATTTGTTAATTGCATTGTATAAAAGCGTAAGTTCTTCAATTTGTACAAAAGGACTGATTTTTGTTTGTTTGATTTGATTCTTTACGTCCCAGTCAACAATTTTTCAGTTATGTTGGGACTGGTCTTCCTGGGTTGAATCAATACTAAGCAAAGATAAATGTGTCTTGCTCAAGGACACAACACAATGACGCCGGTGAGGCTCGAACCAGAGGCCCCTCGGTCTAGAGTCAAGCTCTCTACCACTGAGCCACTGTGCTCCGAAAAGGACTGATTTTGAAAACTGAATGGAATATGTGCTAACATAAAGGACAGCAAGGATATTTACTAAATGTTTCAAAAGGTAATAATATAATTGACGATCATTTCATTTAGGAATTGTTGTCTCCGGACGCTGGTCAAAGGAGGCTATTAAAATGGGTTTGTCCGTCTGTACTTTTTTGATACTTTCTAAATATTATGAATGCTGTAATTTGGTCCTGGTTTTCCTTCTGTCCACAATGTGGGCTAAGGTTTCAGCTACAGTAAAACCTGTGTACAACAGCCACTCTCAAAAAGACAGAAAATTGGTTTTCAAGACCAATTATGGCTTAATGCAGGTCAAACGTATTGCAGAATGCTCCAAGCATTCTGCAATACGTTTGACCTTCATTAAGCTACCTTTTGTTATTAAGATCTATGTTTTGTCTATTTTTGAGTGGCTGTTTTACACAAAGTTTTACTGTGTATTCCGTCCAAACAGAATCTCAAGACCAACTCTTTAATTCTATAAATCTCAATCTTAGAATGTCTCGGACATAGTTTGTCTAAACGCTCTTGATGAGAGATACTGTACAAAAAGATCTTGATTTTAAATATTTTGATTACTGCTTTACTATATGTAAGCCTGAAGCTATTTTATACAGTTACAGCTTAATTTTATTAGTAGACAACATTTTATTTGTATTTTGTTAAAAAAAACTTTCTAACAAAATACAAATAAATGCCTTTTTTTTTGGTGACAAAAATTTTTTTCCTGATCAACAGTGAATTGATGTATAAATGTATGTGTGATGACGAGCTTGGAAACAGTTTTACCGAATCTCCTCTAAAGGTTGTGCTACAATCAGTAAATTAGGTTATGAAATGTCTAGTTAGTTGTTAAAGGTACACAGCACTGTGATATAACTTTCATGATATTATTCATGTAATTCTTGTACTACACAATTTAGTGAAGTTGCTTTTAGGAAAATTCACTTTTAATGAAAAGGCCAAAACACACCACTACAGTCAGAATTGATATCTTTGGTAGGACAAAATTTTCAAACTGAGAAAATTTTCATATTCTCCAAAAAACAATTTGATGACATTGATATTTGTTTATATCGAGAGATGAGACAACTGGCTATTTGGACACCATCCAATCACTAAGAAAATTGATTTCAACAATATTAGAGCCAAATTTATACTAAATATTTGAGCATCAATTTTAACTTGTGTTTCAGGTGTCCCATTTTTGAATACCAACAACATACTGTATGTTTTCCTACAGAAATTTAAAAAATCAGTTACAAACTCTTATCAGGAGGTCTGTAAATATAGTCGCATGGATTATTTCTGTTTGTGTGGTCACATGCTATTTTGGCATCTTGTTAATGTCAGGATTTTCCAAGGGCCTCTTCTAGTTTTAGAATGTAGAAGTCTATATTGTCAAAATATTTTTATAAAACAGCTACCTGAAAAAATTGATCAAATGTTGGTAGTGTTGTAGGTTATTATTGTTAGTCCCATTTTTGTATGGGTTTCTTAGGGATACAAGTTTCTACCATCCATGTGTGTGATGATCAACCCATCAAAGCCCACTCTGCTATTGCCCAAGTGCCAACACTGGCATTAATGTCCATTACATCAAAACATACCCTATTTAAGAGCAGGGTTCACACCGGCTTGAAAAGTACTTGAATATATAGGACTGTCTTGAAAAGTCCTTGAAAGTTTAATTTGCCTATAAAAGTACTTGAAAAACACTCAAAGGCAATGTTTTTGAGACCTAAATCAGTATATAATTGTGGTGCAGCATATGCTGCACCAAATAAAGGCACCACAAATTTATACTAATTATCTTAAACTAATATCTTTAGTAATGGACTCTTTCATTTCAGAAGTAGAATTTTAACGTGTAAATCAGTATTTTTCTGAAGTTTTCAGTCCTTGAAAACAGTAGGAAAGAAAGTCTTTAAGAAGTCCTTGAAAAGTCCTTGAATTTTAAAGAATCTTGCCTGTATGAACCCTGAAGAGGAAACTTTAACTCCTCATTATATTTGTCCTATACTTTAAAGGCCACCATTTTTCTTTTACAAATAGGAAAAGTGTGTAAGTGATGGAATGGCAAATACAGTGCAGTCCCTTTATAACGCAGCTTGTTATAACATGGATTTGGATATAACGCAGCTTGTTATAATATGGATTTGGATATAACGCAGCTCATAACATGGATTTGGATATAACACAGCTTGTTATAACATGGATTTGGATATTATGCAGCATGATATTACCCAGATTTGGATATAACACTGCTTGTTATAACATGGAGTTGGATATAACATAGCTTGTGATAACACGAATTTGGATATAACCCAGCTTGTTATAACTCAGATTTGGGTAGAACGCAGCTTGTTATAACAGATTTGGGTGAAATGCAGCTTCTTATAAAAGATTTGGATAAAACGCATCTTGTCATAACAGATTTGGATATAATGCAGCTTGCTATAACTCAGATATGGATAAAACTGTGTGGCTCCCAATTTTTTTACCATGGGATTTTACAAAGGAATTATAGGAAAATGACAATGAAATGCTTATTTTACCTATAATTCCGTTGTAAAATTGCCCCTTTGAAACACAGTTCATTTATAACATGGTTTATTGCTGTGGACCCAAAATACAGCATTGTAAAGAGACTGCCCTGTAGTGTTACTCTGATAGCTAAGGCTTGGAGCAGGCTTATATATTAAGCTCTGAGCAGGCATATATACTTGACAGCAAAAGAAACGCATAATTTTCATTACTTATTTAACATTTGAAACCATAATAAAATTTACCCTTAATAACATTAATATGTTTGACAAGACTCATGCGCTAGTTCCAGGCTACGTTATTCCTCGTTACACAGTAAATTAAAAGTTTTTTTTAGATAATGTAAAAAAAGCCAAAAAATTGCTACGCGTTGAAAGAGCCATGTTTTGAATCCCAATTTATTTCATATTGCCACAGAACAATGTAACACATTAGAAAACGGTATAAAACTTTTTTAAATTATTGCTGTAGGAGATTTACTGCAGATCCAAAAAACTTAAGATTTTACATTTTTACATTGATCTTGAATAGAGTCCAAAAACTCTGAGATTCAAGGAAGTCTGGTACATTATGCATGATATCAAGTAAAGTACTGTCCAACAGAACCGTTTAAAACAACAGTTCTGATGCTAACGTTCCTGTCTAATATACACTTCCGGTTTATTGTTTGACAATGTAGCTCATACACATTGGTTTGCCTTTAATAATTCTGGACAATTTAATCTTCAGAAGTAGCCTGTATGGCCTGGTAAAGACGCATAGTGATTTTCATTAAAATGCGCTCTGTGGTTTTGGGTACGCAACATATCGAAGTTCGCGTTCAATATTGATTATTTTATAGCGCCCAGAGTTATATCCCTTTACTAGCTTTGTTCTGAAAAGCCTACCGCTTACGATGCATTGGTTTATACACATGTTCCACGCATCATTGGTACCTTTCATATTATTAGATTATTTTTAAAGTTTATTGTATACAAAACACACAATAATCAAAATATGCGTTTCTTTTGCTGTTAAGTATATATGAGCCGTAACACATGATTTCCAACAATGTGGCATATTGACAAGTGTAGACTCAGGCAAGCCTGTGCAGCCTCCTTTTAGGCTTAGAAACTCCAAATGATGTTCAGTCAGTAGCTTAACACTCATAGAATATTCAAGCGACTAGCAAAGGCTCTGATCAGACTGCACGTATGCGCAGGCTGATCTGAGGCTTTGCTGGTCGCACATACCACATTGTTGGAAATTTCATCGTGGCTCATGTGTCTTTATTGTTAATCTAGTGAGGGGCATTTTAAAATTTGTTTAGGGCTAATATCAAAACAAAGTCTTGTTTGATTCATACTATACTCAGCGTCAATGAAAAGTTACCAGTATCAAAATTTCGATATTTCGGAAAATATATAATACAGCTCTTTGGCTACTGTACGTTCATGTTTCTGGGCAACGACATGATAGTTTGAGGAGATAAAACACTTACACAAGCCTTGGAACTATGGTGCACGTGATGTACGTGCATTATACGTTTTTCGCAGTTTTTAAGAATTTGAAATCGTCATTTTCAGAAGACAGCATGCCGGAAGATGCCCGAGGCATTTTCATTGAAAACGCCACCAAAATGGTTTAGGTTATCCAATTAAACGCGAAAAATGAGGATCAAACTTTAAGGTAGCACCAAAACTTTGCATTTCCTATACAATGCAATGGAAACTACAGGGGTCCGTCAATGAATGATAATAATGCATAGAGGTGTGATGGATACCGTTTTCCATAGTGGTGATGCATGGGACTCTATGCCATAAATTTGAGTGTTAAAGTATCGGCAGTTCTTCTTTCAGAATGAACTAAATATTGTCCTATGTAAAGTGTATGCGATTTACTGGTAACTTTTCACTGACGTTGAGTATATTTTATTAAATAGCAATATGTTTGAAAGCCAGTGCTTCTTTTTAAATTATTTTAGTGTATAAAATTACATATGACAAAAATTTAATTAAGATTTACAAGATCACAATAGCTCGCTTGCTTGATGATGCTTTATGTCTCGGTCAACAATCTTTCAGTCATATCGGGACAGTTTCCTGTCTTCCTGGGTTGAACCAGTACTAAGCAGAGGAACAAGTGTATTGCTAAAGAACAAAACAGTGCCTTGGGCGAGTCTTGAAATAGCGACCTTTTGATCCCAAGTTTTAACACTCTACCACTGAGCCATTGGGCTCCTCACAATTACAATAGCATACAAAAAGGGGTAATACCCATGCCCGCTAGGTGGCAATCAAACACTTATGAGACACAATTTATGAAGTATAAAAAACCTGAAGATCAACTTGGCAATTACAAATTGGCAGCAATAAGTCAATTTGTAATCGAAAAATTTTGAGCCAGTGCATGAGATTTCCAACAATGTGGTATATGCGACCAGCAAAGCCTCAGATCAGCCTGCGCATATGCGCAGTCTGATCAGAGCCTTTGCTAGTCGCTTGAGTATTCTAAGATTGTCAAGCTACTGACTGAACACCATTTGGAGTGTCTAGGCTTAAAAGGAGGCTGCAGAGGCTCATCTGAGTCTACACATGTCAAAATGCCACATTGTTGGAAATCGCATGCACTTGCTCATTTCTTAAATTCATTGGTCCTCTTTGTTGACTCACATGAATATGATTGCCACCTACTCTATGTAAGACAGTGACTCGAATATGAGCCATGGCATGTGATTTGTGATTTCCAACAATGTGACCTTTTGACAAGTGTAGACTCAGACCAGCATGTGCAGCTTTCTTTTAAGCTTAGAAACTCCAACTGGTGTTCACTCAGTAGCTTAACACTCATAGAATATTCAAGCCACTAGCAAAGGCTCTGACCAGACTGCGCATATGCGCAGGCTGGTCTGAGCCTTTGCTGGTCGCACATTGTTGGAAATCTCATGTCGCAGCTCATATGTAGTACATTGACTTGAATAATATCACAGAGGCTGATGCTTGACAGATGTGAGGTGGTTTCCTTGATGGCAGCGCTCTTGCTTGTTTACATCTATATATTTATAGCAGGTATTTTCTATGCAAATAAATCATAGAAAAATGTGTGTACTTTCTTATTTCTACCTTCTACCTAGTTGAAGACCCTGTATAACAAAATCATGGGTGAGAGGGAGGGCAGTGGCTCAGTGGTAGAGTGCTTGACTCGAGACCGAGCTGGGTTAGAGCCTCACTGGGGTCACTGTGTTTCAACCCAGGAAGACTCGTCCTTATATAACTGAAAGATTGTTGATGGGACATAAAGCATCAAATAAAAAATCAGGGCGAAAGTTGAAAATTTAAAAAATTCTGAACTTTATAATTCACATTTTAAAATCCTCTATATACTAGTTATGAATAATTCCAGGCTAAATTGTCTATAAAACAACATTACCCAGCATGCAAAGAGTCAATTCATTTATGGGGCATAAGCAAACAGAAGATCTTTAGTCACACTTCAGTATGTGGGATGAGACTCTAAGCTGTGGCCCCATCTCTATGTGACCCTAGCTGTTGGTGGGACATTGAAAAAAACACACCCTCTTTACAGTTTTCCAACTCAAAAAGATTATAGGGCCTGCCAACTGCATAAAAGATAAAATCTAGAATAAAAGACTAGTAAACTCATTTAGATAGCACCTATTTTCTCCTTGTTAAACTAAACATTGAAAACAATAACAACAATATTAGGCCCTCAGATAAGAGTGGGTAACTGAAAATTATTTTTCTTATTTCTCAACCAAAACATATGTTGTGGGTACTCAAAAGAACCGTCTCAATGAGACGGTTTCTTTTGAGCACCCATAACACATGTTTAAACTGATGGATAAGAAAATAATCGCAATTTTATGCATATTATTTTTGCTTAACTGGCCCTATGAATATTTCACCATCTGGACCTTGTGGCCAGAAAATCCGATTTTATTGCATGTGAACAACAAAGGAGCAGACCAACCTGTGCAGTTAGCAGTGCAGTCTGACCAGTGCCTTTGTTATTTGTTCTCTGCAAAATATAATAGCTAAACTGGCTGGGCTATTTGAGGTAGCTTTGTGGAGTGGAAGCCACAATCATATTGCTAAGTTGAATGAATACATGGATGAAAGTTTTCAGGATTATTTCTGAATTCCGGATTTTGTGGCTGACATTCAGGATTTTGAGGACGACAAACAGCCTCAAAATGCTGAATTAGACAGATTTTTATAACAGATTCTCCGATTTATTTTGTATTAGACAAATGTACATTTTATCTTGGAATTCCAAATGCGCATGTTTTTAATTTTGAATTTATAAATTTCAGGATTAAATCTTTTTGAAATTGATAATTTGGTGTCATAAATAATTCTCAGGTTCAGTTTTAATAAATGCTTGATTCACAACTATTTGTTCTGCTAATATTGTATTCCTTTCACAACTACTCGCTTCTAGTTCCTCTGTTTCTAGTTCTGCTGGTTCTGTTTTGATTCTCCCCAATATTACTGCATGTGTTCCCTTCTCATTTGTTTCCTCGCCAATGTTTTCAATAACTATCTTGGGGTTTGATTCACTGGGTTCTTCTTTTATAGTGTTAGTACCGCCTATTCCAGTAGGAAAAGGGTCATTCACGTCTGGTTTCCTATCTGAATATTCAAGCTGACTAGTATCTACTGGTGATGTAGAAGAATCATGAGGGATTGAGTCAAGATTGTCTTGTAGCTCATATTTTAGATCATTTAAGTCTTTGTTCTTCACATCAATCTGAAAAGAAAGAAAAACAGATGGGGTTACAGTGGAAGGAAAAAGTCTTTTGTCCTGAAATTGTTGTCTCCTTGGTACATCTGCTGTATATATTCAAATGCAATCCAGTAACTTTTTACTGTGAAAGTAAATACTATGAACCCTGATCAGAATGCTCCTATGGTAGCAAACACTATAAGCTCTGATCAGACTGCTCCTAAGGGAGCAAAGACTAAAAACCCTGGTCACTATAAACCATGCTCAGACTGCTCCTAAGGGTGCAAACACTATACGCCCTGACCAGACTGCTCCAAAGGAAGCAAACACTATAAATCATGCTCAGAATGCTCCTAATGGAGCAAACACTATAAACCATGATCAGATTGCTCCTAAGGGAGCAAACACTATGAACCCTGATCAGACTGCTCCTAAGGGAGCAAACACTATGAACCTTGAGTGAGCAGTCTGATCTGGATCCATATTGTTTGCAATACAGGCTATCAATTGGTCCAGTTAAGAAATTTATCTAGTGTAAAATTAAACTTTTTTTCCCCATATCTATCAGTCCAAAGCTGATGTTTTGGGTGCTCAAAGACAAGTTTCATTGAAACTGTTCTTTTGAGTAGCCATATCATGTTTTGGTTGAGAAATAAGAAAAATAATTCCCAATCATGCACTATTATCTAGAGGCCGGTATATACATGTATGTATATTACAACAAAGTTTATCATGCTATATCTGAATATGACATGTATGTGAATTGGGTGCCTTATGAAGTTGGTAGATGGAAATACCTGTGCAATATGACAGTCTATTATAACATGACCATTTGTAATCAGATGGTTAATTGTGGATCCATAACAGCAAGGTATACCAAGGTTCCAATATACCATTTTGTCATTCTATTCAGTGCTGTAATTTTATTGAGCATGGATCTGAGAAAGGTGACCTTAAGGCATTCCAGTAATTATTATGTTTTAGACTTTGAAAAACATCTAACATGACAAAATTATACATGCTTTTATATTACCACAAAAAAATTGCTTAAAGCTTGATGCCACCAAACTAGCAAACGTTCCTCATTATATTTACAATTTTGTATGAGGCCTGTTGTCAAGGCAACAAGTAGGACAACACACCTCAAAGAGTGCATAATGAAGACTGGCTCACTTTGAATGCCTCTAATATGACCTAGAAAATTTAATTCATATAATTTTATTTACATTATAACATAGATTACTCATGTAAAAATATCATAAAGTGAGTATGATCAGGAAATATCACAAACTGCAGACTAAGCCAAAGCGACGTTTGAAAGACCACAGGACATTTACAGTAACAAGACATCCGAAGACAATAAAAGCAAAGCAACCAGCACTCTCTTCCTCGTCAAATAGAAAGGACATAAAGTAATGCATACCAAAACAAAGAAAAACACAGAACCCCCACAAACAATGGGAGGTTACAGGTACATAAAACAATAAATCAACAACAACAGAACCACAGCCTTAAAACGAACAGCACTTGAAGCCACTGGGGGCTTAAATGCATTTTACTGGCCCCAAATCTTCGCCCTAGATTCTGTTGTTGTTAAAACAAAAATTGTTTAGCTCGCATGGAGGCTTCCTAACTAATGCAATGCATCATCACAGAGAAACAATTGAATCAAATTAACACACAATGATGAAACACAGATACTCAGAGCTAAAGAAAACCTCAAGTTGAGCTACGGTGGGCCCAGCCAAGGACAAGCATCAGACAACAACCAACGGATTAAAGGTTTACCCCAGGGCCGTCATCAAGTCTGAGGCCTGATCCACCATATTTACTAGATTTTTATGCTGTTAACACAATAGCTAACCAACGAATAGAGACCAACACTTGGATGTCATTATAGGGTTAACAACAAAAGTTACGTCCTTTTCTTAACCTGATAACATATGTCGTTCCTAACTTTCTTCAAATTTTAAAGAGAATTGCTTCAAAATTTCAGTAAATGCTCTTAAGAGGTAGTACTTTGCAGAAGTAACATTAGCTAGATTTTGATCATCATGTCCATAAGGTATACTGATTCATTATGTGGATGAAAAAAGTATGGATCCAAAATCGGCTGGGTCTACACTGTTTTCAAGAGAGTAAATGTATATATATACTCAGCGTCAGTGAAAAGTTACCAGTATCTAAACTTTGATATTTTGGAAAATACATAATACAGCTCTGTGGCTTTTTTTACGTTCATGTTTCTAGTCGATGACAGACTGGTTTGGAGAGATAAACCAGTTCTACAAGCCCTGGAACTATGGTGCATGTGAAACACATGCTTTTTATGTTTTTCTTAGTTTTTAAGAAGAATTTCTAGCGATAAGGCGGGCTATTTCCCTAAATAAGACGTTTGTTTTATTTTGCTGAAATAACAACAGGAGACACTAAGCACACTCAACAAATACATATAGACGAGCCGTCTATGTACCCTTGCCCGCTAGTTTGTATATTTAAAACGGGTTTTCCTAAATGCATGTAATATATCTACTTTGTTTTGAATGAGAATTTATTTTGATCATTAACTGTGCTTGCTGTTCAGTAACATGTGTGGGAAATAGACCATTAAACTAAGGTAAACAATCGTCCTACAATTATCATGATAGAGTATGTTATATATATTTATACAGTTGAGGTACAATAAAAACGACCAAAGTGGTCTATTTTTGTCAGATGATTGATGTCTTCTTTTGCTTATACAACCCCTTTCGCCCCCCTAGACCCAAGACAGCCTTTACACATGTTGTATATTTCTATAATGACGTTCCATTGTCCAAAGGGCATCTTGGGTCTAGGGGGGGAAAGCATCTGAAAACAAACTGAAAGACACCAGTTTCATCTTTTCAATGACAAACATCACAATTTTAAGTATATTTCGTATGCATGTGCAGAAGGAATACTGCAAAGTTTTGGAAAAGAAGGGCATTTATATCCTTAATAATTTAGTACTTTTACTTTTTGAAAACCTCAAATGGATTTACTAAAATTCTGGTCTAAACAACACCCAGTATAAAGCCGTAAAATGAGGGGTGGGAGTAGAAAGCGCAAGTTTTCAAGGCTTTGTAAATGATGAATCGCTTTGAAACATATTTTGATGCTAACTATACATATTATACTACCCAAACAGATGAATTTTAAGATCATTAGGGCTATTTGAAAATTCAGCTTTTGTAATCATGTCAACTAGGGAAAATATACACCTTATCGTTAGGGCTTCTTTGAAATCATCATTTTCAGATGACAACATGCCAGTACATTCCCTAGACGCTGGCATTGAAAACACCACAAAAATGGTTTGAATTATCCCATTAAACACAAATTGTGAGGATCAGACATTAAGGCAGCACCAACACTTTGCATTTTCCTCGAAACTTCTGTGGTCCACCAAGGAAAATGGGTATAATGCATTCAGATGTGCTGGATACCGTTTTCCATAGAAGCTATGCATGGGACCCTATGCCATAAAATTCAGTGCTGAAGTATCCACAGTTCTTCGTTCAGAGTGAACTAAATGTTGTCCTTTGTTAAGTGTTTGGGAGTTACTGGTAACTTTTCATTGACACTGAGTATATTTATAATAAAAAATCTTTTATAGTCCAATTTTATTATTCTTTCGTTAAGTTTTAACTGTTCCAAGGTTTTCCAGTATTTATCTATACTATATATGGGCCCCATCAACAGAAAACCTGTCCTTGGGATTTCTGAACATGTCAGGCTCAAACCATTCTGCTTAGCTACAGAGACTACCTAAACTATTAAATCTTTGAATGAAGCAAACCATTATTATACTATCTAGAGAATGAATAACAATGTCCCTGATTAGAATTTGCAAATGTGCAGTCTTGTCTGCGCCTTTGTATTTCACATGCAATAAAATCCAGTTTTCTTGCATCAAGTGCACTACATGTAGCTTCCTATAAAATAATGAAAAAAAAGAAGAAATGAATTTGACATACTTTTTTTACATTACAATATTTGAGTTTCTATTTTAAATAAATATTAGGTTCACCTTATGTGATCTTCTAAGATGTATAAATAGATGAGCCCTCATCACAAACCCATTATGGCACACTGGACATGTGTAACGACGATCTTTATTATGTCTCTTTATATGAACATTCAGGTTATTCTTTCTGAAAAAGAACATATGGTGAAAGTTAAGTCTTGGGTAAAAGGTTTATTTAATCAAAATACAGTATAAATTTGATGGCTTGAGTACCCTTGATTACCAAAATGCAAAACTCTATGCAAACGGATATCAAATAGTTTATTTATTACACAATACAGAACACAAAACAATGGTTTGACAGTCCCAATGTAATACACAATGTTTATGATAGTATGGAAATACCCAAACATGTTACACCTACCATTAATGATTTCATGTATGTTTCTCCGCAAGAGTCTGTTTTGCAGGAGATCTTGATCATTTTAATGTCAATATTACCATATTTACCCTATTAAAGTATTGTGACAGATAATCCAAAGCAAAAAGTAAACACCCACACCTGACTGCTCTTCCAGGTGCCATATAATCAAGGTATTCACTAATTACAATTCTCTCACAAACATAATCAAATTACAAAGGGGGAGTCTCATATGCGCCCACGCATGGATTTACATCTAGTTTTACATGGTGAATACCTATGACCTACCAACTATAAAAATGCATTTAATTATTTCAATAGTGACTTTTAGGTCTCAGGAGAGCACCTTGTGTTACTCCATTTTTTCGATGACACCTGTCTAATATTTTGTCAATTTTTAAACATCAGTTTTATTGGATATCACCGAATTTAAGCTAGAATAGTGAAATGACTCTATATGGATTGCTTTGATACTATTTTGGCATATACAAACATGCACACAATTTTTTAACGAAATTTTAAAGTTAAATTTTCCTAAAATATATGTGAAATTCATGTGTATGCCAAATTGCGCCTACAATTTCTATATGTTCCAGTCCTTGTCAACCTATGATACTGCCTATGAATTTTGCCTCACATGCCCTCTGTATATTGGCAAAGTTTCGAGATTTTTTAAAACCGGTAACAGTGCAGGAAAATACATTATATACATGTAGGTCATTTTTTGACATTTATCATAATTTAATGTTTGAGGTTAATTTTGTCCTGGAACCTTGTAATTTCTCATTTTTTTTATTAAAAATATTGTAAACATCGATAATAAAAAGCTATTCATGTACAAATGCATATTTAATTTGACATTGGAACAAATCTAAGACTTGTGTAGCTTTAACAATCAGTTAGAGTAACTCACAAACAGTCTGCAACATTCAAACTTCTCAAAATCAAGTTGAAACACATCAAATAATGGATTCAGTGCTATGATCTCTTCACCACTTGTTTCTTTACTCTAAAATGTATTTTGGTTTATATATGCATTCCAATGTTTTAATTGAAGGTTCAGTCTTATAATAGTGCTAGATAAGGCAAGGCATTTGATCGCTGACTTCACTTATTTTTTCCCTTTGTGAGCTTATATGTGATGTCATATATGTAACTGGCATTCATTCTATGGCATGTGTCTCAAACCTTTTTAATTATTCTTGTTTTATCCTTGTTTAATATGATATTAAGTTGTTATGCATGATTTTCCCCTAAAATGTCAATGTGTTTGGAAAAGCCTAGGGTGTAGCTTTTTATTTTAATACCAGGTACTGGTTGGGATTCCTTATGTACCATTGGCTGACTGTTGCACAGGCATTAAATACCTGGCAAATGTTATGTCTGTTTTGAATTCATCATTTTGTCAATCCATTGAATACCAAGATGCACATGCAACGTTATCAACTGAAAGCACTCACTATATTTTAAACTGTGTTTGCAATTTTACTACTTTTGGGAAAGAGTTGCCCATGGGTTCTGCTTTCCTTGTTTTCTACAAGCATTATGTCTATTTGTAGTTTTAGTATCGGGTTGAATATTGGCTTCAAGTTTTGATTGATTGCCAATTCCGTTGCAAGGGCATGACTTTGGTCAGATTACCTCAGTTCCCAATCATTGTGACTTCTTCTTATACGGTCAGACCATTTTTGCAATTATGCTTGTTTATATATTCAACAAGTTTTATATTTGTAGTTTTATGCTTAACATTTCCTGGAGTTTCCATGATGCATTTTTATAACTGGTTCCTCAGTCAAGTAAATGGCAACTTAATCAGGGAATCAGTTATCCTTTGAGCGATCTGATTGTCTTATATGAACCTTTAATAAGATATTGTTGACATTATTTTTGTCTGTCCCATTTAATACTATGACATTTTACAGGTTACGGAATATGATTTTAGGCACCAATGATTGTAGAGTTTGGTACATGTATTCTTTAAATATTTCAGCATTTTTGTGGTAGCAAAATAATCAAGCAAAAGATCCCACAGCTACATAAAATGGATGAATACTGTATTTTGGCATTAAAGTGAATAGCAAATAAATCCATAATGTGAAGATTAATGAAATCAACTACTTCCAGAGGAGTTCGACAGGGTAAAATTCTCTCTATGTGGTCAGTATTGGAATAAGGATGACAGCTTTGAAAACATTAAAGATTCTGTCTTGCTCACGCTGGAAAATATGCAACATGTTTTGAATTATGAAATTGTGCAGAATATTGGATATGATTATATAAGGTTTTAGCCCATGACCCACCCACTTCCTTTTGTTTTCAGCCAATAAGTTGCAAGAAAAGGACCATATTCAGCATAATATTTTTTCCATAACCCACACTCTTGTGAGACTTATTCCCATAACTTGATGAGAGGAAATTGCCGTCCAATATGTTAATTTCACCATTTTTTTTTAGAAACCTAAATAAAATCGTGACAAAAATTTGACACAAAATGATGTAAGTTTCAAATATTAGCTGTTTCACAGAAAAGTGGCAACTGCAGAAAACACCGACCAGGCTGCACATGTACATTGAAGCCTGGTCAGTATACTGTTTGTTCCAAAACGCTTTTTGAAAGACAGCATGACCAAACGGCACATGAATATACACGCTAATCTGAGTGTCTCCACTGTTTGAGAATCAGGGTAGAATGCACAAACAGTGGGGACTGATCAGCATATACATCTGTAACGTGTGATCAATGAAATGCTTCCCAGATAATTTTGAAAAAAATCTCACAAAAATGCTGCTAATTAAATCCATTTGTCCCATGAGAACGCATCCATGGCTAAAATAGAAATGAGAGACTCCTAAACGTAATGCAACAAAATGCTACATAATGTGTACATATCAAGATGTGAAATCAACACAGGGAACAGCTGGTTCAGGGCTAGATAGGTTATACAATGTTTTGTGTTGGTTATGAAATATACACTCGGGAGCTCTGCTCCCTTGTATATATTCCATAACCAACACAAAACATTGAATAACCTATACGTAATATTGATTAAATATTTATTTTATCATGTTGGTGATCAAGAAATGCTAAAACAAACGATTTCCTGACACAAATGCAACAAATGAATTATGAAAAATGACTTTCTATTAAAGTGAATCTGGTATTGAAACTGTATTATGAAGATTATCAAAGTTTACTGTTCTATGAGGAGTTGGACAAGGTGAAGTTCTCCCTAAGTGGTCAGTATTCATGTTGTTATAATAGTTTTAACAATATTTAAGATTCCATCTTGCTTATAAAAGAAAGCAAACACAAAAACTTGCTTTTAAACTAACCGAACACTTATTCATTAGCTACCATCATTTTTTTACATTTCTGAGAACTTGGATTTGTAACATTCAAAGTTCTAGGACAACATGTTACCGGCATCGATTTTCTTGAAAATTTTAGCGTATCATCTATATATGTATAGCCTAATTTGAGAGTAAATTCATAGGTTGACAAGAACTGGAACATGCCTAAATTTAAAAAAAAAAAATAGTTAAAAAAATATTATGAGGCCAAATTTGGGGACAATTCCAAACAAATTCATAATTTTCTGAATTCAACTTTACAGAAGCTGATTTTTGTTCTATGCATATCTAATCAGTGATGATCTTAGATAGTTTTAAAAAAAAAATATAACACAATATATGAAACTATAAGAGTTATGGGCGGCTTAAACTGAAGGTACCCCCTTTATCAGATGCCAGATTACATAACATCTCATTTTTTGACCATGTGAATAGGTAAGTGGAAAACTAAATCACAAATAGAATAGTTATATGTGAGGCAATCATTATGCATACTATTATGAAAATCTATGCGTGGACAGAACCCTATGTAAATTTACTATAGGGTGAGACCTCCCCTTTGACTTACTTGGATATCATGATAAGACTAATGAGATTACTTGTGTGAATACTAAAGGATAATTACATTGTATTGTTCACTGCCATCGCTAAATGATAAACCAGTAGAATGTGAAAATTTCTTAAGGACAGCACTTATTCTAGACAGCGGAATTGGGGATGGAGAGGGTGGGGGGATAATCTTTTTTTTTGAAAACACTGTAGATCCAGATCAGCTGGCTTCTAATGGAGCCTTCTGATCAGGATCCACACTGTTTTCCAATCTGATTGAAAATACATGCTAAAAACTTGAATGCTGCAGATTCACAGGATGAAATTTGGAATAACAAGGCACTTAACTGGCATGATTGGAACATTGAACTCACCTATTAAACTCTCTTTTACACAGGGGACAGTTGTACAACATTTCTCCTGAGTGGGTGACTTTGTGTGTTTTCAAACTGGTAGAGGTAGAAAAGGAGCAAAACTGACCTATTAAACTCTCTTTTACACAGGGGACAGTTGTACAACATTTCTCCTGAGTGGGTGACTTTGTGAGTTTTCAAACTGGTAGAGGTAGAAAAGGAGCGGGAGCAAATTTCACATCTATACGGCTTCTCTCCTGTAAGATAAAATGCTTATTAAATACCCACACACAGTAAGGGTCAGTAAAGATGAAACATACTGTAAACCCAAGGTGGCCAATCACATGGTCTGCCTGATTGGGTTCACAGACTTTACAAACCAGTAATTGGACATCCCAGGTAAGGCAAATCGTCCATAACTTTCGTAATACTAAGTCAAATTTCATGCTGGAAAGAGCAAAAAAACATTTTTCTGCACAATACTGTGTAAAAGTTTCTTCTCTACAGCAAACCCAGGGAAAACTTTGACACAGTCTTGTGCCAAAAAATATGAGAGGGTTTTTGCACTTTATTGCATAAAATTTGACTTAGTATTACGAAAGTTATGAATGATTTTACTGGTTCAGGAAATCTGTGAATCCAATCATGCTGATCACGTGATTGGCCACCTTGAAAACACTTATAATTGGTGGGTATTGTTACGCGCTACCTGTGTCTCAAATGAGCTGCTCTTTAGCCAGTATATGTATTGATGACCCTCGTACGTTGACCTCCGTATGTGATTGTGGTTCTCGTGGTCACACTGTTTCTTAGTGAGAAACAATGGGGAATAAAATAAATTGGACCTCGACTTAGATTTTGTTGTTCTTTCAGACCTGGCTATATATGGTAATTTTAATAAGAATAACACTCAAGTACCGTTTGCTTATTTATTGTAGATGCAAACGTTTTATGAACCAAATTTAAATACAATATACTAATGCAAGAGATGAAATCTTGAAGCAGTTGAGCGGCAATGTGAAAATATGACTCGGTCAATGATGAATGGGCATAAATAGAATTTCTCAATAGTTGAATAGACCTATATGCAGTTAAAATGGTTAAACAAATGAATATTTGTTAAACAAATGAATATTTGTTTACAAATACGAAGCCAAAAGTGTGTGCGTAAAGGCTGATCGCTTGAAACTGCGATGAAGAAACTTTGGAAATAAAATAGTCTGAGCAGTCTGAGTTTTCAGTCTTTTTCGCTAAGTAAAATTGATTAAAATTCACTTTAAAAGATAATTCTTACTATATTTGGGATATACGTACACAATTTTATCAAATCAGAATATTTCAGGTTATAAGAATAGATTAATATGTGTATAATCAGCAGATATTGCGCTGCGAAGACTGTCGTGCTTTTGTTTGACTGCACAGTTCAAAGCCAAAAATGCGAGGACCACGCGCCAAATGCGCGCCGACTTATATACTAACCATGCACACAACGTAAACTGTCTGCAATCACGCACCGATAGTTGACGTTAACGCACGTGATGCAAACACTTTACTTTGCGGGTGCACACAAACGTTCGAAAACAATGCCGACATTAAAAAATAACCGATAAAATGAATGGGTGATCGGCTTCAAACACTGATAAATGCTAAATGATGAATGACTGATGCATAATAAATAAATGTAAACATTGGCAAATGAATGTATAAAATGACCCTTACGATGATTTAAAATTTGATGAATAGAATTAATGTAAATATGCTCTTGAAGTTGAACTTTTCGATTTGACAGTCGAAAAACCAGACGACGTGTTTACATCAACACCTTGACAACACTCCCATAATGCAATTTAACATAAATACACATCTCAATCAATATGGCGGACACTGGCAAGTGCGAGATGATGCTTTATAAAACAAGAAAGAAATCGGTCCTGTGCATACTCGTTCAGACCTGACACCCATGCGCAAACTTCAAGTATGTGTAATGATTTATGAAAACATGCATGTCAGTTTATCGTATAGCCTTAGAGTTAAAATAACTTGACAAAGGATGTAAACATATGAGTGATAGGAGATCTGTGTGTAACATAACTCCGGACACCGGGGCATATCATAACCCCCCTCCCAAGGCGTTAAAGTTCCAACTAACGCCTGGAAACACAGATATGACAGCACCCAAAGATCTCCTAACAATCACACCATTTGATCCCAGTCACGGTACCAAATTGCATAGTTATGAAACTTATAACTCTTAATATTTCATGAAGACTTCAATGACTGATGAATATAACAACCTTTAACAGACATATTATACATTTAAAAAAATGAAACTCGCTTCTATTGCACTTTAGCATTTAAAGCATAACCAAATTAATATTTGCTGTAATTATTTTGGTTATGTTGAAATACCAAACAGACTTTAACTTCCTAACTTACCTCAGAACTACATTTTCTTTATATATACTGTACTTTAGGTACGAATTCATGCTCAATTTAGCAATTGGTTGATCCTTTGGAATATTACAGAAGTGCACTTTCCAATTCTCAAATTGACTTACACGGAATTACTATAAGACACTCTTATTTTCACTTGAGCACTTACACATATAATAAAGTTATATTATATCACCATTATTTTCCACTTAAACACGAAGTTCAATATGAAACATGCCAAGGAATAAAGGTTTCACATATCAACAGCAATGATTCAGGTGAGTCTATGCAACTGCACAGTTTTACCAGAACCTTTGCTATTGACAACCAAACTGCAAAATTAATTAATGCATATAGATATCAGTTCCATAAGGAACAACAACATTTGTGAAACTAACAATCTAGCCCTAAAAATTACATAAACGCTTATTTTTCTGGCATGGAACATAAAATGTTCTTCAACTATATAATTTTGTCACTTCTTTGCCTTCACAATTCTTTTGGTATTCATTTTAACACATCACTGTTTATATTCTTTCTTACTAAAGCTCAATTCAAGTCTCCAAGTACATTGTTTTCTTTGTCCTGTCCCATTCTCTCAAACCTCCATCTGTCTCTTCTGCTGTCTCTAACTTCACTTCTTTCCCGTCCTTCTTTCCCTTCCCATCTATCTGCCTTCTCTTCTTCTCGTCTGTTCTTCTCTGTTTTCCGTCTGCTCTCTGCCCTTTGCTCTGCATCTCTTCTCCATCTTTCTGTCTCTCTCCTTCTTTCATCGTCCATCCTTCTGTCATACGCTTGTCTTCCTTCTTCTCTTATATCTTCATTTCTCTCATATCTCTCAATGGCCCATCTCAAGCTGGTGGTTGCTCCGCAACTCTTGCTGATCATAACTGAATTGTCCACTAATAATTTCTCAACTCTTTCTAATGCTCTAGTATTACGCTCTGTAGCTTCTATTAATTTGCTAAAATATGTCGCCAAAGTTCCTTGATTCATCTTTTCCATGCTGATTACATGTCTACTGTCCTTTTGTCCTTCATCTAATTTCTCATCCCTTTCGTATGTCTCACTTTCTTTATCAATCCCTAATTTACTCACCAACTCGTCAACTGACCCTACATCTTTAACACTCTCTTCATTAATCCTTGCTACATTATCAGACTCCTCTAAACTAGATATTGTATGATTCCTTGTTATAACAATCTGGTCTCTGTTCACTTCTATAGGTGTTGCTGAATACTCCCTTTCTTGTACAAAATCGTTCCCTTCAGGCTTATCCCCCTTTATCACTTGATCAAAATATCCACTCCTAAAGCACTCCTGCACCTCTAGGGGTAGTTGGTTCTTCCTTTCGCATGATTCTACAGCTCTCTTGGTAAAAACCTTATTACTATCGGCCTTATCCATCACCTTGTAGTCAGTCGTTCCAAATTTGTAACCATTCTTATTTGTTATCAGAAATGGACTTATATCCTCAATGCCCTCTTTATTTATCATATTCTTGTGCTTGATATTCTTCTGGCAATGCTTCAACAAATCGTTCCAGTTCACGGTTGGGTGATTACATAATGAACACATGAAAGGTGCCTGCCCTGACTTAAGGTGGTTGTACAAGATGTGCCTCTCAAGCCTGATTCTTGTATTGATCACTGTTTTTCCTTTCTCCGAGAAACATCTCAAGCACATATACCCTCTCCCTCTTCTAGCAGCTTTGAAGCTTTCTTCTCTATCACCTCCGCCTACAGTTTTACCTTCCATGTTCTGAAAGTATACAGAACAATTTTGAGTTTATCATGGCAAACAATGCCAAAATCCCTTGATTTCACACCTGGAATATCCACTGCCATAAGCGAGCTACTTAATTACATCATCACCTTCTGAGAAATTCAGTGATGCAAACCACATTGCTTACATCGCTGACAATCTCATCATGGTTGCATATTTATCTTTCCAACAACTTCATTTAACTGAACCGTACTTTGCCTTTCTCTTTTCACTTCATAAAGTAAAATTGCCCGAACTCATACAACAATCACTGTGTGTCCTCACATAATCAAATATCCATTCATCTTTTATCTCAATGACCGTTCGCAACCAAACATTGGTGCCTCTAATATCTCTATTTTAAACCGCTCACTTGATGGACATGGCATATTCCAGGGAAACTTCAGGTTTGCTCATCAACCACTAAGTTGAATTACATTTCAACAACAAAGTTGAATAACATTTCAACAAAAGAAATGAATAACTCTTCAACAACACAGTTGAAATAATACTTCAACGAACAAGTTGAACAACATTTCAACAACACAGTTGAAATAACGCTTCAACAACAAAGTTGAATTAACACTTCAGCAAACATGTTGAAATAAGATTTAATCAACACAGTTGAAATAACAATCCAACAACCAAGTTGAATAACGTTTCAACAACAAGTTGAATTAACACTTCAGCAAACATGTTGAAATAAAACTTCATCAACACATTGTAATAACAATTCAACAAAAAGTTGAATAACGTTTCAACAACACAGTTGAAATAACAATCCAACAACCAAGTTGAATAACGTTTCAACAACAAAGTTGAATAAAACTTCAACAACATAGTTGAAATAACACTTCTCAACAAACATGTTAAATCACCACTTAATGTTTCAATTAGAAATGACCTTAATATCCTGCTCAGACTGCTTTGAGATAAATGTTTATTATACACAAAATCAACTTTTGCTCAACGCATATAAAATACTTCAAAATATGCGTATCTTCTAGGTACATATATAAAAAACAAGAAATGACATTTGATACCATGGATTTATTTTTCTGTGTACCATGATAACTTTTACAATACATTTATTGTGATTTATTCAGAACCTTCTTACGGGCCTTCTTCAACCATGCAGGTGGGTGGTCACCTTCATAGGGCTTAAGTTTGTCATGGTTAACCCCCTTTTCTGTACCTTTCTTATCTAACTGTATAAGGAAATACAGTTCACTAAATCTTTTTGTAACCAGGAAAGGACCCTCATATATCCGTTCAAGTTTAGGTGTGATGCCTATTTTCCTAGATTCATCAAGGCACCATACCAAGTCTCCCACTTTGTATCTGTTCACTGAAATTTTTGTGTCATAAATTGCCTTACTGCGCTTAGCTGCAACATTAAGGTGTTCTCTTGCTACCTCATGTGCATGTTGAATCCGCGACCTCAATGAATCAACATACTCTCCATATGATGTTATTTCCTCTCCATCATATGCTTCAGTACTTCCGAAAATCAACTCAGCTGGTAGGCGAACCTCTCTGCCTATTGTCATCAGATTTGGAGTCAATGTGGTAGATTCGTTGGGAGTGGAGCGATAGGCACCTGCAAGGCATCCTAAATGTAGGTCCCAGTTCTTCTGTTCTCCGCATAGGTAAGCCTTGATCATTCGGATTAAGGTTCTATTGAATCGTTCTGACTGTCCATTTCCCTTAGGGTTTCTGACACTGGTTCGGGTCTTTCTAACTTCTAACATCCTACACATTTCTTTGAAAACATTGCTCTCATATGTTCGACCTTGGTCACTATGTATGGAAAGCGGGCATCCCCATCGGGACACATACTCATTAAGAATCCGAGCAGCACAAACTTCAGCAGTCATGTTTGGCACAGCTAAGATCTCAACATACTTTGTAAAGTGATCAGTAAGTAGCAAAATATACCGATTTCCTCTGTCTGTTACCGGAAGTGGTCCTAAGTAATCTGTTGCCACACAATCCCCTGGAGCACCAGCTTTAAGAGATCCCATAGGGGCATGTGGTGTCTTCATGGGTTTCTTATCAGCGGCGCAAATGTCACACTTTCTGATATACAGAGCTATATCTTCTCTTAAACCAAACCAATAAAATTTTTGTAGCACTCTAGCCTTGGTTTTCTTGCATCCCAAATGCCCTGAAATCACTGAATTGTGCATTTGGAAAAGTATGCCTTCTTTCAGACTTTGTGGCACAACAAGTTGAAGGTACTCTGCAGTCCCATCTTTCTTTCTAAATCGTTTGAAAAGGACATCTCTGTGTACCTCTAAAGTATCCCATAGCACCCAGTAATGACGTGCTGCTGGACTTTTTGCTACCATCTCTTGGCTAGTTGGTCGTGTGTTTGACAACTTTGCCTGCAATATGGTTCCAATGTCTGGATCCTCTCTTTGTGACTTCTGTAGCTCTGTGAAAGACTTTTCTCCAATCACTGTAGCTGCAAGAGTCTCATTAACATCTCCATCAATATGAGAAGATGGTCCTGGAACTTGTTCATCTGTTACCTCAATACCCCTTGCTACTGGCTGATTAACCTCATTCTTTTCTTCTGGGTTTTCTGAAGTTTTATCCATCTTTGAATTTGACTCAGTCACAAGGTCCCTATGAACCATGTCTAGAGCACGTTTCATGCATTTCTTGCATGGACCACATTTTAATGACTCTTCTGTGTTCTGATATGGGCAATCACATGTCCTAGGGTCTTCACATCTCGATAATGCATCACAATGCATCTGCTTCTTTCCAGGTCTGTACTCTATAGAGAAATTGTAATGACTGAGAATCTCAATCCATCTTGCTATTTTCCCTCTAGGTTCCTTTAACCTAAAAAGCCAAACTAGTGCTTGATGATCAGTACGAATGGTAAACTTTCTTCCTAATAAATACTGTCTGAAGTACTCTATAAAAAACCTAACTGCCAATAACTCTTTTTCTGTTATGCAGTAATTTCGTTCTGCTTTGTTAAGGGCTCTACTAGCGTAGGCAATCACCTTTTCTTTCCCATCCTGAACTTGGTGCAAAATGCCGCCAATTCCAACATCTGATGCATCAACATCAAGAAAGAATTGCCCAGCATTATTCAGAGGGTAGCCCATGACATCAGAACTAACTAAGGCTTCTTTTAGCTGCTGGAAAGCCTTGCTACAAGCATTATTCCAGACAAACTTTTTACCTTTTTTAGTAAGCTCTACCATGGGTCTGACAATGGTGGCAAAATCTTTAATATAGCGCCTATAATAGGACCCCATAGCAACAAATTGTTTTATCTGTTTAGCAGTCTTGGGTTGAGGCCAATCCAGAATTTTAGATACATTCGTTGGGTTTGGCTTCACACCACTTGCCGTCACTACATGACCAAGAAAAACTACTTCAGTTTGCAGCATACAGCACTTCTGAGGCTTTAGTTTCAGACCAGCTTGTCTAAGCCTCTCAAAGACCTTTTCAATTCTGCTAATGTGCTCATCAAAGCTTCTTCCGAAAACAATTATATCATCTATATAGATGAGACATGTTATCCATTGTAGACCTTGGAGGGCTAACTCCATTGTTCTTTGGAAGGTGCTAGCTGCATTGTTGAGACCAAAAGGCATTCTGGTCATCTCAAAGTGCCCATATTTGCAAACAAAAGCACTTTTGGGTATGTCAGTTTCCTTTAATGGGATCTGAAAATATCCACTAGTTAAGTCAAATGTGCTAAAAAGCTTTGAACCTGCTACGGAATCAAGACAATCTTGGATTCTGGGCAATGGGAATCCGTCCGGCTTTACCAGCTCATTGACTTTACGGTAGTCAACACATGGGCGTACCCCTCCATCTTTCTTCCGTACTAGGACAATAGGACTAGCCCAAGGTGAAGTACTATTTCTTATTACACCTTTAGCCTTTAAATCCTCTATTGCTTGTTTTTCATCTGCAGCGTATGCCAATGGTACACGCCTCGGGGGTTGCTTTACTGGTGCAGCATCCCCAGTTTCAATTGGATGTTCAGCTAGATGAGTGAGACCTAGATCCCATTCGTTTCTAGAAAAACTGTCTTGAAACTTTACTAATAGTTGCTGAAGCTTGTCTTTCTCATCAGATTTCAGCCCTTCTGATGACTTTTCATACAAGCTTATCAAGTGCTCTGGTACAGACTCTAACTCTCTATTCTCTACTCGTCTATTTGGCTTTATATCATCATTAACCAATGATGATTCAAACTTTTGTTGTGACTGGAGACGTCTAACCCTACAATAATTAGTACGCTCTAGTTCATCTTCATGCTGTACCACAGCATTCGGTGTCCCAATAATGGGTTCAGCAGTACCAAGCACTGAATTCTGTTTTATAGATATGGCAGTTGGAAACGGATTCAACATCCTTACCCGACACGTACAACCTTGGTTAATGTCTACCAAAGTGGAAGCCATTTGTAAGGGATATTCCTGCCGAAAATGTTCAGTGGGTTCTATTATATACTCACTTTCACATGTAAAATCATCATAGTCTCTCCGTTCAACGTATACATCAATCACAGCTTCACTTTGTGCTGGTATTATGCTATGATCGGCTGCAGTCACTCTACGGATGCACTGCTTTATACCCACTTGTATGATGGGAACTTCTTGATTTTCTATCATCAAGACCCCTTTACTTAGAAGTATGTCCGTTGGACCTTCTTTTCTATTCTGCAAAACGTCAACCCCTAAGAGGCCATCATCCTCAATGTCAGCGACTATTGCCTCTACCTCTAATTTCACAGCACCAAGCTGCAGTGAGAATCTAGCCTTACCTTTCTCATTAATGGGTGATCCGCTAGCTCCCACTAATTTTGAGGCTTTTGTTAACATGGGTTTATCTACTGGCTTCATTGATTCAAAAACACGTGATGAAACAATGGTTTTTGAAGCACCAGTATCTGTTGTAAAGAGTATTGGATAACCTTGGACACTGCCGCGTATGTATACCCCATCAGGCAATTTTCTTGTTGCCTTTACGGACTTCACAACAGTGTCACTTTGCATATTATTTTTATTTTTGTGGCCTTCAGTATCAGAACAGGCTTCTCTGTGGCCTCCAGAGAGAGCCTTTTCTAGTTTAAAGGACTGTTTGAGTAGTTACCTGTCCCACTACAACCAGCTTTATTTTTATCACGTTCGCTTGTAATTATCTGCTCTGGTTTCTGTGGTGCTTTACCTACTCTCTTGGGACAGTCTCTTGAAATATGACCTTGCTCATGGCATCCATAGCAAACAATGCCCCTGCGCTGTTGGCTAAATCTTGGTGGCTGAATGGTCTGCTTACCTTGATTACTCTGAGCTATGTTTTCGATCTGAGTTACTAGATTCTGCATTAAATTCTTAGTCTCTGCCAAGAGTTTCTGAGAATCATCAGATCCAGACTTAACGTTGTCAACGTTTTCTGACTTTTGCTCTTGCTTCACTTGTTTCTTTACTGCAGGTTTCTCTGACTTGGCTGGTATTCTATACACATGATCTATATCTGTGACATCTTCCTGATTCTCTTCTCCATCACTGTCATAGACTATCTCGTCAGTTGCTCGTCTAGCAAATTTCTTGAATTTCTTATCAGCAAATGCATCTGGATTACTTCTCCGACGTGTCTGTAAGAAATTAACAGCATGGTAAACCGCCTCATCTATGTCTTCAGGTTCCTTGTTATATTCTATCTCGAATGTAGCGTCATTATCTCTGAGTCCATCTAAAAATCGTCTTACTAAATCTTCTTGTCTTGTTTTAGCGTCTCTGCTCTGGTGTGCTTTAGAATATAGCCTCTTCAGATCAGCTGCGTATTCCTCCACTGTTTCGTTTGGTTGTTGTACTCGTTGACTGAACTTTGCTGCGAACGTTCTCTTAGTTTCTACCACTCTAAATCTACTATTAAGCTCTTTTACTAGTTCTGAATAGCACTCCAATGTCTGTTTGGGTAGCTGGGTAAAAACAAAATCCCCTGCTCTTCCTTGTAGTTTAGGTAATAAGTTATCTAGTTTGGTATCATCATCCCACTGTCTTCTTTCTGCAATCGCCTCAAATCTGCTTACCCATACTTTCCAGTCTTCTTTCCCGTCAAATGAAGGGAGCTTCATATCATAATTAGATCTATATTGTTGTCTTCTATTCTCATTGAAGCTATTGTTTCTAGGATAAGTCTTAAACCGGCTCCCATCATATAACACCTTATCTTGTTCTGAGTAGTTTGTCCTATCTTGGTCATATAGAAAAATTCTATTTGCATCATCATCCATAACACCATAGTTCTGTACTGGTGCTCGTTGGCTTGAGTAACTTCTGTCAGTGTTACTGGTAAATGGTAAAATTTGGTCTTGTTGGCAACTTTCCCTGTCTCTTTGTCTGTGAGTTGAATAGTCCCATCTGGAACGCTCCCCTGTACTCCCATATCTCTCTGTCCTTTGGCAATTAGAAGTACCTTCTTTCAAATTGTTGTGACTAACACTACCATTGTCTACTATCGATGCAGGATAGAGTGCACTAGTTCTCGCTTCTATTGAACTTGGGTAGTTATATAAACTATGTCTGTCTGTTGAAGTTTGATAAGTAGTAATTCCTCTATCTTCTGTGGAAATTCGATAATTAGTTGTACCCCTATCTGTTAACGGCATGCAGTTTGTGTTGCCCGCTTCTGTAGCAGTTTGGTAATTAGTATCCGTTCCAGTTGCTGGCATGTAGTTATTGCTATCTCTCTCTTCTGTTGAATTTTGGTAGTTAGTAGTACCCATTCCAGCTGCTGGCATGTAGTAAGTGCTATCTTTCTCTTCTGTTGGATTTCGGTAGATAGTAGTACCCATTCCTGTTGCTGGCATGTAGTTAGTGCTATCTCTCAGTTCTGCTGGATTTCGGAAGTTAGTAGCACCCATTCCAGTTGCTGGCCTGTAGCTAGTGCTACCTCTCTCATATGTTGGGTTTCGGTAATTAGTAGTACCCGATTCTGTTGTATGGTTGTAGCTTGTGTAACCTCTATTTATTTCTGGATTTCGGTCAATGGAAGTACCATTCTCTATTGAACTACTGTGGTTAGTAATAGAACCTTGTTCTGAAGGATTTCGACAATTAGCGGAACCCTTCTGACTTTGGTCTATACTAGCAGAGTATGAGTAATCAGGGACTACCTCTTGTCTACCATGGGGTATTCCACTTGAACTGGTGCCTCTCGCGTGAAGACCATTGAACCCATCTGGTTTATCTGACCCAGGTTTAGTTCTAATCTCCTGCAATATTGACACAACGTTCTGAAGTGCTCCTGTAATATTCTCTTGTTTCTGCTGCAGACTAGTTATTGCTCTACTAAGACCAAAAACAGTGCTATGCAGATTAGGTTCAGAATATACAAGAGGGGGTTGAAGTAGTGACGTGGCTTCCTGTGGGTTTCGTGGTAGTTGCTGCACGTAATCGTTGCTGTTACTATTGGTTCCCTGTTGCCAAAACCCTGTAGAAGTGCATTGCGAGTTTATCATTCGCTGCCCTTGTGGCATTTGGTCTCTGAACCTGACCAGTGTCTCAGCAGCTACCTGGTCTGTCATATCACCGTGGCTATATGAGGTCGTATTTTGCGTATCTACAGTGCACTGCATATTTTCAGACGGTTCTGCAAACAATTGCGTTGCTCCGTCTTGCTCATGTTCTTTGTGCATACTGGATAAATTTTCGGTGCTCATTTTATTACTACAAGATAGCCTAGGCTCGAATCTCACGGTTTACAAAAAATAAAATATAAACCGCACCGCTGTCACCACTTTTGATGTTACGCGCTACCTGTGTCTCAAATGAGCTGCTCTTTAGCCAGTATATGTATTGATGACCCTCGTACGTTGACCTCCGTATGTGATTGTGGTTCTCGTGGTCACACTGTTTCTTAGTGAGAAACAATGGGGAATAAAATAAATTGGACCTCGACTTAGATTTTGTTGTTCTTTCAGACCTGGCTATATATGGTAATTTTAATAATAATAACACTCAAATACCGTTTGCTTATTTATTGTAGATGCAAACGTTTTATGAACCAAATTTAAATACAATATACTAATGCAAGAGATGAAATCTTGAAGCAGTTGAGCGGCAATGTGAAAATATGACTCGGTCAATGATGAATGGGCATAAATAGAATTTCTCAATAGTTGAATAGACCTATATGCAGTTAAAATGGTTAAACAAATGAATATTTGTTAAACAAATGAATATTTGTTTACAAATACGAAGCCGAAAGTGTGTGCGTAAAGGCTGATCGCTTGAAACTGCGATGAAGAAACTTTGGAAATAAAATAGTCTGAGCAGTCTGAGTTTTCAGTCTTTTTCGCTAAGTAAAATTGATTAAAATTCACTTTAAAAGATAATTCTTACTATATTTGGGATATACGTACACAATTTTATCAAATCAGAATATTTCAGGTTATAAGAATAGATTAATATGTGTATAATCAGCAGATATTGCGCTGCGAAGACTGTCGTGCTTTTGTTTGACTGCACAGTTCAAAGCCAAAAATGCGAGGACCACGCGCCAAGTGCGCGCCGACTTATATACTAACCATGCACACAACGTAAACTGTCTGCAATCATGCACCGATAGTTGACGTTAACGCACGTGATGCAAACACTTTACTTTGCGGGTGCACACAAACGTTCGAAAACAATGCCGACATTAAAAAATAACCGATAAAATGAATGGGTGATCGGCTTCAAACACTGATAAATGCTAAATGATGAATGACTGATGCATAATAAATACATGTAAACATTGGCAAATGAATGTATAAAATGACCCTTACGATGATTTAAAATTTGATGAATAGAATTAATGTAAATATGCTTTTGAAGTTGAACTTTTCGATTTGACAGTCGAAAAACCAGACGACGTGTTTACATCAACACCTTGACAACACTCCCATAATGCAATTTAACATAAATACACATCTCAATCAATATGGCGGACACTGGCAAGTGCGAGATGATGCTTTATAAAACAAGAAAGAAATCGGTCCTGTGCATACTCGTTCAGACCTGACACCCATGCGCAAACTTCAAGTATGTGTAATGATTTATGAAAACATGCATGTCAGTTTATCGTATAGCCTTAGAGTTAAAATAACTTGACAAAGGATGTAAACATATGAGTGATAGGAGATCTGTGTGTAACATAACTCCGGACACCGGGGCATATCAGTATTTTTGTTTGGCGGTAAAAACAAAAATTGGCAAAATATGAGACCGTGAAACACCACGAAATACAGTTTCCTATTTAGTTACACAACAAGAAATAAATGGCCACATACCCTCTATATTCTAGTATCTGTATCATCAAAACATAAACTTTTGAATGGTGGAGTATGTTTCAACATAGAGGAAACCACCCCACGTCTTTAAGGGGCTACTATTACAGGAAAGAATATGCTCCCCATAGGGAGCATATTCTTTCCTTTAATAGTAGCCCCTGTGAGGATAGGTAATACGTTTAAAGGATATTGAATTGAGAAACTGCATAAATTAAATTACGCCAATATGTCAGCCTTCTAAAATCGCCAAATTTTCATGCCGTGAATATCAAGTGTTTTACAGTTTGAAGATGTGTTAGAGAAAAAAATGCTAAGTTCAAGAGGCTGGAATTTTGTCAAAATTTTTCTTAGGTACAAGTGTATTAAACTTCTTTAAATGCAAATTTTCAATGTGTCTACATTATGTGTACAAAGTATCAGATGACAACAGCATGAGCGTAGGTACAGGTTGAATTCACCATGCATGCACTGTTTGACCCATATGAAGACACAGAGTAAATATAAAAATTTAAATTTTATTTTTCAACTTTCCTGATGTGATGAAGACAGTGGGCGGAGCTAAAATTCCATGAAGTGCATCATGGAATATTAGCTCCGCCCACTGTCTTCATCACATTATGAAAATTGAAAAATAAAGTTCTAATTCTTAAGTATCAACAGCACCTATCCTCCTCAGATGTGAAGAATGTTGGATAGATCATAGCTATATTTATTGGTTGTGACTCCTCTGTCTCTCGATCAAACTTTTTTTATTGTCAAATGGTCTATGACCATGAACCAAATATTGGCTGTTCATACTAAACGTACCTGTGTGTATTCTGAGATGTTTGACTAGTGCTCCAATGTTAAAGAAGGCCTTGGAGCAAGTAGAGAATAACGTACCTGTGTGTATTCTGAGATGTGTGATTAACGCCGCGCTGTTACGAAAGGCCTTGGAGCAAGTAGAGCATAACGCACCTGAGTGTATTTTGACATGTGTGACTAGTGCTCTGCTGTTACAAAATGCCTAGGAGCAAGTAGAGAATAACGTACCTGTGAGTATTCTGAGATGTGTGACTAATGCCCAGCTGTTAGGGAATGCCTTGGAGCAAGTAGAGAATAACGTACCTGTGTGTATTCTGAGATGTTAAACTAGTACCCAACTTTAAGGGAAGGCCTTAGAGCAAGTAGAGCATAACACACCTGTGTGTATTCTGAGATGTCAAACTAGTGCCCAACTTTTACGGAAGCCCTTAGAGCAAGTAGAGCATAACGCACCTGTGTGTATTGTGAGATGTTAAACTAGTGCCCAACTTTTACGGAAGGCCTTAGAGCAAGTAGAGCATAACGCACCTGCGTGTATTGTGAGATGTTAAACTAGTGCCCAACTTTAATGGAAGGCCTTAGAGCAAGTAGAGCATAACGCACCTGCGTGTATTGTGAGATGTTAAACTAGTGCCCAACTTTTACGGAAGGCCTTAGAGCAAGTAGAGCATAACGCACCTGTGTGTATTGTGAGATGTGTGACTAGTGCCACACTGTTATGGAAGGCCTTGGAGGAAGTAGAGCAAAACATACCTGTGTCTATCCTGAGATGTGTGTCTGGTGCCCAGCAGCTACAGAAGGCATTGGAGTAAGTTGAGCATAACAAACATATGTGTATTCTGAGATGTGTGACTAGTGCCACGATGTAACGGAATGCCTTGGAGCAAGTAGAGCAAAATGTACCTGTGTGTATTCAAAGATGTGAGACTAGTGCTCGTCTGTTACGGAATGCCTTGGAGCATGTAGAGCATAATGTACCTGTGTGTATTCAAAGATGTGAGACTAGTGCCACGCTGTTATGGAATGCCTTGGAGCATGTAGAGCAAAATGTACCTGTGTGTATTTAAAGATGTGAGACTACTCAGACTAGTGCCCTACTATTACAGAAGTCCTTTGAGCATGTAGAGCATAATGTACCTGTGTGTATTCTGAGATGTGTGACTAGTGCCCTACTGTTACGGAATGCCTTGGAGCAAGTAGAGCAAAACGTACCTGTGTGTATTCTGAGATGTGTGACTAATGCCCAGCTGTTAGGGAATGCCTTGGAGCAAGTAGAGAATAACGTACCTGTGTGTATTCTGAGATGTTAAACTAGTGCCCAACTTTAAGGGAAGGCCTTAGAGCAAGTAGAGCATAACGCACCTGTGTGTATTCTGAGATGTTAAACTAGTGCCCAACTTTTACAGAAGGCCTTAGAGCAAGTAGAGCATAACACACCTGCGTGTATTGTGAGATGTTAAACTAGTGCCTAACTTTTACGGAAGGCCTTAGAGCAAGTAGAGCATAACGCACCTGCGTGTATTGTGAGATGTTAAACTAGTGCCCAACTTTTACGGAAGGCCTTAGAGCAAGTAGAGCATAACGCACCTGCGTGTATTGTGAGATGTTAAACTAGTGCCCAACTTTTACGGAAGGCCTTAGAGCAAGTAAAGCATAACGCACCTGTGTGTATTGTGAGATGTGTGACTAGTGCCACACTGTTATGGAAGGCCTTGGAGGAAGTAGAGCAAAACATACCTGTGTCTATCCTGAGATGTGTGTCTGGTGCCCAGCAGCTACAGAAGGCATTGGAGTAAGTTGAGCATAACAAACATATGTGTATTCTGAGATGTGTGACTAGTGCCACGATGTTATGGAATGCCTTGGAGCAAGTAGAGCAAAATGTACCTGTGTGTATTCAAAGATGTGAGACTAGTGCTCATCTGTTACGGAATGCCTTGGAGCATGTAGAGCATAATGTACCTGTGTGTATTCAAAGATGTGAGACTAGTGCCACGCTGTTATGGAATGCCTTGGAGCATGTAGAGCAAAATGTACCTGTGTGTATTCAAAGATGTGAGACTAGTGCCACGCTGTTAGGGAATGCCTTGGAGCAAGTAGAGAATAACGTACCTGTGTGTATTCTGAGATGTTAAACTAGTGCCCAACTTTAAGGGAAGGCCTTAGAGCAAGTAGAGCATAACGCACCTGTGTGTATTCTGAGATGTTAAACTAGTGCCCAACTTTTACAGAAGGCCTTAGAGCAAGTAGAGCATAACACACCTGCGTGTATTGTGAGATGTTAAACTAGTGCCCAACTTTTACGGAAGGCCTTAGAGCAAGTAGAGTATAACGCACCTGCGTGTATTGTGAGATGTTAAACTAGTGCCCAACTTTTACGGAAGGCCTTAGAGCAAGTATAGCATAACGCACCTGCGTGTATTGTGAGATGTTAAACTAGTGCCCAACTTTTACGGAAGGCCTTAGAGCAAGTAGAGCATAACGCACCTGTGTGTATTGTGAGATGTGTGACTAGTGCCACACTGTTATGGAAGGCCTTGGAGGAAGTAGAGCAAAACATACCTGTGTCTATCCTGAGATGTGTGTCTGGTGCCCAGCAGTTACAGAAGGCATTTGAGTAAGTTGAGCATAACATACATTTGTGTATTCTGAGATGTGTGACTAGTGCCACGATGTTATGGAAGTCCTTGGAGCAAGTAGAGCAAAACAGACCTGTGTGTATTCTGAGATGTGTGACTAGTGCCCTACTATTACGGAAGTCCTTTGAGCAAGTAGAGCATAACGTACCTGTGTCTATTCTGAGATGTGTGACTAGTGCCCTACTGTTACGGAAGTCCTTTGAGCAAGTAGAGCAAAACAGACCTGTGTGTATTCTGAGATGTGTGACTAGTGCCCTACTATTACGGAATGCCTTGGAACATGTAGAGCATAATGTACCTATGTGTATTCTGAGATGTGTGACTAGTGCCCCACTATTACGAAAGTCCTTTGAGCAAGTAGAGCAAAACAGACCTGTGTCTATCCTGAGATGTGTGCCTAGTGCCCCACTGTTAAGGAATGCCTTGGAGCAAGTAGAGCAAAATGTACCTGTGTGTATTCAAAGATGTAAGACTAGTGCCACGCTGTTACGGAATGCCTTGGAGCAAGTAGAGCAAAATGTACCTGTGTGTATTCAAAGATGTGAGACTAGTGCCCCGCTGTTAAGGAATGCCTTGGAGCAAGTAGAGCAAAATGTACCTGTGTGTATTCTGAGATGTGTGACTAGTGCCCGGCTGTTACAGAATGCCCTGGAGCATGTAGAGCAATATGAACCTGTGTGTATTCAAAGATGTGAGACTAGTGCCCCGCTGTTTAGGAATGCCTTGGAGCATGTAGAGCAAAATGTACATGTGTGTATTCTGAGATGTGTGACTAGTGCACCACTGTTAAGGAATTCCTTTGAGCAAGTAGAGCAAAATGTACCTGTGGGTATTCTGAGATGTGTGACTGGTGCCCTACTGTTACGGAATGCCTTGGAGCATGTAGAGCATAATGTACCTGTGTGTATTCAAAGATGTGAGACTAGTGCCACGCTGTTACGGAATGTCTTGGAGCATGTAGAGCATAATGTACCTGTGTGTATTCAAAGATGTGAGACTAGTGCCACGATGTTATGGAAGTCCTTTGAGCAAGTAGAGCAAAACAGACCTGTGTCTTTTCAAAGATGTGAGACTAGTGCCCTACTATTACAGAAGTCCTTTGAGCATGTAGAGCATAATGTACCTGTGTGTATTCTGAGATGTGTGACTAGTGCCCTACTGTTACGGAATGCCTTGGAGCAAGTAGAGCAAAACGTACCTGTGTGTATTCTGAGATGTGTGACTAGTGCCCCGCTGTTACGGAAGGCCTTGGAGCAAGTAGAGCAACTGTAAGGTAACTCGCCACTGTGAATACGCTCATGCTGTTTTAGTTGACCATTCTGGGTGAAAGTTTTCTGGCATACCACACATTCATAGGGCTTCTGGCCTGGAAATCAACATGAAAGTTTGGCTACAGATAGCATTGAACATTTTCTCTCTATTCATGACAATTGCAGGCCTTTAGTTAAGAGTGTGTACCAGAAAACTAATTTCTTAATTCCCAACCAAAACATATGTTGTGGGTACTCAAAAGAACCGTCTCAATGAGGCGGTTCTTTTGAGCACCCAAAATATATGCTAAAAATTATGGGTAAGAAAATATTTTTTTATCTAAACCTATGCAATTGTCATATGCTCTCTCTTCCGCTTATGTTCTTTAATGGCATACATGTATATTGCAATTAATATGAACCCACATCAGACTGCTTCAGAGGGAGCAGTCTGATCAACGTTCATATTGTTTGCCTCAGAGACAAAACTATATGATAGCCTGGAGTGCATAAGCAGCGGAGGCAATAAGCTGACAGCATTTTCTCGACAAAAATTTAACAGGATACCAGTTAAACTTATGATTCAATCATGAGGAAAAACGTTTTTGACAATGACCCCAGGAATTACAAATGGGTCAACTTATTATAGTGTGGCCCTATTAATCTGGAGCAATGAAATTTGATTCCAATGCTCAGACATTTGCTCCATGCCTCCAGGTAAGGAGGTAGTTCTGAATTAATTTAACCCTCACCATGCTGGATATTTTTAAGTACTACACTCCTCCCCAAATTTTCATCCAATCAACTTGCCAGATTCTGATTATTATCATGTATTCTTAAGCAGAGTGTAAAACAGTGTGGATCCTGATCAGCTGGCTTCTAAGAAGCCAGCTGACCAGGATCTACACTGTTTTAATACAGGACACTCCCTTGACCAAATAAAATAAGGGTAAGGCTAGAAGTGAAACTTACAATATCTGCTATACAATGTATGAGGGACATTCTTTAATACTTATGCGCATGCGCAGGAATCAAGAAAGAATAGATGATTCTTCATAGAGATCTACTTCCTAACTTTGTGTGAGAAATCAGTAAAGTCAAATGTATAGATGATGTTACAAATTTATACCAAAATCTTATCTTGTATTAGGGCCTTTTTCATTCAAACATGGCAATCTAGCGCTTCTGTGACATATGACATGTCTGTGTTGAAACCAATTCCTCAGTTACACCCAACTAACAGATGTGCAACAAATAAAAACTAGAGTTGTCAGAGAATCTGACTATAGCCCTGCTGCAGTGCTTTCTATGCTGTAAAAGGGCCAACTTCAAAAGAAACTGAGACGAAACAGACTTCTGACATCAACAATCACAACCTAGATCTTGTCAATATAAATCCATATACAAAATTGGGTGAAATTCTGTACATTTGATCTAAAGTTATTGAGCGGAAACCAAATTCTGACATCAATCAAGGGTCGTAACTCTGCTACAAATTTTCCGAAAATGACAGGTACAACAATGCCAACCTAGATCTTGTCAATATGAATGCATATACAAACTTAGGTGAAATTCTGTCATTTTTTTTTCAAGATATTGAGTGGAAACGAAATTCTGACATCAACAATCACAACCTAGATCTTGTCAATATAAATCCATATACAAAATTGGGTGAAATTCTGTACATTTGATCTAAAGTTATTGAGCGGAAACCAAATTCTGACATCAATCTAGGGTCGTAACTCTGCTACAAATTTTCCGAAAATGAAAGGTACAACAATGCCAACCTAGATCTTGTCAATATGAATGCATATACAAACTTAGGTGAAATTCTGTCATTTTTTTTTTTTTCAAGATATTGAGTGGAAACGAAATTCTGAAATAAATCAAGGGCCATAACTCTGTTACAAATTTGTAAAAAATGACAGGTAACAATCCAGACCTTGATCTTGTTAATATGAATGCATATATAAAATTTGGAGAAATTCTGTCAATTTATTCTCAAGATATTGAGCGGAAACAAAATTCTGAAATAAATCAAAGCCATAACTCTGTAACATATTTGAGGAAAATGACAGGTAACAATCCCAACCTTGATATTGTCAATATGAATGCATATATAAAATTTGGTAAAACTCTATCAATTTATTCAAGATATTAAGCGAAAACAAGATTCTGACATCAGTCAAGGGCCATAACACTGTAACAATTGTGCGAAAAATGATGTGTCATGGTCCATATCCAGATCTTGTCAATATCATTTAGTCTAATTCTATCGACTTGTTCTAAAGATATTGAGTAAAAATGAAATTATGATGAAAAGCCAAAATGACAGACGGATGGAATGACGGACAACCCAAATCCAGTATAGCCCTGCCAGGGGACAAACATATTTATCCCCACGCTTTTTTAAAAAAGCGTCGGGGATATTGCAATCGCCTCCGTCCGTCTGTCCGTCCCTCCGTCACGTTATCTCCTCCTAAACCATTGGACGAAATTCAACCAAATTTGGTGTGTGAGTTGCTCACATGAATAGGGTGTGCAACGGCATATTTTTTTTGGCCCCGCCCTCTGGGGCCCTGGGGAGGTGCCAAAAGGTCAAATATAATTAAATATTATTAAAATTCAATTACAAAGTCATTTTCAAAGATTTTTAAACCCAACTTTGTGTGTCTTCTCACAAATGAAAGATATAAAACATATCAGACGGGATTTTCATTCGGTGGCCTGGGTCATGCCCCAGGGGTCAGACTTGGGGGTACCGTGGGGGGTTGAGTGGTCAAAAAAAATTCTTTTTCGAAATTCAACCAGATTTGGTGTGTGAGTGACTTGCATCAAGGCACATGCAACGGCACATTTTTTTGGTTCCCATCCCCTGGGGCCCTGGGGAGGGGCCAAAAGGTCAAATATCATTAAATCTCAATCACAAAGTCAATTTCAAAGATTTTATACCAAACTTTGTGTGTTTTCTCACAAATGAAAGATATAAAACATATCAGACGGTATTTTCATTCTGTCGCCTGGGTTATGCCCCAGGGGTGGGACTTGGGGTACCGTGGGGGGTCGGGGGTCTAAAATTGTTTTTTACCCAAATTCAACCAGATTTTCTGTGTGAGTTATTTAAATGAATGGCACATACAAAGGCACAATTTTTTTGGTCCCAGCCTCCTGGGGTCTTGGGGAGGGGCCAAAAGGTCAAATATTATTAAATCTCTATTACAAAGTCAATTTCAAAGATTTTTAAACTAACTTTTGTGTGTCTTCTCGCAAATGAAAGATATAAAACATATAAGAAGGGATTCTCATTTGGTCCCCTGGGTCATGCATGCCCCAGGGTTTGGGACTTGGGGGTGCTGGGGGTCAAAAATTTAAATTTCTGAACATGGTCATATGGCATATCAAATTAAAGGGGATGATTAGTAGACCAAGATACACCGAAAATTTTTACCCCAGGATCAAACTGATGACCTTGGGAAGGGGTCAAAGGATCAAATACCATACAATATCTTTGAGAGCATGGGGATTTGCGATGGTGCGCCATCGAATGTGTTCTAGTTAAATATTGCACTTGTCCTGCAGGATGAGTGACTTACAATTTTCACTCGTACTGCAAACACATGCACTTGTCCTTAAAAGTGTATGCAATAAAGAACATAAGGGAGTAATATGTAATATGACTTCCTCCAGTAGTTCTTTTCAAAGCACTCGTCCTGTAGGACGAGTGCTTTGGGAAGAATTACTCATCCTTTCTAGATTTCACTCGTAATTACGAACGGACAAGTGGATTTTTTGTCCCCTGCCTGCTTTTATAAGTATTGTGTAATAAAGGGACTGAACTGTAGTTTAGTTTAGAACAGCAAGTAAATTCAGGGGACAAAAATATTTCAATATTGCAATTGTCCTGCAGGACGAGCGACTTACAATTTTCACTCACCCTGCAAACACATGTACTTGTCCTTTAAAAGTGTATACAATAAAGAACATTTAGAGGGAGTAATATGTAATATGACTTAAAACCTTCCTTATATCACTGTTAAAATGATATTTACCCGTTCAAATTCATAACTGCATCCCATATACTGACAAAAAGATTTCACAGTCAATACTCAGAAAATGCTAATTTCACCCTCAGATTTAGGACGAAACTAGAAAGGATGAGTAATTCTTCCCAAAGCACTTGTCCTACAGGATGAGTGCTTTGGGAAAAATTACTCGTCCTTTCTAGATTTCACTCTTAATTACCAGCAGACGAGTAGAATTTTTGTCCCCTGAAATTAGTACAATAACAGTAACATACCTGTATGAATTCGCAGGTGTGCAGTTAGATTACTATGGACATAAAATCCTTTGTCACAAAACATACAGGCAAAGAGACGCTTTTCAGCTACGTGTGTTATTCGATGACTAGCTAATCCCTTGCTTTTCTGGAAGATTTTCCCACATTCCTCACAGCTAAATACCTTCTCTGTAACAAATCCATCACCATATACTTTCTCTGTAACATTTCCATCACTATATACCTTCTCTGTAACATTACCATCACCATTAACCTTCTCTGTAACATTTCCATCAAGAACCTCATCTACATTTTTCTTCCTTCTCTTTTTCTGGCTTGTTACTTCCGATAGTTTCATTGAATCCTTATCAGGGGAGTGCTTGATTTCACTAACAAATAGGTCACTGAAGACTTCAGAGTCGACAGAAACTGAAAATGATACAAATGTAGCTCTTAGGCAGAGACTTTTTGACTTAGCCCTTTGTATACTAATGGATTTTTCCTTCTGGCTTAGGATAGTCCATTTCACACATATCTAGGGGGTGTCAGGTTATGATTTGTTTTAAAAATATTATATTATTCTGTATGAAGATCTTTTTTATCCCTACTCTTTTTTAAAAAAGCAATGGGGATATTGCAATCGCCTCCGTTCATCCGTCCGTCACGCTATCTCCTCCAAAACCAGAACGAAATCCAACCAAATTTGGTGTGTGAGTTGCTCACATGAATGGGGCACGCAACAGCACAATTTTTTTTGGCCCTGCCCCCTGGGGCCCTTGGGAGGGGCCAAAAGGTCAAATATCATTAAATTTCAAATACCAATCAATTTCAAATATTTTTAAACCAAACTTTGTGTGTCTTCTCACAAATGAAAGATATAAAACATATCAGATGGGATTTTCATTCCGTTGCCTGGGTCATGCCAGGGGTACAGGGGGGTTTTGGGGTGGGGGTCAAAAAATTGTTTTCCGAAATTCAACCAAATTCGGTGTGTGAGTTAATCAAATACATAGCACATGCAACGGCAGAATTTTTTTTTATCCCCTCCACCTGGGGCCCAGGGGAGGGACCAAAAGGTCAAATATCATTAAATTTCAATTATTTAGACAATTTCAAATATTTTTAAACCAAACTTTGTGTGTCTTCTCACAAATGAAAAATACAAAACATTTAAGATGGGATTTTGATTCGGTCGCCTGTGTCAAATACCATTATATTTCTTCGAGAGCGTGGGGATTTGCGATGGCCCACCATCAAATGAGTTCTAGTTACCCTTACAGTGTAGACCCTGATGAAATGCAGCATTAAGCTGCATTTCACGAGGGGCTTCATTGGTTGCAAAAGTATTCGTTTAGGGGTTTAGGAAGTTTTATCATCTTTTTAGGTTGATTTCTGACAGTTTTCGACTAAAAGTGCCGAAAATAGCCAAAAATGGTACCTTGGTTTCTTGCTGATTTCCATAAAGACGGATAAACTTTCAATAAATATAACAATACATACTTAAAGATAGTATATTTAACCATTGCTTTTTGGAGAAAAAACACAGATATGCAAAGAAATAATGGAGATATGATATTTTATTCTTCAACAAATGTCAGTTTTGAAAACTCAGTCTCGACAACGTATTTCCAACATATGCATTTACCTGTATGTCAGTGACCAGTCCGTGTATACTGAGTCAGAGTCAAATACAAAGGGTAAATGTCAATTATTTTGTAATATTTGAGTTATGTTTTGGCTCTTATCGCATATATGCAAGCAGTGAAGGATCAGAGATGGCCTGTGAAAATGCAGTCTTGTCAGACCCTACGGTGCTTATAAACACAGAGGGTTGTTGATGAAGGCTAAGGCCATAGTTTACACTTTTAGCCCCACTAGATAGCTGTATATACATGTATAAAGAATGACTTAACAATATCATATATGTAATAAATACCAAAATCTCATGGGTTTGAAAGATTTCATTTGTTACATTTCTAGTTTTAATAATAAGCAGAACTATACTGAAGGACTTTAAAAAAGCACCACCTGCTTAAATGCTTATTTATGTCGAAAATTTGTAATTTTCATTATGTGAATAATAAAATTGACAAGATCCGTCAATTAGCTTGCATTCAATAAGAAAATCGAAACGCTGTGGCTTGTGATTGCCGTGACGTCACAATAAATCTGAGACAACTCGAATTCAAAAAGTCACAGAGTCCCATACCTTCCATTATGAACTAAAAAAAAGTTTTCACACTGATGTTTGTTCTTGAAAGCAAAGGGAAAGACAAAATCAAATCATGATGTTTTAGGCCTCTGGCAATGTTCAATACGTCTACATGACGTCATTGATTTTTGACGTTATTGGCCGTTTATATCCTAAGGATCACGAATAATCAAAATATTATTGTTGCCAACAGATACTCCTCAATCAGTTGCATAAAAGACAAAAGTATCGGGACATGCGCGGACGTCACTCGTCTGTTATTGATGTTTGAAAATTAAAGACTGACGTTAGCAAAGAAACGCTGCGAGTGGGAGTGTAATAAAACAATTATTTCTGAAAACTTTTGTGTTTTTCCATTTGTTAAGAAATCTGGCTACCACCTAAAAGTGTTTGTTTTTAAATTGAATCAAATTCACATTTGTCAGACGACAATTGTTGAAAAACACTTACGTCGATATTACGTCAGAATGAACATCAGGAATAATGGCAAATCATGGTCCATTTAGCGAGAGGATAAAAAATGATAAAGAAAACATCATCAAATTAATCATGTGGAAGAAACAGAAAATGTAAAATGGTGCGTTTTTAAAGTCCCTCAGTATAGTTCACCCCCTCACCCTCCCCACATCCAAAATATAAATATTAAAGTAAATATGCAATATACAGCCCAGAACCATCTGTTAAAACAGTTGTTTTATTAAAATATGACTCATATTTCATGTTTCCTTCCATGCATGACAGTACTAGCAGGCCTCCAGATAAGAGTGTGTATTGGAAAATTATTTTCTTTATTTCTCATCCAAAACATATGTTGTAGGTACTCAAAAGAACCGTCTCAATGAGACGGTACTTTTGACCACCCAAAACACATGTTTAAATTAATGGGTAAGAAAACAATTAAAATTTTATGCAAATAAAATTTCATTATCTGGATCTATGTACTAGTCCTGATTTTCCAAGACAAAATTATAAGCTGCATAAAAACGTCATCTTAGCTTACCAGGTTTGCAGCCTTTCTGTTCATCTATTTTATTTATGCCATCTTTTATTCTGTGCGAATCACAACCATCTTGAAAATCATCAGCAGCTGTTAGTATATGTTCTTGATTTGTTTCCATCCCATAGGGAACTGAAAACTGTGAAAAATAAAAAGTTTGTCAGATCACAGGGTTGTCATCCTTGGTAACCCAAGCGTGACCCATTCCATACCCATTGCATTCATTATTGATGAATGCAGTGGGTACGGAATGGGTCACGCCTTGGTTACCAAGGATGAGGGTTGTGGATATGGCAAAAGTTGATACTTGTCCAGGTACAAGTAAATTGCCCTAAGATACTAAGTCTTGTCCAAAGAAAGTTTTATGTGTCCCAAAGAACAGATTTTTTTTGTTTGATTTGATTCTTTACGTCCCAGTCAACAATTTTCAGTTATGTCGGGATGGGTCTTCCTCGGTTGAACCAGTACTAAGCAAGGATTAATGTGTCTTGCTCAAGGACACAACACAGTGTGACACCCGTGAGGCTCGAACCTGCAACCCTCTATTCCAGGCCAAGCACCCTAGTAACTCTACCACTGAGCCAATGCGCTCCCTTCCAAAGAACAGATAATGCACAAAGAACTAATCTTAGCACTTAATGTGCTTAAACAATAAACATATATAAACTCTTTTAAAAACAATATGAAACCAGATATAATCTCTATTGAAAACAATGTATATCTTGATCAGCTGGCTTCCTACCGTTTTCCCCACAACATGTGGCAAACTTTTTGTTAATTGCTCCCAAACCATTTGTGCAATTATTGATAGTGGGTATTATGCTGAACATTTCTGTGAAATAATAATTGAGCCGCGACATGAGATTTCCAACAATGTGGTCTGTGCGACCAGCTAAGCCTTAGATCAGCCTGCCCATACGCGCAGTCTGATCAGAGCCTATGCTAGTGGCTTGAAAATTATATGACTGTTAAGCTACTGACCGAACACCATTTGGAGTTTCTAAGCTTAAAAGGAGACTGCACAGGCTTGGCTGAGTCTACACTTGTCAAAATGCCACATTGTTGGAAATCACGTGTCATGGCTCATATTGAATTTAAAAAATAGTGGTCCAAGAGGATTTGCAGTTTGAAGAAATTTCCTATCTAGAGCTCAGGTGGCCCCTTTGTTCAGCAGAGCTGGGGTGGGTAACAAGAATCTTTGTTAGCCCAATTTCGTTCGTTACATCATCGTTAAGCCCTCGTTAGCATAAAATTAACAAGAAAGCATTGTAAATAACGAAAATTTAATGAATCTACGTTATAATGTCTCAATTTTACGACGACTCAGAGGCTGCCGTTAAGGGGATGTTGCTTTCTAATGCTCTTACTATGAAATTTTTCCTGTATAAACAAAAATGGCTAGTTTATCATGGAGACCGATACCTTTGACTATATTGTTGCAGGGATACAGACTAACCTTTTTTCTCCAGGAGCCAGCTGGGCCCCTAAAACAATATGACTGGGAGCCCAGCCCAAAAGTAAGGGGCCCAGGATTCAGGGGGAAAAAAATCATTGCCAAGCACTGACTTTACTCAGAATTGAAGTCAGAGACCCTAAAAATCTAAATTCCTCTAATTATTTCAGTGTTGTATTTGAAAAAATATCATTTGAGCCATCATAATTGGGAAAACTAAACTTAGTCTATAAGAACTCTATAGACCTACATTTTAAATGGTCAGATTTAAAATATATATCAGTATCAGTATTATAAGCAAAAAGGAGTTTTATTTTTGCAAAATGTACCTGGGCCTGTACCTGTAGACACTTCCCTTAATATTTCTAAAAAAAGATTCCTAATATATGGTTATGTATGTTGAATAATATATTTAAAAATGAAGTTTAATGAGATAAATCTATCAATTTCGGGATCAAACATGTTTTTCTATGCATTAAAATCTGCTTGACCTGAGGGTGGTGTTGAAACCCGAGCCTGAAAGGCGAAGGTTTTAACGACCCTGGAGGGGTCTAGCAGATGTTAGTGTATCAGAAAACCATGTTTGATGGTTATTATTGCATAAAGTCATTTTGTCACTTGAAAACTTTGGAAATATGTTTTGAAAAGTTCATTTTTGTATTACTATAATGACGCGCAAAAGCATGAAGGATTCGTAGGTTTTGAAAAAGCCTGTTCAGGAGCAGACTCAATAACATCATCCTAATGTCACTAAATTACACTAATTTCTATGCATGTTACTGTTGATGACGTCAATTTTTGTGACAGCCTAGAATGCGTATATGTAAAGTACAAAGGCTGTGCATCAACAGCACATGAATTGCCTGATCAATACATATGGGTTTATGTGGCTGAAACATGGTTGTTAATAGTGTGCGACACAGCTTTTTAAGCAATAATAGATGTCCAGATGTCGGATAAATAGATTTTTTTGAATGATATTCTGCTTCTAAACAGTATAAAACCAACACGTCAATGGTTCCAATTTATTTCTGCATTCCATATTTGTTATTTAAGCTAATACTTGTTTCAATTGCCTAGAGCGAATACATCAAACCGTCTTAAAGGTGACCAGATCAAAAAGCCAAGTTTAAAAAAAGAAAAGAAATGATAGCAGATGGAATTCTACAAACCTACAAAATTACCTTATAAAAGCATAGATTTACTGAATCTAATATAAAAAAAAAGTCTTTTTCTTTTAATTTTTCAAGGGACAGAACTCTTCTTATTTAACGCCAAGAAAATATTCTCAACTGCGTTTTGGGGTCCTCCAGTTCCATCTGTGGTGAAAGCTTAGGGGTGGTACCCTCTATCTATCTATCTTCCTATACTCAGGCGATCATATATAATCATTTTCTGAGGTGAGTGTTTTTTTTTTAATTTTGAGAGAAAAAAAAGCTTCTGGCTGAGTCATCTAAATGAGTGCCGTGAACTCCTCTGTGGTCTCAGCTGCGACCAAAGATGGAGCCAGACTAGGCCTATTCCAATGAGGAATAGTTCTTGGGAAAAAAGAATACTTCAGGGCATCACTATAAGTCTGGGGCCTGCAGTACTGTGAGTTGTGTGATGACCTGGTAGATCTTGTACTTTGAGATGGGGTCAAGTACTTGTCTTTATCAATAGACATAGTCCCACAATGAATCTTGTGGAAGAAAAGCAGAGAGGACAGATCCCTCCGGGCCTCCAGAGTTGGCCATTGCAGCTCATCGAGCATATCTCCAACACTACTAGTGTTGCGCCACCTCCTGCAGGTCCAGCGGGCTGCCGTCCTCTGTACCTTCTCCACTTGTTGAATCTGAGTTTTACAATAAGTGCTCCAAATGGGGGCTGCATACTCCAATTTAGGGTGTACCAAAGTTTTGTATGCAACCTCCTTAGTACTCCTAGGTGCGAAAGCCAAGTTCCTTCGAAGGAAACCTAAAGTCTTAGCTGCTTTAGACGAGATATCAGAGATATGTTGACCCCAATCCATGTTCTCTGTGATTGTTATACCAAGATATTTCGCGGACTGAACGTTTTCCAAAGTTTGCTGATGCAGAGTGTAGTCATGAATGATTTGTTTGTGTGAGTAATGCCGAGTCACTCTAAATAGAGTGACATTTGGCAACATTGAACTTCATTTGCGAATCGGCCTCCCAGAGCCCAAGACTGTCAAGATCTTCCTGCAAAATGAGACAGTCTTGCAATGAATGAATGTTCCTATACAGGACACAATCGTCCGCGAACAGGCGAACCGAAGACTTGATATTATCCGGTAAATCATTAATGAAAATTAGGAAAAGGATCGGTCCTAAGACCGACCCCTGGGGTACACCGGATAAAACTGGGACTGGATCTGAGGCTTGACCGTCTAAAACTACTTGTTGACTACGCCCAGAGAGCCATGAGCTGATCCACTTGTGGGTGGACCCTCGTATCCCATAGTAATCGAGTTTGTGTAATAGCCTCCTGTGTGGGACCTTGTCGAATGCCTTTGCGAAATCCATGATGATCAAATCTGTCTGCTTGTGCCCCCGATTCATCGCACTATCCAGGTTGCTGTTGATATCGTGCACAAACTGAACCAACTGGGTTTCACAAGACCTCCGACTTCGGAACCCATGCTGACAGTCAGCAAGTATGCTATCTAAGGCTAAGTGCTTGTTGATGTTGCTCACCAATATATGCTCTAGGGTTTTGCAACAGATGCAGGTTAGCGACACCGGTCTGTAGTTCGCAGCATCGTATTTTTCTGCTTTCTTAAAGACCGGGGATACATTTGCGTGTCGCCAATCATCTGGAACATTGTCCTGAGCTAAAGATTCATTATAGATAAGTGCTAGGATAGGTGAAATCTGTGTACTACACTCTTTGAGCACTCTGGCATTGAGTCCATCTGGGACAGGCGCTTTATGCACATTGAGTCCATCCAACAGTTTAGCGACCCCTTTCGGGTCAACTGTTATTTCCCCCATGGAGGAGAATGGACTAGCCCCTTTTGAGGGCAGGTCAGAATCTGCCTCACGTGTGAAGGCAGATTGGAATTGCCGGTTGCAGATATCGGCTTTTTCTTTAGTGTCTGTTTTTAGAATTCCGTTTTCCCTAAGTGATGTGATCCCAAACGCGTCTTTCTTTAATGATTTGACAAATGACCAAAACTTCTTAATTTTTTCCACTTTTATTTGAATCGGGATCTGAAGGGTCGTTCTCAAACGTGAAAATATTGGAAACGTGTCTCCAATAGGCATCTCTCTGTACCTTCTGAACGTGTGCCCTGAACCGCTTATGATGGTTCTTTACGTCAGGATCATTTGACTTTCGAGCACGAAGGTAGAGTTTCTGGCGTCTTTTCATAAGCCGTTTGATCGTGGCATCGATCCATGGCAGACTGTACTTTGTTTTGGTTATTTTTGATGGAATAAACCTCTCTACAGCCTCTAAAAAGCCTGTTTTGAACTTGACCCACATTTCATTTACTGACATGTGACTGTGGTCTTCAGAAAGGTAGGACTCCTTAAATTGGGACATGTGGTCGCGTAGACCAGACATATCTGCTCGATTATAAAGATAGATTTTGCGTGATGCCTGTTTTATCCTTATAGCTTTTTTATCATACTCAATGCAGACCAGGTCATGATCCGCTTTGCCGATCGGGGACATCCCCTTGACTCTATTTACAGGGGATGGAACATTTGTGAAAAGAAGGTCTAGGGTTTTATCGAGCCGCGTGGGGATACTTACTACTTGTGTTAGGCAGTGCTCACCTATGATATCCAAAAGTTGTTGTTGAGTCTGCCGTTTTTGTCCCCCTTCGGGTACTTGCATAGTGCTCCACTCTATATCGCCACAGTTAAAGTCCCCTCCTATCAAGACATGAGCATTTCTGTTTGACATGATCCTACCCAGTGAGATGTTGAATTCCTCAAGATAATCATTGTCAATCTTGTCAGGGGGGTCGATAGAATGAACCAAGATACAATGTCCTACTGCCAATTATATTCAACTTACACCAAACAATTTCACAATTGGTGTCCAGTTCCGGGGTTTCAGTGCAGAGTAAGTCCCGCTTAAAAGCTACAAAGACACCTCCATGGGCATCACTTACTCTGTCTTTCCGGACTGCATCAAAAGATTCTGGGAAAATTTCCGAGTTTTTAATGTCGGGAGTTAACCAAGATTCATTCCCCAAAATGATATCTGGTTTCGCCGAGTCGATAATAGTATGAAGTTCAGCCTTCTTATTTTTTATAGACTGACAATTCATAATCAAAATTCGTAAGGGATGGTTCAAGACAGCCTCGGCGGTCTTTGTCCTAGCTTCATTCCGATCCTGTACTATAGGGGAAGAAGCTGCGGTGGGGTGTGTGTGTGGGGGGGGGGGCGATGTTATCTGGTACCGGGCTTTCAGGGTCGGATAAGGATGATAACGAATCAAATCTCTCTAGCTGATATTTTCACATAAACGTAAGCACGGACCAGTTTTGGGGTTCAAAATTTTGAATTTCAATATTTATTTTTTTGCTAATCTGAAAATTGAATTAGTAGATGACGACTGTTTTTTTTTTTTTTTTTTTTTTTTTTTTTTTTTTTTTTTTTTTTTTTTGGGGGGGGGGTCATCACAAAACTGGACTATTTTTGGGGGTCGTTTCTATACATTTTAGAGCCATTTCTTACGGTCAAGTTACAGAATTGGAATATTTTTTGGGGCGGGGTGCTGAATTCTAAATATTTTGGGGGTGGGCCTCCCAGGGGGAAGGGGGTGTACACTCATTTTTTTCTTCATACTTAGGCTCGGGCCCACCATCAACCGTTCACTCAAAAAATATCAGGAATTTCAAGCACCCCAAAAATATTTGGAACTTTAGCAACCCTCAAAAATATCCCCCATTCTGTACCTTGACCTAAAGAAAAGATCCTAAAATGCATAGAAATGACCCCTAAACATTGTCCAATTTTGTGATGACCCCCAAAAAATATCCACAAAATCTTCATACCCCAAAAAAGTATTATTTTTTTCTGAAAACCCCAAAAAATATTGAAATTCAAATTTTAAACTAAAAAAATGACTCGAGCCTACATATGTATGAAAATATCAGAGCCTGATATTCCTGATATTTTTTGTAAACAACTTAGATGCTGGGTCCAAGCCTACGCACGAAGAAAAAAATGAGAGTACCCCTACCCCATGCCCAGGGATCGAAAGTCACTGGAGTCACGCCTGAACGCTGAATTATGCTGTGTTGGAGATGCCCATCCATGCCAGTAGACAGTGCATGAACAATATATAGTTGATGTTAGAAATATAGGCTACAACCCAGCAAACATGACTATATGGGTCCCATATGGGCTACCCATATGGGGAGTGCAACCGGGTTCCACATGGGTCCCATATGGGTTACCCCATATGTGGGTTGCCCAGATGGGTCCCATATAACAGTCACATGAAGAAAAAAGAAATGATATAATCATCTTTATATAAACGTATTTCCTTGTTTATAATGCATGGCTAGCTTCTACAGTTTCGGATACAGAGGGGATTCATGTGGTTCGCTTGAACCCCCATTTTAGACAAATTTATTCCATTTTTATGAGGAATTTCAAGCAAAATCAGCATAAACTATCAAATAATCATGTACAATTTTCAAATCGAAACCTCCTTTGTTTTGAACCCCCTAGCAAGAAATTCTGGATCCGCCCCTGCTTCTAACATTTATTATATTTTATTTACATGGGCCAGTCCATATGGGACCAATATGGAACCCGGTTGCACTGCCCATATGGGTGCCCACATGGGACCCATATGGGTCCGATATAGATTGCTAGCTGGGAAGAAGTGAGAATATTATTTTTATGGAGATGGTTGTTAACCTTTAAAGTACCAAATCACAGCACAAGTCATCCGCTTTTGTCGTATGCTAAAATGTTTTAAAATCCTCTGAGACAACACAAAAAATATAATATAATTAAATTTATTGCACAGTATACCCATTAAGGGTTAAGGGCAAATAAATACATCCATGACATGTGCACACACACACACACACGCACGCACGCACGCACACACGCACGCAAATGTCTTGAGTATAGGCGTCATGTTATGATATATTACATGCCATTAGAACTTACACCAGAAAACATATTATCTACATTCACATGCATTTTTACGGAGTGGCTGATGCTTAATACATTCGCAAAGAAAATGGACCACATCCTCAATAGTAGCTTAGGCTGCTGTCCGTTCTAAGGCTGTGGTTCTGTTGTTGTTGATCTATCGTTTTATGTACCTCCCATTGTTTATGGGGGTTCTGTGTTGGTGTTTGTTTTGGTATGCATTACTTTGTGGCCTTTCTAGTTTTGAAATCATCTTGACGAGGAAAGAGAGCTGGTTTCTTTGCTTATATTGTCTTTCGGATGTCTTTGCTGCTGTAATTGTTCTGTGGCTCTTCCTCACGGTGCCGCGGGTTGATCTGCAGTATGTGATTGTGGCATTTCCTGACCATACTCATTTACTTTTTTACTCACATATGTTTGTTCCAATATATTGTAAACCTTCCTTTCAATTTTGCTTTAATACATGTACCTGTAAAATACGCGCAGTCTGATCAGAGCCTTTGCTAGTGGCTTGAGTATTCTATGATTGTTAAGCTACTGACTGAACACCATTTGGAGTTTCTAAGCTTAAAAGAAGGCTGCAGAGGCTCGTCTGAGTCTACGCATGTCAAAATGCCACATTGTTGGAAATCTCATGCCACAGCTCATATGTAGAAAATATTTTACGTATCTTATCAAATCCATTAGTTCCTCAAAAGACATGTCAAATACCCCGCCTATGGTTCTCTTTTGAAAACAAGTTTATACCCCACCCACATTTCATTATGATATGAGCCGTGACATGTGATTTCCAACAATGTGGCATTTTGACAAGTGTAGACTCAGACGAGCCTGGCGAGCCTCCTGTTAAGCTTAGAAACTCCAAATGATGTTTAATCAGTAGCTTAACACTCATAGTTTATTCAAGCGACTAGCAAAGGGTCTGATCAGACTGCGCGTTTGCGCAGGCTGATCTGAGGCTTCGCTGGTCGCACATACCATAATGTTGGAAATCTCATGCACTGGCTCAATTATTATAAAACAATCGGTTTAATAACTTAATCAAAGATACATACTACGCAATTGGCTTTTATCGAACTGTCAAAAATGTTCTGTTTAATTGAAAACAAAGCTCTATTGACTTTTAACCTTTAAGACTTCTCAACTAACAAGGATTTACCATTAGCAACTATTTTAACCCCAAGGTATTTACAGGAATTAACACATTCCAAATTCTGACGACCTACTATAAATTGAAAACGGTTTTTGTAGGCTCGACCATTTTTTAAGAAAATCACGGCTTTAGTTTTGTCAATGTTGACTGAAAGCCCCCACTATTTACAAAACTCCTGAGCCGTATTGATGTTATGTTGCAACCCTTCTGCTGTTGTTGATATAACAACAAATCATCAGCATAAAGTAAGCGACTTATCTTAGAACTGTGTAAAACTGGAACATCAATTTCACTAAATGCATCACATATATCATTTGAAAATGTCGTTAATACATTACTCTGGTGTACACCTTTGCTATTGAAATAGGGTCAGAGAGAAAATGTTTACATTTTACTCTTGAACGACAATCATTATACATTGATTTCATTACATCGTATACATTCCCACCAATACCAGCTTTATGTAACTTAAGAAATAAACCATCATGTCAAAATGTACCAAACGTTTCTCTTAGATCTGTAAAACATGCAAATAATTTACTTCCATTTTTTTATAGTTTAGTACATACTTATCTACAATAGTTGTTGAAATAAATGTATGATCTGACGTTCGATGATTTCTACGAAACCCATCCTGTTCAGTTTTCAAAAATGACCTCGTATCCAATTCTGGGATAATTATATTATTCGAGGCATTACAAAATAATTTCCCAATAGCTGATTGCATCCCAGATTGCATAGACCTTCCGTACTTTTCCGGATTTCCATTGGGACTCAAGTCACGTGTACTTATATCACATGACTTTCTCGGCCAATCGAAATTTGTTCCATTACCACGAGACCAGCATCAATGTGCTCGAGGCCTGCATCAAAACACCAAAAGAAATTCTGTTTTGTTAGCAAACAGGCCTGTATATATTGCATACGAAGGGAGGGTTAGTCGTTAGGGGCCACTTAGAGTCGCTTTGTATGTTTATGTTACCTCGAAAACCAAATTTATGTTTTTCAAACAGCACCCGTGGTTGTTTACAGGCTGATGACGACAGTATTTAGTACGTCACAGCACCGGTCGTGTTTATGTAAACATTACACCATTTGAAGAATGACTCAAAATATCGTCAAAAACATCATTGGTAATGTGGCATCGAGCTATCAAGTCAAAACACAGTATGAAATTAGCTGATTTCATAGGCCTTCCGTACTTTTCCGGATGGAATCGGGACTCAAGTCACGTGTACTTATATCACATGACTTTCTCAGTCAATCGAAATTTGTTCCATTACCACGAGACCAGCAGCCATGTGCTCGAGGCCTGCATCAAAACACCAAAAGAAATTCTGTTTTGTAAACAAACATGCCTGTATATATTGCATACCAAGGGAGGATTAGTCGTTAGGGGCCACTTAGAGTCGCTTTGTATGTTTATGTTACCTCGAAAACCAAATTTATGTTTTTCAAACAGCACCCGTGGTTGTTAACAGGCTGATGACGTCAGTATTTAGTACGTCACAGCACCGGTCGGTGTTTATGTAAACATTTCACCATTTGAAGAATGACTCAAAATATCGTCAAAAACATCATTGGTAATGTGGCATCGAGCTATCAAGTCAATCTAGCGATAGAAATTCCTAATATAACCGAAAAATTGATAAATTCGCACGTTTTCACTTGTCGACATTGGTTATCTGCACTGCTTATTTAAATATACGTCACGTTGTTGGGAAGTTTTTTTTATTGGCCAGATATTTTTTCTAATTGGGAGAGCTCAGAGCTAATGGGAACATGTCGGGAAAACACTGTATGAAATTAGCTGATTTCATAGGCCTTCCGTACTTTTCCGGATGGAATCGGGACTCAAGTCACGTGTACTTATATCACATGACTTTCTCAGTCAATCGAAATTTGTTCCATTACCACGAGACCAGCAGCCATGTGCTCGAGGACTGCATCAAAACACCAAAAGAAATTCTGTTTTGTAAGCAAACATGCCTGTATATATTGCATACCAAGGGAGGATTAGTCGTTAGGGGCCACTTAGAGTCGCTTTGTATGTTTATGTCACCTCGAAAACCAAATTTATGTTTTTCAAACAGCACCCGTGGTTGTTTACAGGCTGATGACGTCAGTATTTAGTACGTCACAGCACCGGTCGGTGTTTATGTAAACATTTCACCATTGGAAGCATGACTCTAAATATCGTCAAAAACATCATTGGTAATGTTAGTCTGGTTCCCTCCCCTAGATCTACCCATCTAGGGTCAGGTAACGTGTATTTAATTACAAGTAGAGAATCCTACTCATGCGACTGCGCATGCTCCAGAAAAGATTTTTAACACAAACTTCAGATTTTTTCAGTTGCTATAATTTGATACTAAAGTAAAAGAAAAAATATATAAACTCCCAGAACAAAATAAAATTAATAAAACGGCTTGTTTAAAAATGCACTTTATGTCAAGGGTATTTTCCAATACCACGTCACTCATGACGTCAGTGTGTATGCTATACGTAGGCGCAATGGCGGCTAGTAGTTACCTGTCTTAATATGCTGACAAGCTATTAAAGGGAGAGAACCAGTCTATGGTAATGTGGCATCGAGCTATCAAGTCAATCTAGCGATAGAAATTCCTAATATAACAGAAAAATACATAAATTCGCACGTTTTCACTTGTCGACATTGGTTATCTGCACTGCTTATTTAAATATAGGTCACGTTGTTGGGAAGTTTTTTTTTATTGGCCAGATATTTTTCTAATCGGGAGAGCTCAGAGCTAATGGGAACATGTCCAGAAAACACGGTATGAAATTAGCTGATTTCATAGGCCTTCTGACTTTTCCGGATTTCCGTCGGGACTCAAGTCACGTGTTCTTATATCACATGACTTTCTCAGCCAATCGATATTTGTTCCATTACCACGAGACCAGCAGCCATGTGCTGGAAGCCTGCATCAAAACACCAAAAGAAATTCTGTTTTGTAAGCAAACAGGCCTGTATATATTGCAAACCAAGGGAGGATTAGTCGTTAGGGGCCACTTAGAGTCGCTTTGTATGTTTATGTTATCTAGAAAACCAAATTTATGTTTTTCAAACAGCACCCGTGGTTGTTAACAGGCTGATGACGTCAGTATTTAGTACGTCACAGCACCGGTCGGTGTTTATGTAAACATTTCACCATTTGAAGAATGACTCAAAATATCGTCAAAAACATCATTGGTAATGTGGCATCGAGCTATCAAGTCAATCTAGCGATAGAAATTCCTAATATAACCGAAAAATACATAAATTCGCACGTTTTCACTTGTCGACATTGGTTATCTGCACTGCTTATTTAAATATACGTCACGTTGTTTGGAAGTTTTTTTTATTGGCCAGATATTTTTCTAATAGGGAGAGCTCGGAGCTAATCGGAATATGTCGGGAAAACACGGTATAAAATTAGCTATACACATGCTCAAAGTAATACGTCTGTAATTATTGGGGTAAACCTGACTTCCACTCTTATGAAGTTTGATAACAATACCTTCTTTCCACGACTCTGAAAACTTACCAGTATTAAGGGGAAGTTTGCACTGTGAAATTACTTTAAGCCCTTGAGTAATTTTCTTATTGACCGTTCCAAGGTGGTGTTTCTTTTGTGCATCTTTTTTGTTATTTGTGTTTGTCTTTGCCAAACTGTCATGTCTGTTTCTTCCAGCCTTGTGGCCACCTTTCGGAAAAGGCTGACATCTTGGCTCTCTTAGTTTTCTTGTGTTTTTGGCACTTTCCCTTACGGTTTCCTGGGTCAGGTGTGATACTTGATTATATTGATTCCTGACCTTTGCTTTCGTCCTTACTCAAACGTGTGCGTTATTAATTTGGACATAAATGGAAGTGCTGACTTTATCATTTCATTCCTTATCATATCACATGTGCTTGATTTATTATTTGCTAGGTTTTTTTTTGATGCTGTTAAAATTTCTTTTTCATTTATACTGTAATCTAATTTAGTGGAGCGGGATACTGAGAAAATACTTCACTTGATGATACAGGCATGAAATTTTTACCATTTGTTCGTTACATCTCACGCATTTGAAAACGATCCCTGGCCACTTAAAATTCGGCCATTTTCAGAAAGGCTGGATTTTGTTTTTGTGCTCTTAAAAATTCTAAATTATCAGTAAAATGGGGCTTATATTTTATTCCCTTTTACTGGTTTTAATGGGCATTGCGCTTTAGATGTTATCTGTAAACTGCCTCTTATTTTGGAGGGATAATTTTGTCAGAACCAATCTATCTTCCGAATCATAGGAGTGAACTTTGGCATTTCACGTGACACCAACTTCCGGACATAAAGGACGCTTTGCAGATATTGACCTTCAATTTGGATTAAAGAGGAATTAAAAAATATCACAATATTATGAAAATTGGTTTAAGTTAACTTCTGATAAGTCACTTTTAAATATTGTAAAGAATGGGTATGATATTGTTTTTGAATCTGAGCCTTGTTCAGGATGTAATAGACAAGAAATAAATTTCAACAAGAAAGAGAAAACAATTATAACTTCCTAACTTTCTGAACAAAATGCTGACTTTTCTGATTCTGGAATTACAGACACCATCCTTGTAACATCCCAGTGATGCATCAATCAGAATTTGATATATTCAAGATGGCGTCCAGGCTGGTAGCTGATAAGATTAACAAACCCGTGGCAGCCGCACCTTACCTGTAGGCATGTCTGTTGGATTTGTAACATACCAGATGTCTTGCCTGTTGGCGAATCACTTTACAAACACGTGTATCTGAATAAATGAACCCAGCATGCATGACTGATAGAATTGCTATGTGCAAGCAGGCATGTCTGAGAGTGGCACCGGATCAGCAGACACGTCTGATGTAATGGCACCTCTGTAAGAATAGTAAGAGTAGCACCAGACTTGTAGCCAACGCACTTCCCTCTGCACTCAACTAGTCAAAATGTTGGTTGAAGTGCGAAACGGACCAGCAGGCATGGCCTATAATGAGGTACCACGCCAGCAGGCATGGCCTATAGTGAGGCACCACACCAGACGACATGACCTACAGTGAGGCACCACGCCAGAAGGCATGGCCTATAGTGAGGCACCACACCAACATGCATGGCTGATAGTAAGGTACCAAACCAAAAGGCATGACCTATAATGAAGCACCACGCCAGCAGACACAGCTGATAGTGGGATACCATACCAGCAGGCACGGCTGATAGTGAGACACCATATCAGCAGGTATACCAGATTGAGAAGCATAACGCCAGCAGACATGCAATAATGAATGACAAAAGGTCAGCTGGCATGCTGCTTGAGTGGCCACAGTCCAGCAAGCATCCATCTTGCAGCAGCACTCAACCAGTAGGCATGTTTGAACAGCAGCGGTGTTGGTGACAGTAACACTAGGCAAGCAGGCATATACGTTGCAGCTGCAGCGACATAACAACTCTCTACACGACATGTATGTCGTATTGACAATGTAGCAGTCTTGGCTTATAAAGTTTCACATTGTTAGTTGGCATGTCTGATAGAGGGGCATCGGTCAAGCAGATATTCTCTTTGATTTCCAAAACACCAGGAGGCAGGTTTGAATGAAAAGTACCAAGTCCGCAGACATATCTGTTGAAGTTCCACTGAACAGCGGTCACTTAATTCACCAGCTCATCATATCCGACATCCTTAACACCACGAGTGTTTAATGATGTGTTACTGAAGTTTAACGAGACTCTGTGCCAGCAGTCATGCGTGTTAGCTACATCACACCAGCAATAATGTATGTTACAATTGCACCCAACTAACAAACATATATGTTACAATTGCACCCAACTAACAGGAATGCTATGTACTGTTGCACTGGATCAGTGGGCATGTTTGTTCAAGTTACATCAGGCCAATGTGCATGTCTGTTCTACTTTCTCCCAACCAGCAGCCCAGGCATCATTGCCACATGGTCAGCAGACTTATTTACCATTACGCATGTTTGATTATGTGGCACTGGACCAGCACGCGTGTCTGAAACCAAGCAGCCATATCTGTAACAGCTTCACAAGACTAGCAGGCATGTTGCAGTACCCATGTTTCAAACGTTGCTTTGAACCAACAGGCATGTTTGTTGCAGTTGCACCCGACCACCTGGCACATCGGTTACAACTAAACTCGACCATCATGCATGTCTGTTAGAGTTGCATCTACCAGCAGATATGTTTGAATCAATTGCAATAAACTAACAAGCACATCTGTAGTTGTGTGGCTGAACCAATAGTTATAAATGTTACACTTGCCTCAGACCCCCAAATATGTCCCTATACTCGTACCCAACTAACGGACTGATAAGCACAATTGCACCAGACCATCATGCATGTATTTTACAGTTGCACCTGGCTAGCAGCCATGTCTTTATAAGGCGCATAACATCAGCATGCATGTCTGTTACAGTTTCATCTTCTCAGCATCCATGTATGTTACATTTGCACCTGACCATCAGCCATGTCTGTAAAAATTGCACCTGGCCATTTCACATGTCTTTAACAGTTGCATCTAACCAGAAGTCATATCATTCTGCAAACTTGTGCCTACAAGCATGCATGTCTGATACACTTGCACCGGACCAGCATACATATATGTTATAGCAATATCCAACCATCTGTGCTGTCTGTTGCACTTGCATCAGACCAGAAAAGTAGTAATGGTTGATATAATTGCACCGGGTAAGCAGGCCTGTACAAACCAGCAGTTAAGATGGTAACGAACATCTGGAGCATGCAGATACCTTACTCAGGGGTTGTTTTTATTTGTGTTGATACACTATACTCCAGAAGTTGTTTTTTTTTTGTAAATTTTATCCATCCATCCAATTGACTTTTTTCTACACATTGATTTAAAAAAGGTTTGAGTGTTTCTCCATGATGATACATTGCATTAGTTAGATGGCCTCCATGCGAGCTGAACATTTCTTGTGCTTCAACAACAGCCGAATCTAGGGCGAAGATTTGGTACCAGTAAAATGCATTTAAGCCCACCGGTGGCTTAGGCTGCTGTCCGTTCTAAGGTGGTGGTTCTGTTGTCGTTGAATTTTTGTTTATTATTGCTCCCATTGTGGGAGTCTGTAATTGTTCTATGTTTTGTTGTACGTTACTTTATGGCCATTCTAGTATTGCAATCATCTTGATGGGGAAGAGAGAGCCGGTTGCTTTGCTTAAAATTTGTCTTCCTGTTGTCTCGTGATGGTTGAGCGGCTCTTCCTCGTTGTGCCACGGGGTTGTCTGCGGTTTGTGATTGTGGTATTTCCTGATCATACTCACTTACTATTTTTGTACTTTGATTAAACACTCTTTCACAAAGTTTCCAGTGATATCGCCCTTTCAATATTCCTGAGCATTTATCACTTCATTTTTTGAAGGGATATTTTCGCAAAGTAGGGTTTTTTATGAGAATAATATGATATTATGGTATTATCAGATCAGGCCAAAATTGGTCTGGAAAGTGCATGGGGCATAGATTGATGGATACAATTCCCAGAACAGAGACAAAAACATTACCATTACGAAAATAAAGAGTCTGTTATTTTTTCATGCATTATATTATAGCAATAAACATGTGATTCCCCACCCTGTTATTGCTGCCATCTTGAACGTCATATTAAATATATTACAACGCTGAAAGACAACAATAACATGCCAGTCAAATTCACCAAATACAATCGAAAACTATCAGATATAGTTACTAACTGCGAATGTGATTTCAGATTGAATTTTGCTTTAAGTGGCGGCCATCTTGGACATCATCTTCACTATTTCAACCTTGTGAATCAAACCAGTGAATGCTTCATTTCAATCGTTTGTATTGTTAGGCCTCTAAATATCGATAAAAAGTCAAAATTAAAATGCTTTATATCAAGTTTTTAGTGAGTTAGGTCTTAGGAACCTAACTTACGGCCATCTTGGACGTCATCTTAAAATTTCAACCTTCTGAATCAAAACCATGTTCTAATTTGATCGTTTGTATCATTCAGCCTTTAAACATCCATAGAAAGTCAAATTAAAAGATTTTTATCGAGTTTGTCGGTCATATAGGTCTTAGAAGCCTAATTGACGGCCATCTTGGACGCCGTCTTTAATATTTCAACCTTCTGAATCAAAATAATGTTCCATTTTAATTGGTAGTAACATTAAGCCTCTGAAACATCCATAAAAAGTCAAAATTAAAATGCTTTTGATCGAGTATGTTGGTCATATAGGTCTTAGGAGCCTAACTGACGGCCATTTTGGATGCCATCTTGAATATTTTAAAACGCTCAATGATGCCAGAGTGGCATCACTTAGTTCATCAAGTACAATGCCTCAACAACAAGAATCAACAAGGAAAAAAACTTTAAAATCAAGTTCCAGGTCACTCTGGTTTTCTACCGGACTATATGGCAAGATGAACTCTGGGTTTTTACATGTCTAGCTAATGGATTGAGCCCAGCTCCCCGCGTTTATACCAAGTTGTTAAAACCTGTCTTTGCAGCTCTGCGGAAACTAGGGCATAGTAATGTTCCTTATATAGATGACAGTTTATTGCAAAATGATACATAAGAAGGTTGTATGCAAAATATAATAGATACAGTGTCATTAATGGATGGGTTAGGATTGACCGTTCACCCAGAGAAATCAGTTGTCATACCTGTTCAGTGCATAGGATTTGTAGGTTTTCTCATTGACTCAGTTACTATGACAGTTCGACTAACTGCGCTTAAAGCTGAGAATATTAAACAAAATTGAATATCCTTTTTGTGTAAGACAACATGAAGTGTGAGAGAATTTGCACAGCTTATAGGTAAATTAGTAGCAGCCGAGCTGGGTGTTTTATATGCACCTTTACATTACAAACCTATTGAGTTTGAGCGTAAAAAGTGGGTGCATTTTTGTAGTCAACAACAAAATGATGCCATTAACCCATCTTTGAATGAAATTTAAACGTTTTTGACCCATCTGTCTAATTAACTCTGCTAAGTCAATGCTGTCATCCTTTTTTCCTTGTTATACAAACGAGACATAGGCACAGATCCTTTAATACGCCATTTTATGAAGGGTATATTCAATATGAAGCCTTCATTGCTGAGATATGTTAATACATGGGATGTACAAACTGCTATTACTTACTTGGATTCATTTAAATACATTGGAAGTGAGTTTGAAACTGCTGTCAGTTAAGTTCACTACTTTACTAGCTCTTACAACTGGACAGCGTTGCCAAACATTATGGGCTATTCAAGTGAATGACATTGAGATTTCCGAAGAGTTTATGAAAGTGCGGATAAGTAAATTACTTAAACAATCAAAGGTTAATAATCACTTAAGAGAAATGTACTTTGGGCATTTTGTGAAAAATTCAAATATTTGTGTCATACAGTGTATGAAAACATATTTAGCAAAAACTCAAGAATCGAGGAAAATAAGTAGTGCAGAAAATTTGTTTATAATTACGCAGAAGCCATATAATTCTGCTAAAAAGAGCACTATTTCTTGGTGGATAAAACTAGCCCTGAAGTGGGCAGTGATTGACATAAAAACGTTTTCAACCCACAGCACTAGAAGTGCTTCAACGAGTGCGGTGTTGGGGAAGATTCCCATAGACACAATCCTTAAAACAGCTGGGTGGTCAAAAGATTCCACATTTAGAAAGTTTTATAATAGACCAGTGAGTAATTCTTCAGAATTTAGTCATGCTGTGTTAAATGCATGGACTTTTCCTTATTATAATTCTGAGTGTTTGGATTACTAAATACGACAATATTGTATATTCAAGAAGAAATACAACTCTTGATGACCTATAATGGAAATTTGGACTCTGAAAACTCCTATGATTCGAAAGGTAGATTGGGTTCCGACAAAATTAATAAATTAAACAAGACTTACCTGTAAGGTGCAGTTTAATTCATATTTTGTCAGAACCAATCTACTAAGAATCATGGGCCCACGCTTGCTTGGCCCATCCTGTATAATTGAGGAGTTTCCCAAATTTCCATCAATCCCTCTGAAAGTCTGAAGTTGGTGTCACGTGAAATGCCGAAGTTCACTCCCATGATTCTCAGTAGATTGGTTCCGACAAAATATGAATTAAACTGCACCTTACAGGTAAGTCTTGTTTGAATTTTTTAATTAAATCCGTATTTTTGTAAAATGCCTTAGCTAAAAATATTTTGTGAAGCCACGTAGGCCAACCGCCATGTTGTTGTCGAATGTTCCAACATCTGGCTATAGTGCCTGGCTATCTATTTTATGTTTTTATCTGCGACTGGCATTCAATCTAGTAACCTGAGTGTTACATTATTGTTCAAGAAGTGGTTTCTCTACATCTTAGCGCTTTATTTGAATGTAATCAACTGTCGGACTTTCATTTTTTAGTGGGTGGGGGTTTCTCCAAGCATGTGCGACATTTGGTGTTCTTGCTGAGAACAGTGTTGTTCTATGACGCATGCGCTGAGGCTCCTGTGTAAATTTAGTGAGCTGATGATGCAGTGTACCCCTCCAGCTTCAAAGCGGCTTGTTGCCGTTTGTCTGTTCCGAGCAAGCTTGCTGTGGTTCTTTTCTCTAGGCAATGGGGCTTCTTTCCAGAAGGTAAAAACAGACGCCGACGGTTACGCTGGCATGATCTCTTCGTGTCCACTGTACGGTTCGGAAACTCACATTAAACCCCACAAGTGTTTTTGGAGTTTTTGACCGTACAATGGTCTCAGGGTGTCAGATGCTAGCTGTGGCGGGCCTCTCCCAGGCTGTGGAAGTTCAGCCTTCTCAGGCTGGATCCCTGATACAACAACAACAACGATGGCCGCCAAAAAGCAAAATGGCAGATATTTCTTTGGGGGAGAGTATGTTGTAAATTGAGAAAAGAAAGTTTTTGATGTTTTTGAATTATTTTTCTTTTTTCTAAGCCAAAATAAATGTTGCAGGTGCTCAAAAGTTGGTGCGTTGGTTAAACGGGAACAATTCATGACAATAAAATGTATAACTCTTATCAGCCGAAAGACAAGATTAAAAACGTGTCTTGAAGTTTTAAGTTTCTAATTCTTTTCTCCTATAATACACACTTCCTGCTTCTAGTTGAAGACGATCTGGACTGTTCCTCTCTGAAGTCTGACCCAGGACTATTGTTTACACATACATTTCCCATCTGAGTAATTTGGTAGTAGGTTAAAAGATCAATTCGATCACATTAACACTGGTTCTTGGAGATACATTCTTGAATAGGTTTCATTACTTAAATTATATACGACTCAAACATTTATATTCTAAAATCCTTGCCCAAAGGAGGCAACTTATACATTGAAAGAATAATATTTGCTTTCCGTATGCTGTCATTGGTAAAATGACGCCATTGATCTTTTCCTGTTGACCTCTCAGCCAGCATCGTCCCCTCTTGTGAGTCTTTCTCCAAAGCCCTAAGTGCATTGTTTACTTCTGAAATATCAATATCTACTGCTTTAAATAAGTCAGAACAGAATTTATATGGGTTGTCTATTAGGTCTTCGTACTTTAGAAGCAGTAAATCATTGTTACTGGACTTGAGTTGTTTTGCTAGACAAAGAGCACTCGCCCACAAAGTTGCGAACATTTCGTAGGTATCCATAGCCTTCGGGTCTTTGAACTGATTTTCTTGCCCAATACCTAATATATGTATACTGAAAGCGCGGGGATAAGTACAAACGGCAGCAATTCTGTCACTGTCTGCACAGAAACGAAATATTTTTTGAGATGGTCTATTGGCAGAAAAATTTAAGAATGAAGATATTGTTTCAAGCGAGTTCCTATATAAAAACATTTGGTTCATGTCTGGAAATAGTCGAAATAGGGATTCCATCTGAATCATTGCCGCGAACCTTGGTTTTATACAGATTCTTACTGTGTTTGGATCATGAGGTTTGCAAATGACTCTGATTACAGATTGCAACCATTTATCTTGCTCGTCATTAGTTAATACTCTCGCAACTCTCATATAAGCTAGATTAGTCAATGCATCAGGCTCTGAAATTAACAATGTCCCTGGTACAGATTCAATTATTTGTCCTACTATAGTGGAACCACATCGACCCGTGTTTGATAACAAGATAACATGGCACGAAGGATCACCTATTTCCCCAGCAAGTCTGTGAAAGAACTGTACTGGAATCGTGATGACACGTTGACACTGTTCAAACTGCGCCATATACAGGAACGGGTGAACGTCAGATCTGTGTATGTCTATACCTTCTGGCGTCTCTACAAACAGGGCAACATCTTTTGTGATGGCATATAAAGAGACGTTTCGTTTTAAAATGTATTTTGGATGCACGTTTGATAGTGGCCAAGTAAGAAAATCATCAGGAGTGCATTCAGCAACTTCTATCCATTTTCTTTTCCATAATATTCGGTGAATTGTCGCACTTCTTTCATACGACGGTGTCAACTTTGATGACCTGTTTAGCATGGTAACCAAAATTGTATAAAAAATGTGAAGAAAGATATTTAAAAAGAATGAAGTTAGCTCCGCAGCATCATCGAATATCTTTTTCAGTTTTATAGTTGCCATGCCAACGAATCTGAAAAAAAGATAAATCGGTTAAAAGTGTAAATGCCCTTAATAAGTACTTCAACAAATATACGCACAGCGTCCTTTTTGTGGGACATATGAAAACAGTGCAGACAAAGATCAGACGCCACAGAACGCGGCATCTGATCAGGGTATCCACTGTTTGCTTACAGAATGTTCTATAAGAATTTAAATAGAAATGGAAAATACATAAAAAAAGTTACATTAGTTGATATATACAGACCGAATGAAGACAACCCACAATTTTTTCTAAATCTGAAGACAAATACTCCGAATTCGACAATGACATTTTAATTATTTGCGGGGACTGGAATTTTGTACAAAATCCTGAAATTGACTATTACAACTATTTGCATATTAACAACCCTCATGCTAGAAAGATAGTATCAGATACCATGGAAAAAATAGCCTTGTTGACGTTTGGCGATTATTTAGTGAAGATGTAAGGGCATACACGTGGAAAAGAATGAACTCAGTGAGGAAACAGGCACGACTTGATTACTATTTAATCAATGATACTTGCTTAGAATATGTAATGGACACTAGTATAAATCCTGGATATAGAACGGATTATTCTTCCATTATGTTAAAACGAAAATTTATCAATAATGAACGGGGTCGTGGCTACTGCAAATTTAATAACTCTTTGCTAAAAGTAAAGACTACATAAAATTAGTGAAAGATACAATTCAAGAAGTTATAGATATATATAAAACAAATGATGAACAAGATATTAGTAATATAGAATTTACCATAAATGACCAACTCTTCCTTGAGACACTTATAATGATCATCAGGGGTAATACTATTCAGTTTAGTTCTTTTAATAAAAAGAAAAATATAGAAAAAGAAAACAAATTAGAAGCAGATATAAAGAAATTAGAAGAAGAAATAAGTTCGGACATAAATAATATTGATGACGAAAAGCTTGATACATTAGTGCAGAAGAAAAATGAATTTACTGAATTAGGAAAAAAAAAGAATTGAAGGAGTTCTGCTACATTCTCGAAGTCGATATGAAGATCTCTGGGAAAAGCCATCAAATTATTTCTTTAATTTAGAAAATAGGGATAATAATAATAAAGTAATGAATAAATTAGTAAATGAAAGGGGGGAAGAGTTTTTTGAAACTAAAGATATTTTAGGATGCCAAAAAGATTTTTTATCAGAACCTTATTTTAACCATACAAATATTGATGAAACACCACTACATGACGTTTTAGGGGAAAATGCTAACAAATTGTGAGATGAAAAATCAGCCTCACTTGAAGGAGAAATTTCCTATACAGAAATAGCGAACGCCCTTAAAATATGAAACATAACAAGAGTCCTGGTTTAGATGGTTTTACAGTAGAGTTTTTCAAGTTTTTCTGGGTTGATATTGGGGCATTTATTTTACGATCAATTAATTATGGCTATAGAAATGGGTCTTTAAGCGTTACACAGCAGCAGGGGTTAATAACGTGCTTACCAAAGCCAAATAAATCAAGGTTAAGTTTAAAGAACTGGCGTCCAATATCACTTTTGAATGTAGTATATAGTTTAGCATCATCAGTAATAGCTATCAGAGTTAAGCAGACATTACAAGACATAATTCATGAAAATCAAAAAGGATTTATAGCAGGGCGGTTTATAGGTGAAAACATAAGATTAATTTATGACGTTTTATCTGAAACAGAACAGCAAAATATACCAGGCCTAATTCTTTCTATAGATTTTGAAAAAAAACATTCGACACAGTTTCTTGGAAATTTATCTCAAAAACATTAGATTATTTTAATTTTGGTGAATCAATTAAAAAATGGATACACATTTTCCAGAAATGAGCAGAAACAAGAATTTTACAGAATTGTTTCATGTCCGAATTCTTTCTTCTAAAACTTGGCTGTAGACAAGGTGACCCACTGTCACCATATATATTTCTTTTAAGTGCTGAAGTTCTTGGACAAATGTTATGAAAAATATCAATATTAAGGGAATAGTCATAAACAATAAAGGAATGAAAATAAGTCAATATGCTGATGACACTCAAATACTTCTTGATGGTACAGAACGATCACTGAGAGAAAGCCTTCAAATATTGTCAAAATTCTATAAATTATCAGGATTAAAAATAAATAAAGAAAAAACCAGAGCGATATGGATAGGTGCAAAAAGTCATTTAAATGATAAGTTATGCAACGATTATAAATTAGACAGGACGTAGGGGCCAGTAAAGATACTAGGGTTACTTTTACATTTGCCACGGGTTCGAGCCTCACCGGGGTCACTGCGTTGTGTCCTCGAGCAAGACATATTAATCCTAGCTTAGTACTGGTTCAATCCAGGAAGACCGTCCCTTTATAACTGAAAGCTTGTTGATGGGATGTAAAAAATCAAATCAAACAAACAAACAAATTTTTTTACAACTAATGTTTATGATATATGGACTTTTAATTAAGTGGAAATTTTAAACAAAGTAAAATCAATGTTAAAGCAATGGTCAAAACGAAAACTTACTCTTTTAGGACGTATAACTATCATAAAGTCACTGACGTTATCAAAGTTTGTATCATTGTTTGTGTCATTACCGGATCTGCCTGTTACTTTTTTCAAATTTTATGGAATGCAGGCCCTGACAAAATGACAAGAAAAGTTGCTTTTAAAAATTTATCTTCGGGTGGATTAAGAGTGCCCATATATATTCTTTCATTAAGGCTTTAGAAATATCTTGGTTGAGGAGAGTAATCCAACAAGCAAATAATACAACCTGGCACATTCTCAACCCAATTGATTTTGATAAAGTTTTATCGTTAGGAGGAGAATATGCCCATTAGTTTCAACCTATGATTTGGGTGCTCGGATGGACAGTCCATCGTGACGAATCCCTATGTTCACCCACATCCTATTATTTGATTGAGAAATAAGACATTAGACATTAGAGCCGTGATGTGGGATCTCCAAAAATGTTGCACTTCGGAAGGCGCAGACCCAGACGATTCTACGCAGCTCCTTTCATGCTTATCAACCCAAATACTACCCGGGCAGCAGCCCATCAGTCATTAAATATTCAAGCGACTTGCAAAGGCTCTCATCAGACAGCGCGAATGCACTGTCTGGTCAGCGCCCTTGCTGTCATGCATACCTCACTTTCGGAGACTCCATACCGCGGATCTTCACTTATTTTAAAGATGCAGCAGTGTATTTAGTTAGTTAACGTAAGTAATCAATTGACTAAGAGAGATTTCCTAAGATTAAATGCTTCATATATATACTTTCCTAGTTTTTTAAGTATGCTCATATTTTTATTTTGCATTAACTGAGTAAACTTAAATACGCTTGGTTTCCTGAAATAATACGGATGGATATACATTTGCCTAAGATTGATATAAGAGGGGCAAATAATTATGAAGTGGTACTCATCTTCAACTTCAGACTTGTCACATAAAGTACATAAACGCTGGGCTCTGTCAGTTCTATTTTGCAAGTATCGGCCAGTTTCTATGCGCAGCTGATGTGCAGACAACCTTAATTGTGACATCGAGATTCTAAATTTACTGGGGAGTTTTGAAAGATAGAACTCATACTCAAAGTCTTGCTTGTATTCCTTATACAGAGCAAGACTACGACTACGAGCAATATCGTTATGCCAGCACTGTTTAAAGGTATCAATAACCCTTTCTTTAAATTGTAAATGAAACGTTTTTAGGTTCACTGCAATCGGGTTATTCCATACATATAAAAAACCATATGAATCTAACAAAGTCCAAACATTTGTCACCCAGTTATTCACACCTTTGTTACATCCATCTACAAGTGATCTATATAATTGTACAATCAAAATGTTATCCGATTCAACTATGCGGGACCAGTACTTAACTATACGTTCGAATCTAGTAACAAATAATGGATATCTACCAAGCTCTCCATAGACGCCTGCTGAACAGGTGGAAGACTTTACTTTTAAAAGGGCTTTACAAAATTTGAGATGAACCCTCTCTATTACTTTTGATTTGCCAAATCCCCATATTTCGCACGAATAATTCAATACTGAACCCACAAATGCATCGAATAGCTGACACATAACCTTAGGCGACAGTGAATACTTTTTAGTATTATATAGAAGTCAGTTAAGCGCTTTCAAGCCCTTTCCAACCAGCGTTTCTTGGTTAACAACAAATGATCCCGTATATTTAAAAACAGTACCTAAGTAATTAAACTCATTAACAACTTCAAGTTGGGAGCCTTTATAAGTCCAGGTTTCATTATCCCATAACCCCCCACGTTTTCTAAAAACCACGATTTTTGTCTTATCAGTATTGACTTGTAAACCCCATCTGCTGCAATATACGTCCAAAAGATCCAGACTTTTCTGCAAATCATTTGCATCTTTACCAAGTATCACCATATCATCTGCAAATAACATGAGATCGAAGGTAATATCATCCAAACATAAACCACTACTTAGATCTCCCTGTAAAAACAATTCCAAATCATCAATAAACAAAGAAAATAGTAACGGAGAAATTACTTCCCCTTGTTTCAACCCAACAGCACACTCGAAGAAATCAGATAGGGAGTTGCAATTCCTGACACAAGTTTTAACATTATTGTACATGTCTCTTATTATTGTCAAAGTTTCCCGTTAATACCAAGTTTATACAGCTTAAACCAAAGACCATTCAGGTAAACACTATCAAAAGCTTTTTTAAAGTCAATAAAAGCACAATACAGGCGTCCTTTCTCATTCAAAATCTTCTGTATTATCGCATTTAAAACAAAACAAGCATCTGTAGTTGATCGACCCTTACGAAAACCAAACTGAGAATCTGAAATAATACTATTATTTTCCGCCAATTTCTTTAGCCTATTATTCAGAATACCTGTAAATATTTTCGAAAAACAGCTGACAAGTGTTATACCCCTATAGTTATTTACGTCATTTGGATCATTTTTTTAAATAATGGAACTATAATACCCTCTAACCACTGGCTTGGGAAGAAACCTGAATTTAAAATGGCATTGAACAAGTCTACAAGGTGGCCAGACAAAATATCTGCAGACTCAATGAAATACTCATTTAACAGTTAGTCACCAGCTGCTGATTTGTTTCGTTTAAGAGAACGGATAACTGTTTCAATTTCAAAAACTGTTATGGGTTTGTCCAATTCCTCGAAATTATTTTCATCAACAGTAGAAGCATTATTATTTTTGACAAATTCCTCAGACTCCTCATCCAAAACAGTGGCTAAAATCTTGTTGCATTTTTGAAAAATAGTCAAAAAATTCATTAAGTGTAATTTTGGAGTTGTTTTTTCTTATTTTTCTTAAATAGTTTCCAAAAGTCTTTAGGTTTAGCGTGCCTTAGTAATTCAATTTCTTTTATCTTAAAATACTCAAACTTCCGCTTTTTCTTTCTCACAATGGCTTTATAGCTGGCTTTAAGCGTGCACATGTTGAGTCTGTTATCCTCCGTCTTATAACGGTTAAATTCGTTTAAAGCATCAAAATATAACTGTTTAGCTGCGCGACATTCGTCATCGAACCAATCAGCTTTTTTACTAACTCTATTGGAAAATGCGTTTGAACTATTTGATTTTTTGCAAACATTTTGTCTGGAGAACAGTGGCTTTGCAACATCGTTTAATATTTCAGCAAAATTTTCCACAGACGAATTTATAGAATTTCTGTCCCATGCATCTATATGACTTACTTCATAGTTTAGGTCAGTTAGTCTGGCTATGAGACTGCGGCGAAATTCGTCGCGCAATGAATCATTCCATATTATTCTTGAATCGCCGCTCTGTAATTCCTCACATGTGTATATCTCGGTATTACACACGATGTTGAATGACAGCGGGGCATGGTCAGACCACTCGTTGAATGATTTAACATGAAAATCACTTATACAGCCAAAATCCTGCTGATTTAATATAACATAATCAATTACACTATTGCCCAACTGACTGGCATATGTGTAAGTACCAATGTCACAATCACGACCCAAACGACCGTTAGCTATACGCAAGGACGTAGCCTTACACAAATCTAAAAGTTTCAGGCCGTGTGAATTAAATGCGTTGTCTAGAGAGCGGCGTGGTAACGGCTCATCAGGTGAATAATCATCTTCGTCAATGCTATCGACCAAAGTATCGCAGACAATGTAGTCCGGTCTTGTACCGTTACCCTCGCGCGCGTTCCAGTCACTGCACAAAATCACTCTACCTTTAGAGCAATAGTCATTGATATCATTTTGCAACAAGGAGAAAAAATCAACATCAACAATATTATAAGCAGGTGAATTTTCGCACCAAATGTATACCCCTGCGATGTAAACATCAGACTCAATTTTGAAATAGTTTTTATCCAATTTAAGCCAAATAATGCTGTTAGCATGGTTTTTTACTACCTTTACTCCATCAGAAATACTGTCTTTCAGATATAAGACAATACCACCACTACACAGATTAGCACGCCTATTCTGAAATCTGCGATAAAAATTAAAGCTTTCATAGCCGTTAAAGTTTATATCAGATTTATTGTGCGTCCATGATTCATACATAAATATAATACCGTATTTACATATATAATTCAAAAAATCAGGATCTTCGAGTTTAGACGAAGTGAGTCCATTTATGTTCCATGATAGAACACCTAGCTCAGCCCCCCGGGTTGTACTATTGAGTGTCAGTTCGCACCGGTCGCCCATTAATGTACAAGGTATCATAGCTTATCCATGATGATTTCCCCTCACGTATGGCCTGTCTCATTTTTGGGAGAAGCTGTCTGCGGCGATCAGCAATTTCCTTTGGGAATTGTTCATTAACATAGTAACTGGTGCCTTTCAGATGGGAACGAGCTCGCCTAACCAGTTCACGGTCTTGATATTGCAAGAACTTAGCAACAATGCTTCTAGGACGGGGTGTGGCACCTGGCCTAGCAGAATCGTTGCCAATTCTGTGTACACGCTCAAGGCGGAGACTGTCTACAAAATCTTGTGCTAATTTTAGCTTATCGACCTTAAACTGGCGAAGCTTAAGCTCAGTAGAGTCAGGTTTTTCATGCGGATCTTCAGAAATACCGTTAAATATAAGGTTATTACGCATTGACTGCGACTGCATATATAATAACGAGTCATTCATCTTACTTTTATCAGTGCTCAGCTGCGTAAAGTGCTCTTGGGCGATTCCAAGGGAAAATTCAAGGGTGTCAATACGGTCACTAACTTTTGACAGATCATCTTTGCTGCACCTCAACTGATCATGCACATAGGTCCATAGCTTTTTTAATTCAGATTCAAAAAGTACCAACCTTCTGTTTTAGTACATCCAGCTTATTTAACTTCGTATCCATTTGTGAAATTTTATGGTCCATCCTTTTTAAGTACTTTAGTAGGTCCAAATTTGATGGCGATTCAGCCATATTGCCGCCTTCAGAACAAGCGCTACCTTCCGTACTCACACTATTTGTACTTTCCGACATTGTGGGATCTGTTGTATTGTCAAAAACCAAATTATTTAAGTCCGTATCAGCTCCGTATAACACCGAATTAGCTTGGTGTATCGAATCACTCACACTGTTTCCACTGTTTAAATGTAAGGTAATAGTTGATTCTAATCTTCAAGTTCGCGTTGTGTTTTAAAAGTCTCTTTAGAATTTCTAAGTCTTGTAAAATTTCAGTAACAACTTTCACAATTTTATAATTTTATTAAATCTTCTTAAGTCCAACTAAATACTTCAAGAAACTATCTATAACCCAAAGTTCCAAAATCTGAACCTCTGCCACTGGGTTTCATCTTATATACCATGAAGTCACATGATAGAAGCTGACCACAGCGCCACCTAATGACATCATCACTAACCAATCATATTTCAAGTTTACTATATAGCGCCCTCTACATAGGTAAGCTTCCATTTATATCAACCAATCAGAAGATACAAAGTTCAGCGCAGTTCATTAAGATAATTTCCCATTATAAAAAGAATGGCTATAACATTAATGTATTGCAACAGACTGCATGCTTGGTAGTCAACCCAATCACAGTTGGCAACTTTGCTTTCCTCTTTAATTGCACGCCGGTGGGTCCGACTTCAGACTCTATGATGGTTCCGACTTAAAGACTTATCTATTGATGAGATGGTAGGGGCCTGATGCTTAGGCTGTTTGTCGGGCCCACCGGGGTTTACCTGTTGGATTTCTTTTGCTCCGGTTTTCAGTTTAATTTACTGTTGAGTCCTTATCCTTGCTTTATCTCCTTGTTATATCTTGATTTATATGTTTTAGGAGATGATGCATTGATAAGTTAGGGGTACTTCATGCAAACCAAATATCTATGTGTCTTGATCCACATCTGAATTAAGGGTGAGGTTGGCGCCGTTAAACCGGTTTAAGCCCTCAAGTAAAATATTTTACCTACAGTTCCAAGGCGGTACTTCTTTTGTGGATCTTTTATGTTTTTGTTCTGTCTTGTGTTTGCTATGTTTTTTGCGCGTCTGTTTATATGTGCTTCGTGGTCACCTGCTGGGAAAGGGCTGACCTCTTGGCTCTCGTTTGTGGTGTCTTCTGTGAGTTTGTCACTTTCCCATTGGTATCCTGGTTCAGGTGTGGTACTTGATTGTATCGATTCCTGATCTTTGCAACCTTACTTACTTTCATAGTCACACCAGTTGTGCAATTCCCCAAAGGTCATATGATTAAATGTATTGCGCAATCCTGCCAATCAATGTCAGTATTGACACAATCTATTTATTGGGCTTATGTAATTTTACTAAACTAAGTAACATCTGTCATCATGACCTTTTGAAAGTGTTAAAACATCCCATCAAAATTGACAGGCTAATAAATATGACATTTGAAAAACAATAACAAACTGGTGTCAGAATTCCCTATAAAAACATAAACATGTCAATCACAGATGTCAACACCGCACCTGGCTGAACACCTGCGTCCTACCCAAACCAAGCATTCACAAATATTGTAAACACCCACAGGCAATTCACAATTATTATGAACCCTCACAGACGAAACCAGTGACTACTTTATACACGCCCAAACCTTAAGAGTTTGACTTAATTTTTCAATTAAGTGAAACTCTCCAAGCTCATCTCTCATATACCATATATATAAATAACATCCACACACACTCTCACACTCACTCACATACATACCACAATATAAATAAAATACTAGCATGCACAAATCATCCTATATCTACTAAACATAATCAATGCATATGCATCATCAAAGTACTATTTACAACAAACATCCGCATGTGACAGCGCACTCCAGAGATCCTTGTGTCCACTCAATGGTTGGCCACCCCATCGAGTGTGCAACTGTCCCAAACTCTCAAGAGCACACAGACGCCACAAGCAAATTTACAATCCAATAAATCCCAAGTGAATTCACAACACAATGTCAAATCTTAACTAATCATATATACACATTACGAATCTCATGCAAAATAGGGTCAATTGTCACTCCACTGCATCTTCCCGTCAAGCTAACATATACATGCCTCCCTACAGATTGCAGAGATAGACATATGCATGCCAAGCTTTTCCAATGGAGCACATCATGAAACAGCCCAATGCCTACAAAATAGTTGATCAGACCACAAAGCAGGCAATTGCTTTGAAGACCCCACTATGCATAAAATCTCGTATACAAAATCAAAAACATGCACCACACATATAATAATCCTATTCCCCGTTCATCAAGTAATACAGTCAATATACAATAAGGTTCATCTTCACTCCTCCGCAGCTAGTCTATCTGTATTGGATCATCCTGCTCCCCAGTTCCATGGTAAAATACAAAGTTGTTATCCTCCTGTCTGTTACATTCAGTTGGTTCCTCCATAGGAGTATATTTCAACCAAATATTGTTTTCTGCTTGCAATTTCCAAATTATGGTGTCGTCTAAACTCTGTTCAATTTCGTCCAAAAGTTTAATTGCTTTGCTGATATCCAGTATATAGAATTTTGTCTGCTGTCCAAAACACTTTTATGGTTGCTGAATGTTGTATAGCTTATCCATAACTGTATAATATTAATTTTCTTGTTTGGAATAATTGACTGGTAAGTAATGTATAAAATCCAAAATTCATTAGCTGTTGTTTACAAAAGTTCACTATGTATAAATGTCATTAATTGTTTGACATTTAAAGGTCACCATTTCAAAGCTGTCAACAAAATCTTGATTTGACCTGTTATCTGTCATCACTTTGGAAACTGGTTGGATTTTAAAGGTCATTATGTTTCATATAGACTCGATGATACTTGAGGTGAAAAGGTCCCTTACTGTATTCCTTCTTATACATCTCAAAGTCATATACGTCCTTCTTATCAGTCTTTACAGTGCATATTTTTGTACACATCATAGTAAGCATATTTATATCTTCACCAGCCACCAAACTTCATATTAAATGACTGGACTTACACACAATATCAATAACTATTTACATATCTTCATGTCATCATATCCTCACCATGGCACTACCATGGACTCATAGTAAAGTTCTGTGTACACTTTAAGTCAAAGTTTCTCTATGTTATTCATGGCCATCTCTCTCTTTCAAACACAACTTATTTCTTCATATTCTCCAGCGAAGCCAATAACACCTTGGCTTCCTTCTGGTCTGGTGCGGAAGTAGGTTGCCTTCCCGATTTGCGCCTAACAATCTCGTCATGCTCCGACGACACCAACCCATTCTCAACAACTGACAAGGAACTCGTCACAACATTCTTATTACCACAACAATCAGCTAACCTCTCACCAAAATAGACTTTCACTTTCTCATGAAAGCACTTCTTATACATGAAAATCAGTATCAAAATGAAGACACATGTGCCAAAAATCATCACAACAAATGACCAACTAGAAACTGACCCACCGTGCTCATCTACCTTCCTATAATTATGCACATAATCAATAAAAGCAGGCATGGCAATCTCTCTTAAATTCATTAAGTCATTTGAAATCTCAATTGTAGTCAAATAATGGGAAATTAGATGTAAAATTTTCCCAAAGAGAAAAGTGTGTTATATTTCTCAATTTAAGCAATGAACCCCAAGCATCCCAAATATGACCTCTAACCTTTTTCTCATAATAGGGGGGTAAACTCAAATAATCATTTGCAGCCCCACAAGTCATATTTAATCTTATCACACCAAGGGGTGGATGCACAACAACTTCACCCTGCATGCCGGACCGATCTTGGCAAACAATGGTAAATTTCATAACATCTGAAGTAGCAACAATCCACACACCTGAGTGTACATACTCCGCAATGGGCAATCTAGAGTTCAAATAAACCATACTTTTACAATCGCGTTGGACATTCTCCTTATTCTTTAAAAACAAAGCAATAACACAAGACTTACTCAAATCAATTTGATAAATTGGACTTTTTGGATTACAAAATGGCATGTTCCTGTTGTTACATGCATAATAATCTTTTCCAGACAACAAAGTATATTTCGTCCTGTCTTCATTAATCATCAATGCTTCAGCAGAAATATCATATTTAGCAACTGCATTTAAAGTTTTAGCTTCTGAAGTAAACTTTTGATTTTTAGGTAAGGGTAAATTATGAATTTTATAAATTTCGTAAATTTCCTTGCGATCCAACAAAGGTATTGTAAGAACAATTAATATTTTATGTCCATCTAAATATGCTGTACATGTCAAAGTGTTATAAAAATACCAAACATTGCTTTCAGGATCTGCTGGAAGTTGCATAGATACAGGTAATTTGTCTTTAACATCCAAAAGTAATGCTCTTAAATTCTTAGGCGAAATTGTACTAGGTGATAAATGACTCAAAGATAGCATATTCAACTCAGTTCGAAGATTCTCTATGTAAATGAAAGCATTTTGTGTTGACTGTCTTATTTCTTCAAGTATTAGTTTGAATTGAAAATATGTGTTCACGAATTGTTCTAGTCTTACAAAGTGTGTAGTTGTATAAGTTGCCAATTCTTTAATCTTATCATCAAGGTTCATAAAACACTCAACTAAATCCATAATAGCTCGACGATTTTCAGCTATCTGAATCCTAGACAGGTTCAATAGTGTCATACTTTGTTCTAGATTATGAATAATACTTTCCTGATTCGTGGCAAGGTCATGTACTGACCTTTGAATCATCTCTAAATCTAAGTCAGAGACTGTTCCAAATAACAGACTCATTGCCTGACCTACAATTGGCAGTAAAGAACGCTTAGATCTCTCGTGATCTGATTGTAATGTTTGATAGTCTACAAAATTATCTTTTACTGTCTTATATGTATCGTTCAATAAACCTATTTCATCATTCAAGCTTTTAAAAGTAGAATGATATGTCGTAAAGTTATGCTGTCTATACCACTCTGTCAAAGTCAGCATTATTTCATTTGAAGATTCTAAGTCTTTGCTTATTTTATTTATAAATACTTCAAAAGGTCTTAAATCATGAATGAATGTCACTAACCAACGCGCATGGTTTAAAGATACTTCATTAGTTTTATGAAAAACTACATTTTCATGTACCACTAAACATGAGGTGCAGCCGATTAATGCAAAGATGGTTAAGAATGTGTGACCCATGTTGAAACTGTGGTTACAACCTGAAAATACACACAAAAATAAAATCCATAAATTGGTAGGCAATACCACCTACTTAAACAATTTGCAAGTAAATTAACTTGACGACTTTAAAATTAAAGCCACATATACAAATTGCTTATTATCTTTGAAGCCTTAACATTTATAGAATGTCAAATATCCCTGTAAACAATTGCGTGGTGTTCTTGTTTACTTATCACTTACTGTTGTTAACTTAATTTTTACTATCATTTTCTGGTGATGCTTTGTCCCCAAGTTCAAGGTTACTTAATGTACATATATCAACCCCATCTACGGACATTGCATCGTCAGCATCAAAATAGGACTCAGTCTCAGAACCAGAATCTACCTCAGGGTCAAAATCAATTGATTGTTCTACACTACCCCTAGATTCATCTACACTAGAATCCCTATTTGATTCCTCATTTTCTTCCTGTTTCATGGCATCCCTAGCTTTCAGACGCTTTGCTAATTCCATCAATGGAATGTTGTCTTCTTCGTCTGAATCATCTCTTTCCTTCTGATATTTCTTGGCGAGCTTTTCATATGGACCCTCTTGGTCTGTATCACTGGATTCTTCATCTGAAGAATCTTCAGGTAGAATGACATACGCTGTTTTGCGTAATGGCCTTCCATCAGTGGACGTTGGAATAACCCATTCATCAATATTGGCAGCTCTTAGCATTTCTGCATGGACTCTACTGGTAGATCCATCTAGCTGGTTCTTGATGACATAGGATGCTGGTCCAGTTTTTTCAATGATGCGATAATAGGGTTTCCATTTACAATCAAGCTTGCCTTTTCTCTGATTATTCTTATAGTAGACAGTATCATTAACTTGGAACTCGATCTTCTTTGTTCCTCTATCAGCGTATTTGGCCTGTGTTTTCTTAGCTTTCTTCAAATGTTTTCTGACTAATGTAAATGATTTATGTTGTTCTTGAAGGGCTATCTGATGGAGTTCTTCCCCCTGATATTTCCGGCGAGGTTTCATTAGATTATCAACCGGCAAAACAACATCTCTGTTGTACAGCAAGAAGAAAGGTGAAAACTTGGAAGAAACACTGATGTTGAACCGAATAGCAGCCAAAGCCTGATTCAAAAATAAATCCTATGTCTGCTGATTCTCAGACAGTTTCTTTGAAAGAAGATCATGAAGTGTCCTATGAAATCTTTCCACCTTTGCATTGCTCTGAGGATGATACACACTAGTTTGAACATGGTGTATATTCAGTGACCTCATTGTTTCTTGTACAACCTTATTTACATTTTCCGACCCATTATCAGTTACAATTTGCAAGGGACATCCAAATCTTGGAAATATTTCCTCAATCAACAGATGTGCAACAGTATCAGCAGTCTTATCAGGAACTGCAAAAGCCTCAGGCCAGCCACTGAACCAATCCACAAAAGCAATGATGTACTTATTGCCAGACATTGTTTTAGGATAGGGTCCTGACAAATCAAGTGAAAGTTTTGCCATTGGATAAGGCGGTATGTCTGTTTCCTGCAAAGGCTGTCTTATCTTCTGCAAAGATCTAGTCTGACAAACTGTACAGCTAGAAACATACTGATACAACTCTTTAAACAAATTTGGCCAAACATACTTCTGCCTAATACAATCAAAAGTCTTTTGCACACCCATGTGCCCATTATCATCATGATACTGCTTAACAACAAGAGCCCTAAGATGTTTGGGAACATACAACCTCAAAACAGTATCACCATCAGGGTCCGTCAAATAATACACTACATTATCTACTACAAGATATCTACGTTGTACCTCTTTACTAGGTTCTCCATGGACAAGTATTGTCTTGAGCTCCAGAAGCTCATCATCCTTATTTTGTTCACTAATCATATCAAGTCCGGGCAAGCAATCATCTGGTTTAACCAAAGAATCATCAAAAGGGACATCACAGCTTGCGAATTTCTTTGGTTCAAATTCATTGGAGTTAAGGACATCAACTTGGAAAGTATTGTCATTCACATCTAGATCTAACTCCTCTGTCAAGTTTTCTTCTTGACAGTGACCTGGCTCATCCGGTCTTCTTGAGAGCAGGTCAGCACAGGTGTTAGTTGTGCCTGCTATGTACTCAATCGTACAATTGTAACCAGCCATGCTCAATGCCCATAACTGTATCTTCTTGTTCTGCATAGGTGACTCAAGCAGATATTTAAGAGGTTTGTGGTCAGTCTTAATGACAAACTGTGCACCATGTAAATAATGGTCCAATTTCTGTAAGGCAAAATGGATAGCATATGCCTCCTTCTCAACAGTAGACCATTTGCACTGTGTCTTACTCAACTTATGTGAAAGATAGTAAATAGGCTTCTCGTTAGATACATTTGGTATAATGTCCTCTGCCACATCACATGACTGTGTGAGACAAGCACCAATACATGTTCCACTGGCATCTGTGTACAGTGTGTACGGTTTGTTTGTATCTGGGTAAGCCAACAATGGAACAACCGAGAGACTATCCTTCAAATACTGAAAAGCCTCATCATGCTTTGCAGACCATTTGTAATGTGCATGTTTCTTTGTCAAAGCAATGATAGGTTCAGCTATTTCTGAAAAGTTTGGAATGAATCTACGATAGTAGGAACTCATGCCAATGAACGACCTAACCTCTCTAACACAAGTGGGAATAGGGAGAGATCTTATAGCCTCCACCTTCTTATGATCAGGTTTGATTCCATCTTTGCCAATAATGAAACCAAGATAATTTGTCTCAGACTCCAAGAAATTACATTTCTTCAACTTTAGTTTCAAAGTAAGTAAGGTTGCAAAGATCAGGAATCGATACAATCAAGTACCACACCTGACCCAGGATACCAATGGGAAAGTGACAAACTCACAGAAGACACCACAAACGAGAGCCAAGAGGTCAGCCCCTTCCCAGCAGGTGACCACGAAGCACATATAAACAGACGCGCACAAAACATAGCAAACACAAGACAGAACCAAAACACAAAAGATCCACAAAAGAAGTACCGCCTTGGAACGGTCAGTAAAATATTTTACTGGAGGGCTTAAACCGGTTTAACGGCGCCAACCTCACCCTTAATTCAGATGTGGATCAAGACACATAGATATTTGGTTTGCATGAAAGACCCCTAACTTATCAATGCATCATCTCCTAAAACATATAAATCAAGATATAACAAGGAGATAAAGCAAGGATAAGGACTCAACAGTAAATTAAACTGAATACCGGAGCAAAAGAAATCCAACAGGTAAACCCCGGTGGGCCCGACAAACAGCCAAAGCATCAGGCCCCTACCATCTCATCAATAGATAAGTCTTTAAGTCGGAACCATCATAGAGTCTGAAGTCTGACCCACCGGCGTGCAATTAAAGAGGAAAGCAAAGTTGCCAACTGTGATTGGGTTGACTACCAAGCATGCAGTCTGTTGCAATACATTAATGTTATAGCCAATCTTTTTATAATGGGAAATTATTTTAATGAACTGCGCTGAAAAATTATTAGAGCCAACAATCTTCTTCAACTTATACACCAAGTCACCATAGAAATCAGGTTCCGAAAGTCCTTGGCGCAAGAGAGATTTAAGTCCAACTTGGAATTTAGAAATCAAATCAAAGTATCGTCTATAAAATTTTGAAAATGTTTTGCGAAGTTTATGATACCGATAGCCCTGTTTAAGAAGTTTCTGAGTTAACAATTTATTGCGGGTGTTGAAGTCAGTAACATAGCTAGATGCTCTAGCAAAACGAATGAGTTGAGAGATATAGACTCCATAGGATGTAGAACGAGGAACATCACCATCTAAAAATGGGAAATTGACAATTTCAAAATCAAAGTCGTCACGTTTATCATAAATTTTGGTAGAAACAATACCATTAGAAATTGACAAATGCAAGTCTAAAAATGCGGCTTCGGTATCAGAGGCATTGGCTTTATTAAGTTGGAGCTCTGAAGGGTATATTTGACTAACCATATTTTCAAAATAAACATTATTAATATTTAAAATATCGTCCAAATATCTGGAAGTAGTGTTAAACGCATCAATAACATCAGCCTGCTTATCATCAGAAAGAGACATCATAAAGTCCCTTTCATAACAAAACAGCTTCCGCAACCTATCAAAGATTGTATCCAAATGCTGTAAATGATCCTCCAAAGTCGGACTAAAAACCAATATATCATCAAGATATGCAATAGCAAAATCACCAAGACCTTGCAAAACCACCGACATCAACCCCTGAAAAACTGCAGGAGCATTCGAAAGACCAAACGGCATGACATTGAACTCAAAAAGACCCCGATGACAAGCAAAGGCTGTCTTTTCCTTGTCTGATTCATTCATCAAGACCTGCCAATACCCACTCTTTAAATCAAGGGAAGTAAAATATTTTGCCTTCCCCAGCAAAGCCAAAATGTCATCAATTACAGGGAGAGGGTAAGAATTTTTCTTTGTCACTTGATTCAACTTCCTAAAATCAACGCAAAATCTTTTTGAACCGTCCTTTTTATCAACAATCACAACTGTAAAACTCCAGGGTGATCTAGATCTTCTAATAACTTTTGCGTCAAGCATCTCATCAATAGTTTCATCAATAATTTTCCTGTTATTTAGAGGTGTCCGATAAGGTCTTAATTTAATCGGATCAGCACTCCCTGTATCAATTTTCATTCTGACAGTGTCTGTATGTCCAAGTTCAGTATCCTTACTAGCAAATAAATCAGAATTTCTTAAAATAAGGGGTTCTATGTTATCTCTATACTTATCAGCTACATGTAAATCCTTCAAATCCATCGTAGAGTCAAACTTCTGACCCTTAATTACAGAGTTAACCTCTGCTAACCCCTGACCTGTCAACTGTTCAACTTTTGCTATAGGCCCATGCCTTCTGATTCTAATAAATTTACCAGTACTATTGGTCACTAATATAGGGATACTTCTATCTTTTCCTAATCTACTAACAGAATCAACTACTTCTAACCCTGGTTCTCTACAAGTGAAGCCTTTCTCTACTGCAGAAATCTGATAATCGACCCTCCAATTAATGTCAGAATTGACACAATCTATATATTGGGCTTATGTAATTTTACTAAACTAAGTAACATCTGTCATCATGACCTTTTGAAAGTGTTAAAACATCCCATCAAAATTGACAGGCTATTTAATATGACATTTGAAAAACAATAACAAACTGGTGTCAGAATTCCCTATAAAAACATAAACATGTCAATCACAGATGTCAACACCACACCTGGCTAAACACCTGCGTCCTACCCAAACCAAGCATTCACAAATATTGTTAATACCCACAGGCAATTCACAATTATTATGAACCCTCACAGACGAAACCAGTGACTACTTTATATAAAGGAGACCCGCCATTACGCGCACTCTTTGTTTGACTATTGGCGCCATCACTACCGCTGCTCTTTTTGCGTTTTGCAGCCCTTCCTCGCCTCCCCATCAAATAAATTTGGCATATATCACTAGACTGTTAGCTCCTAAATAACACAGCATCCAAAGGTTCTTCGAAATATAATTATTTCCAACAAATATTTAGCAAAATATTGAGAGCCCATATAACATCAACCGACTTGCAATCATTTCTGTTCTGTTATAGCTGTAAACTGCACGAAAAAGTGAATTATCTGATAAAACAGGTGTGTTTTTCTCTTGTTGGTAATTATTTGCGTCCCTCCAATAATTATAGACAGTTCATTTTTGCTTAAAGGCTTTTGTTTTGATACTGATAATTTGTTAAGATTTACGAAATTGGTAAAATATATACCTGAATAGTGTTCTTGAAAAATAGAAACATTAGTTCTAAAATTAAAATATCAAAAGTTACAGACTATGCAGCTTTAAAGAAAATAGAAATTAAAGATTTAACTAGTATGTTTTTGCTGAAATTCATGCAATGTCAATTTGTTACTTATATCACAGAGTTTGCAGTCAAAACCTAATCGATCTAGTCCCAGTGATAAGAGGATGGTATAAGAGGTTGGTAGATCCCAAACTTGAGCTGATCAGTTAAGTTAGTAAACAGTGAAAGGAAAACATTTACAAACTTTTAAAAAAAAGTATTATAGATCAGGTGTGAGATCTGCTATGCGCGCAGTTCACTAGCTACTTGAAAGGGTCTCCACTGATGTGGATGATGCCCCTGCACTTGCACGATAATCAAAACTCCGATTATGACATGATGATGAAGATGGACATATGGACTGGTATACTGCGAGAAGAGAAGAGAACTAAAATGCACTGAGTCATTTCACGCTCATTTTAACGAACAGTTCTACACATCTCATCCAACCAGCTTCATATAAGATGTCAAAGCAACAACGTATGTGAAACTCAGATTTTAAAAGTTTCCACCGCCCCGTGGTGAGCAAAACGGAAACGGATTTACATCTCTAAGTTTAGCTAACGAAAAGTTTCAGAATACTTTATCATGTTTATGCACCTTTAATGAGAAGTAACGAAACGTATCTACCTTGATCACACAACTAATTACTTTTTAATGAGGTGTGAAAAACGTGCGGAAATGATTTGCAGAATGATTTGCGCAAATGAAGGAAAGAAAGTGCGGAAAAGATGTACTGAAGTGTAAAAATGCAAAGCACCGTATTTTTTTAATTGTGACAAATCGAATTAGCGGAATAGTAAAGAATATCATAATGAATGTGGAAGTCTAGGCTGAGGTTGGCTCTGTGAATCCTGTTTAAGCCCTCCAGTAAAATATTTTACTGACCGTTCCAAGGCGGTACTTCTTTTGTGGATCTTTTATGTTTTTTTGTCTTGTGTTTGCTATACATTTGTGCGTGTCTGTTTATATGTGCCTTGTGGTCACCTGCTGGGAAAGGGCTGACCTCTTGGCTCTCGTTTGTGGTGTCTAACTGTAAGTTTGTCACTTTCCCATTGGTATCCTGGGTCAGGTGTGGTATTGGATTGTATCGATTCCTGATCTGTGCACTCTTACTTACTTTCAACGCTTCTGCGTGGCTTCGAGGCTTTAGTCTGAAACGAATGTTTCCCAAATTGAATTCGAGTCAGGTGTACTTCTGATTATCCAAATTCGAAGTTCGTTCTAGGTGGTATTGAATATTACAACAGAATTCAACTTGTCAGCTTTGTGCTGTTAAGCATACATATGTCAATGGTGTATTTGTGCGCCCTGTGCAAAAATAGTAAGTGAGTATGATCAGGAAATACCACAACCACAAACCGCAGACAACCCCGTGGCACCGCGAGGAAGAGCGGCTCAATCATCACGAGACACCAGGAAGACAAATTAAGCAAAGCAACCAGCTCTCTCTTCCTCATCATGATGATTGCAATACTAGAATGGACATAAAGTAACGTACATCAAAACATAGAACAATTACAGACTCCCATAATGGGAGTAACAATTAACAAAAAGTCAACAACAAAAGAACCATCGCCTTAGAACGGACAGCAGCCTAAGCCACCAGGGAGGCTTAAATGCATTTTACTGGTACCGAATCTTCCCCCTAGATTCTGATGTTGTTGAAGTACAAGAAACGTTCAGCTCGCATGGAGGCCATCTAACTAATGCAATGTATCATCATGGAGAAACACTCTAATCAAATTAACACATTATGATGAAACAAAGAAAAGGGCTCATGACTCACAGATAGTCAGAGCTAAAGAAATCCTCAAGTTGAGCCACGGTGGGTCCAGCTATAGATAGGCATCAGGCACCAACTCACCGATTAAAGCTTTACGTCAGAGCCGTCATAGAGTCTGAGGCCTGACCCAACGTCGTGCAATTAAAGAGGAAACCATAGCTATAAACCGTGATTGGGTTTAAAACTAGACATGCAGACTGTCGCATGATATCCAAGTTATATCCAACCCTTATATATGTTTTACTATATTTTTGAATTGATCACTAAAAATAGGTTTTCCAACAATTCGTTTGAAATTATAAACTAAATCACCATAAAATATAGGTTCTGATATGCCTTTTTGCAGAAGAGTATTTAACCCAATGTTGTATTTAACAATTAACTCTGAGTGTCTGTGGTAGAATTTAGAAAATGCTTTTGGAATTTTATGATATCTATAACCTTGTTTTAATAACTTAGCAATTAAAAATAAGTTTCTGTTGTTGAAGTCATCAACATTAGAACACACTCTAGCAAAACGAATAAGCTGAGAAATGTATAACCATAGGAAGGAGAGTGAGGAACATCTCCATAAAAAATGGGAAATTAACAATTTCAAAATTAAAATCATCCCGTTTATCGTAAAATTTAAAAGAAACTATGCCATTTGTTATTGACAAGTTCAAGTCCAAAAACGGAGCTTCAGTATCAGAAGAATTCGTCTTATTCAACTGAAGTTCAGTGGGATATATCTGACCTACCATTTGTTCAAAATAAGGATTATCAATATTAAGTAAGTCATCTAAATATCTGGAGGTTGAGTTAAAAGCTTCAATAATATCAGTTTGATTATTGTCTGACAGAGACAACATAAAGTCTCTCTCAAAACAAAACAAAAACAAATCTGCAACAAGAGGAGCACAATTAGTACCCATTGGAATACCTACAATTTGTCTATATAATTTCGAGCCAAATCTTATAAATAAATTGTCCAAAACATAATGGAGCGCATCACACATTTTCTGACATGACCACAATTTATATCTTTTATGTTGTTCAGAAGTAAAAAAGGCATTTTTATCATTACAAGCCAAACAAAGTGAGCCCTCTCTGTTAAAAGTTGTTCAATTTATTCTGTTAGTTTTTCTTTGATTAGATTATGAGGCAATGTAGTATAGAGAGTAGAGAAATCATATGTAGACAACCCAGATGCTAGAAAACCTCTAGACTTCAATTTATTAAGAATTACACCTGAATGTTTAATAGACCGAAATAATTTTTACCATTTCTTTCATAAACTGTTGTGCAATATTTAATGGCATGGTTTTTAAACGCAGTGAGGCAAGAAGTCAAAATAACAGACACCTCAGTAGTTGTACATGCACTAGAATTAGCAATAAAACGCGAGTATAGGGCCGTTTATGAAGTTTAGGTATGGTATCCAGTATAACATGGTCCTCATCAACAACAACCCGAACTTAGCTGCCATATGGCATCGATGCCTATCAAAGATAGACGTCTCATCAAGCCTGTTATGCTCATATGGTTTTGCAGTGCTAAGTTCTTGCTTTAGGGTGTTAATATAGTATCTTTTTCAAACGACCACAACATTGTTAGCAGCCTTATCTGCGGGGGCCAAAACAAACCTCCCATGGAATTCCTGGATCCCGTTCTTCAAGTGTCTAAAAGTGAATTTAGGTTTAGGTGGTAGAAAATCTAAATTGTTGCAATAAAATGAAATTCTACCATCAATAATTTTAAAAATATTTAGTTTCCAACTATTTAAGGCATTAGACTCAACATGCTCTCGTTTACACCAGCGTTTACAAACTTCTTGTAAGGTTCCTGCAATTTCCTCACGACATGATTTGAAGTCTATTGGCACAGGAAACCTATATTTAGGTCCCTTATATATAATAGACCGAATTCTTGAATCAGTTATGATTTTTAAATCCCCTGTGACTATATAACCAGCGGGTAAATGGGATCTATCCTGAAATGTGCTTAAGAATCTGCCACCTCGGATGAAGTGTCTGTAATATTGGGTGCGTTTCTTTGGCTTCGCCAGGCGTAAGCCGGTTATAGTCCATAACCGGCGGGCCACTCGATTGATTTGGATCATGTGGCGGCTCACCCGATAGGCGCACTACCGGCGTACACCGGTCTCGCCGAATTTCAACCAAGGCGTGGAAGGTGTTAGTACACAATTACAGTCTTCCGGTTTGGTAGCCCACGAAAATAGTACCTTTAGAAATTTAGCACTTGCCGTTTCTGGGCCCTTTATGGCGTAAATGGGTGCTTTATTCGACTTCAAATGTACATGTGATTCAACATTGGTCTATGTTTGTCAGGCTGATGCAGAAAAATGCATCTTTGTGTGGACTATTTTGTCACAGACTCCCCGGCGCACTCCCCAGGTAACGTATGACGCGTGTCGGATTTCAGCCCGGATTTTTTGACTGTTCCCCAAAGAACGGAGAATGCTGAGAAAACGAGATTATCAAGGTAGGTTGTCTTTTCACTTTTTTGATAGGTTAATGACAGATCTTGCCACTCACAGACAGGAAAAAGTCCAAGCAATGTCCTGGAAAAATTTGCAGATGCTCGAATTCTGCCTTTTTACATGGAGTTGAGTGGGACCGATTAATTGTGCACCGAACCCTATAAGAGAGAAGATGAAAAAAACGAAAATCTTTGTAAAACAGTCATTTTTCAATGAATTCAGATGAAATTTCGCACACAGATCAGGAACCAAAATAGAAATAATTTGAAATTATTTTTGGAAGAAATTTAAATTTAAATTTTAAAATCTTATTGAATTTTAGTTTAAATTTTAAATTTTTCTTAAAATCATTTTTAAAGCCTGATTCTCTCGAGGAAAGACTCAAATTGCATTATATACCAGAAAATGCTATTAAATGGCCATACACAAACAGTTTTGACCAGGATTTGACTAATCAATCCGAGCAGGCTGACCTTGATACTCCGATTTTGCAGACTGGCTAGCACTGCAGTGCAAGTTGATTTTTGTGATTGTATTTCCTTTTCTACTGAAATGTGCTATGAGTGCTTACTCACTTTAACTGTACCAGTATGGTGACTAAGTATATGGGTATTATTAAAACACTCTTAGGATACTTACACTCATTAGAACCGCCTCATAGAGATGGCACTTAAAGGCATAATGATGAGGATCCGCAGGGACTGGTCGGGACCATTCCCCCAAGCAGGTTCCCTGGCCTCATTGCTTATACCAATTAAATTCAATTGTATTTGGCTGTTCAACTCACCGTGTTGAGGATGTACTAATTTTGAACACAAACTTATTTTTTTTCAGCTAAACAAATCAACTGCAGCCCCCCCCCCCACCCCCAGCTTCACCTGAGATCAAATTTTGTTCTTATTTCGGCCACGCAAGCAGTAGTATTGTTTGGTACTCATTAGAGTCACCTCACACTCAAAATTGTTTTTGAAGCTACTCATTAGAACCGCCTCACATAGATAATTATATAACACAGTTATTATAGCTCATTTAGTTACCTAACCCCCAATGAAGCACTTTCACACAGATACTCGTATTATGTGCTTAAGCGGGTTGTGATATTTCTCGTTCGACGAGGCCGTTCTAAGGAGTAATCTTTACTTACAGTCTTTTCAGAAATTTCAAATTTGGGATATAGTTACATCAAAAAAAGTGGATGAGCAATTTCCATTATGATATGGGCATTAAATCTAGACTTAGGTCTCAAATCTTTCCCACTCTGGCCATTTTGGTAGCATGTAAATTACGGAATATTTCACATTCAGAACTAGCAGTGTAGATCATGATTAGAATGAAATGATGTGTTTCGTCCAGCATCAGGCACTCGTCAGTGAAGCTGCTCTACTTCAGACACAAAGTGAGTGGTATAAATCGCTGTTTTCAGCATGCTTGGGTGCAACGTAGCTTGGTTTTAGGGGCAAATTTGAATGTGATTCAAAACTGTTCGCGATTTTAAAATTTGATTTTTTAGCTTCAGTTTTTAAATTTTATAACTAAAGTTTATGCGAGATTATCCTTTTATGACTCTTAAAGATGCCTTAACTTTCTAATTTGCTTTTGGGTTATTGAGATTCATTGAAATAATTGAAACTATGAACTTTTTCATCAGACTAGTTTGAATAATTGAACTTTTGCTTGTGTCAGCTTGTGAGGGGGGTCACATATGAAATCCTGGATTTGTATCGCTTTTTGGTGACTGAGTTAGTCTTTTTGGACGATTATTTGCTTAACTATATGAGTTTGATATGTCACAGAGACAAAATTTAAAAATTCGAAAATTTGCAGAACTTTGAAGGTGTTAGTACACAATTACAGTCTTCCGGTTTGGTAGCCCACGAAAATAGTACCTTTAGAAATTTAGCACTTGCCGTTTCTGGGCCCTTTATGGCGTAAATGGGTGCTTTATTCGACTTCAAATGTACATGTGATTCAACATTGGTCTATGTTTGTCAGGCTGATGCAGAAAAATGCATCTTTGTGTGGACTATTTTGTCACAGACTCCCCGGCGCACTCCCCAGGTAACGTATGACGCGTGTCGGATTTCAGCCCGGATTTTTTGACTGTTCCCCAAAGAACGGAGAATGCTGAGAAAACGAGATTATCAAGGTAGGTTGTCTTTTCACTTTTTTGATAGGTTAATGACAGATCTTGCCACTCACAGACAGGAAAAAGTCCAAGCAATGTCCTGGAAAAATTTGCAGATGCTCGAATTCTGCCTTTTTACATGGAGTTGAGTGGGACCGATTAATTGTGCACCGAACCCTATAAGAGAGAAGATGAAAAAAACGAAAATCTTTGTAAAACAGTCATTTTTCAATGAATTCAGATGAAATTTCGCACACAGATCAGGAACCAAAATAGAAATAATTTGAAATTATTTTTGGAAGAAATTTAAATTTAAATTTTAAAATCTTATTGAATTTTAGTTTAAATTTTAAATTTTTCTTAAAATCATTTTTAAAGCCTGATTCTCTCGAGGAAAGACTCAAATTGCATTATATACCAGAAAATGCTATTAAATGGCCATACACAAACAGTTTTGACCAGGATTTGACTAATCAATCCGAGCAGGCTGACCTTGATACTCCGATTTTGCAGACTGGCTAGCACTGCAGTGCAAGTTGATTTTTGTGATTGTATTCCCTTTTCTACTGAAATGTGCTATGAGTGCTTACTCACTTTAACTGTACCAGTATGGTGACTAAGTATATGGGTATTATTAAAACACTCTTAGGATACTTACACTCATTAGAACCGCCTCATAGAGATGGCACTTAAAGGCATAATGATGAGGATCCGCAGGGACTGGTCGGGACCATTCCCCCAAGCAGGTTCCCTGGCCTCATTGCTTATACCAATTAAATTCAATTGTATTTGGCTGTTCAACTCACCGTGTTGAGGATGTACTAATTTTGAACACAAACTTATTTTTTTTCAGCTAAACAAATCAACTGCAGCCCCCCCCACCCCCAGCTTCACCTGAGATCAAATTTTGTTCTTATTTCGGCCACGCAAGCAGTAGTATTGTTTGGTACTCATTAGAGTCACCTCACACTCAAAATTGTTTTTGAAGCTACTCATTAGAACCGCCTCACATAGATAATTATATAACACAGTTATTATAGCTCATTTAGTTACCTAACCCCCAATGAAGCACTTTCACACAGATACTCGTATTATGTGCTTAAGCGGGTTGTGATATTTCTCGTTCGACGAGGCCGTTCTAAGGAGTAATCTTTACTTACAGTCTTTTCAGAAATTTCAAATTTGGGATATAGTTACATCAAAAAAAGTGGATGAGCAATTTCCATTATGATATGGGCATTAAATCTAGACTTAGGTCTCAAATCTTTCCCACTCTGGCCATTTTGGTAGCATGTAAATTACGGAATATTTCACATTCAGAACTAGCAGTGTAGATCATGATTAGAATGAAATGATGTGTTTCGTCCAGCATCAGGCACTCGTCAGTGAAGCTGCTCTACTTCAGACACAAAGTGAGTGGTATAAATCGCTGTTTTCAGCATGCTTGGGTGCAACGTAGCTTGGTTTTAGGGGCAAATTTGAATGTGATTCAAAACTGTTCGCGATTTTAAAATTTGATTTTTTAGCTTCAGTTTTTAAATTTTGTAACTAAAGTTTATGCGAGATTATCCTTTTATGACTCTTAAAGATGCCTTAACTTTCTAATTTGCTTTTGGGTTATTGAGATTCATTGAAATAATTGAAACTATGAACTTTTTCATCAGACTAGTTTGAATAATTGAACTTTTGCTTGTGTCAGCTTGTGAGGGGGGTCACATATGAAATCCTGGATTTGTATCGCTTTTTGGTGACTGAGTTAGTCTTTTTGGACGATTATTTGCTTAACTATATGAGTTTGATATGTCACAGAGACAAAATTTAAAAATTCGAAAATTTGCAGAACTTTGAAGGTGTTAGTACACAATTACAGTCTTCCGGTTTGGTAGCCCACGAAAATAGTACCTTTAGAAATTTAGCACTTGCCGTTTCTGGGCCCTTTATGGCGTAAATGGGTGCTTTATTCGACTTCAAATGTACATGTGATTCAACATTGGTCTATGTTTGTCAGGCTGATGCAGAAAAATGCATCTTTGTGTGGACTATTTTGTCACAGACTCCCCGGCGCACTCCCCAGGTAACGTATGACGCGTGTCGGATTTCAGCCCGGATTTTTTGACTGTTCCCCAAAGAACGGAGAATGCTGAGAAAACGAGATTATCAAGGTAGGTTGTCTTTTCACTTTTTTGATAGGTTAATGACAGATCTTGCCACTCACAGACAGGAAAAAGTCCAAGCAATGTCCTGGAAAAATTTGCAGATGCTCGAATTCTGCCTTTTTACATGGAGTTGAGTGGGACCGATTAATTGTGCACCGAACCCTATAAGAGAGAAGATGAAAAAAACGAAAATCTTTGTAAAACAGTCATTTTTCAATGAATTCAGATGAAATTTCGCACACAGATCAGGAACCAAAATAGAAATAATTTGAAATTATTTTTGGAAGAAATTTAAATTTAAATTTTAAAATCTTATTGAATTTTAGTTTAAATTTTAAATTTTTCTTAAAATCATTTTTAAAGCCTGATTCTCTCGAGGAAAGACTCAAATTGCATTATATACCAGAAAATGCTATTAAATGGCCATACACAAACAGTTTTGACCAGGATTTGACTAATCAATCCGAGCAGGCTGACCTTGATACTCCGATTTTGCAGACTGGCTAGCACTGCAGTGCAAGTTGATTTTTGTGATTGTATTCCCTTTTCTACTGAAATGTGCTATGAGTGCTTACTCACTTTAACTGTACCAGTATGGTGACTAAGTATATGGGTATTATTAAAACACTCTTAGGATACTTACACTCATTAGAACCGCCTCATAGAGATGGCACTTAAAGGCATAATGATGAGGATCCGCAGGGACTGGTCGGGACCATTCCCCCAAGCAGGTTCCCTGGCCTCATTGCTTATACCAATTAAATTCAATTGTATTTGGCTGTTCAACTCACCGTGTTGAGGATGTACTAATTTTGAACACAAACTTATTTTTTTTCAGCTAAACAAATCAACTGCAGCCCCCCCCCACCCCCAGCTTCACCTGAGATCAAATTTTGTTCTTATTTCGGCCACGCAAGCAGTAGTATTGTTTGGTACTCATTAGAGTCACCTCACACTCAAAATTGTTTTTGAAGCTACTCATTAGAACCGCCTCACATAGATAATTATATAACACAGTTATTATAGCTCATTTAGTTACCTAACCCCCAATGAAGCACTTTCACACAGATACTCGTATTATGTGCTTAAGCGGGTTGTGATATTTCTCGTTCGACGAGGCCGTTCTAAGGAGTAATCTTTACTTACAGTCTTTTCAGAAATTTCAAATTTGGGATATAGTTACATCAAAAAAAGTGGATGAGCAATTTCCATTATGATATGGGCATTAAATCTAGACTTAGGTCTCAAATCTTTCCCACTCTGGCCATTTTGGTAGCATGTAAATTACGGAATATTTCACATTCAGAACTAGCAGTGTAGATCATGATTAGAATGAAATGATGTGTTTCGTCCAGCATCAGGCACTCGTCAGTGAAGCTGCTCTACTTCAGACACAAAGTGAGTGGTATAAATCGCTGTTTTCAGCATGCTTGGGTGCAACGTAGCTTGGTTTTAGGGGCAAATTTGAATGTGATTCAAAACTGTTCGCGATTTTAAAATTTGATTTTTTAGCTTCAGTTTTTAAATTTTGTAACTAAAGTTTATGCGAGATTATCCTTTTATGACTCTTAAAGATGCCTTAACTTTCTAATTTGCTTTTGGGTTATTGAGATTCATTGAAATAACTGAAACTATGAACTTTTTCATCAGACTAGTTTGAATAATTGAACTTTTGCTTGTGTCAGCTTGTGAGGGGGGTCACATATGAAATCCTGGATTTGTATCGCTTTTTGGTGACTGAGTTAGTCTTTTTGGACGATTATTTGCTTAACTATATGAGTTTGATATGTCACAGAGACAAAATTTAAAAATTCGAAAATTTGCAGAACTTTGAAGGTGTTAGTACACAATTACAGTCTTCCGGTTTGGTAGCCCACGAAAATAGTACCTTTAGAAATTTAGCACTTGCCGTTTCTGGGCCCTTTATGGCGTAAATGGGTGCTTTATTCGACTTCAAATGTACATGTGATTCAACATTGGTCTATGTTTGTCAGGCTGATGCAGAAAAATGCATCTTTGTGTGGACTATTTTGTCACAGACTCCCCGGCGCACTCCCCAGGTAACGTATGACGCGGGTCGGATTTCAGCCCGGATTTTTTGACTGTTCCCCAAAGAACGGAGAATGCTGAGAAAACGAGATTATCAAGGTAGGTTGTCTTTTCACTTTCTTGATAGGTGAATGACAGATCTTGCCACTCACAGACAGGAAAAAGTCCAAGCAATGTCCTGGAAAAATTTGCAGATGCTCGAATTCTGCCTTTTTACATGGAGTTGAGTGGGACCGATTAATTGTGCACCGAACCCGGAAGAGGCGAGGCCTGTTTCGCCTCTTAACGGTTCGTACCGCAAAGTTAGTACCGTTGCGACGTTTTTGCTCGATTGCAGCGGCTTACTACCCATTCCCGCTCATGTGACCGGCATAAGCCGGAGGCGCATGCGAGGCAGCGGCGTACACCGTTTTGGTGGCAAAGAAACACAGTCATTGTTTTGAAGATCTTCAGATAAAAAACAAACAAACAAAAATAACAACAACAAAAACGCTCTTACATCGCTGTATGTTATGCAGACGATGCATACCGTAGGAAACGTTATATACATGTAGCACCCAAGCTCTAGTGGCTTTCGTCGTTTTTGTTGTATAATATTTTCATACGTATCTTTTGATCATGTTTGGACAACAGTTTTAACATTTATGCACAGTTTCCCTTAAATGGGACATCAGCAAATACGAAGACGCATACAAGATGCCACGAAATGGTTTATCTCAACAGGGTATGTGGACTGGTTGCTGTCATAATATTGATATTCAGCAGCCGATGATTTGGAATCGATTATGAATTATATTCAAACAAGTGACTCAATAACAAATAAATACATGAAATCAAAAAATAGCTTACGGTGACGGGACTCGAACTCTCAACCTCCCTGACAGTATAAAAGTGATCTCCATGCGATTGGTATGTACAATTTAAATACTGTAAATTCGGTAGTTTTCGCGAGGGTTTTATTTTCGCAAAACTCTCGCGAAATAGCGAGATCACTCTGTCGTTTAATGATATAGGTAGGTAAAACTTCCCTTAGTCGCGAATATTTAACGTCGCAAATATGTCTTTCGCGCTATTCGCGAAAATAAAATTCTCTCGAAAATTTCCGAATTTACAGTACACTAAAGTGTATGTATCGTTCTAAAATAGTGAGTTAAAAGTAACTTTGTTTATATATTGATAAATATTATTGTAAATACAGAATTCCAACGCTGTGGGCCTGCAGTATAGATCAGTATAGACCCCAGGCGGAGCCTCCAGCAGTATGTTTGCGATAACATTCTTCTGTATACTGGCGGACAACAGAATCACTGATCAGCACAGCTCAGTTTTAAAGGTGAATGACTTTTGATAATTATTCTTTTTTTTTTGCCTAAAATGTTATTTTTTTCTCTTCTTTTGTTTTAGTTATAATGTTATTACATGTGGCTGGAGTATAAAACTAATAATACTTACGTAAAAAGGCTTGATACGTCCTATATTTCACTTTTATTATATATGTCATATATGTGTTTGTTAAAAAACATTTAAACACAGCCTTTTTTCTCCTGGATTCCTGTTACCAAGCTCAGCGCTAACGGAGGCAGGGAACCAAAGCACAGTTTTGTGCTAACTATATTAACTCTTCGTCTGCTGATTTTTTTTCAAAATTACTATTTTCAAAACAACCTTTTCATAAATAATCCAGAGTGTCGACCAGATTATATCGACAACCAAACCGTTTGCAAAAGTCATCAGCAGACGACACTAGCAGGTAATACGTTAATATATGTGCCGCGACATGTGATTTCCTTGACATAAATAGACTCAGACAAGCCTGTTCAGCTCCCTTGAAAGCTTAGAAATTCCAAATGGTGATCAGTCAGTAGCTTAACAGTCATAGATAAACCAAAACGACTAGCAAAGGCTCTTATCAGACTGCGCATATGCGCAGGCTGATCTGAGGCTTTGCTGGTCGCACATACCACATTGTTGGACTTCGAGTCAGTTTGATATATAGTTTCACTTTATATTTCACGATGCGTGGAAACAGTGTGGAGCCTCACCAGCTGGCTCCAGACGCAAGATGTTCATAACATACAATGTTACCGAATGGGGAAATATCCAGGTTCAACAGGATTTAGTATAGATTGATAAAGTCAAAGGTTATTGTCCGATAGCCTACTTGAACGGTGGATGACCGAGGCACACTTCGAATCGAACTATAGTCCCTACTATTGAAAGTACATCGATAGTCGCTACTATAGTCCTACAAGAGATCAACGGCGGGTCTCTAGTAGATTGTCTGGTTCCCTTCTCTAGCCCTATCTAACAAGAAGGGTCCAAGATCTGTCAGAAGCCTCAAAATAATTTGTTTTAGACAATAAATACTCGCTGTGCTCTTTTTGCGGTCCTACTTATTTGTAATTGTTAACTAGAGTTGGCTGTTCAGTATATGAACATCATTTTCCTCTGCAATGAAGGATTAAAAGAGGGCATGCAAGGCTATTCACTTTGTTTACTTGGCAACCAACTAAAGTTTCAACTGTAGCCGTTCGGGTGTAAACGTGCGCGCGCACCTATTACGTAATAACTATAGCAGGAACTTTAGTTCGATTCGAAGTGGTCCCGAGTTGCACATAAAGAATTTGATTGTTTGTATAAGAGGGCTGACAAGGGGGTGGGTACAGTAGTAAGAGGAATGGGGATAGCGGCATTGGGTAGAGGGAGCTGGGTATGTGTGGAGATGGACGTTTCAGCGGTCTGTTTTTCACCGTCGCTTTCCCTATTAGAAAACTGGCGTATTTGTCTGCTTTTCTAATATGATATTTTGGTACCTTTCGCAAATTTGCTGTCTCGCATGAGCCTTCTCTGCTTACAAACATATACTAGGGTAGTATATGACAGATCAGGCGAAACATCGCGCTTTTAGCCCCCACCAGATACACACAGAATGGGCGGCAATCGAAAACGTTGATACTATCGATGAACGTAGATAAAAAATAGCTAGAAACAGAGTTTTCGATTGCCATTTGTCGCCCGACTGGCGACAAAAGGCAATCGAATGCACTGTTTCTAGCGATTTTTTCCGCGTTCGTCGAATGTTAAGAGCGTTTTCGATAGCCGCCGAACCGGTGTGAGATAGCTAAGGAATGATTTTACGCTTATGCAATAAGTACCACAATATCATGTGCTAGCCCACATTCACTTTTTTTTGATTTGATTTGATTCTTAACGTCCCATCAACAATCTTTCAGTCAAACAGGGACGGGTCTTCCTGGGTTGAACCAGTACTAAGCTAGGATAAATGTGTCTTGCTCAAGGACCACAACGCAGTGACGCCGGTGAGGCTCGAACCCGCGGCCCTTCGGTCTCGAGTCAAGCACTCTACCACTGAACCACTGCGCTCCCCCCACATTCACATTATAAAGCTTTATATCTTTCCTTGCTAGTAGCGACTTTTGTCGTCTGCTGATAACCTTTGCAATTGCGTAGCCAGAACACTGAAAAATTTACGAACATCAAAGGGAGACTACTGGATCAAGCAATGATTTTCTTCAAATGCGTCCCTTTTCAAAATGGGAGCTTCTTTTAAAGGAAAGAATTTGCTCCCAGAGGGAGCGAATAATTCTTTTCCTGAAAAGAAGTTCCTGATAGTATGGATAATCCGGCACTTCTATCACATTTAGTGACCTCCCTTGAATGCTGCTGTTATTATCACGCACGTGCGTAATCTGCGTAATAAGTGCTATGACAATGCCTTTGCAAACAGTTTGGATCCAGATCAGGGGACCGACATTTTGCTGAAAATATGCTTAATATGCCATTAGGGCGTTTTTAAAACGCGGTGTCCTCTGATCATTTAATATCATTGTTTCTAAAGCCTCGTTTATATGCACAATTTGCACCCTGGTGCAAATTTACTCCCGGGTGCAAAATTGCACCCGGGAGTAAATTTGCACCCCCTCATGTAGCGTTCATATGTCAATAAATTGTGTTCATATTTTATTGGATTTGCTCTTTAAACATGTCACAAATGTTTTAATTTTACATTAAGGAGAAATTCGATGTGTTAAGAATGTTTCGATTATTATTCAATTCAAGATACCGTCGTGTGAGAAAATGCAACTCCATTTGGTTTTATTTGCTTTATTTATTTATAAAATATTTAAAGAGGATAATGCACCAGTCATTTGTATCCACGGCCCCACCTACGGGGATAGCCGTGGGATAGCCGGGGTAAGGTGCTGGACAATTACTTTTTGATCGTCCCCACAGTGCCGGGGAAGTGTGGGGTATAACATTAGGGCACTTACCCTGCTGGGATTTTCTGTTGTGTAGGGTGGGGCAAAGAGCAGGGTTGTTATCATCAGCTTTTCCCCACAGGGCGGGCTTATACCAGGGCTCTGGAAAGTGAAAACCCATTATCCCCGCCCATCCCCGTAGGTGGGGGAGCAGTGGATACAAATGACTGGTGCATAAATGGCACTTATAGAAGCTGTTGCAGCTGTACTAACTAAATAAATGCCTATCTGGCCGAGAGAGGTGTACGAACGTAGTGCTTGAGACTTATACATGTACTGATGACCCATGGCTTCCGAATGTCACGGGCTCTGCGACAAACTGCACAAATAGCTGCAACGGAATGCGCGTGTGCGTAAAGTTGTTTCAATTGAACTGCTGGTGACAGTTTGACTTAGGACTGCGCAGAGCTCGACATTTGAGAACCTCATCGTATAATAGCAAAATGAACGTCTTGTGAATGCGTGAAACGGGTTTTACGTCCATGGTAAACATGTAGGGGTCTTTCATGCAAACCAAATATCTATGTGTCTTGATCCACATCTGAATTAAGGGTGAGGTTGGCGCGCCGTTAAACCGGTTTAAGCCCTCCAGTAAAATATTTTACTGACCGTTCCAAGGCAGTACTTTTGTGGATCTTTTATGTTTTTGTTCTGTCTTGTGTTTGCTATGTCTTTGTGCGCGTCTGTTTAATTGTACTTTGTGGTCACCTGCTGGGAAAGGGCTGACCTCTTGGCTCTCGTTTGTGGTGTCTATCTGTAGGTTTGTCACTTTCCCCTTGGTATCCTGGGTCGGATGTGGTACTTGATTGTATCAATTCCTGATCTTTGCACCCTTACTTACTTTGTCTTCTCTTCTAAATCTCTGTTAAGTTTCCGAAGGGAAATGGCTCAACCGAGGTTATCAATGGCTACAAGAGGTTTGGGTGCCCTATGGGGAGGGGGGTAAGATAGAGGGTAGACATATTTTAATTATTGCTATGTCTGAATATCACGTTGATTACATGAATCGTAAAGGTGGTCACTCCGTTATTATGCAGTGGGGACCTTTTCACCTATGTGTACATCAGATAGCATGAACTCGTGCATGGCGCCAGGGTTCTGGCAAACTATGATTTCTATTGCTGAGGTTAGGAAGAGATAGTATTCGGAAATAGAATCGGGCATATCGAAGCTCATAGACCAGAAATTCCAGTTGTTCTGCGTGGCAACCCGGCACAGCCGATGAAGTAGTGAATACAGAGAGAAGCATGGCCTTAAATTTGATAAAAGGACTATTTATATAGTTTATTTTCATACACATGTACATGTTCATATAGAAAAGATAGGTAATTTATCAAAATCTAAGATCAATTTGTACATATGTGATAACAAATTTCGTTCATGTGGGCAATTTGCACCCCGGTGCAAATCTGCACCCGGGTGCTAATTTGCTCCGCTTTGATAATCGTAAAATAGGTCTACGTCAACTTAGGCTTATTATTGAAACATATTTTGTCTTTCCATATATGGGAGTGATTTTTTTCATTTGGAATTATCACGTACATCAATGTATTGTAGTCCATGCTGGCTCAATTGGAGCCTTTGAATTAAAACAAATGGCTAAGTATCTGATAGCCAGCCGATTTCTGGCTAGCCAGTGGGAATCTATGTGTCAAAAATGTGTTATCATACTAATAAGGTCGCTATTTAAGTCTTAAGTCATGATTAAATGGCATCACAGAATGAAGAATAAAATAAGTGAAGAAATAGAAAGTTTTGCATATTTCTGCGATGCACACCATTTTGTATCTGTACGAAAAATTTGAGTAGTCACGGGTATCTTACATGTATAAGTGTGTCTAAAAAAATTCAGTTTAAAATTCTTATCTCAGTTGACGACGATCTGGACTTATCCATACTTATCAACTTTAGCGCGAATGTGCAAGGTCTAGACTGATACTGGTGGCATAGAATTGTTATCCCATGTTTGTCGAGCTGTACTTGAGATAATCCACTGATTGTCCATAAAATCTTCAAACGAAATTGTAGAAGAAAACAAGCATAAACCGCTCCTCTCAGAGGGTCTGGTCCGTGACTATTTTGTTCATTCATGTATTTCCTGTTTGAGTATTTGGTAGAGAATTAAAAAACGAATGCGGCAACAGAAAAAACTGGCTCTTGGAGAACACTCTTGAATCAAAATTATCTTTAGTTTAAGTACTCAAAGTACATATCATTTATATTCTGAACCCATCGCCCAAAGGAGGCAACTGATACTTTGAAAGAATAATATTTGCTTTCTGTATGCTGTCATTGGTAAAATGACGCCATGGATCTTTTCCTGAGGACCTCTCTGCCATTGTCGTCCCCTTTTGTGAGTCTTTCTCCAAAGCACAAAGTGCATTGTTTACTTCTGAGATATCAATATCTACTGCTTTGAATAATTCAGAACAGAATTTATATGGTTTGTCTATTAGGTCTTCGTACTTCAGAAGCAGTAAATCATTGTTACTAGACTTGAGCCGTTTTGCTAGACAAACGGCACTAGCCCAAAAAGTTGCTATCATTTCATAGGTATCCATAGCCTTTGGGTCTTTAAACTGATTTTCGTGCATGATACCTAAAACCTGAATATTGAGAGCTCGGGGAGAAGTAAAAACGGCAGCAATTCTGTCAGTGTCTGCACAGAAACGAAGTATTTTTTGAGATGGTCTAATAGCCGAGAACTTTAAGAACGAAGATATTGTTTCAAGAGAGTTTCTATATAAAAACATTTGCTTTATGTCTGGAAATAGTCGAAATAGGGACTCCATCTGAATCATTGCACAGAATCTTGGTTTTATACAGATTCTTATTGTGTTTTGATCGTGAGGTTTGCAAATGACTCTGATTACAGATGCCAACCACTTATCTTGTTCGCCTTCAGTTAGTAACCTCGCAACTCTCATATAAGCTAAGTTTGTCAGTGCATCCGGCTCTGACATAAGCAATGTCCCTGGTACAGATTCAATTATTTGTCCTACTATAGTGGAACCACATCGACCCGTGTTTGATAACAAGATAACATGGCACGAAGGATCTCCTATTTCGCCAGCAAGTCTGTGAAAGAACTGTACTGGAATCGTGATGACACGTTGACACTGTTCAAACTGCGCCATATACAGGAACGGGTGAACGTCAGATCTGTGTATGTCTATACCTTCTGGCGTCTCTACAAACACGGCAACATCTTTTGTGATGGCATACAAAGAGACGTTTTGTTTTAAAATGTATTTTGGATGCACGTTTAAGATTGGCCAAGTAAGAAAGTCACCAGGAGTACATTCAGCAACTTCTAATAATTTTCTTTTCCATAATATTCGGTGAATTGTGGCACTTCTTTCATACGATGGTGTCAACTTTGATGGCCTGTTTAGCATGGAAACCAATATTGTATAAAATAGGTGAAGCAAGATATTTAAAACGAACGAAATTAGCTCTGTAGCATCCTCGAATATCTTTTTCAGTATTGGGATCGCCATGCCAACGTCTCTAAAAAAACAACAATAGATAACGTGGTTAAAGTAAAGTAAAGAAGAAAGCAAAGATCACGAATCGATACAATCAAGTTTTTAGTATCAAAATGCCCTATATAGGACTCACATTGTTTGTGGAGGTTCTATGTCTCGTCCTTGTTTTATCATGCAGTACTTAGTGCCCTAACTAGTGTTGCTTTGCTTTAATAGTCTTCATGGTCTATTGTGGCCGTCAGTGTTCTGTGGCTCTACCTCGCGGAGCTATAGGTAAATATGCAGTGTGTGGGTGTTGTACATTTCCTGACCATACTCACGTTTTTCTGTTGCGGCTACAGCTGTTGACAGTTCTTCTAGGGAGGTGATTCGGTTGCCGTATATTCATTGTTCGTTGTTACTTCCATTGTGTAGTAGTTGGTTTTTTAGTCTTCAATTAGTGGTGTGGTTGTGTTGTGCTTTTTTCTGGTCTCGCAATCATCATATGAATGTACTTTTCATTGGATATGTTCTTGTTGTGGTGAGTGTACTTTAAATTCGGAAATTTTCGCGATAATTTAATTTCGAGAATAGCATTAAAAGACATAATAGCGACGTTTAACATTCGCGACTAAGGCATGATTTACCTATATCAGTAAATTACGGAGTGATTTCACCATTTCGCGAGGGTATTATTTTCATGGAACTTCGCATATGCGAAGTTTCGCGAAAATAAAACCCTTGCGGAAATTTCCGAATTTATAGTATTTGTTTGTGTTCTGGTGTTCCGATTTAACAACATAAGACTCTAGTGTGAAGGTTTGGCGCCATCAAAATTAATTTATCCCTCCGCCGGATTAATACGATCAGACCTCATGGAAGGAACTAATCACAAGAGATATCAATATGTTCATGAAACCAGAAACGAATTTTCTGTAGCTAAGATGGCGGCTGTCAACCACATGTGTTGCTAAATCTTCGTCATTCAACACAGAAGAAACCTTGGACTATACAATTATTTATTATAAATAAATATGAAAATATAAGTTTTAGTCTAAAGTTTACCCTTGCATTAGCCAAGGATGATGTTTAACTTTTTTCCAAGTGTATATACGCAAAACCAAAAATAAAGGAGCCCTTTCATTTTGAGGTGTTGTTTTAATTTACACATAAACGATATGGAAACCAAGTTAAATAAGGTGTGACCTCCGCGTATCATCTCTAGTATGTCCGACTGGTCCTGCACGTGCAGGTCACACTCGTTATTTACTTGGACTCCATATAATACGTGGTTTCCTTATTTTGGCTCGGCGTATATATACTCAGAAAAACAATTGAAGGATATTTAGATTCATACCCATCTCTAACATTCAATACATTAAAAACTTAACTAACTATGCATGCATGTCATAGTTCCAGACATCTGCAATCGAAATGGATGTTTTATTTTAGTCACGCTTCAATGGTTTAAGTACAGTGCAAATCCAAATGGTTCAACCCTCTATACTAAAAAGTCACAAAAGTTCAAAACAGGATTGAAACCCATTTTATCGTTTTTATTCCATAATGACAGGCTCCAAAATCATCGCTGGCTCTCCCAGCAAAATATGACGCCTACATTTGAAGCTGTCGTCAGTTTTTTACTGCAAATTTGTGGTCAACTTTGCCAGGGTATGCCATATCAGTATATTTTGTTGAAGAAGTTGTCCCATTATTAAGGACAATGACTGATAAGTGGTTGTTAATTTTGTCTGTTGTCGGAATTAAAACATAAGCATTGACCTGGTAAATCTTGTAGCAAGAATTGTAAGCGCTATTTTTTGCGTGTAAACTTTGGGTAGAGAGGGTTGTTTGTTTGTTTGTTTGTTTGTTTGTTTGATTTGAATCTTTACGTCCCATCAACAATCTTTCAGTTAAACAGGGATGGGTCTTCCTGGGCTGAACCAGTACTAAGCTAGGATAAATGTGTCTTGCTCAAGGACCACAACATAGAATAGAGAGGGTTGATACACTTGGTGTGGTACAGTATTGTAACTAATAACCCTCTAAATTTCAATTTGCATCTTGGTGAATTGCATAGCGATAGTTCTATCATTGACAAAATACTTTGTTTGAAAATTATATTCCCAAATGTTATAAAGTTAAAAGAATTTTAATATCCTTCAATTGTTTTTCTGAGTATATATAAACTAACAAAAATGAAACAAATCGCAGTGGTGCAACGAATTTTGCACGTACATATTGCAGTTTTGGGCTTCATACATGTTCCTGGTTATCCTGAAGCAATCGCTTGCATGTTGTTATTGATATTTAATTTGTTTAAAATATCATTCAGCTGGTGAATATTTGGAAGGGAATAGTTCTGATGGTTTTCTTTGGCTCTGACTACCAGCTGGTTATGGGCCCTTTTCTAGGTTATATCACCGTTTGTTACTTTGATCTCTGTGATTGTGCATTGCATTAGTTAGGGGGTCTCCGTGCAAACTCAACAATTTTTGTGTTTTAACAAGGTAAATCCCTCGAATTTATATTCCCGACGAAGGGTTATTTTAGAGAAACGTGTAAATCACAAAACATAAATCCCATTTCTCCAACCTTTAAGTTCACAGTGGGTATCATACAGATCATAATTAAAAGTCTGTCAGCTATATCAATAAAAATATACTTGTCTGTCCAATTTCAATATCTGATCTTTCAACCCGACCGAGGTCAGGGGTGTGTGTAAGGTAAAAGTTTAAACTTGCATGTTGGTCTATACTTCTGTCCCTTTAATCAACATAACCACATTCAGAAAAAAAGATTTTGACCTTTTGACCCGAATCCACTGAGCTTGTCAAGCTTGATACTAACTTAGCTCTGTATTAAGTACTTATTCAAAGAAAATATTATTTCTTATAGGTGTTAATTTTTGATAACGCGTTTGCGAAAGATAAGCAGGAAACTTTACAAAAATAGTAAAATGGTGAAAGAAATATAAGACTTTATTTTAATTTATCTATTTTAGTTTCGGTATATTTGCGTATCTTCATGAATAATAGGCAATTATGCAATAATTATTTTGAATTATGATGTTGGCATAGCGTCGGTAAACCCATGCTTTCTGGGAAACAAATTCACAAAAGTCAATAGACTTTCTTCTGAATCCTTTTTTGGTATTTCGAAATGATATGAATGTGAACTTATTGTAATGTATGTACACATGTTGTTGTACAAAAATGAATTAAAGTTTAAACTAAACCCATGCTTTACCGACCATTCCAGCATGTTGAATTGTTATCACATAGTTTTCTAATAACATGTGTCTGATAGTAAAACATTATTCAGAATATAAATACAGATGATTTTTACATTACGAGGGTCAACCAATAAAGAATGAGACTTTCTTCATAGTCTGAAAATCTGTCTGTGCATTTAGTTCAAATTCACCATAATAATACTATGACATCTTAGCAATTCAGGAATAGAAACAATATGTTTGTGATTTATCAGTTGCCATAGTAACGGGATGTTTTGTTGAAGGACTTTAAGATGCATGGCCGCGTTTATATTATTTTTTGCATACCTATGGTCATTCAAAGTCGTTTATTTTCGATCACAGATATAATTTAACCTCTGTATATCATTTTTTCAACTGAACAGTCGTAGTTTTGCATAACATTCTATAAAAGAAGAACCAAATATGTATATCCTTTATTTTGGTTGCCTAGCAACCAATTTATCGATTTTTATATAAACACCCTACTTTGCGTTGCCATGGTAACTATGTTAGCAATGTATATCCTACAAAAGGTATGTTTGTGTGCAGCTGATCGTGATTTAGGTTACATGGCCATATTCCTATTCACTGTAATTGCCTTTGACTATTTGATATTAACTTTTAAAGTCAAGAGGTTAGCGAAAAATACCAGATATTTCTTGGAATTTTGATTTTTTAAGCTTTGTTTCCATGGTAACAGCTGAAGACTCTGGGGCATTACTTTTCCCTATTGGTTGTAGACAGATTGCATGAGCAAATACAAGTATTGCTAGAAAAATAAACTATACATCTTAATCTGTTGCCATGGTGACCACCTATAGTGAGCTGTTCACGCGTATTCACATAGTCTTCTTATATTGCCTAGCAACAAAACTTCGTCGAATATGATACATGTGAATAGCCCAAAACGACGTATTAGCTTTGAATGAGATTTCATAAGTCTAGCGTGTAAATTCACTGCGCTATAGCAAAAGTCTCATTCTTTTTTGGATGACGCTCGTATTTCATTGATGTTAGAGAAATAGTTGACAACGCCGCATCGGTCCAGTGCTGGCCCAACGTTGGTATGTCGACGCCCACATTTCCACCGACTACCAACGTGGGCCCAACGTATCCTTGCTATCTGGGATATGATGCAGGATGTATGTCGGTTCGGTTCGGTTCGGTTCACCGATTATATTCATTAAGAAATATTATTGGGTGATGTCCTTCAAGAGATAAAGACTGGCATATAATGTGGCACATTGAACTCACCATATTGAAAATGTTTATCCCCACGCTTTTTGAAAAAGCGAAGGGGATATTGTTATCGCCTCCGTCCGTTCGTCTGTCCGTCCGTCCGTTATGCTATCTGGACGAAATCTAACCAAATTTGGTGTATGAGCTACTCACATGTATAGGACATGTAACATCACAATAATATTTTTGACCCCGCCCCCTGGGGCCCTTGGGAGGGGTCGAAAGCTCTAATATCACTAAATTTCAAAGTCAGTTTTAAAGACTTTACACCAAACTTTGTATGTGTTCTCACAAATAAAAGATATGAAACATATCAAACGGGGTTCTCATTATATCGCCTGGGTCATGCCCCAGGGCTGGGACTTTGGGGCGCTTGGGGTGCCCAGGGGTCAAAAATTATTTTTTTCGAACATGATCATGTTACAAATTGTTGGGGATGACCAGCACAACAGGATGCAAGTACATTATCACCTAAGGGTCAAACTGATGACCTTGGGATGAGGTCAAAAAGTCAAATATTATTTAATTTCAGCTACAAGGTCAACTTCAAAGATTTTAATAACAAACTTTGTGTGTGTTCTCACAAATAAAAATGGAAAACATATTGAACGGAATTTTCATTCTGTTGCCTGCGTCATACCCCAGGGATGGGACTTGGGCGTGCTGGGGTAAAAAACTTTAGCGTGGGGATTTGCGATGACGCCCCATCGACTGCGCGAAATTAATTAAATTTATGGATAGTACTGTCACTCATGACTGTAATTAAAAAATTATTATATTCTATTCATATTACAAATGTCTATTTTAATAGCTCTTCAATGTAAAAACGGGGCAAGGAGGAAGGCTCGTCGCGCTACGTCGCCGTGTGTTATAACGTAGAAATCCACAGTCGGTGTACGTTTGCAATAAAATTCTTCTGTTTTATATACTCAGTCAGGCAGATATTGCTGCTAAAACCTTCTCCCGCCAAGTAGTAACACCAGCAGCGCCACGCTTTGATAAGAGTGCAGATATAGTATTATTTGAGTTCATGTAGGTTCAGCAAGTAAAGTTGCCATGCTGAACCCAGATTATTTTTAAAGCTATGTAGATCCAGATCAGCTGGCTTCTAAAAAATCCACCTGATCAGGATCCACACTGATTTTCACAATGGCTGTATATGCATGCTTATAAATGGAGTGTTGAAGTTTAATCCTTAAAGCGCCAAGAAAAAATCCCTCTGAAATTGTCGTCTGCTGAAGTTGTCCGCTGCAAATAATGGTTTACACCAGTCTGAAATAGCTCAACAGGTGGCGCTACTGGTTTACCAGGTAATGGCTTATCAACTGTGTAGCAGAATACAAATACAATCAAAGGGAAAATAGCACAATTTTTTGGGTTTTTTTAGCTGTTTATATTAAAATGCCTAATTATTGTTCTGTTCCTGGGTGCACTGAAAAAAGTGGACATAGTTTCCCTAAAGATGCTGCAATGAGATTAAAATGGTAAGTTGCAATAAGAAGAATTGACCCTGAAAATTTTCATTTCTGTCGTAAGATTCAAGTCTGAAAGAAATAAACAGCATTATACTCAAGTATATGCTTTGTAACGACAACAAAAAATAATTGCAGGATTATCTATTTTTATATGTAATAAAAAAGAAAAGAAAATGTATAATAATTAGTTTTATTTCAAATGATTCCATTCTATCATAATTATGTTATTAAGCCAAAAATATCTTGTTTCCAGAAACGTCTCAGTTCTTTTTAAAGATCGATAGGAAGGCATTTTTAGAATTATTTTGTCTGTATAGGGATAGCATGATAAGCTTGACAATCTTTCATTACGTCCAAAAAATAGAGAAAAAATCTTAGACGTCAAGAAAAAAATAATAATTTGGAGAAGGCCACCAAAAAGTAGGATCGGTAGGGTTTCCTGAAACAAGATATTTTTGCTTAATGTAAGATGCAGGAGCACCCTAGCCTAGTTGTCAGAGTGTCTGATTCTTGTCCAAGAGGCTGAGGCTTCTAACACCTTCCATGGCGGGGTATTGTGTCATTGAGCAAGACAAAACAGATTGGACCAAGATCAGGCCCGACATTTTGTCAGGTCTTATCTGGGTCAAAGCTGTTTGCAAAGGTATCAGCAAACAAGTAAAGTCCGCACAAGTGGGAAAACAGTTTAGCACAGTTCATGTCAAGGAAACGTCCCGACATGACGGAAAAATTACTGACTGTTGCGAAACTTAATGTAAATGCTATGACTGGCAGTTTAAGTTGATTAAATACGATATGATGAAACTGTTAACTATATATGTGTGTGATTTGAGAACATACACATGTATCAAATGGGAGACTTGTGCAGTGTGGTCAGAGCCTTCGTTCACACACACCCTAGAGATTCCGATACAAAAACAAAGTAGATGGTCCGTACATGTACATGTATTTCTTTACTTTTTTGCCTTCTAGTGTCGTCTGCTGATAACTTCTGCAAACAGTTTGGACCCAGATCAGGTCCGACATTCCATCGAGCCTCATCTGGATCTAAACTGTTTGACACTCAGATGGTATTCCTGAATGAATTCTCCAAAAACTATGTAGAATTTTAACAAAATAAAACAGCAGACCACTAACAAACATGCAAACGTACAAAGTAGGCAAAGAGTTAATTATTACCAACCCTTTTCATTCTGATACATTAATCCATACATATAGATAAGTAATAATGGAATAGTCTATTTTGTATTTTATGAGTTGCTGGTCAAATTCTTTTATAAAATGATGCATTTCTGTCCCTGAATATTGTCTTTTGAATATTGTTTTTCTTTACCTTAGCAAACAATGCAGACCCTGATGAAATTACTCTTTAAGCGATATTTTATCAAGGCCATCACTGTTTAACAAAGTACCTATTTATTGATATCACGCATGAAAAGGGGTTTGAACATTCGTTGTTGGGGAGTGAGAAGCATCTCCACACATTCTATAGGCATGCAGCAATAAGAAAATACTCTCTTCTCTAGAGCTATGGCGATATATATGATAATAAATCCTGCGTCCGTCCAGTTTTCAATGCTACCTGCCTAGTCAGTTCAAGCTGCAACTGCTTCACAGTTAGTTTAGAAAAGTTGCATTCTTTAGACATTTTGAACAAGGCTTAATTAATAATAATTTCTTTGTTTACAAAACAAGTGGAAGCTAGCTAGTGTATTTACTATACACACGATACACTCAGCAGCAATTACCTGTAAGTGCTGCAGCGCCCCTAGTGGCTTTGTGTACTGGTGAAAACCATTGCCTAGCATGACTGACGAATTAAGTATAAAAGCAAACAGCATGCACCCAGAACAAGCTCTGGGTCCAGACTGTTTGCCAAAGAGGCTTCTTAAACATTTCAGCAGACGAGAACAGCAGACGACTTTTGTTGCGATTGGCGCTTTAAGGTTTAATAAAGAGGAAGGAGTGTAGTATATAAAAAAGCAGCATGGCAATGGTTAAAAATTACATTACAAGCTTCTCATACTGTCTAACATCATTTGTAAAAACAATGAATGAGTGTTAACAGCAAGCAGTATGCAGTATAAAATTTCATGAGGTCAGATTTTCCAAATTACTGAGGTCTGTCTTAAAGGGGTAATATGGACTAATTAACAATCTGATTTATCAAAAAGTTTATTCTAATATGCAATAAAGTCAGCAGGGTCACATAGCAGAAGAATTTTTGCAATTTATCTTTTGAGCCAAGCGGAACCACCGTTTAACTAAGACTGCCCTTCGATTTTTCCAGATTTCGAACCCATTGGGAACCCCACTATAAAATGCTGCCTTGCTGATAATATTTCCTAGGTAGTGACAAAAACTATTTATTTTACCATAAATCTGTCAAACACTACTCTTTTATACACTGATATCTCTCCTCATTCACAAATATCAGAGGTGTTTTAGCGGGGATCCTCGAAAAGTCGCAAGAAAAATAATGGGGCAAACAATGGTTTTGTAAGTTAGGGGGGTCATATGAGGTCATGTTCCAATTCTCACACTTTTCTTTGCGGTTGAATAAAAGTCTAGAGGATCGCCATAGGGCATTATAACTTTGCAGCTGGCATCATCAATACATAAGGATACTTTTTATCTAAAGATTTACCCAATGGGCCCCTTGAGCCAAATGGAACCACATATTAAGTGTTGGAATTCCCATAATCTGGCACAGAGTAAACCTGGTCCTGGAAAATACTTCAGCAAAATCATAATTAAAATGTTTTTGTTAGTTATATATGAAGATCAGTCATTTGGGGATATTTTGACTTTTATAATTCACAAAAAACATGTATATTAGAGGTCAAAATTAGGCCTCTTTAGGCCGATATCAATGTATAGTTTGCAAGCTATAAATAGATTGTCAGCTTGCTTTACACAATAGGTAACCATTAGCTGTTGCAATGAAAATAAATAGCACAAGCAGAGAAATAGAAGTTTGACCCAGTTTAGATAGCAATAAACTGTTCTCTGGCTGGCTGACTTGCGGAGAACAGAATCTGTTCGGTTAAACAATTACTTACAAAAAATGTTAATTTACGTTGGCTTTCTTTTAGTGGATTATGCTATTATGTGAGGTTTTCTAGTCGTGTACAAGTAAAATTAATAATACTTACATAATTTAACACATTACTTCACTAATGTTTTATTGTGAAATTGTGTATGCCATATAATTATGTGTTTTGTTAAAAAAACGTAATCGAACACCTTTTTCTTTGGACACCTGTTATCAAGCATAGCGCTAACAAGGACTGGGAGCCAAAGCATACATTTTGTACACACAGTCTTGTCTATTACCTCTGCATGCTGGAAAAATTATCGTGATGTTTGTCGTCTGCTGATTTGATTCAAATTTAATATTTTCAAAAAAAAAATCATTCAGAAATACCATGAGAGTGTCAAACCAAACCAGGTCCAACATTGTGTCGCGCCTGATCTGGACCCAAACTATTTGCAAAAATATTTTAGCAGACGAAACTATAGCAGGTAAGAAGTTAATCTGTCACCATAGCCAGATTGATAACATGGTTTCACTTTAGCGAGCAGCGAAGACTCGGGCGAGCCTGTGCAAAGTTATACTCGTTGATGAAGTCACATGCAACAAAATAAGTCTCTTTGTTTAACTCTCCTGCTGAACCTGAGTTTATTATTTTTGATAACACTGGTATATTTTTTTTTTTTTTGATTTGATTCTTTACGTCCCAGTCAACAATTTTTCAGTTACGTCGGGGATGAACCAGTGCTATGCTAGGATTAATGTGTCTATTGATAACACTGTAGATCCAGATCAGCTGGCTTCTGACGAAGCCATCTGACCAGGATCTACACTGTTTTCACTCTGATTGAAAATACATGCTTAGGCTACAGCTGGAATGATGCAGGTTAACATGATAAAATTTGGAGAGGAGTGTAGTACATAGAAATACTAGGTGAGCGTCTTTGATATTAAGTTTACCAGGCAAGGCTTTGAGAACGCTTGTTGACATCACGAGGCTTGCTGAGCAATTCAACATGCGTTCTGGTAGCCGAGGCTGGTAAACTTGATATCAAAAGACGCGAATCTGGTATTATATCAGTTTACCCATTTTTTCACTCTTCAAACTAGCGATTATGACGCGAATTTTCGATTTTTGCATTGATTCAGCGTCATTAGCTACGTCATTCAAAAGTGCAACGTCGTGATGACCTGATAAAGACACATGCTGCAAGATAGGCAAAGTTTATCAGGTCAACGTGCAACAATGCAGTTAGTATGAGAGGCGACTGATAAATAAAACTATTGAGCAGGATAAGAGTTAAAGAATGAGTACGCATATGGGATGAGCAGCAAAACATCACGAACTGCCTCATTTGTTGTTGTTTTTTTCAGACGTTTAGACTATGGGGACAAGTATTCTGAAGGATTTTATTGACTACACTCTGGATATAGGAGAATATTTATTCTACATGCTGGTGAGCATACCATTTACACTGGTCCAACGTATCCTATCCAGTCAGAATCTACCATACGAGAGGAGCGCGGAATTACGACGAGTTTTGTGGAAAAGGAAATGGTTTGAAATTGATCTAACTTCTCCTAGGGATTTCCTTACCTGGCACGTCACACAAGTACACCCGAACTATATTCTAAGACCAACTGTGTCACTTTACGCTGTCACGAAAGAAGTTGCTGTGTTTGTAGAGACACTGGAGGATATAGATATATTTAGGTCTGATATTAATCCATTCTTATATATTGCTCAGTTTCAACATTGTAAGCGCGTTATTACAATGCCTATAAAGTCGTTTCATAGACTTGCACGTGAAATAGGAGATCCTTCAAAACCTGTTATATGGATATCCAACACTGGGCGATGTGGGTCAACTATACTAGGGCAGCTGTTTGAAGCTGTACCAGGAAACTTGTTGTTATCAGAAAACGACGCACCGAGCAATCTAGCTTATATGAGGGAAGATAGGCTGTTGACGGAAGAGCAGCATGAATATCTTCTGGGTTCTGTTATCAAGGTGATATGTAAGCCACACCCAAATACAAACAGGTATTGTCTGAAGACAAGGAGTTGTTCGATAATTCAAATGGAACTCATATCATACAAGTTTCCGCATATTAAGCACCTGTTTCTGTATAGGAATGCTCTTGAAACAGTTTCGTCAACGTTAGATTTCTCTCATACTGGCAGGATTAGATTGTTATTCAGGCGCTGTGCGGAAAGTGACCTCATTTCGTTTGTTGTTCCTTACTTCAGAGATCGCTATAAGTTCCTAGCGATCAAACATGAGAGCAAATTCAAACATCAACGTAACATGAACCCAGTTGAAATGGTTATTACCATGTGGGCGAGTACAGTTGCTAGAGCTAAATGTATCGTGTCACATGACAAGAAGTTTCTACCTCTGAAATACGAAGACTTGAGTGAAAACCCGAGGAAATTTAGCGAAATATTGTTTAATGATATCGGTATTTCAACGACTGAAGTGGAGAGTGCTATCGCAGCGTTGAAAAAGGATTCTCAAAGAGGAAGTGTATTTGGCGAGAGACGGATAGGAAAAGATCCCTGGAGGAATGTTAATTCTTCAGATAGAATTAAAGCGAATGCAATTCTCTTGTATTATAATGTGCCCTTGTTAGGCGAAGACTGTAGAATTTGACGCTAAAAACATAACCAAAACTCAGAGAAGTACCCCATAGATGTCAGAGACTAGCTTGACAATACATGTATCCATTTTGGCTAAAGCTAATTCTTAAATTGTATTTATCACATGACGTCGAGTCTGGGAGTGATATAACGCCATGAATTAAAACCGATAAACCACTAGTGGTTTACACAGATTTAGTAACGTAAAGTAATGGCATGGTGTCCATTATGACGTTGTGTAAAAGATGGTAAAATATTGACGTTTTCACGGCTAAAATGCGATTATTAAACAATTTTAAAGTCATCTGGTACATGTGAATAGAATCTAGCATTCGTGATCCTGTATTGTTAAATTTATCGAAATCTATGTGAAAAAGCGATAAAATGATCGGCAAGTCTCGCATTTTTCGCTTTTCCTCAACTCGTTTAATAAATTCAATAAAACATGAGCACTCACGTAAGATCCTCTATATATTTCTTTACGTTTCTCTGACTGTCTGTAAATCCTGTATATGGAATATAGAAAGCATTTATTCAATTCAAAGGCCTCGTTAAATAAGGTCTCTTCGATGTCTTCTAAGCTCTAAAGTGGTAAGATTTAAATCTTTCATAATATGACAATTGAGATATTTCAGGTTTCAAGTTGGTTGCTCTATGCTGGACTTGTTCAAGTAGCTCTATATCTTTGGTTAAAAATGAATTCCATGCTTGTATGCAAGATTCTAACTTTGGTCTTACAAGGCTTTTGTAAAGTCTATTGGTATAAATTAGTATTTTTTTTAAATCCGAAAACATGTTCGAATGTACATAGGGATGTCCTGGGGTATTTAGACTGACCGTTTTTCCACTTCTGGTTAAGTTGACCTTCCGATTTGTTGACTAACTTGCGATTATTAGCATAACATGCGGATCAGTATGGATCAGGATTGGTTTCCCACTCGTGTTACGGCAGCTAATGAGAAATGCACCAAGCAGGGCACAAGGTGCGGTCTAAAGCTGAAAAAGATGATGTTTATTTATGCGACCGCAGACTACTCATACAAAAGTAGTCTTATCTAGAGCTACACCGTTTGTTTAAGAGGTTTCTAAAACATTTCAGCTGACGACACAAGCAGGCGTCTTTTGTTGTGATTGGCGCTTTAAGGCTTGTGTAGGAAAACTACTTTTAAATGGTTGAAAATAATGCTTTAAAGTAGGGAAAATCGTTTTACCACTTAACCTATGATTCTAATATATTTCTTTGACTGATACCTATGTTGTGCTCAACCATACATGTAAAGAAACCCCATTTTTGCATATACAATTGACACATCAAACGACCCCTATGGCTGCAAATAGAAATTAATTACGTACCGCTCCCTACTTTCGCGCGCCTCCTTCATGTTTTTCACTTCAGAGGCACGAGATAGGTAAAGCTAATAAAACATTATCTATTCCATGCGGGCTTCCGAAAATTTCAAATGCAAATGTGACCAATTCAGCCGATGTCCAGCAAAAGGTACAAGTTGGCATGCGCACCACTCGAAGACTCCGGGTCAGATGACTTCGTCAGTAAGGCTTGTTTTCACAGATTGTGGCTCATATACATTAAGAACAAAAATAAAAATCCTAACATTGTGAAAAAAATGGTCAAAGTAAAACCACGCGCGAGGTTTCAAATATTTTAGTGGACGACAAAAACATATATTTAGTTTAAACATATTTTATTTCAACTTCATGACATACATACAAAAATGTCAACACATTACAAAAGGATTAGAACGGAAGCTAAAAGCTAACTAGTTCATCTCTGGATCCAAACGGCTTGACACCTGGATTTGTTCCTGAATTTTTTTGAAAAAGTTTATTTGGAAAAAGTCAACAGACGACAACAAAACCATGAACAAGTATCCAGCATATAAAGAGCTGAAGATATATAAAAATAAAATGCTACTGGCATGCCAACTAAGAGTGACAGTGACGTAATATTTTGTTTACAATTTTTAAGTAAAACATTAACTTATACACTCCACTTGAGCTCACGCGAATCGATAGATCACTTGTGTATTAATCCTATCCTGTGGATAGGATTAATACACAAGCGATCTATCAATTTTAAGTCGCTGATAACATTATAAACAAAACATGACATCACTGTCACTCTTGGCTGGCAGGACAGTAACCATTTCTTCTCTCTGGTGTTGGTTTTAAAGATAATGCCATATAGACCCTAAATATTCAAAGGGATGAGCATAAGCATATCATATAGATGCAGATCAGACTACCCATGTCAGACTTTCAGTTTATAAAATGCATGATCAGTTTCACTTGTGTGTACATGCACGATTTTAAATGAAATCCATGACCGTATACCTCACCGTTAACGCCATTACACGTTGTAAGCAGTTTGGACAAAGTGTCTCCCCTGGTCCTGATTCGTTCTTGTATCAACAACTGAACGTGATTTTATTACACTCATAATGTTAAAATACCAACAACTGTTGGTATTTTAATATGTATTTGCATGAAAATTATAAAATCTGAGAGTTTAAAAGTAACAATTTTTTTTTTCATTGTATTTTGTTAAATTTTCATTCCCAGTTGAGTTGAGCATTGATTTTTGTTTAACCACCAGGCCTGATCTGGATCCAAACTATTTGCCACAAGTATAGTGTTTCCCATAAAGAGGAATAGCAGGGGGAGCACCCTGCTGCCCTAAAGCTCCCCCTGCTGCCCTTAAGCTCCCCCCTCCTGCTCTTATTTTCATTTTGATATAAAAATAGTCATATTTTAATTTTTACTGTATAAAATAACTTTTTTGTTATCCCAATGAATCCTATGCTCTACTAGAAGCTATTCTAACCTTTTACAGACATAAAAACCTAACTCACATTTGAAAAGTCTGTTCTAACAAAAGTGCTCTTTTGGGTGAATTTCACGCATCAAAAGTGCCCTTTTTTCTGGCTAGCACCCTGCCCTTTTTTCGGGCTGTGGGAAACACTAAAGTAATCAAACTACTGAGATAGAACAGAACAGAACAAAACATACATTTTATTGACGTAAACTATATAGTTTCTCGTCATACATACATGCAAATAATTACAGATTCATAAATGGTCACAATAGATGTATACATGATTTGACAACAAAGTCTTAAATTGTTCACAAAAAAACTATAGAAACTATTTATGTGCTCCAATATCAGTTACATGAATATAAATCAGGATTCTGTTTTAAGAGAAAATACAATCTTAATCGTAATTTATTGTCTATCGCATTATCACCTAAACCATGTAAACTGGAGGCTGAGTACAGTTTTATTAGAACTTTTTGTAAGTTAATAGATAAGTGTGTTTGACTTAAATTCAAATACAAAGAGATTCAAATAATTACAAGATAAGCATATATACACTTACCCAAAGTTCTAAGCGGTCACCTTAAAATCACCATGTATATGTCCTTTTAAAACGGGCATTTGGTTCTTCATTAATTTCACGTGAAACATCATGGAATGATTTTTTGTATGACATCTCTCAATACAATATGTCAAAACATGAAATTAAAACTAGTTAAAAATGATTAAAAATTTTGTCAAAATTTTGGAATTGCTAGGTGACCGCTTAGAAGTTTGTGTGAGTGTATACTAAACAAAACAGTCTCAGATCAGCATGCTTCAAGAAGAGCAGTCTGATCAAGGACTATTTGTTTTCGGTTCATTGAACAAATAATTTATTCATTAAAGGGTAATTCCAGGAGTTTTCTTAAAGCTGCATAGTCTGTAACTTTTGATCTTATATACTGAAACAAAAAAGTTACGTCCGCTTAACGTTTATGTCTGCCAGTGCCAAATGTATGAACGCATTTCATTTAAATTTTCACATTACCAACTGTGATCATTTAGAAACGTTTTTCACCTAAGAGAAATTCATTTGGTAATCAGTAGAGCCGCTGACAAAGCAGCGAACACGAGTACTCTTAAAATCAAAAGTCACAACATGAATAGCTTGTGTGTCCATCATAATCCCGAATTTTACGCGCATTTAAACATCACTGAGCAAGCTCTATAGTAAGATGTTATGCTTCCTAGCTGTATGCATTGCTTTTACGACCACAGCCATTAATCTATAACATACTCTGACGTCACAAAACATTGATCACGAAGGTGCGTGAAAACACTCAGAAAATTCATGTTTAGCCCAGCATTTTGATAATCAACAGAATCGGACAAGTTCGATTTTTTTCGTCATCACAAGCATTTCAACATTAATGAAGACCAATCAGCACCAAAACAATTGATAATGGACATTTTCAGATGATTTTGGAGTAAGGGGTAGGGTATTAAACACAGATTTAGTAAACATTTGATGCATGACTTCAGCCATAGTTTTTGTTGTTCTCTTTTGTGTAATTGTTGTCATAAACAAACGCAACACGTTAAAACAAAAACGGTCTCAATATAATGTTAGGTAAAGGAGCTTTGGAAGATCTTAAATTGTTATTTGCTTAATTCAAAGGGAGGTAATTTCAGGTAATTTCGTAAATTAAAGGTTTTGAACTGTAATTTCGCTCGTTCAATAAGCAGATTTGGGATTTTTAGATGTGTTTTCATCGTCGGACGATCCTGGCTGCCATTTAACGGAAAATGTGTCACCCTTTGATGAATAACTTCCTGATGATAATGGAAAAAGCTGTGTGCACATTAGGTTCAATAACCCTTCAAGATAAGAAGATAAAATCAAATAATTACCAATTTTTGTGTGTCCGACGTTTGATAAACATTTTGGTTTTATTTTTGTTGTGAACTTCTGAACTAGATCGAAAGATACAGTACCATGAAAATCGGACGTTTCTTTTTTGTTTGAGTATAGTTTTTGAAATAATGTTTCTATTTTTCAAGAACACAGTAAAAAAAAATTCAGGTATACATTTTACCAATTTCGTTAATCTTTACAAATTATCAGTATCAAAACAACAGCATTTATGTTAAAACTTGACTGTCTATAATTATTGGAGGGACGCAAATAACTACCAACAAGAGAAAAAACACCTGTTTTATAAGACAATTCACTTTTCCATGCAGTTTTCAGCTATAGTGAACAGATTTATTGTGAAAACTTAACTTAATTCTGCTTTTACAAATGATTTAAAAAGAATATAAAATTTTTCGAAAAATGTTCAAAGTTACAGACTATGCAGCTTTAAAGGACATGACTGATATAAAACCCTTTTCTTGTTAGCAGCTTCTAATCTGTTTCTACAGCTGGTATGCGATATTCAGTATAAACCTGCTAAATAAAATTATGTGTTTATTAGTTAAATGGCAAGGGATTAATGTAAGTAAGGGTGCAAAGATCAGGAATCGATACAAATGCCTGGCAAAATTTTAACCAGAGTGTAATTTGATGTCAGGAACAGATAAAGAAGATTGCTGACCTTGGTGGGTTTACTCACCATTTGTACTAGGCCGTAATCATCGAGGCAGGATATTAAGCTGTTGTATTTGGAGTGAGACCTGCATCCTGGTTTGATGGTGGGAACATGTTCAGAGTTCCATGAGAATTTGGGCAAGTTGAAGTCTCCTAATACTGCCCTTCCTTATACTTACCTTTTTAATTTTTCAATGCTTTAAGCAACAATCTCCTTCGGGCGGTAGTGAGCAGGTTTGGCAGTAACAATGTCAAGCTTAACCCAAATTATTACTTGACTTTTCGCTTACTGTAAGGGCGGCGCCTCATGAATGCGTAATTAGGACTAGTCAACCTTAGGCATAGGTAAAAGCTGAAAAAGAGGCGTGGTTTTATTCAAAAGTAACTGTATCATCTTGTGCCACCACCTCAGTCATTATTTAGCCCTTAAAACGCCAGCAAAGTAATTGCATCTGAAAATGTCTATTTAACATAAGCAGGGAAGCAAACATTGTGGATCCAGATCAGACTGCTCTTACAGGAGCAGTCGGATCTGGGTCCACACTGTTTTATCTATGAGGCTTCAAATAGTTTAGTGGACGACAAAAACATACATTTTGTGATTATTCGCTTTAAGTGTTAATAAATGTGAGTTCAGTGTGTATACGGTTAGGATTTTCATGAAATGCACGCACGTTTGCGCGGCTCAAAAAGCTTATTAACTCTTTACCAAATTATAAATAAAACCTGATTTCCCTTCCTTAGCAGATGAAATAGCCGAACCACACCCAGATATGAATATTAAAGTTGCCGCCTTTACAGTAAGGGAAAAGTCAAGTAATACAATTGCTTTTTCCGATTTTTGTAAGTCATGTAGGGCATGAAACTCACCAAAGACTGATTTTTATTTTTATACTCTGATATGAGTTTGAAAATTTTGTAAGGCACAGGCCCATGTTCAGCAACCCCCGGTGACGGTTCTAAAGAGAGAGATTTGGGAAAGGGGAGCTAATCGACGAAAAATAGTCCAGTCTAGTTCCTAAGCATATTCCTCTCTCCTCAAAAACTGCGGCTCAGAGTCGTAATCTTGAACAATTAGGACCCGAAGGCAAACATTTCTTTTCCTGTTTAATGCTTGTGCAACAAAATAAAGCCAGGGCATGTGATTTCCATTCCAGCAATGTGGCATTTTGACAAGTGTAGACTGAGACGAGCCTGTGCAGCCTCCTTTTAAACAAGAAAACTCAAAATGATGGTCAGTCAGTAGCTCAACACTCATAGAGTATTCTAGCGTCTAGCAAATGCTCTGATCATGCACAGGTTGATCTGAGGCTTTGCTGGTCGCACATACCACAATACTTGGAAATCTCATGTCGCGACTCATTCATTATTTACTGCAACAATACGTCCACAATGTTACTAAATTGGTTTTCATTTCGTGTCTCAGATGCGGAACCGAGAAAGCGTACACAAATGGATTTAACAAGTTGTTCGAAAGTGTAAGCGTAAATACATAACCCGGAACCTTGAAGTCACTTGATACGATTATTTTAAACAAAATACAAATGTATGATAGAATACTTATATTAAACACAACAAGAAGAATACTTATTGTACGTATGATACTTTTCTCTCGATTCAATGCGATATTTCTTACTGCACTTCCGTAAGACATGGCTGTGTCCTCTTGTGTGTGTGTAACAGGACGACTTGAACTGTCTAAGTTCCTTGTAGTGTCCGAGGTATGATCTGGGAATATTGTGTTGCTCGAATGACACCACACTTGTTTGACTATACTGATGTAAAGAATGTTTGTAACAAGCCATGGTGTAATAAACAAAATCAACAGGTATACGACAGGGCCGTTATTAGAGGTATTGAATAAAGCATCAATGCGACACATCGTCATTAGTTCACCTGGACGCATCCATATTACAAAGGGAGGCAATGCAACCAGAATGACTGCAATCCAAATTGCTAAACTTTTAACTCCATGACTGTACCGTTGTTGCACCGAAACTAAATTTCTACTGTTTCTGATCAAACGGTACCTGTGAATGCCAATTGCGAGAATATGAAAGCATAAAATTGACTCAAGGCTTACAAAAATATAACTCCATATAGCACACGTCTCGTATGTTACTTCTGCTTGCTTGAAGACTTCAAAGATCGCTCGACCGATAAGTGCAACTCCTACTGTAGTGTCAATTATTGCAAGGTTTAGGATCGGTTTAATGTGGCTGTTTCTTGTTGTCGTTTTCATAATGAATATACACACCATAAGATACACGCTAAATAGTGTTGCACCGACAGCGAAAATAGCCATAAAGGTCATTGCAGAGAAATAAGAACCACCACTCCCGAACGCAGGCTGAATGACGCCATCTCCTTCATCTGATGTGTCGTTTTCCATTCGTATGAGTTTTATAAGTGATACTAACACCGATTATAGGTCAAAGAAAAACAGGCGTTGCTGGATGTTGTTGTTGTTACTGGATGTTGTTGTTGTTACTGGATGTTTTTGTTGTTGCTGGTGTTGTTGTTGTTACTGGTGTTGTTGTTGTTACTGGTGTTGTTGTAGGCAGCACTAAAACACTCACTATCATTTGAGCCGTGACATGTGATTTCCAACATTTGACATTTTGACAAGTGTAGACTCAGACACGCATGTGCAGCCTCCTTTTAAGCTTAGAAACTCCAAATGGTGTTCAGTCAGTAGCTTAACAATCATAGAATACCCAAGCGGCTAGCAAAGGCTCTGATCAGACTGTGCGTAAGCGCAGGCTGATCTGAGGCTTTGTTGGTCGTACATACCACATTAATGGAAATCTCATGCACTGGCTCATTTACAATGTTGCAACGTCATGGAAACTGGTCCGTGTCAAGTCGTTGACTCTGGTAAAAATCAAAACACATAATTATTCTTATTTCTTATATCTCCAAGAAGGCATTGGTTAACAGTTATGGAACATATTAAGTAATTGCCACTTAGTAACGTCACCGTTTAAAACTGCATTTCCAGACTTTTTGAAGAACATAGCATGAAAAGTTAATGGGTGCAATTTCTCAAAACGTGCATATATGGCAAGCAAATAGAAAAATGCAGTAAACAATAAACTATTAAAATAATTAGATCTACACTTTTGGTTCTCAAGTAGAACGCTTTGAATGTGAATGTAAATTTTAAAATGCTGGCGATAATTTGTTAACGCTATCGAAAATATTTTTTTTTCTTTTTCTTTTTGTGATAAAATGACTGGTAAAAACATAAGTCACCAGAAAACTATAACGAATATTTTTGTTACGTAAAATAAATTGATTTTTTTTGTACATTTTTCAGGAGTATAGCTTCTTTAGTTTTGCAGCAATATTTTTGCAAAAAAAAAAACTGTAAATGCATCGATTTAAACGGCGACGTTACAAAGTGACGAATACCGTTCTATTAGTGTAGATGCTCAACGGAATACTCACGAGACGATTCTAATGAGAAACTAACCAAAAGTTTCTGTGGATAACTACTGTAGATTGTTTAACGAAAACCTACTGCAAAGGTCCAGCTAATAAGCAAGATTCACGCCATTATTTTTATCCATCAGTTTGAAGATATCGTTTGTGCTCAAACGAACCACCGTCTCAATGAGACGGTTCTTTTGAGCACCGAAAACATTGGTTTGGGTTGTGAAAGAGAAAAATATAAAAATAATTTTAATTTCGCACTCTGGAATGTTCTACTCGCCATAAATGGGTGAGTTTGACAAGAAAGTACATGTATGTCCTTATAATCATGACCAATAAAATAAGAATATATTATGAGTAAGTAAGTAAGTAAGTTTATTTCTACTTTAACCATAACATGGTCATGTGTAGTATATATATCAATACATAAATACAAAATTCATACACACAGCCGAAGGTCATGGATGTACTAACCCCCAAATTGCCATTCATAAAAAGGTTTAGCCTGTATTGCAGAACAACATGAACCCTGGTCTAGAAGCTCACTTCGGATCAGTCTGATCAGGGACCACACTGTTTGCTTCGATTATCAAATTTAGTAAAGTGCCTTCAAACATGTATATATCAAATACATATCTGTCATATCTATGATTCTACAGTAGCAAATGACACTTTTAGTACAAAAATATTATTGGCATGATGAGGATTGACATTTGATATGCGACAGGACTCCAGTTAAGAGTTCGTAACAGAAATTTAATTTTCCTATTTCTCAACCAAAACATATGTTGTGGGTACTCAAAAGAACCGTCTCAATGAGAAGGTTCCTTTGAGCACCCAAAACAAAAGTTAAAACTGATGGGTAAGAAAATATTTACAATTTTACTCTGAAATCCTTGTTCATCCAAACCTATGTGCGAACACACAAGCTGTTCATACTCAGTGCAACCATCTCTATGAGATTTTCCACTGGGCAGAAAAGCAAATGTTTCCCAATATAGATATGATGGACAACATAATATCCACAGCCATGCATATGATGACATCTACAATTTAGTGGGTTCAAATGGCTACATCGCCTCCAACAATTCAGAAAAACAGTAAGTGGGAGATACACATGTGACACAAAAAAACAAACATGAAAACATAACATATATAAGTGTTGTGCCTATTGACCATATCTAATCTTAAAAGCCTTGAAAATATATAATGAAAGATTACTTAATATTCTCTTATTTGTAGTTGACATTAATTCCTTAAGTTTTAATATATTAGGTCTTTTCCAATAATACCTTTTTATATACTGATTTCTTGAATCATTATACAAGCTACACTCCAACAAAAAATGAAATTCATCCTCAAGTTTGTTACATGTTAAACATTTTCTTTCATCTATCGGTATTCTATTTGGCCTAGCCCATCTTCCTACCTCAATTTCTAATCTATGTGATGAAGTTCTTAATTTTGTCATAGCAACTCTAAATTTTTTAACCTTAACAAAATCCAAGTAAAACTGATGTTCAAAAGAAGAAAATAATGAATAAAAGTTAGCTCTGCTTGATTCTGCAAGTCTGCTGGACCATCCTTGTGAAAAATTATCTAATAACCTTTGTTTTAAAACACATAAAAACACATTCTTATTTCCAACCCCCTGATTCACCCAAACTTCATAAAACCCCAGTGTTGATAGTTATTGCTTAACTCTAGATGCCCAATTTAGACAATTTGGCTTATTTTCAATATCATTCATCATTAGTTGGTAAGCTAGTTTTATATATTTGTTTTCCTCTGCTTCTAATATTTTAAACCAAAAATTTACAACTGAAAAAAATACCTTGTTTTGTAATGGTGCCCTACCCAGCTCTCCATACACAAAATCATTCTGACTTGACCTTTTTATCCCTAAAAGCTTCTTACAAAACTGCAGGTGCACTCTCTCCTGTTGTACAGGTTTTGAAAATCCCCAAATTTCTCCCCCATAAGTCAAAATGGGAGTAATTAATTTGTCAAAAAGCTCCAAAGTATGCTTAAGAGAGATGTCAGTAAATTTATATAGATACTGATTTAATTTAAAGATTGCTTTAAGAGCTTGTCCTGATAAGGTTTTGTGAGTTTCAGTAAAAGAACCACAAGTCGAAAAAGAAATGCCAAGATAGACAAACTTATTTACAATTTCTATCATATTCCCTTGAAAAGTAAAAGATAAGTTTCTTGGTAAAATACCCCCTTTTCGAAAAACCATAACCTTTGTTTTATCAATATTTACAGTTAATTTCCATTTTTGACAGTAATCACTTAGTATATCTAAACCTTTCTGCAAACCCTCACTAGTATTTGAAAATATAACAATATCGTCCGCATACAAAAGTAGATACAGTTTTAGCATGCCTATATCAATACCTTCAGCACCTTTTTGGATCAATTCTTTTTCTAAGTCATTAATGTACATTCTAAATAAAAAGGGAGATAAGCACTCCCCTTACCTTACCCCTATATGACTGACAAACTCACAACTAAGATTATTGTTAAACTTAACTCTACTTTTAATACTTTTGTACATTGATTGGATTATATTCAGAATCTTACCTCTAATCCCACTTTCTATCAACTTAAACCAAAGAACATCCCTAACAACAAAATCAAATGCTTTTCTAAAATCAATGAATGCTGAGTATAACTTTTTATTGTTATTTAAACAGTGTGTAATTAGACTATGCAATACAAATATATTATCCAAGGTTCCCATGCCTTTTATGAAGCCAGCTTGTGCCTCAACATAAACATGGTAAGTTTCGGCCCAGTCATTTAATCTGGTGTTAAGAATATTAGTAAAAAGCTTACCTATTACACTAAGAAGAGTGATGCCCCTGTAATTCTCAACATTCTCAACACTTCCCTTTTTGTGTATAGGGACAATGTATCCCTCACCCCATGCATCGGGACAATACCTGAATCAAATATTTTATTAAAAAGTACATGTATATATTCAATTAAACCGTTTATACCATATTTAAGAAATTCATTTAAAAGCAGATCTGGGCCGGAACTTTTACCACACTTCAAAGACTGTATTCCTTTTCTAATCTCACTTTGACTAATTTCAACATCTAACTCCTGAAACATTATATCTAATTCACCATTTACATATCTCTCATTGTAAAATAAAATATCATCATCTGCTTGAAAAAAAGTGCTGTCAGGGTTGTTAATTGCCCTAAAATAATCAGCAAAATGCTGCGATGTTAATTTCTTGGGTGAATTTGACGGACAAAGATTCTTCAGCGATTTCCAATAAATTTTTGCATTTTCATATCGAGCCTTTTCTAATTTTTGAGTTTCTGTTTTCCTGAAATCATACCTGCTTTTTCTTAATACCTTCTTATAATCTGATCTGGCTTGTACCATATTTTCCCTACATACGTCATTTTGTTTATTTGCGCGATACACACTTAAAGATTTATAAAACACATTTCTTTTAAACTTACAATCTTCATTATACCATGGCTGGTTGCTCTCAACAACTAAAAAATCATTATTGTTTTTACTAGAAAAGTTTTTCTTGAACAATGGTGCACAAATAGTTTCAACTGTATCCTGGAACAATCCCACATTTTCATTTATGTCTACATTTTCAGTCAACAAATCATTTTTGAGTTTTCGAAAGTCAGAACGCACACTGTCAGAATCTAAAGCGTTTTAAAATGCCTCGACATACTCATTATTCCACACATATTGATATGGGAGGGATGATGTTATGCCGGGATCAGAATCACTACTCACATTGTTTCCATGTAGACACAAAGAAAAATTTACAATACAGTGGTCACTCAAAATATTTGGGTCATCAACATTAAAAGTATCAACTAACGAAAATATATGTGGACTAGCGATAACATAATCAACCAAACTACGCCCAGCGCTACCCACATACGTACACTTCCCAATATCCCCATCGACTCCAGCGCTGCCATTTAGTATCCTCATGCCAGTTTGCTTGCAAAAATCGAGTAACTCTGACCCAAACCTGTTAAACCCCCTGTCTTCAGACACACGCTTTAAGGGTATATCTGTAGAATAATCATCAGGGAGTGCATGTATGTGGGCTGCGGTGTCATCTTGCACAAAATCCGGGAAGTCCGAAGTCCTGGCATTTAAATCGCCACAGAGCAAAAACTGGCAGCGGTTATCAGTTAAATTTTTTATATGAATCATGTGATCTGACAATCTGTCAAAAAGATTTACATTGTCTAATAACCCCTGTCGGCTTGAGCCCTCTGGTACATTATATGCCAGACAAATAAACACATCATCAGTCAAGTTAAATAATCTACCTTCGAGTTTAAGCCACAAAATATCATCACTGTCTTGCAAAAATAACGTTATGTCGGTCACTAGATCATGCTCGTGTTGGGCGCTGTGTAGTGTCCTGTGACGTAGACGCGTTATTACGATTTCCCTCCACTGCTACGTCATGTGTCATGTGTGCTGAATTCGCGTTGCTCATTGGTTCATCACGGTTTCCCTTCGCTGCACCTCTCGCTGTGTTTGACCTACTAACCGACCTTCCTCGTGACGTATCGGTAAGCGCATGTGACCTGCTTCTACTTTCGTTTTGGAGATTGCTTTTAAAATTGGATTTAGGCGGAATAACCTCTTTATGCGTGGATTTCTGGAAAGCTATTGTATTCTTGGATTTATTGTCTTTCGCCAGTTTCACCTGTTCAGTCATTCTCGGCTCATTAGAGAAATTTTCATTCATGTTTTGTTTTGTAAACAACTTATCACGAGAAGATGTATCTGGCTGTGTTGGGCCTATGACAGATTCACCACTTTCACTGTCCGAGTCTACCTGGATCTGAGTGTTTATCCCGGGATCTTCTCTAGGCTGCCATGGGCGAAAAACACGCTTATCCCGACACCTGCTGTTCTCATACTCCTTATCAACCCCGGGGCTGGCCGGTACGAAGCCCTGTACACGACTCAAACGTAATACCTGATACCAATCAGGAAATTCATCTGCGATAACTCTGTTATTTCTAATTAATTTAGCTGGATATGCAATTGTCACTCTACATGTGGGGTCTTTTGATTTTTCTGCTTTTAATTTTGGCCAGAGATTTTTCCTCGCCTCGGCAATTTCGGCTGGGAAATCCTTTTCTACTCGGAAGTTTGTCCCCCTTAAACGCCTGGCATTTGTCATAATTTGCTCAGTTAGTGAATAATCTTTAAATGCAACTATGATAGGACGCCTAGAAACATGTTGTCTTGACCTGAAGCGCTGTTACGACCCTAATCTATGAGCCCTTGCGATCACAATTGGGCTAATTTCCATTGCCATCTCCTCCGACAGAAAATCCACTATAATGTCAGTACAATTCTCACCTGCCACATCTGCAAGACCCCGGAAAATAAGGTTATTCCTCCTGCTCCTGGCTTCTTAATCTAAAGATCTATATGACAGCATTTTAATTTTTCACTCATGTATATTCACACAGTCCTCAAGAATGTTAACTTTCTCATGAACAGGGGACATAACTGAACGAAGGATGTTTTGTTTATCTTCCACCGTCATTAATTTTGTGAATAAGGCGATAAGTTTTTCATCAGGGGACATTTTAGTGAATGCGTCAAGGTCTACACTACCCGTCTCATTGCGCTTCCTCTTCCTCGACTGTTTTCTCCATTCCGTATCACTGTCACTGACATTAGTGGGGTACCCCACCCCTTCTGCAAAAGCTTGAAATCTATTGTCACTACAAAATTGAGAGTGAAAAATGTCATCTTGCGATGCTCCCTGCATCTCCTCGGCCTCGCCGCTACCACCAACAGCACCAACAATACCTCCTGCGCCCTCCATGACAACAAAAACTAGCAAAATTGTCCTCCACATTGAGTTTTTGCAAAATATTTACTGCTCGTGAAAAAACACTTGCGCGCCATTGAACCCCGGATGTACTTGATGAGTGTGAGGGTGGGATAAATAGACTCCATCATTGGTGTTCAGTGGAGACAGAAAAAATCCAACCTGAGGACCCACCGCTCCAGTGGGAAACGAGGCTTGCTGAGTTTCCCACTGAACGGTGGAACCGAGGGTTGGGATTTTTCTGGAAACACTGAACACCAATGATCGATTCTTTTTCTCATATACCAATTCTACACTTAGCGACCGTACGGAACGGTCGAGGGAACGGTACAGTATAATATCTGTTGGTGACGTCACTGAGGTCGATGTTTTTGTAGTCAATGACGCGCGCTGTACAAATCAACTTGAAACAGCGAATAAACATCGCATTAAACAATGAACAAATGGTTATTTCATCAAAATGGATTTTCAAGAACTAGCTTATCAGCCACAGTAACCCGAGTAAGTAACTTTGTTGAGGAAAATGTATTTCTTTTTCTTACATCGTCAAGTCTCCCCACCCAGGTGCATTCAGTCACTCATTGCCCAACATGTCAAATATGTCAATCGCAATGCACTCAGCATGTTCAAAGCATTGAATAAATGTTTTACATTTTACTTTATATCACGTTGAAGGCCGGCTTAATTTGCTGAAATTTCAACATTGTGACTGTCAACAATTCAACTTTCGTTTTCGAAGGAATATACATTCATGCGCCAAAAATGTTGCGCGTGAGTTATCTCGCATAAGTAACCTGCCGCGTGTGGCTTATCTCGTATTGGTTACCCTTATCTCAAATGGGTAGCGATGTTGGACAGATTTTTCTGGCAGTGAGCTAACATAGGGATCACTCGATCTTGTATGCGTTGGTATGTATGAAAGAATTATCACAAACGTGTACAACAGCTGAAACCCCACAATCTAATCTGGCGTGCAAGAAAATAACTATTAGGCTGTCAGGATATTTTTGGCTCTTCCGAAATATGCTGTTTTATAGCACAATTAAAGAGACTAAGTCTGCAACTATGAACATTTTTCGAATTTTTTTTGTTTTCTTTTTAAATCATTTGTAAAAGTAGAATAAAGTTATGTTTTCACAATAAATCTGTTCACTTTAGCTGAAAACTGCACGGAGAAGTGAATTATCTTATAAAAACAGGTGTGTTGGTAATTATTTGCGTCCCGCCAATAATTATAGACAGTTAATTTTAACTTAAATGCTTTTGTTTTGATACTGATAATTTGTTAAGATTTACGAAAATGGTAAAATTTATACCTGAATTTTAGTTTTTTTACTGTGTTCTTGAAAAAATAGCAACATTAGTTCTAAAATTAAAATATCAAAAGTTACAGACTATGTAGCTTTAACTTCAAAATTGAATCACTGTATATATTGCCTTTTCAGGTATATCTTTTATTACAAAATTGTCTGTCAATGAGGCAGATTTTCCGCGTTATGGCGTTACGATGTTTAGCGACAAAAGTAATGTCTGAGAAAAGAGTTAATACGATATCAATTATATTGTTTACAAATAGAGAGCCAATCAAATTGTGTATTAGCCATGGTCAATGAGGATCAGATTCTAGGGAGCACTTCATCTGTTGAGATTTCTCAAGTTTGGCTATGAGTACACAGGAAAAAAAATTGTCGACAGGACCTTAGGTGCCGCCGTAAATGGGGTCTAATGAGCTTATGACACACATAGACCAGCTTACATGCTAGGACGCCTTGAAGATAGATTGGCGACAACGGGGAAGAATATTGCAGATTCGCAGCTTAGCAAGATGAAAGAGGACATTTTGACGAACGATAACTACGCATTCAAGGGTAAAGTTGTGAAGACCAATTTAAATTTAATATCAAGCTCTCTAGCAAGCTCAGGGATGCGGACCACGCTGTGAAAACACCAGACAGGGAAGCAGCAGTCGGCAACATTTCTGAAGGTTTGAACATAATTACTAGTCGACAGAAACTTATAAAACTAGCAGATTCGAGGGAACTTGGATGATCGGTCGTGAAGGAATACAAAAACAATCCCTTAGCTTCAGATTCTGATGACGAAAAGAAAATGATGAAGGTGGAGGCTGGGGCTTCGAGAAAGCTAAAACAATGGAGGTTCGAGAGAGGCCGTCGTAGCAGAGGCTCCAGCTGTACCAACAAGGATATTCAGTACCTTCAGCCACAGCGACGACTGGACAACTACAACAGTGCTATGTCATATCGACGCAGTCAGATCCACGAGGGGCAGGAGACCCGGACTTTGTTATCGGTGTGGTAAAGCAGGGCACTGAGTTTGAATGCTTAGTAGGGGAGACAGCTGCAAAAAATGCTGATTAAATAAGTACACCCTTAGATTTTGCATGTTTAAACAAAGAAAATTCCCTGAGTAGAATTTCCCCAATTGAGGTCTCAAATAGTTCAAATAGGAAAGCCTACTAGCAAGTGTTTTCCCGTTGACTGAGTTTCTCCTATCAGTAGGTTAAAAGAATGTATGCGACCAGTATATTAGGGATATGAGAGGGACTTTATGGTGTCTTTTTCTGGTGATATGAAGGATCATATTATTGATGCTTTGGACGCTACATCCAGATATTTGGACATAATTTAAACATTAATAATATTAATTTTGATAATATGGTAAGTCATATATACCCTTCAGAGCTCCAACTTTACAAAGCCAATACCTCTGACACCAAGGCCGCATTTTTAGACTTGCATTTATCAATTTCTAATGATATTGTTTCTACCAAAATTTATGATAAACGTGACGACAATGATTTTGAAATCGTCATTTTCCCATTTTAGATGCTGATGCTCCTCACTCTACATCATATGGAGTCTATATCTCATAAACTTCTAAAACAAGGTTATCGGTATCATAAACTTCGCAAAGCCTTTTTAAAATTTTATAGACGATACCGTGATTTGATATCTAAATATCAAGTTGGACTTACATCTCTCTTGCGTCAAGGACTTTTGGAACCTGAATTCTATGGTGACTTGGTGTATAAATTGAAGAAGATTGTTGGCTCTAATAATTTTTCAGCGCAGTTCATTAAACAATTTCCCATTATAAAAAGATTGGCTATAACATTAATGTAATGCAATAGACTGTATGCTTGGTGGTCAACCAAATCACAGTTGGCAAATGTGCTTTCCTCTGTAATTGCACGCTGGTGGGTTGGACTTCAGACTCTATGATGGTTCCGACTTAAAGACTTATCAATTGATGAGATGGAAGGAGCCTGATGCTTTGGCTGTTGTCAGGCCCACTGGGGTTTGCCTGTTGGATTTCTTTTGCTCCAGTTTTCAGTTTGTATTTACTGTTGAGTCCTTATCTTTACGTTATCTCTTTTTTATATCTTGATTTATATGTTCTAGGAGATGATGCATTGATTAGTTAGGGGTATTTCATGCAAATCAAACATCTATATGTCTTGATCCATTTCAAAACCAGCAAGTGTCACGTGTGGCGTTCTCCAAGGCTCCATTTTAGGCCCTTAACCATTTTTAATCTTTATAAACGACTTGCCGCTAGCACTCCAACATTATGTTGTTGTTGACTTATATTCCGATGATACTACTTTCTATGATTTTCAGTCTGATGTATTTCAAATGGAAACAAATTTGCAGCATGCGCTGAATTTGCTTCACATTTGGTGCTAACAGAACGGCATGGTTTAAAATACGAATGAAACCAAAGCGATGCTAATAACTAGCAGACAAAAAAGGCTCAGCTTGCAAAACCCTTTATATATATAGTGATAAAGATATAAAGATGACGCCTAGTGAGAAGATATTGGGGGTACACGTAGATGATAATTTAATGTGGAATAATCATTTTCAACATGTTTCGAAAAAAATCTCATCATATTTATGGTTACTTAGCAAAATAAGATCATATTTGTCAGTAGAGCACCGTCTTATGTTTTATAATACTTATGTTAATCTGCATTTTGATTACTGCAATACTGTTTGGAGCAACACTTCAAGGGAAAACCTCAATAAAATATCTAAATAACAAAGACGTGCTTGTAAATTAACTCTGGCTCAAGATTACACGGACATTCAAGAGGCCCTGGAACGATTAAATATATTGTCTTTTGATCGAAACATTTTTTTCTAAATAAAACCAAATTCATGTACAAAGCTTCCAATAATTTAGCACGAGTTTATTTACAAGAATTTTTTCAAATGATGATTGAAAACTTAGTGACAAACAGGACTTATGAAACACTTAAAGCATTTTAAAAAGAATTACATGTCCACTGAAATCTTGGAGGCACAGTACTGCTGTAAAAGATGGGGTGCAAATAGACTTTGGGATAACCTCAAGGAGAATTTCGGCCACTATACTTCTTAATACTGGAATAATTCAGCCACAGAATTAGACATGGTAGCCTTCTGGGAAGTGTCACATTATTATGCAACATCAAAATTGCATACGTTACCCCAAAAATGTTAAAGGATCTTTAGGTGTCGGTGCTAAAGTTCTCTTTACAATAATTTACAGCTAAAGTGTGTGGTAGCTGACGTCACAGGGAAATAACGTCATTCATGGCGTTAGACGGTGATACGTCATTTTACGCTTGGAAGACGTAACAATTACATATAAACGTATGCGATGTAGTCTAAGTATTGGCGGGAGTTCTTCAGTGCAATGGCGGAAAGTTGGAAGAAGCTGAAGACTTCGTATGTGTTTTTCGGCGTTAATTGTGTGTTAGATTCGAAATAGATCAGCTCCAGTGCGTGAGTTGTTGAGTAATAATTCACTGTTTGTCGGTCAGTTGTACGAAGATAAATCACTCGCGCTACGCGCTCGTGATTTGATCTTCTTTACAACTGACCTCCAAACAGTGAATTACTACTCAACAATTCACGCACTGGAGCTGATCTATTTCTTAATTTTAAGCTTGTGTTTGGCCATTTCGTTGCAGAATGGTGGTTGAAAGTAAAATATTCAAGCAGAAGTGAGTAACTAACATTTCTTTATGTTATATACGTTATATTCGTGAACTACATCCTTCATTTGATAAACTTTCAATACATATTTAAGATCTAAATAGCATGTGCCTAAAAGGCAATTAATTGGCCATTAGCTTACCTGTATCATAAAAACGTTAGGAGTTATAAGCTTTTGAGCATGATGGCCCCGAATAAAATGTTATGTAAAGCACGAACCTTTTCATTTTGAAACTGAGCATGTAATCCTATCTGTAATCCTTTAAATATCAAATATAAACGTTCTTTTGACAAGCAATAGTGAAAGACGATATTAAACATCGTCACTGTCACCATATCAAATTTTATGCTGACAAGTGTTTGCAGATGGTGACGCATTATATAAGTTTAGCTTTTATAATTGATTTCCGTCTATCTCCAGCATAGCTTTGTACTTCTGATCATTTGTTTAAGCATTGTTAACCGTATACAGATCAATTGTTACTTAGGATATAAATTTTAAATTAATAAGACTTTTTCAGCCTGTAATATATCAGACCAAATTTGACTAAAACCACAAGGTCTTGAGTCTTGATATTTGGTATATAGCATCACCTAGTAGACCTTTACCAAGTTTATTCAAATTATTGCCCTGAGGTTATACATGGCTCCGCCGCGAGGGTCACAAGTTTTATATAGGGAAAACATGAAAATATCTTCTTGATTGAAACCACAAAGCCTGTAGCCTTGATATTTGGTGTGTAGAATCACTTAGTAGACCTACACCAAGTTTATTCAAATTGTGGCCATTAGGCCAAAAATGGCCCCGCCCCAGGGTCCCATGTTTTACATAGGCTTATGTAGGGAAACGTGAAAAAATCTTCTTGTCTGAAAGTCTTGATATTTGGTATGTAGTATCACCTAATAGACCTCTACCAAGTTTGTTCAAACTATGGTCCTGGGGCAAAATTGGCCCCACCCTGGGGTCACAGGTTTTATATAGGGAAAACATGAAAACATCTTGTTGTCTGAAACCACTAAGCCTAAAGCCTTGATATTTTGTATGTAGCATCACCTAGTGGACATGTACCTAGTTTTTCCAAATATGCCACTGGGTCTAAAATAAGGACTCGCAACAGAGTAGAAGAGGTCACATAGGCTTATATAAAATCAAATGTTTTCAGAATATGGTCATGTTGCATATCAAATTAAAGGAAATGAAACATACAGTAATACGTTAGCAAATATTTTGCCCTTACACTTACCCTTGATCCCTGAGGTAGGGTCAAAAGGTTATTGTTTTCTTTTCTGAAAGTTGTCATGTTGCATATGAAATTAACGGGAATGAAGCATAGGACACCATACAAGCAAAATTCTGCCCTTTTACACACAGTCGACCCCTTGATGGGGTCGAACGGTCAAAACATTTTTCTGAAGAATGTAAGGTTGCATTTCAAATTAAAAGGAAGTGTAGAACATTATGCAATTGAATGGTTTGAACTTATGCACTCCCCTGACCTTTTGGGTTGGGTTTAAAGGTAAGACATTGAAATTGTGCAGATGAGACTATTTTGATTGAACTTAGTGAATTGATAGGCTTTGGTTATGATCTGAGTGATACCCAGGATGGACTTAAGTGTTTGAGAATAGGATTTATATTTTGTGGTGAACAAACTATCCTTGTGACAAGCATTCAGGTGAGCGACCCAGGGCCCAAAGGCCCGCTTAGTTATGTGTGGTCCTCGTTTTGTTGTGCATTACTTAATGTAGTTTCTAGTTTTGCAATCATCTCGCTGGGGAAGAGAGAGCTGGTTGCTTTACTTTTATTGCCTTTTAATGTTATTTGACATTTAATTAAGTGTTCTGTGTCTCTTTTTCAGGGTGCCATGGGTGGCTGCATCGTTTGATTGCTGAATTTTCCAGTCATACTCACTTACTTTTTTCATGTGATTTTGCTCAGTTAAATTGAAAAAGTTTTAGGCGGCCTTCTAGTAAAATATTTTTATTGACAGTTCAAAGGCGGATCATTTGTGTTTTTGTGACTTGTGTTTCTCATGCTTTCGCGTCTGTTTATTACTGCCTTGTGGTCACCTGCTGGGAAAGTGCTGACCTCTTGGCTCTTGTTGGTGATCTTTATTGTATTTTTGTTACTTTCCCATTTGGTATCATGGGTCAGGTGGGGTACTTGATTGTATCGTTTCCTGATCTTTGTCGTCTTTCTAACTTTGCTATAAGCTAGCGGAATAAATGTTTTACCATACTGCTACCCTGATCAAAACCCAATCGAGCACATATTAAATGTAATGTGATTGTCAGGACCTGTTCAATTACGTTTGTGTGCGTATTGTCGTGGAATTGTACAGAGGTAGAATATAGAACTTTGATTGTTTTCTTGTTTTATGAATAGTAGAATACAGACTGACTTACTTTTAAAATAATAATACCTAATAAAAAGTGGAATATACTGATAAATTGCTATTCCGTTTTCGTTATTGATGTGTTTGAAAAAATGGTAAATTTGTGACTGTTGTTTTTTTATAGTTTTCAACTCAAATTTCAATATCTTAAATGTTTTGAGCCAGTTGTTTCTGAAAATAACAATGCGTGAACGGAAAATATTGTTCTAATGTATTTCAAAGTATATTTAATCAAAACTTCAAGTTTTCAAGAAATGTCAAGACAAAAGTGTATACGTTAGAAGATTATTTAGGTGTAGAATACAGACTGACTTAACCCATTTAAGCCGAATGGAATTTCCCACTGTTATCAACTGGAACAGTCCATTTCTGTTTTAAGGGATGTCGGGTGGTATTTTATTTTAATTTTAATAAAACATCTTGCAAGCAAACAATTGCGATCCTGATCAGACGCCGCGATTGGCTACATCCCACAAAAAAGGACGCTAGGCTTATATGGGTTAAAAAGAATCCATGTCTCACAAATAAATGAAATACATTGCCGGGCAAATTACTAATCTGTTTTCTGCATTGATTTATTTGAAAAATAATACATTTATGTCTTTCGTTTTTTTGAAGTTTGCAACTCAAGTTAGCTTTATTGTACAATTTTACGAGTGTATATACAAATCCCTCTTGTAGGCGGGACGAGTCGAAGACTAGTAGGGAATATCTGTATATTCATTAGTATATGTACAATAAAATTCTTGTATCATGACCAATAAAACAAGCACGTTTTAATTTATTCATCAGATATTCAAGTCACTTATAAGCTCTACCCTTGACAGGGTCTTGTTTAAAATATTGAACAGCTTAGATCAAAGGAAAGGCGGCAAAGTCATGATACAAGCTTCAATATTTTAAATGTACAGAGTCACTTTCTCTGAAACAGCCATACATCACTGGGAATATTGTTCTAAAATAATTCATTTCAAAGTACTTTTAAATCGAATAAGAAAATGCCAAAACAAACGTGTGTGCGTTAGAAGATTTCATAGGTGTAACTGTTATAAGCTATATACACACTGCTCAAAATATTTAAAGGAACACCTGATAATTTTCCATAGGGGATATTGTTAACCCCTGTCCAATAGACAAGTAATGCATTTCACTAGACAATACGACAGAAACCCAGTTTCTTTTGCCATTTTTGCTAAGATAGTCAAAATTGGCTCAAATTTTGTAATTTTTAATTTTCTGGAAAATTACGATTTTTCTGGAACTCTGTAGAATCTTCCGAATTTGTTAATAGCGTAAGCTTATGGTTTCTGCAACATTAAAAGGCTATTGGCTGTACAGAAATGATGCTGTTGTGGTGCTTGATTGAAAAATTCGTCTTAAAAGTTGGCTTTGAAAAATGGGTATTTTTAACAAAAATCTATTTTTACATAAAGCGTTCCATGGAGATTTCTGGAAAGGGACTACTTCATTTTTATCAACAAGCATCGTCCTTGAAAGGTAACCAAACGAATCACAGGACAAACATGTTGTTGCCTTATTAATCCAACTCTCGCTACGAGTCAGACTATGAATGCATTTGTATTGTGATCAATGGCAAAATACGCAGTGTTCCTTTAAGTATTTTGAGCAGTGTATTTATTGGCTTACACAATGAATAAAATACAGTTAATGGCCCAGTTTCGAATCTGGCCCAGTTCCGAATCACGTCATAGTTTCGTTGCAAACTACACATCAGCGGTATAATTTAAAATACATATTTTGGTTTTGTTTTGTTGTATAACTATCCCTCTGTATGTGAGTGAAAGCAAATATCTATAAGTTATCTGCTTGGTGAAAATAATTACAATTTTCCCCCATGACCCATTTTATGAAGGTATATTTTCACACGTGTCCGTATCTGTTCACGGCATATTTCCGAAAAATGCTTTCGTTTGAACAGCATTTTTATCAAACTTTCGGTTTCAGCATGTTTTCCAACAATTATTAAAACACATCCAAGAAAAAAACGGACCTTTTATTCTGTTTTTGGTTCCGTGATAGCCGTGTTATCATTGTCACTTATTTGCCCAGTTTAGAATCAGCTGACTCAGAGTTTTATTTCACGTCACATAACAATAACGTACACGCGCTCAGCTGTTTGTACAACATAGAAGTCAAACTTATGTGAAAAAGTTTCACGGGCACCATATGCTCTCTCTCTCTCTCTCTCTCTCTCTCTCTCTCTCTCTTAGCAGACGCGGATCCAGAAAGTTTTGACTCTGACGACGCTTTTTGTTTATATATCATGTCGTTTTAGTTGATGAGGGGAGAGAGGATCCAAATACCACAAAAGCGGGCCGTCATCGGCCCGCCAGCGAAACTCCATTTTATGGCCTTGGTAGCTCTAGAGAGCATTAGTGTGAAAATAGTCTGAATTTTAGGGGTATAGCTATTGGACCTTACAGGGGTTGGCGGGGGGTGGGCTCTGTGTCCCAGTCTTCCCTGGATCCGCGTATGCATGGAGATTATGCCTTTGCGTGTGTCTGTTGAATTTCTCTGTCTGTCTATCAGTCTGTCTGTCTGTCTATCTAAGTCTCTCTATATGCCTGTCTGCATGTCTCTTCCCCCCTCTCTTTCTCTCTCACTCTCTCTCTCTCTCTCTCTCTCTCTCTCTCTCTCTCTCTCTCTCAGCATATGTTGTGTATTCCAAGCAGACCAGGGATCCCGAGCTCCAAGTCTTCAGTTGGGACTCTAAATCAGTAACGTTCCCGATTAACCTTAGCTGGTAGTAGCCCATTATCCTAATTATGCATCATTTATCCGTAACCACTACATGCGCGGATCCAGAAAGTTATGTCAGCTTGACAACGTGTTTTTTTTTTAGTTTGATGGGGGAGGAATAATCCTAATACCACTATTAGCGGGCCATCTTCGGCCTGCCAGCGAAACGCCACTTAAATGGCGTTTCGCTGGCGTGCCGATTTTGGCCCAAAATTAAAAGCTGGCTTGGTAGCTTTACGATTTTAAGGGGATCGGGACAAGTATTGCTTAAAAAAAAAACTCTATTTTTGTGAGTTTTTGAAGGGAGGTCCGGACCCCCTGCCCCCCCCCCCCCCCCCCTCTGGAACCGCACATCCACTTCATCCTCCTGTGAGTAAAAGTAGGGCTAACGTCTTGTTGATTTTCCAGTGTCCTGGTATATGCCCCACTCCATCACAAGTGGACATACTTGTGTCGGATGATTCCCTTTCTTTTTGCCCAACTATGTATAACAGAGTTTTTACTTGGGTAGAGACCAGAGCCAAATCAGAATTAAGAGTGAGGTTGGTACCGTTAAATATGTTGAAGCTCTCCAGTTTTTCTTTTTACTGGCGCAGATTTCGTCGATCGTCTTTCTAATTGTTAAAATCCTGGCCTTTACCCCGTACTGTGGTGTGTGTGTGTGTGTGTGTGTGTGTGTTGGTGTGTTGGTGTGTGTGGGGGGGGGGGAGGGGTCAAGACGTTATAACCATTCATACAATTACCATGCCCCCGCTTTCGGCTACAGTATCACATGTGTCGACAGATGTTGGCGGGTGGGGCATTGGTTACATTGTACAAATGCATTTCACTCTCACAACGCGTGTTGGTATATGCGTGCGTTAAATAACAATGGAAATGAGCACAGACGTTACATAAAAATGTCACAAAAATAGAAAGAAATACTCTGAAAAAGTGAATGTTAGTGTTTCTATCACAAAGCGATGCGTCAAATAACAGACAGTGCAGATTCAGATTAGAACGCGCCTCTAGCAGCTATCTGATCTAGTTCAACTCTACACTGTCTCATAGACCAAGTTTCGATCATTAGCCAGGGTGTATAATCGGGGTGGTAAAAAAGTTCATAGTCTTAGGACATTTATTCATGCGCGGATCCACAGGAGTGAGTACTGGGGGTCCGGACCACCCCTCCCGCATGGAAAAGCACAAAGCTGTAGATTATCTTAGGATTGCTGGTTAGAAAAGTACAAAGCTACCGATGTCGGGTCGTCATCGGACCGCTAACGAGGCGCCACTTATATGACGTTTCGCTGGCGGGCCGATGGTTGCCCGTTTTGGATACTTTCTGTGTCCGTGCAAGTTTACTGCAATGAATACGGTAAAATAATGCGTCATACTCGTCATTGGAAGTAGTGATTAAGCCAACAATGTCAAAACCTAAATGCAACTGTTCTACTGAAGGTAATTTTTAGAATTTCTAAAGTGATTCGAAACTGGGCAAATGACCCGCAACTGGGCAAATTGGCGGCCTACTTCAAAGCCGTGGTATGACACATAGCAGAGTCCGAATGATACAAATTGAGGTTCATTATTTAGGGGAATGATAGTGCTTTGTAATAGTAAAATCGAAATCTTATTTACTCAGAGCAACTATTTGAAATACGCCTTGAAGCAAAAGTGATTCGGAACTGGGCCATTAACTGTATCTTACTAAAGTACTAAATGAATATATTTATTAACCGATGCGATATTTATTTGGATTCTTCAAGCGTTGAAGAAAGGTGGGATTTATAGAGAGTATACTTGTTTTCTGTAAAACGTTGTATTACAGCAAATACGGTATATAAGAACTCACTATTCATGGAATTTCCTTAGTTAAGCTTATGTAAGTTCAAGAAACTCCTCGTGATTTAGTTGCAATGATTGTTCAGCAAGGGTATAAATTATCGTTTATGATTCTGTATGGTCATTCGAGGCTAGACAGACCAAATGAGAAATTCTGTTGAGTTTATATGCGATTACCCACCCACCCTCATTATTGTTCGAAAAAGTGGTTGGTTATGTAGATTTGAAAGATATATTGCAAAACGGTTCAAAATATTCCAAGAATTTCTGCCTTAATATGATATTTGATTGGTTATCAGTTTCTCTCAGATAGGCTGTAAAATTGAGACATTAGTTTTATGAATGTGTTGATGCTGGATGAGTTGATGCACAGTCTATGTTGTGTTTTGAACCCTGAACTGTATTGATATAGCGTACGCAAGGAAATACATTTGGAAGGAGGGATGCTGGCTGGCTGTAAATTTATTGAGATGAAATTTGTCTTATGAATAAAGAGAAAGCGCTCAGGTCTGTGCTTGTTGTTACGTTTGATATCTTATGCTTTAAGATATAGTACAAAGAAGTATAGACGGTTTTGGTGTACGCGTACGACGCTAAATACTTATGTTGATGCATAAAGGCATGTACATCATTACAGTTGATAATTCGAGGTAGTATATCTGGTTTCCAAAAAATAAGAAGTCTAGGTTATTAATAATTTATGTTTCGTCTGAATAAAATGAAAGAGAACATAAATAATATTATGTTTCATCTAAATTGAGCTGTAGACAGTAATAAAAATGTCTTGCTCTTCATTCATGAAAATAAGCAAATAAATATAAATTATAGAGAGATAAAATATATCGTATGAGCATTTAAGAAACATATTTTGACCATTAAATTGACAGTCTCTATCAATGCTGTTTATATATACACTTGGAAAAAAGTTAAGCATCACTTTGTGTTCTAAGAAAATGTTTTGAAATATCGAAGTTTCCATTGCAGTCTGATCAGATCCTTTGCTAGTCGTTTGAGTATTCTATGATTGTTAAGCAACTGACTGAACAGCATTTGGAGTTTCTAAGCTTAAATTGAGGCTGCAGAGACTCGTACGAGTCTACACTTGTCAAAATATTGGAAATCTCATGCCGCGGCTCATTTCCAAAGAAAGCCTTTTATACCACCCTTACCAACGTTAGCATGAACTATCTCATGATATGCAAGGTCTACACTGATGTAGGTGGTATAAAATAGTTATACCATGTTTGTCCACCTTTACGTAAGATTATCCACTCGCTAAAGCTCGTGGATTATCTCCACGTACAGGCGGACAATCCGTGGTATAACTATTCCATAAGTATTATTCTGCTGTTCCTCTATGACCAGACTGTGTGGTATGAAAGTCGAAAAGACCATGTTCATTTCTTGCCGAAATTTAACTTCCAAAATGTATACTAGACAAATAGCGAAATATGGATTGAAACCTGCCATCGGTTAAGTATTGCTCTACCGCCAACAGTAGGGCAGAAAACTAAAGGAATGGTGGTCAGAGTTTGTCAAACCGTCTGTCAGCTTCAAGGGTGACTAAAAGTAGAGACGACCAGACCTCATGGAAGGAACGAATCCTAATATCAATATGGTAATAAAACCAGAAACGTTGTTTCTGTATCTAAGATGGCGACTGTCTACCATAGGTGTTGCTGAATCTTCATTTTAAGGCAGAAGTAACCTTGACTAAAAAAATTCTTATTATTTAAAAAAAGTTTGATGAAACATTTCTTTTAAAATGAACGAAACTTTTAGTCTGAAGTTTACCCTTGCATTAGCCAATGTGATGCTTAACGATTCCAAGTGTACAAACAAAACGCCAACAAAAAGACCCTACTAAATGAAATTGAGATTTATGTGCTTTACGTTATCTACAGTTGTGGTGGCCATCATGTTCGGCGGAGCCATGCTTTAGTCATTTTTTTCTGAGTAATAACACCCAACAACCCTTAGAACAAAAATGGACTGTTCCAATTGATAAGAGTGTGAAATTTCATTCGGCTTAAATGGGGTAAAAAGCTTGAACCCGCATTCTAACCTTTTTTAGACTTGAAACCCCTAAACCGAAACATTTGCAAACAGTGATGATCCAGATTACCACAGAGGGCGGCATTTCATCAGGATATGCACTGTTTACTCAGACAAAATCGTTCATCGGAGAAGGAAATGCTAAATTATAAGGAAATTATAACATGTGAGCCCTCAATGTATGCATTTGATCATCCTGACTGTTTGTGGCGAATAAATAAGTTCAATATCAAATGCAACGGAGCCTGGGAAGTGACATTCAACTCTTTTATATTATTGAGATAGACTGATATATTACTACCTAATATCGAAATAATATTACGTTATTTCGTATATCACAATATTATTTCGATATATCGAAATAATGGTCGTTTTTGGAATTTCGTTTTTGCCCAGTTTACTCCCACTCCCCCCCCCCCTTTTTTTTAAATTTCTTTATATTTTTTTGGAACATAAATTCTATTTAAACTCTTTCTTTGACTTTTATCGTCTGCTGATTACCTTTGCAAACAGTTTTGATCCAGATCAGGACCGAGAGAAAGTCGGTCCAGGTCCCGTTTTTCATGCTCAACTAAGCTGAGCACGAAATTTATCCTGCTCATAAATGTTAAAATGCCAACAGGGTTTGGCATTTTAACAGTTATTTGCATGATAAATACAACACCTGTGATACTTAAAGCAAGAAACTTCTTTATTTTACTTCTTTATTTGTCAGTATTTTAGTTTTTTATGAGCTGTTGAAATTTCGTGCACAGTTGAGTTATGCACGAAAAAAAGATTTATAACCTCGGGGCCTGATCTTGATCCAAACCGTTTGACACTCTGAAAGTGTTCCTGAAATATATTTTTTGAAAAGTTAATTTTGAAAATGAGACAGCAGACGACAATAAAAGTATAAAAATGCCCAGCATGCAAAGAGTTAAACATTAACAAACCGAAGAGTGAAAAATTCCTTTTACTTACATAACATTATCTTCGTGATGTCAGGAACAAGACTAAGAATTGAATTATATACAAATACCTACTCTAACTGACCATTAAAATTCCAATAAATTCATTGGTAGTCATAGAGACTGAAGTATGTAGATGACACCCTCCTGCTGTTGCTGTTTTTTTTCTAGCTTTTTTCGTCACATGTTAATGCTGACATTATAAGAATCAGTCGTAGGTGTGATAGTGGAATTGAAAAAAAATCCGTCGCAGGGATCACCGTTTGGAATCACGAGGCTTGCGGCGTGGTGACAGGTGTGGATTTTTCTATTCTATCTTCACACAAATAATGGAGTATTTTTATTGCCCTCGCATTAAAGGGCTCCAGTAAGTTCCTGAATACAAAGAGATGCGACATAACATAATGAACGTCTCTTTAACACCATTTGTTTTAAGCTCATCGGAGCCGGCGTCCGGCGTGCGTCGTTCGTTAACTTTTTCTTTGAACGACATCTCCTAAAGCACTGGCCCAAATTCAAAATAACTTCACACAAATGTTCCTCCTAAGGTCCTCTACAAAACTTGCCTAAATAATGTCAAACAAGGTGGTCGGCACAGCTGTAGATAAACAACATCACCTCCCTAGCCCCTGGTCCAAATTCACGATAATTTCATAGATATGTTCCTAAAAAAAGCCTTCTGCCAAAATGGTCTAAATGGTTTCACTCCGCCATACAAGACCCCCCCCCCCCAGAAAAATCATAAAAATATGGCAAAACTGGCCCAGATCCAATAAAATCCACACAGCTACCAAGCCAGCATTCAATGTTTGGCCATCATCGACACGCAAACGATGATGGCCCGTTTTAGTGGTATTCTGATCCTCATTCACCTAATCAACTGAAAAAAACGTTGTCAGATTTGGACACCCTCTGACAAAATTTTCTGGATCTGCGCATGCATTGGTTAATGTGGTAATTGACACCTACAAACATATATATACATAGGAAAAATCCATTGGTTTAGAAATATTATTCTATCCCGAAATCTATGTAGATAGATAGATAGATTTCTGAATTTCCTCCAAGAAGGAGAGTGCAGACTATCAAATCATAAACATACATGTAACCATATACACAGTATTGTAAACTGAAATAAACATCCTGTACCGTTCCTCCGCTAGCTCACGCCTTATAAACATGAACAACAGCACTCGTGCGTAACCAGTAGTCGGAAAATGCGTGTATTAAGGTACATGTACACGTTTCGATTTATATTGTTAGCGATACAGACAATACACATTCGAACAAGGTAAGAAAAGTCATTTTATCTATTTTATTCCGTTTTATTCCATGATTTTAACGGTTTCCTCCTTTGCATTTTCTTTGTTAAAAACGACTTGCTCACAATCAGAGCCGTTCTGTGTCGAAAACGAGCTTAAATGCAAGATTTCACGGTTTTAGTGGAATTGGCAATCACATGTATACATGATTACATGGTTGTAACTGTAACAGTTACTTAGATCTATGGAAAAATGAATTTTAATAGGTGGGCCCTCGCAATTACTGCTATACCAACAACTCTCACATCACGATTTCCGACAACTTGTTACGCACGAGTGCTGTAATTCATAATGTATAAGGCGTGAGCTAGGAGGAACGGGTACAGGATGTTTATTTCAGTTTACATACTGTGATATATATACAAGAGACAAACATAGCAAATATATATGAGGGACTTTAAAACGCCCCGTTTTACATTCTCTGTCTCTTCCACATGATTGGTTTGAGGAAATTTTCTTAATCATTTTTATCCTTTTGCAAAATGAACCATGATTTGCCATGATTTCGATTTGCTCATGCTGTTCATTCTGACGTAATATCGACGTAAGTGTTTTTCAACAATTGTCGTCTGACAAATGTAAATTTGATTCAATTTGAAAACGGTAGCCAGATGTCTTAACAAATGTAAAAACACAAAAGTTTTTAGAACTAATCGTTTTATTACACTCCCACTCGCAGCGTTTCGTTGCTAACGTCAGCGTGGTGACGTCCGCGCGTGTCGCGATTTTTTTGTCTTTTAGTGTAACTGAATGAGGAGTATCTGTTGGCAACAAAAAGATTTTGATTATCCTTAGGATATAAACTGCCAATTACGTCAAAAATTAATGGCGTCATGTAGACGTAATGAACGTTTCCAGAGGCCTAAAACTTCATGATTTGATTTTGTCATTCCTTTTGCTTTCAAGAATCCACATTGGTTCAAAAACTTTTTTTCGTTCATAATGGAAGGTATGGGTACTCTGTGACTTTTTGAATTTGAGTTGTCTCAGAGTTATCGCGACGCCACGGCAATTATAAGCCACAGCGTTTCAATTTTCTAATTGAATGCAAGCTAAATGACTGAACTTGTCAATTTTATTTTTCACATAATGAAAATATCAAATTTTCGACATAAATTAGCATTTAAGCAGGTGGTGCGTTTTTAAAGTCCTTCAGTATATTATGACATTAAACTATATACGATTTGTTTTAAATAATTATTATGAAAATAATTTTGAGTTAAGTTTGAAAATAAGTCAGCAGACGACAATAAAAGTATAAAAATGCCCAGCATGCAAAGAGTTAAACATATACGTCTGGGTTAAACTGTAAACGTTTATCCCAGAGGGAAACTCTTTCCAAATGGACACCAGGGCATTCACTTATACAGTTATCAAAATATTTACATAATTCGTATTGCATTAGCAACACATCCGGGCATTGTCAGCATCAATCGCCAGGAAGGATATTATTTGAGCAAAATTGAAAATATTATTATGAGTGGTGCTTCATTGAAAGCAGATCCCTTGCCGAAACCAAATGTAAGACATTTACGAATGAATTAAGCATAACACTTAACCAGCATAAGCATTATACCAAATAGCTACGATAGTAAAGTGAGTTATTACCCCTGTGAACGTGTTCTGGTTGAGTGTGTCATAACAAAAGAACCATGCTATCAAAATATCAGTCAGGTATATGTCAGACTTGTTGATGATATGTTTCTATGCCCGAAAAACTCTCACAGACGCCACTACACCAGCTCACACGATCACATGGTGATATCTCGTCCATAAAGTATGTAAAGCTGGTAGACAAAGATATCAAAACAGAGCAAGGTCTTCAGGCACTAATGCTGCTTAGTCTGCCAAAGCTTCGCCCAGGAATATATTTGTAAGTGTTTCTTTATCCAGCCCCTTACGCAAAATATATACGTCTGGGTTAAACTGTAAACTTTTATCCCAGAGAGAAACTCTTTCCAAGTGAACACCAGGGCATTCACTTATACAGTGATCAACAATATTAAAATAATTCATATTGCATTAGCAGCACATCAGGGCATTGTCAGCATCAATCGTCAGGAAAGATATCATTTGAGTAATTGATCTAGCTGCTGTTGTAAGCTTCGGGAAATTTATTGGTGATTTATTGTTTATTGCTACTCTAATTGTTTGTTGGGGTTTTGTGTTTGGCCTTTGTTTTATCATTCAGTACTTAGTGTCCATCTAGTTTTGCAATCATCTTGATAGGGAAGAAAGAACAGGTTGCTTTACTTAAACTGTCTTCCTTATATCTTGTGACAGTCAGTGTTCTTCATTACGTTGCCGTGGGTTTGTCTGTGGTATGTGAGTGTGATATTTTCTAATAATACTCACCTGCTTTTAGGCATTTAAAGCTAACAAAGAGACACTAAGAGGGCGTAATTTTCGTAAAAAAACTCAAATTCCTCCCTTTATTTCAAGATGGTTTGTGTCCATCTAGTTTTCCAATCATCTTGGTGGGAAGGAGAGCTGGTTGCTTTGCTTTAACTGTCTTCCTGATATCTAGTTACAGTCAGTGTTCTCTGGTTCTTCCTCCCGTGGCCGTGGGTTAGTCTGCAGTATGTGATTGTTACGATGTCGAATGTCAGGAACATCAGAATCAGTGGTGGTTGCGTATACGCACAAATACGCAAAGGTTTAGGTATGCACCTGGTCACCAATACGAACTGTGATACGGTACCTTTTCTACTATTAGTCCAATATAAGGGCGGTTTGTCTTAGATAGAGTTCACTGTTTCTTTATTTAGTAACGTGTGCATGATATTGTTATCTTTCTTGAAGATCTTGTGTATTTCTTTCTATATAAAGGGCGAAATTGCCCATTTTTGTTAGGGGACATTATAAAGTTACCGTAATGAGGCACCTTGTAGAGACGCTATTCATTATTATAGAAAGGTACGTGAAGTTATATATATTTGACCGTGTTGAAATTGTACATGATAGGGCTATGGCGATTTAGTGTTATTGCATTGAATCATGATGTCTCTGGCAGGTCGCATTTTACTGAAATAATAAGTCACTCGTTTTCTATTTTGACGTCTGTTGAATCAGCCAGCATTCCGTGGACGGGTTCTATCGGGCGTTATCAATAACGTCCCTTTTTTTGGCAAAAATAGTGAATGTTACACACTTGCGTATTAATCTAGGCACATGCGTAGTGCCTAAAAATCTTTTGGGACCGTTCTTGCGGCTATAGTAAAGCTGTCCGGATGGACTCGAAGGGTTATTTTGGCCAAAGGTGGTCGCAGGCTATGTCAGGTCTGCACATAAAACCATAATTGCATGCTGGAGGATTTTACCTGAGACTGATAGGTGAATCAACATTTTAGCAGCTAGGTTTTAAGTTGTTGTGATTTATATCGCATTGTTTAGGAAGAGGATTTGACTTCCAGAGATAGTCCGCTTTCTGTAGCAACCTGTAAGTGTCACATCGAGTTATATCTAACGCATATACAAGTTAAGGGTTAGGTGCATACACTAAAACACACTTACATAATAAGGTGATAGCTGACGTGTACGTTTAGAGATTAAGTGGTTTTTCACCAAAATACATGTAGAGATATTGTACATTATTCACGCATAAAACAGCAGAATGTAATCTCGCAATATTGATGTAAATATTATGTTTGACGATGGGTCATAATTAGCTGTTTACGACTGATACGGTATGCAAGTACAAAATTAGCACGTGGACAAGGTGATGTCCGACGTAACGTCCAAACGTTAGGTCGGCACCACGTTGTCCAACGTTTTCCTGGAATTTCAAAGAGAATAGGTATCAGTATTTGTAAACCTCAAAACTATCTAGATTACGTGACCTGAAAGGGAAAAAAGGCTACGGGTTCTTGATGTTTCAACTACGATAGCGCCACAAACCAGGGTGACGTTAGGATAGCGTACTGAAGATTTTTGTAATGTATGGGTTTGTTCGTTTGGCATATGAGGTATTGTTTAGCGCTGACATAGGCCAGTCACTAAAATACTTCTCTATTACACATATTTGAGTGTGGATATTAAGAAGAGCAGATCCATCCTAACCGCATGGGAGCCGTTAGCCATACACCCATGGGTGAGGGCTAATCGCGTGCTTATAGGGTTAGGCTGTAGTTTTAAAAAATGGGACCACTGATATTATTTTTATTTTTTTAACTTGAAAAGAACAACTCCATTTTTGACGCAACAGAGTGATTCTGAGTAACCAAGATTCTAAAAGTAGATTGTTTTTTGCAGAACTATACTGACCCACACTTCCAACGCAAAATGTTTCAGGAATGTAACTTTAAATGATATACGAGGTCTTGCCATAATCATTGTACCGATCAGGGGTCATGGAAGGCTTTCACTCAATCAGGTTATGATTAAAAGGGAGTGACTGACTGATGAAGCTCTACTTTCATTTTCATAAATAAGTGATTTAATTTTTCATAAAATTGCATTACAATGGATGAACCAATACAAATGTAATATTCAAGGTTCAGCTTGATTTTGCGTTAGAAGTGTGGTTCAGTATATCTTCGATTTGTGTCCCCTCCTACGTTAGAGGTAGAGTGCTGGTGAACCATTGTATCTAAAACCTGAGGGCACCTAACAGTCGTCCCCTTAGGCCACAAACAGAGTGGGATCGGGTTCCAGGATTCGTTAATTCCATCGTAGCCAGAAGTCAACTACATACCCTATGAGTTGATAAGCCAACCGGCTGGAATCGCGAATAAGCAAACAAAAGTGACTTAAAGAGTCAAGCTCGCGATCCAAAATACGCGGGTTATAAAAGAAGTCCCATAGAAATAGATCTCACGTCTCAGTGCAATGTGACGATTAGATATAAATTATCTCAGAGACTATTGACTAAGAGTCAACGATCGTGTAGCCAAGAAGATGAAGTTTTTGCGAAACGCGTAAATCAAGGGAAAAAACATTTCATACCGCAATACTTAAGATTAGATGGGCCCATTTTTTTTTTTTTTGATCTTCGATTTGTATGTGAATTATATTCTTTACGTTTCTTATTTCTGACTGGATGGCGTACATCTAGAGCAGGACACTCTAAGATTGATTCTTATTGAAACTATCTTAGAGTGGTAACTTGATCTAGTATAGGATGGTCAACTAGCCAGAAATAATAGCGTAGGTGGTGTCATTGTATTATTAATGTGTTGTCGGTGTTTGTTTTTTTTGTTTTTTTGTACATAAAGTACTGAACAGTTATTATTAGTTGTGTGCATTATTTTTCCCTGGTAGCATCGTCATCGCCTAAAGGAATTTTCCAATAAAATTTCCCCTCTTCCTTCCTGACTGGCTTTATGTCGTAACAGTGATTGTAGTATTTCCTAGTCATACTCACCTGCCTTTTTGGAAATTACCAAGCGCATAAATTCCAACATTTCTTGTTCTAAAGCAAAGCATACTTACTTTAATTGGAAAAATATGTCTGACACCAATGTCGTACGCCAGAAACATGGATTTAAATGGACAATTACTATCTACGGTTTCGTACTTGCTCTTAATACAGCTGCTTTCCAAAAATTTTATAGATAGCGATTTTTGTCATAATTATTTACATACCCTATACTTGTTTGAGTGCTTGTAGTAAACTTGTGCTTTGTTTGAGATATGATTTATTACTGCTCCTGTATGCACGACACATCTAGTAATAGTGAGTAAGAATATGACTTGTTTTTGCAGATGCTTTGTATCAAGTTTTAACTTCTAAAAAAGTTGATTATATTTTTAGCAAATCAAAGTTGCTTATCAAAACTCTATTTCGAAATATGGGATAATAAGGAGAGCAGCAAAGAAAACTGTGGTGGTAATCTATAAAGCCATGTATACGGAGCATTGTGAAAATACTTTAAGAATTGAAGTTATCGAGTCTATCAACAATGAATCACTTGATTGACGTTGGTATATGTGCACTAGCAGGTCGCACAAATTTTATAATTTTACATAATTACTTCAAAAAGATATTTTAAGTGCATTTTGGGTATTTAAATTTGATGCTACATAGTAAGTGCCAAATTATTAGGAGAAAGACCAAAAGGAAAGTACAGTACTGCCAAACAGTCAAATGGACCAAGAGGGCTTAAAATTGTATTAAAATTGGTAAAATGTCATCTTTTCAGATGAATCCACACTCTAAACCTATTTCTTTTGCAAACCTATTCCCATGTGGCGTCTGAAACACGAACAAATGTATCCACATTATATTGATGGATGGGTAAAAATCCACTGGAGTTGTATTGAGGGGACCTTCTCGTAACTTTTAATAAATATGGCTTATTATAACTTCTCTTAAAGGTGGCAACCTGACATAAATGGATTTTATACATACTTGGCAATGTCATTTGTTGTGTAAGAGAAACAACCTTATCTCCGAAAGCAATAAATTCGAATATGAGTTCTGTGCCTATAATTCAACAATTCTGTTTTAAAAGTAGTTCATTACCCTTACCCTTTCATCACCATTGCTTAACATTCATGAATACAATCTACGAAATTTTAAGTTTCTTATTTCTCAACCAAAATATATGTTGTGGGTACTCAAAAGAACCGTCTCAATGAGACGGTTCTTTTGAGCACCCAAACTTTTTGTTAAAACTGATGGGTAAGAAAATATTTACAATGTGCTGAAAATATTTCTTTATCTTAACTTATGTCATTTGCCTTCTCAAAGAACTTGCCGAACCACAGTCATAGTGTTTATTCTTACTATATGCCTACAACCATTTCATCTACAGCCATTATATTGCAGTTTATTGCTAAATCGCTAGTGTTTGGGCGTTTTTATGACCATATAAAACTTTTAAGGCCATTTTCTACTATTTATGATTTTTTTCAGCCATATCGTCTGTTATTTTGAAATTTTTCAATGCCAAGGCAATTTTAAGAATGTATATTATGCTCAAATGGTTGTTTTTATTAGGAGTTTTCAACTTTATTTTATTGACACACATATATACCTTTCATTTAATTTCCCACATTTGATTGAAAAGTGAAAAACAATTTTTGTTGTATTGATGATTAATGTCCCACGATCGAATGTGAAATACGGTACAAATTTAACCATCTCACAGATTACAAACCATGCATGTTAATCACACATCAAACATCTCTATGTCAAGAGGATTAATATGTGCATGGACAAAAGAAACGAATTTTTGGAAACATTTGTTTATTTTTCGCAGGTGAAAAGTTATCTTAGGTTGTCTAAATAATTTGCAGTTTTGTGAATTACGTTACCCTATGTGTATTATTTGTTTAAGAATAGGTATAAATATTGCAATTGAAGCCAGTGTAAGAACTATAACCTAACTATATAACAAGTCATACAAGAACTTTACAAGAAGTTGTTTGCATAGAAAAAAATAAGTGGAAACATAAATTTGTGAATTACGTTACTGTGAATTACGTTACTACAAATTTACAATCCAAATACCTCTAAATGCATACACTAATTGAACAAAATGTTTTTTTTTTTTAATCAAATGAAATTTTTGTTAAAAAAGATCAATTTAAACCATATTACAGTTGTCATTTTATTCTAACAAGGACTTACCTATATGCTCTGGGTACATCAATTCCCCTATTCATGTTACTTACAAAGATACTCATTATATCAACACAACATATGCAAAGTAATCTGTTTGAAAAACAAAATTGAATAGTGCAAATCTCTTAGGGATTGTTCGTATGGTTTTTAAAATGAGCTGGATTAAACATAGGTAACGTAATTCACAAGTAGGCAACGTAATTCACATCCTACAAAAAACAAAAACAGATTAGTCTAATCAAAGGACTAAATGCAACAGATCGACGGTAATTATAAGTTTCTGACTTGTTGTTCAATTGTTATTTTCTCTTTTTCAAATCATTTTATCTCGTTGCTGCTACCACTGGAGGTTTATCGTTGAGTTTATGTGTATGCTTTGAAATTGGCACTCTCGCTTTTGCATCCTGGTCCATTCGAGTTGATCACAGTGACCTCAAATGTTGTCATGACTGACTATGTCGATAATTTCTATGGTTTATATGATAGATAGAATAGTTAACTTGAATTTATAACTTCTTACCTTCAATAGAAGTGAGCAAATTGGCTATGCGAATTACGTTACCATGAACGTTTTGCAGTTTTTCTGAGAAGGGGCGTTTCTTTGTGAATGATGCAAACTTTGCTTTACTGTAATATATGTACATGAAAAGGCATTTATTCAAGTTAGATTATTTATTCTGCATTGTCTTAGTTTGTAGAGAGCCACAACAAGTTTTCAAATATATTGAATATATAAAGTAATTATTCTATCATCATATTTTAAAGCGTTATTCAAGCAAGAATAATGAAACTAGATGCAACAGCTTACTTCCAATGTGCAAAGGTGATGTAGAAAGTGTTAAGCAAAACACTAGAACCTGATATTTTGCAGAAAAATATATGTTTCTACGCAGGAAATGAGACCAGAGTGTAAGGTATGTGAATTACATTACTAACCTATTGGCACAATGTTCTTTATACAAGAATACAATTTATTATTTCCAATACCAAAGAAGAATGTAATTTTTAATTTTCATCATCTACTGTTTCAAAACCAATATTTTTTCTGGTCAACTCTTTTATATTTGATGGAATCAATTAAAACAATAATTGTACTCATAGAATTACAGTTGAATTCCACTGTCAATTCATAACAAACCTGCTAAGACCATGCTGAGAAGCAAAGACATGATATACATTCTACATAATTGGCTTATTTGATCAACAAGAGATCTAAGTAGAAGTGCATGCTAAGTAGCCCTTAACTATTTCAGTCTTGTAAGAAATTTTGTATGAACAAGTATACTTCATCACAGTAACGTAGTTCACATTCTAATTCAGTGGTGCTCTTTGTGAGGCTGAATGAATTGAAATATTTGGATGCGCACTTTTTTAGACATCAATTTCTAATTGACCTATATCAATAAGTAAAAAAAAAAATAACGTAAAAATGAAAATCTAAGCCAAAAAATGTGGGACAAAAATTGGCTGAAATTGGTGAACTTAACTCGTTTTGGCTGAATATTAAATGATACCCATTCCGCGATTTCTGTAATAAAAAGGTTCTCACTGCATAAAATGCGCAAATCTTTCACACGTGTGAATATTGTTGACAAATCGGCCATGTTCGTAGAAAAAAAGGTTGATATAAAGCGTTTGGATAACAATTGCTGTTGTTGCGAACTCCCCAGTAGTGGCTCTCACAACACCATTCTGACGATACATAGAAAGGCATCCTTCCCTTAACAGAAATGCTGTTTATTCAGTTTAAGTTACATTGACGGAATAAAACGCATTTTGATATGAAAACATTATTTTCTTAAGAAATGTGGAATCATTACTATATACACTGAAACGATGTTATAAGTGGCCACCTTTCATTTTTGGCGCCTGTTCAGAAAATAAAAATCGCTCTTGGTATGAAATAAATCCAAGGCTTTTTCGAAACTCTGCAAATTATATTATTTCAAAATGACAAGTAAATCTTGCGCAAAGTCCAAGAAAAGGTACCCTCATTTCAAAAAGTCACAATTTTTAGTGTGGTATAAAATATTGCTCAGATACGTTATCCATTTATATTTTATTTAGTTTGAAGCTTTAGATAACAGCTGTGATATAAGATAAAAAAGAATCAAACGTTAACATGGAGAGAGCCAGTATCACAGCTTAGTCAAATAGTGTCAGATTTACCCAATGCAATTTGCGTACAAACTTTGCATTGCTCTGTGCGCTTTTTTATCTGCGGCACTGCACTGAACTTTTCAGCGATTATTTATTATGATTAGGCGTTACTGTCCTATTTAAAAAATATTTTACACATGTCATTTAAATGACCGTTTACGTTTCACGTTAAGAAAGGAAGTGGACACCATCCTTGAAAATATTATCGTTAAAAAATGGGTTGATCAAGCTGTATTGTGTTTGGTCACATGAAATAAAACACATGCAACGATTGCAGTATGTGCAGTTGATGATTTTCGAAATATAAGAAAATGCAGAAATTGAAATTTTGAAAAATCACAAAAATCGGTCATAAGCAAAAATTCAAGTGTTTGATGTTTTTCAAGTCGGCTAGACGGTTTCGTAATCACCTGAACATCAATTCGATAAAAAAAAATGCTCTCAAAACGCTTAATTTCTTCAAAAAGTTGATTTTTTTAATTGTTGAACCCCAAAATTGTGAAGTGATAGAACAATCTTATAAAGCACCTCTGGAATGCACATATTTGGGCAAAAATTATTTCAATATTATGAGCGCTTAGTCAGAAAAAATGAAATTGAAAAGTGGCCACTTAGACCTTCGGTTCAGTGTAGAGATGTTACCAGATTTTTGGCCAAGACTGAATCAGATTATATAAAAAATATCATAACTAATCTGCCCTATTAATTAGCATTCTCCCTAAGAATCATGCAGGCCCAGTAGAAAAGCTGATAAGTGACTTTTTCAGAATGCCAAAAAAAAATTGGCGCAATAGATTCCTTATAACATAAAAGTCACATAGCCAAAGGGAAACGGTTATTGTCATGCCGTTACCATGGCAACGACCAGTTAAAGATTTTGCCTCCAGAAGCATGTTTTCTAGTTTTTGAAAAATGAAAAATTACATTTTTTGAAGACAATGCAGCCTATTTATCTTTTAAAGTCTAATGGTTTATGCTGTATGAAAAAAATTAATAATGTATTAACTTTCAATATCACAAAAGGAAAAGGATATAAAAAACTTGCAGAGTATGTTTCTATGGCAACAAAGAGGGGCTATCTCTATAATATTTTTCGAGGCTTAAATTGACAAATTTCTGTCCAAATTATCTTTTTACAGCATAGGTGAGAATAAAGGTGTCAGCATAAGGAATATACACTAATGCCTTGTGTCTTAAATGAAAGAATAAAAAAGGTCAAAATGCTTCTATATTTGGTATCCATGGCAACCAAAGTAGCAACATAATAGCAAAATTGGAAAAATGCCTAACCTTATGGAATAAAATGACCAACAAACACAAATGTGTAGACATAAATTTATATAGCATATGAAGCATCGATACAAACTTGAAAAGTTGCACACACTCTAGTTTGGTTTTGTGTCTCAATTTGGTTTCCATGGCAACGTGAATATTGCTACTGGCCTGAAATTGCACTTTTTGACCATTTTTAAATGATAGCTGTTAAGACAGGAAATATCAAAAGGGGTTAAATTTATTTTAGGGATATCCACTGATGCTAGGCGTCAGTAATGAAAAAATAAAGATGTTCAAAATATTTCATTTTCCTTGTTACCATGGCAACCAAAGTTGGCGAGGTAGCCATGTATGAAAAAAAGCCTATTGTTTTAGCATTTTTGAACTATTACAGCCATTCCCCCAGCGTACATAGAGATATATGCAGTTAATGGTAAGTTCTAAATGGTATTAGCTTTTATAGAACGCAAAATCATGCGTAAATTTTACCACCTTCTGGTGTTAACCATGGAAACAACCAGAGTACTGTTGCAAAATAGAATTTAAATAAATTGCATCTTAAACTGGTTAAACATTACCAGTTGGATATAATTCAAGTTTTAATATGTTTAAAAGATAGTTTTGTTGAAATATATTAACATTATCAATATGATTCCTGCAAAATTAATAAGTTTAGTTTGATATAGTAACATTTATGGACGTTAAAAGTGGGTGGGGTAACTAGATATATAACCAAAACGAGTTTTAGTGATTTTTAAAAAAGTTTACCCAATAGTGGTGGGGAGGATGGCATATTTGCATACTGCCAATACTTGATAGGGGCCTCCAAGTTTTATAGACTTTTAAACATGTATGAGGTTTACCTCTTTCTTGCCTTTACCATGGAAACAAATACAGGCCTGTTGTAAAATGGATATTAATTATATTGCGCCTTTAAACAGTAAAATGTACAGATGGTTACAATGCAAGTTCCCAATGTGTATAAAAGATTGTTGAGTTGAAACATATTAACATTATCAATATTATTTAAGCAAAATTAATAAGTAAAGTTTTATTTGGTAACAATTATAAACGTTGAAAGTGGGTGGGGTAACCAGATATATAATAAACATTATTTTTAGTCATTAAAACTTTTCGAATACAATACAGCCTATCTATCTCTAGAGGTGTTAAGGTGATCCCAGCTTATAATAATAAGTTTTGAATTAGCTAAAAGGAGAATTGAGTTGAGTCTTATTGACATTATCAATATGATATGAAAACTGAATAATTTGTAACAATTACAGTCCTTTAAAGTGGGTGGGGTAATCAGGTATATAACAAAAACTTATTTCAATAACTTTTAGCAAGTATGCCAAATAGTGGCAGAGATATTGACATATTTGAATACTGTCAATATGTAATGGGGACCTTTGAGTTTCATAAACTGTTTAACATGAATTTGGTTTTACCTGCTTCTGGTTGTAACCATGGAAACAATCACAGGCCTTTTGCAGAATGGAAATGCAATTATTTGTATTTAATAGTGGTTAGAATTGTTCCACCTAGTTATTATATTACAGAATTTGATGTGCATAATTTAGTTCAGTATAAAATTTTAGAACAAGCTTTGGATAAATCAATTTAAAATGATTTTACAGCTTTGAAGCCAAAACAAGTTTATGTTTTTCTGTATAGAACAATTATTGTTTCCATGGTTACAAACAGAAAGTGGTAGACCGGATGCATGTTCTTTTATTGTATGAAAGGTGAATACCATTTAGAACTTATCAATAATTGTATGCACCTCTTAGTAGGCAGGGAAAATGATTGTAGTGGTTCACAAAATATGGTTTTCGAAGATTGGTTACCCCACCCACCTTTGGTAGTCTGGAATGATTTGTACAAAGATCATATTGGGTTTATTTATTATTTTAATCTACTCCCTTTGAGCCATAATGTTTCAGCGTGAAAAGATCAGAATCAAAATTGGTGTGTTATTGGATATGTGAATGTGCAAAAAATGTCTTTTCACATTTTTTGGCCATTTTAGGCCAAATTCTTTCTTTTTGGTTACCATGGCAACGAGCAATAAACTGAAAGAATGGAACATAGCTTACAAAATTATAAATACAACTAATGTGGCCATCTAAACAAAGCAAGTAGTAAATGTAATCAAAGGAAAACTCATTTTAGCCTGAAAGGTTTCAATTTCACATTTTTCCTTGGGCAAATCTCAATTTTTGTCATATATTTGGCCATTAAGTAAAAGCTTTTGTGGCATTTCCTGTAACTGTTTGCCATGGTAACTCTAATCTGTAGTTCTTTAAACTGTTATTTGTGTACTTGTATAACAGATATAGATAGTGTAAAATATGTTGAAAATTATTCATATTTTGTCATGCTGGAAGGAGGTAGCTTGCATCGAATATGCCCTTTTTGTTGAATATGCCATTTTTTGGTGAAATTGCTGATTATATGATGTTTTTGTTGCCATGGTAACATGAATTAAGATAGTTCATTTGTAAATTTGAATTTGGTGTTGCAAATCAGGTGCTGGTTACGTAATATGTGCTTAAATAATCAATTTGATCCTTTGTTTAGGGGAGATGTTTTGCTTTTAATATGCTCTTTTTGTAAAATAACTGATAATCTGATGGTTTGTTTGCCATGGTAACCTATATTTAAATAATTTCATTATTTTCAATTTTTCGTTTTTACTAAACAGATGTAGACTTGCGAGAATGTGTTTACATAATCCATATTTCTGTTTGCAGAAACATGATAATTTGCATTAGAATTGCAGTATTTTGCAAAATTCTGACGGTCAGTTAGTTCCGTTGCCATGGAAACAAAAATTATAAACATTTTGAGTTTTTTTATTCATGGCAGTTGTCAATCAGACATGGGTTATTTAGACACTATATATGTCGTTCATATGCAGCTTTGCTGTAAAAAGTTATTCAGATTTGAAAAAGGTCAATTTTTAGAGTTCTGAAAATTGGTTTCAGTGCTGAAAATTGGTTTCCATGGTGACACGTTTGCTGCTTGTACACATTATACAAATGGCATGTTTCATTTTTCACTAAAATATTGTGTACAACTAATGTGGGTCTCTAAACAGACCTAGTAGTTAATTTTATCAAAAGAACTTGTGTCATAAAAGCCAGTCTGAAAAGTGTCAATTTCACATTTTTCCTTGGGCAAATTTCATTTTTCGTAATATTTCTTTGCTACAGCGTACAACCGTTTTTTGGCATTTCCTGTTGCCATGGTAACTATAATCAGGAATTTTAAAAACTATTATTTTGTGTTTGTATTGCAGATGTATATTATGTAAAATAGGTTTAAAATTATTCATATTCTGTCGTGCTGGAAGGAGATAGTTTGCTTTGAATATGCCCTTTTCGTTGAATATGCCATTTTTGTGAAATCGCTGATGGCATGATGTTTTGGTTGCCATGGTAACATGAATTGAGATCATTCATTTGTAAATTTGAATTTGATGATAAAAATAAGGTGCTAGTTACATAATGTGTACATAAATAAACAATCAAATCCTTTGTTTAGCGGAGATATTTTGCTTTGAAAATGCTCATTTTTCGTAAAATCACGGACTATCTGATTGTTTGGTTGCCATGGTAACCTTTAATTAAATAACATTTTTATTTTCATTTTTTGGATTTTGTTAATAAGATGTAGACTTGCCAGAATGTGTATAAAGTATCTATATTTCTGTTTGCATAAGCAAGATAATTTGCTTTGAAATTGGAGTATTTTTTAAAATTTCTGACGGTCAGTTAGTTTGGTTGCCATGGAAACAAAAATTATAAACATTTTGAGTTTTTTATTCATGGCATTTGTAAACCAGACATGGGTTATTTAGGCACTACGTATGTTGTTCATATACAGCTTTGCTGTAAAAAGATAATCAGATTTGAAAATGGTCAATTTTAGTGTTTTGAAAATTGGTTTCCATGGTGTCACATTTGTTGCTAGGCAACACAATACGAACGGCATATTTCATTTTTCACTACAATTTTGTGTACAACTAATCTGGTCCTCAAAAGGGATCTAGCAGTGAATGTAATCAAAATAAAACTAGTATCATAAAAGCCAGCCTGAAAAGTGTCAATTTCACAATTTTCCTTGGGCAACTTTCCGCCAATCTCCAAGAAATCTTAATTTCCGGTTTCCATGGCAACCACTGCCAGAAAAAGGGAATGCTTTGTTTTGTGGAAGTTTTTCAACAAGTTTGATCAAATGGAGGTAAAATTATTGATTTCTGTGACTAGTCACTTATCTCCATCTGCATGATTCTTAGGGAGAATGCTAACTAAAACTACAAACTGTGTTGGAGGTAGATAATGGAAAAGGAAAAGCTGACCATATACCTATCTTTTATAATAAATTCCTTCATATTGCAAATGGAGGATTCTTTTACAAATCCTGGTTTAATAATGGCGTGAAATATATCACTGACTTAATGGATAGTAATGGTAACTTTATCAAATATGAGGAATTTATGGAAGAGACAGGTGTACAATCAAATTTCATACAATTTACAGGCGTTATTGGTATAGGATACATCTCTTTATAAAAATGCGTCCACATTTCTTAAGAAAACAATTATTCAGCCTTGGCTTTTAATCTGGGTACATCTCTATATAAAATGCATCCACATTTCTTAAGAAAGCAATTATTCAGTCTGGGCCCAATCTACAACTTTGGGTATTGAGCTGATAAAAATGAATCACGTTTTCTCAAGTGTTAGTGGGGGATACAGCTTCATTGTATGGATTCGTTATTGTTTATCCAATAAACGGAATGAACTAAATGATTTTGCAGCTGATCTTCGTAATTTCGAAATTTCATGACGCCCAGGCTAAATTATTGTTATCCTAACAAATGATGATACATCTTCACTACAGTGAGTTTTCAACCTTCGACAAAATGTTGATATATCCCTATATAAGAATGTATCCATATTCCTTAAGGAAGCAATTATTCAGCCTCGCCGATACAGTTGGCATGAAATTTTATCGCGTCAACTGTATTAGACACGCTGAATAATTGTTGGAGAGTTTTAAATCCAAACTCCCCAAAACATGACCCATGTTTGAAAGATGCTTGTACTTTCTTTGAGAAATTGAAATGGCCGACATCGAACGTGAAAAAACACCGACCCTTGCCCGATTTAACTGATCGTTACAGACGATATTTGGGCCCTGGCGTATAGATTGGAGATGAGATACTGTATGTTATTCGACCGCATAAGTGTAGATACATTCTTTTATATGGCAGGATTCCTCATAGGTCCACTATATAAATGTTTTTTTCCAAATGTAGAATTATAGAATGTCTGCTTAGATCATATACGCTGGCAGTGGTTTATGGACTTATTTACTTATCATTGACACAAAACGTTTCATTTTCACATGTTTGTTATTGTCAGCAAACAAATATTTTACGTTTCCCGGCTCTGTTTGCTGTAATAAGTTGATGCATCGATTACATGCTCTGGCGTAACAAACAAGAGTGTGTTGTTCTTTAAAAATTATATAACATTATTGACTTGTAATACAATAGAGCTAGTTCATCAAAAATGAGACTCGAAATACAATTTTGAAACATCCGTTTTTGAAGGACATGTACGTTACCACAAACGTTATAGCAGTGAATGTACAGTTGATTTCAGTATTAAGAAATTATGGACATATATTTTATATAGTATATGCATGGTATAACACATTCAACGAATCATGTTTTTTTTATAAAATACACAATAACTATTTGTTATGATGAAAACATTGCAGATCCGCAAATAATGATTTTGATTAGACATGTTTGTTATAGCCCATTGAGATATTTTACACGTTTGCAATTTTGCTTTACTGTTGTAAGTATGCATTATGTCGAACGCACTGTATAATCAACTATTCCCTAAAGGGCTTCAATATTTGAGATTAAAGCCTAAAATGTAAGATTCTGTTACTGACACGTACGATACCCAAGATTCGAAACTTAACACTTAGAGCTGCGAGCGTTACAAAATTATGCGAACCTTAATATTGACGTAAATGAATTGGTGATGCCACAATGCAAGATGGCGTAATTCCACTGTCACAGACTTTCATACAAATAGGTGAGTTTGTTTAATCTTGATTTTATTATGCGAAAATTGTTGAGAAGATTGGAATGCATTTACGACCTAAATGATTAATAAGTATATTTATGAAACGGATACATACCATTTTACAGGTGCTTGAGAATCAAATCGGTTGTTGTTGGGTGGCCTAAACAAGACAAATTCGTTACAATGTGGTAACGAACACGTCAATCAGAATGTACGTTTCTTGGTTGAACTATGCCACAACTATATGAAAATAAATGCATTTTCCAAATTTGGTTCAATTAGGAAGGTATTCTACAGGAGAACATGATAGTATGATATGGTAGTACAATGAAAATGTATTTTAATGACTGAAATATGTGCCACGATTTTTTTTTGTAAAAAAAGTCTGCTTTATTAAATTTGCAGACTGTTTTTATATGTAAGTGAGTAATTGATATCCCATTTCCCTTTACAATTATTAGCTCAACTTGTGCCCTTGGCTCAATGTGAGCTATTGTGTTCATTGGATGTCCGTCGTCTGTCGTCGTGCGTCATCAACAATTGCTTCAAATGACATCTCCTCCTAAACTACTTGGGTATTTTTGCAAACTTTGGCATGAATGGTCCTTATATGACCCTCTTGACTAATTATACATATGGTTTTGGTATATTGCATATCTAGGTCACATGGGCTAAAATTAATGGGTCACATGTTTTACATAGGCTCATATAGGAAAAACATGAAACAATCTTCTTGTCTGAAACCCCAAGACAAAGAGCTTTGATATTTAGTATGTATCATCACCTAGTTGACCTTTACCAAGTTTGTCCAAATTGCTCTCTCGGAGCCAAAAAGAGTACCACCTCAGGGTCACATGTAATACAAAGGCTAGTATAGGAGAAAAATGAAAAATCTTCTTGTCTAAAACAACAAGGTCTAGAGCATGGCTATTTGGTATGTAACATCATATAGTGGACATCTACCAAGTTTGTTAAAATTATGACCATAAGCCAAAGCGACCACCACAGGTGTCACCAAATAAATGGTCAGCTTTCAACAGATACCAATATACAGTGAGACACTTTAGTTACACACCACCTTTTCAGGGCCACATGTTTTGACAAAAATGCTGGAATCAAACATTCTCTATGATCATTTACTTACTGACATTTTATCTGTTTGATGACATAGAAAAAATATCAAAATCACTCATTCGAATCATTCTGCAACGTCAACGGCAATTTTGACAAAACTGCTCGTGCAACCTAAACGTCTATATTTTCTGTTTGCATTTTGCGCTAGGAATTATCCATGGTGATCGTTGTCACAGAAAAACACTAAAAACAATTTTTTATTCAAGTAAAATCCCCTTTTTTGGTCGTTGAATTAGTAACACCGTTACTTTTTGAAGAAATGCTCGTTTGACGTCATATTTACATCAGTTACAATAATCAAACATATTTTCCTTCGCAAATTGTTTTGTTATGAGTCGCTTGTTGACATAGAAGTTTCAAAACACAAAACATCTTATCATTAGCACGTCTTATATCCTTGGTAGTATTGACGTCATCACTAACGTCAACACCATGACGCCAATAAATCCATTTATTTTTTTACGGAAATAAACGGCGGATACATGGTTGTTTAAATGTAATTACAAAAGAAGTGTTTTGATAACTAGTTTACTCAGAATCATACGAAATTTTAACTAACTTTAAAAAAAGTAATAAAATCTACTTTTTCAAACCTTGGTCAGCTGGGAACCAAAATAGCAAAACGTTTAAAAAATTGATTAAGTTAACAAACATATTCCAGTCTTAGATATTGCCAAGAATAAATCGGCTCTTATCTCTGGCATTGCATATATTCGACCCTGAAAAAACGCAATGTGATCTGAGTTTCATTCGAAATAATGTGAAATGGTGTTTTGAGGGTAGTGCCCTTCAAGATCCATTTTCTCACTTGTTTCTCATCTGATCACGATAAAATTTTAATGACTAATGCAAATAGAGATGTGCCTTACGCTGGTAGTCTCAAAATAAAAATAGCATATAAATCAGTGCATGAGATTGCCAACAATGTGGTATGTGCGACCAGCAAAGCCTCAAATCAGCCTGCGCTTATGCGCAGTCTGATCAGAGCCTTTGTTAGTCGCTTGAGTATACTATGATTGTTAAGCTACTGACTGAAAACCATTTGGAATTTCTAAGCTTAAAAGGAGGATGCAGAGGCTCGTCAGAGTCTACACATGTCAAAATGCCACATTGTTGGAAATCTCATGCACTGGGTCATATGTCTTTTCCAAGTAATTTTTCATTTTATAAGTGGTGCGCTCACTGTATAAGTTTTAAACAAAATTCAGGTGAACGATTAAGGGCCACTTGGCACTCTTGTATATCAAAAAAGGTCAGGTATCGGATAATTCTTGTTCAATGTTGTAATCCATCAATAGTCATTTAACGCTCTGTCTGTAAAGCGGTAACGATCATTCCCACAAAGGTAACGGACATATCAACATATGCACCCTTTTATATTTGCAGATATGGGGAAATCAAGAGCTGAAATCCATATGGCATATAGACAAAGACTCAAAGAGAAAAACAATGAGTTGTACATTGCTAACAGCAAGCCCAAGTACACCAAGAACAAAAGCTGCTAGATAAGTACACGGTTTAAAGCTGTCGCCTCAACAAAGTTCGAAAGTACAGAAAGAACTTGAGTTTTCTAATGTTGTGTGTGAAGAGATAAAACCTGTAGCTAACACTGCCCCTTTTAAGACAAAGAAGATTGTGCATAACCTTGTTGTGGGATTATGAAGAATTATAAAGCTCTCAGCAAACTTGGGTCAAAACAGACATGTGCAGAAATAAGATTGCAAAAGTTGATTCAAAACCTGTCAATCAAATTAGTAAGACGCAAAAGAGAAGAAGCTAAATACAGAGAATGGGTTTTGAAATTCTTTTGTATAAATGTACGTCTGGTGAGAAAACACGCAAACGTGTAGTTTGTTAGTACAAAACCCTTGGCTGAAGCTGTCTTTTACATCATATAGTAGAATTCAGCGACAGCATATCTCTCTTTCAAGACTAATGACCAGAGATACATGTTTGTGTACAAAGCATCAATATACGAGGGTTAGTCAAAAATAACTGAGCCCTACCTCATAACATTTGAATAAAAAAAGGACATATAATTAGATGATATTTCATTGTAGTAATATGTCATTTATTTAATCACCTAATTCATTTCTGTTGGTAGGCTTTTTGTCTATATATAGTAAAGCCGGTCCACTAAGTGCAACCACTCAAGCGTATACTAGGTCAGATGTAAATAATAGCCAGTCGTATTTTACAAGCCACAGCGGTCAACAGCTTCTCGTCACTGAGAGCGCGAAACGTAAAACAAGCCCTAAGACAGCTACAACCCCACACCCGGAAACGGCCACTTCTGCGGGCATTTCAGGATCAATTGTGAATGGTCATGGCTCAGTAGATAGAAACCTGTCACCAAATAGCTTCAACAAGAAACTTGATTCAGCTCTTGACCAGACAAAACAAATAAATCGTGTTGCTGAGCCAGAACAAATGGACACCAATATAATCACTTCTTCGGATGGTTCAGCTTCTCAAACATCACCTAAACCAAGTACGAGTGTCAAACATTCTACAGAAACTCCACAACGTACCGAGAAACCCAGAGGGCGCTCAATTACCAGGGGCCCATCCCGTGCTCAGAGTAGATCAGTTTCCAAACAGAGACTAAAGCAACAATGTCCACCTCCCCGCCCAGCAGATTCGCAAAATTCGCAAAATTAGGACAAATGGGGAGCAGGTAATAGTAACTTAACTAGCTCATTGAATATTGCGACTCTAAATGTGTGTGGATTAAGAAAAAGGTCCAATTATCCCGATTTTTTTAACACTTCGCAAAGTTTGATATTGTGTGTTTCACAGAGGTTAAAATTGACGAGAAGGATAAAATAGTTTTCCCGGGTTATACTGCTTTTAAGCAGCCACGAAAGCAATCTTTCATAAGGCGTTCTGGTGGCATTACAGTGTACGTAAAAGACAACTTAGCCAAATATGTTACGGAACTGAAATCTGAATCAGACTATATACTTTGGTTGTCTCTTGACAAAAAGCTATCCAGGTGTGAAGAAAATTACATATTAGGAGTTGTATACATTCCACCCGAAAGTTCTAATTTCTATAATGACGATGAGACAATGCAACTTGAATCTGAAATAAGCACATTCTGTGCCAAATATTCGCATGTAATACTAACTGGTGATTTTAATTTGCGTACGTCATCCCAGCCTGACTATATTGAAACAGACAAGTTTTTCAGTGAATTGTTTGACTTTGACGCAGAGACGGCCAAGTTTTTTAGCCACATAAATAAGCTTGAGTGTCTTAATATTTTAAAAGACAGGAGGTCACAGGATTTGCATGTCAATAATAATGGCCATAGGTTGCTTGATTTGTGTAGAAATAATAATTTATTCATCTTAAACGGTAGATTAGGCCAAGACAGAGGTATAGGCAGGTTTACATTCAGGAATGCGTCAGTAATAGATTATATGCTCGCCACAGCGCCTGTTTTAGAAAAACTTACTAATTTTGAAATTTTGGAAGTTGACCCAATTTTTAGCGATGGACATAGCCAACTTTCTGCTACCCTCATAATAACTCGCCCACAACAAAAGGAGCCCATTAAAACTGATAAAAACAATCCCCAAGGTGGGACGACAGGTACATAGACCATTTCTGTAGAAACATAAACCCAGAAATCATCGATGAAATAAAAGATTTGCTAAATATACCAATTCCCACAAAAGAATCTGTTAATAAAGCAACAGATATGATAGCTGATATTTTCCAAAATTCACGTGATATTTCATTCCCGCTAAAAAAAACACACTCTTTTCACCAGCAAAACAAAACAAAAAATAAACCATGGTTCGGCCCAAAATGTAAACTGGCGAGAAAAAAGTACCATTTAGCAAAAAGATTACACAAAACTGTAAAGAGCACAGCCAGTAAGCAAAACCTGAACCAAAGAAGTAAAGACTACAGGCGCACTATGGATAACTTTATCTCTAAATACAGAAAAGATAACGAAAGAAAACTCAGAAAAATGCAGTCAAAAAACCCTAAAGATTACTGGAAACTACTCAACAAATGGAAATCAAGCCCTAATAAATCTACGCCAACCTTAGAACAGTTTTTAGAACATTTTAAATAAATATCAACCAATCACAACATAAAGAGGGTGAAACCATTAATTTTGACCTTAATAACAATGATGAAATATTAAACTCCAAAGTTACTAGGGATGAAATTCTCCATAATATAAACAAATTGAAAAACGGTAAAGCAACAGGTTACGACGAAATAGCAAATGAATATATAAAATCGACAAAACACATTCTCCTACCAACATATGAGCTGCTATTTAATACTATTTTAGATACAGGTTATTTTCCAGAACTGTGGACTATAGGCATAATCAAACCAATCTACAAAAACAAGGGCGATAATAATGATGTTAAAAACTACAGACCAATCACAATTTTAAGCTGCCTAGGCAAACTCTTAACATCAATTCTTAATGAAAGGCTAACAAGTTTTATGGATGAAACAACGCGGCTATCTGAAAACCAGGCAGGATTTAGAAAAGAATATTCAACACTTGATCATATATTTTCTCTTAATGCTATAATTGAAATTCTTAAGCATCGTAAAAAGAAGTTATTTTGTTGCTTTGTGGATTTTTCATCCGCTTTTGACTCAATATGGAGGGTTGGCTTATGGCAAAAGGTTATCAATTCAGATATAAATGGCAAAATACTAAGGGTTATCTATAATATGTACTATGATATTAAAGCTGCATAATCTGTAACTTTTGATATTTTCATTTTAAAAATAATGTTTCTATTTTTCAAGAACATAGTATAAATACTAAAATTCAGGTATACATTTTACCTTTTTCGTAATAATTAACAAATTATTAGTTCCAAAACAACAGCATTTATGTTAAAAATCAACTGTCTAGAATTATTGGAGGGACGCAAATAATTACAAACAAGAGAAAATACACCTGTTTTTATAAGATAAATCACTTTTTCATGCAGTTTTCAGCTGTAGAAATTAGATTTATTGTGACAACATAACGTTATTCTACTTTTGCAAATGATTTAAAAAGAAAATATTTTTTTCAAAAAATGTTCATAGTTACAGAGTATGCAGCTTTAAGTCTTGCGTGTCACTTAACAGTCAAAATTCATCGTTTTTGCTAGCTTCTGTGGTGTAAGGCAAGGGGAAAATCTCTCACCCATATTGTTTTCCATCTATCTGAATAATCTCCATGATTTCCTTATAGCTAATACAAACCTTGGTATACCATTCGACTGTGAGAGTGACCTTTTTGCGACATATTTTAGACTTATCGTGCTTCTCTACGCAGACGACACAGCACTTATATCCGACAATGAAACTGATCTTCAAAATACTCTGAACATATTCTTTGAATACTGTTAAACATGGAAACTTAAAGTTAATATAGATAAAACTAAAATCATTATTTTTGGAGCAAAGAAAACTAATCATCTAGAATTCCGATTGGGTAATGCAATTATTGAGATTGTTGAGCGATATAAGTGTCTGGGTGTTTTCTTCTCTAACTCACGTAGCTTTATCAATTGTAGAAAACATGTTGTGGCGCAGGCCAAGAAGGCTATGCATCTTCTCTTTTATCGTATAAATAATATTCACCTCCCTTTAGACCTTCAACTGAAACTATTCGACCACACTGTGGTGCCCATTTTAACATATGCCTGTGAAATATGGGGCTTCGAAAATACAAATTTAATAGAAAATGTTCATACCGAGTTCCTACGTAAAATAACTAAAACTAGAAAAAGTACACCATTGTACATGTTATACGCTGAGCTTGGTCGGTACCCACTGGCGATAACAATAAAAACGCGAGTCATTGGATTCTGGAATAAATTAATTTGTGGCAAATTTACTAAACTGTCTTTTCTTCTTTACCAAGTGTTAAAATGTACTGAGAACCTGAACTCCAAATGGATCGACCATGTTAAGAATATCCTTTGCAATGCAGGACGAAACGACCTGTGGCTTAACCAAACGCGTATTGCATCATCTAGCCTCAAACATATTATTAAACAAATACTTCTTGATCAATTTCTTCAAGAATGGCACCAAAGCACAGGTAATTCATCAAAAGGGTTAATGTACCGATCGATTAAAGAAGATATACATTTTGAAGAATATCTTAATATCCTACCAAAACGCTTAAGCATCAACATGATTCGTTTTCGAACTGCAAATCACAGACTCCCTGTCGAGACCGGAAGATGGTACAACATAAGTTTAGATGACCGTAAATGCAATCTATGTTCAACTAACTCATTGGGTGATGAATTCCATTACTTACTAGAATGCACTTTTTTTACACACCAGCGACGTAAATACATTGATAAACGGTTCTACAGAAGACCAAACATGATGCTTTATCAATCTCTTTTAACAAGCAAAAATGCTCAATACCTTAAAAGCCTAGGCATATTAATGGGTATAATTATGAATCAATTTAACATACGATAACTCTCCCACCACCCTCTCTCACTCTCTCTCTCTCTCTCTCTCTCCCAGCACAGGTAGGCCTCCGCCCAATACAATTCCTGCAAATATACTGCAAGCAACACCTGTTCAACATAATGACTGATACAATGTATATGACATGCGACTCCTGTGGGCGTTTCCTCTGTTTATTTTTTGTGCCGCGCCCGACAGGCTGCCGTACGGTGGCCCGACGAATTTAGGCAGGCAATTTAATTTGCCGCCACTCATCAAGGCTAAAAACCTCGGTGTATGTCCGGTATCAGAGGGTCCGATGCTGTTTCCGGCCTGGCACTAAGCAAGCTTTTTTTATCTATCTTAAAGAGACTAGGTCTGTAACTATGAACATTTTTCGAAAAATGTTCTTTTCTTTTTAAATCCTTTGTAAAAATAGAATTAAGCTATGTTTTCACGATAAATATGTTCAGTACAGCTGAAAACTGCATGGAAAGGTGAATTATCTTATAAAAACAGGTGTTTTTCTCTTGTGTGTAATTATTTACGTCCCTCCAATAATTCTAGACAGTTGTTTTTTAACATAAATGCTGTTGATTTGATAGTAATAATTTGTTAAGACTTACGAAAATGGTAAAATGTTTACCTGAATTAGAGTATTTTTACTCTATTCTTGAAAAATAGAAACTTTATTTTTAAAATTAGAAGATCAAAAGTTAGAGACTATGCAGCTTTAATAATGACGAGACGGCAAATATCGGAGACCCGGCTGAGACCGAACATCATTATGCACGTGTCTCATCTGGATTTCCGATTCTTGCTAGTATAAAACGAGTGCACGCAACTTTTTGAAACTACAAGATAATATACAATCTCTTTTGATATAAAAGCATCAACAAGGCGCGCCCAATTCACAGCGTTCCGACACAAGTTTGCTCGAAAGCATTCATTGCGGTACTCACTGGGTGCGTCTCATCGAGGCGTTCCCCGTGATGACTGCAGTATATGTTTTGGCTGCGATATTAGATAAGCCATAGGAACCATTTGTCCCGGCTCGATTTCAAATCCAAACTCCAAGAATAGTGGTACATTGTATCTGCAACTGTTTAAGAACACAAGCACGTTGACACTATACGTGCCTTTTTTCATTGAATTATTCAAATGTGTATTATGGTGCTCATTGGAGGCGTCTCGTGTTCAGCCATCTCCAATGCGTAACGTAATGTCATTGCGATAAAAAAGTCCAGATAAATAAGAATTGTGAGTGTAAACCTCATTATCATCAACTGAAACAGTAAGATTTGTTGTGGGTACTCGAAAGAACCGTCTCATCGAGAAGAAAGATTCGTCTCAGTGAGACGGGTTTTTCGAGGACACGCAGCATAGATTTCAGCTGATAAATAGGGAGGATTGTTGTTTGTCTAAAGGCATTGAAGGAAAGAGCGTGAATAAGCGCACAAACATTTATTGTGGTGCTCCCTGGATGCGTCTCATCGAGACGCTTCCAGGGAATACTCACAATACATTATTTGACAGCAAACCAGGTATAGAGATAATTCTAGATTACAAACACAATGTTTGTGAATTTTCTTACCCACCAACTTAAGAATAATTTCCTGGATACTCAAAAGAACAGTCTCATCGAGACTGGTCTGTTTAGTATTCACTAAATACTTACAACATGTATATTCCGGTTGGTAAATAGGAAACGTGTTTCGCAATAAGGCATCCATGTTTGAAGGCATCAAAGAATTACGGAATACCCGACGGTTCATGTATGTCACGCAACAGCCAGACCATGCCAAATATAATGAAGCAAATACAATTTGTTGTCAAAATATAAGCATTCTCAGCACACGAGTATACTCACTTTGCGGCCATCTTCATTACGCCTTACTGTAGAAAGAGTATCCTATAAAAGTATACTTACAATTCTGTAGAATTAATCCATGCAAAATTATAACACCGACATCCTAAAAACTACAGTACTACAACAAATGTGCTTTAGTTTCATTCATGGAAAACTCCACGTTATTCACGTGCTCTCACAATACACAGTATTTAGAATTTGACAGGTAGAGAAGGCGTGGTCTGGCTGTTCGTGAGTCAAGGTATCTTACAGTACACATGTTGCTTGGTAGCTGCTAGTCACCTTTACTGTAAAAATATGATATTTGGTTGAGCGGACTTGATTTGCCTTGGCCGAAACAAATGTTTTATCTATCTATCTATCTATCTATCTATCTATCTATCTATCTATCTATCTATCTATCTATCTATCTATCTATCTATCTATCTATCTATCTATCTATCTATCTATCTACCTACCTACCTACCTACCTACCTACCTACCTACCTACCTACCTACCTACCTACCTATCTATCTACTAACATCTATCTATCTATCTATCTATCTATCTATCTATCTATCTATCTATCTATCTATCTATCTATCTATCTATCTATCTATCTATCTATCTATCTATCTATCTATCTATCTATCTATCTACCTACCTACCTACCTACCTACCTACCTACCTACCTATTACCCCTGTCTGTCTGTCTGTCTGTCTGTCTATCTATCTATCTATCTATCTATCTATCTATCTATCTATCTATCTATCTATCTATCTATCTATCTATCTATCTATCTATCTATCTATCTATCTATCTATCTATCTATCTATCTATCTTGCTCCCCGATGACATGTATTCTTATAAGTTACACAAAAGTCTCTAAAGTATATATATGCTCATTTAAATGTGATTATATATTTGTTAACTCTGTTACTTCTATTAACATTCTTCCTTTTCTATATCCTTCTGTAGTTAGCTAGTTGTTACAAGTGTACTATGAACTGTTGAATATCACATGCCTACCGCTTTCTGCTTCTTTGTGTTATGTAGGTCCTCGTATTGTCTTAATGACTTTGAGAGAATAAAGAGATTTTGAGTTGAGTTTGAGTTTGTAGTGGTTGCTAGGCAACAGAATATGACCTGTCACAGGGGTGCGTTCACGCTGTGATACATCTTATTCTTAGCGCTGCTATGGAAACAGTAATGTTATAGGAAGGCTGTATTCCCTGTTGTCTGATATCTTGAATATGTACCTATTCTGTGTCACAGAACAGAAACCAACTGACCCCAAATTATAGATGTTTTGGTAGTTTAATTTCAGAATTTATCAAATTTTATCGTGTCTGACGCCCTATAATATACCCCACCCACATTCATATTCACACAATATTTAATAGAAAACATAAAATATTAACCTAATAATGCTTTACCAGTACTGCATACACAAACCAACCCTCAGACATATTAAGTTCCTTGATTTAAATTCACAATTTGTTTCCATGGCAACACAATTCTCGTGTATTTAAAAATTCGTTGAATTTTGGCGTGTTTTGTTGCTAGGCAACGCATGCAATCAATGTTCACCTAAGCATTAACGAACTAAGTGAAATGAAAAGACAATATGATATATGTTTTTCAAATAAATGTCAAATATGTCTTTCACAAAAACTATCAAGCATGCCAGCTTTTTAAAGACATGATGTATATTCCTGGCAGCTGAGATCGTGAACGCATCGATCTGATTGACGATCTTCAGTTGCCTAGCAACCATAATGGAAGCTTCATTAGAATTATTCTTCAGGGTCAAAACATCGATGACATATGATACTTATAGAAAATAATCACATTTGTTGTCTACAATACCAAACTTAAATGTTATGAGGTAGGGCTCAGTTATTTTTGACTGACCCTCGTATGTCACTGACACTAAAAACAGCCAAAAAGCACAACATTAATACACCTATGAATGGCGAGAAGATGCTGGAACTAAACCATGATATAGATGAAGAGATTAAGAAACATTAAACGCTTGAGAAAGTCATCGTCAGACAATGTCTATGGGGCTATGCAATCAAACTGGGGATGTCAGTAAGATTCATTCGACTCTGCACCTACTCAAATTTATACTACTATTCCCATCATTTCGCCGAATACCTGAGTTTGTTATTTGCCAATGTAAACGAGACTGCACAGTCAAAATTCTTTGCAATTGTTGTATGCATGGACAACCCTGTCTATGGTATTCTTTAAATGTAACGGTTTGTGTTCTCATAATGGAAACATGAGTGGGGAACAGACAGATGAAGAATGACTGGAAGTTTTGCATCACAAGAATGATTTACATGAGTTTTTCCTTAACTACGAACATTTTAACTCTGTGTGTTATTTTCATGATCAAAACACATTCTAAAAGCAAAAATGATACCAGAAATTAGTTTAGTGACCTCACATTAGGTAACCAAAACATGTATCAAAATAGTTTCTACGACAAAAAAAATTTGGGCCATGTGTCGGACAAGTTTTCCAATATAGCCGACGGCGGCCATCTTGAATTTTAAGAGACAGTTTGTGTCTTTGGATAATTCTTTTTCTGTTAAATGGTGGAGCTTCTATACCAAAGGGGACCTGTGCATCGCGATTTGAAGTCAAAATCTAGGATTTTGCACTTTACATCTCTGCTAATAAATAGAATGTAACATTCGTGTTCCTGTATTATTGAATTTATTAAACTCGTTTTGAAAAAGTGATAAAAAGCTCGGCAAGCATCGCCTTTTATCTCTTTTCCCCAACTCCTTTAATACATTTAATAAAACATGAGCACTCGTGTAAGAGTATCTATTTATTGTTGCTCCCATTGTCTGTGGGGGTTCTGTGTATTGTCCTTGTATCGTCATTCAGACTTTGTGTCCTTCTAGTTTTGCAATCATCTTGATGGGGAAGAGATACCTGGTTGCCTTACTTTAACTGTCTTTCTGATGTCTTGTGACAGTCAGTTTCCGTGGCTCTTCCTCATGGTGCCGGGGTTTGGTCTGCGGTGTGTGATTGTGGTATTTCCTGATCATACCCACTTGCTTTTTTCATATGAGATGAAACTCTATTAGTTAAAATCAAGCTTGCCTAGGAAAATGTGTGGTTAGGTGAACTGACCGTCTCGACATGCCATAACTGTTGACTGAGACGTAAACAAGTTGTAATCGATCTTGTGACAGAGTGAAACTATTTTCATGAGCCACGTGTCATAACGATTACATTGTAGTTACCAACGTGTAGCAATTCCAACGGCGACGTTGTTTGAAGCAATTCATGTACACAATATTGTTAAAAGTGTTCCTTTATTTGCCAAGTTATTTGGGGGAAGAGTTTGTTTTAAACCTTTTAATGACCATAATTCAATGGCGAAAAAAGACAACGACCAATTTCAATCATCAAGACATTTTCACAGTTAATGTATACACACGATTTGTTTGAAAAGTTATGCTAATAGAGTTCTCAGAAAATAGAGAGCAAAATGTTATTTGAATGTCATCCGAAAGCAAACCATAACTATGGTGTTATCCAACTGAATGTTCCCATTTGGCATATCAAACCACTGTTTCAGTGCAATGGTTGGAGAAATATCAAGTTAGAATGATAGTGCTGATGAATTGGAAAGACACTGAAATGTTCGGAGGGTAATGCATAATTCCGTGTGTGATATAAAACCCAAATGCTTTCTTCTGGTACGAATTGCTGATATTGCAGAACCTTATCACAACGACGAGAAGCGAATGCTAATAAGCACCAGCGCAGTCTTCTGAGAGCCTTGGTTGTTTACAAAAACAAGGTTTGCACATAGTTGAATGCTCAGACCAATATTTAATCACAGAACATATATATAGCGGAGCAGACTGGTTTAACTCATACAAACCTAGCGTCCTTTTTGTGGGACATAGGCAAACAGTGCAGATCCAGATCAGACGCCACAAGACGCGGCGTCTGATCAGGATCTTCAATGTTTGCTATCAGAATGTTCAATTACAATTTAAAGAAAGACGAAAAAAAACTACCCAACAACCCTTAATTCGGAAAAAGACTGGTCCAATTGATAATAGAGGGAAAATCCATTCGGCTTATATGGGTTAAATACAGTAAAAGCTCGAAAATTCGAAGTCTTCGGCACTAGAGATTTTATATCGAATTATCAGCAGTTCGAATCAAATGTAGGTAGGCATAAAAATATATAACCCCCAAAATGATGATTATCTTGTTAGTGTTTTTCTATCAAACATAAGTCCCAAATTTATTTCGAATTAGAAAGTACTTCGAAAAATCGAAACTCGGATTACCGAGGTTTTTACTCTAGTGAATCTGCAAATATGCGATGAGTAGGAAAATCACGTGAACTGCTTGTTGCTTCATGGAATGACAGTGCGAGGTGTATGCGTTTTCTTTGTAAGGCTTTGTACTGTCTTATACTTTATCCAAAGTATCTATTCGCTCGCTCAGATTCTATGTCATTGAGATGGGGAACTGGCAGGCGTCTTTTATTCCAAAATCCTCTTTTACTATCTTCTTGTTTCCTTCTGATAACATATGGATTAATTGGCCGTATATAAATTGGAAATGAACTAAACGGTGGCTTTATGAAAGACATTTTCATATTTGACCTAGTGGGAATCGTTCGCTTGTTCCAAAAACCTCTCTTGTCCCAGAATCCTCTCTTATCCCAGAAGCCTCTTTTGCTCTCACCGGAAGTAGAAACTAGGTCTTCGTCTGATGGCAACATGCCATCTGTGATTAGGTCATCTTCAAGACTGTCGAGGGATATTTTTCCTCGAAGCTTATTCTGTTCGGCTGCCAGTTCTTCATACGTGTCAGCTGCTGTCACAACTGCCAGGATTGATATGGTGAAGAAAAGGAAAATGGTCTTCGTTGTTTCCATTTTATGCTCTATATCAGTCTGAAAAAAGGAATGACATTTGAGCCAGTGCACGTGATTTCCAACAATGTTGTATTTTGACATGTGTAGAATCATACGAGCATGTGAAGCATCCTGTTAAGCTTAAAAACTCCAAATGATTTCAGTCAGTAGATTAACACTCATACAATATTCAAACGACTAGAAAAGGCTCTGATCAGACTGTGCGTATGCGCAGGCTGATCTGAGGCTTTGCTGGTCGCACATAAATCAGTCTGAAAAAGGGAATAATATTAATGAGCCAGTGCACGTGATTTCCAACAATGTGGTATTTTGACATGTGTAGACTCGGACAAGCCTCTGCAGTCTCTTTTTAAGATTAAAAACCTCAAATGTTGTTCAGTCCGTAGCAAAACAATCATTGAACACTCAAGCGACTAGCAAAGGCTCTGATCAGCTTGCGCATATGCGCAGGCTTATCTGAGCCTTTGCTGGTCGCACATACCACATTGTTGGAAATCTCATGTCACGGTTCATTTAACATATGGGCCTCGACGCGAAAAAATCCGTCTTCGGGGTTTCCGACAAAGTGAGATTCAAACCAGTCTCCCCAGCTGCAGAGGTTAGCTAGATGATTGGAATTTTGCTTGCCGCAATTTATATATGTTACTTTTCAAAAAGCGAACATCAAAGGCGCTGATTAGTCTGTGCGGTTGCGCAGGCTGGTTTGCGCCATTGTTGTTCGCAAACCCCCGCTTATCGCTTAGAAAAATGAAATCGCCATGCGTTAAAACGACAATGTACTGCAAATTACTTAAGTTACGTTAGACATGTTATAAGATTTTACGTCCAATCGCAAGCGTTCATGACCTGTTCTCGCCTTAAGTAATCATGTGTCGAGTCATGTTATACAGATGAACCATGTTTTACACATTGATTTTCAGCGATAACTTTTTTTTTATTTTATAAAGGACCTCGATCAGTCTTAATGAAGGATTGCCCATTAAAATGACCAGAGAAAAGATTCAAAGAAAACGATATTTTTTCTATGAGAAAGATAGTAGGTTTAACCCTCGACTTAATCACAAAAACAGTTTTCTCATTGGACAAGTACCAATTGAAAAATATGGGTTGCAAACGCTTTTTTTGCTATTCAACATATAGAAAATAGAAAACGTTTTACTGAAGTGCTTTCCCCCCGTGACCAAACTAATCCTTTTGCATACAGTTGTAGTTTTAAATTTCACACATCATACAAAAACGGCATGATTGGTCACGGGTGGAACGTTGTCGAAATGCTCAAAAACACTTTATCATAAAAACTTATTAGAAACTTATTTTGTAAAACCCTGTAGGTAAATATCAATTTGCAATGGCATGTATCAGGGCTTCAGTTATGAGTGCTTACAAAGTAATTTATTGTCTCATTTCTCAACCAAAACATGTATTTTGGGTACTCGAAAGAACCGACTCAATGAGACGGTTCTTTTAAGCACCAAATTATAGGTTAAATCTGGTGTGTAAAGAAATATTACCGATTTTACGCTCAAAAACTGTGTTTATCTAGACTATGATTTATACAGTATGCAGATATGATACACCTCAGTGCACAAGTCAAACTGGTTGACTTGGAACATTACAGGTAATAGTCAAAAGTAATTGACAGCACACTTCTTTAGATGAAACAATGCAATCTTCTCAATCCGAATTGTATGCGAGCGCATCACTTTCGTCTCAAGTTTTATGCCGCAAACATAATATTTAGATGTATTTAGGTGAATACTCGACGAAACTTTGACTTTCTGTGAAATATAATTTGGTCACAAAAAATACCCCCTCCCCCTAAACCCGAGAGTCCTGGCATAATTATGCAATATTTTCAAAATATTTTTATTTTGCTAGGTGCACTAAATGTAAGGGTAGATTTTAGCACAAAACTATAGTTGTCAGTTATGCATTATCCTAGCCACAGACTGTCAAAACTTGGGCAGATTGAATAGTAAACTGTCCGAGGTCCTTTAGCAATAAGTTGTAGGGGAAAATTAGCGTCAATTTCACCAAAAGGTCCAAAGTTTGTAACGCAAACAAATTTTTGGTTACAAATATGAAGATTTTGCAATAATTGTACTCGGTCATTGTTTTAACCCTTGGGTCCACCGTTCTGTGGGAAACTCGACAAGCCTCGTTTCCCACTGGAACGGTGGGCCCTCGGGTTGGGATTTTTCTGTCCCCACTGATCACCAATGATGGTTTCTATTTATCTTACCCATGCTATCTCACCCAGGACGTCAAGTAACGTCATCATGTAAAATTGCAATTTAGCGTATTCAGGGACTTCTGGAAGCTTATTTGAAATAAATAAATAAATAAATAAATAAATAAATATAAAACAGTGGTGAGCCAGAAAAAGAAACCATTATTCGTGTGAGGGTAGGATAGAAAAATCCGTCCCTCGGGATCACCGTAGGTCATCACTCGGCAAGCCTCATGATGCCAAACGGCTATGTTGAACCGCAAAGGACCTCGGGCAGTTTCCTATTCAATCTGCCCAAATTTTGACAGCCTGTGACTAGGATAATGCATAACTGACAACTATAGTTTTGCGCTTAAATTAAATCCTTACATTTAGTGCACCTAGCAAAATAAAATATCTTGAAAATATTGCATAATTATGCCAGGACTCTAGGGTTAAGGGGGTGGGGGGAATTTTTGTGACCAAATTTTATTTCACAGAAAGTCAAAGTTACGTCGAGTATACACCTAAATGCATGTAAATATTATGTTTGAGGCATAAAACTCGAGACGAAAGTGATGCGTTGGCATAAAATTTAGGTTAAGAAGATTTCATCGTTTCATCTAAAGAAGTGTACTGTCAATTACTTTTAACTATTACCTGTAATGTTCCAAGTGAACCGGTTTGACTTGTGAACTGAGGTGTATCATATCTGCATACTGTATACAACAAAGTCTAGATAAACACAGTTTTTGAGCGTAAAATTGTTAACATTTTCGTACACATCAGATTTAACCTATGATTTTGTGCTTAAAAGAACCGTCTCATTGAGACGGTTCTTTTGAGTACCCAAAACATATGTTTTGGTTGAGAAATGAGACAATTAATTACTTTGTAAGCACTCATAACCAAAGCCCTGATTCACGCCATTGCATATTGGTATCTACCTACAGGTTTTTACAAAATAAGCTTCAAAAAGCTTTTATAATAAAGTGTTTTTGCGCATTTCGACAGCGTTCTCCCCCCCCCCCCCCGCGTGACCAATCGTGCCGTTTTTATATGATGTGTGAAATGTAAAACTACAACTGTATGCAAAAGGATTAGTTTGGTCACGGGAAGGAAAGCACTTCAGTAAAACGTTTTCTATTTTCTAAATGTTGAATAGCAAAAACAGAGTTTTCAACCCATATTTTTCAATTGGTACTTGTCCAATGAGAAAACTGCTTTTGTGGATAAGTCGAGGGTTGAACCTACTATCTTTTTCATAGAAAAAAATATTATTTTCGTCGAAACTTTTCTCTGGTCATTTTTATGTGCAATCCTTCATTAAGACTGTCCGAGGTCCTTTCACACTTTCGAACTTCATAGCGTGTGAAGAATTGGTACCAAAACGTCACTTTTGGAAAATGTGAAATTTGCGTATGGTCAATTTCGATAATTTGGGGGGTCTGACATCTGTGCTCAAATTTCACATCTTTCTCATTTTTAACTGTGAAGAATTGGTACGTATTCGTGCCATCTGCGAAGGACTGCGAACGATTTTTCTCAGATATGAAGAATTGGTACTCAATTTTCACAAATGTGAAGAATCGGTATCAGTTCTTCAGACCTTTCATTCCCAAATAGGCCAACCTATTAGTAAATGATAACAGAAAACGGCTTAGCATTAGAAATAAAAACGTCAGATTTTTTTTCAAAAGAATATTAATATGTTGTTGTTGTTTTTTAAAAATAACTGGATGCTGAAATTCAATAGGTCCCTAAGCACCACAAAACTAGTTCGTGAAATATTCTACATAGCTTTTGAGTGTGTCCCGTCATGCTTTTGAATGACTGAGCGGACATTATTTTGTTACAGGTGCCACTGGCCAAATCAATATGTCATTATATGGAAACAAGAGGGTTTTCGGGGCAGGGGTCACTCATTAAGAATGACCTTATATAAGGGTATAGCAAAGCATAGCTCCTCTCAAAGCCCAGCTATGATGTTTTATTAATCAGCAGTTTCATTATAAAGCTTTACATGGAAAAGTGTCCATTTATTATGTTGACAAAAGGCACAGGATGTTGACACTCTGGGCGGGCCATTTTGGTCATGGTTATATTGTGAACAAATTTGGTAGAGGTCTACTAGCTGATGCTACATACCAAATATCAAGGCTCTAGAGCAAGTGATTTCAGACAAGAAGTGTTGTCTTTCTTACTAGGCCTTGCTATTTCATATAAAAAAAAAGTTTCATCAATATTGACATAGAAAAACTGGTTACGCCACCTGGCGGTCATATTTTTAAAACAGTCAAATAACTTGAACAACATTGGTAGAGGGTGTCCCACGGTCCATTTATGCCTCATTCTTTTGAATTCCTTTTGGTTGACAAGGCAACCGCATATAGTTGAAATCTTTGAACATGTTTGAAAGGGGATCGATTAACCCAGTGACGATTGGCGATATTCCGCCCAGTGGTTTAGGAGGAAGCTATTATTGACGGACGACGGAAGGACGGATGGGTAGCTGGCAGGAGTGGATCGACATCCCATGACCACAACGTGAGTTAAAAAAGAGATCCACCATTCAAAGATATATGAAATTGTGGAAAAGCTGAATCTAGCTCTCCTTTAGCTATATACAAGCCTCACCCTGGAAAAAAATATTATTTTACATATGCCAAAAGGCGCAGATAAGCTCTGTAAATACATAGCTGGATCAAGGCCTATGTTTTTTGCTACACTGATTGAAAATTTTCCTGCACTGATTGTAAAATCTCCATAGATTCTCAATCTAAAATTAAAAGACTAGTGTTTGTTTCTGTACCTTCATGGACACAAGCTGGCGAACCTGGAGTATGAACTTCGGAGACAAGTTTTCTCGCGACACGGCTCATATAATTGATTTGCAGTCTTACTCATTTCCAAGATTTTTCAACTGTAAAACATATGAAATTTATCTGTAGCCTGTTTGAACCCCAGGGGAGTACTCTCATTTTTTTCTTCAAATGCAGGCCCGGGTCCAGCATCTACCGTTCACCCCAAAACATATCAGGAATTTCAAGCACCCCAAAAAAATATTTGAAATTTTAGCAACCCCCCAAAATACCCCCATAATGTGCCATGACCTTAAGAAATGTCTCTAAAATGCATAAAAATGACCCCTAAATATAGTCCAATTTTGTGACGACCCCAAACAAATATCCACAAAATCTTCATACCCCCAAAACTATTCATTTTCCTCAAAACCCAAGAAAATATTGAAATTCAAAATTTTGAACCCAAAAAATTCACCCGAGTCTACGTATGTATGAAAATATCAGAGTACCCCCCACCCCCCTTTGAGTTTGATCCTGACATATATGTGAAGAATTGGAATCGAATGAAAAATGCAGCAGATTTTGGGTGTATTTTATCGATGTGAGGATTGCGTATGTATGCTACATATAATTTCACTACGTGCGCAAATTTCACAAAATGTGAAATATTGGTATGAAATATGTGAGGTATTGGTACCAATTTTTCATGCGCAGTGAAGAAATTGTACCAATTTTTCACAGTGTGAAATTTAGGAAATGTGAAATTTGCGGTTCAACATGGCTATCCTGGGGACGGATTTTTCTATCCTACCCTCACACTCATGATAGATTGTTCTATTCTTAGCTCTGATGGCCATTTTGTTTGGCGGAGCAAAACCTTTTGGACAATTGTGGTAGAGGGTCTTAGCATGAACAACTGTGTGAAATTCTTTTACGTTTTGGCCAGCAATCCAGAAAGAGCTGTCGTTTTAAGATTATCTATTCTTAGCTCTGATAGCCATGTTGTTTGGCGGAGCGGAACCTTTGGGCAATTATGGTAGATTTCAGGAAAGTCCGCCACAATTCGAGAATCAAATCATGGCTCGGGAGTATACTAAGAGCATTACGCGTGGTACTATGTACCAAAAAAGCTCCATTTTGTTAGCTGGAACTGGCGTCTGTTGCATGTGGGTTCAACTCTTTTAATTTGATTATTCTGATCACCCGAAAAGTTTAATCAGCAGAATAAGTTTATGTTATTTTTCAATAAGATATCGATATAGCGATATTTTAATGAACAAACATAAACTTCATTTATCGCCGTTTCTTTTGCTTCAATCACACTTGTTATTGTGTTAACATGATTTATGTTCCGTCAGCGTCACGTTATATAATGTCAGCGTCACTTATCACCCGCGTTATCAAAGAAGATCCTCGATCTGATTCCACGGAATTTCGCGGAATCGACCGAGGCAGTTCCGATTGATATGTTTAGCTCTGGTGTCCATTTTGTTAGGTTGAACGAAACCATTTGTTCAATTTTCGTAGGGTGGCTTAATAAAATTATTTTAAGTTCAGGAGGAGATTTCGTTTAAAGATAATTCAATTTTAAGCTGATTTTCTTTCTTTTTTTTTGATTTAGGCCAATTGTTTATGAGGCGGTGTCATTTAAAGATAAAGTTTTGCGGACGCCGGACGAAGACCGATCACAATGGCTGGCCTTGAGCCTTGGACTCAGGTGAAATAAAATAATGCTGTTTCTCTCTCTGAAGATCGATTTTGTCTTAGCAAACAGTGCAGATCCTGATGAAATGCCGCTTTATCATCTGTGTCGTCACTGTTTGTCATACTACCTGTTTAGGGTTTTCCACACCACAAAGGGTTAAAAACAATTAATGCTAGACGTCATGACAGAGTTCACCATGCACATGCAACTGTTTGTAATCAAACACGTAGGCTAAATTAATTAACATCGCAGAATATTTGACATATTTTGATATTGCCCCATGCAGTGCAGTTACAACTATTATTAACAGTGTGGAGAATCCACGTGACCATTTGATCAGGAACGCGAGATTTGTTTACGACAAACCCTCAATTCAAGGTAAGATTTTCGAAATATCTCTTGTTATACTCAACGTATTTTATTCAAATAAAGTGCAGCTTGGAACCCAAATCGAGTTCTTCAAGCGGTGTTCGCGAGAATCTTGTATCTGATCTTGTTCATTAGATCATGCAAAAACAATTTGTTTCGGCAGTTTGCCTTCAGAGAACATATTTTCAGAATTGCTTTAATTTTCAAACTTAGCTTAAGCAGTGTCCATTATAGATATTATATACTAATGACATTAAGCTAAGCATATTTTGATTGTATTGCTATTTCTTAACCATAATATCATTTTTTTACAAAATTATCTATTGCTCATCAAAAAGTACTGTTATTCTTCTATCCAAAAGTCAGTAATATAGAACTCTACAAATCCTGATGACGTCATTGGAACGTGAGAACTGCATCTTCTAAAACACTTCCGAAAACCAAAATGTTGAATTTCTCCAAAATTTGGGAATGATTTTGCTGACTGTCTGTCAAAGTTTGCAGATAATCAACCATGCTAAATCACAATGGCAAAGCTGTATGGCTCTGGCAATTTCGAATGGGTTTAAATAATGACGAAATTTTGCCCTTTGAGACTAGGCTTTTTTTTTGATAATGGCTAGGAATCCTGTTTCCTGGATCTTATCGTCTGTTAATGCCACAACGATTCTTTTCACATCACCAAGCAATATTATGCAGCCAATGGGGACAGATTAAACAGTCAAATAACAAAAGTATTGCATGAATTGTATTTCACTAACACATTTAATGACACAAATTTGTACACTTTTACCTTCAAAATGCTCCTTACCAGATCGTCTGACATGTCAAACTTTGCTGTAACAACTTGGAGGGAACATTGGTCTAAACAGTCTAAAACATACTCCTTTCCTATCAGTTGTTTGTACACAGCATCGAAGTTGGCATTTTGCATACTGAGAGTTGACCCAAAAACCCGTTCTTTTGAGTCAATGAATATGTTTTGGAATACCGAAATTTCCGGTTTGTAAAAAGCATTTTATATTTCACCATCAGAATTTATTATTTTTGGTCATCGGGAGTACAATATGCTCAACTTTATGTCAATGGTATATATCAAAGCGATATCTTTGGTGCAAGCCCCATAAAAGTAACAGGCCATTATATACAGGTACATGTGTTAGGCTACGGACTACACATATCTGTGCATAACATGCTGTTTTAAGACAGTAGATCTGGCTTTCAGGCAACATTAACTGTTCATTAAGCCCTGTCAATCTGTCAACATCCAAATTTGAAGACAAAAATATAACCGTTTTTAAGAAAACAAATAATTTAACTGGTAAGAGCGCATGTATCATTTAAACCAATGAAGACGACGTATTTTTGCATATAGCAGTATAGTGTAAATAGCAGCCGAGTATGTTTAAATTATTTTTAAATTTAATATACAGCTGTATATTAAATAGAAAGTATTGATTCAATTACTTACGTGATGTCTTTTTGATCTGAGCAGCAACTTTTATTTGCAGCAGGGCTATATGGACTATAAATAGTGTGAGTCTAAAACTGCACTAAGAAGAATGTAAATTGTAAAAATGCAATAAGACAAGGCAGTGATATTTTTTTTATTTTGTGTTCATGATCATTTTCGTTCCATGGATATGATCATCGCATTTTATACCTTTTACATGATCATTTCTAATTAAGATGGCAAATTATTAGAGCGGAACATTCATAAACAATATCTTTGACAGATACCTAGCTCAGTAGAGTGATAGGTCATGTTCCCAGCAAAGGAAGTGACTTAAATCCCTGTAAAATTGGTGAAAAGGAGATTTTCTTCCGAATTCGTGGATATGATCTCTGAAGCCAAACTGTCGAGAAAAAAAGTTTTTTGAATGATCTCATGAAACATATCAGATCCAAGATTATTGATAAAACCGCTTAAAGAACTCGATTTGTGTTCTTCTCTGCACTTTAATTGAATAAAATCAGTTAGGTATAACAAGAGATATTTCGAAAATCTTGCCTTGAATCGAGGGTTTTTCGTAAACAAATCTCGCGTTCCTGATCAAATGGTCACGTGGATTCCCAACACTGTTAATAATAGTTGTAATTGCACAGCATGGGGCATTGTCAAAATATGTCAAATAGTCTGCGATGTTAATTAATTTAGCCTACGTGTTTGATTACAAACAGTTGCATGTGCTTGGTGAACTCTGTCGTGACGTCTAGCATTAATTGTTTTTAACCCTTTGAGGTGTGGAAAACCCTAAACGGGTAGTATGACAAACAGTGAAGACACAGTTGATAAAGCGCTATTTCATCAGAGTCGGCAATGTATGTATGTACGTGCGTCCGTACGTGTGCGGGTGAGGGATCGACCCTAGTCATCTAGCTCCATAAACTTTGACACTGACCACTTGGCCAGGTGGCCAGGTCTTTCCCTGCTCGCAATATTTGTTCATAATGAATCTACCATCTAAGTTCCGGCCACATTCATATTTGTGACCAGACTTAAAACTTGGAAATAATGTACGTCGTATTACTTTCCTTTGACCCATCTACCTGTCTTTCTGTCTTGGCACTAAGACACATATATTTACTTTAGAAAATTTCGGAACGTCAATCTGAAACATGAGTTTTTGAACACTGTATTTATCCGATTTCAAAAATGATCGAAAGATGGGCGGTACACATTCTTAAAGCTGCATAGTCTGTAACTTTTGATCTTTTAATTTTCGAACTAATGTTTCTATTTTTCAAGAACACAGTAAAAAAGCTAAAATTCAGGTATACATTTTACCAATTTCGTAAACCTTAACAAATTGTCAGTATCAAAACAACAGCATTTATGTTAAAATTAATTGTAGGGACGCAAATAATTACCAAGAAGAGAAATACACACCTGTTTTTATAAGATAATTCACTTTTCCGTGCAGTTTTCAGCTATTGTGAACAGATATATTATGAAAACTTAACTTAATTCGACTTTTACAAATGATTTAAAAAGAAAATAAAAAAAATTCGAAAAATGTTTATAGTTGCAGACTTAGTCTCTTTAATTGATTTCTGATTTATCGAACGCAGGAATAGTGCGCATGGAAATTAGCCGCATATGGCTTTAAGTTAAGTGAGAAAATCTACATGCCTTGATATAAACCATCCTACGGTCTACGGTCAATTGCACGGCGGTGGGCCCGTCCTCAGACTCAATGACGATCCCGATTTAAACAACGTAGCGTGTTTTACACTACCCAGTGGTTCAGTTTATATAACTACACTTACCAGCGGTGCAGTTAATGAATCTGCACTACCCAGCGGTGCAGTTAATGAAACTTTGAAAATAAACCAAAATTCGTGACCAAAGTGTCACCTTGGACATGGAAAACAACATTGCGTGAAGAGTATTACTATATTAACATTATTAGGTCTTTAAATACATTGTATGCGGAGCTGTTAACCCAGGGGGGTCTAAACTCCCTTGATTCCTGAAAATAATGCATTGATCTCCCCAAATCCCTTGAAGAAAATTACTCAGCTCCCTGAAAGTATTTTTCCTTTGCGCCACAAATCCTTAAAATCAATTCAGCTTCTCCCCAAATCCCACAAAAATATAAGCCACTTCTCCCTAAAATGTATTTTTCTTTCCATATGATTAAATTCACATACTTAAAAACTATGAAGCTATACACGAGCGGATGACTTAATAGTCACTTAATATTTTACGTTATAAATGGAAAGATAGGGCTTAGCCACGGAATACATGATGCTTTAATGAAATGCATGATATATAGCCCAAAGTATGAGGCCATCCTAAAAATTATGTTGCTGTACCTGGTAGAGTAGGTATGGAGGAATGCTCTCTAGATTTGATTTTTTTATTAGGGCAGCTTGACCATAAATCAACAAAAACCCAAAGTTTGTGCCATACTTGTCTCCAAGATCAATCCAGCAAGATCAATCCAGATGCGCACGTTAGTATAAAAATAAATACATTCACACTATACAAGGGGGGCCTGGGGGCAATAGCCCCCAGAAGCCAAAGAAGTGTAAAAATGGAGGCTTTTCCTTTTCTACATCAAATATTACAGACTAGGCCTGTAATAATGTGGATTCAGATTCGTGCTAGGGGGTCCGGGGGCATCCCCCCCCCCCGGATTTGTTTTATAAAAATAGTGCAATGTGGTGCATTGAATGTGTTCCAAAATTAGTTATTATCGACCTAAAGTCAACAATTTTAAGGATAATAAATCGACAACAGTAAAATTCATTCGCCATATCTTGCACCAATACGAATCCAGATTAGCATGTTAGCATGAAAGTAAATACATTTCGACTTTCCAAGGGGGGTCTGGGGCCGAAGGTTTTTTTTTTTTTAAAAAAATCAAACGAAATGAAGGTTTTTCCTTTAAGGTGAGATTTTTTAATTGTTTTTTACTTTTTGCAGGGCTCCTTAAATCCCCAAAACTATGAGCTTGCTCCTCAAATCCCTGAAAATAATTACCGTGCTCCCCAGCTCCCTGAAAATAAAAAGCCCTTCTCCCCAGATCCCCAAAACCCCTGGGGCCCCTTCTTTAGCAAACAGTGAAGACCCAGATGAAATGCAGCATCATGCTGCATTTCATCAGGGTCTGCACTGTTTGTTTAAATTAATGCAATCTTCAGGGACTGAAATATATCATTTTACAAAAAGTTTGACCGACAACCCTTTAAAATTGCAAATGGACAATTCCATTATTATCGAGTATCGTGTAAGGGATAATCCATCATAATGAAAAGAGTTAATATTCATATTTTAGGGGCTTGCTAAAATGAGTTCACACTTGGAAATATACTCAACATTTTTCACTAATCTTATTCAAAAGTTCTCAGTTGACAGTAACGTATGCCTACTATGATGACGTTTTGAAGCTCAATGCAGCAATGTGCTTGAATATAAGATGATACTAGCCTCGAGGTTATAAAACTTGAGTACAGTCTAAGACTCAAAATAAAGCACAATGATAGGCTGCCTGCGGACACGTGTCCGCAAGCAGCCAATCATTGCGCTTTATTTTGAGTCTGAGAATGACCTCAAGTTTTATAACCTTGAGGCCAGGCCACACGTGGTGAGACTGACCATGGTTTTGCTAAGAGCCAAAACAAGATTATTTTGACCTGAATGCAATATGGAAAATAAAATATGCTCTCAGTTGAGACCAAAGACTGAAGAAATATGTTGATTTAGAGTAACTATCTAGAATTATGACCTGTCATCAATGTTAGCCGCTAAAATTCATAACCTATCATCAAAGACAGCCACTTCAAAGTTGATCTATGGATAAAGGCAGCCATATGTCTTCTACCTGTCGTCTTTGATGGGTTCCAGTAACTTTTTTAAATCAAACTGAGGCTTCAAATTTGGCAGAAATGTAGATGGATGATAGTAGTTTTATTGAATGCAGACTGTGGTGGAAAGACGCACAACCTGAACAGATAATCGTTTTTTGTGACTTTTCTTTGGGAAACCTCTGAAACGATGATCAAGTGTGGCTTTATTTGTGAGACATATAACGTCAGCTTGTTTCTGTGTGATCTCTCAACACTAACAAGTGTATTCATCCACGACAGAGTACCAGAGGGCCTCTAACATTTGTGTCAACCGAAAATTATACTCTACCCTTCATGGGACATAAAATCCTGTATCTGTCATCATTGTTAGTAACCTGTCATCAAAGTAGCCGGTTGTACGGTGCGGGCTTGATGGCTTTGTGATTATTCAGGGGATCCGGATCAGTATTGCTAAGAAACCCTATATTTTTGTGATTTTTCAGGGGTCGGGGGTCGCACACCCTGTCCCCCCTCTGGATCCGCCCACGCTATATGTTTCCTTAGGAATACTGGTGTGGAAAGTGTCAATGGCGTTTCGCTTTCGGGCCCATAATAGCAGCCAGCTTGGCTTATAAACTCTTAAAGCGCCAATCACGACTGCAGCAGACGATAAATTTTGCGACATCTTTCATAATTTTCGAAAAAAATAAGGTATGATATTTCATGAGAATCGTCAGCAGACGATTCTTATGGTATATCATGCCTTATTTTTTATTTTGAAAAAGCGGCAAAATTTGTTATTGTCGTCTGCTGCAAATCATAGGTGGCGCTTTAAGGGTTAAGTTGACGACTAAATATTTTAAACTTTAGAGCCCCAGACAAAAACTTTCTGGATCCGCACATGAGTCAACAGTTATCTCATTGAGTTCAACACTGTTTGAAGCGACCAATTTCAAATGGAATGAAGGTTAACACAACTTATTAATCCACATAATCTGAAAGTGGTTACCAGTTATCCCCCATTATATAAACACCAATCGTGACGACCAAAACTTTATATGCTATTGACACAAAGCTAAGTATAGTTGGACTTCCATTGGCCAAACTAATTAGATATATTTTGCAATATAAAATGTTATTTATACTAAATACAACACCTGATAGTTTTAAACTTTCCAGCATTCTAGTTAAAGTTTCAGTTGGTTTGAGCATGAAAACGTTATGTTAATGGTCATTGGAGCAGCGGGACCCAACTCTTTATAGTCCGTTAGGTGAAATGAAATAAGTGACCTAATTAAGGAGTTGGTTGCACGCCCCTAGGTACCAAGGTTCCTATATATCATTTTAAAGCTGAAAGTGTGCTGAATATGATGCACAATGCTGTCAAGCTGTATTTGTTAACATGCAAATAGAGAGGTATTGTAAGCGAAAGGGTTTGCCACATTTTTGTACAGCAATTATAGGTAACCTCAAGTATTTTCTTTTTTAAAGTTACTAAATACCGTTATGATAAAAAATATATGCAAAGAATATATTAAAGATATCCTACAAGAGCTTGGAAGCAGCATTTATGCCTTTTTGCAAACAACAATGACACTTACCATTGATGGTTGGGGTAATTGATATCACGGCACAAATATATTCATAAATAACTCAAGAAATTTGGAAAATACGGTTCTTTGCTAAAATGTATGCACATAGCTTATCCAGCGAAATACTTTTGCATTAAAAGCTAACAAAGAAACACCAAGAGGACGAATCTTTCACCAATAACACAATGTAAAACCAAGCGAATGTTTTCCTCTTTTTCTTGTTCGAAAACAAAGCGTACACACCCTGCTTTGAAATATCATGTCTGACACTCATTCCGTATGTCAAAACCATGAATTTAAAATGGACAAATAATATATCAGCAGCATGTGCATACCTAACCTCACACGGAAAACCATTTGTCATGCTTTGTAATGACACATTAACAGTATGAATATACCTTAGTTTGCAAAGATCCTTCTACAAACATAAAACTATTCTGACCTTTAGTCATAAAAGCAATCTTTCAAATTTAAAGAAAATATTTCATCATTTATATCTGAATTCATAGCATTGAAACATCTTTTTAATACAGTTTCTGTTAATAACGTTACCTTACTTACTTATGTTCAATAGATAATATTTTGATAGATTATGTTAAATTATGGATATCAATTTGCTGAAATAAGAATATAGATTTTAAAAGCATTATGTTATTGGACTGTACTGAACAAAATTGGCATTGTAATGTATTTTAGTACATGTTCTGTTGTATACGTTACCTGATCTACGTATATTTAAATAGTACTGTTCACTTGCAATAGTTTGATAACTTGTGTCAAATAATGATGAATATCAATTAATTTAAGAAGTCTTTAGATTACATAGCAAACTTTGATAACGTATTATGTAACAAAGCATTTATATATAATATGTATATGTAGCGCATTCATTCAAAACAACCAATATTCCTAAACAAACACTGTGACAGTTATTGGAAATATAGTGGATAAATGATTTTTTGAGATTTTAATATTATCTGTTATTCTGTAGCACAATCGTACACTCAACTCAGCTAGCCTGCCATACTAGAAAAGGTAAAAGGAAAGCGATGGCCAGGAACTGGTTCAATCAGAATCGAATTTCTGCCCTCAAAGTCAAAATGGGACAGTACTAAGATTGCAAATAGACATAACATAAAGAGGATGTTAACCAAATCAGCATCTTTCTAAAATTTGGCCACTTGGCTACTTAAACCTTACTACATTTATTACTATCATCTTGATACATAGGTGAAAATAGCAAAGAAACTGACACCAAAACGACCAACATAGAAAACCACAGCAAACTTACCACCTTAGGGTGGCCATACATTTACAATTATTGGGTGATTAAAGTAAGAAAGGTGGCAAAGATCACGAATCGATACAATCAAGTACCACACCTGAACCAGGATACCAAATGGAAAAGTGACAAAACACAAACATCATAAACTGAGCCAAGAGGTCAGCCCTTTTCCAGCAGGTGGCCATAAGGCAGAAATGAACAGACACGAAAGCATGTACAAGACATAAATCAAACAAATGATCCAAAAAAGAAGCACCGCCTTGGAAGTGTCAGTAAAAATATTTTACCATTTTAACGTATACCAAATCTTGTCTAGAGCCTGTTAATAACGCCAGCATGCAAAAGTTACCTTGAGGCGTGGGGATAACTTTTCTCTGTATGGCAGACATAACCAGGTGAATTACTTTTTGCTGTTACCATTTGACTGTTTTAGAGGGGCTATATAGACAAATGATCATTTCACATGTTTTACAATTAATTATTGCATTTTTATCCATATTTAAACCACAACTGGTAAAGAAAACAATGATGGATGTAGGAGAACAACAACTTTTATTTAGTGTTGCCTACATAAAATGTTATCAATACATAGTGTATTGGTAAAGTACGAAAATAACCTTAGAGTAATGCACCGTGATATCCCCCAGATTTTCACTAATTATTGGGGCTGGTGTCTTCGTTGAAACGCCATTTAATTAAACACCTGTGCATGTAAACATGAATAGGCCTTGTAATATCTGTGTGCCTTTATGATATATCATTTAACAAATTTCCTAAAATGTCCTCGTTTGCAAGTATTTAAACTAACTCTATAATGTTACCTACATCACATTTACATATAATAAAATGATCTATATCTTAATCTCAAAGCATATTGTCGGATGTTCCAAGATATTTGAACACTACATCTAATGACATCTATCTAAAAACGTTGTAATTATTGTTCTGCTGTATGCACTAATTTGAATAACCTATAATTTGCTGTATACATTATAGCAATTTGATGTTGTTATGTTTGGTGTAGCAATGTATGTGACAGAAATGTGGTTTATAGTACTGCCAAAATCATTATACTGTCTCTTACCAATCCACAGATCATTTCAAAATGGAAGAAAAATAACTGGTGAGCAATGTTGCATCTTGAAATTTTTTCTCTGTACGTTCCCATACATATAGTTCTTAAGTCAGTTAAATGCAATATATACATGATTAGGAATAGGATACATCTTTTGGCATTCCATTTACTAAAGATTTGTGTGTTTTACTATTCAGAACTTCTATGCTAGTCAATGAAAATTCTATTTCATTATAATTATTATCTCCCTTTTGAAAAAGATGCCATTTAACTTGCTGATACCTTAACGGTTTATCTGTTGAATTCCAAGATTATTTTTTGATAATATTTGTTCTGGCAATATATATTTTTGGGCTTTGTCATTACCAAATGAACTGTGCTCTAAGCTATGAGTTACTTAGGGGGACTGGTATCACATATTACGAAAGAAAACGCAAAATTTAGAGCATTTGAACTGCCTTATAATGAAGGTATGCTGTCACTATGTAATTTATATGTATATCATAACGCTACACTTAAAAAAGAAGGCAGAATATATGTATCTGTCTCAGTAGGAAGTGAAATATGAAGTATAAGTCTTTGTGATATCACAATACTGTATTAAGACGAAAAAACTAGTTTGCTTGTTTATATGCTTAAAGTCCCAGTATTGGTTCTAGAAAATTTCCTGTCTTCGAAGGTTGAACCAGTACTTAGCAGCAGATAGAGCGCCTTGTTCAAGGATAGAACACTGTGACTCCACAGGTGGTGAGTCTCAAACTAGCAACCCTGTGATTTCCAATCTAATGCTTTACCAACTGAGCCACTGTGCTCCATTAAAAATCATATCAAAAGACAGTTGTAATCTATGACATGATGTCGTTGGAACAACTAATATTCAATTTTTAGCGAGAAAAGGGATGTGAGCATAATTAAATTACGTATTTATGTATGTTATAATTATGATATTATGCTATACAAATTCAAGGATGTATCAAAATGACCTTTGTTTATATACATGCAAGTAGTTTTTGCAAACATAAACATAGTCTGAAGTGTTGTGAAGGTTTTGTTCAAATAAAGATCTGTTTCGAATTGGAATATTGATTTAAGCATAGCATAGAAGTAAAATGAGTTGAAAATTGCACTCATTAGTAAAATTTAGATTACTTCATTTAAAACCTGCGACCAAAATTCTGTATTACTGCTCATCTGATATTGTAGCGTATGTAACATTATGGCAACCCTTTCCTCACTTAGCTATAACAATTAAGGAATACATTATCTTTATTTTAGCTACAGTTATATCCTAAGACAAATATGATTAGTTAACAATGCTTAGGCTGAAAACATTTTTGTATAAATCAATTACGAAACATAGATGACAAGCTTTCACGTATAATGAGAAGTGCTTTTGACCCAGCTATTATTAGGATAAGAAGTTTATGCATTCTTGCAAAATTGCAATACTGCTATTTTAAATTAGGCGTGAAGAACATACTTTCTTCTTTAGGCAGACAGTTTTTGAAAGCAACATGCTTTTAAAAATGAGCATCAATGTGGTAACACAGTTATAATACAGAAAAAACAGGGGTTCTTGGTGGCATTTGTTTTCTACTCTCAGCTATATTTAACGTTAATGCTTTTGAATGATCTGGGATATCTTTCAGAATAGTTAAATTAACTATTTGAAGGGAAAACACATATCAAAATTTTGTATGGTTGTTATATTGTGTTAATATTTCTGCCCTACCCCTGTCCTACAAATACTTGTTACACAATTTCTACATAGGTTGTCAGGTTTTTATTTCAGCATAAAATTACCTACATTATGGTATATAGCAACCTTGGTACCTAGGGGGTGCAACGAAACTTATTTTGAGGATCTCACCTAACGGACTACTACTGAAATAATGTAATTCTCAAATATGGACAAACTCCCGCAAACGCCCCAGTCGTGGAGGTGTTTTCTCTTTTGAAAGAAAGTAAACTAACACAATGATATAAATAAGAGTTAGTGAATGTATAGGATAATCTGATTATTCAAAGCAGTTTGACTTACCTTGTAATAATAATAATAATAATAATAATAATAATAATAATAATAATAATAATCTAATGATATATAGTAGTAGTAGTAGTAGTAGTAGTAGTAGTAGTAGTAGTAGTAGTAGTAGTAGTAGTAGTAGTAGTTAAACAAACACCAATCATACCTCCTTATTAAACACTTAAACTCTGTTCCACATTATTTTACTGTATCACTTTTCAATAGCCAGCAGCGAACTCAGAAAATTGCTTTTTATATAAATCTAGACATGACGTCTCGCGACATTCCCGTATTTTCTCGCGCACGCAGAATAGTCATAGATATTGTTAATTTTAGTTCCATTGTTGTAAGTGGAGACAAGAAAAATAATCTCGATATTGGGATCTTGGTCTGGGGATTAGCGTCGTTAATTGGGAATTTGTGAAACGATGTACCTTCTAAGCCACCGCTTCGTATTTCAAAGGAAGAAAGACTTGTTCTCAAGATCGGAGTGCACTTTTCTTTATCATTTTGCACCTGCAATTCTTGTCTGCAGACTGATTACCTTTGCAAACAGTTTGGACCCAGATCTGGTCCGACAGTATGTCGGGCCAGATTTGGATCTAAACTGTTTGGCACAATGGTAATATTCTTGAAAGAGTTGTGTTAGCCGGCAAATAGCATGCAAAATTACACAGCATGCAAAAAGCTAAATGTAAAAATGAATGTTCTATTTCATCGTCTGATCCATCCTCTTAGCTTGCATAGGAGAAAATAGAGGTACGGTTCTGCCGCTTGGCAAATGTTATTCGTCGCATACAAATGACACTTGTCGCATATGCTTAATCATTTGTATACTAATAAATGCTTCCATATAGGTTAATGCAATGAACCTGGGAAGGTTCACTATACATATTAAGGGGTAACACATTCAAATGGGTACGTGAATTAAGGGGCTAATTTGGCCCCCTCTGTAGCCAAAACCTGAAAGTTGCTTTTCACCGACTTCGTCTGATTGGCTTATTAGAAGAGTAATCCAAGTGTAAAATTCTGGCATTTATTTGAATTTTAATGGTTGCTATGGTAACAAAAATGGCCGACAAAATAGGCTTAAAATAGAGAAATCGCTATTTTGGACTAAAGTTAAGGCTTTTGGAGACCGATTTTTAAGAATTAGATATCAGTACAGCTAAATACGAAAAAAAATCTTTCAATATGTTTCGTGCCGTGATAATTCTCATCATCTGTTAAAATATTTATGTGGTGTTTGTTTGTGTTCTATGTTAATTGGCCTGTCAAATGTCTCAACTTTGCTCCAAAATAGCCAATTTCCTGTTTTCAGCTTATTTTGGCGGTCATTTTTGTACCATAGCAACGGTAAAAGTCAAATTAATACCAGATATTTACACTTGGGCTTATGTTCTAATAAACTAAAGAGAAGAAAATGCAGAAAAACAATTTTTATTTTTTAGCCTCCCAGTGGACCCAAAATAGCCTCTTAACGCTCGTACCTCAAATTTTCAAATATTTTCCGCACCACCAGTTTTAAAATAAGTTTTGGGTGCTCAAAAGAACCGTCTCGTTGAGACGGTTCTTTTGAGTACCCACAACATATGCTTTGGTTGAGAAATAAGGAGATTAATTTTCGTTTCGAACGCTTAACTAAAGGCCTGTAACTTATTTTGAGAGGCCTGGCCATTCCCTCACGAGAAGTTGGTTCATTTTACATAAAGAGTTAAAAGCAGCCAATTATTTAGAATTATTTGCGCTTCCAGTATGGCTTCTTTTGATTCGGTGATCAGACGTAACGCTGCCAGTGCCCTTCGAGACTAAAGTCTCTGCTTTCTCGTCTGCCCATATACTTCGGGAACCTCCGTGACGCGTCGGAATCAGCATGGAACCAGATCAGACAGCTCCATGTGGTGTTGCTGACTGGTTTGGTTTTACAAAATACATCACCATTAAAGCGACCCATCACAACAATTGTCTGTTTTGCCCTTTGCTAAAATGTTTACAAGCCAATTTAACAAACAGTGTGAACCCAGATCAGACTGCTCCTATAGGAGCAATCAGCAGTCTGATCTGGATCCACGCTGTTCGCTTTTACATGTACGCTTAAACTAGTCAATACTGTTAGGCTATTAATTTGCAGCAGACGACAGTTTCAGGGTTAAGAATCCCCCACAAGTCTTTGAGGTGATGTTTTGATTTTGTAACTTATTTTCTGGGTTATCAATTATATTTTTAAATTTCGTTTTTGACTTGACGGATCAGTTCAGTGCCCATGCTTATAATTCAAAACAAATGATGACGTTTTGTGATTGTCATATATACGAGTACATATACTCAAAAAAGTTAAGGAAGTCTCAGAAAACCGTGCAACATAAGAACACCAAAGCAAACAATTATTCATGTTTTATTTATTTGTTTAGATACATGTTGTCGATTGAGAAAAATGTTTACTTTAGTTTGCTAACACCAATACCTTTGTTGTGGCACAGTGTCAAGTAACCCAGGGGTCAAAGTCATTTCTCGCAAAAATGACTACAGAGCCTTCCCTCATAAACACCTGAAAAACAAGTAAGTTTTCAAAACTTGAAATGCAATTCCTTTGAATGTCACATGAAATTAACTTGATAGCCTTAAACATCACATTTCGAAGATGAGATTGCCTTCATCAATAACGAGTGTGTCCCCAGTCAACGGCAAACTTTAGGACTAGCACCGGTTTCGCATACTCTGAATACTGGTGTTTTGGTGCTGAGGGATCAGCATCATTATCTCCTGCAACACTTCATAATGAGGCTTGTGGTTTCTTGATGCCATTATTATGCGTTAGACCCCCTATCCAAAATTTCATAGACATGTTAAAATTGTAGACACGTCTAGTGAGCGAACTGACCAGTCAATGCACACAACATTGTTTTTGCTGGTTCTAGTGAGGTGCGGTCTGGTATTGCCATCCTAGGCCTGGTAATGTCACTTGTTTTTGCACAAAAATGTAGGACAACATACCTTAACACCTTATCCATGTACACTTGACTGCCAAGTGGCCCTCTATAACCAATAGATCTGTCGTCCTAGGTTTTAAACATCTCCATCTCCCGAGGGACCTGGCGAACGTTAATGTATGAAAACCGTTGTTTGCTCCGTAAATGGATTTTTTGCGAAAAATGGACTGAAGACCAGTCAACTTTGACATGGATTTACTTAGCTGCTAAGGACGCTACAGACCCAGATAAAGTGTCATTACAAAAAATATGGTCACATAAAGCTATTGTGAAGTTCAAAAGTCTTTAAATGTTTTAGATATTTTGTCATGACCCATCAAACACAAATTCCTTAACCTTTTTGTTGAGTATATAATTAGATTTGTGTTCTCATATGTTTTCTCATAATTCTACATGTTTAAGGCAAAAGGTAGTTGTAGTAGTACTGGTTCTACCCTTTATTTTACTTTACTGACTACGCCTGAAATATGAATGTGGTCACCAGGGTTTTCAGTGTTTCGGAATATAATATTATTCTTCGTATCGCTCAATTCAGCGCACCTAAATGAGGTTTGCAGTGTTTGTATTTCTATAGGTGCATCATAATGCATATTAAAACCAGTTATTAATATTTTGGAGATCAACTGTACTAAAAAGTTAAATTAAAATATGTGTCCAAACTATTTGACTCAATACAGTATATACATGCTAACATGTTGTTCATCACTTGTTTATTTTGTGTACTATTTATTTACATGTATGTTTAATTCTCATACCCTCAGTTAGGGGGTTATTGAATAAAACTTTGACTTGACTTGGAGCTATTACAAGTGGTATGCATATCCCCATATCATTTCCCTTAACCCATATAAGCCTAGCGTCCTTTTGTGGGACATCGGCAAACAGTGCAAAACCAGATCATACGCCGCAAAACGCGGCGTCTGATCAGGTTCTCCACGGTTTGCTTACAGAAGTTTCTTTTTTAGATTTGAACGACATTTCGAAACAGTCATTGTATGACCTTAATTGGCTTCCTATCAAGGCAAGGGTTGATTTTAAGATTAAAACGCCGGTGAATATATATTTTATATGTGGAATTAGGCGTTTAAGTAAATAACCAAGTTTCAAGTATCATTGGGGAATCTTGATCCTGGCTCTGAGGAGAAGATCTCTATATACACCCTTTCATTTTCAGAAGCAAGCTGGTATCCATGGGAGACAATTAAACGTAGGTGACCATCGCTGACGCCATGGTGATAGCGGAGAAAGATGGCGGATCATGTGGACGTAGATTTCGCGCCGCCGTGAAGCGTTATACATGTACAAAAATCGACCGTGGAAGTTCTGGACAGGCTGGAGAATGATGAGGACAACCTATTGTCTTGGAAACTCACGCAGAGTCAGGATTCATTCTTATTGACTGCCAGTTGCAAACGAGCGCCAAAACTCCCAACAAAGCCAAGGACGACAGCGGGGTCACCGGACGTACTACTGAGAAACCAGTAAGGAGACGTCGTCGGAAGAAGAAAGCTCCCTCTGCGTTGGCTCGCTCTAAGAAGAGACACGTGCAGATCCTGGAAAAGAAGTTAGCTGGAAAACCAGATTGGCTTCGCCAGAAGACAACTAGCAGGATTTTGATAATTTTTTGTGTGCAAAGGAACTGGAAAATACCAGTCTTGCTTGTGGTAGTAATAGGGATCTTGTACCTCGAAAAATCCAACACATAGCCCAGCTTCTGTTCCTGACCTGTTAAACGAACAGGTAATACTTCGTGAATTTCTGGACACCATAAATATTGATAGTGACGATGATGTGAGCAGTGTATATAGTGTTTGTTCTAACTGTAAGCATCCACCCAAAAAAGGAGAGGACCTTAAACGTTGTTCGCGCTGTCATATAACCCGCTACTGCAGCGAACAGTGCCAGAGAAAGGATTGGGACTTTCACCGATATGCTTGCTCCGTTGTGACCAAGAAGTCGGACACTGTGAAAGCTAAATTTGTCTACCACAAGAACCAATATATATTTGTGAATATAGTGTTTAAAAACATTACATGAGTGACTACAGTGTTATGCTCTTAATTTAATATTTACGAATCTTATTAACATTTAACTCTTTAACAACGAAAGGTGGTGCTCCTTTCAATAGGATGCTCATACAAATCAAAGAAGAAGAATAAGTCAGCTCTTCACTTGTACCGATGGGCTTGAAAAATCAATTGGTGTGACATCGTGCAAGTCTGACATATCTGCTATACAGTTGTTTTTTATATTCAAAAATGAATGAACCGTTTCAACCCTACCAAATTTAACTGTATATCTTTAGGGTAAGCACATTTCGTGCTCTGAGTGGCTGCATTGCACCATTTATAGTTTAGTTAGCGAATGTTATTGAACTAATTAATAGGTATTCAGCATGACCAGGAAACCCACATATGGTTAATTTCGCCTACATGTCTATATTTATCATTATGACATTGCTGCTTTTGCAGTGGATAATCATCCCACGTCTGAAATATTTTTACGCGCAAATGTAACACCATACACACGCCTGTCTATAAGCTTCGTTTTCTATTAATAAAATGGCTCCTTTAATGGTCTAAAATCCTGGTTAAAACAGCCATCTTACACCCATTGTTACCTCATTTTAAATGTGTGATTGTATCATTAAATAGATTATCGATGCCTTATGTATTAACAGGTTATGTATTGGCCACAAGACGTACCTTAAGCGGCTTTCAGATACTGACACAATTTGTTGTTAGTTTTACGATAGTCAGCATTGGCGTAGCTCCCAATGCGCAGTTACGCACGTGCGTAATAAAAACTAATAACATTCAAGGAAGGGGACCTAATGTGGTTGCAGTGATTTACCATACTCACCGTCTATCATCGAAACCGGAAATAGCGTACCACTGAATCGAGAGTAAACAACACACGAGGATGAGTCCTCTTCAAAAATAGCACATTTCATTATAAAATCGCTAAAGTTTTGCAAAACATTTGCAATACATAAATAGTTGATATATTAAGCTTGAACCGTAAGTAGTTGTATTTGTTCATTAACAAATATGAAGGCTTGAATGGATCATCAATCCGAAAGCTGGTACCGAAAGCTCACATCATTTTGACATTTACTTTCATTTTATTCGAGGATAGTATGTGGATTTTGTCAATTTTTCCAATGGAAAGCAAGTGAAATTATAGAAAACAAACGTTTTTGCAAGCGTTTAAGCTAGAATCTATAAATTAAGCCAATTATGGGCTGATACTTAAATCCCGTTGTGTACCGCGAATAGGTGCGGATGTGTACTGCAGATAGCAAATTCATAAGAAAATTGTGTACTGCGAATAGTTATGAGTTGTTACACACTATGAAGTAAAACTGCTATTTTGGGGTATTTTCTTATAATTGAACTGGTGCAAAATGTGATCGGCTTAACAATAAAACAGACTGTCTGCCAAAAGAAGACAAAATGTCAAATTATGGAAGCAAATGCTATAGGCTTCCTTTCAAACATGTAAAATATCCAATGAATAACATGATATAACCTAAAGCATGAGCTGGTGTATTTGCGGTCTGTCCGTCTGTCTATCCATTCAAATGTCCATCATCTAGATTAAAGATATGCGTCTGTCTCGAAGGGTACATCAAAGGCAAACTGTTGTGGTTATTTTTTCGTATTGAATTTATTTAGTATTTTCGGCAATTACCACCAGCCAATTTTTGTCTGCTTTTTCGTGTGTAGCCTATATTGCAAACAATATGGACCCAGATTAGACTGATCCTTTAGGAGCCGTCTGATCAGGGTTCAAAGTGTTTGCGTTCATGTAAAAAATAGCCTGAAGTACATTTGAATAAAGCAGTAGATGCAAATAGCGAATATCACTTTTAGGCCCCCAAATAGTGGCAGGGTAACATATATTTACTTTGTTTTTGCTATATTTGACCTACTTATTTGACACTTCTTAACAAGTAGATATTTGGGTTGTGCCCTTTGATAGAAGATGAGAAGCTTCAGGGTTTGTTTACTATTAATAAAAAGGATATAAAACAATAAAATATAATAAATGAGATGAGACGAAGGTGGTGTTGTAAACCGAGCCTGAAAAGTGTTTTAACAGCACCCAAGGGGTCTAGCAAATGTTTATGGGGAAACGATTCGAAAAGTTGAATTTCTATAGTATAATAATGGCGCACATAATCATGAAAGATGCATAGGGGTTTTTATGCTGTAAGAAGTCATAATCTAAAGATATTGAGCAGAAACAAAATTCTGACATCAATCAAGGGCTATAACTTTGTTACAAATAAGCAAAATATGGAAGATAGCAATCCCAACATATATCTTATAAAAATATATACATTTACAAAGGTGAAATTCTATCCATTTGTCCTCAAGATATTGCGCAGAAACAACATTCTGTTGACAATCAAGGGCCATAACTTTGTTACAAATTTGTTAAAGATAACAGGTAAAAATGCTACTGACACAATTCTTGTCAATTTAAATGCATTTATAAAGGGGCTCTTGCATGGTATGGGAAATTAACATGGGAGTCTGCCCACGCTTGGATTTTGATAATATTATGTTATTTAATTGTCTGGGGTTTAACTTAAATATTTATGGTGCGTTCGAGTTTTGATGCAATTCCATTGCTAATTTATGACGTCATGAATGATATCACTATAATACCTAAGGGTACCCAGTTATAATCATTCTAAAGTAATTGACATATCATATAACGGGCGGAGAAATGTTTTATTAAATAGCTATATCATTGATAAGTTCGCTGCTACTTAAAATGGCTTTGTATGTATTAGGATATTGGGTGGTCATTCATTTTTATAGCATGTTACCCCAATTTTCGACTGTATATTTTGTAATCAGTCAAATTTGGAATTAACATTTTTACAGGTTGCGGTCTTTGTCAAGATACCATTTCAACATAAAAACTATCCATATATGTTAAGAATATGTAGACCAAACTTCATGAAATTCAAGGACCGGTAACATATTTTTTCAACTTGATGTAAACACATGGCCCTGATTCATCCAAATGTAAAAATATACAATAATTATGTTTCAGTGTAAACCATACTTGAATACTTGCTTAGTTTGAATCATCATGCAAGTACGTTTATTGATAGAAGTTGATATGTTCAGTGTTTCCCCTATTATGGATTGGAAAAAGAAAAAAGCAATATTCTTTGATATTAAGTGAACACACTTCTTATTTAATGAAGTGCTTACACAATAATATTAGCCAAAATGATATAATAAGTTGACACATGTACTTAACAAATCTAGTTTCTAACATTAAAACTACATCTAGCCAATGTTATACTTAATATGTTACATTATTAAGAATTTTAATTCGTACAGAAGAGAAACCTTATGACAAGTCAGTTCATACAGGAGAAGAACCTTATATCTATGATTTTATAATTGTTAGACTCATTAATAAACCCGCTTTACAAAAATAACCCCCTGTCAAACCTATTGGTTAAAATTAACCATTTTGGTCACAGATAACTCTTGGCTTCAAAGGTATTGCTAATTTAATGCTTAAATCTTCTCTGTTCATTCTGTTTTGTGAAACTGATGCTGATTTCCATCAAATAGCAACATTTATACTTTAGCTGGCTGTATATTCTAGGCATACAGGTATGTTTCTGGACCTCACTTATTCATGAAGAACACTGTATTATGATACCTTTGATAAGACTCTGTTACACGTTATCCTGGTCACGGCACCAAAATGTGGTTCCTCTAGTTCAGTTGGGGTGTAAAGTTAATATTTAGTCTTCTTGTTTTCACTTGTTTATTGTTAGGATATTATGTTTCTTGAACAATATCATGCAGGACTTGAGGAAGTGATACACATTGTCTTGGCCCCATAGTGCCATGACACAGGGCCATGACCTTCAGCATTTCTGACCATTGAATCATTTAAAGTTGTCTAAACATGTCTTTCTTTAAAGTGGAAGTAGATTTAAAAACAACCTTCATGTCGAGTTATTGATTCATTTGAACTAAATAATTAATTTTGCTAAACCTGACCTATACCCATAAGAGGTAGGAAATGACAAAGTTACCGGTTTTGGATTTTCATGATATTTGGCTCAGACCAGCAGTATATATATGGCATGTTTTTGTGATAATATGATATCTTGACAAAGACTAGAACATATCCATCTTTTGAATTAAATGTTGAATGTTTTGTAAATTTTTTTTAAAAAAAATTATTGAAATTTTACAATCACTTCTTCTGAAAACGTAAACCATAATTTATCCAAATGGTTTCGTGGTATTAAAATAATGTCTATGGTATTTTGGATTCAATCTAGATGACAAATCATAGAAATAAACAAAACTATAGATTTAGGACATGGAAATTTAGAGACAGGTACCACCTCAAAGGTGGAGTACGTCAAGGTTGCTTCCTAAGCCTTATTCTTAACTATCTAATTCGATAAATACATTTTCATAGTTTGTATATAATGAGTTATTAATATGCAAAGTTTGAAGAAAATCCATGCGTGGGCACAGATGAAAGTACCCCTTTGGTCAAATTCTGTCCATTTGTTCTAAAGATACTGAGCGGAAATGAAATTCTGACATGAATGAAGGGCTATAACTCTGTTACAAATAAGTCATAAACCTGGATCTTGTCAATAAGAATGAATATATAAAATTTAGTGAAAATCTGTCAGTTTTTTCACAAGATACTAAGTGGAAACGAAAATCTGGCATAAATCAAGGGCCATAACACTAGTACAAATGTTCTAATAATCATCCGTAACAATCCCAACCTAGATCTTGTCAATATAAATGCATATATATAAAATTTGGTGAAAATCAGTCAATCTTTTCTCAAGATATTGAGCGGATACAAAATTTTGGAATAAATCAAGGCTTATAACTCTGGTACAAATGTCCGAAAAATGATGTGTAAAATCTCATTCTAGATCATGTCGAAAAATAAGTCAATATCAATGCACATACAAAATTGGGTAAATTCTATAAAGTTGTTCTCAAGATATTGAGTGGAAACGAAATGATGACAGACGGACAGAATGACAGACAGAATGATGGAATGACAGACAACCCAAATCTAATATAGCCCCACTTTTCCTGAGGTCACTTCTTGTGACGTCCCCAAACTGTGTATACGTTAAGTCAAAAAGCAGTGAATCAATAGCATGTGAATTGCCTTGATAATACACTGGTTAAAATGACTGTTAATAGCACGTGACACACATTTTTTTCAATGATGTGGGATAAAATGTGTGTCTCATAGTACATTGTAGTAGTCCAAATGGGACTGATAAGGTATTTGCAACCGTGGAACATGGACCAATGTGGGAAAACCCATATGGGTTGCATGTGGTACCCATATGGGTCATTATGGGCAACACATATAGGTTATTTGGTCCTCAATGCCAGAAAACCTGTTTTTGGAGGGTTGCGAACACCAAAGTGCAGACCAGCCTGCACTTCTGCTTTGTCTGATCAGCACTTTTGTTGTTCTCTTTTTGTAAAGTATCATAGCTAAACTGGCTACAGGTGAAATATCAAATTTCTAGTCAGTCTCTCTGACAGTAACAAGTACTGGGCTGGTGGAGAGGGTTGTGGTTTTATTTTCTGGATCACCAAAGGCTCAATCGGCAGTGGTTCTGCTTATGTGTGTGTAAACAATTACATGTGCCCTATGTGGGTTCTACACGGGCTAAAATTCCCATGTGGCACCCACATGGTCAATACGCTCAGATAGAGCCCACATGTGAACCATTTAGCCTTGTGTGCTGGGGTATTTTTCTTCGTCGTTAGACCTCAGTCAACAAATTTTCAGTCATGCTGGGATGGGTCTTCATGGGTTAAACCAGCACTAGACAGATGATAAGTGTCTTGCTCAGGAAAACAACACAGTACCTCAGGTGAGGCTCAAACCTGCGACCCCTCAATCTTGAGTCAAGCACTCTACCACTAAGCAACTGCGCCCCCACCCCCCCCCCCCCCCCGTTTAATCCTCATGGTTTACATATTAATTGAAATGAACTCCAATGCTAAAAAAACAATGTTTCATTTGTTTTTCTAGGGTCAGTCATGAAATAAGTGTCAATCTCATTAAACGTTGCCACTATTCGCGGTACACGATTTTAACTAATCGCAGTACACGAGTTTTGCCATCAACAACTATTCGCCGTATACCACAGTTATTTTGTTTCAATATATTCCAATTGAAAATAATCAAACCAAGACCAGAGATAATACTGGGATGGTGCAAATTGCATATAGAAATAGGGAATTAACTTCTTACCCGAAGATAAACCATGTATTCGTTAGTTCAAAGGCTGTTTTTACGGCAGGAGCATTTTCCAGCCAGTACCAAGCTGCGATAACTTTGTGTAAACAAAGCTATGTTGACACACAGAATACAATAAAGGTACACAACATTGAAATTAATCCCTTGGCAATTAATCTTGATGTCAGTGGTTGCTCGGGAGCAAATAACAAAGCTCAAATAAAGGTAAAAACTCACCGCCTGCCATGCCGTTTTTCTCTACTTTCGATTTAGTGGTACGCTATTTCCGGTTTCGATGATAGACGGTGATACTGTAAGGAACTGCTCATAAAGGAAAGAATTCGCTCCTTCTGGGAGCAAATTCTTTCCTTTAAGAGAAGTTCCCATTTTGAAAAGGGACACATTTGAAGAGAATCACTGCTTGATCCAGTAGTCTCCCTTTGATGTGCGTAACTTTTTTTAGCGTTCTGTGTACACCATTGGTCAGGATCATATGTTGTATTAACATTCTTGTTAATGCTGTGGGTTGGTCTGCAGTGTGTTATTGTTGTATTTCTAGGTCAAACTCACTTTCTTCTTTATCATTAATGGTACACAGAGGATTTTACATGAGTGCTCATGTTTTATTGAATTTATGAAAAGAGTTGAGGAAAAGAGATCAAATGCGAGGCTTGCCGGACATTTATCTCTTTTTTGCAGCGATTTAATAAATGCAATAATACAACGGCAAGAATGTTAGATTCTTTTTATCATATGACATTAAAGTAAGAAAGAGGGCAACGATTAAGATTACTTTGAAATCCCATTTCTGCGGTAAAAACGTAATAATTTTGTCATTATGTACGCTACGTTATTATGGACGTCATAACGTTTCCCGAAAATCTATAAGCCACTAGTGGCTTATCGATTGTATTGCATGGTGTTATTTCATTCCCAAACCGCGGCGTCATAATTATGATAAATGTATTTGAAAAAATGCACCCACAGCAGATCGCCCACATTATTTATGATAGCAGTTCCATATTTGGTATGTAGATACATCTTGGGCCCTGGCGAGTCACAAACTGTTTCCAGGTCACTGTGACCTTGACCGCTGTTTGTTTGCAGTTCTAGCAAGGTCGAACCTAGAGCATATCTGTATATAATTTAAGGTAGGAATCCCAAATTTGGTGTGAGGATATATTTTGGGATTATGGCATGTCACATACATTTCTTGGTCGTCTCTTTGACATATAACTTGTACATAAACATGTTTAAAATACTGTACCTTTAGTTTTATTACTTTATTAATCATGTCACGATTGTTCAAACATGAACAATCTGGCGCAATTGGAATGATAACGGCCCACTTCGAATCGAACTAAAGTTGCTACCAAAGTTCTTACGTAATAGATGCGTGCGCACGTTTATTTACACCTGAACGGCTACAGTTGCAAGCTTTTAATTTCTTTTTAAGTAAACAAAGTGAATAGCCCTGTATGCCCCACCTCAATTCTTCATCGTAGACATAAAGGGTGTGCATAAACTGCACAGCCTACCCTAATTAACAATTACGAATAAGAGGGACAGCAAATTGAACACATCAAGGATTTATTTTCTAAAATAAAATTATTTTGAGGCTATTGATAGATCTTGAACCCATCTGGCTGGATAGGACTAGAGGAGGGAACCAGACAAGCTACTAGGACCCACCGTTGATCTATAGTAGGTTCGTGAAGTCACTATAGTAGCGACTATCAATGTTTGAATAATAAAGTTCGATTCGAGGTGGGCCATTATAATTGCCATCAGTCAACTATATAGAATAGCTATCAGTCTGATAATTACAGTGGTCATTAATACACGTAAATTTTTAGTGTATTGTATTCCAAGGATTGCTTATTTGCCTCACTATATCCGACTTTGCTATCCGGAGCGAAATGCCTCATCATTCCTTAATCTGATACTTCTCACTGAAAAAAAAAATAAATAATTTCAGTCTATACCTAACAACAAAATCATATTCAAACTTTCTCAGCAAAAAAAAAAACCAAAAAAAATCTCAAGACATAAAGAAATCTGGTTGCTATGGCAGGGCGGGTACTCATTCCTATTCCTTTCGATTTTGTAGTTTTATGTCAGCGCTGTGCGCCCTTGCCTCTTGCATACATGTATATTCAGTGTGCACATTACCCCCTGTTTATGCACCCACGTAGGCTTTAAGAAAGGGATTCTGGTTGTGTAAATTGTGTTATTCTAAATCAGGCCCAATCGCGCAGGTCTTGACTTGACAACTCCGTATGTACACTGCCCTCGCTGCATCTCCAGATACTAATAGTGGAGCGGGAAGTGACAAGAATCGTGCACTTCCGGATACAAGCATCAAACTTTGCAGAACTACTTATTGGTATGAGTTGTTTGCAAAATGTTTTCTAGCCAATCAAAAGTCGCCATATTTTCAAAATGGCGGCCCCGAATTCAAAATGGCCGCCAAAATATATCATAATGCCTAAAAGCTTATAAATTTGACTCACAGTGATGTTTTTTTAAAAACAAAAGTATGTCCTATCATGTGTAAAACATAAATTGTAACATTTTTTCTTAAATATTTTGCCCCTTTTCAGATTAGGGGAAAAATGGGGGAAAATTGGGGAAATTAAAGGAAAATTGGCTAATTCGTCTGTAAACCGCACAAAATAGTTACAAAGTGGTATAAACTAAACTCATATTGGATTATATATGTCAAATAAACATTATCTCTCACATATTTAAGACAGTTTCGATCAAAGTATAATAAAAAGGGGGTAACCTATGAGGTTTAAGGGAAATACAACATACAATAAAGTGGCTACTTCGCCACAGAGTTAAATAAAACAAAGGTCAGAACAAAAATAAATAATGGCAATGTTTATTCGTATCTGAGCTCAACAATCCAATTGTAATTTTGCCTGTTGGATTGCCCACCTAAAATGTAAAATATGGGGGATATGGGAATGTGAAATCGGAAATCTTTTCCTATGAGGTCAAATGGCAATTTAACAAACTTGTAGGATACTATCACAAGATTTGTTGTCTCATTTTTATGTTTTTTTAATTTATTATTTAATTATTATTTATTTTTTATTTATTTATTTTTGAGTGTTAGAGTTATCACCTTCAAGCTATTCGATTTGACATGTACAACTGCAGAGTGCAGTACATGCTAGACCAGACTTAAAACATTTACAGTTTCCTGAGCAGCTCCGTTTTTTACAACCACATTTTGCAAGCTCTTGACAACAAGCAGCAACTGTAGGTAAAGATGTCCAATTTGGTTGCCAGTTGTGGTCATCTTCTTTCCAGCCCCATTGTTTTGGGCTTGGAAGTGCTGGCTCTAGAATAAGGGACTGACCCCACACATGACCTGCTTGATATACTGCTCTTTTTGTATGTTCTATCAGTGCTGACTCTGTAGGTGGTATCATTTCATATGACTTTTGTCTGTGTGCAAATAAGTCTAACCTTGCCTCGTTGACATTTTTTACTGCACTGGATCGATCATATAAAATGACAACAAATTGCATAAGAATTTGTATATCATCATCCGATATAGTTTCTGGTAAATTGCCAAGTTTTCGGAACACCTCTGTTACTTCTTCAAATACATTCAAAGCTTGCCATGCAGATTTCTTACCTTTACCACAGAAGGCAGACACTGTATCACAGCCAGTGAATGAGTGAAAAAATGTGAGAGCTTTGCCCTTGGTCCTAAGCACAAGCTTATCTAATGTATTGGGACCCATCTAAAGCTTTTACCTCTGCTAAAGGCAATCCAAAGGTTTTCTACATTCAAGTCATTGAAAAGAGTTACCCCAATAACAACTACATCTGTGTCAGTGCTCTTTATAATGACATTTTTACACCCCTCACTGGCGGCATCTTTAGCATATATGAAACGCCTTGTGTCCGTTTCTTCATGTGTACAAGGTGACAACCCTTCCATGTTGATAGCTATATTGCTTACAACATTTTCTCCTTTTGTAGCAACAATTCTATTTGCTGCTTCAGTCATCTCTATATGAGTTGCAAGAAATTCAAACAATTCTGTTTTGTTGTCGTCTAGACGTAAAAAGTTATTCCAACTGCCAGGTAGACGACTAGAACCAACCACTTTACGCCGGATTCCTGTTCCCCTTTTACTCCTTGTCATCGCCTTAAGGCTATCAGGTTTATATATATCAAAAACCACGTCAGTTCTGTAGTAGTGTCTTGCGTAAGACTGGAGTGTAGGTATAATTACATCTTTTGCATAGTCATCAAAAGTTCTTGCAGTTTCTGGTGACTTCTCATTTATCAAAGCAGCGCCATCGATAATAAAAGCATCAGCTTTCGGTTCAGCACCTGGCAGGTTTATATCAGTCTCTAAAACTGTCATGAGATCAGATTTTGTTCCAATATTCAGACAGCCATTTTGACTAAGGGATGGTGGAGTAGTTTGATTTTCATGCATAAAGAACTCCTTCAGGTCACATTGTCGACTTTGACAGGATATAAACAGTCGTGAAAACAGTTGGCAGTCATCCTTTATGCTTTGGAGTTTTGACTTACTAGCACTTACGTCCGGGGCAGATTTTCTACTAAAAAGGGGTAATTTGTTTCTTTTCAACGGGTCATAAAAAGTGGATTTTCCTTCGTACATTTCTCTTGTAAATTTCTCAAACTGTTCCCTACCAATATTCAGCAGTTGCTTATGTGACTGTGATACTTCAACTCCCATTATCTCTTTTGTATCCAAAACTATTAAGTCTTTAGTGTCTTCCATGAATGGATTACCCTGTTCCTCCATGGCATTTGTCATTTGTCTTACATGCTCAAGAAAGTGTTTTTGATTCGCTTCTGTTTCTTCATGATGTCGAGTGTCTGCTCTAACCCCACCATAGCTGTTTTCCAATTGTTCCAATATCCGGCTTATCTCAGGACCTGCCACCATCCATCTTCTTAAAGCAGAAGGGTCCTCAGTGAGACTATTGCACCCCCATCTCCTTTTATGATTTTGTTGTTTTGCTCATGTGCCTGGTCAATAGCGATGGCAGAAAACATTTTCTCTGTTTTGTGCACAGCAAAGTGGCCATTCTTAAATTCCTGTGCCATGAATGGATGCCTTGTTTCAATCATGGCCATGTCTCTGAGATGTACTGACAGCCATCGGGCATAGTGTGTGTGATCTAGTGCAAAGAAATAAGGGGCAAGTTCTGACAAAGACTCCCTATACAGCTCAAAGTTTGTTTCCCTTATAGAGCGTATAAACTCTAGTATCAATACTTCAATTGTTAGTACCTGGCTCCAAAACTGAAACTGAGGGTGAGAGTTTTCCTTTTCCGTTCGCCAATTTTCAAACTCCTCAATATCTGAGGCAGAGGAATTATCATCCTTATATTGATCGTATGCACATTGACGCAACTTATAAAGCGTGCAAGCTGTCACCTGATGGGCAAGCCTTGTTTTTGTAACACTTGATGCAGAGAGAAACGACTCTGCTGTTCCTGAAGATGCAATCCCAGCCTATGTCAAAACAGCTGTCCACTCACTTTCTTTAAACAAATTCCCAATGGTCTTGAATGCAGCCATTTCTATATGAAGACCACCTAAAATCACAATGTACTTATCTTCTCCAAAGGTTTCAGGCCACTGCCATTGAATTTGTTTTGCAACAGCAAACAAAGGTTGGTCAACAGTGACAACAGGAATTTGGTCTGGTCTCAAGTATGATGTTGTCTCTTTAACTTTTTGCATTGCATGTTTCATTGTAGCGACTGAGTGGGCTTGTTCTGGTAGAAGAGGCAATAAAGCTGATATACTAGGACGAAAGTCCAAACCTCGATTTTTTGATGCATGGTATGTAGACCATGTAATTGGTGTCCCACCCTCCACAGTTTCAGTAATACTGACATGATTAAGCCATTGAAATTCAATGTTTAATCCTCGGTATAGAGTGTCTGGTTTCAATGGCAGCAAATTCTGGCATTTTGGAGGAAGTGGTGAACTAGCTGTAAAATAGGCTGGTCTTACGTTTGTGCATGACTCAGGCAAAGGTGGTACTTTCTTTGTGCTTTGTCTTTCCGCTATATGGAGCATTTCACGTTGCTCTCCAAAGTTATTATTGATTGGGTGTTGAAATATTGAAATGCTTGTGCCATGAAAAGATGACTTTGCTGTTGTTGAAGAAGGATTGTGATCAATATTGTTGATAGCCGCTGTAGTCAACAGTTCCTTTCGAAGAACAGATGGACAAATTAACCCTTCCTCTATGTAACGTTCTACAAGGGCTTCGCCCATCTGTGCATAAATTTCAAGAACTCTGTCGTATGATATGCAAATACCATATTGATGTAATATGTCAATTAATTGACGCTTCCTTGTTTTTGCAAACAACAGCAAACCAACATAAATGACAAATGGTGTTTCTTGACTTTTAGAATGTTTTTGCAACATAGTATTCCTTTTCTTTGGACTCTGATGACAGTTGTATTGTAAAAGTTGTGAAATGGCAAGGTCGGATTTGGTTGTCTCGGTTTCTATTTGGGTTTCTATGTCCGGGCTATGTTCTATCATACTGACAAGCTCAATTAGTGATTGTGGCACAGATGTTTCCATGCAGTTCTCCTCAAATGAACCTTCAAACTTCATGTTCCTTTCCAGAATATCACTTCTTACTATATCTGCAGCCTTTGAAACGTTCAATGCGCCTGTAATCTCACTAGCTTTTAACAATGCTGGTCCAACATCATCTTTAAAAATTAGAAAAAAACATCCCTGCCTTTTTTATGTGCTTGTAATCCTGGTAAGCGATCCAGAAGCTCTTCTTTGAACCGTGTAGCGTGTAGTTTAGATGTTGCTGAGCCTAGCTGAGTTAGTCTCTTTGTCATCAAATCATTCAGATCTGCCAGCTTAAAGAAGCTCTCACCTTGATGGCTTCTCTGAGATTCTATGATATATGTAACAAGTTCTGCAAATGCTCGACTGTATGCATGTCGTTCCTGTTCATTTTGATCATTCTCTCTTTGTTGTCTGAAGAAAGCACGCTCTCTATTGTAAACTGTAGTAAGGCAGTTAAGGTGATATTTTGCTTCTTGAGCAACAAGGTCACCAGCACTCAATTTGGCGATTAACTTTTTATCTTCTAATAACTCAGCACAATCATTGAGTCTCTCATATAAATTCTTTGTCATGGCATTTCTGTCTGACCCAATTACATCTTTTTCACAGAAGAAGCAAATGACCTTTATGTCTGGTACTGTATCAACAGAACGACGTGTAAACTTACTCGGACCTGCTTCAGGCTCATCACTCCTTTGAGATCCACGTCGCTTCTGAGCACGTTCCAGCTTACTGTTGTTAAACATGAGCCTGCATGTGTTGTGATATTTAGCATTGTTTAGCCTCAACGTGTTTTCTATACCTGACCCATCATCTAATCGTTTTATGTCCATTGGTATTGGTAGAGCATTAATCTCATGAAACAACGGAAGGTTAATTGCTATGTTTTTATAACCAGTTCTTCTCGTTTGTAGGACTTTGATGATGGAATTAAGTTCTCGTTTTTGTCTTCCTGACACAAGCAACATTTATTCCAGTCTGTCTGCCAACCTGTGGCAGATGATTCAGACAAAAGTATGTCTACAGACATTATGATTGATTATGTAAGGTAATCTTTTATTTCCGTCCAATTTTTTTCTGTTAACATTCAAACAGGCTGAGGGACTATCCTTTTACCACCTGATTAAATTTGACAAAATTTTATTTGCACTTTAGTGTATGGGATTCAACTAGGTTCAAAATTTTGATATGATAATTTCTACACCTAGCCCGATCGTTCATCCAATGGAACTACCTCCCGTGCGATCTGTACACCATTCAAAAAACCATGACCCCATTTTCTTTGGCTCGGCTATCCCGCGCTGGCACAACCTGTCAATTTAGGTGCGGCTGTTTGAAGTTGATGGGGTGATTCAAACAGCATTTGGGATACTGTAAGTACTGCTTATGTGAAATATTGCTTGAAATTGTTCCGATAATTTTTTAAGATTTTTAATGAGAGATATTCAAGGTATTATGATTTCACAAGAGCAGTTTTACAGCTTCCATTGGACCCCATGCTGAGTCTCACAGCAGTGTTTTAAACCAATGTGCCTTGGTAGTGCTAAAAAACACTCATTTTCAAATTTATAGTTAGATATTAGCTTTTATATGTTATATAATGATCAATTTGTAGTAATTTGACGGCCATCTTGAAAATTAAGGTAGCCATCTTGAAAATGGAAAAAATTGCGTTGGCTAGAATCGATTTCATAATGAGGAAGGTTTGGAGAACATATGCTGAAAGTGTCATACTTGTATCCGGAAGTGCACAATTGTTGTGAAAATTGGTCACTTCCCGCTCCACTATAAGTTGAGAAAGGAGGAAGGTTAAGTTTGTTAAAGTTTGCCGCTCTTAAATTGTTGAACTGTACACTGATTTTGAAAACAAAGTAACAGTACCCTGCGTTTCATTCCGAATCTCCATCTTTGTTGACAATACACATGCGCGTGGGTTATAGGTGTTACTGGGAAATAGGACTTCAACTTCTGGTGGGAATCTTTGGGGGAAATGTTACTGCCTCTCCAATTATTTAGTTCCATTAAGCTGAAAGTTCTTGGAGTGGGGGTAGTAACACTACTCTCCCCCACTCAGAGAAATTACAATTAATTTTATCAGTGATGTCGCCGTTTCAAACAGTGCTCTTCAAGATTTTTTTTTTGATATAAATTAATGGAAGCAATTTTTCAAAACTTACAGGAGAAAAAAGCAATGCTCAATAAACATGAAAATAATTACACTTCAAAAGTAGAAAAAAGCGTTTAATAGTTAATGATTTTTATCACGATTCTCGTTGATGCAACGTTTACGTCACCTAAAAAATGAAATTTTAATTTGTCTGTGTGTTTAAATGACTGCCCTAAGAAATCAACAGACACAAGGAAACAACAATAAAAATGTTTATTGCGTATATCAATTTGCTTTCATTTGTTGCTTTTTTTCATCATTGTAGCTTCAATAGTTTTGCGACAAATATTTTTGCAAGAAATCTGGTAATACATTGATTTAAACGGGGACGTAACAAGGTGGCAAATAATAACTTTTGTTTCTCGTGTGAAACTTAATCGTGTATTATACTTAGAACTTTTTTATACATGAGAGCTACCTCGAAAGAATAAAGTTTATTTCACGCACGGTCACTCAGCGAAGACTCAAACAAGTCTGCGCGTTGGAGCCTTTGCCAAATCGTAAATGCGAAGTTGTGTACCGGAAACTGCTTTCGTTCAGAATTGCCGGCCAAATATGAAAGGTTCAGACACACTGGTTGGTCGATTAAGGAAAGCTGGGATGTATCTGGCGTTTATTTATTTATCCAAATAGTTTTATTTTATTTAATTTTATTTAATTCTTTTTTTTTTGTTCGAGTTTCTTTGGAGTGCAAAGATGCTGAGGATTGAGGGTCAATTAGCGTTTACCAAACCGCATCTTTTTGGACAGTTTATTTTTCACCAGGAACCGGTGCTGGATCAGACCATGACTAATTAACAACAGAATACAATCGGCCTAAAATTCCTTGATTTTAATCACATTTTATTCTAAAAAGGACTTGTCTAAATTGTCGTAATCTTTGATGACGCTCTTTTTAATTACGCGCGGCGCGAAATAATTACGTCAGACTTTACGACGTCATATCTCATGACGTAGTTAATCTCCCGAAGACACATTATCGCATGGCGCGGCTCATATGTATTATGTTTAATGCCTAAAAAAAATATGTTATGTTATGTTATGTATTAATATTTTTTCTTTTCCAAATGGTAATGTTCATTGCTAGCCTATTAAATGTAATTGTCTGCAGTAGAGTTGTATGATTATCAGAACTTATCACCAGCCTATAGACTAGCAACAAAGTAGGAATATGTTTATATGGAAAAATGAAATGACTATCTGAAAAGTTCTAGGCCTTTGGGAAATGTTATCAACTATACAGCGCTTAAGAGATCGTTATCAGGCTACAGGGACAGTTAAATGCCGACGCAGATCTGGTTAACCAAAAATGACGACCCGAGGTTAAGAAGGCAACTAACGTCGAGTGTATCAGACGACATGCGTTCTGGCTGGCTATCGTCAGTTCCAGACAAATAATAGGGCTTCGAGGGTAATTTTTTATCCAGATTTTTAATAAAAAATATTAAATACATGACTTTAAATCAAGTCTGATTTCTAGACAAATTTCAAATTTCAACTGTAGAATCTAAGGGTATTGCTATTCGATAAACTGTTGTCCTAACATTATTATTATTTTGGCACGAAATTAAAACATGTTTTGCTGACATGTTGATGTTCATTGTTGTGAAAATTCAAAAAATGATACAATAAGTAAATTTTATTTATTTCTTTTTTGCGTTTTTAAAATCCTTCAGTGTATGGCGCTAGGTGCTGCTGCCAGAACAGTATCTTACCAACCGACTCAATAACTATTGTTGATGTTCGTCTATGACGTGGTTTTAGTGCAGTGTAGATAATAACCAAACTTGGAGGTGTTCCCAACATACAAGATGCACATGCTGTTTTAGACTAGGCAAGCCATACTTTAAAAGGAAAGTTTATTAACTACTGTAATACATACATGAGCATGGGTAAGCATGAGATTGAAACTGTCTACTATAGCAAAATAAAATTGAATTGTTAATTTTTTGGAAAAACATGCGACAGGGCGGGTTTTATTTATCAAGGCACTAAACAGATGCAGGATTTTTTAAAAAAAAACTCAGAACAATATCATGTCCGAGTTTATAGACAAAGACAGACGACCGTAGGTCCGACACAACTAGTATATGTTAAGTACCCCTCTGTAATTCTAACTGTATGGTGTTTTTGCAATAAGGCTAATAGCGCATACTTTGTGAAATCAACTCTCAAGTTCCAGTTGTTATGATTGTTGATGATTTGACTTCTCCTAGGGCCTTCAGTGTATTCTTTTAATACTTTGCAGGTATGTTACAGACATATTGAAGATCCGCATTGTTACAACACGTTTTGAAATAATGTAATAATTATTTCATTTTGCGTTGATAGCAGGCATACTTTATTTTTTGTCATTTTGCGTGGATGGCATGAGGTCTGTTCCAAATGATACACATTTGTTTTTTTTGCTATGATATATGACATAATTTTAGTCATAGGTGGCTTTTATCGCAAACGATATGACCGATGTGGACCTCGTATCAGTCTGATCAAGGTTAGGACCTATTTATCTAAAATCTATTCTGGCCGTTTCATTGGATGCGTATTTTGCATATTTCATTTGCGATCTCAGCGTGTTATATAAATCTACAGTCCAGTTCAAATAAACGATGATTTATTTGTGAAAAATGTACATTATGGCAATACTGGAAATACTATTTTTGTGGTCTGTAATATTCAGTACTTACTATTGCGTTTGATCAATAACTACCATCTCTTCGCAGTTTGTAGCACCAAAGGCAAAAAGGAGTAGTACTCCCAATACGCATGCGTAGCAATAACGTCTTTTTTTGGTGTAGACCTTCGTACGAGCGTAGATGTGGAAAAAACTCAGTCGATTGCAAAACCCATTGAGCACAATATCATCGCTGTGAAATCAAAACTAATTTTAACAGACACATTATACGTTATTACTACTGGTCAACCCAGGAAGGTCCATCCAAACACAATTGAAAAATCGTTTGCTGGGACGTAAAGAATCAAATCAAACAAACAAAAAATATAATTTTGTGAAGGCCAATGGAACAACTTCGGAGAAAATTGGCCCCCCCACATGCGAGCCCCCAGGGGGTCCGTGCTCCCTTGCACTCTAGAAATAATGCATTGATCTCCCTGAATCCCTGAAAGAAAATTCCTCAGCATCCTGAAAGTATTTTGCCTTTGCTCCCAAAATCCTTAAAATTAATTCAGCTTCCCCCCAAGTCCCCAAAATATAAGCCAATTCTCCCTAAAATGATTTTTTCTTTCCGTATGGTTAAATTCACATACTTTAAAACTATGAGGCTATAAACAAGTGCATGACGTACCATTGGCTTAATATTTTGTGTTATACATGTAAAGACAGGGCACATGATATGTAATTATTTACATGATATATAGCTCAAAATATGAGGTCATCATTTAAATTCTGTTGCTGTGCCTGGTAGAGAAGGTACCAAACACCCATACATTTAATCTCCGCCACTTATCTTTTTTAAAATATTTCTTGTTTATGTTGTACCTGTAAGGTTAATTCATTGGATAATTATCTTGCCAGGCCAAAACGAAGTAGATTAGGAAAGCATTTGCACATTAAGCAGAATTGATTTTATCACAGAAAAATAAAATTTGCACTGTTGGGACTCGATAGCAAATAAAACAGTGAAAAATGTGACAAAACGGCAACTTTATTGACTTTATGATGTAGCAATTCTTACCCGGTGTTACATTCAACATGCTCTTCAGCCATACATAGACTCCGAAATTAATCATATTAGGCATTTTATCAAAATTCAATTTGTCAACAAGGGGATTGAATTCATTACGTTACCCAGTATATTTAAAGATAAATCTGTTATCTCTTCTATTCCTACTTATTTTGAAAATAAGGAATACCCTATCATTTGTTATAAGTATAATAAACCTATTCGTAGTACTGTTTTTAACTATAACAAATTAGTAACAGAACTTGATATCGAAAATTATATTCCTGACACTTGAGATTGTAAAGACTCTAAGTATTGCTATCAACATGCTGGTCATATAGTCACAGGTGATTTAAAAATCACAACCGATTCAAGAATTTGGTCTATTATAGGTAAGGGACCTAAATATAAGTTTCCTGTGCCAATAGACTTCACCTGCTGGGAAAGGGCTGACCTCTTGGCTCTCGTTTGTGGTGTCTACTGTGAGTTTGTCACTTTCCCATTGGTATCCTGGGTCAGGTGTGGTACTTGATTGTATCGATTCGTGATCTTTGCACCCTTACTTACTTCAAATCATGTCGTGAGGAAATTGTAGGAGCATTACAAGAATTTTGTAATCGCTGGTGTAAACAAGAGCATGTTGAGTCTAATGCCTTTAATAGTTGGAAACTAAATATTCTAAAAATTATTGATGGTAGAATTTCATTTTATTGCAACAATTTAGATCTTCTACCACCTAAACCTAAATTCACTTTTAGACACTTGAAGAAAGGGATCCAAGAATTCCATAGGAGGTTTGTTTTAGCCCCTGCAGATAAGGCTGCTAACAATGTTGTGGTCGTTTGAAAAAGATACTATATTAACACCCTAAAACAAGAACTTGGCACTGCAAAAACATGTGAGCATAACTGGCTTGATATTTTGTCTTCCTGGTGTCTCGGGATGGTGGAGCGGCTCTTCCTCGCGATGCCAAGGGGTTGTCTGCGGTTTGTGATTGTGGTATTTCATGATCAAACTCACTTACTAATTTTGATGAGACGTCTATCGTTGATAGGCATCGATGCCATATGGCAGCTAAGTTTGGGTTGTTTGTTGATGAGGACCATAGCAAGCTTCCTACGTTATACTGGTTACCTAAACTTTATAAACGACCCTATAAATCGCGTTTTATTGCTAATTCCAGTGCATGTGCAACTAATGAGTTGTCTATTCTTTTGACTTCTTGCCTAGCTGCGATTAAAAACCATGTCATTAAATATTGCACAACTGTTTATGAAAGAAATGGTAAAAATTTATTTTGGTCTATTAAAAATCCAGGTGAAATTTTTAATTGATTGAAGTCTAGATGGTTTTTAGCATCTGGTTTGTCTACATATGATTTCTCTACTCTCTTTACTACATTACCTCATAATCTAATCAAAGAAAAAACTAACAGAAATAATTGAAAAAACATTTAACAGAGAGGGCTCACTTTATTTGGCTTGTAATGATAAAAATGCCTTTTTTCACTTCTGAACAACCTAAACGATATAAATTATGGTCATGTCAGAAATTGTGTGATGCGCTCCATTATCTTTTGGACAATATATTTATAAGATTTGGCTCGAAATTATATAGAAAATTTGTAGGTATTCCAATGGGTACTAATTGTGCTCCTCTTGTTGCAGATTTGTTTTTGTTTTGCTATGAGGGAGACATAATGTTGTCTCTGTCTGACAATAATCAAACTTATATTATTGAAGCTTTTAACTCAACCTCCAGATATTTAGATGACTTACTTAATATTGATAATCCTTATTTTGAACAAATAGTAGGTCAGATATATCCAACTGAACTTCAGTTAAAGAGGCTTAGTCTGCAACTATGAACATTTTTTAGAAAAAAATATTTTCTTTTTAAATCATTTGTAAAAGTAGAATTGAGTTATGTTTTCACAATAAATCTGTCCACAAAAGCTGAAAACTGCATGGAAGTATGGAAAAGTGAATTATCTTATAAAAACAGGTATTCTTTTCTCTTGTTGGTAATTATTTGCGTCCCTTCAATAATTATATACAGATGACTTTTAACATAAATGCTGTTGTTTTGATACTGATAATTTGTTTGAATTTACGAAATTGGTAAAATGTGTTCCTGAAGTTTAGTTTTTGATTGTGTTCTTGGAAAATAGAAACATTATTTCTAAAATTAAAAAGATCAAAAGTTACAGAATATGCAGCTTTAAATAAGGCGAATTCTTCTGATACTGAAACTCCGTTTTTGGACTTGAACTTGTCAATAACAAATGGCATAGTTTCTTCTAAAATCTATGATAAACGGGATGATTTTAATTTTAAAATAGTAAATTTCCCCTTTCTTGATGGAGATGTTCCTCGCTTTCCTTCATATGGTGTATATATTTCTCAGCTTATTCGTTTTGCTAGAGTGTGTTCTAATGTTTATGACCTTAACAACAGAAACTTATTTTAACTGCTAAGTTATTAAAACAAGGTTATAGATATCATAAAATTCGAAAAGCATTTTCTAAATTCTACCACAGACACTCAGAGTTAATTGTTAAATACAGCATTGGGTTAAAAACTCTTCTGCAACAAGGCATATCAAAACCTATATTTTATGGTGATTTAGTTTATAAATTCAAACGAATTGTTGGAAAACCCTATTTTAGTGATCAATTCAAAAAGATAGTAAAACGTAATATAAGGGTTGGATATAACTTGGATATCATGCAACAGTCTGCATGCCTAGTTTTAAACCCAATCACGGTTTATAGCTATGGTTTCCTCTTTAATTGCACAACGGTGGGTCAGGCTCTCAGACTCTATGACGGCTCTGACGTTAAGCTTTAATCGGTGGGTTGGTGACTGATGCTTATCTGTAGCTGGACCCACCGTGGCTCAACTTGAGGGTTTCTTTAGCTCTGACTATCTGTTAGTCATGAGCCCTTTTCTTTGTTTCATCATTGTGTGTTAATTTGATTAGAGTGTTTTCCTTGATGATACATTGCATTAGTTAGAAGGCCTCCGTGCGAGCTGAACATTTCTTGTACTTCAACACAAGCAGAATCTAGGGCGAAGATTTGGTACCAGTAAAATGCATCTAAGCCCCCACCCCCTCACCCACCCACAACCCCGGTGGCTTAGGCTGATGTCCGTTCTAAGGCGGTGGTGGTGGTTCTATTGTTGTTGACTTTTTGTTTATTGTTACTCCCATTGTGGGAGTCTGTAATTGTTCTATGTTTTGTTGTACGTTACTTTATGTCCAATCTAGTATTGCAATCATCTTGATGAGGAGGAGAGAGCTGGTTGCTTTGCTTAATTTGTCTTCCTGGTGTCTCGTGATGGTTAAGCGGCTCTTCCTCGCGGTGCCACGGGGTTGTCTGCGGTTTGTGATTGTGGTTTTTCCTGATCATACTCACTTACTATTTTTATAGTGTAAATGAAATAGAAATGTGAAATGCGAAAACACATCGACAATTTAGAAATGAATTCGATTTTTGGAAGGTTCATGGAATCGTGAATAATTCGGGTCTCTTGTAAAGTTAACGTGAAGCCTTTGCAAGCGACCCGAAGTATTCACGATTCCATGAACCTTCCAAAAAATTGAATTTATTGCTTATATTAACAGTTATTATAAATAACTAATATATTGAAATTATTTATAATTTAGGAGATAAATCAAATTTGTATTGAATCTTTTATCGTATTAACGGTTTTGTTGGAGTGCAAAACGGAAAAGCGGAACAGCCAGTGTGAACGCCGACAGCCAATGGAGCAAACAAGAAGCTTGTTTTGCACGTGCAACTCAGGTGTGGCTCGCTGTCAATCACAACACCAGTGTCACGTCTGGCCAATGAGTTCGTTGTTCAAAGCGAATTGCACGGACAAGTGAGCTTGGCAGCTGTCAATCATATTTTGTGTAATTCATGATTAGTTCGTGATAGCTGCAAAATTCTAAAGATTCATTAAAGGCTTACATTGAAAATGTAAATATTACGACAATGGACTACAACGTATGATTAGGTAGAATCCGTAACTGCAGTACCAGTATCGACAACGACGGTTGTACTGGAAACTAGCCATAATCCGGTATGCTCCTGGGGGATATTCAACCGCGTCCGGTGGTGCCTGAGAAACAATTCTATTTGAGGCGGGTTGGGGAGGGGACTATCACAAAAACACTGTCATTTGAAAGGACCAGAACACCAGTGAGTCTCAAGTATAGAAATTTTAGACTCTATGTAATTTTGCATTGCAAAAGATTGTGAGATTGACAATAGTAGCCTGTATGTCTTTCATTTTCACCTAGTTTTCAAGTTTTGTTGCAGTAGTTATAAGTTTGTTAGACAGTCTAACGTGTGAGCCAATAAGAATACCATTTTCAAGCAGGTGTGCTCAAAATTACAATATACGATAGTTCCTGATTGGTGAAAAATCTAGGTCAATAATCGTGAATACTTTAAACTGGATTTTCTTTCAAGAAATGCATTAATCTACTTAAATCTTTCATTGTGGCGAAGACAATCAAATTGCAGTTCCGCATTGAATTGTATACCAAGCGTTCTATGCAAAGTGAGATATGAGCCAGTGCATGAGATTTCCAAAGAATGTGGTATGTGCGACTAGCAAAGCCTAAGATTAACCTGTGCATACGCGCAGTCTGATCAGAGCCTTTGCTTGTCGCTTGAATATTCTATGAATGTTAAGCTACTGACTGAACATCATTTGGAGTTTCTATGCCTAAAAGGAGGCTGTACAGGCTCGTCTGAGTCTATACATGTCAAAATGACACATTGCTGGAAATCCTATGTCACGGCTCATATATCTTCTCAAATCATTTATGATCATGCAGTTGCATTTTTGCTTGGCTCAACATTTTGTCGTGACAACAAGTAATTGGGCCTCGTCGCGAGAAAGCCTATCTTCGGGGGTTTGCGAACAACACAGGCGCAGACCAGCCTGCGCATCCTCGCAGTCTGATCAGCGCCTTTGTTATTCGCTTTTTGGAAAGTATTATATGTACACTTGCTACAGGTGAAATTTCAATTTTCTAGCTAGTCTATGTAGCTGAGGAGACTGGTTTGAAACTCGCTTTGTTGGAAACCCAGAAGACAGGTTTTGTAGTGACTACAAGTAATAAAGTTCTAAGGACAGTGATGGAAAAGCTCTTCCTGTCTGTATAATAAATAAGCCAGTGCATGAGGTTTCCATCAATGTGGCATTTTGACAAGTGTCGACTCGGACGAGCCTCTGCAGCCTCCTTTTAAGCTTGGAAACTCCAAATTGTGTTCAGTCAGTAGCTTAACAATCATAGAATACTCAAGCCACTAGCAAAGGCTGATCTGAGGCTTTGCTGACCGCACATACCACATAGTTGGAAATTGCATGCACTGGCTCAAATTCTTTGATAATCAACAATTGAATTAATCAGGCATGCATACTATTTCATGTCATACATACATTCCCATCGTTTCTCAAACTAGTGACAATATCCATGCGCGGATCCAAAAAGTTTTTTCAGAGGGGGTTCAACTTTTTTACGTTTTTTCCTTATTTTCTTTTTTTTTTAGTTGATTAGGGGAGAGAGGATCCAAATACTACTATAAGCGGGCCATCATCGGCCAGCCAGCGAAACGCCATTGAAATGGCGTTTCGCTGGCGGGCCGATTGTGGCTCAACACTGAATGCTGGCTTGTTAGCTTTGTGGTTTTACAGGGGATCCGGACCAATATTGCTAAGAAACCCTATATTTTTGTGATTTTTCAGGGGGGGTGTCTGGACCCCTGCCCCCCCCCCCCCCCCCCTCTGGATCCGCGCATGATATCGAACAGGCAAATATGAAGAGACACTAAATATTGAAAGCTAAAGCTAAATTATTGTGCTAGCTTGTGGTTTATAATTATTCTTCCTCTGAACTTGATGATTGCACGACGATGGGTCAAACCACAGACTCAGTGACACAATCACCTAAAGTTGTCATCATCAGGCTGGTGGAGCGGGTCGGACCTCTGACTATGACGGTTCCGACTTAGAGACTTATCTATAGATGAGAGGGTCGGGGCGGGCCTGAAGTCGTGTCTTTGGTCAGGCCCACAGGGTTTAACTGTTAGGTTTCTTTTTCTCTGGTTTTCAGTTATATGTACTGTTTATGTTTAGTCCTTATCTTTGTTTTATTAAGCATCTATAGGTTAGGAATATTTCATGCTAACCATCTCTGTGTCTTGATCCAAATCAGAATTAAGGGTAATGTTGGTACTGTTAAACACGTACAGTATTTTTACTGGCAGTTCGAAGCTGCTGCTTCTATTGTGGATCTTTTTTTATTATTATTATTATTTATGTTTCATGTTCATCTTTATTATGATGTCTTGTCTGTTCCTTGCAGCCATGTGATCACCTGCTGGAAAAGGGCTGACCTCTTGGCTCCCTTTATGTGTTGTGTTTTCTTGTGTTTTTGTCACTTTCCCATAAGTTGTCCTAGATTAGGTATGTCAGGTGTGACACTTGATTATATCGATTCCTGATCTTTGCCTTCGTTTTTCCTTTCGTAGAAATTGTCCATACAGCATGAATGATTAATCATCGATTGACACCAGCAATCGCTGGTTCATTATATACACGTCAGTTTATTCAAGACTTGACTGTTGTTAGAGTTATTAACTTATACAAATGTTTGTTTATCGTCATTTTGTCTGCAGGTAAAGTGTAAATAAAGTACATATTCCTCTCTTAACGTTATGAAATCAGTTAGTTGATTTTTTTCAACGGTTCTTAGCAAAACAAGAAAGTCAAGACTGACTGAAACATAGACCTTGGCCACAATCTTTTTGATGTTGTTTTTGTTGCCGTTTTTGTTGGTGGTGGTGGTGGCGGTTTAAAAATATTTTATTTGTACAGCTACTGTAATATACATGATACACATATATCAGTGCCGGACCCAGGGGGGGGGGGGGGGGGGGGGGGGCTGGGGGCACGTGCCCCCCGAAGAGGCCGTGAGTGACATAAAAAACAAAGAAACTTAATTCACGCATTATATGATGTTGCGAGTTTATACGGCAATGCATAATTGGGGAAGATAACAATTCTGCTGAAAGAAAAGGTGGCCGTGGGGGCACAGACAGGGCTGTGAGTGTGACTCGGGCTTGTAAATGATGGGATTTTAAAGTTTTGCGCAACGAAATCTATGCAAGAATACACATTTTATTGACGTCCAACATTCTAAAGCCATAATTCTTGAAGAATATGTGCTTTTATTGAATAAAACTCAAGAAGAATAGAATTTTACCGTATTTAGCACAATGTCTTGACGTTTTTGACGTTAAGCATTTGAAATCATAACGTATGGTGACAAGCTGATCATTTCCTGAACCCCCAAATTTATTTCAAAGGTTTTGTAAACAACAAACAGGTTTTGATAGAAAATTGACTTTTATTGACCCTGTTTCACATTTTTCTACTGTGGGTCAGGATGATTGCGTGCATGCCGCTAGCCGGTATACGTAATGGACGTAGTGGCTTAACCTACTGTAATGTGATAGATACATGCTGTTTATATGAAATAACATCATCTACACAACCAACTTACATTACATTTTATATTTACAATGAATTGAAGTGTTTGTTGCGTTTCTTTATTCCTTAAGTATATGATATATGAGCCGCAACGTGAGATTTCCAACAATGTGGTATGTGCAACCAGCAAAGCCTCAGATCAGCCTGCGCATACGCCTTTGCTAGTCGCTTAAATATTCTATGAGTGTTAAGCTACTGACTGACCATCATTTGGAGTTGCTAAGCTTAAAAGGAGGCTGCAGTCTACACTTGTCAAAATGCCACATTGTTAAAAATCACATGTCGCGACTCATAAATGAGGCCCTTGAAGGGTTTTATGGATACAGGAATATTGGCCAAAAACTTAAAGGGGTATGGGATATTTTTGTAAATATTTAAAGGGATGCGGGATACTTGGATCAATTTTAAGGGATATGGGGATACAATGCTTTCTGAATTTTGGGGATATTTGCCACCGGGGTTTAACTGTTTGATTTCTTTTGCTCCGGTATTCAGTTTTATTTACTGCTGAGTCCTTATCTTTGCTTTATCTCCTTGTTATATCTTGATTTATATGTTTTAGGAGATGATGTATTGATAAGTTAGGGGTCATTCATGGCAAACCAAATATATATGTGTCTTGATCCACATCTGAATTAAGCCCTCCAGTAAAATATTTTACTGACCGTTCTTCTTGCTGACCGGTACATCTTTTGTGGATCTTTTATGTTTTTGTTCTGTCTTGAGTTTGCTATGTCTTTGTGTGCGTCTGTTTATATGTGCTTTGTGGTCACCTGCTGGGAAAGGGCTGACCACTTGGCTCTTGTTTGTGGTGTCTTACTGTGAGTTTGTCACTTTCCCATTGGTATCCTGGGTCAGGTGTGGTACTTGATTGTATCGATTCCTGATCTTTGCACCCTTACTTACTATACTTATATTAGGGATATGGTATATTTTTCAAAATAATTAAAGGATATGGGATACTGGGGCCCTCCCCCTTCCAGGGCATCATATATCCTTACTGAGGTGACAGGTTATTTATAGATCCGCATTTAATGCAGATTTAAGACGAAGATTCGACCAGTAAATATATATTTAAGCCCTCCCCCCATACCCACCGATGGCTTGGGTTGCCATCCGTTCTAAGGAGGCGGTTATATTGTTATCCCCACGCTTTTTTAAAAAAGCGAATGGGATATTGTAATCGCCTCCGTCCGTCTGTCCGTCCGTCAGTTATGCTATCTCCTCCTTAACCGTTGGACGAAATTCAACCAAATTTGGTGTGTGAGTTACTGACATGGATGGGGCGTGCAACGTCAAACTTTTTTTGGCCCCGCCCCCTGGGGCCCTGGGAAGGGGTCAAATGGTCAAATACCATTTAATTTCAATTACAAAGTCAATTTCAAAGATTTTTATACCAAACTTTGTGTGTGTTCTCACAAATGAAAGATACAAAACATATCAGACGGGATTTTCATTCTGTCCCCAGGACTTTGGGGCGCTGGGGGTGCCCAGGGGGTCAAAAAAAATTGTTTTTCAAACATGGTCATGTGGTATATCAAATCAATGGGGATGACGAGCAGAAGAGAATGCAAGTAAAATTTTCATCCTAGGGTCAAACTGGTGACCTTGGGGTGAGGTCAAAGGTCAAATATCATTAAATTTCGGTTACCATGTCAGTTTCAATGATTTTTATACCAAATTTTTTGTGTGTTCATACAAATGAAAGATACAAAACATATCAGACAGGATTCTTATTCTGTCGCCTGGGTCATGCCCCAGGGGTGGGCTTTGGGGCACTGGGGGTACCCAGGGGGTCAAACTTTTTTTTTTTTCAAACATGGTCATGTAGCATATCAAATCGACGGGGATGACGAGCAGAACAAAAAACAAGTAACATTTTCATCCTAGGGTCAAACTGGTGACCTTTGGCGAGGTCAAAAGTTCAAATATCATTAACATGTCAATTTCAAAGATTTTTACACCAAAGTTTGTGTGTGTTCTCACAAATAAAAGATAGAAAACATATTGAACAGAATGTTCATTCTGTTGCCAAGGTCATGCCCCGGGTTGGGACTGCGGGTGCTGGGGGAGTCAAAAACTTTAGCGTTGGGATTTGCGATGGCGCCCCATCGACTGCGCGCTCTATTTATATTTACATTTTCGAAGCAATCCTTTAACCTTTAGATTTTGCAACCGTTCATAGCCTCGTGAATTACACACATTTGATTGAATGACAGCTGCCAAGCTCACATGCCCGTGCAGTACGCTTCGAACATCGAACACTCATTCGCCAGAAGTGACACTGGTGTTGTGAATGACAGCGAGCCACACTTCAGTCGCACGTGCAAAACAAGATTCTTGTTTGCTCCATTGACTGTACGTGTTCAAGCTGGCTGTTCCGCTTTTCCGTATTACACTCCAACAAAACCGTTAATACACTTACATATTAAATACAAAAACTGTTTTGTTTCTTAAATAATAAATAATTTCTTTATTTTATATGTTTATAATAAAATGTAAATATATGCAATAAATTCAATCTTAGGAATGTTCATGGAATCATGAATACTTCGGGTCTCTTGCAAAGTTCACGTGAAGCCCGAATGTTCATGGAATCAATACTTCAGGTCTCTTGCAAAGTTAACCCGAAGTATGAAAATTTCAAAAATCGAATTCATTTCTTAAGTGATGCATTGCTTATTGTTGAATGTCGTACTTAGTGTTCATTCTATACTCACGTCAATAAAAAAACGCCTCGCACTAATTAACTGTTTTCCCTAGCAATGGTTTAAAATATTGGTTAGCCACATACTGCTTATTCGTGTAGAGGTGTAGTTGGATGCTGGCTTTAATTTCGCCGCTCACCGTGTAGGCGTAGTGTGATCACGTCAGGAGGGTCCAACTGATTCATGGCATCATTATTGACCTAAACCTTACGACTTCAATTTGATTTTGCACTCAGGCTTTGTCGTTGATGTTTTATTTCGTATCAGTTTTTCAAACAGCCATGTTTGCGAGTGTTAACTTTATAACTACGACGTCATATTTACGACAAAATGTAAGGTCCGTTGTTGAAACTTGTTGATACTCGTTTTAGTTTATATTAATGGAAGAAGTTAATGTTCCAAGAATAAATATGCTTAAATAAAATTACGCCAATACGCTCACTGACTATTATAATTCTATGGTTGACGTACGTACGCTAAAGTACGTAATCATCCAACACGCCCGTCTGGAACACTAGCCAGATTGTATCACCTCCTCAATCGTCGCTGGTTAAAAATCATAGATTTTTGCAAATCACACCCACTTTGCAAAGCCGTGAAGTTCAATTTTTACCAAAATGCCATGTAAGAGAGTCTGGATGGGGTATAATGATTAGCGAATAATGGCCCTTTTTTATAATGAATAGTTCAAACAATTAGCCAAACAAATAATGAATAGTGAATAATGAGGGCCTAAAAATTAATGAAAATCCTTTTTAATGAACTGAAGAAAAAATTAATGAATAGCGAATAATCAGATTTCTTTGCCACCTTTCTTACTTTTAATGAATAGTTGGTCTTATTTTGATGAATAACCAACAATTTTAATTAGATGAATAATGGGCTAAATTTTTAATGAATAGTGAATACCAGACCCCCCCCCCCCCATCCAGACCCTCATGTAAAAAGGGGATCGGGTACGTCCTTTCGTTTAGCAGAAGCATAAATACATTGTCTGAACATTATAAACGCATTTTCTGCAGTAAAGAGACGATTTTTAAAGAAGTAATTCTTGCCAATTGGTTCTGTCTGGAAACAAAACAAACGTGTCTAAAATCGTGTGTCGCACGATATTAATGTCCCCTATCTCAAACTGCCGAGATTGTTGTCTCAATCCGAGATAAACCTACATCTATAGTTGCAGCCAATGCATAGTCTCTATTTGTTCATTAAGTCACATTGACGAGGTAATACCACCGAAGTATGCTTACTTATTCGTTCCTATGGGAAGTAAGGATTAACCCATGTAAGCATAGCGTCCTTTTTGTGGGACATAGGCAAACTGTGCAGACCCAGATCAGACGATAATGCAGCGTCTGATCGGGGTCTTCACTGTTTGCTTACAGAATGTTCTAATAAATTTGAACAGAAACGGAAAATACCACCCAACACCCCTAAATTGGAAATGGGCTCGTCCTTCTGATAAGGTAGAAAAGTTCATTCGGCGTATATTGGTTAAGTATTTAAGATGAAAATTTTTATTTGAATATTATTATTCTGAAAGTACATGTGTATATAACGGGGCAGCATCACCCTGTTTTGTATAACGCTACACAGCTGCCATGATCTAACACGAAATATATTTGTATAGGGTGTGGTTGTTTTCTCTCTACTTAAAAGATCGTTCTTGCATTTAGTTTCGGTAAGGGCAGAGGTAAGTGGGGAGAAAATAACAGCCTGCCGACGATGGACTAGCCCATCTCTGCCAATTGCATACATTGTATGTACAATGTACTCTGGTTTCAGGATGCTCTGGGCAGAGGTGGGGTGTGTTGCATCTGATGGCAATTTTTCTCTTTGTCAATTGGATACTTGTAAATGCGTTGTTTTATTTTTCATGTACATTTGTAAATGCTCTCTCATGCCTTTCTTGTATGTATTGTTTGTAAAAATACTCTCCTATGTGGAGGAAAAAAAGAATATCTATCTATCTATCTATCTATCTATCTATCTATCTATCTATCTATCTATCTATCTTCCGAGGCTGGGTTGGACCAGTACTAAGCAGAGGATAAAGTAGGGGATACGCTTGACTGATAAGACGTTTTAATGCACTAAAATTCATAACTTTCAGTGGTCTGTTCGGCTTTAGAGATATTCATGTATACATCAAGGTGAGGCGTTTAAATTGTTAAGGCCAGTATAGTTCCCTTCAGTAAATAAAAAAGAGCTAAGCTTGCCTTTTTATGTGTTTTTTCACATTGAATTTTTTTGATAACTTGTTTTATTAACTTAGCAAAATGTGTTCTCGATGAAAAGACGTTGGGGAGAATTAGCGTCAACTTCTCCAAAAGGTTTCAGCATCAAAAACGATGCATGCAGTTAAAATTCATCTCCCTCATTGCCTGCGTATACCATACACAACATATTAACCCAGATAAAGAGTCGGTCCTTAATTAACCCATTTAAGCCAAATGGAATTTCACACTGTTATCAACTGGACCAGTCCATTTTCATTTTCAGGGTTGTTGGGTGGTATTTTTCATTTTTATTCAAATTCTAATAGAACATTCTGTGAGCAAACAGTGAATAGCCTGATCAGACGCCGCGTCTGATCTGGTTCTGCGCTGTTTGCCGATTGTCCCATAAAAAGGACGCTATGCTTAAATGGGTTACGACTTGCATTCCTTCTGGATACGTTAGCATGTGAATTTAAAGGAGGCGCTTGTGCATATTCGATATGTACAAAAATCCCACGTGCTTGCCCATCAGTGAAAGTTCAAATTTTCCAAAATCCTGCATGCCTCCAAAACACATAAATTCCAAGTTTAATGGTCAATGCTTTAGATAAAATGAAACTTAAATCAGAAAAGCCACTATGTGTTACCTGCAGAATTCAGCAGTTTGGGGCTGGCTCTCTATGGAAAGTCAGCCTCAAAATCCTGAATTCAGCAATAACCCTGAAAACTTTCACCCATGTCTTATGCATGTACCTGCGCATGTATGTCAACTTACAGTGACTTTATAGAGCTTGTGCGATTGGGGGCAAGATCTTATGAAATGGCTTATATATACCAATATGTCTCTTCACTACGTGGACGTGACAACTGATTTAACATTCACTCCGCGTAGTTATTACTGATGGAGCGATTTAAAACATAAATCAGTGCAGGATTTCATTTGTTTCACTAACCCGTTAATCTCTACAATAATCCGCGCCGATCCCACTCGCCCTGAAGCTCAACGAACAGCTTCACCGCAGTGTAAAGTCCACGAGCTACAGACAATAAAAATATATCGGGTCCAACTCTTATAAAAATGGCAGTATACGAAATGGAAAAACTGAATTTGCTGCATGCGAACAGCAAAGGCACAGATTAGCCTGCGCATCCACGCAGACTGATCATTTGCAATCCGGAAAATATTACATCTCACCTCGCCACACATGCAAAATTTCAATTAACCAGCTAGTCTATGTAAGTGAATAGACTGGTTTGAGCATTTACTGGTCGCCTAGCCTCGCGAAGTGTCACAATTTTTATACGACTGCATACGCTTGATACTAATTAATTGCTTCTTGATAATGAAACGCCTCAAAATATAGCTGTCATTACATAAATTTATTCGTGCAATATAATAAGCCATGCATCCCATGTGCGTATACATTACATAACATAACATAAATTTTATTAGACTTAAGCATATACAGCTCATCGTCATATAACATATATACAATGCGTGAGTTACATGCTCTCGTGAGAATGGCGTTATACCCCCCCCCCTCCCCCCCCCCCCCCCAAAAAAAAAAAAATACACAAAGGTTTTCGTTAGAAAATGTAATATACGCACTCTATAGGTGCTAATCCCGTAATTATTATTGTACAAAGAACATAGCTGAAGTTGGTTGTAAAAGACTGCTTCAAGTTATAAAACAAACAAAAATGCAGGATAGCGTAAACATACTATGGCGAATTTCTGTCAGTGCAGTACCGTATATTGGATACAAGTCGCAACAGGATAATGTATAAGCTTCCACAACAAGCCTGGTCAAGCTTCAGGGTACACTGTGCTATAAGAAGGAAACTCCTTCCCAAGGGTTTACATGGAGTCTTCATGAATAGGCCTTTCTTACAGAAGTACTTGATAACCGCTCTGATTTAAGGTTTCTCTATTTTGCAAATGTGTCGCACTCTCCTCTCTTAAAAATGCTTTACATAAACAACCAAGCATGACCACATGCTTTTCACACTCCCAATGTCCTTCAAATAGATGACCGACTGACAAATATTTCAATTTAATGAATTTTACCGAAGCATATCGGCCCGAGAACTTTTTGATCAGACCTCTTGCACAGATCCCTTTTCACAAAAATACCCCAAAATGGCCCTTTACCCCCCCCCCCCCCCCACACACACACACACACACACGATCAGGGTACAAATTTCTTTATATGGAAACACATTGCGTTCTAAGGCGGTAGTTTTGTTGTTGTTATTTCAATGCTGATGCTTCAATTGTGTGGTAGATGGTGTTGTATAATTAGACTTTTCGCTTACTGTAAAGGCGGCAACTTAAATATTCATATCTGGGTGTGGTTCGGCTATTTCATCTGCTAAGGAAGGGAAATCAGGTTTTATTTATAATTTGGTAAACAGTTAATAAGTTTTTTGAGCCGCGCAAACGTGCGTGCATTTCATGAAAATCCTAACCGTATACACACTGAACTCACATTTATTAACCCTTAAAGCGCATAACCACAAAATGTATGTTTTTGTCGTCCACTAAACCATTTGAAGCCTCATAGATAAACAGTGTGGACCCAGATCAGACTGCTCCTATAGGAGCAGTCTGATCTGGGTCCACAATGTTTGCCTCCCTGCTTATGTTAAATAGACATTTTCAGAGGCAGTTATTTTGCTTGGGTTTTAAGGACTAAATAATGGCTGAGGTTGTGGCACAAGATGATACAGTTACTTTTGAGTAAAACCACGCCTCATTTTCAGGTTTTCCCTATGCCTTAGGTTGACCAGTCCTAATTACGCATGCATGAGGCGCCGCCTTTACAGTAAGCGAAAAGTCAAGTAATATCCTAGTTTTGTTGTAGGGTTGTAGTATGTCTTTTTTGTCAAGTGATCATCTTATACATATGAGATGTTTGCTTGACTTTGAATGTGCTATTGTTGTAGTGAATGTATGTTATAGACTAAGGGCCCACTGTACCCTAGGTCCCCAGTGGGATTTTATGACACCTATATCACTGTAAAGCTTACTATCTCCTGCATCGAATGTCACTTGTTGGATGAAAAGCGGATGCTGGATAAGCCTACAGTATGCAATTGATTATCTGCCCCTGATTTCCAAATATTTAATCTTTTGTGAAGTTATGTATATATGGCATATGGAGTTCTTTAAAAATCCTCAAACCCCATAGCTTAAAAGTAATATATATATTGTGTTAATGTATATATAAGATAAGAAAAGATAACTCTTATTTGAATACCATAATGGTTATGCCCCTTGTAACTGTACAAATAGCTAATCAAGCCATAATATAATACAACAAACTAATTTTTCTAACACACATGACGACACAGTTTGCAAAAAGCACTGGATTTAGTTATTTTGATAGTTTTTCAAAAGATAAGAATTTCTTAGCATATCTATGATTTCTGCTTGATGTAATAGTATTGTCCTTGGTGGGGAGCCATACATCACACTAGTCGTGGTACTCCTGGTAATAAAATCAAAAGCACACCAGAATCCAGTTTCCAAGTCGGCTGTATTAATATGGGTCGACTGAGGAAGATAGACATAGTATTTCCTTGGAATTGATATTACTACAGATACATGGAACCTTCTGTGGTAGTTTATTGTTTATGATATAAATAATACATTTAAATTCTAAGCTTACCGAACTTAAAGGAGAAATAAATTGTCCTGTAAGATATTGCAGTAACAGATTCCACAAAATATTGCAGTGATTTTGCATTTATTAATATTTCATTACGTACATTTTTTAGGTTTTGTAATTCGTTTTGTTACATGTACAATACTTCTTTTTATGTCGATCATAAATTCTAAAGCGAGCTGCTAACATAATATTAATGGTATAAGAAAACTACGAAAGCGCAGGTAGCTGGCTAGCTACATGAATAGAAGATCCCACACCTGATCTCTAGTTATTTCTTTTTGGTGATTGACTGTTGCACATTGAGCTTCCACTCATGTCAGTCGTTCTTTGTCAGTTGTTTCCATGTCATCTTGCCACCTCCCCCCCCCCCTCTTGCCTGCGCCTTCCATCGATGTGTGTTTCACATGCTGACTGAATGCACCACTAGATCGTTCCACTTGTCCAAAATAGTTAAGCCATATCTCTCTAAAAAGAGGCCAAATTCTTAGGTATGATATAGAAGATCTGTCTGAACATGACCTAGCCTTGTGCTGCAAGTGCTGAAGGTTCGGCTTGGTCACCGGCCAAGTTTCACTGGCATGGAGGATGGAGCTCCACGCGCAAGGGCTGTACACATGGCCACAGGACTTGTTAGAGGGATGACGGGATGTTAGAGATCGCAGTTTTTTTTCTGAAAATCCTCCTGGTCGTTTTAACATGAATACTGACTGCCAGCTCAAAGCGTCTGCCAATAGAAAGCATGTGAGCCATGTAGCAGAAGGAAGCTAGCATCTCCAGCTTATTAGGTCCCACCTTAATCAAGCACTCTCCAGTCTGCCCTCAAAAGTTCCTCTGCACTATGCACACCTATTTTCAAGATTATATGCAGTAGGTGCTGGTGTTGCCCACTCCTGTATGACAGACATCGCACGGGAACCTACCTGAACTCTACAGGAGGTATACCCTCAACCGCATCTCCTCCATGGCTTTTTTCTATATCAAGAGCCTCCTGACATATTCCTCCAGCGATTCAGTATTGCTGACAAGATGATCTGCATCTAGATATCATCCCATTGAGCTCCAGAGCGTAACAAACGCGACAATGCCTCCAGCTCGATGATGAAGAGCAGAGGATGAAGCACAGTGCCATGGTGGACCCCAAGATTCATCGTAAAATCTTGGCTGTAGCCAAAACAACACAGACATGGCTTCGCAAGTTAATGTTCACTCCATGGGTAACATAGCTTTCTCAGCTCCCACCCCAACAGAAAATATTCGAGGGAAACAGTTAAATGCATTCTCTAGGGCCAGGAAGGCCATATAAATATGTTTGTTTACTGCTAGGCATTTCTCCTGCATTTGCCAAGCAACAAAGATTGCATCTGTAGTGTCCTTCTGGGACAAAGCCCGACTGGGGTCATCAATAGACACCAGGCCATCGACAATTCTCTGTAGGATCTTCATGGTTGTTTACCCCTGTATTACGCTCGATAATTGTCTCTGTCCGGAGCATCACCATTGAGGCCTTGATAGTTGCCTCCTGAGCATCCCCATTTCCCTTGTAATTCCAGACAATGAAATTTTGCTCACAGACAGTTGGGCCCTTGTCACATTTTGGACAGGTAGGGGAGTGAATTGTGGCTTAATTTGGGACAGCGTATCAATCAACATATCGCGTATCAGCTGATGATGCAGAGCAACCGCCTTTCCAGCGATAACCATCACATCAGTAATAAGCTTGCACAGGCTCTTTTGAAACAACACAGTCTGTATTACCTGACCTGTATGCATTGAGAATACTGTTACGCTTCTTGGGATACATGTTACAGATGAGCAGGTCGTAAGCCAATGCATATTCCAGGATCCTTTCATACCCTCAGCCGCCATGTACCTCTTTGTAACCTGAGCCTGTACTGCCTCCGCGGTCATTACAGATAGCATATGGGATGTTGGATGCTGATGCTAGGATGGCACGTAGTTGGTCATAGAACTGATCCTTTACAGCATCCTTGAGACAACATTGTCACGCCTACCAAAGAAAAACAATTCGAGTGTCTTCAGGTTGAGATATCGAGGAGCTAAAAAGGTACACAAACGTTGCATGTTCTGTATATTATAATTAATATTTCTTGTCCTAGAAAGAGAATCAAAAATCGAGGAATGTCATGCAACCTCTTTCGGGTCCCTACGTTTATGGTGTAAATAGGAGGTCAGAGAATGTTCTCCTTTTGTAAGATTTACTTTTTGCATGAGGAAGGTGTATCAGAAGTAGATATAAACGTGTAGACATTCGTGTTGCTTTGGATGTGTTTTCAATTTTATGATGTACTCGAAGGTGATATATACAGGCCTGATCAAGACTGAGATCGGCAACTGGAATTCAGATGGGTATTTTCATCGAGCTTGTGCAATATGCGGAAAATCTTGATGGAAAGTCCTGGAAATATCTAGGTGAGCATCAGATAATAAAAAATGATAAGAAAAATTAATAGCATCATTTGTCGTTTTTTTCGCACCCCATAGTCAAGATAACGCATTCAGTCTGTTACATGGGCCCATACCGACTTACTATTCCCAAACTTGGCGCTACAAATTCTTAAATTCTTGAAAATAAATGCCGAATAACAAACTATATGTAATAAAATATTTTTGCGCGAATATAAAATCATATGAATGATCATATGCGACCGAAATGCACTAAAATACAGTTATAAGCACTTTTTAGGTTTGTTTTCGTCTGATGCGTAATCATAAAAAAATGTGAAAGAGTGGTATTTCTTGACGAAAAAATGTGAAAGAGTGGTATTTCTTGACGAAAACAAACCTGAGCGTCTGGCCGTTTGGTAGGCGTGATTGTGGGGCATAGACAGACAGGAAGCCAAACACTTGCTGACCGACTTGAATCTTCACCAAGATGATCCTGTTAGAGCCTTGCTTTACGTCAATGAACTACTACATAACGTAACTTTTCTGTAAAGCCCCTTGACTTCTTTTGAAACATGTCAAATTGGCAGGAAAGTTAACCATGAAAAAGTGACAAAAAATGCAAAATTATGGCTTCAGAAATTGGGGTAGGGGTCATAAATTTGCCAATAAATTATCGTAAGTTGGTTAAAAGTTTTGAATCACCTCTAAATCATTTAATATTTTCTATATTTTAAAACAGTATTTCTAAAATAAGGAAGAATGCAAAGTTCAGGAATCGATACATTTTAAGTACCACACCAGTTCTGACCCAGGACACCATATGGGAAAGCATTATACAATTTGTCTTTTGCTGCCTAGGAACAGAAGACTATAGACTATACAAATAGTCAAATTTTCCACAAATTATATGATTGCTAGGCAACGGTGACTAACTTGGACATGTTAATTACCATATTTTCTAAGTAGCATTGAGAACAATTAAACTAGAAGAAAGTAATGACAAAATATGTTCAGATACATGATAATAGTTAAATCTCAGATTACGTTTCTTTACCATGAGGTTTTACATGAGGAAAATCTGGCCAGGTTAGCTTGATTATCACGTTTTATTGCTAAGCAACAATCAACCTATCTTTCCCTCAACCGTTTGGTTATCTTGTTGCATGCTCAACAAATAATGCCACATAATGGTTACATTTGTAACGTTTGAAAATATATGGAGTCTTACATTATAAGGAAAATCCCACTATTCATTGGATGACCCTCATATATTGACTTTTAAAGAAGTATATTAAAATCTGCAGTATTTTTAAAGCAGTATATTTACTAAAACTAGGACACTTATGGTCGTAGAATATGTAGTTTTAATACGGTTGTGAAAATTTACCGTGATATTCATCCAAAAACCTTATACTGACAAAGATCCAGTTCTTCTTATATTTGGGATCATTTTACCCCATCCACTTTTTTGTTATACTTAAGCAATAGTGTGTAACTATTGAACAGTAAATGAAACAGTAAATGACCTGGTTACTTTTTGTGTCATTTTCAACATTTAAAGTAAGAAAAAAGGGACAAAGATCAGGAATCAATACAATCAAGCACCATACCTGACCCAGGATACCAATGTGAAAGTGACAACTTCGCAATTAGACATCACAAGCGAGAACCGAGAGGTCAGCCATTTCCCAACAGGTGGTCACAAGGCATCAATAAACAGACATGCACAATAGCACAACAAAAACAAGACAGAAATAACATAAAAGTTCCACAAAAGAAGCACCGCCTTGGAACGGTCAGTAAAATATTTTACTGGTGGGCTTAAACAGGATTCACGAGGCGCCAACCTCACCCTTAGTTCAGATGTGGATCAAGACACATAGATGTTTGGTTTGCATGAAAGACCCCTAATTTATCAATGCATCATCTCCTAGAACATATAAATCAAGAAATAAATACCAAAAATGAAGGCCCAGACAAAACGTCTGACCTCTAGCTTGTCAATATGGGTGTTTGTCATTGGCATGTGCGCAAATGCGATAAGTACCGACTGATTCAGACGACGGTAGCAGCACAGAAACAGTGAGTATGAACAGTACTACAGATACAGCAAGTGGTATTGCCATTGTAATGAAAGACCAAAAAGGGCATGGAATGAAAAACAAATATAAACGTATATATAACAAGCCATCAAATATAACATATATAAGAACTTACTATGTTATAAAACAATATCATAATTTCACATTGCATTATTTCGAATGAAACTCAAATCACATTGCACTTTTTTCAGCGTCGAAATTCCGCTATGTCAGAGATGTGAGCCGATTTATTCTTAGCAATATCGAAGACTGGAATGTGTTTGTTAACTTTATCATTTTAAATGTCTTACTATTTTGGTTCCCAGCTGGCCAATGTTTGAAAAAAGTTGTTTTAGTACTTTTTAAAGTTAGATAAAATTTCGTATGATTCTGAGTAAACTAGTTATCAAAACACTTCTTTTAAAATTTCATTTTAAACAACCATGTATCCGCCGTTTATTTTCGTAAAAAACTATTGCATTTATTGGCGTCATGGTGTTGACGTTAGTGATGACGGCACTACTACAAAGGCTATAAGACGTGTCAATGATAAGATGTTTTAGTGTGTTGATACTTCTTTGTCAACAAGTGACTCATAACAAAATAATTTGCAAAGGAAACCCGTTTGATTATTGTAACTACCGATAATGTGACGTCAAAACGAGTATTTCTTCAAAAGTAACGGTGCTACTAAATTCAACGACCGAAAAAAATGGGTTTTACTAGAATAAATTAATTGTTTTGGTGTTTTTCTGTCTAAACGACCACAATGGATAATGGCTAGCCAAAAACGCAAATAGAAATTTAGACGTTCGGGTTGCACATGCATATTTGTCAAAATTGCCTTTGACGTAGTAGCTCAGAATGATTCGCATAAGCGATTCTGATATTTTGATGTCATCAAACAGATAAAATGTCATTAAGTAAATTGCCATAGAGAATGTTCGATTCCAGCATTTTTGTCCAAAAATGTGAGCCCTAAAAAAGTGGTACGTAACTAAAGTGGCTAACTGTATAGCTCCAAAACCAAAAACTCACAATGTCATTACGTAGTAATGATCAGGAGTGAAACTAAATTTCATGCACCTTTGAATTGCCGTTACCAGGAAGTTTTGGCGAAAACTGAACATCTAACCATAAAAACTGTGTCAACAGGTCATGCGAGGCATGGATATTTTTTCCGACATATCACTGAGTTTAAATAATCAGCGTTTGAAAATAAGAAAAAAATACGGGAGCCATTCCAGCTCCAGTTTCCGGTTGTGGCGCAGCAAAAACGAGCCTTTGTCACACTTGGAGATATTAAATGTAGAAAAATTATAAAATGATTTACCGTTGAACCAAAATAAGACGACCATTCAAAAGTCTTCAGAACATTAAATAAGCTCGATCCGGACCCACCTTTGCTTGTCAGGAAAAACCCATTTATCATAAAGAAATTCAAAGCGCAAACGTTTGTTTTCAAAAAGATCCGCGGTGTGACGTTATGTTTACACTGTTGGTAGCCGGAAACTGGAGCTAGAATGACTGTCGAGAGCGTATAGTTTCACTCCTGGTCATTACGTAGTGTTCATTAACTACGTAATGATGTTAAGAGATTTTCAGTTTTAGGGTTTTGAAGTTATATAAGGATCGAACTTCAAGCTCCTGTGTATAAACTGGTGAATTATACATGGGAAAGTGACAAAAGCACAAGATAACTCACACACAAGAGGGCCAAGAGGTCAGCCCTTTTCCAGCAGATGATCACTAGGTTGCAATGAACAGACAAGGCAGCATGACAGACACGATACATAAATTACAAAAAAGGATCTACAAAAGAAGCACCGCCTTGTAACGGTCAGTAAAATATTGTTTACTGGAGGGCTTAAATTGGTTTCATGGAATCGACCTCATCCTTATTTCTGATGTGAATCAAGACAAATAGATGTTTGGTTCGATTGAAAGTTCCCTAAATTATCGATGTATCACCTCCTAGTAAATACAAATTGAGATATGAAAATGAAACAAAACAAACAGTGTTTACAACTGAATACCGGAGTAAAAGAAGTCCAACAGTTAAACCCCACTGGGCCCGATCACAGACACAACGTCAGAACTCAGTTTCAACAGGTAAAGATAAAGAAGCTTTATTTAACGCCACTTATTTGAAACAAACAGCATAAGTTCTGTAGAGCTTTTATTGCGACATAACAATGTCTTACCTGCCTTACTCTATTATCCTAGCACAACCCCTTTTATGCGAGCGTCAGCAAGGGAGCTGCTAGTACTATTTTTTTTGCACCTTTGGTATGGTGCGGCCGGGATTCAAACCCACAACCTCTCGCTCCGAAAGTGGACGCTCTACCAACTGAGCTATCGGGGCGGTTAAAAGGAGGACAGGTGGAGAAGGTACAGAGGACGGCAGCCCGCTGAACCTGCAGGAGGTGACGCAACACTAGTATAGTAGTACATGTAAATTAATTAGTTTCGGAAAGTAGAAGGAGGGATGAGGGAAAGGAGGGTCACGCGTGACTGCACATGAACAATGTGGTATCTTATAACAGTTCCAGAACACTGAATAGTATACGTCTAGGTGGGTCTCGGGGGGGGGGGGGGGGGGTAACTTGAGGGTAATTTTGGTACGGTTGTGCGGGAAAGATTTTTGATACCTACCCCAATCATATACCTGATCTTCGAAAAAAATTGAACTACTCATATACTTGATTGAACAATTTTTTTACATATTCAAATACTGTTCTTTGATTTTTATATACCCTCTTTGCTGTCGGTAAACAAAGTTTACAATTAAATATTACAATTTTGGTTTCTGAGCTGAATATCTGAGCAAAAATATGAGTATTTTCAAACAGGGATGTCAGAAAATGGGACCATTCATATAACTATGATGAAAAACTGGGTCAGTCATATACCTTTCCTTAGAAAAAGGGCGCTTATCGTATACCTGGTAGCGCTGCAAAAAGGGGGCTATTCGCGCCGCACATGGTGCTATATCCCATATGGGTAGTTACCCCCCCCCCCCCCCACCCCAGAGGTTGGCACTTGCTTTACGGGGACGTTTTGACTTGGTAACGTTTGACTGGATCGGGTTACACGGGAATCAAGTCAATAGTCACGGTGAGGGTGGTGGAAAATAGACAGGCGGCAAAAACAAACATAAGGAAAACATAGAATTGACTCGCAAATTGCTTTTGTAAGATTGATTTATCTTTGTGTATCCCAGTTAGTTATAGTAAGTGATTATGTGGTGGTTTACAGGACCAGGGTTTGAGGTGAAATACCACAAGGGAAGGGGACTGCAGTGTTCTGCAAGGCAAGAAATTTCAAAATTGCGGACAATGCTCTGAGCATCGGCAGGTTCAGTTGATCATGATTTCTAAGTATATACTTCCGTCGATATATATACTTAGAAGGGGTGGAGCACTTCAAGCCAAGCCAAAGGCTTGAACCGAGCAGAGCAAGCTGTGAGGGGTGGGGGGGGGGGGGGGGGCAGTGTTTTCCCTAAGATTTAAAGTAGACAGTTTAACTGTCAAAGTAGCCTGTATATGATGGACTCCTCCTTTATCGCGGCACTTATTTGTTAACGGGACGAGGCAAACACATAACATTAACCAGTGAAATTTATTCTACCTTAGTAGCTTTATAAATCCTTTCTTTGAAGCCATATATTGATTAAGATTGTTGATACTTTGTCCGCATTTTAAATTGGCACTGTCTCGGAGTAGGGTACCGGACCTATAGACTACGGGTCCGGTACCGGACATTGAGCCACGCCTATGAGGACTGTCTCAGGGTCCGGTAGTTTGTAAAATAACTACTCGACAAGTCTAGGGATACAGGGAATGGATGCCAGCAGCCTAGATAAGTAGCGTATTTGCGTAAATATGCAATTAAAATCATCAAAAAAGCAATTAAAATTAAAATGCATGCGTACCGAAAAGCAATCCTGTCAATCGGTATGCAATTACATGCGATGTCAATGCGTACCATTTGGTCCATTTCGTTTCCATTTGTGTAATATACAAATGCCAGTCGGGTATTGGTTTATTTTTACTAACAAGCGCACAGTATAATTTCAATTTATGAATAAAATATCGGCGCCAGTCAAGTTTTTTAGTGGAAAAACTTTGCAAAATGGATGCGAGCAACTAATGTCAACAAGGCGATGAGATTTGATTCAGGTACGATAAAATCCGCTAGTTTGATACTCAGAAAGGCAGACAATGAGAGTAAATATGTAAGCACATTCGCGATGGCTTCATTCAATAAGAAAGTGTGTGTAATCACTGCCAAAAGCGTGGCGTAAAAAATATATAAAAATACGCAATTGTTTTTGCAAGTACGCAATTGAGGATAACCAGGTTGCGTAAATACCCAATTGACCCAAAAGCTTATCTAGGGCGCTGGGATGCATGTCCGTACCTGTACGTATATGTAGTAACAGTTATTTTACAACAAAAAACTTGTGTTGAAGTTTCACTTTGCTTCGTCCACCATCTTTGATCATCTGTATTTACTGTCACACTATTCAAACAAGTATAAGCTTATACAAAAGGTATAAGATTTTTAACGGACACCATTGAAAAAAACATAACTAGATATAATTTGTCTTACTTTATTCCTTTTATTTTTATTTTTATTATCCTTATTTTTTCAATGTCATGAAAAAAGGTTATTAATGTCAGGGGGAACTTACTATCTCATAAGTGAATTGGCGCAGGGTTTGATGTTCTTTAATTGATGTTTGTCTCAGTGTTCTTATTAATTTTTTGTTGTTATCTGTCTAATTGATTATAAACCTAAAGGTTAATACCAATTTGCACTTTCGTTGAAGTAAGCAAACGGTGATTGCAGGTGCATTGTTTGATTGCTTTCATACCGGCTTATTGGTCACATATCTGTCTGTCTGTCCGCCCGTCCATCCACCACCAGCACCAGTGAAACGCATGGGCCGGTGGTGGTCCGAAGTTATTCAAAATAAAACAGCTAAAAATGTGGGCCGATTATGACCCGATATAACATGTTAGCACGGGAAGTTATTCACAGCGGTGAGATGGTTCTTTTGAGCACCCAAAAGCTTAAGACCAAATAAGCACACAAAATCAGACCACTGTCGAACACCAGCCAAACGCATGGGTCGATGGTGGCTCTGTAATAGCCTGCTGGCACAGGACGTTATTCACAACAAAACAGCTATATATAACTATTTAGCTCTACATAATGTAGTGCTCAGAAATTTATGATAGGGATCTAACATCAGTTGGGCGTATTCATGCGCAGATCCAGAGGGGGGACAGGGGCTCCGGACCCCCTCCCCCTGAAAAATCATAAGAAATTTAGGGTTTCTTAGCAATACTGATCAGGATCCCCTGAAAATTTAAAAAGCTACTAAGCCAGCAACGGTTGGGCCATCATTAGCGCACCAGCGAAACGCCATTTATGTTCTGCTACATTATTCCAGTCCAGTCTTTGTAGCAAACAGTGTGGATCTGGATTAAACTGTTCACCTAAGAGCAGTCTGATCCTGGTCCCAAATGTTTGTCTGTACGGGAATATTGGCCATTGACGTCAGCATAAGTTGCATTTCTCTGACATAACGACCCCTAAGCCGTCTTTGTAGCAAACAGTGTGGGCCCGTTTCAAACTACTTTCCTAGGAGCAGCCTGAACCAGATTTGCAATGTTTGTCTGTCCGTAAGACGTCTTTGTAGCAAACATTTTGGACCCAAATCTGACTGATCTCCCAGGATCACCACGACGAAATTAGCTGTTGGCGTTAGCATTTACATGTAGTAGATAACTCCAGCAGACGTAAATTTTAGATGCATTTCCTCGATTGAGTCGTTCAACCTATGTAGATCCATTTGTAAAGTCTGTGTAGCAAATAGAGTGGACCGAGATCAGACTGTTATCATAGGAGCAGTCTGATCTTGTTCATCACTGTTTGTCATTATTTTAGATGCATTCCCGCGATCGAGTCTTCAACTTAGGATATCTATTTGTAATGTCTCTATAGCAAACAGTGTGGATCCAGATCAGACTGTTATCGTATGAGCAGTCTGATCTTGTTCAACACTGTTCGTCTTTATGCTAAAAAGTCATTTCCTTTTTGGACCATATCAGTTGTTTAAAAAAATTAAAAAAAAAAAGACTCAGAGTCTTCTTATAAGGCTACATATATATGTCCGAATGTCAAAAGATACCAGTAAGATCCACTGCCGTTGTCCCAGTAGTGAGTCTCTTTGAAAGCTATAGTCGAATAATGAATCTACAATACAGACTATGTAAGCTTATTTGACAGTGCTTACTCATCTCACTAATCAGCTGCCAACGAGTAGTTTAATTGGTTCCTTTAATTGAAGATGAGAAGATAATTGATTTGTTACAGGTGAGTGAAGTTCTTTTTTTTTTTACTTTACCGTTATTTTTTTCCCCTGACGCATGACAGTAAATACAGATTGGTTTCCCTTTGAAGATCAAAGATGGCGAACGAAGCAAAGTGAAACTTCAACATGAGTTTTTGTTGGTAAAATGAATGTTACTACATATACGTGCAGGTACGGACCCGTATCCCTAGACTTGTCAGTAGTTGTTTCACAAACTACCGGACCCCGAGACAGTCCTCATTGGCGTGGCTCGGGGTCCGGTACCGGACCCCTAGAATCAGTGTCTAGGGGTCCGGTACCGGACCCGTAGCCCCGTAGTCTATGGGTCCTGTACCAGACTCGGAGACAGTGCCTTTTAAAATTTCCGCTTTTGTGCGGCCGTGCTGTTTTCTTTCCAGGTGGCAACGGCGACTCCTTTATCGCGTCATTCACTTAAAGTAAAAATATGAAAGTATGGAAAGCCGTATCACCAAGATTTTTACATATGAAACTCACCAAAAATCGATTTTGAAACATTTGTAGCAAGCTGAAACATAATAAACTCTGGTCGGAAATATACTGGAAGGACCAGTTTCAGTGACCCTAAGGGTCATTTTGGCAAAATTATCAAACTTCTTGGAAACAATTAATTTTTGTGTATAGCTCACTTTAGAACTATCTTTGGGCAATATGTTTGAAATAGAATAGAGTTCAGAAAAATTAAAACAAAATATTTGACACTGTTTATCTTGACCTACCGCATATTTCCTTACAGATATTGGTTGGGACCTGTTTCAGTGACCCCCACTTAATTTTTAAAAGATTAACATCAGTCAGTCAAAAGCATCAGTTCCTTATTAACTATCACTAACTATTTTAAAGACAAAACCATTTTGAAACAATTAAAGGTCTTTCTTTATAATGAAATACAGTTCACATTTGAGATACTGGCTATGTAGCACAAACATACTGTAAAGCCTTAGGGGGTAGGGTTAAAAAACTGTGCAAAAATAAGTGAATAATCCAATTGATATCATAAAATTATGCTATATGATGCAAGAAGATGCTGAATGTCTATTTATCAAATTGTGGAGGCATTGGCAATCTTATTGTAAGTTTTTCAGAAGTAAAAAGTTGATAATCATTTTTCCAATTGACTAAAATATCTATTTAAAAGAACACCACATATTTCAAACTGCTCTCTTTCACGAACTATCAAGCTGATCAGTTCTTTTTGAATGTGAAGTGATAGAAAACAAGCTAGAAAGCATATCACAACAGAAAATACATTCAGGTGTTGCTTTTAACCCAAGTTGTAGGTCTGAACTGGAAAGGGTAAAAAAGTAATAAGGAAAATGCCAAAAAATTGGGGTTGCCATGGAAATTACAAGTCTGTCAAACTACGCCTGTTAGTACACTACTGATTTCCAGTCCCATAGGAAATCAAACGCCTATATATCACATCTAAATTATGTTCAGTTGTATGAAACATTGTATTTGGAAATGGCAGCTCATTTTCAAAAGGTCACTGAAACAGGTCCTCCAACGATACAACTAAGGTATTTTCACATTTTTTTCATAAATTGCAAAGTGCTTGCTGGAGGTTACACGCTTTGGTATAAACAGCTAGATGCCCTTGAAATAAGTAGAATTTGACCGTTTAAGCATGTCACTATGTTTATATTGCATGATATTTATGCTGCAAAGGTTTCGTTATTGGAACAGTTATTTTATTGGGCCTTATCGAGTTTCTGAAGTGTTGTTATTTTTCGCAAAAATGAACTTCACTATACAATGTGTTTCAATACGCTAAATGCGTTCCATACTTTGCGCCTTGGTAAATTTTCCAAATAAGGAGGTAACGTGACCTAAAATGGGCGGGAATCAGCCCTGGCATCTAGACAACAGATAATGGCTGCCAAAATAATAAACCAACACATTTTCGTATCTCAACCATTTGTATCGACCTAACCAGCTAGATAGGAATGTTCGATCTTTTTTCGGGGCTGGTTTTTTTAGATATTTCGGAATTATCTGACTCCAAACAGCCACTAGAGGATGGTTCTTAGTCCGTTTCTGCATTTCTTTTGCCAAAAAGTTTCTCAGAATGCTCTGTTTCGACATTTTTCTGGTTATTTAAACGCTTGATCATAAGAAAACCCAATAGGTGACAAGCGTCTATTTTGATCGATAAATCAGAGAGGGAGCGAGACATGATGAGATTTCAAAGCGCCATAGCAGCGCAAATTTGATTGGACTGTTTTGACAGTCCTCCTGATATTATTGGTTAAACAAGAGCACCTGTCCTATTTATTTATAGATAGCCTGTAAATATGGGAAAACCTGAATCGTTACGAAATAACTTTGGAATTTGGGATTTTAATGAAAGGCACAACAACAGGTAAGGTGAATTGACAGGTCCTACCTAACGATTTATGTGTATAAGACGCAGGATATTGCGTCCTGTAAAACCCTGCTATACTACTTAAGCTTTTATTGAAGGAGTTTCATTGATGAAAATAAGTGAAATAACAACATTCTGCACAAAAGTAGCCGGCTCCTAAGAAAAAATTCTATGTCTCGTCTCTGAGAATGCATTTCAAGCCATTTTGAAAGTAAGTAAAGGTGCAAAGATCAGGAATCGATACAATCAAGTACCACACCTGAAGCCCATTTTCCCATATTCTATAACCTCAATTTTAAGTAAGGTTAGACACTCAAGCAAGGCAATATACAGTTTATTGATTATTCCCCAATAAAGAATCACTAAGGATTCTATTCTTGACAATTTGTGTTTGTAACTGCAAACTGATTTGAAACAATGCACATATGTTACATCCATCATACCTCTTACAACTCATGTAAGTTTAATAATAAAAAGCTTGGATTAACAAAATAGTGGCAACTTATTAACCCTTATAATACAGTGTCGCCAGTACAGAACCACATTCCCCAGTAAAGAATCACCTGAAAACAGTCCAGTTCCAAGGTGAAAATGGATTAAGCATCACATTAAAAATATAGTGATCTAAAGTTTCACACCTAAAGAACATATTCAAGTAGTTTAGGTAATTCTTATACAGTTTTAACACAAAATTTTGGTTCAAATCTTATAAGTGCTCATTTTAAGCTACAATATTCGTAAATATTTATAAGGCCAACATTAGAAATATTTTTGTTTCCCCTTACCCGACCCTGTTTAACCGGTATGGGTCGGTCGGTTGGAAAATTATTTTATTTTACTACCCAAACTCGATACCCATTAAACTTAATTGTAAATAGTCCTACTTTAGGCAATAACATTAAATACACAAACAATTTGCAACTAAAAATATTTTTTAAATATAACGCTGTTTACATTGGACAATTCTTTAAGTTAGCAAATTGCCAATGAATTTTGAAAAAATAATTATAGACTGAAAATTGAAATAATTTTTTTTGGGTAGGGCCCTTTTTTCAGGGTTGGTCGGGTAAGGGGAAACAAATAAAATTTTATTTTAGGCCTAAGTTCTGACACCAGAAGTATATTTTTTGTTCAAGGTTCAATACAATCAGCTTTATTTGCTTTCAGGTAGTAGCAAACTTTTATTTGATGAGTAAACTCTATGTTAGGATGCATACTTTCATTCTCTGTCACCACCAATACAGTATAGGTCATCAGAAGACACATCCAAAAATAAGTGCTTCTTTACTGGCAACTGTACAGTGTCCAAGATAACACTGTCATCTGTTAAATTTCCTAGCAGCTGGAAGTAAAATATTTTATAAGTAAGTCTTATATCATAGCCTCATAGGGCATGTCCATGACATAGATTTGGAACCACCTTGTTTCCTTTCAACTGAACAAGTATCATTTTTTTGAAATTTTGCTTTGAGAACCAGACTTAAAATTGCTTTACTGACAATATAATACAACACATTTAAACCAACTTAAGAGGTAATTTTAAGGAATTCAGAAGAAACTAGTTATGTTCTGCAGCCCTAATGATTACCCTTTCTAACAATACAAAAGGTTTGGCTTGCTTCAAGTGGGAGAAATATATAGGAAAGTTTACAAAAGTGATTCTTTATTAGAGACGGTTCTCTGTTGGGGAATAAACTGTACCGTTAAGCTCCAATCTGGGAGTTTAACTTTTTGGGTTCAGAAATGTTTATAGCTTTACATACTAACTATATGTAAATTAGTTGATCATGATCATCTAGACGCTTTCAGTAAAATACGCTATTAGAGCTATATAAAGTGTATACCGTCGTCCTCCCAGGGAGTTTAACGGTATTATATATAGAGACGATTCTTTCCAAAACACTTTTAAAATGGGGCTCAGATATTTTTTGTGGTAAGTTTCTTATAACATATTCGAGTTCTGAAAAGATCTGACGTAGAACTTTAGCGCTGGGAGAAACTGTATCCTCCCTGGGAGGTTAACGGTAGTATATATATATATATAGAAACGATTCTTTCCAAAACATTAATAATATGTCTAGCAAGGGGAAGTTTCCCCGGGAAGAGGGTTTTCCTCGGGGGCTTTATATTCTGAGAAAATGGGGCTTGGAAATCTTTTTGGGGAAGTGTCTTATAGCCTATTCGAGTTCTGAAAAGGTCTGATTTATAGAAAGTAGTGCTGGAAGAATCGTCTATATGTATACTACCGTTATCCTCCGTGGGAGGTTAACGGTAGTATATATATATAGAGACGATTCTTTCCAAAACATACATAATATATCTAGCAAGGGGTAGTTTCCCCGGGAAGAGGGTTTTCTTCGGTGGCTTTATATTCTGAGAAAATGGGGCTGGGAAGTGTCTTAAACATATTCAAGTTCTGAAAAGGTCTGATTTATAGAAAGTAGCGCTGAGAGAATCGTTGCTATAATACTACAGTTATCCTCCCTGGGAGTTTAACGGTAGTATATATAGAGAGAGAGAGGATTCTTTCCAAAACATACTTAATATTACAAGCAAGGGGAAGTTACCCTGGGAAGAGGGTTTTCTTCGCAGCTTTATATTATGACAAAATGGGGCTTGGAAATCTTTTGGGGAAAGTGTTATAACATATTGGAGTTCTGAAAAGGTCTGATTTATAGAAAGTAGCGCTGGGAGAATCGTCTCCATATATATACTACAGTTATCCTCCCTGGGATGTTAACGGTAGTATATGTATAGAGATGGTTCTTTCCAAAACATACATAATATATCTAGCATGGGGAAGTTTCCCCGGGAAGAGGGTTTTCTTCGGGGCTTAATATTCTGAGAAAATGGGGCTGGGAAGTGTCTTAAACATATTCGAGTTCTGAAAAGGTCTGATTTATAGAAAGTAGCGCTGGGAGAATCATCGCTATAATACTACCGTTATCCTCCCTGGGAGTATACAGTAGTATATATAGAGAGAGAGATGATTCTTTCCAAAACATACTTAATATTACAAGCAAGGGGAAGTTACCCTGGGAAGAGGGTTTTCTTCGCAGCTTTATTTTATGACAAAATGGGGCTTGGAAATCTTTTGGGGAGGTAAGTGTTATAACATATTGGAGTTCAGAAAAGGTCTGATTTATAGAAAGTAGCGCTGGGAGAATCGTCACTATATATATACTACCCGTTATCCTCCCTGGGAGCTTAACGGTAGTATATATAGAGAGACGATTCTTTCAGAAACATACTTAATATGCCTAGCAAGGGGAAGATTCCCTGGTAAGAGGGTTTTCTTCGGGGGCTTTATATTCTGAGAAAATGGGGCTTGGAAATCTTTTGGGGGAAGTGTCTTAAATATATTCAAGTTCTGAAAAGGTCTGATTTATAGAAGGGAGTGCTGGGAGAATCGTCACTATAATACTACCGTTATCCTCCCTGGGAGTTTAACAGTAGTATATATACATAGACGTATTAGACGAATGCATATTCTTTGAAGAACGGGATATAGACAACAACGGTGACCTACGGTACTACAACGGAATAAACAGCATCATGGATTATGAAAACTTCGTAGGACATCAGGTTTATTCCGTTGAAACATTTATTCAAATGCATATCTTTGAAGAAAGGGTAGAAAACAACGGTACTTCAACGGAATAAACCGCATCATCGACTAGGTAAAACTTCGTAGGGCATCAGGTTTATTCCGTTAAAACATTTCTTCGAATGAATACCTTTGAAGAAAGGGATATGAAGACAACAACGGTACATCAAGGGAATAAACCGCATCATCGACTAGGAAAACTTAGTAGGACATCATGTTTACTCCCTTAAAACACTTCTTCTAAAGCATATCTTTGAAGAAAGGGATATATAGACAGCAACAATACTTTAACTGAATAAACCGCACGATCTCTTAGGAAAACTTCGAAGGACGTTAGGTTTATTCCGTTGAAACTCTTTCTTTGAGAGCATATCTTTGAAGAATGTGATATATAGCAAACGGTATTGCAACGGAATAAACCGCATCGTCGATTAGGAAAACTTCGTAGGACATAAGGTTTATTCCGTTAAAACACATTCTTTGAAAGCATATCTTTGAAGAACAGGATATATAACAATAAGATTTATTTAGTCAGTAGACCATGTTGACGGTATAAAAATATCTCGACACATATTTCATGTGCACCCTTTTAACTATTGGCTTCGAGCTTTTAATTATGTATTGGAAAATTATTTATCGCAAGTTTCCGTTTTAGCTGCAAAAGCCGATAAATTAATGCAAGCGCCTCAGTGATCCTGATTAGCAGAAATTGTTGATTTTGCCGTAGTGCTTGTTCTGAGTCTACCCCCAAAAATTAAACTCCCAGGTGGGAGTTTAACGGTATATTGCCCTCAAACACCTTGTTCCTAACTATTATTTTGCATTTCCTCTTGGTGCTTTGGTAAGGTTTCCATGTGGGGGGAGGGGGCACAGCAATTGCAATGCAAGTCTGAGTCAGCCCACTGTTCGGAAAAACAGCAGAGCCTTGTAAGCAGGATGGGGTTGGGCCTTAAAATTTGAAAAAAATAAATGCTTCAAAAACAATAAAGCCCACACCTAAGAAAAAATTGGGCAAAGGTTCCCCTGTATTTTGTACTTTTTCATTCACCCCCAACCCAATAGCGTAGGCCCAGCACGGCAGCAGCCTAGGGACTGTGACTCTCTTTTTAATTTCTCTTGAGTCTGGTCGGGGGAAGGGGCACAGCTATTACTTATTAGCTTTGCGACTACTAGACGACATGGGATTTGCAATGGAAGCAACATTGAACAGAATGGAATATAGGAGGGGGGCACACACTCCAGCCCTACAGCCTTGGGGCTAGGGATAAGTGCCCCCACCCACCAACCCCAAATTTCCGAGATTTGTTTGGGACTGGGAGGGGCACAAAAGTGTAAAATGGGTCTTATTTGGACAAGATAATTAAATAAGTTATAGCCAGTTTAATGGGGGGCAGTCCTTTTATAAATAAGTTTGGAGTACACAGGTATGAAGTTCATTCCTGTGTGCTCCAAACTTAGTTTTATAAAAGGGCAGTGCCTGTATGTTACACTAAATGGTCTTAGAATTTCAAACACTTTTCTCTTTCTGTTCTCAAAGAAAATGGCTCGATGTCACAAAATCATTTTAAATGCTTACAAGTCTTGATTGTAAACATGGAAGACCCTGATCATACTGCTTCTTCAAAGGCAGTCTGATCTGGGTCTTCACTGTTTGTCTATGCCTTGTTGGCAGGCAACTAATGATTGAAATTTTAAAACATTTTCCAAGCTTATGTTCAGAACTTTAGTTAAGAGTGCGTAACGAAAATTTAATTTCCTCATTTCTCAACCAAAACATATGTTGTGGGTACTCAAAAGAACCATCTCAATGAGACGGTTCTTTTGAGCTTTAAAAACATATGTTAAAATTGATGGGTAAGAAAATATTAACAATTTTACGCTGATTTTTTTTGTTTATCTAAACCTGTGTATTTTACAGATAATGGAGGATGATCCTATCTGTGTGTTGTGCGAATCGGGAGTTCGGGCGAAACAACAAAGACTGGATTGTAGTAAATGCCAGGACACTTTCCATCGCACCTGCACACGTAAGCTAACTCAAATTTGATTTATTTTGGAGCCGAGGCACAACCCATAGGTCAAAACAATTTGGTTTGCTGTATTGTGCTATTAGCACAATATATTTAGAAATCAGCAATATGCCAAGCCATCACTTAAGGCCAAGTGCAAATAAGGTGTGACATTTTGGTCAAAAAATTTTGTGTGTAGAATGTATGTGTTCATGTATTTTCGCAAGCAATATACATTATATTTCATGGAAAATGGGGTTTCTTTTGTGGAAATTAATGTATAATGGGAAAAAATTACATGTAATTGAGAAAAATCCTGCAAGATTGTGACTATACTAAGGTTTGTTTTACAGAAGATTTGTGCCCAAACTCAATAATTAGGCATCTGTTTTCACTTCTGGTGGCAAAGTATGGTACCTGACAAGATTTTGAACACTATTTAGGGGTATTTTATTATTTTTACACAAAATTATGACAATTTACACCCAAGAAAGGTATTTAAAAATGAATATGACCTAATTAAATTCTACTGCTTACACAAGAGGCAATATTGATTTGATGCCAGTACTTCAGCATATACTCTGATGTTGCGGAAAACAACGGTGAAAATTTGGTGTTGATATTTTCTGTATTTTTCCAGTGATTTTAAACTTAAATATTGGTCTGGAACATCCAGATCGCCGTTACTGTTGGGACACATTAACTACATGATGATTCTTAATATATTAACAGCATATAACAAGAAAAACTATAACATGTGTTACATGTTATAAACGGCGTTGTTGAAAGGTTCTTATGAGTAATAATAGATGAAGGATAATGATGAAGTTTTTTTTCGCAATGAGATATACATTAAAGCGGCTTTGAAATGAGTCATTAAATGCTTGACGTTTCGCTAATAAACGATTCAATCAGACGGTGATGGGGAAGCAAGCTTTTGTGAATACTTGTTATCTTCAGTCTTTTATGGAAAGAAAAAGTTAGACTGCATTACGTCCCTTGATATACAGTATTTAAAAAAGAAAAAGTCTAAGAAAAAAGTCAAATTTTGTGAGTTCCAAAATGATATCCCATGCATTTTGCTCCTTCAGATAGAAATAAATCCAAACCCAGTCATGAATTTGCGGGTGATAGGAAAAATCTACTAACATGATCCGCGTTTCGATGACATTGTCAAACCAATCGAATGTCCTATTTTCCGCGTTGCCTTTAATCTTTCTAAGGTTATTTTCTTTGCTTATTCATATTTTCTGCTTGTATGCCCATTGTCCGTTCTGTTTGTTTGTTTAACATTTTCTTGTTCCTATTTTCTAATAAACTGAAAAGTTCATTTCTGTTTTATCGTAACACGAAACAATTAGTGCGTTCAGAATTCTTCCTTCGGCAACCAGGGCTACCAAAATGGCTGCTAGAATTAAATCTTCTAGCGGGATAAACGGAATTTTGTTCCCAACAGAATTTCCTGTCAACAATAAGCTTTACAAGTTGTTGGTAAAACAACGTGCTATTCCCCTGATATCAGATCATAAGATTTTGTCTCGTTATATTTAAAACTTTTTTAGTTATAGTGAAGAATAGCCTCCATTTTAACAGACACTTTACCGTCTAAATGAGGAGATTGTTTTATGCACCCAAAAATGTTGACGCACATTCAAACTAACATGTTCAGATACATAGACTAGCCAGAATGCTGACATTTTACAGGAAGCAAGTTTAAATATTCAAATTTTAGTATAAGTGAACTACATAGGCGCTGATCAAACTGCGTGGATGCACAGGCTATTCTCGGCCTTTGTTGTTCGCATGCAACAAAGTCAAATTTTCTCTCCCTTGACCAAATGTACTCAGGCCTCCCAGGGGAACCTGTTGAAATAAATTGACCTCGAAAGTCATCTAACTCATACATAGGAATAGTATTTTTAAAGAAGGCCCAAATTTTACACTCTTGGAATATTTTCTTGCTTCTGTGGAAGCAGTCATTTATATCAGTATTCTCACGGATGTGTCAGGGGTATGAAAGCCCCTGCCGTGCCGTGCCACTTGCGTTAGTGGCAGTTTACCGTGTGTTTTTTAACAGTCGTTTACTGGAAAAGTTGTCCTGGGTGCATTTTTACTAGAAATCATGGCACGTATGATTCTTAGTAGGTGTTTTAGGCATGCAATTGAATATATATTTATAATAAAAACGCACACACTAAATAGGCCCTTTTTTCGTGTGTTGTTACAGGGTCAGTTAAACTTGTTCACGGTCCGCGTGCATCATAATATAATCAAGGGGACATCATTAAATGAATAATATTCCTGACTTTGATCAATAATAGAACCAAACAAGCTCATTAAAGATGTACACATGCCTTTAATCTTATCAATTAGTGCTGAAAGAATTTCTAACAAGAAGTTTGTGAACTTCAATGTGAACTTCAATGAGCTCGACATTAATTTGTGTTACTCAGAATCCAGAATTGGCATATGGCATATTTATTTATTTACTTATTTATTTATTTATTTATTTATTTATTTATTTATTTATTAAAGCATAGCTAATGCGCGGATGCGTCGGCTGGTCTGCGCCTTTGTTTTTCGCAAACCCCCACAACATTAGCAACGTTTTTTATGTTTCACAGTGTGGGCCAAGTCGAGTCTGCGCATATGCACAGTCTCGCCATAGCCTCTACTGCTGGTTTATACAAGATTATAAACTTTATATATTAACCACGTCGCCCATCTAATGAAACTAGCTAGAATATGGTTATATTACAATATAGATAACGGCCATACATCATACATTTGTACACAGTGAAGGCTCAGACGAGTTTGCGCATACGCACAGTCTCGCCAGGGCCTTTACTTTTTTTCTAGCAATACTGGTACGGATCCCCTGAAAAATCACAAGGTTACCAAGCCAGCATTAAATGTTGGGCCATCATTGGTACGACAGCGAAACGCCACTTAAATGGCGTTTCGCTGGCGGGCCGATGTTGGCCCGCTTATGGTGGTATTTGGATCGTCTCTAACTGCATCAACTAAGAAAAAAAACGTTGTCAAAGTCGGACCCCTCTGGCAAAACTTTCTGGATCCGCGCAAAATGTGCAAACTCGTCTGAGCCTTCACTGAGATCTGACTTATGATGTTCATGCACAACCTTTGAACAAAACTGAGTTTTATTCGAACTCCTGAAGGCTATATAGCTCGCGAGGATACAATCTACATCTTTCGGAGAAGGTGTGCTTAATTATCTAACTCTTCAATAAACAAGCAGTAAAGGCTCTGGCCAGACTGTGCGTATGCGCATGGGCGGATCCAGAGGGGGGACAGGGGGTCCGGACCCCCCCCCCCCCCCCCCCCCCCCCCCCCCCCCCCCCCCCTGAAAAATCACAACCATATAGGGTTTTCTAGCAGTACTGGTCCGGATCCTCTGAAAAATCACAAGGGTACCAAGCTATCAACGGTACGACAGTGAAACGCCATTTAAATGGCGTTTGTTGGCGGGCCGATGTTGGCCCACGTATGGTGGTATTTGGATTGTCTCTCCCCTTATCAACTAATAAAAAAACGTTGACAAAGTAGGCCCCCCTGTGGAAAACTTTCTGGATCCGTGCAAGATGCGCTAACTCGTCTGAGCCTTCACTGTGAAAAAAATTATGATGTACGAAAGTTATCTATCTTGTAATATAACAATATTCTAGTTAGTTTCATTAGATGAGCGACGTGGTTCGTAATTTATCCACTTGTATAAACCAGCAGTAGAAGCTAAGACGAGACTGTGCATATAGGTTCGATAGGATTCTGAGTAACACAAATTAATGTAGCCTTGTTGAAGTTCACAAACTTCTTTCTAGAAAATGATTAAAGAAGGTGTAAGAATCTGTTAATCGCACTAATTGATAAGATTAAATGCATGTATACATCTTTAATGAGCTTGTTTGGTTCTATTGCTGATCAAAGTCAGGAATATATAGGTTTCTTGAATATTAATTTTATAATGGGCCCTTGATTATATTATGATGCAAGCGGATCGTGAACACAATTTTAACTGACCAGTTAATTGTCCATCCATATCAACGCATGAAAAAGGGTCTATTGAGTGTGTGCGTTATTATTATTAATAATATATTCCACTGCATGCCAAAACACCCACAAAGAATCATCCTTACCCACATTACTAGTAAAAAAACACCCAGGACTAATGTTTCAGTAATCAACTGTTAAAAAATGAGGGTAAAACTGCCATTAACGCAAGTGGCACAGCACGGCGCGGCAGGGGCTTTCATACCCCTGACACATGTCAAAACGCCATTAAAATCATTATTTCGGGTAAAATAATGTATTTTATTATTGGCATTTGTTAAAAATACTATTTGCAGATGATAGAACGAAAAAACTATGGAATTACACCTCTTTGTGAATCGGGAAAGGGAAAATTTATTTGTGTCGCGACAGATTCCAGCGCGGTAGCGCGGCGCGCGTCATGGCTTTCATACCCGACCCACAATTCCACCTATAATTTGTTGAGCTATGACAGGTTTGCCATTGGTTACCATTGGCCACCGATGATACCAAAAGCTACCAAAAGCCGTTCAACTTAAAACACCTGTTTTCGGCGACTTTTGTAGCCGATGGTTACCGAAGGTACCGGTCGGCAACCACTCGGTATAAACCGTGGGTACCGAAGGGAGAATTCTGAACGCACTAAACTTAACCACACACACGGCTAATTATAGAATGAATGACGTCACAATGATTTACAGAATACTTATTAAATACACTTATTTAAGAATTTCGTATCTATAGTAATGAATTTATCAATAAGTTTGCCCAGAAAACCGCTGATAACATATAATTGGAAATATTTTCTTTGTAGAAATATTAATTACAATTCTAAGTTATTCTAAGGTAGACCATTAGACCAGCTGGCGGGGGTGAAAAATAGATACAGCCCGTGGGTAGAACAGATGTTGAACATCCGACATTTACACTGAAAAGACACCCGATTTTAGACGTTTTAAATACTCTTTTAATAAGAGAAGTCTTCATTTGTTTTTACTTTACCATTGGAAAAACGAAAAATTTCATCAAAACGTTATTCATTGAAAAATAACTTTGATCACACCCCTCTTCCGAGTAGTCCATTTCAAAACCAATTACAATTATAGGCTAAGTAACAACTGTTTCATAAATGAACTATTATTAGTTACTTATGCATTAATAAGTAACACCGTAGAAAAATTAGCTGTGTACAGTCAAACCTGCTGTTGCGGTCACCTCTATTAAGCGTGACCCTCCCTTAAGCGGCCATTTTAGAGCCCCCCGAACGATTTTGGATGCAAATGCACCTTTATTAAGCGTGCACCTGTCCAACGCGGCCAGCGGTCGGCGAAATTCGCCCCAAAACGCTGAAACTGTGTCCTCAAACGGCCAATTTCTACTATGCGTATATGCGGCCAGTTTCGATTAAAATTGCATCGATTACCTTTTTTGCACCGGTCATATGCTTGGTGCAATTAAACTCCCCAGCAGTGGTGTCTCCCAGAATAAATTCTTCAACGGCCGCTACCCTATGTCGAGGTTATTGGGCCCAACTTTTTGGAAGTTTGTGGTGCAGTCGAACTGCAACGGGCCGAAATCAACTAAGTTCAAGTGTTTACGCTAATAAAACACTACGACATGGTTCAGGAATCCAGCACATGTGGATCAAAAACAGCGTCAACAGTAACCGAAAACCTGAATACGCTAAACGAACACCACTTGTTGATTTTTTGTAAGCGGGTAACCATTATTGCAAGCGGGTAACCAGTCGTAATAGAGGAGTTTCCCATTATCGGATTTTACCTGTATCACGTGACATCGGCTGGCCAGTCAAGCAATTGGACTACTTCCGGTATATAAAGCAACATGTACTGACTATAGAATTTCTATATATCGGTTACAATTTTAAAGAAATCAGGGGCGTGCCTGCGTATACGCAAAGTACGCAGCTGCGTACTTTAGTTTTTGAATGTCCAAAAAATAAAAACGTCTTAAATCGCGAAAAATGCAATAAAAACAAGCCTCACCCGGGTTTGGTCTTTACATTACAAGTATACCGATTTTGTAATAATCCTGAACCAAAGCAATAGGTTTTAGGTTCAGAAAATGCAGGAGAAGCCACCATTTAGTTCATATTTTGAATTTTTATCCTAACGTATCGAAGGGGGACACCCCCCTCCCATACCCACCCCCTGCGTACTTTGATTTTACCCTCAGGCACGCCCCTGGAAATAAAAAACGGCAATTATTAATTGAAGAGTCTGACAAGACTGTGTGTCACTGTGGTCATTTATGGTTACATTTGTACACTGTCTTTATTTTGTGCTAGCCCAAATTGCATCCGGTTCTCAGTTCAATGAGTGCCTGGAGGCCCTTTGAAAACAATAAAATCTTGCGCACGTGTCTTTAGAACTTCGGCACGCGTCGCATTCTTTGAAGTTGATCAGAAGCCCAGCTAGATGTCTACTTATCACATATTTGTAAAAGCCTTTAAAACGCCCACACAATCTTATCCAGCGGGGTTTGAGGCTGAGTCTTAATCTACATCCGCGCGCGTGTGTGTGTGTGTGTGCAGGGTAGTTCTACTAGAAAGACCCTGGTGTGTGCGAGCAGCGAAGACTCTCGCGAGTTTGTGCGCTCTTTAGAGTCTGCGCATCCGTACTAGTGGACGTTGTTTATATATGGTGAAATTATGGATCTATGAATGGAGGTATATTTGGTGAGATTTCATCATTTATCGCATATGCTCAGTCAATATAACATGCATGCGTGACTATGCACGGGCATGCACGTATTAGTATCTGGTGAGACAAGAGGTCTTCATTTTTGTCTGAGTCTCTGTCTACCGCATTCCTACGATGCGTGAGCAGCGAATGGCCTGGTGAGACTGTGTATTTGCCCAGGCTCCTCTGAGTTATAGATATTAGTATAACAGATTCGTTTGTTTTATTAATTGGCATGAGGGAGCGCAGTGGCTCAGTGGAAGAGTGCTTGACTCGAGACCGAGGGGCCGCGGGTTCGAGCCTCACCGGCATCACTGCGCTGTGGTCCTTGAGCAAGACACATTTATCCTAGCTTAGTACTGGTTCAACCCAGGAAGACCCGTCCCTGTTTAACTGAAAGATTGTTGATGGGACGTAAAGAAAGAATCAAATCAAACAAACAAACAAAACATATTTACCACTTATTACATGTATAGAATAAAAAAATACGGAAGACTTATAAAATGAATATGGAAATATAAATTTATCTTTTTTCGAGAATAAGAAAAGTAGCGGTTCCGTTCTTAGGTTCTTAATAGCTAGAATACAGTGGATTTGAATGTTTGGTGCGTACATTCAGTGGCCCAAAAATTGTGAAATGAATATATATTGCTGTTTCTTTGAAACATTTAGATGAAATTAGACATCTATAGAAATTCTACCCGAAAATTCTTCAAGTAACTTAATAATTAAGATTCTGTAAATGTTCCCGAATGACTTACAACGCCAAGCTCTGTAAACAGATACTGTAGAAACACGTTTTAAAGTTTCTATTGAAATTAGGCGTTACAAATGCAATAACAATTTTACCGAGGAGGGATATGAGTTACCCGACATTCAGTTTTGGGCGCATATGCGGTCCCAAATTTCAAAACCTATGCCTTTGAAGTAACTGATTCTCTACAAATAGGGACCCATTTAAATATTCAACTTCTTTCAACTCGAAGTGCGCGAGGGTTTCAGACATTTCACAGCGAGCTTTCAGTAGTTTGAACTAAAAGGAGTTTGGTTGCAAATGATATTGAATCAAAAAGTTATAATTCTCCTTTTATCTTAAAAAATGTGCGTTTTGAATACACAAAAACAAGCGTTTCGTTGAGAGGGTTCTTTTGAGTACCCACGAAACATTGCATATTAAGAAATATCACGCTTAGGGATGTCAGTTACAACGCAAGGTGGTTCTGGACGACAATTCGTTACGGGCCTATGACGACTGCTTACCTGTGCTGGACGACAGGTAACGGGTTTTAGATGACAGGTTTAGGGTTTTGGACGACAATGGAGAGGGGCAACACACACAGACGTCGTAGAAAATGATAATATAGTGTGTTTGGCTATTTTGAATAATTCCTGTCATATTAGTGTTTGTAAGTTTGACATAAGAAGTACAAACACCATAGATATTTGTAGTTAAATTGTAAAACTCTGGTCTGGAAAAGAAACTTCAGAAATGTGTAATTTGTAATTAATTACTTGCGTTCTCCTCATGAAATAAGCATAAATGGTCAGACAATAGATCTCACATGATACTTCAGTCAATTGTAACATGTCCTTCTTAAAAGAAAACTGAAAACCTCAAAAATTTCATTTTTCTAATGTTACTGGTTAGAGACGACTGTGTAACAGGCAATAGACGACGTCAGTTTTTCTGTAACAGATTTGAGACGACATTTTCTTCCTTTCACGAACACTCGAGTAGATGAAAATACTGCTCTGATGCCTATTCAACTCCTGAAGAAGTAGTTCAGCATTGTGTGACCTCCCTTTGAATGTGCATACCAAGTTAATCAGAAGAATTTAAAGGTTAAAGTGATTGTTCGGATCCGATGGAAGTTTATTTTGATCAAAAATAAATTCCTCAGTATTTACTAATTTGTTTTCACTGCTCTGAACCTTCATTAGCTAAGGTGATTAAAGCCCTGTTTATTGCACTGAAAACCAATAACTGTCTGCAGTCATCTTTTTCATCTGGTACATTTAACAGCATGCGATCAAGCGTCTATTTACCTCAGTTGTGACTAAATGGGATCAGCTCCCAGAAGAGGGGCCTATAATTAGCTATGATTCCATTCAATTATTTCATTGAGTAATAATGGCTTCAGGTGATGAGAATGAAAGTTTAGGATATGCAGGATATATGTGGGAACCCGAATATTCTGAAGAAGAGCTATTTGAAAGACTTTCTGATACAGAAGATGGTGGTGATATAGGGCATGCCAGAAGTGCAGACCTTACATGGGCACATTTCATATTCTGTACATTTTACGGGATTGTATACATGTAACACTTTGCCTGCCAGTCTCTTTTGATGACAAACATTAAAACAGTTTGGAGCCAGATCAGGTGCCACAAATGTCGGGCCTGGTCTTATCCAAACAGGTCACAGTAAACACACTGATGACATTCATAAATAGTTTTTAGATCTCTATAGTTTATTTTGAAGAAAAAAAATCAGCAGACTAAAAAAGCCTTGAAAATTTAAGCAGCTTTGCTGTCTGAATGCTATAAATTCAGCCGACACAAAAAAGGACCACAGGGTAGAATTGTTTTATAAAAAATATGTATTTCGGTATGTGCGCACATTGAAGTATCTGATAAGCCTGGGCATGTATCCAGGCTAAGCAATATCTTTGCTATGCACTCTGAATAACTGAGGGTCCAAGCTAACTTCATGCCCATAGGGAACCCTGATCAGTCTGAAAAGATGTCTGTATCCGACGGCTTACTGTTTAATAACAGGATAAGAGAGAGAAAGAGAGAGAGTTACCTGTTTATCCGTTTTGATACGACCTTCTTCGAAGTGTTTCTCACAAACAATGTTTTGTTTTGAATATTTATATGTTTTAATATCCAGATTTTTTGTCTCGAGATTGTGGATCCACTTTTGACAGAGTTGTCTGTTCTTCTTTGGATCTGGTATGGCAAAGGCACTTATTCCCTGACCCCGCTTCACATTACAAAATTTGGCTTTACACTGTGGCATTTTTGTACACCTATTTGTCTATCCTACACCGAATTAACCTCTCTGACCTGCTTACTGCAGCTGTAGCACCTGTTGTGATGCCTGTGGAAATTTTATTGGTGTATTGAAGAGATTAATGGCGACCTCCTGTGGCAGGCCCAAGTAATCAAATTATGGACTAATTAGAGTAGCTTTATCAAAATAAATGTACATATGGTTCTCAACATAACTTAAACCTGGATAATACTGATAAAAAATATAGACCGGAATAATCCCTTTAATTCCATATATGGGAGAATATTTAAAAGGTTTTTTACCTTATTTGAGCATGGCGGCATCTTGGTCACAAGACCAAAAAGTTGGTGAATATGATCAGGAAATACAACAATCATAAACTCCAGACCAACCCACTACATCATGAGAAAAAGCCACTGAACCTTTACAGTAACAAGATATCCGTAAGACAATAAAAGCAAAGCCCGTACCAGCTCTCTCTTTCTCTTCAAGATGGTTGCAAAACTAGGAAGGGCGCAAAATAATGCATACCAAAACAAAGACAAACACAGAACCCCCATAATGAGAAGTACATTAAACAATAGATCAACACAAGAGAATCACTGCCTCAGAATGGACAGCAGCCTAAGCAACGGGGATGGGGGCTTAAATGCATTTTAAGATCATTCGAATAACTATCTTCCCTCCATCCTAAGGAGTCTTCATATGAAATTCGATTGACATTGTGGTTTCAAAGGAGATGTTTGAATGGAGGCTGGAGTCATTTGTATACTATTAGCTCACCTCGGAGCCTTCAGCTTTGGTACGCTTAAAACGTTCTTTTATTCAACCATGTATGATATGTGACTTACACTTTGTCAGAACTGGAGCTTATTTAGGGCAATTGAGGGTAATACTTCCCACATTAACATCTTTTTAATTGTTTGCATACAGTTTGCTTTATGTATGGACTGTCAATTTATGAAATAAAAAGGATATGTCACTACACTCAATTTTTCATAATCTCACATGGAAATTTTCAGCATTTTACAAATTTTCTGAAAAAATCTAAGTCCTTAATATTAAGCTAATATATTTGTAATCGCCATCCAGCTTCCTTATTTTAATTTTATTTATTGATCATGACCTCAAGCTTTCTAATTTGTTTTCCCAAGCCATGTCAAGATACTACATGATATATTTTGGTTATTCCCCCATAAAAGGATTTCAATTTTTGGAGTAAATTATATATAAAAAATCTGACATTAAAAATCTTATTTATTGTTAATATTTCATGGACTATCATTTGACATTTAAGAAAAAAGAAATAAATGGGGTCACCAGACTAACTTTATTGTGGGAGGGCGAACGTTATCCCCACCCCCACAAATTTCGAGGATAATTCAATCTAAAAATTTAAGGAGTGTAATTTTTGTCATTTATATAATTCCATATTTCTTGTATGAAGTAATTTTGCATTACAAGAGGAAAAATGAAAAAAAAAAAAAAATGTTATAAGTGCCCACTCTGGAATCGACCCTGGTCCTCTGGTTCCAACGTCTGACACGCTAAGCACAAGGCCACGATGTCAAGTCATGTGCGTCTCGAAATAACAGTACATTATCCGAGTATTGGCCATATTTGTATTCTCATACAGGGTAAATGACATTTCACCCTCGGTCAAAACAGAAGATTCTTTGGTGTAAGATATATTCAATAAATCCATCACTGTCGTCTCCACCTGCTACGCTGTCGACAATAACCTGTAACAAAATATTTGCAGTCGTTACACATCTGTAACATGGAAAAATGACTGCTGTACATTCGTTTTGGTTTTAAAAACGCGTTCGTCTAAAGTAAGCAGAATTATAAGAAAGTTCTTTCTTGGTCTATGTGATGGACAATGCAATGTTTAATCACATCAAGTCATAAAATTGTCAAAGAAAACGAAAATGAAAGTACTAAATAAGGATATGAGGACATGTGTAGGAGTAAAATACAGTTTCAAGAATAATAATGTATCATATACGCGTTAACTGGATACATTTGTCATGCTCTACATGATTGATTAAGTTTAGATAAGTGTCGCGGACAAATATACAAAGACAAAATAAGATGCTTGCGGTTTATTGTGTCTTAAGTCTCCCGAAAACGATACACATTCAATAGCACAAACCTATATTTAAAAATATTTCGCCTGAAACCCGTAACGTACTGTCGTCCAGAACCACCTTGCGTTGTAACAGACATCCCTAAGCGTGAATATACCCTATATTCGGAATCCAATGTGTCATATATTCTATTCGACATATATGCGGATGCTTCGATGTACCAGGGTTCGAGCTGTTGAGGTTTTACTATACTGCTGCAACTTCTAAAAAGTAAGAACAGCGTTCAAACTTGCTTCGCGATAAATTATACATTTGCTTCTAGCGCGAACATGTCCAAATTATTACTTTTACTCAGATGGTTTTTGGCTTGAATGAGACTTAGTGAAACAGGCAGAAAGTTCCCTATTATTCCCGTTGCTGATGAAGGCCTTGGAGATATGTGTTTCCCCGCGGGTCTACACTATCCATAAATTATCCCTTTTGAAAAAGTTCGCATATATGGCAATATATCACCGGATAGATCAAGACATCCTTTCTCGGAAAAGTTCGTATAATGAGACACCGATTTCTGTGTTATTTTTGGACATTCTTGTTGGGAAAGTTAATAAATAGTGTAGACCCGCAGAGAAACACGTCAACTCACCAGGGCCTTCGTCCGCAGCAGCGGAAATAATTGTGGCAATATATGCCGGTACACCTACCACTAGAATAAAAGTCTTCAAGGCTTCGTTCAGCGTAAATTAGATAAATATAAAATAAACTTAACTCTTTTTGTCATCATATATAATTGTGCTACATATAATTGTCATTTTCCTTTTGGTTTGTGTTTTAACCGTCATAAATATAAGTGAAATGCATTCAAAATTAGTAGTAAGTTATTACAGCTTCACATACCGGAAGTAGTCCAATTGTTGGACTGGTCAGCCGATATCACGTGATACAGGTAAAATCCGATAATGGGAAAGGGGTCTATTGTCGACATCAAAGCATTTTGCCGCTGCCAAAGTTCATTCATCCATACCGTGACAGATGTTTAACGGTAAATGTGTGAAAATCTAAATGCAAAGTAATACTCTTTGCTGGAGGCATATACTTACTACACAAGGATGCAATCTTTGCTAAAAGTCAACAAGCAATAGCTTTTGAGAAAAAAAGAAGTTATTTTTGAGTAGATCTAACAAAATTTGAACCATTTTCCGATTCTTTTTTCACCTGAATAAATTTACAATTCTAACAACATTCTCTTCATGTTCAATAGTACGATGGCCATTAAACATACATTTGCTTATCAAAAATCAAGTTTTAGCTTCTTGAAAAAATATGATAAGCAGTGCTATCTCTACTCTCTTGACATACATGAACATCTTTAGACTGAATGAACATGATTTTTTGTTTCATATTTTGTTGTGTTTTTTTTTTTTTTCATTCATATATTTTATTAAGAAATGCAATAACTGCAGCAGTGTAGACCTTATTCTTTATACTTTTCAACTCATTATTATATGGGTATCCTCAACTCGAAGCCAATATTCTTTCGAGTCCGCAATCATATGGCCATCTTAGCTGAACCTCTATTAAGCAGCCACCTGTCTTAAGCAAGCGGTTTTGGATTATCCCTTGACCGCTTGCTTAAGACAGGTTTGAATGTATTTCCATTGCTGGAAATATTCACAGAATGTTTATGTACCAAAATCCAAAGAAAAACAACAGTATTTAACCAAATTACACCAAGTGACCGTGCTTCTTGAACACCCAGTATTTTAATAAAAACAGTCATTGTAAAATTTAGAATATTTTGTTTTGGCAATGTTTTGCTGTACAATAGACAAAAAAGAGACACTGTTAACAAAATTGATACTGACCAGAGATACACAGAGACAAAAAATTCAAGGAAAACTTCATGTTGGACAATATACGAATGGTAGGAAATGGCCATAATACAAATAATGTTGCACAGTTTCTGTGATATTGGGATATACTATTGGAAAGTAAGGGGTTTTATGTTTCTTTATGACCCAGATTTGGTTCCATTCAATGGTTTACCTAATTTAAACCTTTTTCAAGAAATATGAGTGGCATTAAGATAGAAGTATAAGCGTTACTATTGAGACAATTTTTAAAATTTACCAGGGTATATCCGGATCTTGTTAGACCTTACTTATCAAGTTTCTTATGTCCTCTGTGACTAAAGCTTTCTGGAAGATGTGACCCATTACAAAGCTTTTGAAGCACCCACAATATAATGTATGAGAAATTGTCCCAACAGTAACGGTCCAGTAAAAGCACTCTTAAGCATATTACTTATAGATTACAAGTAAAACAGAACACTGAAATGGATAGCTATGTCCTATACTTATGATTTGGAATGGTAAAATAATAAACTTGACCACAAGAAAGGTTGAGAATATGTAGGGTGTGCATCTGATTATAATACTGTTTGGGGGGGGGGGGGTATGCTTAGACATTGAATTATGTCCTGAAACTGGTAATTCCTATATAGCTGTTATAAAATTATTATTCTAAGAATAGTATAGAAGGGAATAATTCATTTTTGCAAGCAATGCCCACATCTTGTTTGGAAATAAAAAGCTAAGAAAATAAGCGTTACTGTTGGGACATTTTCCGTTACTGTTGGGACATGACATTGTAGTGCAGATATTAGGTTTCTATGAGTAGTAACAGAAAACTTCTGCCTCAGGTAATAGCTAGCCTCCATCGAGGAATGCAAAGACTGGCAAATGAAGCTGTAAATACGCTATCTGCAGATGCAAGTTAACAAAATAAAAACATATGGTGGACACCGTTACTATCGGGACAAATTTTGGCCTGGTGCAAATGGCTCAGTAAACAAAGTAACATGGTAAGAAAGTGACAGGAAGTGTAAAACTAGAATCTGAGATCTATACACAATATTTCTGAGTACTTCAGCATCACCAAACCCTTTCCTGGTAAATACAGCTCATGCCTTTAGATAAATGGGGTTAAATTTGACTTTTGGCCCCTTTTGGTTAATTTTTAAAAAAAATTGCCAAAAATATAATTTCTAGATTTTTTCAAAGCATTTAGCATTTCTTGTTAAGCAAATAGTTACAGATAATGTAGACATAGAGAAATAGGCTGTAAACAGAAGTGACTTATAGCAATTTAGATAAAAGAGAGTGATTTTAAATGTTTGTCACACAAAAACCAAGGTTTTTTGTAGTTTTTGTAATCTTCTACTGTTGATAACCTCTGGACGGAACACCTGATTGCCATGAAATTCTCAGCATATTTTCTTCAGGCCCTATCATTTTGAAAATACATAAGGTAAGGCACGTAGGAAGCAATTACAGATTGGGGGGGCACACATAAAAAGCAATTACAGATTGGGGGGGCACACATAAAATTTTTTAAAATGACAGACCATTTTTTTTAAATTTGCAAATTATTGGGGGGGCACCCCCCCCCCCCCCCATGCCCCCCCTATTCCTACGGGCCTGATTAGCTTAGTCTGATATATTCAATACTTTTGAAGTTATTATTTGGTATATCCTGGCTCCAACAACATGAATCCTTATTTGCACTTGGCCTTAAAATGATGGCTTTGCATATTGCTGATTTCTAAATACATGCATTCAATATGTTCTGGCAATTTTTCATAGTACACACTACATAGGTCCAACCACCAGGCTAATTAAAGTGACAGTTTCTTTAACTTGCAATGTCATACAATGGATTTGGTGTTTTCATATATACATGTATGCTTGACATGGATGAGGTTACATGTAACAAGCAGTATGTGACATTAAGAGTTAATTAGAATTCCAATTAAGTTCTTTAAAATTAAATATTTCTCAAGATATTTTAAGTATTTAAAGGTCTTAATCTTTTTAACCCTTAAAGCGCCCACCACAACAAAAGTTGTCTGCTTTTCTCGTCTGCTAAAATGTTTAAGAGGCCTCTATGGCAAACGCTGTTTGCTTCTATACTTAATTCGTCACTAATGCTTGGCATTTATTTGCAGCAGACGACTTCAGCAGACGACATTTTCAGATGCATTTTTTTCTTGGCGCTTAAAGGGTTAAAAACTGTAAAATGTTAATTCTCATATTTTATCTTATATGTCTAACATGGCTTGATTGCATCAGGTGTGGTGCTTGATTGTATCGATCCTGATCTTTGCCCTCTTTCTTACTTTGAAATTCTTTGGATTGTAACAGGCTCCAGGCCGACAGACAAAAATGTAAATTTGAAAATAACTCTTCTTATCTCTCAACCAAAACCTTTGTTGTGAATACTCACATGACTCACTTGATTAGACGGTTCTTTTGAGCACCAAAACACATGTTTAGACTGATGGGTAAGAAAAAAATTACAATTATATGCTCAAAAAAAATTCTTATCTGGACGTTCGTTGTAAACACACTAGTTACTATCTGTATGTAAATAATTTGTTACCTACACCTACTTTTTCAGAGATGAAGCAGGACTATTACAGGACTTTAAAGAAAGGTATGTTTGAGGGCTGGAAAAAAGAGTTACATGTAGAATGAAATGCTTAACCCAGTGTAGTGCCTAGGTCAAGATTTCTGGGGGACACAGGTGACCCTCTACCTGAATTTCAGGGGGACGTTTACAAATTCTTGGGGACACACCAAATCTTTCAAATTTTTACTTGTTAAAATGAATAGCTATCCATTTTTTATTTAAATTTTAGCTTGATGTTGATAGTTTTGGCTGGAGAAGTGGTATAGTTGACAGTGAAGTAGTTTCTGCCATTGCCCTAGTTTCGAATTCACCAGCAAATTTACTTTTTCTATATTAAAATAGCATTTTTCTGGTGTACCGCTATGAATTTTTGCTTTTGTTTGTTTGATTTGATTCTTTACGTCCCGTCAACAATCTTTCAGTTAAACAGGGACGGGTCTTCCTGGGTTGAATCAGTTCTAAGCTAGGATAAATGTGTCTTGCAACTCAGTGATGCCGGTGAGGCTCGAACTCGCCGCCTCTCGGTCTCGAGTCAAGCACTGAGCCACTACGCTCCCTTCTGCTTTGAATTTTGGGGTTTCCGACATTGTTGTTGTGTATTGGACTGGTTGAGAAATCAATATCCAATACGACATTTATCATAGGTTAATACCATGTGCCAGTCTAAATTGCACAATTAACTTCCCTTTATAAGCAGTGCTCCAGCTAGGCTGTTTTACAAGGGCGCCACACCCTGCCTTACATGTCTGGCGCCCTGCCCCTTTTCATAACACCCAGCCCTAAAATCAACCATGTCCTTTATTTTATCTTCCCATATGGTCACAGAAGTTGTGTTTTCAAATTGATGCTAATCGTTCAGCACTTTCTGTTTACACTGCAGTCTAAAGTGGGAAATCCATCACTGAGATCTCTGGAGAACTGACCAGTCACTTGTGAATTGCAATCTGTTTGATTTTTCGCCTGAGAAATGGGAACTTTGCAATCAGCTTACTAGGCAATTAGCCTTCTTTTCCCTCATATTTGTAATGTCCATTTTCACTTGTTAAACTCATTTTTGTTTGCTGCTTTCGAAGCAGCAAACTTTCAGATTGAATTTTTCGGAAATCCGGTCATGCGCACTGCAGAGTAGCTGTCTGACGCAACACTGTAATTGTTATTTATAGTCGGATATAACGCAATACCGCCGCCTGTGTTGAAGAAATGAGATACTTTGACTATTTGGGACGATATTGTAGGATCCGCTAAAATAGAAAATCATTATAAAGTTCAGCTTGGAACGGCCAGATGCAAGTCATTATAGAAAAAATTTAAACAGAAAACGACTTACCTTTAAATGGTTTACACATGCACGGATCCAGAAAGTTATATCATAGGGGGTCCAACTTTAACTTTCTATTTTATTTTATTTTTTTTTTTTGATGAGGGGAGGAAGGATTCAAATACCACTATTAGCGGGCCATTAACGGCCCGCCAGCGAAACGCCATTCAAACGCCATTCAAATGTCGTTTCGCTGGCGGGCCGATGGTGGCCCAACACTGAATGCTTGCTTGTAAGCTTTGTGGTTCTGACAGGGGATCCGGACTAATATTGCTAAGAAACCCTATATATTTTTGTGATTGGGTCGAGACCCCCTGTCTCCCCCTCTGGATCCGCACATGTTTATGTATTTATCCATTGCATTAATCCATTTATCCGCAATTGAGTTTGAAAACTAAAATTAAAGTCCATCCGTGGAGCAAGCACACTCGTTAAAAATAGCTATGAGACAAAAGTGACCCACAATGAATGAAATGATGCAACACCACTGACTAACCCTTTACCTGCGAGTAGCTTTAACTCTGCATGCTGAGGCATGATGACATCATTCAGAGAACCCTCGAAAACGCAGGTCACAGAAAGAGACAAAATCAATATATATGTATAAGATCAGCGCATTTTTTCTGCTTCCCACAACTTACGTTTCAGCGCACGCTTATTTCAGATAAAATCCCTGTACGTATGTACCATGTACCTAATCATGTTTTGAAGCGTCACAATTGAAAATGTGCCATTGCATGAGAAAACCTGTCTTTCTGAAGAAGCAAGTGGATCTATCATACGCATGCGCGGATCCAGAGTTCCCGAAAAAATATAGTTTTGTTTAAAATAAACCATTGATACCCCTCTTTAAAACTGTAAAAAAGCTGATGCCTAAAAAACGTTATCAGAGTTTTTTTCTGACCCCCCTCCCCCCTGGCGAAAATTCCTGGATCCGCGCATGATACTACCATAAAGCCAACAGTGTTGGATGCACATGCTCATCTTTGCCTACTAGCGTCCGAGGCAGAAAAATTAATCTCGTTTTTTTGTGACGGTGTAGCCGAACAATTTCATATCGCGATCAGTGGTGAGTTTTCATGCAAACCCATGAAAGGGAGACAGCTCATGGGCGAATTCCAGAGGAGGGGGGGGCAGGGAGTCGGGACCCCCCCCCCCCCTGAAAAATCACCAAAAATAGGGTTTCTAAGCATACTAGTCCGGTTCCCCTTAAATTCACAAAGCTATCAAGACAGCTTCCATGTTGGGCAGTGACCTAATATAGGTCACTGATGTTGGGTTATCAATCAGCGAAACGCCATTTAAATAATGGCCCGCTTATAGTGGTGTTTGGAATCAACTAAAAAAACATTGTCAAAGTTGGACCCCCCCCCCCCCCCCCCCCCCCCCCCCCCCCCCCCCCCCCCCCCCCCCCCCCCCGGACAAACAAAACTTTCTGGCTGTGTAATCATGTTTTATGTCATGCGCCAAGGCCACGACGTACTAACAACAACAGCACGTGACCTGAAAGCGGTGGCTTTGATGTTGATCTTAGACATCATGCTGTCCTTGAGACTTTGTCTGCGGCTGACAATATTAGCTGACAGTTTGGGCCCAGATCTGGCCCGACAAAATGTTTAAGTTTTTATTGATAAGGCTGTGTGGTGCGTAGGTCGATCTGCGACTTCGTTGGTCTCATACAACAACGTCGGGGTACATACATCTACAGACGTGTGGTAAGGAAAGCAAATTCTGATATGTCTCGATCATCTCAAGGTCTTCCAATTTTCATGGAAGGAAAATCCATCCATAGTGAAATTGTTAAGTTGGAAGAAAGACAAACTGTGAACTATGGAAAGTCGGATCGATCATCTCAAGGTATTTCCTGTTTTCAAATTCACAGCCACCTAGTGGGTCTATTACTCTAAATTAAGGAATATACAGGTCTTCATCTACATTCCTTCCATGTGTATGTGGGCAGTTAGCAGAATAAGGCGCTGATGATTTTCGCGGATGCGCAGGCTCGTCTATGCGCTCATGAATGGGCTTATATCATGAAAATACCAATGTAAATATTAAATTTATCATGACCTGGATTCATGCTACAATCAAATTATTTCTTGATATGTGCGTCTGTGCGTACACTATCTCGGTATACACTTGATATTTCTTTAGGAGCCGTTATTAAATGAATTATACCACCCTTGCCAACTTTAGCACGAAGTATCTCGTGATGTGCAAGGTCCACACTGATGTAGGTGGTATAAAATAGTTATACCATGTTTGTCCATCTGTACGTAAGATTATCTCCACGTACAGGCGTACAATCCATGGTATAACTATAACTTAAGTTATTTACGCTAAGAAAACCACCGAACTCGTAAGAAATTGGTATTCAAATATTTTAAACACAACGTACGTAGATGTCTAGAATTTTATTTTGTCTGAGTCTTCGTCCACTTCAAACTTTATGATAGTGAGCAGCGAGACCCTTGCGAGATTGTGCAAACGCACATGCTCTCCTGAGCCTTCTCTGATCACATATGTCGTAAGTACCAGCAGGCTATTTACGAAATACCCTGCTACCAGTTCAGATGGGACACCGCGCAAGTTGATTTCATGTTCGGGTTCGATCGGAAACAAAATAAAACAGTCAGTTTTTCTAAGCTTGCACGGCAGTGCATTTGATTTTTGTAATGACCGTACAGAAAATCTCCGACGCATCGGCGACATAGGCTTGTAAATCTGCATCCGCTCGACGTACTTTCAGAAAACAAATCTTAAGGCCCTGTCACACTACGACGTATAGCACCGACGTATGCCGACGTATGAAAAATTCAGCAAGTACGTTGGTATACGCTGAGTACGTTAGAAATAACGTTTTAAAAACGTTACGAATACGCTATTGTACGGTGGTATACGTTGACATACGGCCAAGAGGTCATACATTTTGTGCATCCATAAAAATTACAGCGTATGCGAACGTACTGCTTCTATACGTTAGGCATACGCTAGATGTACGCTGCAGGTAGGTTATGCATACGTTAAGGATACGTTAGCACCAACGTATGCGGACGTATGAGAAATTAAGCAAGTACGTTGGTGTACGCTGAATACGTTAGAGATAAGTTTTAAACACGTTTCGAACACGCTACTGTACGTTGGTATACGTTGTCATACGTCGAATAGATCTCAAAATTTTGTACTTGCATAAAAAATCTTCAGCGTATGTCGACGTATTGCTTATACGTTAGGCATAAGTTAGATGTACGCAACGGGTAAGTTATGCATACGTTAAGGTACGTTAGCACCAACGTATGAAAATTGACCAAGTACGTTGGTGTACGCTGAATAAGTTAGAGATACGTTTTCAATACGTTACGAACACGCTACAGTACGTTGGTATACGTTGTCATATGGCAAAGTGGACACAAAATTTTGTACCGTTTTATACGTTTGACATAAGTTAGATGTACACTACATGTAAGTTATGCATACGTTAACGTACGTTATATGTGCAATTCAGCATACGTTGGACGTTCCTTGTGCATAAGTTTCTCATAAGTCAAGAACGCAAGTGATACGCTGGGCATACGCTTTTATACGCTGATACAAGTATAAGTTATGTTACGTCAGGAATAAGTTATGAATAAGTTACTCATAAGGTTGACATACGTTCTATGTTCGTTTGGCGTACGCTTTGCATAAGCTAAGAGAGAGGCTTCCTCTGATTTTTTAATTAGATTTCAGCGTATGCCAGCGTACTAGACATATTTTTAATACGCCGGCATACGTTGGCTAAAACGTTATAGTGTGACAGGGCCTTTAATGTTATTTTAAACATGCGACGTCAATGCTGGATTCACAATAGCGACGTAAGCCGTTAGATTGGCAGGCGAAAAGTTAGCAAGCATTAAAGTATTGTATTGTAGAACAGTTAGCAAGCATTAAAGTATTGATCAAAAAAAGCACCAATGAAGGAAAAAAAAACCGATGTGTACGAGCTATTAAAAATTACATATTAGAATATTTTTTCCTTTTTAAAGGAGGGCTTGCCTAGTCTTGTATGTTGGGAACACCTCCAAATTTGGTTATTTTTTACACTGCACTAAAACCACGTCATAGACGAACAGAACATCAGCAATAGTTATTGAGTCGTTCGGTAAGATACTCTTCTGACAAAAAAAGACACAAACAGTTATCTAAAGCGGCACCTAGCGCCATACACTAACGCAAAAAATGAAATTAAATTTACTTGTTTTTCATGTATCATTTTTTTGAATTTTTGCAACAATGAACATCAACATATCAGCAAAATATGTTTTTAATTTCATGCCAAAATAATAAATAATGTTAGGACAAGAGTCTATCGAATAGCAATACCCTTAGATTCTCAAGTTGCAATTTGAAATTTGTCTAGAAGTCAGACGTGATTTAAAGTAATTGTATTAAAATATCTTTATTAAAATCCGGATACAATTTACCCTCGAAGCCCTTTTATTTGTCCGGAACTGACGATAGCCAGCCAGAACGCATACCGTTGATGCAAATATCGTTGATACATTCAAAGTAAGGTGCCGTCTTAACGTCAGGTCGTCATTTTTAGTTAACGATATTTCACTTTCCCTGTAGCTTGATACCGATCGCTTGGGCGCTGTATAGTTGATAGCCTTTCCTGAAGGCCTAGAACTTTTCAAATAGTTTTTTCATTTTTTCCATATAAACACATTCCTACTTTATTGCTAGTCTATAGGCTGGTGCTAAGTTTTGATAATCATACAACTCCACTGAAGACAGTTACGTTAACTTTATAGGCTAGCCGAGAACATAAACATTTGGAAAAGAAAAGAAAAAAATATTATTACAATATTTTACGTATATTAATCACCACTTTTATTATCAGACTTGTAGCTTTTCTATATAGTTGACTGATGGCAATTATAATGACCCACTTCGAATCGGAACTTTAGATCTTACTTAGTAACTAAAGTTTGATTCGCTACTAAAGTGACGTCACGAACCTACTAAAGATCAACGGTGGGTCAGAGCACCGTTACTCTAGAAGCTTGTCTGGTTCCCTCCTCTAGACCTATCTAGCATAATGGGTTCAAGATCTATTAATAGCCTCAAAATGTTTTTAATCCTTGATGTGTTCTATTTGTGGTCCCTCTTATTCATTATTGTTAATTAGAGCAGGCTGTGCAGTTTATTGTGCAGTTTATGCACACCCTTTTTGTCTACGATGAAGAATTGAGGTGGGGCATACAGGGCTATTCACTTTGTTTATTTGACAACTAATTAAAAGGTAGTCGGTTGGGTGTAAAAGTGCGCACGCATATATTATGTAAGAACTTTAGTAGGAACTTTGGAAGTGGGCCAATATCATTCCAATTGCGTCAGATCGTTCATGTACGGACAATCGTGGCATGATTAATAAAGTTATAAACTAAGGCTACAGAGTTTTAAACATCTTTGTGTACAAGCTACATGCCAAAGAGACCCAGAAGTGTATGCGACATGCCATGATCCCAAAATATATCCTCACATTCCTACCTCAAATTATGTACAGATATGCTCTGGGCTCGACCTTGCTGGAACTGAAACGGTGAAACCAGAGGTCAAGGTTACAGTGACCTGGAAACAGTTGGTGACTCGTCAGGGCCCAATATGTATCTACATATCAAATATGGATCTGCTACCATAAATAATATAGGCGATCTGCTGTGGGTGCATTTTTTCACAACATGACTCCTGAGATCAAGGTCACAGTGGCTGAAAACAGTGAGCGACATTCCATGACCCCAACATTTATCCACAAATTGAATTTGGGGTTAATATGTCATATAATATAAGACATGCTCTAACCACTATGTTTTGCTTGCTGTCGATGAGTTTTCTTGTTGGTGAATTGTTTTGTTCCCATACACACGACCGTTATGCTAACAATATGTTATATAAATAGACAACCAGGTAGAGGGTATTACTTTTCCGAAACAAATGCTCAGTATACGAACTAATACATGACATTCTTGAATAAAATATGGTGTAGGAACTATTCGATTGTACGAATTTATACAAGATTTACCATATAGTAAATTATAATTCAACAAAGGACTGTTTATAGCTGCCGGTATTTGTATTGTGGTACTTAAATTCTTTTACAATTCATAGATGAGAATTATAACTAGATGTGAAACTGGTCTATCACAAGCTATTTAATTTTTTAATGTAGACTGGCCCCAGTCCTGAAACATTGATATCTCAGAGAAAATCCTCATACTGATACATATAATTTCGATGTTTAGTCATGGACCCATTATGAGGAACATTTCTGTGTTATTATTTCAATTTCATTGGAATTATTTTGAATTTTCATATTTCTGAACTCAAGCACTTCTTAGGATGCACAGTCATGACTCAGTTAAGGGCCTGTTTGTGCAGTCTACAAAGTCATCACTTTTGTTTATTCATATAAATGTTTTAATCTGTTCTTTTGTAGTCAAATATTTTCAATCATATCGAACTGTCTCATGCATTGAATCAGTACCAAGCAGAGGAGATTAATAAAGCACACACCACAGGAGGATTATCTCTCCTTTTAAAAGGAAACTTTATTCGAGTTATTATCGTGCTCACGCGCACTCTATATGATACACCTTAGCAACCCAATTCATGAGGACTTTCCTTCGGAAAATTAGTGATGCTTGAACCCCCAACCCAATGATCTGAAGTTGATCGTTCTTACAATGAGCCACTGTACTCCCCTTATCTAATATTGAATGACAACCAAAGTACTACACAGATGCCTACTCTGATCTGAGCGGTGTAGTTTCAAATGTGATAGATTACTGCATGTGTGTTTAACAGATTTTTGTATCTTGTGATAAGGATTCCTAGACTGGTATCAGACAGTAAATAAAGTAGTAGTAAAATATAAACATTTACCTAACCAAATACTACCTCTGTGTGCCAGTTTACACCGAAAGTGTATCTTGGTCTATGGGAGTTACAGAGCTTTCAGTAAGCATGGCCTGAAGTCCCCCCACCCCACGCAAGGGTCATAATATTTCTAATCAGATAAGAATACATGCTTAATTAGTGCATTTAAAGGTAAATTTCGACCTCAGAAGATTCAAAGATTGGTTGGACGAGTCTAATTAGTAGAATGTGAATAGTTACTCAGATGGTAGTGGTTATTTTAATCGAATGATTACTTAATGTGTTATTGCTGTTGAACAGAAACATGATACTTCACCCATCTCCCCATTTTATATTACTTCATGTACTCATCTCACTTTTGACCTGTCTGAGGTTAAAAATTTTCAAAACTTGATTATTGCACCTTGGATGGTTTCCTAGGGATTATAGGGCAGTAGTTCATGAGGAAAACTGGGCAAACTGTCCTTTTAAAAGGAAACTTTATTTTTGTTTGGCAACATCAAAGACATGAGGGCTCCAGATAAATAGAATGTAGTTTAGAATCACATGAAGCCTTCGTTGACTGTATGGGTATTATAGCTCAAATCAAACAACTGGCACATATATAGTTTTTAACCATCTATTATAAAAGAGTATACATCTATACATTGTAGATGTGTAATGGAATCTTTCATAGATACATTGTAGATGTGTAATGGAATCTTCCAAACTTAGGCTTTTTATCCCTTTGAAATCAGGGGACACAGTTTGACATCTCCAAATCCTAGTATGTCTGTAATTTTTAATCGATATGAAAAATTTCAGACCAGCCTACTCCTGCATGAAAAGACCCACAGATGGGGTAAGGGTCAGGGGTCTATACAGGCTTGACATATTTTTTGTTAGGTACATACTTTCAAATTTCGATTATTTTTGTCTTTAGAAAGGTGAATAATATTTTTTGGGGTATGAATATTTTTGTGTATAACTTTTGGGGTATGAATATTTTTGTGTATAACTTTTGGGGCTTGTGTATCAACTGTTTTTATGGTTACTGCTTTTAAGGTCAAGATGCATACAGAATGGATAGTTTTTAGAACATGCTAGCAACCCCCCCCCCCCCCCCCCCCCAACTCCCAGCCCCCTATGTGGTCATCCCCTTCCATTCCAACCCCGTGTATCCCAACTTTCATGATGCGACACAAAGTGCCCTATTTAGGGCTTCAGCACCCTGCCCTTTCCTGATTCTAGCTGGAGCACTGATAAGGTTAGACTAAATACTGAAATGATAATAAACAGCGAAAAAATAAGCATATATTCGAGGTGAGCCCTTAGGCCTGTACTGGTGTGATTTTAAGGGACATTGGCCGTAAAATAGCAGGAATCCCGCAATGCCAGGCTCTAGGCACAACACTGTAAACAAGCAAATAGGCCAAATTGTTATGAAATGACAATGTTTTAGAATGTTTTCTACTAGAAATGGGCTATTGCATTCAGACTGATATAAGAGTTAAACCTGTCTTAAGCGGCCACTCAAAAAGAATACCAAAATTGGTTTTCTATACCAATTATCACTTAATCAGGGTTTGCGCAGGCTTGAAAAGTACTGTACTTGAATTTAGAGAGCTGTCTTGAACAGTCCTTGAAAATTAACTCTGCCTTGAAAAGTACTGGAAAATCACTCAAAAGCCTTGAAAAGTCCTTGAATTCTACTATTTTCTGTAGGACTTAGCACTGTTGATAGAGACCCAAATCAGTATAATATTGTTGTGCCTATATTTGGTGCAGCATATGCTGCACCAAATATAGGCACAACAATTTTATACTAATTTTCCTTTTCTAATGTCGCCATTATCTCATTCTAGCATTTCTGAAGTAGAATTTTAATACTTAGATCAGTATTTTATATTAACTTAAGTAAAAAGTCCTTAAAAACAGAGAGGCTTTTAGAAGTCCTTGAATTTTACTCATACTTGCCTGTATGAACCCTGTTAATGCAGGTCAAAAGTATTGCAGAATGCTCCAAGGGGAGCATTCTGCAATACATTCTACAATACTTTCGACCATCATTAAACTACCATTTTCCACTAAGACCTTCGTTTTGTCTATTTTTAAGTGCCCACTTAAGACAGATTTTACTGTATACTTAGTCTTGGATGGACCCTTAATGTACATTTTTAGGGATCAGAGATTGTAATTTCAACCTTTTGGGAGCTGATGCATGACATTCAGACATAATAAAATGACTGTATGTGTTAGCATAGATGCAGAAGCCTGTTTTTAGGGTAACCGGACCCTACCTAAATTTACTGGTGAAGCATAGGATTTTTTTCCAGGTTTTCTGGAAAAAATAAGATTTTATGCATTTTGAAAGGCATTGCTGACTTTTCTGTCGAAAAAAGGTGTGCATACCCTACCTAAAGTTTTCAGACCTGCTACCCGAAACACACTTACTTTTTTATTTGGCGACAGTATGCAGCCAAAGGGTTGTCGAATCGCAAAGCTACAGTGTACCTTCATATAGACTGATCTCAGTCATTCCTGGCACAGCCCACTTTGTTATCCCCTGCTCTGAAGGCATAGGTATAGATTGACAAAATGTTTGAGCATAAAATTGTGAATATTTTCTTACCCATCAGTTTTAACATATATTTTGGGTGCTCAAAAAGATAGTCTCATTGAGACGATTCTTTTGAGTACCCACAACATGTTTTCGTTGAGAAATAAGAAAAAAATGGAGAAAAACTTTAAAGCACAGCCAGGCATCATTTTCATGATTAAAATGTGGGCAGGACAGGAATTAAGTCAAGAGAGTGTAACAGAAAAATAACTTTCTTATATCTCAACCAAAAACATATGTTGTGGGTAATCAAAAGAACAGTCTCAATAAGACGGTTCTTTTTAGCACCCAAAACATATGCTTAAACTTATGGGAAAGAAAATATTACAATTTTACGCTCAAAAATTTTGTTTATCCAAACCTGTTGCAGGATATGGGTTAACTCTTTGCCTACTAGTGTCCTCTGCTGATAGCTTGCAAACAATTTGGAACCAGATCAAGCCCGACAAAACGTCGGGCCTGATCTGGATCCAAACTGTTTGAAACTCTGATGGTTTTCCTGAAAGAATTTTTTTAAAGTTGATTTTGACAAAAATCAGCAGATGACAAAAAAAAAAAAATATGCAAAAATTCCATGCCGTTGAAAAGAATAAAAAACCTACATGTGTCATAGGTTTAGATTAACACATTTTTTGAGTGTAAAATTGTGAATATTTTTACCCATCAGTTTTAACATATATGTTTTGGGTGCTCAAAAGAACCATCTCACTGAGACGGTTCTTTTGAGTACTCACAACATATGTTTTGGTTGAGAAAAAAAAAATGTTTGGTGCACACTCTTAACTAAAGGCCTGTGTGTTTATTTCATTTCAGCTCAAGAGTTGGAACAGTGGGTTTGTGGATTTTGCAAAGGTATGCAATTTTTTTTTCTATACCTTCAACCCCAATCAAGACTGTAGTTGGCCATTAAATTTGGTGAAGTTTTCTTTTTAGGGGAAATAGGCTTCATATTTGACAGAATTATTTTTCTGTCTCTTTGATGATGGTGGGTGGAGGGGGGGGGGGGGGGGGTCCAGTTCATTATAAGACTAAATCAAATAACTAAAAATAGATTCTTGGAATGAAATTTTTTTGTCTGAAATCACATGGCCTAAAGCCATGATATTTGGTATGTACATGTAGCATCACCTAGTGGTAAAGTTTTAAGTTCCAGAAAATTCCACCAGTGGGGGGGGGGGGGGGGGGGTGGGGTGTCCTGACGATGTTTTTTTTAATGTATGGACATATTTACAGAGGGCTGTATGAACCTCCCTCGGGTAGCAATTGGACCCAAAGGGTACAGATGATTCTCGAGGGGATCAGTACCAGTATTACGGAGGAAACCTATGACACATGTGATCCCCCCCCCCCTTCTGGATCTGCCCATGAAATATGGCACTGAGGCCAATTTCAGCCTTATCTCTGGGAGTCATATGTTTACCTTGACTTAAATAGGGAATTGTATGAAACCACAATACATTGATTTTAAAAATGAAGAAGCTGTCTTGTACAAACAATGTAGACTAAGACTGCTCCTTGATCAAGGTCTACATTCAGGACTTTAGTTAAGGGTGCGTAACAGAAAAATATTTTTCTTATTTCTCAACCAAAACATATGTCTCAATGAGACGGTTCTTTTGAGCACCCAAAACATATGCTAAAAGGTATTGGTAAGAAAATATTTTCAATTTTACGGTGACAATTTGTCTTTATCTAAACCTGTGACATTGTTTGCCATTCCACTAAAATTTGAGATGCATCAGATTCTTATTCTAGGGGTGAATTTCAATGAAAAGCAAGCAATTTACTTAATTTGTGATATTTTCTCTTTTTTACACATAAAATTATCCCCTATCTAAAAGAATTTGTTTTACAGTCTAATTTTGTTAGTTCGAAGTCCTTGGGACTAGAGTTTTTCTTTTGAGTTATAGGGAGGTAGACATAAAATATGTACCCCCCCCCCCCCCCCCCCCCCAAAATAATTAATAATCTGCAAAATAATTAATAATCTGAGTTTTTTTTTGAGACGTTTCTTTTATGCACCCATAACATACATTATTGTAGAAAGTTATTAAAATAGATCATAAATAGGTGCTATTCTCTGAATCCAGTGTGTCCCAAATTTATTTTGAATTATCAAGTATTTTGGAAAATAAAAGTTTGAGTTTTCTAGGTTTTACTGTATTTATAAAAATATGGGGGGAGTCCCCCAATTCCCCTGCCTAGAATAAACACTCAACATGCGCGGATCCAGAAAAAATTGTCAGAGGGGGTCCAACTTTGACAACATTTTTTTAGTTGATGAGGGGAGGGAGGATCCAACTACCACTATAAGCGGGCCATTATCGGCCTGGCAGCGAAACACCATTTAATAGCGTTTCGCTGGCGTGCTGATGCTGGCCCAACATTGAATGCTGGCTTGGTAGCTTTGTGATTTTTCAGGGGATTTGGACCAGAATTGCATAGAATTTACAGGGGTGATAAAGTTCAGGATTAATCAGGATTTCCTGATTGAGCACTCATGCATTTTGCATATAAGATCAAATTTATAATATCAGAACCTATCATTAATCAGATATTTACTATCAGATAAGCAGAAACTGATAGCTTTCTATGGATGTTTTGTTCTTTTAAACATTTTATTGGTGATTTCTGAACATTTTCGGCCAAGTTCAGGATTAAACTGAAAGATTTTCCTGATTGAGAATCTTGGACTGTTACCACCCTCTAGATCCTCCCATGCTCAATACCATTTTTGTTACAGAGGGAAATAATACTGTGAATCTAGACACCACTAATGATGAAAATTCAGAAATAGAGAATGGCAGTAGTGATAATGAAGAGAGGGTCTCAGCATGTTCTCAGAATGGGGGTAATGACTCCGCCAATAATCCAGTCACTGAGATTTCAGATACTCCAAACAATACAAGGGATACATATTCTGGTAATGAGCTACATTTTTTTTATAGTAGCCTGCAGTCACTAATAGAACATCATGCTATTCTTTTCAATGGCCAGTTGAAAAAAACAACAAAAAAAACCTCAAATATTTTAAAGGATATTAATTTTTTTTTGTGTGCGATTTTGATTGGTCCGTGATAAAATAGAATCCATTTTTACACCGATGAAAACCCATGCATAAGAATAAAAGATATTTGCCTTGATTTCACAGTGTCATGAACTGTACATAAAACCTAGACTGGCTCCAGTCCTTAAACAATTTTTCATCAATGTGTCATATCATTTACTTGTAGCCAGTCGAGCTCCGGTCCTTAAAACAACTTTTCCTCAATTTGTCTTATCATATACTTGTAGCCAGTCTAAGAGTTAGACTGGCTACAAGTATATGATATGACACATTGATGAAAAATTATTTTAAGGACTGGAGCCAGTCTACATAAACCTTCACCAGTTTAGATATAATTAAGACCTCATTTGAAAACCCTTACACTGTATGGTGGTGCCTTGATAAAGCAACATGGAACTCTCTGCATGGCTTGAGGTAATGTGACGTCACTTAGCAAACAGCAACGTCAATGAAGAGTAACATCATCAAAACAGGTAGTCATTGTGAAATCTTTCAACAGCCATATCTTCTAAATGGTTGGTCCGATTTGCATGAATTTTTTTACCAAACACCCCGGTTTGTTATCATCTTTCATATATATATATAGTATACAGTTAGTTTTGTAAGCGTTTCCCTTAAAGCAGTTATTTTGAGTTATCCAAGTTTAAGGCATCAAGAGTTTACGATACGGTTAGTGTTCTAAAATTTTGAAAACTTTTCTCTCTCTGTTCTCGAATAAAATGTTGTCCATCCAGGCTTGAATTCACAAAACGCTTGTCCGAAAAGCCAACAAGGATAACCCTATCAGACTGCTTCTACAGAAGCAGTCTGATCTGAGTCTTAAGCTGTTTGCCTAGGCTTTTTTTTGCAGGCAACTTTTGTTTGAAATTTTAGAAAATTTACATCAAATATGGACCTAAGACGAGAAACCTGTCTGCAGGGCTTTCAGGGTTTGCACAGGGTTGAAAAGTACTTGGATTTAGATAGCTTTCTTGAAAAGTCCTTGAAAATTAAATCTGCCTTGAAAAGTACTGGAAAATCACTCAAAAGCCTTGAAAAGTACTGGAAAATCACACAAAAGCCTTGAAAAGTCCTTGAATTCTACTATTTTCTGTAGGACTAAGCACTGTTGATAGAGACTTTAATCAGTATGAAATTTTTGTGCCTTTATGTGGCGCAGCATATGCTGCACCAAATATAGGCACAACAATTTTATACTAAGTTTCCAGAACTAATGTCTCCCTTACCTCAGTCTGACATTTCTGAAGTAGAATTTTAACACTTAGATCAATATTTTTTTATTAACTTTAAGTCTTTGAAAAAAACTGTTGGAGAGGCTTTTCGAAGTCCTTGAAAAGTCCTTGAAGTTTACTAATACTTGCCTGAATGAACCCTGGCTTCAACCAGCCTGTCTGGCAACAAAGACAAGGTAGAATATTAAATTTTCGCATGTAGGAACATTAACTTAACTTTTATACATCTCAGAAAGTGGAGCACAGTGGCTCAGTTTGATCAGCATTAGACTGTGGATGGAAGGGTAGCTGGTTCGAGCCTCACCACCAGTGTGGTCACTGTGTTGTGTCATTGAGCAAGACACTATCCACTGCTTAGTACTGGTTCAACCCAGGAAGACCTGTCAAACATTACAGAAAAATGTTGACTGGGATGTAAAGAATAAGTCCAGCCTAACAAACACAGTAAGTAAGGGTGCAAAGATCAGGAATCGATACAATCAAGTGCCACACCTGACCCAGGATACCAATGGGAAAGTGACACTCACAGTTAGACACCTCAAACGAGAGCCTAGAGGTCATCCCTTTCCCAGCAGGTGACCACAAAGCACATATAAACAGACGCACACAAAGACATAGCAAACACAAGACAGAACAAACACATAAAAGATCCACAATTTCAAAAGAAGTACCGCCTCAGGAAACGAATAAAAAGTCCTGATCAGACTGCACAGATGTGCAGGCTGGTCTGCCACTTTGCTATTGAATTTGCTTGCCCATATCATAGCCAAGCCGTATCAAGGTATAGACTACATGATTGTTATTAGATCAGACTAAATATTTTGATGGTATTAGATTCTCATGGTATTTGTATTATAGGAGGAAATAACACTGTAAACTTGGACTCAAGTGACGAAGAAGATACCAATACGGACAAGAGCAGCCATGACATTGAAAGAATAGAGACTGAAAGTTCTCAGAATTCGGACAAGACTCCAGCCATAGAGAATATAGAGGCAACTTCAAGTAAGAAAGAAACAGTGGGGAAATATCCTGCCCAATATTGTCCGACCAGGTCCCATTTGGGCCTCGTCGCAAGAAAACCTGTCTTCGGGGTTTCCGACAAAGCGAGTTTTAAACCAAACTCCACAGCTACAGAGACTGATCAGTCTGCCTGGATGTGCAGGCTGGTCTGTGCCTTTGTTGTTTGCAAACCCCGGAAGACAGGTTTTCTCGCGTCGAAGCCAATTTCATTCAGGGAAAGTTAGAAATTAGTATTACTTGGACAAGTATAAAGCAAGTCCTATACAATTTGGAATTTCATATCTTGATTAATTATTACAAACTCACATATTGCATGGAAAACGATGTGGACCCTGATCAGCTGGCTTCTGAAGAAGCTAGCTGATCTGGATCTATACTGTTTACATCAGAGTTTATATCTTGTGTCATACTGATTTTGAAGGAGCTTATAATTATATTGTTTCAGCACAGTAATGTAAAAGCTAAATCTGTTCTTTCCGACAAGTAAAATTATCTTTGGACAAGAACATTATGGCCATTTACTTGTCCCAGGGCAAATGTAAAATTTTACTATTTCAACACCACTGGCTTAAACTACTAATGTTTTAAAATTTCGAACACCTTTCTCTTTCTGTTCTCAAATAAAATGTTGGTTATTAGGGCTGGAATTCACAAAATGCTTGTCAGAATAGCAAACAGGGGAGACCTTGATCAGACTGCTTCTCTAGAAGCACTCTGATCTGGGTCTACACTATTTGTCTTGTACATAGGCCTTTTAGGAAGGTGGCTGGCATTCAACATTTTAGAACTTTTACAGTACTGGATATTTTCTTGAAGGAGGCTGCATTGTTTGCCTTAACTGATTGCTTACAGGGTATTTTTGATTTTTTTGTCTGCTTTGTTATAAGGGTTACCATCAGAGTGTCCGACCTGGTCTGGGTATAAACTGTTTGCATTTAGGTTATCAACAGAAACACTAGTAGGGATAGAGTTTACTCTATCATGTTAGTGAAGCAATTTATGAATAACTTCTAAACATGTAGCTCCAGATGTCTAGCCATCTCATCTGGATCAAATACTGTTCACAAGGCATTTAGCAGTAGTTCAGAAGGGCATTGCGATTTATGTCTTGAAAATATATATATTTAAGTCAGAGTGTAAAAACTGACAGTATGTAGGGATACCTGATGTCTAGTCATCACATCTGGATCAAGTACTGTTCATGAGGCATTTAGCATTAGTTCACAGGGGCATTGTGATTTAAGTCCGAAAAAAATTAAGTTAAAATGTAAAAAATGACAAAATGTAGGGATACCTGAACTACATACATGTATAAATTTTGTTTGCATTAGGGTTGGTCATTAATTTATATCCTTATGATTTGTAATTTCTTCCATTTTTGTTTATTTAGGGAGTGCAGTGGCTCAGTGGTAGAGTGCTTGACTCAAGATTTAGGGGTTGGGGGTTCTAGCCTCACCCGCGGCACTGCGTTGTGTTCTTAGGCAAGACACATTATATGCTGCTTAATACTGGTTCAACCCAGAAAGACATGTCCCGTCAACTGATAAATTGTTGACTGGGACAAAAAGAATCAAATGATAATTAAATGAGCCAGTGCATGAGATTTTCAACAGTGTGGTATGTGCGACCAGCAAAGCCTCAGATCAGCCTGCGCTTACGCGCAGTCTGATTAGAGCCTTTGCTAGTCACTTGAGTATTCTATGATTGTTAAGCTACTAACTGAACACCATTTGTAATTTCTAAGCTTAAAAGGAGGCTGCAGAGGCTCGTCCCGAGTCTACACTTGACAAAATGTCAAATTGTTGGGAATCTCATGCTGCGGCTCAAATATATTTTTATATTTTCAGCTGACACCTCTCCAGTTTCCACAATTGATATAAGGACAAAGATAAGGAGTTCTCTGGATAGTGTCTATGTAAGCTGGACCCCCCAACATGTTGACTCAAGTTCCTTTTTCTACAAATATAGTGTTTCAGCAACAGAAGTAGAAACAGGCTATTGTGTTTTCTCATCTGAAACTGTCCGATTTGGTTTTCTTTCATTTACTAGAAGTGAGCTAATTACTGGACTGGAGAGAGGTAAAACCTACACTTTCACAGTGACCTATTGGAAAGATACAGAGAAAATACTCAGCTCCACCTCAGAACAGATCAAGTTAGAAAACACATCATCAGGTTTTAGTCTCTCTTCATCAACACACCTTCCTTCCCAGGCTCAGAATTCTGTGATTTCTTCCAGTGCTAGTTCAATAGTGTCTACAACCTCATCTGGGAATACCTCAATATCATCAAGTATCTGCACAGTGGTTTCATCAGTCCCACCAAACATTAGGAACTCTGTGACTTCACCTAATACCAGTAGCATACTCTCCACAGTTTCATTGAGCACTGGGAATTCCGCTATTGTATCTAGTGCCAGTGCATTAGTTTCTACAATCCCTTCAATAGCTAGGAATTCTGTTGTCTCAATAAGTACTACTGGAAGTTCCTTTGTTTCATCTAGTGCTACAGAATCAGAATTATCTAGCTCTTCTATTGATTCATCAAGACAGGATCCTGGTGTTAGTAGACAAGGTTTGACTTCTTCTAGGCAGAATACTACTAGAGTCATTTCCTCGAGACGGGAGCCAGCTGTGTCATCTTGTGAGTCTGTAGGCTTGTCTATACATCAGTCTGTAAATAAGCAAACTTATAATCATTGTGCAGGCCAAGGAACTGCTGATTCTAGACAGGGCACTATTTCTTCAAGAAAAGATCCAGTTGTCACCTCAAAAGGTAAATGGTCTTGTCACAAGAAAAAGGGTTTCCAATCCGGCCCCGAGATTATAATTTTTTTGTCCCCCGCCTTTTCGAAGAAAAGCGGAGGGACATAGTTTTCGGCATTCCGTCCTTCCGTCCTTCCGTCCGTCCTTCCGTCCGTCCTTCCGTCCTTCCGTCCTTCCGTCCCCCTAATATAGTAGGTACCTTGTGTGCGCAACTCCTCCTACAGTTTTATGCCGATTCTTTCGAAACTTTACAGATGTTTTAGTCATGGTCTGAAGATATGCATGTGGTTTGGATATTATCCTGAGATTATTTTTTGTCACTTTTTTCGCAATTTGAACTTAGTCATTTTTAGGCGTTTTTACTATCAAAGTGAAAAGATAGTGGGTACCTTGTGTGCGCAACTCCTCCTACAGTTTTATATCGATTCTTTTGAAACTTCACAGGTGTTTTGTACATGGTCTGAAGATATGCATGTGGTTTGGATATATTCCTCAGATTATTTTTTAACACTTTTTCCGCCAGTTGAACTTAGCCATTTTTCTGACATTTTTACTATCAAAGTGAATGGATAGTGGGTACCTTGTGTGCGCATCTCCTCCTACAGTTTTATATTGATTCTTTTGAAACTTCACAGGTGTTTTGGACATGGTCTGAAGATATGCATGTGGTTTGGATATAATCCTCAAATTATTTTTTATCACTTTTTCTGCTATTTTAACTTAGGCATTTTTCTGGCGTTTTTACTGTCAAAGTTAATGGATACTGGGTACCTTGTGTGCGCAACTCCTCCTACAGTTTTATGCCGATTCTTTTGAAACTTTACAGATGTTTTTGTCATGATCTGAAGATCACTTTTTCTGCTATCATTTAAATAATAAACAATAATGGCGGGGGACATAAATTCTCTGAATTTGCTTGTTTTTTCTTATTCAACTCAACTGAGCACGAAATTTATCCTGCTCATAAATGTTAAAATGCCAACAAGTGTTGGCATTTTAACATTTATCAGCATGATAAATACAACATCTGATGACAAAATCAAGAAATGTGTATATTTTTCACCATTTTATTTTTTATTTGAAGTTGAAATTTCATGATCTGTTGAGTAGCACATGAAAAAGTTTTTTAACCTCGGGGGCAGGGCTTTCTCTAACTAGCCTACTAGGCTACAGACACTAGCTAGATTGCTGGAAATATGAAGCACATTTAGATATATTACTTAGCAGGGAGTGAATAACAAAGGCGCTGATCAGACTGCACGGATGTGCAGGCCGGTCTGCGCCTTTGTTGTTAGCATGCAACAAAGCATGCCTTTAGTTAAGAGTGCATAACAGAAATGATTTTCTTAATTCTCAACCAAAACATATGTTATGGGTACTCAAAAGAACCGTCTTGTCTCAATGAGACGGTTCTTTTCAGCACCCAAAACAATATGCTAAAAATATGGGTAAGAAAATATCAACAATTTTACGCTGAAAAATTTTGCTTATCTAGACTAAACCTATGACACATTCAAGTTTTCTTACAAGGAGGCCCAAATGAAAATGTCTCTGACATGGATCAAACTTAGAACCTGCTGAAAACAAGTGCGAAGGACCTAGACATGCCCTTATCACAGGCATGGTACTATGAGGAAACTATACAAACAAAGACAAATTGCAACAAAGGATAGTCCAGGGGACAAAAATATTTCAATATTTCACTTGTCCTGCAGGACGAGTGACTTACAATTTTCACTCGTCCTGCAAACACATGCACTTGTCCTTTAAAAGCATATGCAATAAAGAACATAAGGGAGTAATATGCAATATGACTTTCTTGTAATTCTTCCCAAAGCGCTGGTAGCATGAGTGCTTTGGGAAGAACTACTCATCCTTTCTAGATTTCACTCATAATTACGAGCGGACGAGTGGATTTTTTGTCCCCGGAATACGATTAATTCTTTCCTTGCTAGCTCGTCAGTCCTGATCTGGATCCAAACAGTTTGACACTCTGATAGAGATTCTGAAAGAATTTTTCGGAAAAGTTAATTTAAAAAAAAAAAAGTCAGCAGACGATAATATATGTGTGAGTCTATTATTGTTCTATTACAGAGCTAAAGTATGGATGTTGCATGGTACATGGGTATATCAGACAACCTCCGGCTAATAACCCTCAAGTGGTACAACTTGAGCCATCCCCATTCTCGAAAGTTCAAAGGGATTTGATTGCATTGAGACCATTGGGTAGGTATACACAGATTGATTTAGACCTGGGCCTCAAGGTTATAAAACTTTTTTCATGCTCAACTCATCTGAGCACAAAATTTATCCTGCTCATAAATGTAAAAAATGCAAACAATTGTTGGCATTTTATCATTTATTAGTGTGATAAATACAACATCTGAGAGATTTAAAGCAAGAAACTTCTTTATTTGTCGGGATTTTAGTTTTTATGAGCAGTTGAAATTTCGTGCTCAGCTGAGTTGAGTATGAAAAAAGTTTTAGAACCTCGGGGCCAGGCGCGAGGTTATAATTAGGGGATAACTGTATTCAAAATTTTCATTTGGGGAGGTATATCGTCGGATATACGGATATACGGTCGAAAATGTAGTTTTACGGCGACGCGTAAGCGGAGCCGTAAAACGTGATTTCCGAATGTATATCCGACGATATACCTCCCAAAATGAAAATTTTGAATATGGTTATCCCCATTCTAATGCACTATTAAACTTTTCCCTTAAAAAGACAGTGAAAATGTACATTGTTGCACCTATCTGTCCAGCTGCTGCCAGCTGCATAAAACCGCTTGCCAGATGCATATATTCACTTGTTAACCAATGAAAAGCGACGTTACGTAATGACGTCAGGTTTCCGACAGTATAACGCAGGATATACTGTCGCAAATTTATGACGTTATCCAATCAGACGTGGCATTGCATTTGCAAGCGCATTAGAATACTGTTTTCATGCTCATCAACTAAAATACTGACAAATGAAGAAGTTTCTTGCTCTAAGTCTCTGGGATGTTGTATTTATCATGCTAATAAATATTAAAATGCCAACAATTGTTGGCGTTTTAACATTTATGAGCAGGATAAATTTGTGCTCAGCTGAGTTGAGTGTGGAAAAAGTTTTGTAACCTCGGGGCCTGGACCCTATGTAACTAGTTATAAAACTATTTTCATGCTCAACTCACCTGAGTACGAAATTTATTCTTCTCATAACTGTTAAAATGTCAACATTAGTTGGTAATCTATGCAATGTTACTATATCAATAGAAAATAGTAGTGTCAATAGGATTGACCCGCATTATAGGAAATAGTTTCAGTAGTTTTGAATTTTTACTTTAAAACGTTTTTGTTGATCGGGCACAAAGTGAAAGTTAAGTGAAAATAGACTGGGTATATATGTTTTTGCATTCCATGTTTTGCGCAAAATCTGCGGAGCCCAGTGACTCAGTTGGTAGAGCATTAGACTGGGGGTCAAAGGGTTGCTAGTTCAAATCTCACTGCAACGTATTCACTGTGTTGTGTCCTCGAGCAAGACACTTTATCCGCTGCTTTTTAGTACTGGTTCAAACCAGGAAGATCTGTCCCTACATGGCTGAAAAATTGTTGAAAGGATCTTGAAGAATAAAACAAACAAATAAGAAAATTCTCTGGACTCTGACGATGTTTTGCCAGGATTTCAATAAAGAAAAGAGAGGGTAATTAATTATTCTTATTTTATTTCTCAACCAAAACATATGTTGTGGTACTCAAAAGAACTGTCTCAGTGATACGGTTCTTTTGAACACCCGAAACCTATGTTTAATCTGATGGGTAAGAAAATAATAACAATTTTACGTGCCAGATCTTTACTTAACTATTCAGGAATGTAAATGAAATTGATATAGCACTTATAGCCTTTTAGAAAATTGGTAAAAACTCACGTGGCCGGTTAGAACTTTTGACTAGTATATATTAAAACTAATTTATAGAAAGGGAGTAGATTACTTATTGAATTAAAAAAAAAAATCAACAACAAAAGCAGTGTGAAAAAATCATAATTTTAAAAACCTATTTAGTGCTTTACAATAGAAATTAGCAAATGTTTTTCTATTCTTTTGCAGTTGGCACAGACTCGGCATCATATTATAAATTTCAAAGCCTGAACTTCGGTTTGAGAAAGGAAGATCAAGAACTGTTTTTATCTGTCCCAAGGTATGTTTCTTTACACCATTGTAACTTAAGTATGCTCTTGTGGAAATAGCTTTAAATGTTCAAAAATTCAAACATTTTCTCTTTCTGTTTTTAAATAAAATGTTGGCTATCAGGGTTGGGATTCCTAAAAGGCTTGTTGGAATAGGAAACAGGGAAGACCCTGATCAGACTGCTTCTTCAGCTATTAGGCCAAAAAAAAAATATGTGTGTTTACTATTTGATGAAAATTTCAAACAGGGTAGGTCGATCGATTTTCTTTTTTAAATTTTTTATTTAATTTGAAATAGGGTAGGTAGGTCAGGTCGATTTTTTTTGTCACTCGATTTTTTTTTTCACTCATTTTTTTTTCACTATTTATGTACCAACGTTTGGAAAGAAAAAAATTAGCGATAATGCAAATTACTTGGTTTGTTTTGTTTTATATGATCCAAGCTTGGACCAAAGTATATTATTGAGAAAAGAACCAAAAAACATTCTCAAACTGAAAATCAAACTGATTGGATTGTTCATTTATGACAAAATCCAAAGCACAGATTTTCCCCTACATTACCTTAGACACTGAAAAAAAGGAACATATCTGGCATTCTTGTAAATAATAAAGCGTGAGTTAGTGTAGTCAGTAATAAATGCGTTTAACTTTCTTTCTTCCGATATACTTACAACATCAAGTAACATAAGAGGGAAATAAGCCCAAAGAAGAAAGACGTCATCGCATGGATGGTTGTCATTAAATATCTCAAGTCATCTGGTGATGACTTGTTGCTTCAAACAAGCTTTTCTGATTATGGTGATCACATTTTTTTAAAAGAAAAGCGACGAGAACGAGAACGTCGCCATCTTGGATTGACAAAAACCAAAGGTGTCCGTAAAAGGTTTGACTACATACCGAATAGAATAGAATCAGCGAAAATTTTAAATACCGATACTAAAATCCGGGACAGCTGAAGCAGGACCGGAAAACACTCTCGTTTTTTTTATTTTCTGAGAAAAAATGGTATCTGCAGCTATAAAACAGGGTCGGTCGGTAAACCGTAAACACACCTATTTTTTTTTTTGGCCTTACATGTCAGAAATATTAAGATTCTTGTCTTATTGTAATTGTAGCCAAAAATTTTATTATGAGAACAAGTGATTAGTTTGTCCAAAATGTGACTGTTTGCATGATAATTATATATTATTAAGACAATTTCTTGTTGATTTTCTATTTTAATAGGGAGGATATTGGAACAGACAGATGTAGATATCAAATACAGCTTAGGTAAGACATGTGGGTACAGAGATATATTCCAATATCTGGCCATTTGTTTTGTTTGTCCTACTGACAGGACTTTATTTAAGAGTGCGTAACAGAAAAGTAATTTTCTTATTTCTCAAGCAAAACATATGTTGTGGGTACTCAAAAGTACCGTCTCAATGAGACGGTACTTTTGAGCACCCAAAACATATGCTAAAAATTATGGGTAAGAAAACGTTTACAATTTTACGCTGATACTTTCTGTTGATCTAAACCTGTGCCTACTGAGAACATCAGTATTTTTGTGGTCATATAACATAGGTTTAGATTAACAAAATTTTTGAGCCTTTAACTTTGAATATTTTGTAACACATAAGTTTTCCATATGGTTGGGTTGAGAAATAAGAAATTGAAGTTAAATTAACACTACTATCTAGGGGTCTGTGCTTTATACTTTTTTTTCACACAACAAATGAATTTTAGATAACAAGAAAATTGCTTTGACCCAATCAAACTGTTTCCATTTTTTGTTTCCACATTGCCAAAGATGAAGCTGCAGGCGAGCACAACTAATTGTCCCCCAACCTCATAATGTTGGCGGAGACTTTTCCATTGATCCGTTTGTCTGTCCCTGGACACAATGAGGGGTTACTGTGTAACGAAACAGAGAGAAGTATTTGTCTCCCAATGTATGTCAAAGGAGACTATTAAATTGTGTTTGTCCGTTTGTCTTTTGTAAACTGTAGATCTTTTGTTCATGGTCTGAAGATGTGCATGTGATTTGGCCATTTTAATCAAATTATTTCTTTTTACTTTTTTTTCAACTTGTGAACTTAGTCATTTTTAGCCATCCGTGGGTACTAAGTGAGCGCAACTCCTACAATTTTATCCTTATCTTTTTGAGACATTGCAGCTGCTTTGAACATGGTCTGAAGATGTGCATGTGGTTTGGGAATTATCATCAAACTACGAGGGTTAGTCAAAAATAACTGAGCCCTACCTCATAACATTTGAATCAAGTAAAATGGACATATAATTAGATGATATTTCATTGTAGTTATATGTCATCTATTTAATCACCAAATTTATTTTTGTTGGTAGGTTTTTTGTAATGTTTGCTAGGCAACAGAATATGACCTGTCAAAGGGGTGCGTTCACGCTGTGATACATCTAACTATAAGCGTTGCTATGGAAACAGTAATGTTAAAGCAATGCTTGATTCACTGTCGTCTGATATCTTTAACATGTACCTATTCAGTGTCACAGAACAGAAACCAACTGACCCCAAATTATAGATGCTGCGGTAGTTTGATTTCAGAATTTATAAAATTTTTACATGCCTGGCGTCTGATATCTTTAACATGTACCTATTCATTGTCACATTGTCACAGAACAGAAACCAACTGACCCCAAATTATAGATGCTGGGGTAGTTTGATTTCAGAATTTATCAAATTTTTACATGCCTGGCATCCTATAATTTACCTCACCCACATTTATATTTACACAATTTTAATAGAAAACTTTGAATATAAGCCTAATAATGCTTTAACGGTACTGCATACACAAACCAACCCTCAGACATATTAAGTTCCTTGATTTAAATTCACAATTTTGTTTCCATGGCAACACTATTCTCGTGGATTTGAAAATTTGTTGAATTTTGGCGTTTTTGTTGCTAGGCAATGCATACAATCAATGATACCTAAACATTAACAAACCAAGTGTAATGAAAAGACAATATGATATATGTAATTCAAATAAATGTCAAATATGTCTTTCACAAAAACTATCAAGCACACAAGCTTTTTAAAGACATACTGTATATTCCTGGTGGCTGAGAATGTGAACGCATCGACCTGACTGACGATCTTCAGTTGCCTTGCAACCATAATGGAAGCTTCACTTATATAATTCTTCAGGGTCAAAACATCTATGACATATGATACTTATAGAAAATAATCACATTTTGTTGTCTACAAACTCAAATGTTATGAGGTAGGGCTCTGCTCAGTTATTTTTGACTGACCCTCGTAATTTTTATACCCGCCACAAACTGTATTTGTGGAAGGTATACTGTTTTCATGTTGTTGGTGCATGCGAGCATCCGTCCATCTGTGACATTTTGTTTCCTTAATATCTTGAAGAGTCATTTCTGGAATTTCATCAAACCTTGCAAACATATTTGTATCTACAAGATCATACTTTTAATAAAAAAAGTTTGGGCTAGGGGCCAATTTTATTACAGCTATTTCCCTTTATAATTGTAAATGGTTTTTATACGCCCGTTTTGAAATAAACGGTCGTATTATGGCATGGCGCTGTCTGTCTGTAAACAATCTTCAAGATATCTTGATGATATTTTATGGAAATGTATATTAGGTGAAGACAAAGTGCCCCACACAAGAATGATTGTTCCCCCTTTCTTAGTTTCTGAGTTATGCCCCTTTGAAGATCATAAAAAAAATCTTATATGCGCCATAACTCCGTAACTGTAATATATTTCATCGTGAAACTTTAGAGGAATGTGTATCTGATCAACGCGACGTGTCACATATAATTATGGTTACTTTTCATTTATTTCCGTTTCTGAGGTCTGGCCCTTTGATTGTGTTTTTATGCATATTTTGTGTAATTTACATTCTTGTACACCCCATAGCTCACTCACTGTTCATGATATCCTCATTCAATTTTATAGGAATGTGTATTAGGTAAAGATGATGTCTTGCGCTAAAATGGTTGTTCCCCCTTTCTTAGCTTCCAAGTTATGCCCTTTTGATTATTTTTTCCCAAAAATTCTTGTACACCCCATAAATCAGTAACCATTTGGGATATATCTTCATGCAACTTTAAAGGAATGAGTATTAGATCAAGGCTACGTGCCCCTTTGATTAATTTTTTCCATGTTTTTTTTTTCAAAAAATATTCTTGTATGCCCCATAACTCAGTAACTGTTTGAGAAATCTTCATGAAACTTTATAGGAATGTGTGTCAATTCAAGATCATGTGTCGCATACAATTACAGTTGTTTTTTGTTTCTGAGTTATGGCCCTTCAATTTACTGTATTTTCTTTTACTTCAGGTTTTGTTTGGACAACAAGAGCTGTATCCAAAAAGACTGTTTTCCAGTGGGATGTGTCCGTGTCAATGGAAAATGGGCACAGTTGCAGGTAAGGGGCTGTAATTATGTCCCTCCTCTGAAGCAGTGGGCAGACATATTGTTTTCTGTATGGATCCTGTCGGTGTTGGCATTACTGTCAACATAGCTTGTAGTCTGCTCTCTAACTTGTGAACTGTGTGATGAAATTTGACATAACCTGCACATATACTTAATTGGGACAGCTGAAAGAAATGATTGGATTTTGGTGACCTTAACAATATTCGGGAATAAGTTATGAATAAGTTACTCATAAGTTAGACATACATCCTATGTTCGTTTCGCAGACACTTTGCATAAGTTCAGAGAGAGGCTTCCTCTGAGTTAATAATTAGATTTTAGCATATACCAGCGTACTAGATATATATTTCTCACGTCGGCATACGTTGGCTAGAATGTTATAGTGTGACAGGGCCTTTAGGGACATCGGCGGTAAAATCGTGTGAATTCGGCAATGCAGCGCTCTTAGCAAAACACTATAACTCTATGAAGAAGCCTTGTCTGCACCCTATCTTTCAAAACATTGTTCAGATTTTGACCAAACTGGCACATCATTATAGGGACATTAGGAAATAATTATCCCCACTTTTTTTTAAAAAAGCCTAGGGGATATTGTAATAGCCTCCGTCCGTCTGATCGTTATGCTATCTCCTCCTAAACCGTTGGACGAAATTCAACCAAATTTGGTATGTGAGTTACATGAATGGGGCGTGCAACGGCAATTTTTTTTTACCCCGCCCCTTGGGGCCCTGGGGAGGGGTCAAAAGGTCAAATATCATTTAATTTCAATTACAAAGTCAATTTCAAAGATTTTTATACCAAACTTTGTGTTTGCTCTCACAAATGAAAGATACAAAACATATCAGACAGAATTTTAATTCTGTTGCCTGAGTCATGCCCCAGGGGTCAGACTGCCGAGGGGGTCAAAAAATTTTTTTTCAAACATGGTCATATGGCATATCAAATTGTCAGGGATGACCAGCAGAACAGTATGCAAGTAATATTTTCATCCTAGGATCAAACTGGTGACCTTGGGGTGAGGTCAAAAGGTCAAATATCATCTAATTTCGGTTAACATGTCAATTTCAAAGATTTTATTTCCAAAATTTGTGTGTGTTGTACAAATGAAAGATACAAAAAACATATCAGACGGGATTTTCATTCTGTCACCTTGGTCATGCCCCAGGGGTGGGACTTTGGGGCGCTGGGGGGTTCAAAAACTTTACGGCTAAAACACGGTATTGGTGCTGATTTAAGTTTTTTCATCTTATATCCCAGGGGGGTCAAAAGTTTTTTGTTCAAACATGGTCATGTGGCATATCAAATCAAGGGGGATGAAGAGCAGAACAAAATGCAAGTAAAATTTTCATCCTATGGTCAAACTGGTGACCTTGGGGTGAGGTCAAAAGGTCAAATATCATTAAATTTTGGTTACCATGTCAATTTCAATTTTTTATGTGTTCTCACAAAAAGAAGATAGAAAACATATTGAACAGAATTTTTATTCTGTTGCCGGGATCATGAAGGGGTGGGACTTGGGGGTGCTGGGGGGTACAAAAATTTTACGGCTAAAACACGGTATTGGTGCTGATTTAAGTTTTTTCATGTTATATCTATGCTACAAAAGAACTGTGTCATAAAGGAACACTTTATAAGAGTTATGCAGAAAGGCATTGGCAGATCTTGTTTGCCCGAAAATTTCAAGCTGCTAACATTGTCCGTTTTGGAGATATGGTCTCTAATGTGTATCTAAAATGGCCATTTACAAGCGTTATGCCGTCTCATTTTGAAAATCAAATCATTTAAAGTCCAAATAATTCAGGTTTACTATTTAAATATTGATACAGAACTGTTTGCATCTTATAAATACACTTATCTTCTACATTTTGATATTTGAATTAAAGAAATTGGTCAAAAATTGTGGATTTTCTCCTCAAATTCCTAAAGATTGTGTTTTTGATAAAAACTGCAAGAACGACACTAATACACTGTACTATACCCATGATTATACAAAACATGAGTTTATTAAAGTAAAATCAATTTCCATTATATCATTAAAGACTATAGTTTCCAAAAAATACAGTTTGCATTCCAGGCTAGTCCAATGCTTTGCACCATAGAACATTTCTGTCAGGAATAAAAAAGTAAATTTTTGTAGTGTCTGTAACCGTGGCAATTCATGAAGGGAAATCTTGAAGATTTTCAATCTCAGAATAACTTCCCTTTAATATCTTATGTCATTCAACATAAATATCAGATAGACAAAGTTTCATTGTTATGACAATTGGAATATATGAGAAATTAGCATCAGAAAAAGTTACAGACACTACATGGAACATTGGACCAGATTTAAGTGCATTTTGACAAAAAATATTGTTTTGAAAGTTGACCTTTTGGACTACTGTAACTACTTTGATGTTTTTAAGTATTGTTTACTGCATTCAGAAAATGATTTTAAGCATTGAGATATACTTCTGGTAAAAGTGAAGAGATGCAATCTGATAGAGCGCAATTTATGACAAATTCATCCAATGGTTGTCGTAAAGATATGCTTATATTTTGCATCTTTAAGCATTTATCTTCTTTGTTTGGCCTCTCATAATGCTAACCAGTTTTTCCCATTATTGTTTCAGAGAAAAAGAACTGCAAATATTTATATCTTTGTTTTTATCTTGAATGTTATATCTTATGTGTAGTGTCCGTAACCTGTTAACAGGCAGAAGTAAAAGTATAAAAGAATGATATGAAGGAATATTTACCGGGCCGCGTAGCGCAGTCGGTAACGTGTCTGGCTACAGATGCGTGTCTGACTGCAGATCCAGGGGTCGCGAGTTCGATCCCGGCCCGGTACCATACTTTCGTGGAGATTGATCATGAAATAATTTCTACGGTCATTCTCCTCCTTCCGCTGATTTATTCAAGAAGGGTTGTTGTCAGTTACAAGCGAAAGTATGTGCACAAATTACTGGTTAACCGCTTGCTCAAGCCTGCCCAGGAAAAAGTGCGGTTAAGTGAACTGACCGTCCCGCAATGACCATAGCTGTTGACATGGGACGTAAAGCAACAAAAACAAACAAACAAACAAATGAAGGAATATTTTCAAAAACAAAGACTAGTTTTAGGCAAGATGTGTAAAAAACTATGTAGAAAATAATATATTAGCGTATTGAGTGTTTCAGTGGCTCAACTTGAGGTTTTCTTTAGCTCTGACTATCTGTGAGTCATGAGCCCTTTTCTTTGTTTCATCATGGTGTGTTTATTTGATTAGAGTGTTACTCCATGATGATACATTGCATTAGTTAGATGGCCTCCATGCGAGCTGAACATTTCTTGTGCTTCAACAACGGCAGAATCTAGGGCGAAGATTTGGTACCAGTAAAATCCATTTAAGCCCCCCCCCGTGGCTTAGGCTGCTGTCCGTTCTAAGGCAGTGGTTCTGTTGTTGTTGACTTTTTGTTTATTGTTACTCAGGAGTCTGTAATTGTTCTATGTTTTGTTGTACGTTACTTTTGTCCATTCTAGTATTGCAATCATCTTGATGGGGAAGAGAAAGCTGGTTGCTTTACTTAATTTGTCTTCCTGGTGTCTCGTGATGGTTGAGCAGCTCTTCCTCGCGGTGCTAGGGGGTTGTCTGCAGTTTGTGATTGCGGTATTTCCTGATCATACTTAATTACTATTTGCCTAGTGAGACACTCATCAGCACCAATACCATGTATTAGCCGTTAGCGTGGGGATTTGCGATGGCGCCCCATCGACTGAGCGTTCTAGTAAGATTTTGGTGACCCTGGCATAATTTTTGAAGATCACCATGGTTAACTCTATGAAAAAACTGGTTTGCACTCTTCTGAACAAATGGCCAGGTTTTGGCAAAACTGGCACAGATATATCATTGTGAGGACCTTAAGAAATAATTAGATTTTGGTCTTATTTTCAAGGTCATCAGTTTCATATAACTATGAAAAAACCTTGTCTTCACTCTATTATTTGAACCAATGGCCAATAATATACCACAGATACATTCATTGGATAAATCTGGCCGTTGGTTAAATGTTAAATATATTTTCATTCCCCCTTTTCTTGTGCTCTGAAAGGAATTTCTCAGTGTTTCATTTGATTTCTCTGTGTATGATTCTGTTATAGCCAGTTACAGTAGGCACCCAGTGTAATGTGAAGAGTGATGGTCATCCAATTGATATTACCTCCCTCTGTGATAGAATAAGGACAAATACCATCGGTATTTCATGGAATCAACGCCCAAATACCACGGTAAGAACCATCTTTCATGAACCTGGTTACCACTTTGGCCATGTGTATGTTTGTGTACAGCAAACTTTAACTCTTTGCCCCCTGAAATTTGTTGTGCTTTTTTTGTCTGCTGATTTGTTTTCAAAATCAACTGTTTCGAAAAATTCTTTCAGGAATACCATCTGAATGTCAACCAAATTGGATCCAGATCAGGCCCAACATTTTTTCGAGCCTGATTGGGGTCCAATCTGTTAGCAAAGGTTATCAGCAGACGACACTAGTAAAGAGATAAGAATCTTCCTCTTTTTAAAGGAGCATTTTCTCTTTTTTCGCTAAAAGTAACAAACAAAAAGTGTCAATTTGCACCTGTATGCCCAAATCTGATTGTTTTTTTTTGGATGAGGGGGGGGGGGGGGGGGGGGGGGTTAAGGAGGTTTCCTCTTTTTTGTGTTGATTTCCTTTTTTTTAAGAAAACCTCTTCCCCTCTTTTTCTGGTCGGTTTAAAATCATGGTAGTATTAAGGTCTAAAAATTTTATGTGGTTCAGGTTACCTGACTGCCAATATTTTGCCACTGACCATATATTTTTAAACATTTTAGGAGATTTCCAAAGGATTTTTAAGTTTGTCCATATTGTTTCCCCATATTCCCAATTCAAAAACTTTTAACAAAATAAAAAATATTTTCCTACCTACTGTCCCTATTTAAACCCTTAAAGCACCTATCACAGCTGCAGCAGACGACAAATTTTGAGACATCTTTCCCCATTTTCGACAAAAGTAAGGCATGATATTTCATGAGAATCGTCTGTTAGCAGACGATTCTCATGAAATATCATGCCTTATTTGTTATTTTTGAAAAAACGGCAAAATATGAAATTGTCGTCTGCTGCAAATTGTAGGTGGCGCTTTAAGGGCTAATATATCTGGATCATTGTGTCTTTGCAGGGATATTGTTTGACTGTACAGCTTGTGGAGAAATTAAACTCAGAGCAGCTCTTGAATGTTTTGAAAGAAAAACAGTTCCACCATTCTCATCATACACAAGATCGAAGTAAGTCATCATATGGGCTGCGACATGAGAAAACCTGTCTTTGGGGTTTCCGACAAAGCGAGACTCAAACCAGTCTCATCAGCTAAAGAGACTTGCTAGAAAATTGAAATTTGACTTATAGCAAGCTTAGAAATGGTACTTTCCAAAACACGAATAACAAAAGTGCTGATCAGACTGCGCGGATGCGCAGGCTGGTCTGCGACTTTGTTGTTCACAAACCTCCAAAGACAGGATTTCTCGCGTTGAGGCCCATATGTGTCTCAACATGTGATTTCCAACAATGTGGCAGTTTGACAAGTGTAGACTCAGACGAGCATGTGCAGCCTCTGATGTTTGAGCATGTGCAAACTGATGTTTGGTCAGTAGCTTAACACTCGTAGAATATTCAAGGGACTAGCAAAGGCTCTGATCAGAAATTCATAGAATATTCAAGGGACTAGCAAAGGCTCTGATCAGACTGCGTGTATGTGCATGCTGATCTGAGGCTTTGTTGGTTGCACATACCACATTGTTGAAAATCTCATGTTGCGGCTCAACTACGTGTCTCAACATGAGGAAACCTGTCTTCAGAGTTGTTATTTCCTGCTAAATTCTGTCCATTTCCGTTTGCCTAAAAGCTTTGTTTCATAAGGTTTAAGTAGCTGACAAATTTTTTAACCTTTTCTTGTAGGTAATTTACTTAGTTATAGTCTTGGAAACAGTTGGAGTGGTACTTGAATCAAACCCATACATGCCTTGAGTCTATATTAAGAATCTTGACAAGCAGTGCAGAACCAGATCAGACAATGCAGCATACAAGAGGTGTTTCATGTTTATTTGAACAAATTTGAAAATGCCGTAATTCATTTAATTCTCGTTATATTGGATTATAATTGATTTCCATGGGTTGGTCTGCTCTCTAGCAACACGCAGTTATCAAGAAAATAGTTCTTATTTTTTATTTTCTGCTTTGAAACAGTCTCTGAAGATGAGCAGTCAAATTTTAAGCGTTTAAAGATGCCGTCTGAAACAAAATGGACTAAATCTTTCTCGAGCAATTTCTCTAAGAGATATGAAGTTTTTCTCTTGGAATTTTTTTTATTTTGTACATAGATAATTAAAGTATGTTCTGTTAGAAAATAAAGCTTTCCAGTTGGATATTTACTTTTTGGAAGCGACTTGAACATCAAATTTTAGGGTTTACAGTTTCCATGGCAACACTAAATTGTATGCAAACTACTAAAATGCAATATTTGGTGGTCAATTTTATCAGCAATAGATACCTAGAATATCTAAGAAATTGAGTCGGCTGTGAGTTTTGAGAATTTGTTTTTCGAATTTCTTCCAAGACACATTTTATACATGAGATACCCATTTGGGCACTTGTATGGAAGAACTTTTAAAGCTCAGTTTGCAAGCAAAAACAGGCACACATAGGCTGTTTCTCATTTTAATAATAGACTGAGTGTTTCTCTAAACTTAAAAGAAAATTTCACACTTAAATATGTATTTTCTCAGAAGATACACCCGTTTTAGCTCTTAAAATCAGTTAAAAGGGGGTGGGGATGTATTTAGGACCGCCTTGTTATGGCTATGCTTTAAATTGCCATCTTGTCTATTTGGCCAAGCCAGGGGCACGTCGATTATGCATGAAAAAGCAAAATTTGTTTGTTTTATTGATATGCAACCGTAAAAAGTGAAATTCAAATCTGTTCAAATAAACATGAAACAGGTCTCGTATAGCATCTGATCAGGCTTACAAAATGTTACATACTTTTATAATTTGAATGAAATGGTAAATAAATACTCAACAACCATTAGGCATACAGTAATACCTGTGTAAAACGGCCACTCAAAAAAAGACATAACAAAGATCTTAATAACAATTGGTAGCTTAATGGAGGCCACTTGGAGCATTCTGCAATACTTTTGACCTGATCACATATTTTGTCAATTCACTGTTTACATGTGTAGCTACATAGTGGGAATAAAACACTAAATTATGGTCTGAGCTTTATATTCCATCTAGGGAGCGCAGTGGCTCAGTGGTAGAGTGCCTGACTCGAGACTGAGGGGGTGTGGGTTAGAGCCTCTTCAGGTGTCACTGTGTTGTGTCCTTGAGCAAAACACATTAATCATAGCTTGGTACTGGTTCAACCCAGGAAGACTGGTCCCTATATAACTCAAAGATTGTTGATGGGACGCAAAGAATCAAATTAAACAAACAAAATCATATTCCATCTAATATATATTGGCACTGGTTGAGATAAACAAAAGTTTTGTAAACATTTTCTTACCCATAGTTTTAAACATATGTTTTGGGTGCTCAAAAGAATCGTCTCATTGAGACGGTTCGTTTGAGTACCCATAACATATGATGGTTCTTTTGAGTACCCATAACATGTTATATTGAGAAATAAGAAAATATATTTCTGAAACACACTCTTAACTAAAGGCCTGATATTGGGTATGCCAGCAGCGAAGGCTCTGGGCGTGCTCATGAGGTTTTGTTGCTTACCACATGCGATTCTGTGCATTTGCATATGTTCAGATAAACAAAATTTTTGAGCGTAAAATTGTAAATATTTTCTGGTCCATCAGTTTGAACAATGACTCAGTGTCAAATGTTTTGGGTGCTCAAAAGAGCCATCTCATTGAGTACCCATAACATATGACAGTTCTTTTGAGTACCCATAACATATGTTGATGTTGAGAAATAAGAAAAACAATTTTTTGGTACAGACTCTTAACTAAAGGCCAGCATTTGTTTGACAAAGAGATATGAACCAATCTCTTACATACTGCATCACATGTATTTTTGTGGAACGAAAAGAAAAAAATCTGTAACCTGAGTACCACCCTTATTTTGGGCCATCCATGGGTGAAAGTTTTCCGGATTATTCCTGAATTCAGGATTTTGAGGCTGACTTTCCACAGAAAGTCAGCCTCAAAATGCTGAATAAGGCAGATTTTAAGGCAGCTTCTCTGATTTATTTTCAGTTCATCTTTGGGCGATTGACCATTAAAACTTGAAATTGTTAACACTTTGATGGCATACAGCTAGTTTCAAGATTTGAATTTCAAAAGTTCAGGATTTTTTAAATTTTGAACTTTCACCCATGGCCATGTTCTGTATTAGATCTATTATATTTTCAGTTCGAGAGCAGTTGAAATTGGACAGTGATAATGAAATCAGCACAACAAGTTTGAGGGCCTCACTGATGTGTCCTGTAAGTTTAACATATGTTTAGATAACTCAATTTTCACGGTATATAGACGCAAAGGAGCCTATCCGTGAAAAACTGCTTTTCCTGAGCCCTATCTGCTCCAGAAAAGGAGCCTATCCGCCAAAAACAAGACATGGGGAGTGGAGATACTTTAAATCTGGGCCAATATTAGATTATTAACGATGTAAGTTACATAAAATCAAACGCCACGGGACTTTTAATTTCTGACTTGATGGATTTTGAAACATATGATAAGGCTGATATCAAGTCACGTCTACAAAGTTAAACAGAAAATGCCTGCTCTGTTTTCGGCGATTTAGTTTCCGTTGGAAAATGAAGCAAAACTAAACAATTCAGTCTATTTTGACGGCCTACACCACAGCAGAAATGTTTTATGTCTCCCTCCTTACTTAAAGCGTCTGGTTTGCTTTTAAAATTGGTTTTCCATAGAAAAGACGGATCATGTTTGAAAACAAGACGGCTAAGGAGCTTATACGTTGAGAGAAAAATGACCATTTTGTGGCACATGATAATTAGCCGTACCCAAGGCACAGGAGCCTATATGTTTTCAACTAAGTACCATGGGAGCCTATAGGTTATAAAAGTAAGAAATAGCATATAGGATCCGTAGCCAGTAGCCATATAGGCTCCTTAGCCAAAGACAAATAGGATCCCTAGCCAGATTATTTTCCTTTCCATGCCATTTATAGAGAGAATAATGTATAATTCGATCTGTGAAATGCATATAAGTCAATTTCCACATCAATTCTTTACAAAATACCAAAAAACAATTGCGAGAACAGCCCAAACTGTTTCGAAAAAGTTTGTTTTCTTTGTTGTGTAATCGTCTGTGGACGTCGCCGCAATGAAGTGTGTGTCGCGTTATAAAAAATCTGCATCGTGGCTGTTTGATTTTTGTCTTATAGCTTCTCTGGTGTTCCGTTGCATTGCCATTTTCTTCATGTAAATAATGGAACTTATTATTTTACTTACCTTTTGATGTCACTGTCTATTGCTAAGCTTGTTTTTAGCTGATAGGCTCCTTTTTTGGAGCGGATAGGGCTCAGGAAAAGCAGTTTTGAACCGATAGGCTCATTTATGTTTATATACCGTGATTTTTGAGCGTAAAATTGTAAATATTTTCTTAGCCATCAGTTTTAACATGTTTTGGGTGCTCAAAAGAACTGTCTCATTGAGACGGTTCTTTTGAGTACCCACAACATATCTTCTGGATGAGAAATAAGAAAGTTAATTTTTTGGAACACACTCTTAACTAAAGGCCTGATTAAATCCTTTATATTCTAATAAATTTTCCCATACATATTAATAAGATCAGTGTGGAATTGCCCATTTTGTGTTTTAAGGGGTCACAGGTCTAAGTTTCTGAAATAATGTTTTTCTGTTCTCGAAGGTTGTTTTAATCTAAGCAAACAGTGCAGACTCCCATGATATACTGCATTCATCTGGGTATTCACTGTTTGCCTAAGTACCTGTTTAGGGGTTTCCAGTATACAAAGGGTTAATATCATTTTAACCTATCAGTATAGTAGGAATATAACAAGAGTCTATTAAGACAGTAATTACCATTGCAATACTACCATTATGTGAAGCGCAGTGACTCAGTTGGTTGAGCGTTAAACTGGGGATCAAAGGGTTGTTAGTTTGAGATTCACCAACAGGGGAGTCTCTGTGTTGTGTCCTTGAGCAAGGCACATATTCGCTTCTTATTACTGGTTCAACCCAGGAAGACAGGAATTTATCCCAACCTGACTGAAATATATATGCTTGTTTAAAAGAAGCCAAATAATGCCCACACCAAATAATCAAAAGTAAAACCCTTAGGTTTAAAAACTATTAACTTCACATATCTTGTTGTTTTTATCTAGATCTATTGTTCACACTTACCTACTTGCTTCAGATTGGTCACATGAGAATAACATACCCATGTATTGGAAAGAACTGTACCCATGTGCAGTGTGTTGATGCCCTTACAATGCTACAAATGAATGAGAAAAGGCCCAATTGGAAATGTTTGATATGCTCCAGTCCAGTACCATTCTCAGACTTGAGAATAAATGAGTAAGTATTTTTGCTGTACATTTCATAAGAAATTAAGTAGATCAAGGGTTGAAGGTTTTGCAGCTACCAGGTTAGATGATCTTACCTAGCAGCTGTATGACCTCAGGGGACAAAAATATTTCAATATTATACTTGCCCTGCAAGACGAGTGACTTACAATTTTCACTTGTCCTGCAAACTCATGCACTCGTCCTTAAATATTGTATGCAATAAAGAAAATGGGGGGGGGGGGGGGGGGGGGGGGGGGGGGGGGGGTAATTTGATGTTTTCATACCCCGCCACACTTTAGTGTCGGGGTATTATATTATACCTTTCGGTGTCTGTCCGTCCGTCCGTCCGTGCTCACCATTTCCGATCGATAACTTGAGAAATTATTCACGGAATTTTTTCAAATTTTGCATACATATTGTTATCGGCAATGAGTGGTATGGGATTGTTAATGGGCAAAATCCGTCCATTTTAACAGAGTTACTGCCCTTTTTCGTATTGGAAAAATGGTTTCTGGCCTGATATTCCTTTACTGTTCATGATATCTAATGAAACTTCACAGATATGTTGCACATCAAAGGTTACATATTGTGACTAAGGACCGTCACTCTGACCTTCCCAGTTTGTGAGTTATCTGCCCTTGATAGGTCTGAAAAAAGGTTTTTGACCTATTGTTCCTTTACTATATGGAATATCTGAATATAACTTCACAGATATATTTTACATCAAAGGTAACATATTGTGACTAAGAACCGTCACTCTTACCTTTCACGTTTGTGAGTTATCCGCCCTTGATTGAATTAAAAAAAAATTTTACCCGTAGTTCCTTTACTATGTTTAATATTTAAATGAAACTTTAAAGATATGTTTCACATCAAAGGTTACATACTGTGACAAAGAACCATCACTCTTACCTTTCCAGTTCATGAGTTATCTGCCCTTGATTGATCTGAAAAATGGTTTTTGACCTGTAGTTCATTTACTATATGGAATATCTGAATGAAACTTCACAGATATGTTGATCATCAAAAGTTACATATGGTGACTAAGGATCATCACTCTTACCTTTCCAGATTGTGAGTTATCCACCCTTGATTGATCTGAGAATTGGTTTTTGGCCTGTAGTTTCTTTTACTATATGGAATATCTGAATGAAACTACATATTTTTAGTAAGGACCGTCACCCTTACCTTTCCAGTTCATGAGTTATCCGCCCTTGATTGATCTGAAAAATGGTTTTTGACCTGTAGTTCATTTACTATATGGAGTATCTGAATGAAACTTCACAGATATGTTGACCATCAAAGGTTACATATTGTGGGTAAGGATCGTCACTCTTACCTTTCCAGATTGTGAGTTATCCACCCTTGATTGATCTGAGAATTGGTTTTTGACCTGTAGTTCATTTCATCCGTCCGTGCTCACTGTTTCCGATCGATAACTTGAGTATTTATGCACAGAATTTTTTCAAATTTTGCATACATATTGTTATTGGGGATGAGTGGTATGGGATTGTTAATGGGCAAAATCCGACCATTTTCAATGGAGTTACTGCCCTTTCTCCCTTTAAAAAATGGTTTCTGGCCTGTTATTCTTTTACTGTTTATGATATCTGAATGAAACTTCACAGATATGTTGAACAGCAAAGGTTACATATTACAAGGAAGGACCGTCACTCTTACCTTTCCAGTGTATGAGTTATCCACCCTTGATTAATCTGGAAAATGTTTTTGACCTGTAGTTCCTTTACTATATGAAATATCTGAATGAAACTTCACAGATATGTTGACCATCAAAGGTTACATATTGTGACTAAGGACGTCATATCACTGTCTATCTCAGTTCTGTTGCTATTTAGGCATTATATATCTCACAAAATAACTTTTGGTGCCCCCAGCAGTGGCGGGGTATTATGCAGTGCTTGCGGTGCTTTTATTGAAGTTCCTTTTATCACTGCTAGAATGATATTTACCCAGTCAGTTTCATACACTGTCAAAAGAGTTTTACATTCAATACTCATGCTCCAGTGGCCAAGCTCCCTTGACAAGTTGTCATAAGCTTTACTGTCTGTGTAATATCCATTTTAGAAGTGAAATAAGTAACTTGAGTCAGACATTTTAGCAGAACCCTTAAGTAGACTAAACCATTTAAACTGGTTTATAAAACCATTATGCCTGTCAACATTTAGTTATCAAGAAGAAAATTCAATAATTACAGCGATACAGTCTGTCACTATACAAACCTATTTCATTGATGAAAATGCGCTCAAAAAAATCAATATTTACTTTGATACAGTCTACCACACTACCGCGCATTACACTGCGCAGCTTTCATTCGCCATTTGCAAACACAACATCCGGTTTCTACTTTCGGAATTAAAAAGGTATTTGGCACGATGAAAACGCTTCCTGCCGTTCAGAAAATGCGAGTTTCACCCGCAAATTTTAGCACTCGTCCTGTAGGACGAGCGCTTTGGAAAGAATCTCTTGTCCTTTCTAAAATACACTCGTAAGTACGAGCGGACGAGTGGAATTTTTGTCCCCTGGACCTTTGACCCTTGTCCTGTATACTGTAAAATACTCAGAAGAAAAAGTTTAGTGAGTATTTATGTTTTCTCATAAAATAAACAATACTGGATACATCATATCATCATAATCATAATTGGATTTTTGATTAACGTGAAGGTGCAGGGGCATCATCCACATCAGTGGGCCCCTTTCCAGGTAACTGGCTAGCTGCACGCATAGCAGATCTCACACCTGATCTCCAGGTGCTCCTTTCTTGAGGGTCAACTGTGGTGAGCTTCCACTCACGGCAGTCTTTCTCTGTCAGTTTCTTCCATGTTTGCTTGGGCCTCCCTGCCCCCCGCTTGCCGTCAATCTGCATATCATATGCTGTTCTGATTGCACCACTCGAACGCTCCACATGCCCAAACCAGCGAAGCCTTCTCTCTCTCAAAATGAGGTCGAGGTCCTCAAGCTGAAGCTTTGCCAGTAGCTCGCTTGACCTTACCCTGGCCACATCTTCTGGCTTGATACTGCAGATCTGTCTGATCATGGCCCTATCATTGCGTTGCAAGCGCTGCAGGTTCGTCTTGGTAAGTGGCCAAGTTTCACTGGCATGGAGCATGGCGCTCCGCATGCAAGAGCTGTACACATGGCCACGGGTCTTGTAAGAGAGGTGGGGGGGAAGTGAGAACTGGTAGTAGCTCCCTGAACTTCCTCCAGGCGGTTTTCACACGAGTAGTGACCGCCATTTCAAAGCCTCCACCAGCAGAAAGCATGTCACCTAGGTAGCAGAAGGAAGCTACCACCTCAAGCTTATCGGGTCCGACCTGGACTTCACTCTGTGGTCTGCCTTCAATAGGGCGAGCATTTCCCATGCACCGTGCACACCTATAATCAGGATTTGGTGTCAGTCGTTGTAGCCCACTGCATTTCTTATGCACCCAACGTTTGCAGCCATTGCAGTAGATGCTGTTGTTGCCTACTCCTGTACGACAGACAGCGCATGGGTATTCGCCTGAACTCTGCAAGAGGTCCAGGCCTATACCATAGATCATGACCTTTGTCTTTCCTGCATTTACCCTCAATCCCTTCTTCTCCATGGCTTCTTTTCCATATCAAGAGCCTCCTGACACATTCCTCTAGGGAGTCAGCAATGATGACAAGATCATCTGCATATAGGTCCTCCCAGGGAACACCAGCCCGAAACTCGTGTGACAAGGCCTCCAGCACAATGATGAAGAGCAAGGGACTGAGTATGGATCCCTGATGGACCCCGACCTTCACCTCAAACTCTTTGCTGAAACCCTCGCCAACACGAATCATTGTCAAATTGTATACACATGTTGTCTTAGTGTAACTTTACATAAACCTGTTTATTGTGTGATAAATAATACCTCTATTTGACTTTATCAACCAAATTTCAAAATACACTATGTATACACAAATCTCTATCACATCTGTCACATAACCAATAGTTTTTATAGGCGTATGATGCATGAGGAAGATGAAAGACCACCAAACGAAAAATCACATGCTTGTCATTTTAGTATGCAAATATTGCTGTCTGACCCCTCCTGCAATTCTTGCTCTGCCCAAATGCCTATTTAAAGGATGGCGTCTGTAAATTCGTGGTTTCGTTTGCCTAAGATCCTGCTCTCGTCATTGCAATTAAAAGTGTTTGATTTTGCACAAAGGTGAGCACCAAAAGATGCGAAGCATAAGAAATTGCTAAACTTTTGTGCATAGTATACATACTTGACCATTGTCAAAAACACTTTTGTGAATTTCATGAGGTAAAACAAAAGCATGTAACCGGGTCCTGTAGCACAGCCGGTAGGGAGTCAGACTGGAGATCAGGAGGTCGCCAGTTTGATCCCAACCGGGTCCCATACTTTCGTGGAGATTGATCATGAAATAATTTCTATGGTCATTCTCCTCCTTCCGCTGATTCAACGTGGGTTGTTGTCACTAACATGTGAAAGTAAGTGAATAAAGAACTTGATAACCTCTTAATCAAGCTTGCCCAGGAAGTTTTCCAAACTGTTTGCAAGAGTTTTTAGCAGACGACACTAGGATATAAAGATTTAATGGTCAGATATGTCTAGTTAAGCATGATAAAGGTTAAAGGTATTTATTGATGTTTTACAGATATTTCATGAAGGTCTTAGACTCTGTTAATGAAAGTCAGAATGAGGTTGAATTGACAGCAGATGGAAGCTGGAAAGTGCCAGAAGAAAAGCAGCATAATAAAGGTAATTTATGTCATAGAATAGGAGCTGAGCTGTCTCATCTGAATATATCTTGTATTCTAATGCACTTGCTTTTGTAACGCAACGTCTGATTGGATAACGTCAAAAATTTGTGTCCAAAATAGTTTAACATCATTAATTACATCATATTTCATTTGATGACCTACGCCTTTGTGTGGCTTGCAATGCTCCAATTGGAGACGAGATGGTAGAAGTGCATTAGAATGGGGATAACCATATTCAAAACTTTAATTTGGGTAGGTATATCGTCGCATATACGTTCGGAAATCACATAAAACTAAATTTTCGACCGTCATGTAAAACTAAATTTCCGACCATATAGCCTCCCAAATGAAAATTTTGAATACAGTTATCCCCTTATTTTAGCTTGCCTGTATAATTGAAGTCTTGTAATATTGTAAAGTTTTTGGGGTTAAAGATTGAAAATGCCCATATTTCTTGAACCTAGATCATATCACAAACCAGTACATATAGTAATAGGTTGCGTCATGTTAGATTTTGGTACCAATGTAATTTTTAAAAGAAAACAATAATATATGGGACAGTTCTAGGATATTTTGATACTTATGATCACTCAGGCAAGCTGCCATGGCTTAGTTAGAATTATATGCAGTTTGCATTTGCAATGAAAGACAATAAATGAAGTATCATCATCATGCAGTTTTCTGCCAAGGCTGCGTTTTTGTGCCATTTGACACATTAATTTTCCAAATGTCCCAAATGTTTGTTTAGGTTCAGTGGGATATTGTCCCAAGAAATTTATAACCATTTCTTCATGTTTCCATCACTTGTGCCTTATTTCATTGCCACTGTCACACATCCAGGGGTCGCGAGTTCGATCCCGGCCCGGTCCCATACTTTCGTGGAGATTGATCATGAAATAATTTCTACGGTCATTCTCCTCTCTTCCGCTGAATCATTCATGAAGGGTTGTTGCTAGTTACAAGCGAAAGTATGTGCACGATTACTGGTTAACTGCTTGTTCAAGCTTGCCCAGGAAAAAAGTGTGGTTAGGTGAACTGACCGTCCCGCAATGACCATAGCTGTTGACTTTGGACGTAAAGCAACAAAACTAACTAACTTTGAGGACATGGGACCAAAGTCCCCTCCTATAAAATTTCTTGGCAAAACACAGAGTATGAGATTAAATATGATTTTTAGCCCCGCTTGATAGCTGCACATGACTATTTTCAAAATCAGTTTTTTGATTCCTGGTGAAGCCAGCTGATCCACAGTGTTGTTATTTTCATCTACATGGTGAATCTATACAGTAAAGCCTGTCTTAAGCGGCCTATCAAAAATAGACTAAACAAAGGTCTTAAAGACAAATGGTAGCTTAATGAAGGTCGAAAGTATTGCAGAATGCTCTCTTGGAGCATTCTGCAATACTTTTGGCCTGCATTAAGCGTTAATCGGTCTTGAAAAAAAAAAAAATTTTGGTCTTCTTTTTGAGTGGCAGCTGTAGTAATTAAACCACTGTAATCAATCTTTCAGTCACATTTGTCCGGTAAATTTCATCAATAATACCACCTGATACTACTTCTATGACATAAAAACTGACAAAGGTTGTGTCCTTTCTTATTGGAGTGTGTGTTCTGATATTATTAGGTTGAATATGGGCACCTGACTTTGTTGCTTGTGAAAAATGAAGGCGCAGACCAGCATGTGCATCCCCACAGTCTGTTCATCATCTTTGTTTTTCTCTCGCTGCAAAGTGTAATATTTAAGTTAACTTCAAACAAAGTTTCATTATTCTAGCTAGTCCCTGTAGCCGAGTCATTTGGTTTGAGCATGAACATGGCGTTAGCCCCAAACATGTCCCCAGATAAAAGTGTGTGACTAAAAATTATTTTTCTTATTTCTCAACCAAAACATATGTTGTTGGTATTTAAAAGAACCGTCTCGATGAGACGGTTCTTTTGAGCACCCAAAACACATGTTTAAATTGATGGATAAGAAAATAATCGCAATTTTACGCTAAAATTTTTTGGGGCTTAACTGGCCCTATGCTCAAAGACAGGTTTTCTCATCACAAGGCCCATATGGGCCTTGAAGTGAGAAAACCTGTCTTCGGGGTTTGCAAACAACAAAGGCGCAGACCAGCCAGCGCATATGCGCAGTGATTTTGTTACCTGCGCATCCTGCATCTTTTGCCCATATGTTTTTATTTCAGCCAGTCCCTGCGAGTCCCGGGATGCAATAGTATTGCAGACTTGTCATTAAAAATAGTGTTTTGGACTCATAAATTTGCAGTTGGGACTCATTGATATTGGAAACAGCGAGTCCCAGGACCCATAAGCCCAAAATTGTAGATGAATCACTGTATGCGCAGTCTGATCAGCGCCTTTATTGTTCGCTTAACGGAAAGAATAATGTCTAGACATTCTACAAGTGAAATATCAATGTTCTAGCTTGTCTCTGTAGCTGAGCAGGCTAATTTTAATATCACTTTGTCGAAAACCCGAAGACAGGTTTTCGTCGCGACGTGGCCCATATGGAATGCACTTGTTTCTAGACTTTTCTTTTCCTTTCAGATGAAGAGGTGAATGATTTGTCTGAATCGCTCAACATGATAGACCTTACTGAGTCGGATGATGAAAACATACCACCTAGTCCATGTAGGGAGAAGACATTTTCTATATCAACAGTGAGCAGTGCCAAACTCAAATCATCTGTTGTACCACTTGGTGAAAATAGGAGAATACTAAATAAAGTTACCAACGCTGTAGAAATTGTTGACAATGTTGCTAATGCTGTAAATACAGTAGCCAATGCTGTTGTGCATCGTTTAACTGGTAACACAATCTCTACACAAGTTAGCACACAAAGAGTATCAAGCCAAAATACATCTGGCTTTGGTCATAACTATAACCAGTCTTCTGTGAATAGCCATCGCAGAAATAACCAGTCCAGGAACCATAACAACAGACCATATGATAGAAACAGGGGTAATAATCAGTATAGACGGAACAGATATGGGTCGACGGATTCTCCAAGTCAGAGAAACAATCATGGATGGTCGACGGATTCTCCAAGTCGGAGAAACAATCATGGATATGGTTCCTATCACCATTCAAACAATAACAGAAACAATAATTATCATTCACACTGGAGTTATAGATCAAATTACTACAGCGGTTCAAACTACAATAGTCAGTCACAAAGTCAGTATTATGGCAATTACCGTTCATGGCGAGATAATATCTATGCTTAGAGAGCAAGAACCAACGGTAAATGTTTTAAATTTTTGAACACTTTTCTCAAATAAAATTTTGGATTTTGGATTGGAATTCACAAAATGGTTATCAACTTATCAGGATAGCAAACAGGGAAAATCCTGATCAGAAACAGTCTGATCTGGGTCTGCCCTGTTTGTCTAGGCTTTTTGGCAGGCAAATAGTGCTCCAAATTTGTGAAAATCTACCGTTATGCGGATGGAAATAGAACGAGGGTTTATTAAATAACTCTAGTATGAGGTGACTTTAACCCTAGTGAACTGTGGATGATCAGGCTCCGAGGTTATAAAACTTTTTTCATGCTCAACTCAGCTGAGCACTAAAGTTATCCTGCTTATAAATGTTAAAATGCTAACAATTGTTGGCATTTTAACATTTACTACCATGATAAATACAACATCTGAGATACTTAAAGCAAAAAACTTCTTCTTTTGTCGGTATTGTAGTTTTCCTGAGCAGTTGAAATTTCAGTTGAGTTGAGCATGAAAAAAGTTTTATAACCTCGTAACCAGAACTCGTGTGAGAATAGGAAGTGACTTTTATAAGATGAAGCAACTTGAAATATGAAAATAATAGAAGATGTGACTTTAAATATGAAAATACTTAAGAGATTTTGACTTGAAAACGAAATGATGAAGTGACTTAAAGAGATGAAAATGACTAAGCGAGACAGTTGCTTAAACTATGAACCTAGGTGACTTTAAATAAGAAATGACTTTTAAAAACTGCAGTGACATAAGGAGATGAAAAAGATGAAAACATAGGAAGTATGTGAGTCTGACCTTAGCCCTTAAAGTGCCATTCATGACTGCAGCAGAAGACAATTTTGCAATATCTTTCCTAATTGTCAGAAGAAATAGGGTATTATACATCATGAGAATTGTCTGGGAGCAGACCGTTCTGATGAAATATCATGCCTTATTTGTTATTTTTTAAAAAATGGCAAAATTTGAAATTGTCGTCTGCAAATCATAGGTGGCGCTTTAATGGTTAAATGTGACCTGAAAAGATGATAGGGACTTTAACAGAGGAAGTATGTTAAACTTCAAAATATGAAAAAAGGTGGCTTTTAAACAAAGAAATGACTTTGAAAGAGAAAGTGACTTGGAGGGATGAACAAGATTTTAACACAAGGGTGAAAGTTTTCAGGATTATTACTGAATCCAGGATTTTGAGGCTGACTTTCCATAGAAAGTCTGCCTCAAAATACTGAATTCGGCATATTATAACAGCTTCTCTGATTTTTTTCAGATTATCTAAAGACAATTGACCAGTCAAACTTGAAATTGTTAATGTTTCGAGGACATACTGCAAGTTTTAAGATTTGAATTTTAAAGTTCAGGATTTTGGAATTTTTGAACTTTCACCCATGTTAACAGAGAGAGCAAAATTTAACTCTTTGCAGGGGGAGTAACTTTTCATGCTTTTTTTGTCGTCTGCTTCAAAATTTACCTTTTCAAAAAATCATTTCAGTAACTCTCTCAGAGTGTCAAAAAGCTCCGATCCTGATCTGGGTCCTAACTTTTTGCAAAGGCTATCAGCAAACTGCGCTGTTATCAAGGAAAGAGCTAAAGATGAAAATTTGGGATTAAATTAGGAAGCAAATTGAAGCTAAGAATTAAAAGATTTAATGACTTAATGATTAGGCCAACTAAAAAAGAAGTGTGTTTCGGGTAACAGGTCTGAAAATTTTAGGTAGGGTGGGCACACCTTTTTTTTTAATTATTTTTTTTTTTTCAAAATGCATAAAGTTATATTTTTTCTCAGAAAACCTGAAAATTTAGGTAGGGTCGGGTTACCCTAAACACAGGTAGTTTTTATTTGGCCTTAAACAAGCCTTTATGGAGGAGACTTGAAGGTATGAAGAGGAAGTGACTTTAAAAGATGTAAATACTTTAGTAGAGGAAATGTCATAAAAAAGCAGATGAAACTACAGGAGTGGATCCAGGATTTCTGGAAAAGGGGTTCATATATATAATTAAGGTGTGGGGATGTCGCTTCGCTGATTTTGTCTCATTTTTCTTAAATATCCCATGAAGACGAAATAATTTGGTCTCACTGAGACCAAATTATTTCATTTTCATATGATATTTCAAAATTGGGGGCGGGGAGGGGAGTTCAAGCGAACCCTCTGAACCCCATCTGGATCCGCCACTGAACTAAGAGATGAATAAGACTTGAACTCTGGAAATGACTTCAGAGAGATGAAAAGACTTAAACATAGCAAGTTAGTGACTGACTTAGAAGATATACTTTTATATACAGTACAACCTGTGTAAAACGGTCACTCTGAAAAAGCCCAAAGAATGGTTTTCAAGACCAATTATCACTTATTGCAGGTCAAAAGTATTGCAGAATGCTCCAAGGGTAGCATTCTACAATACTTTCAACCTTCATTAAGCAACCATTGGCATTTGTCATTAAGATCTTTGTTTTGTCTATATTTGAATCGTCGTTTTACACAGGTTTTACTGTATAGAAGAGAATAACAGAGGATATGACTTGAAAGAAAAAAAATGGATTCTCCAACAAAAAGAGGAAGTAACAAATATGTGACAACCCTTTTCAGACTTATGGACTTTTCCATAAAGTTTGATACAGTTAAGTCAGGATGGTCCATTGTATATATTGAAGGGTCACAGGTTATAATTTCCAAAAAAAAGTATTGTATTTCTTTCAATGAAGATGGATTTTTTAGCAAGCAGTGCACACCCTGATGAAATGCCATCTAGGTCTTCACTGTTTGCCAAAGGACCCATTTAGGGGTTTCTGGTCTACACAGAGTTAAAGTAGTGACTTGAAGAGATGAAAATGACTTAAGCAGAGGAAATAATAAAAGATAAAAAGTGACTTTTGGAGAATAGAAGAAAAATCTTCAGCAGAGGTGACTTGAAAATTTATATTAAGGGGATGTTGCTTTCAAAAGCTCTTACTTGTATGAAATTTTTCCTGTATAAACTGAATGGCTTTTTTTTTATCAAGGAGACCGATACCTTTGTCCATATTGTTGTATAAACAATTTACACATCTCACATAGATCACTTTAAGCCCTAACATACAGCTTTTGAGCAATTGGCAGCATGCTTATCAGTCATTTTTGGATTACTTCTTGGTTTTATACAGTTTGCAATATTATGACACGCTGGGTGAACTTTAGAAAAAAACATTGGGATGAACATGAACTAAAATTATCTGACTACAATATATAGAAGTATTTTTGCCCAAATGTACAAAGAGCTACGTGCATTAAGAGGCTTTTTTGGCCCCCCTATGCGACTAGAATATAAAAAAAAAAAATTCACCATCTTGTTCTTATTAGTTTATTAGAGCAATAACCAAAGTGTAAAAGCCTCGAATTAATTTGACTTTTACCGTTGCTATGGTAACAAAAATGGCGGCCAAAATATGCTGAAAATAGGAAATTTACCATTTTGGAGCAAATTTGAGACATTTGACAGAGAAATTAACATAGAGCACAAGCAAATACCAACCCATATTTTAACAGATTATGAGATTTATCATTGCACGCAACACATTAAAAGGATTTTTTGGTATTTAGCTGTGCTGATATCTAATTCTTAAAAGCCGGTCTCGAAAAGCCTTAAATTTGGTCCAAAACGGCAACTTCTCTAAATTAAGCCTATTTTGTTGGCCATTTTTGTTACCATAGCAACAGTAAAATTTAAATAAATGACGAAATTTTGCACTTCAGTTATTCTTCTAATAAACCAATCAAAACAAATTGGTGAAAAACCAATTTTCAGTTTTTGGCTCCAGAGGGGGCCAAAGTAGCCCCTTAATGCACGTACCTATTTCTGGTAGAAAAATATTTTTTTAATTTTTTTGCTTATGAACTTTTCATGGTAAAAATCAAAAAATTGTAAATAATACCAGATATACATACACTTGGGTCAAAATGCTTTTATATAATGTAGTTCGATAACTGTAATTCTTGTTCATGTTTATAACATTTTTATCTAAATTCACCCAGTATGCCACAATATTGCAAATGGAATAGAACCAGGAAGTGACTCAAAAACGACTGATAAGCATGCTGCTGATTGCTCAAAAGCTGTCTGTTGGGATGTAAAGTGATCATTGTGAGAAGTATTAAATGTTCATACAGCAATATAGCCAAAGGTATCCGTCTCCTTGATAAAATGGCCATTTTTGTTTATACAGGAAAATTTTCATACAAGTAAGAGCTTTTGAAAGCAACGTCTTCTTAACTAGATTCAAAAGAAGAAATAACATTAGCATAGTTGCCACAGGCATTAAGGCCAGTGGTATCAGGGTTCGCACAGGCTTGAAAAGTACTTGAATATACATGATTGTCTTGAAAGTCCTTGAAAATAAAATTTGCCTTGAAAAGTAATTGAAAAACACCCAAAAGCATTGAAAAGTCCTTGAATTTCACCATTTGCAAAAGGTTTCAACACTGTCTTTGGAGGCCTAAATCAGTATAAAATTGTGGTGCCTTTATTTGGTGCAGCATATGAAGGCACCATAATTTTATACTGATTTACTAAAACTATTATGTTAGCATTTCAGAAGTAGAATTTAATGTGTAAATCAGTATTTTTTCATACGTTTTCAGTCCTTGAAAATGGTAGGAAAGTCTTTTAGAAGTCCTTAAAAAGTCCTTGAATTTTACTGGAACTTGCCTGTATGAACCCTAGGTATTAAAGGTCAGTTTAAACTACAAAAAGTCAAGGACTTTTGGAAAAGGGTCTGGGAAATTTTGAAGTCCTTGGAAGTCAGGGAATTTTTAATTTTAGCATAAGAGTTTCTGTGACCATTACATTTTCCTGGATGTTGTCCATATCAAAGGGCTAACCTTATTGAATTTTAGGCAAAGCTTTCATATGAAATATGTTTTGTGTATAGGTTTATATTTTTACACTTATTCTAAAAAAGATGGTTCTTATACAATTATTGACTAATGAGGCATTGGATATTATGTGATATCGACCAGAGAATAGCAATATTGACCGAGGCTATATAACATTTAGAGAAAGATGTACAGGTAGCATTGCACCTGGAAAAAAATACTGAACTTCTATACAAGTTTCGGGACAGTTAAGCATTTAGATGAAACAGTGCAGACCTAGATAAGACCACCTGTTAACAATTTTATATATTTTGTGTATGAGTGTCATCATTCAATTTTTACTAAGAAGAATTCTAACACGCCTCGCCTGTAGAGCCAATGTTAAAATAGTGTGATATATCAAACAATAATTCACAGCGTTGAAAGCGCAGGGAAAATGTGTGATAGCTGACGTCATTTGTTACTGGAAAATTATGTCATTCATGGCGTTAGGCGGTGTAACGTTGTTTTTACGCTTGAAAGACGTTACAAATACATGTAAACGTATGCGACGTGGTCTAAGTATTGGCGGGAGTTCTTGGTGCAAAGACGGAAATTTGGAAGAAGATGGAGACTTGAAATTTGTTTTCGTAGTTTATTGTGCTATAAAATCGAAATATATCAGCCCCAGTGCGTGATTTGTTGCGTTCTCGGCAACTACGATAGGATTATTAGCGAAGCTTTAGAAAAGCAGAACCGGAACGGAAAAAACAAGGAGTCTAATTTTAGTACTAGCTAATATTCACCGGCAAGCGTGTGCCAGCCAGTGAATATGACAATATATAGACTGGCCACGTGAGCGCTCTAAGCCAATGAAAATCGGTCTTTTTACTTAGTTATATAATAAATTATGTTATGACATTAGCACCACCTATTCATCTACTTGTAAACTTTTTGTTTCCAATTTATGGAGAATGGTAGATTTTTGGTTAGTGAAAAATGCAGACAGGTCAATACATACATAAAATACAAACTTTATTTTTAGTTGTAGATATTGAACATATATAATAAAGCATTAGCTATTTACATACTTGTGGTCAGAGTAGTCAGGGAATTGTGGCTTTTGTTAGTGGTGGCAGATCTCAAATGATCTGAAAACCTGTTTACTGGGGTTTGTGAACAAAAAAAGCGTAGAAGATGCTATTAATAAACCACAACGCTCGTCACGTGCTAAAGTTTGTTTAAACTGTAGGTCATTTCTGTAAAAGGTTTATTGCAAAAACACTAAATGTTGCCGTTCACCCATGTAAACCCTACCCTTAACACACATATTTTTTTTTTGGCCTTCAATAAATACATTCTGGAGCATCACTACGGTATAAAGGACAGAAACAAAACATCCCAAACATGAATGCAGTGTTCTGTAATACTATATGTAACCATTATGTCTAGCATCCCATAAAGGGACATGAGCAGGCAATGAAAATAAGTCACAAAATGCACCATCTCAGCAGGGTTTGCAATTTTGTAAAAGCCATATTTTACTTCTGAAATCATTTGAAAATTTAAGCCAGTAAATGCTTCTAAGGAATAAGTGACCAATCCAAAATGAGCCAATTGTTTAAATTAACCCTTTATGCACTAATGGATTCTTCCTTCTGGTTTGATACAATAAACTTTGGATGGTCAATTCTTTATATCAAGAGGTCATAGGTTATAATTTTCCAATAAAATTGTATTTCATTCTGCATTATAGAACATATTTAGGAGTCACTTAATATGCAAAGGACTAAATGTCAGAACATGGCTGAAAGTTTTCAAGATTATGAGTCACACTCAACAAAACTGATCTAGGTTTATATGCTGAAAATTGTTAATATTTTCTAGGTGTGCTGTAGGTTTTAAGGTTTGAATTACAGACATGCACAGATCCAGAGGAGGGGGACAGGGGATCTCCCCCCATGGAAATCACAATTGGCTATATGTTTCCTTAGAAGTACTGGTATGGACCCCTTGGTCCATGCCCTCTGTGAAATACGTTGATGACGCAAAAAAAAAAATTCAAGACTTCCCTGACAGAATTTTTTGGATCTGTGTATGTCAGAAGTTCAGGATTTTGGAAATTTTTAACTTTCACCCAGGTTGACATTTATAAAATGGCTTAACTTTAACAATTTTATCATTAATTTGATACAAATTTTATCAAAAAAAAGCATGAAATAGGAAAGTACTGAATTTTAAAGTCTTGAAAATTGCATGTTCAATTTTGCTGCAAAGGTTTCACCAGTCTTAGAATATAGGGATCACATATGTTTTTTCATGCATTAACATTTGTTGGGTCCCGAGGAAGCTGTTTGAACACCAGACTGACAGGCCGAGTGCTCAAACATCTCCTGAGGGACCTGGCAAGTGTTAATGCAATGAAACAAACATGTGTGATCGTTATTCTTGCATATTTTTTACCTTATTCCAACCAAATTCGCACTGAAAACGCCGTCAAAACATTAAAATATCGCTTTTCTTACACTAGATTTCTCTAAACAAATTCGCGCCAGATGTATACTTTGGAACGTCATAACGTCGTTACAATGTCATAGCAGTACGCAATGATTTTGCGAACAAAAGCATCGGTGAAATGATCAGTCTGGTCTGCAAGGCTTTCTGTATTATAACGTCATGTAAATAATTCAGGGCTCATTTTAAGTATTTTCAAGTTTAAACCCATGTTCAAACAGCATGTGAGTCTCCTTATTTGAACATGGATATTTGTTCATTTGACAATTGGTTAAAACAGCTATACCAATAGGTTTCTATACAAGAATATTAAATATCGTCTTATATTGATAAGGTTATAGACTAGTGCAGTTTGAACTGTTAATGAAATTCATGGAAGGTTTTAAAACCAACACAGTAAACACATATTGGTATGTGAATTATATAGAAGATTTTACATGAGTGCTCATGTTTTATTGAATTTATTAAACAATTGAGGAAAAGAGATAAAAAGCGAGGCTTGCAGAGCATTTATCTTTTTTGGAACAAGTTTGATAAATTCAATAAGGGAGCGCAGTGGCTCAGTTGTAGAGTGCTTGACTCAAGACCGAGGGGCGGCGGGTTCAGGCCTCATTGGCGTCTATGTGTTGTGTCCTTTAGCAAAACACATTAATCCTAGCTTAGTACAGGTTCAACCCAGACTCAAAAATCACGTTTTGGGCATGAAAATGTGAGTGAAGATTTTGCTATCTTTTATGCAACGTTAAAATTGGTGTCATTACCCCTCTAAGGAATCTGTAAACCACTAGTGGTTTATTGATTATATTGCATGGCTTTATATCACTCCCAGACTTGTCGTCATTTGATAAATTTAAGTTTATGCATTAAAATTTCGGGCCACATGATGTCATGAAAACCCTCTTAACCGGCAAAATTATGATTTGATTGTGGCTTCCATGACCGGCAAAATCATGATTTAATTGTAGCTTCCATGAATTTATCTTTTCCAACAGTCATTTACATGTAACTTCCTTATCTGTTGTCAGAATTTGATTAAAATTTCCATCAACATGCTTTTGAGGTATGGTAGATTGATAGTTTGATAATGAACAGGTTTCCCTTTAATTCTTTGCATGTTTTTTTATGCTTTTTTGTTGTCTGCTTATTTTTTCTAAATCAATATTTTTGTTGTCTGCTTATTTTTTCTAAATCAATATTTTTGTTGTCTGCTTATTTTTTCTAAATCAATATTTTCAAAAGTATTATTATGTCGTATCTTGTCTGAGTACCAAGCTGTATGTAAATAAGCATTGGACTTTATCAAATCAAAACAAATGTTTTATTCCAACTAAGGGCCCATGAAGAGTAAACAATCAAAGGAGGAAATCCTCCATACAATGAATAATACAAGTGATTCGGCATACATGCACAAAAACAAACAGTTAGGTGGATCTTAGTCTATACATAAGGTGATGTTCTAAAATTTTGAACTCTAGTTGCCTGTCATAAGGGCATATGATAGACAAACAGTGCAGACCCAGACTCCAGAAGCAGTCTGATTAGGGTCTGCACTGTTTGCTATTCTGGCAAGTATTGTGTGAACTCTGGTCCTGATAACTAACTCACATCTCATTTGAAATTGAGCAATGAAATTTCATCAGTTACAGAATCAATTAAATTTGCTTGGCGTCTATCAGTTATCCAACAACATGACGTCATTATGACGTAATTATCTTTGAACGTGACAGTCACTATTTTAGGAATGTCAGAAAGCTAACATGACAAAATGCAGCTTAAATCGATCGTCACGTGAATATATTGAAAGGTTGTTTTGGTAAAAAATGACTGACAACCCACTGGATTAGAATAAAAGAATAATTCAGTGGAATTTTATTGACAAGATTTGCAATGGTTCCCACAAAAATTGGTGCTTGTTTTGAAAATAACCCAGCAGGAATCAATCTGTATTTAATCTGTCAGTATATTGATGGTGAGTAATAACTATCACATATAGCACAGATATGTATATCCATATACTTTTATTCAAAAATTGATACTTTGTCATAACTTGATATACTTTGAAACGTTAATACGATGAAAACTGGCACAACCAGCATATGTGTCCCTAAAGACTGTTTTTATCATAGCAAACAGTGTAGACAGGTGAAATGCGGTCTTTGAGGGATTTCATCAGGGCCTTCTCTGTTTGCTAAGTAAAGTACCTGTTTACCGATACCTAGCATGAAAAGGGTTAAATGTGGGACTACAGGCCACGAGGTTATAAAACTTTTTTTATGCTCAACTCATCTGAGCACGAAATTTCAACTCATAAAAACTAAAATACAGAAAAATGAAAAAGTTTCTTGATTTAAGTCTATCAGATGTTGTATTTATCATGCTAATAAATGTTAAAATGGCAACAAGTGTTGGCATTTTCATATTTATGAGCAGGATAAATTTCGTGCTCAGCTGATTTGAGCATTGAAAAAGTTTTATAACCTAGGGGCCAGGTCTGTGTGTGGGATCAATCATCCTCAGCCAAACTAAGTACATGGGTGAAAGTTTTCAGGATTAATCCTGAATTCAGGATTTTGAGGCTGACTTCACAGAAAGTCGGCCTCAAAATCCTGAATTTGGGAGATTATAATAGCTTTTCTGATTTATTTTCAGTCTGTCTAAAGACATTTCACCATTAAACTTTACATTGTGAATATTAAGTGGGCATACTACAAGTTTTAAGATTGGAGTTTCGAAAGTTCAGGATTTTGGAAATTTTGAACTTTCACCCATGCTTTTGGTCAAAATATGTAGAAATTGCTGCAAATATATTTTATAATTCTGCGTGTATGGCAAAGGTAGCAAAAAATAACTTGAGCTCCCAGTGAATAAGACATGTTTTTAGGCTCCCAATCTGATCAGTCTTTGCTTTGCATTCTAGCAGTAGCTAAGCACATATGGCATGTTCATATGGAGGTAATCAGATTCTACAGATTAGCACTCTGAGTCTTAGCTTGGCACACATGCATGTGTGAAAGTTTCTATCCATAGAAAGTCAGCCTCAAAATGCTGAATTAGGGAGATTATGATGGCTTCTCTGATTAATTTTCAGATTATCTAAACACTATCAACCATTTAAACATGAAATTATTCATTTTTGTAAGCATCCTGCAAGTTTAAGAATTTGAATTTCTTAAGTTTAGGATTTCGGATATTATGAACTTTCACCCATGCACATGCCGCTTTGTTGCTTTGTCATGAGACGGCTCATATACGGGCATCATCGCATGAAAACTGGAGTTTGTTGCATACAAACAACAAAGGAGCAGACTAGCCTAAGCATCAACGCAGTCTGAACTCCGTCTTTGTTATCTGCTCTGTAAAGTATTATAGCTAAACCTGCCTCATGCAGTATTTTAAGACCACAGTAAAACCTGTCTTAAGCAACCATTCAAAAATAGACAAAACAAAGGTCTTAAAGGCAAATGGTAGATTAATGAAGGTCGAAAGTATTGCAGAATGCTCCAAGGGGAGCATTCTGCAATACTTTAGACCTGCATTAAGCGATAATCGGTATTGAAAACCAATTTTTGTGTTCTTTTTGAGTGGCCGCTTAAGACAAGTTTTACTGTATATGGGCATCGTCGCCAGAGAACTGGAGTTTGTAGCATACAAACAACAAAGGAGCAGGCTAGCCTAAGCATCAACGCATATTCAACACCGTCTTTGTTATCTGCTTTATAAAGTATGATGGCTAAACCTGCCTCATGCAAACTTTCAAGACTATAGCTAGTCTTTGTAGAAGGCTGGTTTAAGCATGAACTTACTGAAACCTTGAAGACAGATTTTCTTGCGACGATGATGCCCTTATGAAAGAGTGGACTGCAAGCGCCATGTTAATGTTGAGGAGAATTGATTATGTTGGTGCTGCTTCTTTGTTTTATTGCTTTGTGTGCATAAACCAATTGACAAGAAAACTTTGTTGTTTACACTTTCATCTCACCTGAGTCAAAAACTGAAGATGAGCTACTGTGACACATTAACTACACAGTCTTCCAGATTGTGACTATGTCTAAATATTCAGTTTTGCTATGTATCCATGGACACATTAACTACACAGTCTTCCAGATTGTAATTATGTCTAAATGGTTAGTTTGGCTATGTATCCACAGATACATCAACTACACAGTCTTACAGATGTTAACTATACCTCGGACCCAGTATGTTTACAAAGGTCCAAGACTATACCATTGGCATAAAGTTAAGCATATTGTACTTCCAATGACTAAAAATGATAAGATCTGATGGTCTAAAATAAAATGTTTTTTACATAAGTCTACCATACTTATTTTTAGTCGAAAACCGATTTTTTTGGTATTTCAAAACTTATTCATTGACTCAACCCTCCGTTTGCAAAATGCCAAACTTCGATGCTGTCAAACAACGGATAGAAACGAGCTACATTTGCAGAACTTTTAGACCAATGTTCCCTCTAAGTTGTGACTGCAAAGTTTGACATGTTAGACGATCTGGTAAGGAGCATTAGCCAAAATTTACAAATTTTGGTCATGAAATGTGTTAGTGAAATGCAATCCATGCAAAAATTTTGTTATTTGACTGTTTAATCTGTTTCCATTTGTTGCAATATATTGCTTGGTGATGCAAGAAGAATCGTTGTGGCATTTACAGATGATAAGATCCATGAAACAGGATTCCAAAGGGCAAACATTTGTCATTGTTTAAACCCAATCGAAATTGCTAGAGCCATACAGCTATGCTGGTGTGATTTAGCAGGGATGATTATCTGCAAACATTGACAGACAGCAAAACCGTTTCCGAATTTTGGAGAAAATCTACATTGTTTTTCGGAAGTATTTTAGCTGGTACAGTTCTCACATTCCTATGATGTCATCAGGATTTGTAGAGCTCTATATTACTGACTTTTGGATAGTAGAATGACAACACTTTTAATGGGCAATAGATATTTTTGTAAAAATTGGCATTCTGGTAAAAATTAGAAACTATCAAAATATGCTTAACTTTATGCGATTAGTGTATGCCTAAATGGTCCTGTTGGCGTTGTATACTCGGAAACATTAACTATGTGAGTATGCATAAACCGTCATGCTAGCTTTGTATCCTCAGATACATTAACTACACAGTCTCCCAGATGTTACAATGCGTAAATCGTCATGCTAGCTTTGTATCCACATATACATTAACTACAGCCTTCCAGATGTTACTATGCGTAAATCGTCATGCTAGCTTTGTATCCTCAGATACATTAACTACAGCCTTCCAGATGCTACTATGCGTAAATCGCCATGCTAGCTTTGTATCCACATACACATTAACTACAGCCTTCCAGATGTTACTATGCGTAAATCGTCATGCTGGCTTTGTATCCTCAGATACATAACTACAAAGTCTTCGTGATGTTAATTATGTCTAAAACATCATGTTGGCTTTGTATCCACAGATACATTAACTACACAGTCTTCCAGATGTTAACTGTCTAAATGACCATATTTGCTTTGTATCCACATATACATTAACTACACAGTCTTCCAGATGTTACTATGCGTAAATGATCATGTTCTCTTTGTTTCTACAGATACATTAACTACATAATATTCCTGGTGTTAAATTATGTCTAAATGGTCAGTTTGGCTTTGTATCCACATATACATCAACTGCACAGTCTTTCAGATGTTAACTTTGTCAAAATCGTCATGTTGGCTTTGCATCCACATATATATACTTAAACGCAAAAGTAACGCAACTCTTTCTAAAATTGTAGTTCCTTCTTTTTTAATGAAAAATTCAGCAAGCGATAATGAAATCGCTAAGTACCGGTATTTGCCTTGCATACAGCACCAAAATCAGACCGCTGTGACTTATGGTAGGCGAGCTGCAATGAGAAATGTAAGGTAACCCCCATTTTTAAAGTCACAAAGTTAAATATTTGTGCCTATTTTGCGAAAAAACGTTTTAAACCAATATCGGTTTTTGAAAGCATAAGGAAAGACAAAAATTAAATCACGTACTCTTATGTTTCTGTCAACGTTCATTTTGTCAAAATGACGTCTTTATTTTTTTGCGTAACTGGTCGTTTTTATCCGATCAAATAATGATTATCGAAAACTTTTAAGGTCACCATATAGCCCTAAATACATTGCATAGAAGACATTAGTATCACAACATGATCGAACAAAATGCGTCTGTAATGACTGTTTTTAAAAAAGTAGGTTGACGTCAATAAAGAAACGCAGCAACGCAGCGACTGGTAGCGTTGATAATCAATAACTTGCAAATTGTTTTAGTGTTTTCCTTTAGTTAAGACATATGGCTATCAGATCAAGCTGTTTGTTTTCAAATCAAATGAGGCATCACCTTTTAAGACTCCATTTGTTGAAATTTACTGACGTCATTATAACGTCAGAATGGAAATTGTGATCAAAACCTTTTTACGGCAAATCATTACTCAATGCGCAGGAACACAGGATATAATTAAGAAAGTAGCCTCATGTGGTCCATGTGGAAGAAAAAGTGGATTGAAAATGGTTGCGTTTCTTTTGCGTTTAAGTATATTAACTACACAGTCTTTCAGATTGTGACTATGTCTAAATTGTCAGTTTGGCTATGCATCCACAGATACATCAACTACAGAGTCTTCCAGATTTTAACTAATGGCATTTTAGCTTTGTATCCAGTACATAGTCTTTCAGGTGTTACTGTGCGTGAATGGTCATGTTGGCTATGTATCCACAGATACTCTAACTACACAGTCTTCCAGATTGTGACTGTCTAAATTGTCAGTTTGGCTATGCATCCACAGATACATTAACTACAGAGTCTTCCAGATTGTGACTATGTCTAAATTGTCAGTTTGGCTATGCATCCACAGATACATTAACTACAGAGTCTTCCAGATGTAAACTAATAACATTTTAGCTTTGCATCCATGGATACATTAACTACATAGTCTTCCAGGTGTTACTATGCGTGAATGGTCATGTTGGCTATGTATTCAAATACATTAACTGCACAGTCTTCCAGATTGTGATTATGTCTAAATTGTCAGTTTGGCTATGTATCCACAGATACATTAACTACAGAGTCTTCCAGATGTTAACTAATGGGATTTTAGCTTTGCATCCACGGATACATTAACTACATAGTCTTCCAGGTGTTACTATGCGTGAATGGTCTTGTTGGCTATGTATCCACATATGCATTAACTACATAGTCTTCCAGGTGTTACTGTGCGTGAATTGTCATGTTGGCTATGTATCCACAGATACTCTATCTACACAGTCTTCCAGATTGTGATTATGTCTAAATCGTCAGTTTGGCTATGCATCCACAGATACATCAACTACAGAGTCTTCCAGATGTTAACTGATGGCATTTTAGCTTTGCATCCACGGATACATTAACTACATAGTCTTCCAGGTGTTACTGTGCGTAAATGATCATCTTGGCTATGTATCCACATATACATTAACTACATAGTCTTCCAGGTGTTACTGTGCGTGAATGGTCGTGTTGGCTATGTATCCACATATACATTAACTACATAGTCTTCCAGGTGTTACTATGCGTGAATGGTCGTGTTGGCTATGTATCCACATATACATTAACTACATAGTCTTCCAGGTGTTACTGTGCGTGAATGGTCGTGTTGGCTATGTATCCACATATACATTAACTACATAGTCTTCCAGATTGTGATTATGTCTAAATTGTCAGTTTGGCTATGCATCCACAGATACATCAACTACAGAGTCTTCCAGATGTTAACTAATGGCATTTTAGCTTTGCATCCACGGATACATTAACTACATAGTCTTCTAGGTGTTACTGTGCGTAAATGATCATGTTGGCTATGTATCCACATATACATTAACTACATAGTCTTCCAGATTGTGACTATGTCTAAATTGTCAGTTTGGCTATGCATCCACATATACATTAACTACAGAGTCTTCCAGATGTCCACTATGTCTTAATGGTCATGTTGGCTTTGTATCCTCATATACATTAACTACACAGTCTTCCAGATGTCCACTATGTCTTAATGGTCATGTTGTCTTTGTATCCTCAGATACATTAACTACATAGTCTTCCAGATTGTGACTATGTCTAAATTGTCAGTTTGGCTATGCATCCACAGATACATCAACTACAGAGTCTTCCAGATTTTAACTAATGGCATTTCAGCTTTGTATCCAGTACATAGTCTTTCAGGTGTTACTGTGCGTGAATGGTCATGTTGGCTATGTAACCACGTATACATTGGCTACACAGTCTTCCAGATATAACTATGCGTAAATGGTCATGTTCGCGTTGTAGACACAGATACATTAACTACACAGTCTTTCAGATGTATATGTCTAAATGATCATGTTGGCTTTGTATTCTCAGATACATTAACTACACAGTCTTGCAGAGGTTAACTATTTTCAAACGGTGTAAACTTTATATCAATGGCCATGTTGGCTACATTAACTATTACTTGACTTTTCGCTTACTGAAGGCGGCAACTTTAATATTCATATCTGGGTGTGGTTCGGCTGTTTCATCTGCTAAGGAAGGGAAATCAAGTTTTATTTATAATTTGGTAAAGAGTTAATAAGCGTTTTGAGCCGCGCAAACGTGCGTGCATTTCATGAAAATCCTAACCGTATACACACTAAACTCACATTTATTAACCCTTAAAGTGCGTAATCACAAAATGTATGTTTTTGTCGTCCACTAAACTATTTGAAGCCTCATAAATAAACAGTGTGAACCCAGATCAGACTACTCCTGTAGGGGCAGTCTGATCTGGGTCCACAATGTTTGCCCCCCTGCTTATGTTAAATAGACATTTTCAGATGCAGTTATTTTGCTGGCGTTTTAAGGACTAAATAATGACTAAGGTTGTGGCACAAGATGATACAGTTACTTTTGAATAAAGCCACGCCTCCTTTTCAGCTTTTACCTATGCCTAAGGTTGACTATTCCTAATAACGCATTCATGAGGTGCCGCCTTTACAGTAAGCGAAAAGTCAAGTAATACACAGTCTTGCAGAAGTTAACATTGCCATGGTAGCTATATACCCAAGTATAAAATAGCTACCCAATATTGCAGATGGAAATTTGTATCAATTTGTCAATAAGTCTGTGTATTCAGGGATACATTTACTACAGATGTGTCAAAGGTGCATGATAATAAGATTTTACTAATCTTTATAAAATGATTCAAAGCTGCATGATAATAGGATTAAACTATTTTTCATAGAAACGGGTAAATCACGGCAGTAAATGATATATATATATACCTGTATAAAGTACCCATTACCTGGATTAGTTTATATTGTTTGCTTACAACGATTCTCATGTATCTCAGAACCTACCTGTATAAAGTACCTTTACCGAGATTAGTTTATATTTTTGTTTACAACGATTCTCATGCATCTTTGAACTGACATTACGCAGTCTTGCAAATGTAAACTATACACCAATGGTCACATATACGCATGCCCGCCTGGGCCCTCGCTGCTTGAATACACAAAGTGTAGATGTAGATGAAGACTCGGACCAAGATTTAGGCATCTAGCCCCGCTTGATGCGTCATCATATGTGTTTAACCCATTTATGCCGAATGGATTTTCCCATCTCTATCTATTGGACGAGTTCATTTCCAATTTTAGGGTTGTTAGGTGGTATTTTTCATTTTTATTCAAATTTCAATATAACATTCTGTAAGCAAACAGTGGAGATCCTGATCAGACGCCACATTATGTGGCGTCTGATCTGGGTATGCACTGTTTGCCTTATGTCCAACAAAAAGGACGTTAGGCTTATACATGTATGTGCTAAATATTAGAGGATATAGAAGGAAATTTAAAAAAAAAACATACACCAGTATAATGCGAGTCCAGGACAGTGGTCTCTATATATATATAGATAGTCGGTACTATTACTACTAATATGGCATTATCTATTGCTATTGGACGTCCACTCCCTGTGGCCAGTACTTACTTTGGTTAAGGTCAAGGGAATTGTCCATCTGACAGCTATGACGAGATTCGGTGCAGGAAAAGGAAACCAACTAGCTAGGCGATTTGGTGTCCCATTGGCAGGTTAATGTTAAGATCCTAAAGCATTATTAACGCTCATTTCAACTGTCCATGGAAACTAAAATCATGAAAAATAAAGAATCTTGCTTTCAAACTCTTAAATGTTGCATTTATCGTGCTAATAAATGTTAAGATGCCAACAGCATTCATAAGTATGATACATTTCATGCTCAGTTGAGTTGAACACGAACTTTTATTATATTTAGATAGTGGGGATTCAAAAATCCAATGATAGAGTCAATAAGCTTTTGTGGTTAAACATGGCTACAACAGCAAAGGTGAAAGTAAAAAACACTTCATTCATAGTTAAAAGTCATATAACAAAGCAGTTATTGACTTAAATTCATCCTCATGTCTACCTCATTGAAGCCAATAATTGTATAATATTGTTTACACTTAAGCACAGGCTGCCTCGCCCCGGTCCTTTGCCTATGTTCTGGACATGTTTTCTTCTGTAGACTTTCCTTTGTTGCTGCCATTAAAGGTTTCTCTTAGATAACATTTGAGTTCATATTCATTGAACCACGGCATGGTAAAATACGTTAATGTCATAAGGGAACAAGTGCGGAGACCATCCTGTGTACTCATACAGTCTAATCATACTATCTTTTTTTTATCTAACTAGATAGACAAGTAGACATTTTTGCAACATCCAAAGTTTAAAGCCTCTAAGTAGTCTCTGTAATCTAGCTGGAGGGATTTAGTCTTGCGAGTTTGAAAACCTCAAAACTAGGGTTTTTACTTGTGGCGTGGCCCACTTGCTATAAAAATGCACGTTGACCAGCTTTGAGTTCAATCACCACTATGAAAGGAGAGAGCGCGGTTCGCGCACTCGTCTCCCTGGTGGGGGCGCTGGCTGTCGTGCAGGCCAGTGAAGTAGACGGCGATACCAACCCTAGGAGTATTTGCGATCCAAGCAAAAGCAACAGAACTATATTTGACTATTCCATTGGAAATGTGTTTGGCAACGAGACGATTAATTTGAACCAGTTCCGGGGCAAGTTGACGTTAATTGTTAACGTCGCGACCTTCTGAGGTTACGTTGTTCAGTACTATGGATTGAATGCACTACAATCACATTATGGTGCTGAAGGATTTCAAGTTCTGGGCGTTCCTTGTAACCAGTTCTATCTGGTAAGTATCGTTCTAGCATATCAGCTGGTTAATTCGGTCAGAAATGCAATGCTTTGCGGGTCAGTGGCGGATCCTGAGGGGCTTCAGGGGGTTCGCTTGAACCCCCCCCCCCCCCCCCATTTTTTTAAATATCCAATGAAAATGAAATAATTTGGTCTCAGTGAGACCAAATTATTCCATTTGCATCGGATATTTAAGTTAAATGAGATCAAATCAGCAAAGCGAACCTCTATACGCTGTACTTACGAACCCCTTTCCAGAAATCCTGGATCCGCCCCTGCGGACCATCCTCGGTGGCCAGTTCCGGGGCAAGGTGACGTTAATTGTTAACGTCGCCACTTTCTGAGGTTACGTTGTTCAGTACTATGGATTGAATGCACTACACTCACAACATGGTACTGAAGGATTTCAAGTTCTGGGCGTTCCTTGTAATCAGTTCTATCTGGTAAGTATCGTTTCTAGCATATCAACTGGTAATTCGGTCAGAAACGCAAAGCTTTAAAACATCTAAAAGCGAGCCAATAGAATTAACACTACTATATGAGTCGCGACATGAGATTTCCAACAATGTGGCATTTTGACATGTGTGACTCAGACGAGCCTTTGCATCCCCATTTTAAGCTTAGAAACTCTAAATGCTGTTCGGTCAGTGACTTAACTGTCATAGAGCCTTTGCTGGTTGCATTACCACATTGTTGGAAATCTCATGTCATGGCTCAGTACTTGGCAAGCGGAAGGGGGTTAATGTTACCAAATCTTGATGGTGAGTAATGTGGCTGGCAGATAAACAGCTCCGCTATTGCTAGATTAACTTGCAATCTGCTATAGCTAGATTGTGGTAGGCCTACTTGATTGTATCGATTCCTGATCTTTCCACCCTTACTTACTTTGATAGCACGGTGCCACTGGTATTTTTTGCTGAGAATTTGAACCATTCTTCAAAGGTGAAATATTTTACATCATCAACGGCCACATCGGTGCTATGACGCTACCAATGCTGATAATGGAATGTGCTGTCTGAAATGCCTAACATTTGTTTAAACAACAACAGAACCACCGCCTTAGAACGGACAGCAGCCTAGGCTACCGTGTGTGTGTGGGGGGGGGGGGAATGCATTTTACTGGCGTCAAATCTTCGCCCTTAGTTCTATTGTTGTTAAAACACAAAATTGTTTAGCTCGCATGGAGGCTTCCTAACTTATCCAATGCATCACCACAGAGAAACAATCTAATCAAATTAACACATTATGATGAAACAATGAAAAGGACTCATGACTCACAGATAGAGCTAATGAAAATCACAAGTTGAGCTACCGTGGGCCCAGCCAAAAACAAGCATCAGGCACCAACCAACAGATTAAAGCTTTACCTCAGGGCCGTCATTGAGGTTGAGGCCTGACCCACCAACAGGCACTTGTCACAAACCCTTAGAATAGAAAAAGTAGGCCTATATTTACTTTTTTCTATGTTTACAGATACACACGCCTACTTTTTCATGAAAAAAGTTTGTGACAAGTTCCTGTGGACCCACCGTCGTGCAATTAAAGAGGAAACAATAGCTATAAACCGTGATTGGGTTTACAACCAAGCATGCAGACTGTCGCATGATATTCATGTTGTATCCCAACCTTTTATAATGTTTAATTATCTTTTTAAATTGATCACTAAAATTAGGCTTTCCTACAGTTCTTTTAAATTATAAACTAAATCATCATAAAATACAAGTTCTGATATGCAAGGCTATATGCTTACAAAACAGAATTACTGTTGGTATTTTGATGCTGACCATGTGCTCGGCTCCGTAATTATAGGATGAATTCTGGTTGGCTGAGTTAGTCATGTGATATACATGTAAGTGCATGTGACTTGAATCCCGTAAGAAATCCGAAAGGTGTGGAAGGCCTATGGAATTGGCTATTGTCCGCACATTGCATAATCACAAAATACGTGATTTCCTACCCTGAGGCTGATCTAGGAGTATTTTTGCACATGGTCTTCCCGTCGTAGTAATGGTTCTGGTACTCACAGAGTTATTGTTCTCTATATTTACAGCAAGAACCGGCTTGGAGTGGTGAGGAACTTATGAATGGGTTGAAGTATATGAGGCCTGGAAAAGGATTTGTGCCAAACTTTCCGCTGACAGCGAAATCTGATGTCAACGGAGCCAGACAGCATCCACTTTATACATACATGAAGGTAGGTAGCAGTCACGCCATTGAGCTGTGAAATACTTCAGTAGTGAACTGATTTTTGCCAGAACTACTTCTTTAAAAGCTTAAAGAGACCAATTCTGCAACTATGAACATTTTTTCGAATTTTATTATTTTGTTTTTAAATAATTTGTTAAAGTAGAATTAAGTTATGTTTTCACAATAAATCTGTTAAGTATAGCTGAAAACTGTACGGAAAAGTGAATTATCTTATAAAACAGGTGTGTTTTCTCTTGTTGGTAATTATTTGCGTCCCTCCAATAATTATAGACAGTTAATTTAAACATAAATGCTGTTGTTTTGATGCTGATAATTTGTTAAGATTTACGAAATTGGTAAAATGTATACCAGAATTTTAGTTTTTACTGTGTTCTTGAAACATAGAAATATTAGTTCTAAAAATAAAAGATCAAAAGTTACAGACTATGCAGCTTTAGTAATCTTGAGCAGTGACATATTTCACTAGTGATGATAAGTTTGTATAACTACGTTAATATTTTCTTTATTGCTTTATTCTTGTCTTTTTCTGTCTCTGTTCTCTTGGAAGCACTTAAATGGTTATATACTCAGAAAAACAAGTTACATCTGTAACATTCAATACAATATTAAAACTAAACTAATTATGTAAGCATTTCATAGTTCCAGACATCTGCAATTAAAATGGATGCTTTATTTTAGTCACGCTTCAATTGTTTAAGAACAGTACACATCCAAATGGTGCAACCCTTTACACGGAAAAGTCACAAACGTTCAAAAGGATTGAAACCCATTTTTGTCGTTTGTATTCCATAATGACTGGCTCCATAATCTTTGCTGGCTCTCCCTCAAAAGTATGGCACCTAATTTTATAGTTGTTGTCAGTGTTTTACTGCTGATTTGTTGTCATATTGGCTCGGGTATGCCATATCTGTGCATATTTGTTAAAGAAGTTGTCCTATTATTAGGGACAATGACTGATAAATCGATGTGAACACTTGTCTGTGGTCGGTCGGAATTAGAACATATGCAATGACCAGGTAATGGTTGCAGCAAATATTATAAGCGCTAAATGTATTGCTTGTGAAATTTGGGTAGATAGGGTTGGTGCATTTGCTGTGGTACTGTATCGTAACCAATGGCCCGTAGATTTCATTTTGCGTTTTGTTGAATTGCATTGTGGTAGTTCTATATCATATTCAAAATTTCTTTGTCTAAAATTTTATAAAGTCAAAAGAATTTGAAAATCCTTCGATTGTTGTTCTGAGTATAGTATACAGAGTAATACATTGTGTTTCTATAAAAAAAATATGTCCCTCAGGTCTGGCTGAATACTCGTAAACAACTCGTCCTGGCGGACTCGTTGTTTATGCGTATTCAGCCAAACCTTCGTGACATATTTTATTCTATTTTCAAGGCATGGGCGACTTTAAGACAATGCTGTTTTCTATCGTTTTTACAGTCGCTCTGTCCAAATGTCTACAGAAAAATTTACACGCCGGTGATGTATGACCCAGACTACACCGAAGACGTTCGCTGGAATTTCGAGAAGTTTTTGATTGGTCCCGACGGACGTCCTATTTATAGATATGCGCAGACAGTGGACCCAAGAAATGATACGCAGCTGAAAGCGGATATAATGGCGGAACTGAAGAAGCTATCCCAGTCTGCCAGTTCAATTGTAGGCTAAGAACTGATTTGACACTTAGTGGGCACACTGCATGTATGTTGAAATCAACATCTATGTCTGGCGCTTATCGCCTATGCTAAAAGGTTTCCATTCAACGCTATGTAGCTGCCCACTGCGTCCGTTCATACATAGCATATTTTATTTCCCTTAGAAAACAATGCAATTCAGTACAATATATCAGGGACCGTCTATACGAATATATTATTCGTATAGACTATATCAGGGACCGTCTGTACGAATATATTATTCGTATAGACGGTCCCTTAATATATACACTTCGTAAGTAAGTCGGCCATTTATCAGTAGTTTAAGCCACTTGCGCAGTGATACATGTAGACGTGGACACCAACTTTAATCCTTAAAGCGCCAAGAAAAAATGCATCTGAAAATGTCATCTGCTGAAGTCGTCTTCTGCAAATAATTGCCTAACATTACTGGCGAATTAAGTATAGAAGGAAACAGCGTGGACCCAGAACAGGAGCAGTCTGATCTGGGTCCACACTGTTTGCCTTAGAGGCTTCTTAAAAATTTCAGCAGACGAGAAAAGCAGATGACTTTTGTTGTGATTGGCGCATTGAGGGTTAAATACTTCTATAATTTGCTCTTTTATGCGTGTTGGACTTTCCCTGTAGGGGAAAAAGATAAGGCTTCAGTGTAAACTCATGTACTTAGTTATTGGTCATTGATGCTACATGGATATATGAGATACGTCGTGAGAAATCCTGTTTTGCTGTATATAACGTTCAACAATGACAAAGAACAGCATGTGCATTGCATTGTCTGATCAGCGTCATTGTTAATTATTTCTTTGCACACTTTCTCCAATAAAATTTTCAATTATACAGCAGATTGATGTAGCTTAGATTAGCAGACTAGTCTGAGAAAAACCTGGTCGCTACCCCAAAGAACGGATTGCTCACGATGCATCGCATCCTGTCGCTATATGAGCCAGTAAATGGAATTTGGGTACTTATCACACCAGTGCGAGCAGCGATGTCTCAGGTGCCCCTACACATACGCGCAGAAACCAGAACCTTCGCTGTTCGCATGCACAAAGTATGGATGCAGATAACGACTCCCACCAAACTTCAGCCCTCTAGGCCCGCGGGATACGTCAGAACGGGTGTTTAAAGGGGGCTTCTGTGCATACTGCGATAAGTATCAAAATCTCATGTGTTGAATCAAAAGTAACTCGACGCGAGAAAATCTGACTTTCTTGCATGTCTTTGTTATTCGCTTTCTCGATAGTATAAAAGCTAAAACTAGCTACATGCAAAGTTTCAGTAATCTAGCTGTTATCTGTAGTTGACCAATTGATTTGAGTATTACAGGATCGGAAGCCCGAAAACAGGATTTCTAGCGTCGAGACCCATATTGTATTTTGCTCTCATGTTAATATGATGTCAGAATGACGTCACACTTGTTTTTGTGTTAGACCTTTTAAAGAATTAAATGAAGGAAACGAGGTGATTGGATGAAAGAGTCGTCGAAAACAGATATCTGGTGACGATTTTTGATAGGCTCTGACGGACATGGGCTCTTGTGCATTCGACCCTTGCCCGGATGAGCTAATCACCAAGTTTCTTATAAATAAAATGTACGTTCTCTCTTATTCTTAAATATTAGTCTGGCTCCAGACCTTATCTTTCTTTTTTGCATTTTCATCTTATGAAGGGACACAAGTCTTGAAAAAAATGTAATTATTTTACAGGCTTAAGTTCCCTGGCTGCAAAAATGTATTTTAAGGAGAAATAAAAACAATATCGACTTAAATATGAGGCAGTTATGAGACAGAGAAAGAAAGGCGGCAAAGATCAGGAATCAATACAATCAAGTACCACACCTAACCCAGGATACCACATGGCAAGTGGCCCAGAAACTCTAAAAGCGGGTCACCATTGGCCCGTCAGCGAAACGCCTTTTGAATGGCGTTTCGCTGGCGGGCCGATGGTGGCCCGACACTACACATATGCTGGCTGAGAAATGCCACTTTCACGGATTACGGCCAACGTACGATACCATGAGGAAGAGACACTTGAATACAGACAAGCAAATTAAGACACCCACGTACAAGCAAGAATATGATAAAGTAAAAAGCAGGCTATTTCTTCCTCAGCGAGTGGATTGCAAAGCTAAGAACTAGATCACAAATCCGAGACAAAACGACCTCTCATGAAACAATGAACCAAACAACGGCAGAATCGGCGCCTTAGAACAGACAGCAGTTGCAGTCCACACGCACACACGCACGTACACTTAAATAAATTTGATATTGATATATGTAAAACTTCCGTCTTGAATTACAACAATCTTTAGTGGCCCAGTTGGTTAAGTGTTAGACTTCGGATTGAAGAATGGAATAGCGAGTTCGAGACCCACTTGAGTCTCTGTGTTGTGTCCTTGCGCAAAACATTTTATCCTTTACTTTGTACTGATTCAACCCAGGAATACAGGAAAGCGTCTCGACATGACTTAACTATTGCTGACTGGGACGTAAACCATAAGTGTAACCTAAACTCAAAGTTCTGGTAATCAATATCTACACAGGTAATATAAGATGAAATGCGGCCATGTATATTACAGAAAAAACTAAATGTGTACACTGTAAGTAGGTTTCTGGACTGTATGGAAGCATTGGGATTTACAGAAGGAATCTTAAACTTACTCGTATAATCATTGTTATAAACCAACATCTGCGGTCTCCAACTGAAGTAATACAGGTAGACGATTTTTCTCATCTCATTTGTAATATAATATTAGTCTCGTCGAGTTCGTTCTTTTTGTAGGACAAACAGGCAAACAGTAGAGACCCAGATCAGACGCCGCAAAACGCGGATCTGATCCGGGTATCCACTGTTTATATGAATGCTGGTCCAGGAATAAAATTAAAAAACAAAACAAAAAAAAACAACAAAAAAACAACAACCCACCAACAACCCTTAAAACGAAAACGGACAGATCCGATTGATAAAAGTGGGGAATTCCATTCGGCTTAAATTGGTTAACTCACGTATTTACTCACTGTATCATCTCGGAGCAACATACAGTTAAATATTAACTGCAGTGAAACAATAATAACACAACTCTGCTAAATTTTGCCGCTAGCAAGAGATAGTAGGCCACTGACTAGACACGGTTTACCTCCCCCCAAGGGGAATAATAATTTTCTTAAAGCCCATTGTCTTGCAAGGAGTTTGCAACATGTTAGCCCTCTGGCAATGACAGCGTTAACCTGTAACAGGCTGTTACATACGTTACCCTACAAAATATTTGATAATTTACATAAATCATAAGACTTCAGAAAAGTGCAAAATATAAGGTAAGATTTCCAAACCGGTTATATCATCAATGTAAGCTATTACTACGATACAGATATGGATCCTTGAAAACAAATATGGTCACCCCAGGTATAACGTATGTAACATTTTTCATTGCACCCCTTATAAATGAATAATTAATCTAATATAGTTTGTCTTATATTTTTCAAAACAAGAATATGTTCACCAATTTGTTATAATCTTTAGTGTGTTTATTTAAGTTTACGAAACTGCAAACATTATGTTTCTATCTGGTTTACTTTTTTGAGTAATTGTGTGCTGAACATGGTAACCCCATACCACACAAAACTGTCACATAACACACAATAATGAAATTCTGTGGCTCCTTTGCCGAGAAAATAACTCAATACATAGAATACCATAATACCATAAACCCTATCGTATTCTATCAATACATTAAATATGGTTAACATAATACAAATGGAAAGCGTGTAACAATTAGTGAAATATATGAGTAAAATATTTAAATATCAAAGAAAAACCAACAGGTAGAAGTTATAGAGCGGTTTCTTGCCAAGCAAGCAGCTCTTTGCAAACTATACAAAGAAAAGGAATTTTCTCCATACAGATTATTAATCCTCATCAGATTCATATTGTAAGGATTTAGCAATATGTTAGCCCGCTGGCGATGACAGCGTTACCCTGAAACAGCCTGTTATATACGTTACCACTCAAAACGTTTGATAATTTCAGTAAATTATTTGACTTCTCAAAAGTGCAAAAAAGGAAGATATTCAAATTTGCTAGATCAACAAAGTAAGCTACAGATATTGACCTTCGAAAACAAATTATTTTTCATTAACTCTATATAAATGATAAATGAATCTGATATGTATGCCTTAATTTAAAAAAAAAGAATGTGTTTACTTATATAATATAATATATTATAGTATTAAAGGGTGTTTATTTACCTTAAAGAAACAGAAAACATTATGTTTCTATCTTATATAATTTTGAGTGTTTGAACGTTGAACATGGTAACACACGATGTCTCATATAATTATGTGGCTCTTTTGCTTAGGAAATATTTCAATACATAGAATACAATAAACTTTCTGGTTCTCTATAGAAAACCACCCATCACATATGGTTAGCATAATATAGATTGAAAGAGTGTAACATATAGTTTAATATATGAGTAAAATAATTAAATTTCAAAGAAAAAACATTAGGAAGAAATTTTAAAACAGTTTCCTGCCAAACTAGTACCTCTTTGCGTACTACTGAAGGGTTCAAAGAAATGTTCTAATACAGCTTATTAATCCTCGTGAGATTCATCGTCAAATACTTAATTTACTATGTATGTCATCTGAACAGCTTCATCATCAACATCAACATCCCTATCCTGATCTGCATCCCCATCAACATTCTGCTCACACAATATGTGGATGAGTTGTTCAGGGACAATCGAGTTCCCTTCACACAGTCATACTCAATTTCCGCCCCATTTATTTCCCTCCCACTTTTGTCTGAAAGGCCTTGCTTCTTTCCATGGGAGTGTATCCAGACACAGGCTTGATAGTTCACTGTGCGCATGTACATATCGAAGGCAGAACGACAGGGAGGTAGCAAACTTATGGCCATGCCTTTTTAAATATTCAGTGTACTTGTCCAGCTTTCGTGCTTTTTCAGAAACATATCTTACTGGAACTTGTTAAAATTTATACAAATAGCACATGTGAGGACTTTCATGTCACTGATGAGCGCCTAAGAGCAGTATTTCTATTTCCCTAACCTGCTTAGAATATGGATAAACTAGGTGGGGGGGGGGGGGTTCTCTATCAGTTTGATAGGAGTGAATAAACAGTGAATGATGTTAAAACTGTGCATACCCCCTCCTGGATATTTGGTTGTCGTCTTCATAGGTAAGAAGGGACACTACTTCACCAATAACATGGGATAGGTTTCTATTTTCAAGTTTAGAAGCATACTTGTCAGTTGGCCATTGATCCAGAAGCAGACTTAAATAGTTAGTCTTGTTTTTGCCATTGCTCATTAAGCTCTTCTAGTCACGTGGTTTCCTACCATTAGCACCAGACAACAGAAGTGTTGGTGTTGTTCCCCTGTGTTGAATAATGATTCGAGTCAGGGATAGATTTTAAGCTCTGTAGTATGACAAAACCATCAATTATATGTGCATCACTGGATGGCAAATCGATTGTTGGTTCAATGTGTGATTCCAAGAAATGCAGAAGTAAAGAATTGTCAGTTTTGGTGGGCATGTCGTTAGAAGCTGACAGTTACCAGGAAACAGGTTCCAGAGGGAATGACAACATCAACTCAAGGTCAACACTATGTTCAATAGAATGAAGGACAAGCTGACCAAAGACGTTCCTTTCAGCTCTTATCTGGCTGATATGGTTTCGTGAACTGGCCAATTTCTTCTTGACCTCGCAAGCCACAAAAGATTTTAGCTTGTTACGTTTGATTGGGTTGTGAAAGGCAACAAATTTTTCAACGAAATGTGAGTCAATGAAGTCTTCCATAGCCTTCTTGTCAATGTTTAAGCCTCAAGCAGTTCCTTAGCCATGTCAGGCTTAGCAGGAATACTCGGACAAATAGTACAGTTCGTTGTATTCGACACTAGAACTGAAAGGGTTGGTGAAGCCAGAAATTGCCTCTAACACTCGTTTCATATCATGCTCACTACTATGCATTTGAGCAGGTCGGATATTACCTAGGAGCTCATTTCAGAGCATTGGAGAATCACTACAACATTCTCAGCTCTGATGTGATGAGTAATACATTATCTGTAGCTGCTGAAACCTATAATACCTCCTTGTGACTTGGTGGTTAAAGTTTGATTGATAGGTATACAGGCTTTCCAAAATTTATTTTGAATTTGTGAACTAAACCCTAAATATGCCCTGTTGCGTAAGAGCGGTTCTGTTGTTCTTGATACACTTTTTATTGTTGCTCCAATTGTTTGTGGGGGTTCTATATTTTGGTCTTTGCTTTATTATGTAGCACTAAGAGCCCTCAGATATCTTGTGACGATTGAGTCCACTTTGATTTTTATTCTACTTTTATCATACGACGTCGCGTTTGGGAGTGAAATAACGCCATGCAATAAAATCTGTAAACCACTAGTGGTTTATCGATTTTCGGGAAACGTTATGACGTCCATAACAACGTTGCGTACATAATGACAAAATTATAACGTTTTTACGGCAGAAATGATATTTCAAAGTAATCTTAATGTCATCTGATAAATAGAATCTAACAGTCGTGCTCTTGTTTTATTGAATTTATTAAACTCGTTGCGAAAAAGAGATAAAATGCTCGGCAAGCCTCGCATTTTATCTCTTTTCCCCAACTCGTTTAATAAATTTAATAAAACATGAGCACTCATGTAAGATCCACTATATTTTAACTGATGGAAGATATATATCATATATGGCTAGCTCTATTGGGAAGGTTTTGTAATATGCACACAAGAGGGATAAACTCCTAATGTTTAAACAATGCTCTTAAACGAGTGAATATGACCAGGAAATGCCTAAAATCACAGATCCCAGTCCAACCACTTACACTAACTGGCACCGGGAGGAAGCCATATTTGAAATGTTTGAAACTGTGTTAGAATAATGGTAAACTGTAATATGTTTCTGGTTCATCAACAATGCATGTGCATCTCGTCATAAAACCGGTTTAAACAGACTGTCATGTGACTGTAAGTGTTCTGTGTCTCTTCCTCGTGGTGTAATTGACCGATCTGCAGTGTGTGGTTGTGGTATTTCCTGGCCATACTCACTTACATTTTCCCTATTGTGAATGCACATTTTATAGAAAAAATACTAGGTATGAAAATTAATATATTACTGTATTCTTTTCAATAGGTATCAGGTAATTATTGAACTGAATACATACTTTTCCATGAACCAAATGCTCGTGCCTGTAAATAGAGACAAATGAACGTAATCATAAAAAGTGATTTTGTAGAAAAATGGCTAACCATACAAAAACTGTGCATTTTTGGCGAAATGCCATTCGCATCGCATTGCTATTCAATGGTGTCGTATAAAGCAATGTTAAGACAATATGCACATAAAAATCAGCAGTATATTTTTTTCGAGTATGGGGTTACGATTTATTAAACTGTACGTGACTTCTGGTCCGCTACTATAGTTTTAGGCTATTGAACCGCAAATCTGAAGGCCACGTGCAGAAACATAAAATGACATCGAAATGCTATATTAAAGTATCGTCTACTAATAGTCTTGGCAAACAGTTTAAACTACAACAACAAAAACAAACATAAAAACCCAGCATACAAAACAGAAAAGTAGTAACAGAGCATCAAACCACGTGGTTGTCAAAGTTTTTGTTGAATATGTATTTTAACTGCTGTCATCATAAAGTCTATTAATGCTCGAGTTGACATGCAGTAGATAACCTTTCGACTCAGCTTATTGTACGGTTAGACAGTGCCAATATCAAGGAGTACAGCATATTAAATTCTAGAGTTGCATTTTTTGATATATTCATATATTGATTGAGATATGAAGCCTGTAAATGGTCTTTTTTAACAACTAATAGCGTTCGGAAATTATGTCATAAATCTGAGTGATGCCCGAAAAACTGCAGGTTATTCGTTGTGCGAATGTTCTACTGTTGATGACTTAAAAACAGAAACCTATTTTTGACTGCTAAGTTATTAAAACAAGGTTATCGATATAAAAAAAATCGTAAAACATTTTCTAAATTCTACCACAGACACTCAGATTTGACTGTTAAATACAATATTGGTTTAAATACTCTTCTGCAACTGGGCATACCGGAGCCAGTATTTTATGGTGATTTATTATATGAATTCAAATGAATTGTTGGATAAACTATTCAAAAAGACAACCAAACGTTCAATATATCATGGATATCATGAGACAGACTGCATGTCTGGTTGTATATCAAATCACGGTTTTAACATGTTTTCATCTTCAATTGCACGTCAGTGGGTCTGGCCTCAGACTCAATGACAGCCCTGGCGTAAAGCTTTAATCGGTCGGTTGGAGCATTATGCTTGTCTTTGGCTGGACCCACCGTGGCTCAACTTGAGGTTTTCTTTAGCTCTGACTACCTGTGAGTCATGAGCCATTTTCTTTGTTTCGTCATAGTATGTTAATTTGATTAGATCGTTTTCTGTGATGATACATTGCAATAGTTAGGAAGCCTCCTTGTGTTTTAACAACAACGGAATCTAGAGCGAAGATTTGGTGCCAGTAAAATGCATTTAAGCGCCCAGTAGCTTAGGCTGCTGTCCGTTATAAGGTGGTATTTCTGCTGTTGTTGATTCGTTGTTGCTCCAATTATGGGGTTCTGTAGCTTTGGCTGCTGTCCGTTCATAGGCGGTGGTTCTGTTGTTGTTGATTCGTTGTTGATTGTTACTCCCATTGTGGGATTCTGTAATTGTTCTATGTTTTGTTGTGCGTTACTTTGTGTCCATTCAAATTTTGCAATCATCTGGATGGGGAAAAGAGAGCTGGTTGCTGTTCTTTGTTTGTCTGATAGCTGTGTGGCATTTCCTCACGATGCCACGGGTTTGACTGCAGTTTGTGATTGTGGTATTTCCTGATCATACTCACTATTTTGTGCATTTTCTTATTTTGCAATCATCTTGATGGGGAAGGGAGAGCTGGTTGCTTAACTTTGTCTTCCTGGTGTCTTGTGATTGTTCTGTGGCTCTTCCTCATGGTGTCATGTGTTGGTCTGCAGTCTGTGGTATTTCCAGATCATACTCACTTGCCTTTCCTAGCATCCCTTAATTTCAGTGGAGATGTCAAAGTAATTTAAGCATCATAACATAGCCAAATACAGTTTCCTCATCGTGCGCTTGACCATGCATGTATGCAACACCCATTCAATCAAACGTTGTATGAAAAATCGAAAAAACAAAAGCAAAAAAAAAAAAAAAAAAAAACACATTTGACCACTAAACACAAAACGTTGTACTCCGTGGCGATAGATTTTGTTTAATTTGATTCTTTACGTCCCCGTAAACAATCTTTCAGTTACGTCGGGACGGGTCCTCCGGGGTTGAACCAGTACTAAGCTAGGATTAATGTGTCTTGCTCAAGGACACAACACAGTGACGCCGGTGAGGCTCCAACCCGCGGCCCTTTGGTCTTGAGTCAAACACTACTACTGAGCCCCCCCCCCCCCCCCTGTGGAGATAGTGTCTACATTATCAGTTACCTCTCATATTAACTGCATTGTTGCACTGATAAACGTTGTCTATCTCACGGCATGTGCCTTTATCAGGTCATGATCGAATGACGTCGCTAATGACGCTGAATCAACACAAAAATCGAAAAATACGTCTTAATCGCTAGTTTGAAGAGTGAAACAATGGGTAAACTGATAAATAGAATACCAGGTTCACGTATTTTGACATCAAGTTCACCAGGCTCGGCGAGCCTCACGATGTCAACAAGCGTTGTCAAAGGCTTTCCTGGTAAAATTGATATCAAAAGACGCAAAGCTGGTATTCTCTATTTATTGCATGTTTTATTTTCAGTACGAACTATGAAGAGCGCTGTGATGATATTGGTTTTGATGTGCTGTCTTGTAACTCTCAACATTACAATGGGAGCTGAAACATCCAAACTACGTTATGTAATACGTTTCTTTGATCTTGAAAGGTGTTGCAGAAGGGTGGGCTGTACTATCATGGGGGGTAATTGTGTACCTATTAACAAAGGATGCTACTGTTTAGATAAATTCGGATTACTTGATTGAAGAACATGGAACAGTTCATATATCGGAAAAGATGACCAGTATAATCTGCGTACAAATGTGCAGGGTTACTATAGAAAAAAATAGATGAAACCTGGCCTTGAGGTTATTGATATTGTTCATGCAGGCCTCCAGATAAGAGTGTGTATTGGAAAACTACTTTCTTTATTTCTCATCCAAAACAAATGTTGTGGTACTCAAAAGAACCGTCTCATCAAGAACCGTCTCGATGAGACGGTTTTTGTGAGCACCCAAAACACATGTTTAATTCATGGGTAAGATAATAATTGCAATTTTACTCTCATAAAATTTCCTTATCTGGATCTTTGTCATGCTCAACTTACATGAGTATGAAATTTTTGCTAGCAGTTATTTTCAAAATGCTAAAAAGCTGTTGGTACAGTAAATCTGGAAATTTTCGCACAAATACAATTTTCTCGAATATGTTTAAAAGACATATTTGAGACGTTAAAAATTTGTGACAATGGCAAAATTTACCTATGTCAGTAAATGACAGAGTGATCTCGCCATTTCGCAAGGGCTTTATTTTCACAAAACTTCGCATAAGCGAAGTTTGGCGAAAATAAAACCCTTGCGAAAATTTCCGAACTTACAGTATTTTAAAATCTATAAGTAGAACAAATGACATTGTCTACTGATTTGAGCAAAAAAATAGCCTCTATTGTTAGTATTCTGATATTTATGTATGTGGAATATAATTAAATATGTCCATGCTTATGTTTAGCATAAAAGGGTAAAACTAGAAGGGGTCAATTGATTGGCTGGCCATTGCAAACGTCCACACTTAGCTTACATACAGCATAGTATGATATTTGTTCTACCTCTACCTTTGTCCTAGGTCATTCCAGTAATCCAAAATTTTTGTTGCCCTTTTTAACCTATTAGAAATCAGTGTCCCAAATATGAACCACTTACATGTAAAACGTAAATAAGGGTGCAAAGATCAGGAATTGATACAATCAAGTACCACACCTGACCCAGGATACAGATGGGAAAGTGACAAACTCACAATTAAACATCACAAACGAAAGCCAAGAGGTCAGCCCTTTCCCAGTAGCAGTTCAAGAGATGTTGCTTTATTTATCGGTATGACATTTTCCGGATATTTAAAAGTCTCAGTCAACAGCTATGGTCATTTCAGAACAGTCATTTTACCTAACCATACATTTTCCTGAGCAAGCTTAACAAAGCGATAAACCAGTACTGTCCTGCCAGCTAAGAGTGACAGTGACGTAATGTTTTGTTTACAAAGTTATAAAGGACTTAGAATTGATATATCACTTTTGTACCCACATTATAGGATTAATACACAAGTGATCTATCGATTCGCGTAAGCAAAAATGGAATAAACAAGTTATGTTCCACTTAACAATAGTATACAAACTATTACATCACTGTCACTCTTGGTTGGTCACTGTCACTCTTGGTTGGCACGACAGTACTTCGTGCACATACTATAGCTTGTAACAGACAACAAACCGTCTTAAATCAGAAGAAGAAAGGCCGTTGAAATTATTTCATGATCAATCCCCACAAAATTATAGGACCGGGTCCCGATCCAACTCATGACATTTGGATTTGCAGTCGGGCTTGCAATAAGACGCCAAGTCAGTAGACGTTGAATAAATATATTAAAAAACATTTCTGTGAAACTATTCAAAATTTGGATCGGATTCAGGAGATGTTGTTTAAAGATATTTTATCAATCTGGCAGCTATTTTGATCAGGAGGGTGAAATCTTTAGTGCAACTTTGATCGAGGGCATAATGAGGACTATTTCTTTGAAATATTTTGCATTTGGCCAGTGGTTCAGGAGATATTGATTTAAGTTATTTTTTTATTTTTTAGCTCTGGTGGCCATCTTGTTCAATTTTACGGAACCATTTGTGCATTTTTGGTAAAGGGCATAATGGGAAACATTCCTGTGAAACTACTTGAAATTTGGAATGGTGGTTCAGGGGAAGTCATTTAAAATAAAAGTTTACTGTACATGATGTACTAAGATCGATCACAGTAGCTTACTTTGATTCTTTGGGTCAAGTGAGCTAAAAGTATAAACAACACACTTTTCTGCTAAAAAGTATTAACAACACACTCCTTGTTAATGGTTTATTTAAACAAAGCAATAAAACAAAGTAGAAGCACCAACATAATCAATTCTCCCCAGCATTTACATGACACAGTCCACTCTTTCATAAGAGCCTCATTGCAAGAAAATCTATCTTCAAGGTTTGCTTAGGCTGCTGTCCATTCTAAGGCGGTCGTTCTGTTTTTGTTGATTTTTTGTTGATTGTTACTCCCAGTCTGGGATTCTGTAATTGTTCTATAATTTGTTATGCGTTACTTTATGCCAATCATCTTGATGAGGAAGAGAAAGAGAGAGCTGGTTGCTTTGCTTAGTTTGTCATCCTGGTGTCTCATGATTGTAGTGTAACTCTTCCTCACAGTGCTATTGGTTTGTCTGCGTTTGTCATTGTTGTATTTCTGGATCATACTCACTTACCATTGGCATAGCTCCTATTACGCAGCTTTGCACGTGTGTAATTAAAAAGTAACAATCAAGGGAGGTCACCTAATATGATAAAAGTGATTTTCCATACTATAAGGAACTGCTCATAAAGGAAAAAGTTCGCTCCCCCGAGAGCAAATACATTCCTTTATGAGAAGTTCATTTTGAAAAGGGACCCAATTGAAGAGAATCATTGCTTTATACAGTAGTCTCCCTTTGGTGTGTTTTCTGGCTACGCCATTGGTTTGTGATATTTCCTGATCATACTCACTATTTTTACAATAAGTTCATGCTAAAACCGGCCTGCAACAAAGACTAACTATAGTCTTAAAATTTTGCATGAGGCAGGTTTAGCTAATATACTTTACAGAGCAGATAACAAACAACAGCATAGCCAGAACCCTGAAAATGTTACACACATCAAAGGAAGACTACTGGATCAAGCAATGATTCTCTTTAATTAAGTCCCTTTTCAAAATGAGAACTTCTCTTAAAGGAAAGAATTTGCTCCCAGAGGGAGCTAATTCTTTCCATTAAGAGCAGTTCCTTATGGTATGATAAATCATCACATTGGGTGACCTCCCTTGAATGTTACTATTTTTATTACGCATGTGAGTAACTGCGTAACGGGAGATACGCCAATGACAAAGAGTGTTCAGACTGTGCGGATGCTCAGGCTAGTCTTCCCTTTTTGTTGTTTTCATGCAACAAAGTCAGGTTTTCTTGCGATGATGTCCATATATGAGCGGCCTCATGACAAAAAACAAAGTGGCATGTGTGCCCTGATAAGACTCAGAACAGACTTGGCATCTGCTTATCTTTGGAATCTGATGGCCTCCTTATGAACATTTGTTTGTTTGTTTTGTTGCTTTACGTCCCAAGTCAACAGCTATGGTCATGACGGGGCGGTCAGTTCACCCAACCACACTTTTTCCTGGGCAAGCTAATGAACAAGCAGATAACCAGTACTTTGTCCACATACTTTCCCTTGTAACTGACAATAACCCTTCTTGAATGATTCAGCGGAAGGAAGGAGAATGACCGTAGAAATTATTTCATGATCAATCTCCATGAAAGTATGGAACCGGGCTGGGATCGAACTCGGGACCCCTGGATCTGCAGTCAGACTCGCATCTGTTGCCAGACACGTTACCGACTGTGCTACCCGGCCCAGCTTCCATATGAACATGCCATGGGTACTTAGTTACTGCTAGAATACACAGCAAAGACTGATAAAAATGGCAGCCTAAAAAAAAACAGGTCTTATTTACTGGGCGCACAAGCTATTTTTGGCTACCTTTGCCATACACGCAGGATGATAAATTTGCAGCCATTTCTACATATTCTGATCAAAGAGATCCCACAATAAACACAGCATGCACCAAGCAGAGACTCAGATCAGACTGGGCAGATGCCCAGTCTGATCTGAGTCTTTGCTATGCGTTCAGTGGGTAAATAAGGACCAAAGTTTTCTTTATGTTGACAGTGGAGACTCTGATCAGAGCTGATGCCTAGGCTGATCTGGGTCTTCTCTTTACGACAAACAGCCACATTGTTAGTTTTCTCATGTTGCTGCTCACATGCTTTCACAGATATTTTTTCTAGCATCAACTAAATCAAGTAGGGCAATTGACAGTAACTGACAATAGCTGACAATAGTACTGTTAATGTTCTAAAATAAGAACGCTGTTCTTTTCTTGCTCTCAAATAAGATGTTGGTTGTCAGGGCTAGAATTCACACAATGCTTGCCAGAATAGCAAACAGGGAAGACTCACATCAGACTGCTTCTTCTTTATGGCAGGCAACTAGAGTAAACCTCACTATGAACATGATTAAAATGCTTTTCAATAACTGAACACAGTAATATGGGTGAGATTGTAGAACATGGCTTTAAAACTCAAAAAACAAATAAACAGACTATAATAAAAATATAAAATTAAAATGAAATATCAATGATGCCTTTCTCAACTCTTGGCCTGCTAGTTATGATTATTTAATAAATAACTGCTATATACATCTCATGACCTGGCCTATATAGAATCTATATGAGAGGGTCTTGATGGGGGGTCTGGTATTCACTATTCATTAAAAATTTAGCCCATTATTCATTACATTAAAATTTTGGGTTATTCATTAAAATAAGACCAGTCATTCATTAAAAGTAAGAAAGGTGGCAAAGAAATCTGATTATTCACTATTCATTAATTTTTTCTTCAATTCATTAAAAAAAGTAGGATTATTCATTAATTTTTAGGCCCTCATTATTCACTATTCATTATTTTTAGGCTCATTATTCACTATTCATTATAAAAAGGGCCATTATTCACTAATCATTATACCCATCCAGACCCTCATATGAGCGGTGATCTGTGTAAACCAGCCTTAATGACATTTTTGGATTTTTTTATCTAAAATCATTGAAAAACACCAATTTAATTTGATATGCAGCATGACTACATTCAGAAATGAATGTTTGACCTTTAGACCCCACCCAAGGGGCTGAGGGTGTGTGTAAGGACAGAATATGTGTCTGTATGATACTCTATACTCCATTCCCTTTAATTTGATATGCAACATGACTACATGTACTTTCAGAAAAAAAATGTTTGACCTTTTGACCCTTCCCCAGGGGCCGAGGGTGTGTGTAAGGACAGAAAATGTGCTTGTATAGTGCTCCATGCTTCATTCCCTTCTATTTTAATATCCAACATGACTAATTTCAGAAAAAAAATCTTTTGACCTTTTGACCCATCCTGGGGATTGAGGATGTGTGCAAGGACAGAATAGTGCAAGGACAGAATATGTGCTTGCATGGTGCTCCATTCCATTTAATTTGATATGCAACAAGACTACTTTCATAAAATAATTTTTGACCTTTTGAACCCACCCCAGGGGTGGAGGGTGTGTGTAAAGACAGAATATGTGCTCCCATGGAACTCTATTCTCTTTAATTGGATATGAAACAGGAAAACGAGGGGCATTTGGAAAGTTCTTAGCATGGTCTATTATCTCCGTAACCAATTTACAAACCCTATCATGTTTGGTATCATTTTAAAGAACTATCTTTTTTCTTTGTTATAGCACACATTTCATGAGGATGTCATGATGCAAACACGAAAAATATTACTGTGAATACATGTACTGTTTGTATACTGGAAAACGCTAAATTTCAGTGGAAAATATAATATTTTACTTTTGGAAAAGTGTGCAGAACATTAAGAAAAGTTTGTGAAATTAGATAATTTTGTACCATTTGGTAGGCCACAATCTGGTACAGTGATTATACAATTGATGACCGAGTTGGATGTTTCTAATAAATAAATACCGGAACAGCAATACGTTTAGAAAGCAAAACAATGCGCCTATTTTTACGTCTAAAAATCGCATGTCACAATGCACATATTTTGAAAATATATAACCGACAGTAGTTTAAAAATGCCTTATGTTGGTATTTTTGTCAAGCACACTTTATGCTCGTTGTATTGAAACCAAAAGAAATTTTGTGAACCAGAACAAAGGGAGGATAACTCTTAAAATCTTCCCATGGGCAGAATGAGTTTAGCTATGAGTTGACGTTCTGGCTCATTTCAATTGAAAACAGTGGCAAGCATAAAAGTAAAATTACCCCGAAAGTGGAAATCAATCACTTTTGTGATGGCTAACGCGATACCATGAGAAGTTCTTATGCCATCGACAAAATATGCGGGGTTGAGTTACCCCACCCACTTCTTGAAAAGTAAGGGAAGTATTATTAGGAATAATTTTCTTGAATACAGAACTAATAAAGCCACACATTTTGCGCGACAAAATGATTTTTATGCATTGTTGACTATAATTAAAGCAAAACATATACTCAATAGGCTCTTTTCGTGCTCCTGTAGTGACACAATTTATAGATAAAGTATAAAGAAAAATCGAAAAAAGTCCAATTTTTGAAAGCTTACCATTTCTCTGTTAGTCAACATTTTCCAAATTTAAAGGTGGTAGTCGTGCAAGCAGTGATCGCATAATATATTTTAATAAAAAAATAGGTTGGCACCAAATCGTTAATTTGTCAAATCATAATCGCAAATAAGGTCCCCAATTTTCCTTCGCGGTTTGCCAAGTATTTTGCTTAAAATTTTCGCCAGTATATAAACCCCTTCTCATTTTGAGCATGCGATGCACGTGCACGCCAAGTCCTTTTTCGGCAAAAATTAAATCATCAAGTAGCCTTCGAATTCTAGTTTTCAAAAATATATTATTTGATAGCATTTTATCAACGCATTGTGGAGTTATGATGCCATGCTAAGAACTTTCCAAATGACCCTCGTACTTTCAGAAAAAAAATGTTTTGACCTTTTGACCCCAGAGGTGGAGGGTGTTGTTCACGTCCCATCAACAATCTTTCAGTTAAACAGGGACGGGTCTTCCTGAGTTGAACCAATAGTATGCTAGGATAAATGTGTCTTGCTCAAGGACCACAATGCAGTGACGCCGGTGAGGCTCAAACCTATGGCCCCTCGGTCTCAAGTCAAGCACTCTACCACTGAGCCACTGCGCTCCCTCGGGGGTTGAGGGTGTATGTAAGGACATAATATGTGCTTGTATGGTGCTCTGTGCTCCATTCTCTTTAATTTGATATACAACATGACTACTTTTAGTAAATAAAATGTTTTGACCTTTTGACCGCATCAAATGGGTCTAGGGTGTGTTTAAGGACAGAATTTGTGCTTGCATGGTGCACTAAGCTCCATTCTCATTGATTTGCAATATGAAATATGACTACTTTATGACAAAAAATTGTTTTGACCCTTAACCTAACCAAACGGTCAAGGGTGTATGTAAGGACAGAACATGTGCTTGCATGTTGTTGCATTGGTTATTCCCTTTAATTTGATATGCAACATGACCACATTCTGAAAAGTTGAACTTTGACCTTTTGACACTAGCGTTGGGGAGGGGGGAGTCAACAGGCAAAATATTTGCTATCCTGTTGCTATATGCAACAATCCCTTTAATTTTATATGCAACAAGACTATATTCTGAAAAAGATGAATTTGTATATTGCAGTAAAAAATATTGACAACTGACTGAGATATTGCAAAAATTAAATATTTGATCTTTGACCCTGTCTAAGGGGTGAAGTAAAAATTTAATTACTGTCATGCTTATCTACAGGCACTGGGTAATCATGGCCTAAAGTGAGAAGTTGTCAGATAGAACAGCTTTGGGGAAATGTTAAGTTTATAAGACAAAAAAAGCAAATATAGCTTTTGCATTTGCCTAAACCCAAGTCAAAAAAGGGCCATAACTCAGTCAAAATTTTGTGGATGACTTCCAAATTCGAACTTGACCTGTATTTTATGATTTTTTACCCTTCCGTAAACTTTGAATGTAATTCTTGCATCCCTTCAAAAGTTATCCGTCTGAAATCAAAAGTGTGATAACCAGGATGCCCCTGACTGAGACATGATCCCTATGTGTGGACCATGCTTGGCAGGCAACACAAAGAGTACATGGGCCGTGACGTGAGAAAACCTGTCTTCGGGGTTTCCTACAAAGCGAGCTTCAAAACCGTCTCCTCAGCTACAGAGACTAGCTAGAAAATTGAAATTTCATCAGTAGCAAGTATACATATGGTACTTTTCTCAAAGGGAATAATAAAGGCGCTGATCAGACTGTGCGTATGCGCATGCTGGTCTACGCCTGTGTTGTTCGCAAACCCCTGAAGACAGGTTTTCTCGTGTTGAGGCCCACATATATGTTAGCAATAAATAGAAAGTTTTTCATGCATCCCACAAACCCGCAAATCAGGAAATTAACTTTGACCTTATTAGTAACATTGTTGCTTGTTAAAGTTATGACAGTGTATAGTTTCAAAAGACCATATTTCCATGAATAATGGCAATAAGATCATAAAATTTGCAAGATAGCTTCTTAACACTTCGTTAATTAAGTGTGTGTATAAGCTAAATTTTGACGACTTCGTCATTGGGGCTGGTTTTCACAGATTGTGGCTCATATGGGTTTTTTTTTGCTGTTTTTTTTTGTTGTTGTTGTTTTGTATGTTTATGTCAAATCATTATTTAATACTTTCATTTTCGAAGCAATCCTTTAATAAATCTTTAGGTTTTTGCAACTGTTCATAGTCTCATGAATTACACACATTTGATTCACAGCTGCCAAGCTCATTTGCTCGTGCAATACCCTTCGAAAATAAAACTCATTTGCCAGAAGTGACACTGGTGTTGTGATTGACAGGGAGCCACACCCGATAGGCCCATGCAAAACAAGCTTCTTGTTTGCTCCATTGGCTGTCCGTGTTCAAGTTGGCTGGCCCGGTTTTTCATTTTACACTCCGACTAAACAGTTAATACGAGTATATTTTAAAACAAAACTGTTCTTATTCCTGAATTAAAAACAATTTTTATATTTTAGATATGTATTATAAAATGTAAATATAAACAATAAATTCCATTTTCAAAATGTTCATGGAATCATGAATACTTCGGGTCTCTTGCAAAGTTTAGACCTTGGGGCTTCACATACTTTGCAAGAGACCGGAAGTATTCATGGGCTTCACGTTAACTTTGCAAGAGACCCGAAGTATTCATGATTCCATAAACATTCCAAAATACGAATTCATTTCTGAAAGAAATAGATCAGCTCTAGCAGTGAGTTGTTGTAAACTATTTCACTGTTTGGAGGTCAGTTGTAAAGAAGATCAAATCACGAGCGCGTCAGTCAATACGAAGTTTAGTTAAGAAATCAATTCAATTTTAGGAATGTTCATGGAATCATGAATACTTCAGGTCTCTTGCAAAGTAAATAAAGCCCTTCGGGCTTCAGGTTAACTTTGCAAGAGACCCGAAGGATTCATGATTCCATCAACATTCCAAAAATTGAATTTATTGCTTATATCTACATTTTATTCTAAATATCCAAAATATCTAAATTATTTATAATTTAGGAAAAAAAAAAATTGTATTCAATATATAATTGTATAAACGGTTTTGTTGGAGTGTAAAATGGAAAAGCGGAACAGCCAATGTGAACACGGCAAACAAGAAGCTTGTTTTGCACCTGCAACTCAGGTGTGGCTCGCAGTCAATCACAACTTCAGTGTCACTTCTGGCAAATGAATTTGATGTTCGATGCGTATTGCACTGGCAAGTGAGCTTGGCAGCTGTCAATCAAATTTATGTCATTCCTGAGGCTATGAAAGATTGCAAAAATCTAATGATTCATTAAAGGCTTTCTTTGAAAATGTAAATATTTTTCAATAACACTCCATGGCCACCTCAACATAAGTCAATAATTGTGTATTGTTTCTCCGACTTGGAGAATCCGTCGACCCATATCTGTTCTGTCGATACTGATTATCACCCCTGGTTCTATCATATGGTCTTTTGTTATGGTTCCTGAACTGGTTATTTCTGCGATGGCTATTCACGGATGACTCGTTATAGTTACGACCAAAGCCATCAGTATTTTGGCTAGATACCCTTTGTGTGTTAACTTGTGAGGAGATTCTGCTACCAGTTAAACCATGCACAACAGCATTGGCTACTGTATTTACAATATTGGCTACATTGGCTACATTTCCTACAGTGTTGGTTACTTCATTTAATATTCTGCTATTTTCACCAAGTGGTACATTTGCATTGGCTACTGTATCTACAGCATTGGCTACATTGGCTACTGTTTCTACAGTGTTGGTTACTTCATTTAGTATTCTCCTATTTTCACTAAGTGGTGCAGCAGCTGATTTAAGTTTGACATTGCTCACTGTTGAAAATGATTTCTCCCTGCAAGGACTAGATGGTGTGTTTTCATCATCCGACTCAGTAAGGTCTATCATGTTGATTGACTCAGACAAATCAAGCACCTCTTCATCTGAAAGATAAAAAAGGTTATTCAATATGGGCCTTGTGTCAGAGGAGAAAACATGTGAGAGTCACTTTTGGTATTTATCGAGTATTGAGTAATAAAAGTCGAGTTTCGAGTAATAAAAAGCGAGTATCGAGTTATAAAAAGTGAGTATCGAGCAATATAAGTCGAGTATCGAGTTATAAAAGGCGAGTATCGAATTATGGAAGTAGAGTATCGAGTAATAAAAGGGGAGTATCGAGTAATAAAAGGTGAGTATCGAGTTATAAAAGTCGAGTAGCGAGTAATGAAAGTCGAGTATCGAGTAATAAAAGGCGAGTATCGAGTAATAAAAGGCGAGTATCGAGTTATAAAAGGCTTTGAAGTGTAAAACGTAAGGTCTACTGCTCTTAACTCTAAATGGAACTCATGTTTATTCTTCGTCTATTTGCGGGATAAATTATGTATAAAAAAGATGAGCAACGGTATGAACTGCTGTAGTTCAGCAGGCTTTTTTGTGCAGTCGTGCGGCGGAGCTTCGGTGGTAATAAACAAAACCTAAGCCCCAAACGGCCATAACTGAGTCAAAATTATCATGATTATGAAGATGGTTTCCAAATTTGAACTCGACCTGTATTGTACAATGCTTTTACTTAATTACTATTCTGTATTTTTTTTATATTTTATTGATGCATTCCTTCATCAGTTATTAATCGGAAACCAAAAGTGTGACGACGACGACGACGACAACTACGACGGAGGCATGATTGCTTGCCTCGCACACGACATAAAAATATTCGAAATAAGTTTATAAAGGTGTCGCAATTATGTCGTAGTGATGGTGGCGGGTAGTGAGGGGTAACATTTCCATATGGTACAATGTCACTTTCCGACCTCCAATCTGATCGACTCGAGCATCGTGACACTAAATGACGTATAATCCTGTAAGGTTTTTGTTCTAAAATTAATGCGTTAAATATCATACATACCAATACCACAATACAAATGTACTAGATACAGCAAATTATGGACTTTACAAATTACCCAGACTGACATGTTACTAACCTGATGGTCGCTCTCAGGGTGGTTGAAGATACTATCAAACTTGGAAGTGACAGTTATTTTCCAAATAAATAAAATTTGGCCTGCAAAATTAACTATCATTGTAAGCCCATAGGAATCAAGATAGTGTGGAAAGATCCCCGCTTGACATTAAGTAATTAATGCGGGGAATGTCCCTTAAAACTCTTTGCCTGCTAGTGATGAGTTGTATTGTCTACTGGTAACCTTGTAAAGAGCTTGGCCAGAAACGTTGGGCATGATCTGGGTCAAACCATTTTACACGTGGATGATATTCATGAAAGGTTTTAAAAACTGATTTATAATATGCAAAGAGTGAACCCTAATGCCAAACGCTTTGAATTCGGTATGTTCTAATGCCCTGGCCTAGTCCAGTCAGTTATCTTAATCAGGGCGGACATGTCAGGCCTCACACCATGTAGGCGGCAATCGAAAACGCTCTTAACAATCGACGAACGCGGATCAAAAATCGCTAGAAACAGTGTCGGGCGACAAATGACAATCAAATACTCTGTTTCTATCGATTTTTGATCTCTGTTCTACGATAGAATTGACGTTTTCGATTGCCGCCTACCCGGTGTGGGCCTGATCTGGATCAAAACTGTTTGACACTCTGTTGTTGTTGTTGTTGTTGTTGTTGTTAATAAAAATACTACATATATTATATTTCTTAACAAGAGGCCTAAGATGGCCCCTCAATCGCTACCCTGAATTTGTGGATGTTGTCATACGAATTGTTTGAGTTTATGCTTGACGCCCAAAGCAACACTTTTTAATTATGTCGGGATGTTCCCTTGGTTGAGTTAGTCCTTATACTAAGCAAGTGATAAAGTGTCTTGCACAAGGCCACACTAAAGTTCCTCTATGAATGCTGAACCAGCGACCCGACGATCTCAACATTCGTTGGAGAGGCTCATCAGTTATATAAGAGTTAGTTCATCAGATTTCGATACTTAATCGAGCAGAAATGACACAGTCTCTCCAGAGCCTGTGCAGTTTTCACTGAGCCTTCGCTGCTCGCACACCCCATAAAAGGACATCCTGGATGAAAGCTCCGGCTACATTAGAGTCCAAAATAATCGAGCCCAGAGCCCAACTATTTGAGTCCTTCGTTGATGTAGCAAGTTTATGCATATAATTTTATGCAAAATTGCACTATCTAGCTTAGCAGGCAGAGTTATGTCCTACCTGGTAACAACCCCGAAGATTTTTCTCGATATACCTACATGTAATAAATGGACCAATCCATGAGCAATGGTTGTTCCTTAAACGTGCTATCACGGAAACCTTTCGAACAAAAGTAACCCTAAATATTTGACACCTATTTATGTAAAAACATGTAGAAGTCTACAGCTTTTTATTTTCTCCAAGAATCCGTTGTGAGTACGCACCAGGAGACGACGCATTGAGACGCTTCCAATGCAATGATGATCACCTATATGTAAAAAAATACTATATTCTTGGGGAAACCAAGGCCCAAAGTTACAATGTCTCCCTTATCATATCTTTGGGGGCCATAAGTATTGCATCGATCCTAGTAATGTTAAAAGCGAGTATCGAATAATAAAAGCGAGTATCGAGTTATAAAAGGCGAGTATCGAGTAATAAAAAGCGAGTATCGAGTTATAAAAAGCGAGTATCGAGTAATAAAAAGCGAGTATCGAGTAATAAAAAGCGAGTATCGAGTTATAAAAAGTGAGTATCGAGTAATAAAAAGCGAGTATCGAGTAATAAAAAGCGAGTATCAAGTAATGAAAAGCCTTCTCTCGGTATAGAACCGTGTAGTTATGCAAACAACAAATCAATTTTTAACATTTGTTTCTGGGTGCTCAAAAGAACCGTCTCACCGAGACGGTACTTTGAGTATTCACAGCATATATTTTGGTAGAGATAGTAACATAATTTGGGTGCTCAAAGGACCGTATCATTGAGACAGTTCTTTGAGTACCAACAACATATGTTTTGGTTGAGAAATAGGGAACTTATTTTTAATTGCGCTCTCTTAAATGTATCTAGAGGCATGAGAATGCTTTGTCTAGGTCCATACATGTATGTATTGAACTGGAAAAATCCCAAACAACAATGAAGCAACCCAAAACATATATCTGTATCAGAAATACTAACTGTTGCTTTGAGTTAAATGCCACCGCCTGATGATATCCACTGACGGGTAGAAATAATTGTTAATACATTGATGGTGACGGCTCAAAAAACATGTCGTAAGCATTTGAAATACAGCTAATGCTTGTAAAATAAGCTGAAGAAAAATGGCATCAAAATGCATTAGTATCGCTTCTACGGACATCTTGAATTAAAAGCTTTTCTTGGGGGAGGTCAAACCCCCCCTAACCAGAGCCGTCGACACTAGGAAAACGACGTTCCAAGGCCATACTACTTTTCAAAAGCCGACGACGGCCCTGATTTGTTGCTGCAAAATGATATTGCTGCAATATTCTTGGGTACTTAATTACCTTAAGATGAAGGCCGGGCACCACAATTTAATTCTTCGACGTAGCCTGTACGGGCAGGGGTTTTATTTTAACCATGTCTATTTGTCGTGTGATTTTTTAAAATAAGTTTTCTTTATTCCGTGCGATCGTCACGTGTGTGATCTAGTACTGCATCCGATCGTTTTCTTGTTCTGTTTTATTACTCGATACTCGCTTTTTATTACTCGATACTCGCTTTTTATTACTCGATACTCCCTTTTTAAAACTCGATACTCGACTTTTATCACTCGATACTCGACTTTCATCACTCGATACTCGACTTTTATTACTCGATACTCGACTTTTATAACTCGAAACTCGCCTTTTTTAACTCGATACTCGATACTGTAAGAAAAGAAATCCTCAAAACATGTCTGGGGATAGCGACAGGGTCATGCTAAAACCATCCTACTCAGCTACAGAGACTAGCTAGAAAAATGAAGCTAATATATTACACATTCCAGTGAGTGAAAAACAAAGGTGCTGAACAGACTGTGCGGATACACAGTCTGGTTATCGCTTTGTTTTGTTACCTGTAACAAAATCAGATGCCCATTTTCAACCTGATAGTATCAGCGCACATACTCCTATAAGAAGGGTCACAACCTACGTCAGTGTTATGTCATAGGAAGTGGTATCAGGTGGTATTATTGATGAAATTTACAGGACAAATGTGAAGGATTGGTTATTGATTATTTTCATTTTTTGTCTGCTTCCTGCCACATAATAGGTTGATACTGAGTAGTATATGTGCTGGTTATTATACTATCTGATATCAAGTCATTCCAGTGGTTTAATTTCATTGTTAAACTTTTGTATTTTTTTTGGTTTGTTTTGATTCTTTACGTCCCATCAACAATCTTTCAGTTATAAAGGGACGGGTCTTCCTGGGTTGAACCAGTACTAAGCTAGGATTAATGTGTCTTGCTCAAGGACACAAGGCAGTGACGCCGGCGAGGCTCGAAACCCAGGCCCCTCGGTCTCGAATCAAGCAACTTCCTGCTCAGCCACTGCGCTCCCTTAAAGGGGACGGCAGCCCTGACGATTGCTATTTTTTGTATGAAAGATCTTAATAAACCTTGAATTTTGATACCAGTTTCATCTAAATCGGTTGAAAAACTAAGAAGTTGTAGGCATTTGAATATTTGCAAATGGACTGTAATGGAAGCGGCCATATTGTAGGCTTAGTGACGTCACACAGCCTAATTTATTATGCGTAATCAAAATAAAAGACAAACAAATGGATTACTTGCAACTATCTTTAATAAAACATTTTCCTTATGTATAAAGCTGCATATCTGCTGAAACACAGATGCTGTGGTAGTATCAATAACTAAAAAAAAAGCAGTTGAAAAAATTCAGAAAACTAATTAAATATTCAAAATGGCGGCTAAATGTTGGCCATATTGAATTCTTTAAATGCCCATTGCTTCCCCATTTTTCAACCGATTTTGATGATACTTGTATCAAAATTCATGGTTCATTGAGCTCCTTCTGATAAAAAAATACTTAACATTAGGGTTGCTGTCTCCTTTAAGCTTTTGTATACTAATTTAATGGGTTCCTTCTTCTGGTTTGTTACAAGAAACTTGGGATAGTCCATTGAACATATCTAGAGGTGTCAGGTTATAATATTTCCTTTACAGTGTACATTACGCTGCATTTCATCTGGGTCTACACTGTTTGCAAAAGTACTCCTGTGGCTGATTCCCAAATACAAAGGGTTGATTCACATTTTCCATGTAGATGAAAAGAAAAACACATGCAAATTTGACAATGAATTGATATCCCCTGACGAATATAATGTGACTTTTTTCATTGAAATAAAGGCAATTAAAGAACAATCACTCCTGTGCATTTAAGAACATTGGTTAAAGGACATTGGTACCAAAATCTAACATGCCGCAAGCTATTACTATATTTACTAGCTTGTGATATGATCTAGGTTCAGGAAATATGGTCCTTTTCAATCTGTAACCTCAAAACTTTAACAACAACACAAAAATAGACAAGACTTGAATTATACAGCCAAGCTTATATACAAGATATATTCAGATGAGGCAGCTCAGCTTAAATTCTATGACAGAAATTACCTTTGTCATCCTGCTTTTCTTCTGGCACTTTCCAGCTTCCATCGGCCATCAATTCAACCTCATTCTGATCCTCACTAACGGAGTCTAAGACCTTCATGAAATATCTGTAAAACATCAATAAATTCTTTTAACCTTTATCATGCTAAACTAGACATAAACTGTCTATTAACCCTTTCCGTCACGAATATTCATGCTAAGCTCCACCCATGAATACACTTTCACATTTGTACATAGAACAAAGAAATTACTGGACAGGTTTACAAATGAAGGAACATAACTAATCATATTTCCATAAGCAGAGTAGACCCTGATCAGACAGCTCTTACAAGAGCTGTCTGATCTGGGTCTGCTCTGTCTGCAAAAGTGTTACTTCTATGAGGTAAAGAGTTAAACAGTTTTAAACCAAAGTTGATTAAGATCCACTCTAAAAATGAAACAAGTAGCCAAATGGGCAACAACCACTCACCTGAAAACCAGCATGTTTGAAGACCACATTTTTAAATGCCCAAAGTAAGTAAGGGTGCAAAGATCAGGAATTGATACAATCAAGTACCAAACCTGACCCAGGATACCAATGGGCAAGTGATAAACTTACAGTTAGACACCACAAACGATAGCCAAGAGGTCAGCCCTTTCCCGGCAGGTGACCCCAAAGCACATATAAACAGACGCGCACAAAGACATAGCGAACACAAGACAGAACAAAAACATAAAAGATCCACAAAAGAAGTACCGCCTTGGAACGGTCAGTAAAATATTTTACTGGAGGGCTTAAACCAGTTTAATGGCCCCAAACTCATCCTTATTTCAGATGTGGATCAAAACACATAGATATTTGGTTTGCATGAAAGACCCCTAACTTATCAATGCATCATCTCCTAAAACATATAAATCAAGATATAACAAGGAGATAAAGCAAAGATAAGGACTCTCAACAGTAAATTAAACTGAATACCGGAGCAAAAGAAATCAAACAGGTAAATCCCGGTGGGCCTGACAAACAGCCAAAGCATCAGGCCCCTACCATCTCATCAAAAGATTAGTCTTTAAGTCGGAACCATCATAGAGTCTGAAGTCCGACCCATCGGCGTGCAATTAAAGAGAAAAGCAAAGTTGCCAACCGTGATTGGGTTGACCACCAAGCATGCAGTCTGTTGCAATACATTAATGTTATAGCCAATCTTTTCATAATAGGTATACCTTGGAACTTGAAACAGCAATTACTCCTAAATTCAAACACAAGATATTATGGCAGTACTAGTTCTGCTCATCTGTAAGTATTTAAAAGATCTTGATTAAAATGACAGAAACCTAAGGAAACTATATTTTCATACACTCAAGGGCAGCTAACTCCATAGTCAGTGGCGGGATCAGATTGAAATTCAAACTCATCCAATTTTTTTATGCATGTCCTTGTTACTTACAAGAGAGAAGAAGATCAAGTCAAAAATGAAGGTGCTAGAGAAGAAACAACATTTCTTCCATTGTAAGTATATGGTGAATATTCCAGATGCTCAAGGGCAGCTAACTTCAAAGTACCTAAGTGAGAGCTGGGCGAAATTTAAACTCATACTAGCTTTTATGATTGTCCTCAATACCTACAAGAATGAAGAAGATCTAATCAAAAATGAAAGTGCAAGAGTGGTCACAACTTTGAACATTGATTTTCAGACGCTCAAGCGCAGTTAACTCCGTAGTTGATGGTGGGGTGGGGCCAAAACTCAAACTCATCCAAGCTTTAATGATTGTCCTTGTTTTCTGATCGAATGAGAAATATCCATTTTAAAAATGTTAGCATAAGAGTGGTCAAACAATTATCCCATTGTACGTCTATGGGGATATTTCCAGACGCTCAAGGGCAGATAACTCTGCACTCCTTGGCCAGATCTGGACGAAATTAAAATTCATTCAAGCTTTTAGGGCTGTCCTCATTACCTGCAAGAATGAGGAAGTTTTCAAAATCTCTGTTCTCAGAGATATTCACGTTTGAAAGTGTGAACAGATGGATAGATGGACACACAGGCACCGGCTCGAGCCCCATCCTACAAGAAAACCACAGTGCCTGAGGTGGAGGTATAGCCATGTGTTTTAGAAGGCAGCATGCTTTTTGACCTTATGAAATTCTCAAAAGTGTTTTTGACAATGGTCATGTCAAATACAATGATACAACACATTTAGTTTAGCTTGATTACATTTCAAGAGATAATATTCAAAAGTCCTATTTTGGTAAAACTTTGACATCTCAATGAATGTAGACATGTGTACATATTTGAAAATAAGCTCAGATTCACCAAAATCTAATCAACTTTTAACTCTCTCCTAACAATATATCTATGCATGTTTGGTTGAAATTGAACCACAGGTTCAGAAGTGGCTGATTTATACTGTCTTTATAGGAGGGTGACCTTGAAAATTAAGTCAAGGTCACCAAAATCTAATCAACTCTTCCCATACTTCCAACAATGTATCAATGCAATTTTGGTCAAAATCCCTCCTCTGGGTCAAAGTATAGTGCAGGGAAACCATATTTTGGTTATTTCAGAGAGTTGGTGTGACCTTGAAAATTAGGTCAAGGTCACCAAACTATAATGCAATCTTTCCCTACTTTCAATAATATATCTAGGCAAGTTTGGCTAATCCCCATCAACTGGTTCAGAAGATAAGTCACGGTACCCCTAATTTGGACATTTCATTGTGTCGTTGTGACCTTGAAAATTATGTCAAGATCACTGTAATTAAATCAACTTTTTCCCTCCTCCAAACAATGTATAAATGCTAGTTTGGTCAAAATCCACCCACTAGTTCAGAAGATACCGAACCAAAAAACATATTTTTGACATTTCAAAGTGTCGTTGTGACCTTGGAAATCATGTAAAGGTCACCACAATTTAATCAACTCTTTCCCTTTTCCAAACAATGTATCTATGCAAGTTTGGTCAAAATCCATCCACTAGTTCAGAAGATAACGCATGGAAACCATATTTTGGACATTTCAAAGTGTCACTGTAACCTTGAAAATAAGGCCAAGGTCACCAAATTTCCTCCTCCCAGCAATGTATCTATGCAAGTTTGGTCAAAATCCATCAACTGATTCAGAAGATAAATGAGGTCAAGGTCACCAAAATCCAATCAACTCTTTCCCTCCTCCCATTGCATTGTATCTATGCAAGTTTGGTCAAAATTCATCAACTGGTTCAGAAGATAATGCATGGAAATGAAAACAGATGCCGACGCCACCCAAAGTGCAGCTGTGACCTTGAAAATGAGGTCAAGGTCACCAAAATCTAATCAACTCTTTTCCTCCTCCCAGCAATGTATCTATACCAGTTTGGTCAAAATCCATCCACTGGTTTAGAAGATGATGCATGGAAATGAAAGCGGATGCCGACGCCACCGAAAGTGCCACTGTGACCTTGAAAATGAGGTCAAAGGTCACCAAAATCTAATCAACTCCTTTCTCTCCTCTCGATTATATATCTATGCAAGTTTAGTCAAAATCCATCCACTGGTTCAGATGATGATGCACGGAAATGTAAGTGGATGCGACGGGATCTGAACCCAAAAAAATATATCCCCCCACCCTCCTAGTTAGGGGTACATTATACAGTTGTTGTTTTTTGTTATTGTTTTTGGTTCTGTTGTTTACCTTTCTTTTCTTTTTCTTTTAAATTCCTATAAATATGTAGATAAGTATGAGATTTTTTTTATATTTTAAATTTCACTCACTAAAATCACATTCTATGTCAAGACCTGTGGGATTGAGCCTGCTTTAGTACTTTATTATCAAAAGTCAAACACTCTTTATTTAAACATGGTCAGGTGTAGATGCTAGAACTCCTTACTCAAAGTTTACATGGTTGCGTAAAACTTGGCATAGCATAGGATTTGTTCAAATAGGCAACACTGGCATTTTCGCGGACCTAGAGGGTTGGGGCACGTTTTCCAACACTTGATAAAACAGCATTGCTTTTTGTGTGAAATACCATCAATGTATACTCAATGTGTTGCATGCGGGTGGTATTCGAAAATATGTTATATACAATGGATGGCGGGATGACAACAATATACCTCAATTTGTGGCGGCGTCTAAATCAATGTATTAACTTGCAGCAATGAAAAAGGAAATGAAAATGGCAATATTCCCTCAAATGTTGAAGCCATTATTCTATTGGTTCCTAAAAAGAATTTGTTTGAAGTGGATGCAAAATTAAGAATATTTTTGTTCGTATTGTCGTTATTATGTTAACATCAGCGTGAATATGTGTTATTTTAGGCTACTTTTCCTTTGTTTTGAATTAATTGGTACAAAATGCATAACTTTAACACAATATAAATAATGTGTATATCAATTTGCTATTATTTGGTTCTATTTTCATGATTGTAGCTTCTATAGTTTTGCAAAAGTAATTTTTGTTTAAAAAGCAAACGCATCGGCTTTGTTGTAGAGCATTTGATTAGCATGGAAAAGACATTGAGGCGTCATTTTTTTTCGCTTTCCTTCTAGCCTGAAATGAGTTTGTTTATTCTTCACTTTCCTCACCAAACATTACCCCTTTTTATGCTTTTAACTCTGAGACTTAAATATAAAGCACCACAGAAGGCACACAAACCTAGGCCTTGCAGAGCTTCACATGAACGTTTAAAACTATTTTATTGTAAATCGGATAATCAAAGACAACATTGCACTTCTACATGAAATATGTTTACATATTTATATTCTCCCTATCTCCCTATATTACACATATAGGGTCCATGCCTTAACTTTATATTTAGGCAAGGTTGATAAACAAAACATACACCAACAAACCAGCAATTAACAGCATAAACAAAAATAAACAAATGCGCCTAGAAATAAACGAATACACGCCTGTCTCTGGAAACAACAACAGTAGACACCACAAACGAGAGCCAAGAGGTCAGCCCTTTCCCAGCAGGTGACCCCAAAGCACATCCACAAAAGAAGTACCGCCTTGGAACGGTCAGTAAAACATTTTACTGGAGGGCTTAAACCAGTTTAATGGCCCCAAACTCACCCTTAATTCAGATGTGGATCAAGACACATAGATATTTGGTTTGCATGAAAGACCCCTAACTTATCAATGCATCATCTCCTAAAGCATATGAATCAAGATATAACAAGGAGATAAAGCAAGGATAAGGACTCAACAGTAAATTAAACTGAATACCGGAGCAAAAGAAATCAAACAGGTAAACCCGGTGGGCCTGACAAACAGCCAAAGCATCAGGCCCCTACCATCTCATCAATAGGTAAGTCTTTAAGTCAGAACCATCATAGAGTCTAAAGTCCCACCCACTGGCGTGCAATTAAAGAGGAAAGCAAAGTTGCCAACCGTGATTGGGTTGACTACCAAGCATGCAGTCTGTTGCAATACATTAATGTTATAGCCAATCTTTTTATAATGGAAAATTATTTTAATGAACTGCGCTGAAAAATTATTAGAGCCAACAATTTTCTTCAATTTATACACCAAGTCACCCTAGAAATCAGGTTCCGAAAATCCTGGCTCAAACATTTATTTCGGGGCATCCTGTTTTGGCATTTTTGTTTATGTCGCAACTAGTGCCAACTTAAAGAGTCTACCAAATACAAGTACTATACAGTTTGAAGGACAAGGGTCAAAGGTCATACAGTTGCTAAGTAAGTGCATGTAACCTGGTGGCTGCATGACCTTCAACCCTTAACCTACTTAATTTCTTACGAAATGTACAGCTAAAATACTTACTCATTTATTCTCAAGTCTGAGAATGGTACTGGACTGGAGCATATCAAACATTTCCAATTGGGTCTTTTCTCATTCATTTGCAGCATTGTAAGGGCATCAACACACTGCACATGTGTACAGTTCTTTCCAATACAAGGATATGACATTCTCATGTGACCAATCTGAAGTGAGATAGGTAAGTGTGAACAATAGGTCTAGATAAGAACAACCTTTTAAAAGTAAAATTCTAATTACTGTAAATTCGGAAATTTTTGCTTAAAGCATTAAAAGACATACATGTTTTTGCGATGTTCAAACTTCGTGACTAAGGCATGATTTACCTATATTAGTAAACAACAGACAGATTTTACCATATGCAAAATTTCACAAAAAATAAAACCCTGGCAAAAATTTCGGAATTTACAGTATTTTCTTATCTAGTACTCAGAAGATGTGTATTGGGTGCTCGGATGAACCATCTCATTGAACGCTTTCCAGAGTAAAATTAAGGGGTAACTATATACTTAAAACAAAAAGAAACTTTGCACTGTTATTATATATACCTTTTCTGGGTATTGGTGAGTGGTATTTTAAATGTGTTTAATTCATATTAAAGTTAAATCAATTATTCATATGACAGTTGAATTTCATGTTTTTGCTATCATAAATGCAACCACAATGCCTTAATGAAAGAAGGAAGGGGGCGATATAAACTTTTACAAACGCATCACTTTTGATGTGTTACTGTAGCTTTGCAATTGGACAATTTTTGACTTTTAAGAACCAGTCTGAAAGACAGGCTATTGAATTATTGTTCAATGTTCAAATCAGCCCGGATTACTCTTCGAGTCACACAACTTAGAGTTGTGTTTTAACCGTAAGACACTGTTTGCCGGTTTTCTTCCAAACCAATGGGAATTTTTATCAGATTATCTTGTCACACACTCAGGGCAGAAGTCCCAACAAATTGCTAATTAAAACTTCAAATGTCACCTGAGATAAAGCTTTTAGCAGGCACTAATGTTTACTATTGTTTTCATTCAAAGGGAGATAATTTCAAAGTGCTGCCAAAAACAAAGTATACATCAGAGACAAAATGTCTAGCAGTATTTTTAATTGGCAATCGATGGCCCTTAAAATAGCGTGTTCAAATCCTAGGTTTACTATGGATTTTGTTAGGAAATGCTGATTTTGTGCTTTTAATGAAAGCACAGAAAACTCGAAAGAAGATTAATTTTCCTAAGTTGTTTTTTGTATATTAGGTAAGGGCGGATACCAGCAACTCATTGCAATATTTAATTTGGTTTAAATCAAAAACAGTAAAGATATATTCAGTAGTTCAAAGTGTAAAGTTACTTTTGGTATATAATCAAAATTTTCATTTGGGGAAGTATAATACTCAGATATATTTAAGGTGAGAAATTAATTTCACAGCCGTAAATTGTAATTTCCGACAGTATATCCAGTGATATACCTCTATAAACAAAATTTGAATATGGTTGTCCTGCTAAATATTTTTCAGAGTGGAAAACAGAGTAGATTCTCGTGGCTACATTAGAAGCAAACTGATTGGAATCTACAATGTTTTGCAAAATAGGATCAATCCAAGTTCAGCAGGACAATGACCAAAGCTTGCAGTTCTGTGCACCAACACCTTACCTGATACAGATTACTTTAAATTCGAAAATTTTTGCAAGAGTTTTATTTTCCCGAAACTAAAACCCTCGTGAAACGGTGCGATCACTCTGTCATTAACTGATATAGGTAAATTATGCCTTTGTCGCGAATTTTTAACATAGCAAATGTGTCTTTTTACACCATACAGGGAAAATAAGATTCTAGCGAAAATTTCCTAATTTACAATAGCACCTGATAAGAGGGCTCATGCAGTCAGTGTTAAGTTCTGCAATAGAAAGCAATGCATTAAGTGTGTACATTAACATTTAAACTTTTCCAGCATTTGGCATCATATGTTTTGAAATCTTTTATCAAAGCGATAGTTACATCTGCCTATCTCTTTCTTTCCATCTGAATCATCAATTTATCAACCGAAATTGAATTCAAAACTGTTTTTGTCATGTTATCTGTTTTCATTCTAGAACACACTAGTCTAGCCTCAAATTGGAGCTTTGCAAGGGGCATAAAGCTGCAAGTCATCCATAGAAGTGCGATGGAGTAAATAACATCAAATTATTTTGGACAGTATACAGCAGTGATAGTATACCAAAGGTTAAACTTACGGGACACATCAGTGAGGCCCTCAAACTTGTTGTGCTGATTTCATTATCACTGTCCAATTTCAACTGCTTACAAACTGAAAACATAAAAGAGTTAATACAGAACATGCCCTAAAATAAGGGTGTTTTTTTTTTCTTTTTTATTGTACAAAAAACATGTAATGCAGTACATAAGAGTTTTGTTCATATCTCTTTGTCAAACAAATGTGGTAAGCTTTCACTGCTCCACAGGCCTGTCATAAAGGGTGTGTACAGGGTTCATACAGGCAAGTTTGAGTAAAATTCAAGGGCTTTTCAAGGACTTCTAAAGACTATCCTACAGTTTTCAAGGACTAAAAGTTTAGTCAAAATCCTGATTTAAGTGTTAACATTCTACTTCAGAAATGCTAGACTGAGACAATGGAGACATTAGTATTGGAAAATTAGTATAAAATTGTTAAGCCTTTATTTGAAGCAGCTGCTGCACCAAATAAAGGCACAACAATTTTATACTGATTTAGGTCTCTATCAACAGGGCTAAGTCCTACAGAAAATAGCAAAATTCAAGGACTTTTCAAGGCTTTTGAGTGATTTTCCAGTACTTTTCAATGCAGATAACTTTCAAAGACTTTTCAAGAAAGTCCTCTAAATGCAAGAACTTTTCACGCCTGTGCGAACCCTGGTAACAGAAAATAATATTTTCTACTTTTCTCAACCAAAACATACTCAACCAAACCATATAGTATGGGTGCTCAAATGAACCATCGCAGTGAGACTTTTTGAGCACCCAAAACAAATGCTAGAAATTATGGGTAAGCAAATGTTTAAAAAAAATTGTTTATCCATATCAGTGCCAATATATGTTAGAGGGAATATAAAGCTCAGACTAAAAATATATATATTTTTTTTAAATTTTAGTCCTACTATGTATAATATATGTACATATGTTTGTTTGAACAGTGAATTGACAAATATGAAATTAGCAGGGTTATTCCTATCCCAAATTGATGATAGTCCCTAAAATGGATCAATGGCCCATGCCTGTTTACCGATGACCCATAAAATGGGCACAAGGCTTATACAGATTACAGTCTAGGACTTTTCAAGTACCACTAGTACTCAAACTGTTTCTTAGACCGTTTATAACTTTACGTAAGGTCATATTACAAGTAAACCCCGTTGCAAAGTTGTCTAGCTTGTTAAAACTTATGGTACAAAGCTTTTTGGTAAACAGAAATGGACAGAATTTAGCAGAAAATAACAACTCTAAAGACAGATTTCCTAATGTAGTGGCACATAATTGAGCCGCAACACGAGATTTCCAACAATGTGGTATGTGCAACCAGCAAAGGCTCAGATCAGTCTGTGCATAGGCACAGCCTGATCAGAGCCTTTGCTAGTTACTTGAATATTCTATGAAGTTAAGCTACTGGCTGAACATCATTTGGAGTTTCTAAGCTTAAAAGTAAGCCGCACAGGCTCGTCTGAGTCTACACTTGTCAAACTGCCACATTGTTGGAAATCAAATGCCGCTGCTCACATGTTGACTTACTTTGATCTTGAGTATGATGAGAATGTAGGAACTGTTTTTCTTTCAAAACATTCAAGAGCTGTTCTGAGGTCAATTTCTCTACAAGCTGTACAGTCAAACAATATCCCTGCAAAGACACGATGATCCAGATGTTAGGCCAGAAAAATATATGTAATATATTCAGTTTCCGTAAAAATTTTGAAATAGAAATAGTAGGTATGATTATATGTATATATTTTATAAAATTTTGATTGGGGAATATGGGAAAATAATATGTCAAAATTGGAAATCCTTTGAAAAGCTCCTATTTATGCTTAAAAATTATGGTCAGGGGCAAACAATTGGCACAGACAGGTATTAACCTGAAACATGTCAAAACGTTTTTAGGCCTTAATACTTACCATTTTAAACGAACTAGACTGAGATACCGGGCCATGTAGCGCAGTCAGTAAAGTGACTGACTGCAGATACATGTCTGACTGCAGATTCAGGGGACGCGAGCTAGATCCTAGCCCGGTCCCATTACTTTGTTGAGATTGATCATGAAATAGTTTCTAGGGCCATTCTCCTCCCATCCCCTGATTCAAGAAGGGTCATTGTCAGTTACAAGCAAAAGTAAGTGCAAAAAGTACTGGTTAATCGCTAACTCAAGCTTGCCCAGGAAAAAGTGTAGTTAGGTGAAATGATGGTACCGACAAGACCTTATCAGTAGACTGGGATGTTAAGCATAAAACCAAACCAAAACCAGACCGAGATGAGAACAAGGTTTCTTTAAAAAATCAACATAAAATAAGAGGAAACCCCCTTACCCCCATGGCTGACCTGGATCCACACTCTATGCAAGGAAACCAGAATGTGGGTTCAAAAAGATAGATTTTACATATCATAATCATAATCAGATTTTTTATTAACCTGCAGGCATCATCCACATCAGTGGGCCCCCTTCCAGATAACTGGCTAGCTGCACGCGTTGCAGATCTCACACCTGATCTCCAGGTGCTCCTTTCACGAGGGTCAAATGTCGTGAGCTTCCACTCACGGCAGTCTTTCTCCGTCAGTTTCTTCTATGTTAGCTTGGGCCTCCTTGCCCCAGCCTGCTATCAATCTGTATATCACATGCTGTTCTGACTGCACCACTAGAACACTCCACATGCCCAAACCAGCAAAGCCTTCTCTCTCTCAAAATGAGGTTGAGGTCCTCAAGCCCAAGCTTTGCCAGTAGCTCACTTAACCATACCGTGGCCACATCATCTGGCTTGATCATTGCACTGCAAGCGCTGCAGGTTCATCTTGGTCAGTGGCCAAGTTTCACTGGCATCGTGAATGTCGCTCCACAGGCAAGAGCTGTATATTTGGCCGCGGGTCTTGTTACACAATATATGGGTCTCAATGTTGCCTGAATTAGTTCAATTTTCTTTTTGGGAATACATGGGGGAAAATGATTTCATTTTCAGCGAGCAAGCAAGTTTTTAAATCAACACCTATAGAAAATGAGATTATTTTTTTTTCAATCTTAAATTTGATTTCTGGTGTTTTATGCTTTAAATTAAAAGTTAGTCATTCAAACTTGTTAAATTATGTAAAGACCAGGACTGCACACTGCTTTAATCCTGTTTTCTGAAAACGTCTGAATGAGTAAACTTAAAATAAGGAGGGTTTTTATTTGTTGTTTGTTACACTAGCTCACACCTTTCATGCACAGTTCATGTTTTTTCAGAAGCAGTGTGGGACATTTAATACAACCATGAAGTTGTTATTCAGTAGTTTGGTCTTTATCTGATGAATTCTTATAGCTTGGGCATCAAGGGGTTGCTAGTTCAATGCCCACCACCAGTGGAGTCACTGTGTTGAGTCGTTGAGCAAGACCTTTGTCCGCTGCTTAATACTGATTCAACCCAAGTCTTGACATAACTGAAAAATTGTTGACTGGGATGTAAAGCATCAAATCAAAAAAGTATTTCTCAGTGTTTATCCAATGTGATTACCAAGTCATTAAACTACAAAAAAGCAACAACAAAAAACAAACAAACAGATAAAAAAAGTTAGATACACTAAAAAATATCTCTGAGATGGCAGTGGCATGTAAATGGAATTTAATTGATTACATTGGCAAAATAATTGTATATAATAAATTACTTAGATTCTTTGCTCATGTAGTTGTAATTTAATGGAAAAAAATCCCAATAAAATTGTAATCTAATCAATTACTTTTTCAAAGTTATTGGCCATAAGTCTGCAAATATGGTTAAATTGAACTCATTTCCTAATAGTCATCTGCTAACAATCTTTGCAAACAATTTGGACCCAAATTAGGCTGGACAAAACATCGAGACTGATCAGTATCCAATCTGTTTGACACTCAGCTGATATTCCTTAAATAATGGTTTGAAAAAGTTGATTTTGAAATAAAAATCAACAGACGTCAAAAAAGCAAAAAAAATCCCAGGGGGCAAAGAGTTAAAGTTTGCAGTGCACAAACACACACATGGCCAAAGTGGTTCAGGAAAGATGGTTTATTTTTCTTACCCTGGTATTTGGCTGTTGATTCCATGAAATAGCAATGATATTTGTCAATATGATATCACAGAGGGAGGTAATATCAATCGGATGACCATCACTCGTCACAGTACACCCGGTACCTACTGCAACTGGCTACAATAGAATCATGCAGAGAGAAATCAGAAAGCACTCAGAGCTATCAGAGCACAAAGAAAAGAGGGAGTGAAAATTTCAACATTTAAAGTGCCAAGAAAAAAATGCATCTGAAAATGTTGTCTGCTGAAGTCCTCTGCTGCAAATAATTGCCTAATATTACTGACAAATATAGTATAGAAGCTAACAGCGTGGACCCAGAACAGACTGCTCCTATAGGAGCAGTCTGATCTTGGTCCACACTGTAAGCCATAGAGGCTTCTTAAACATTTCAGCAGACGAGAAAAGCAGACAACTTTTATTGTTATTGGCACTTTAAGGGTTAAAACAATGGCCAGATTCAACCAATGAATGTATCTGTGGTTCAGAAATAGAGAGTAGACAGGGCTTTCTCATAGTTATATGACACTGCTAACCTTGAAAATTAGGTCAAGGTCACCAGTTTTTCATGATTTTTTATGGACCTTCCAATGATGTATCTGCGTCAGTTGGGTCTTAACCTGGCCATTTGTTCATAAGAGCGCACACCAGTTTTTTCTCACAGTTAACCATGGTGACCTTCAATATTATGGTCACCAAAATCTTATAATTTCCTAATGGTCTCCCAATGATGTGCCAGTTTGGTCAAATATGGCCAATGGCTCTGAAGAAAGGGTGCAGGCAAGGCTTCTTCATAGAGTTATATAACAATGATGACCTTGAAAATCAGGTTAAAGACACCAAAATTTAATCATTTTTTAAGGTCTTCCCAATGATGTATCTGTGCCAGATTGGTCAGAGTCTGATCATTTACTTAGAGGAGTGCAGACAAGATTTTTTCATAGTGACATAACCGTGCCTGATGACCTTGAAAACTATATCAAGGTCACCAAAATCTAATCATTTCCTTCAGCTGTCCCAAAAAAGCATCTGTGCAAGTTTGGTCAAATTTCATCCCACGGTTCACAAGTTAGAGCGCAGACAAAAAGCTATGCTGACGCTAACGCCAACACATACAGCATACGCACAAAAATAAATATTGTCCACCCACTCCTTAAGAGGATGTACATAATTTCAGCCCCTTACCTGAAACTGTGCCCAAATTCCATTGACACAGACACATCCCACTGGAAAACAGTCTTTTTGGATAAATTTCTTGTTGTCCAAACAAAACCTGGAGTAAAAGAAAATGGTATCTAGTTAACAGGGTAATGTAAATTGGTATTTCTAACACTTTCTCAACAGAGTGGAGCTACGACATAACAAAACCAACAAAAAGAGCGTGTGCATAGAAAAGAATCAGATCAGCCAGTACATCCAACCAGTCTGATCAGTCTTCCCTGTGCTCTCAGTGGTTAACTAAGGACCCAAGCCTTCTTCATCCAGAAAGCAAGGATGCCTAAGCCACACTGGTAAATGTATACGTCGATTTACTGGTATTTACGCTTATTGCCGGTACCTCATAGACAAGAAGTGGTAGCTATTGGTGTTAATACTATATAGAAAAACATGCCATATGCCTAAAGGACTATAGACTTCATTTTTAAGTATTCAGTATGTGCATGGCGATTTATGTAAGCATTTAGGAATAGATTCGAGTACCGATCTAAATGATCGGATCTCGAATCTATTTCTAAATGCTTACATAAATCGCCATGTGCATGCCAAATACTTAAAACTGATCTAATTCTATAGTCCTTTAGGCATATGGTATGTTTTTCTATATTGTATTAACACTAATATCTACTACTTCCGGTCTATAATGTACCGGCAATACCACCAAATCGACTTATACATTTACCAGTGTGTAAGCTGACCTGAGTCTTCTCATCAAGCAACCATATATCGTTGTTTTTCTCACGACATAGTTAAAATATCTGTTTTTTTTTTTTTTGTAATAGATCAACAAAATGGTTTAAAGATCAGCACACAAAGCTGTCTTTAATCAGACAGATCCTTCTGAGTCTGAACTGCTTGCCTGTGTCTTCTTTGTTTTTTGTTTGGTTTGATTTTTTACTTCCCAGTCAATGATTTATCAATCATGTTGCGACGGGTCTTCCGGAGTTGAACCAGTACTAAGCAGCAGATAAAGTGTCTCGCTTGGGGACACACCACAGGCATTTTGCTGGCGGTGAGGCTCAAGCTAACAAAATAATGACCCAACACCTCAATCCCCAGTCTGAGTCACTGCCAACAGCTTCCTATGCATTCTGTTAACCCATATATGGCTAATGAATTCTCCATCCCTATCAAATGGACCAGCTCATTATCAATTTTAGTGGTGTTTGGTGTTTTTCTCTTTTTTATACATGTAGAACATACTGTAAGCAAACAGTGAAGATCCCGCTCAGATGTGGCATCATGTGACATCTGATCTGGTTCTGCAGTTTGCCAATGTCCCATATAATAAGGATGATAGGGTTATATTTGTTAAGGCAATTATTGTTCTAAATTTTTGAACTGTCTGAAGTAACAACCAAAGCAGCATACTATACAGGGTTCAAGCTGGGCCCTGACAGTAGGGAGAAAGGACTTCTCCTTCCAGAGAAATTAGGGAGAAGTGACAGTCAGATAGGGAGAAGTTATGGCGCAAAATTAAGACATTTTCTGTCAGTTTAGAAGTAATTAAAATATAGCCATTACACATACTATTGCCATTAAATAGAAAGAGAAACACAATGCCGTGGTAGCAGATTGTCACCACACAAACCACAGCTTGCATTTGTGTAGTGACAGAATGAAAATCAGTCTCACAATTTGAGCAAACTTGGTAGAGGTACACTAGGTGATACTACATACCAAAAAAAACCCAAAACTCTAGGCTTTAGAAGATTTTTAAAGTTTTCATCTTGAAAATTTATTTTTAGCCTCTGTGACCTAGATATAAAACAGACCAGAACCATTTGAACAAATTTGGTAGAGGGCCACCCAAGGATCATTTGTATGAAATTATTACAAAATTGGACTAGAGGTTTAAGAGGAGTTGTCATTTAAGTCAATTGTTAACAGACAGACAGGCGACGGACGAAGACCGGTCAGAAAAGCTCACCTTGTCACTACGTGACTGACAGGTGAGCTAAAAAGTGATAAACTGCTCTGCAAGCCTCGCATTTTATTGCTTTTTGACAACTCATTTAATAAATTCAACAATACTTGTGTACTCATGTAACATCATCCATGTCTCCTTTGACACGCACTGGGAGACAATAGTTAGTTATCTCTGCAGTGTCACAAAGTAACCCCTCATTCTGTATACGGACCGACGTATGGATGGAATCACAAACCTACTTTAATAGCATCCTTCGACATTATGAGGTTGGGGGACAATGAGTTGAGTGTTCACCTGCAGTGTATTCTTTGGTACTATGGAAACAACAAGAGTGCCAAGTGGCCCTAAAGCCCTCACCTGAGTTTTGTTTAAAGTTTACATATAGGTATCTGTTGAAAGCTGACCATGACCCTGGCGACACCTGGCGCGGCACCATTTTGGCCCCAGGGGCATAATTTGAACAAACTTTGTAGAGGTCCACTAGGACTGGTGATGCTACATACTAAATATCAAGGCTGTAAGCCGTATGGCTTCAGACAAGAAAGATTTTTTATGTTTTTCCTTATATAGGCCTATGTAAAACATGTGACCCCCGGGGCAGGCCATTTTTGGCCCCAACAATATAATTTGAACAAACTTGGCAGCAGTTCACTAGGTGATGCTTCATACCAAATATCAAGACTCTATGCCATGTGGTTTTAGACAAGAAGATTTGTTCATGTTTCTCCTTATACAAGCCTGTGTAAAACATGTGACCCCGGGGCGGGGCCATTTTTGGCCCCAGGGGCATAATTCAACAAGGTGATGCTACATACTAAATATCAAGGGTCTGGGCCATATGATTTCAGACAAGAAGATTTTTTTCATGTTTTCCCTAAATAGGCCTATGTTTAAACAAACATGTGACCCCCGGGGCAGAACCATTTTTGGTCCCAAGGATATGATTTGAACAAACTTGGTAACGGTCCACTAGGTGATGCTTCATTCCAAAAGTCAAGGATCTAGGCGTTGTAGTTTTAGACAAGAAGATTTTTTCATGTTTCTCATTATACACTTAACAACACTTATAAAAGTGCACATATAAATGGGCTCATATCTCCGTTATTACTGGTCAGATCATTTTCAAATTTTCAATAAATATAAATGACATGTATGTTATAACATTGCATTTATTTTATTTTGAAAAAAAAAAGTTAAAAAAAGCAAAAGCGAAATTCAAATTTATGTTAAAATCAAAGTTCACATTTATCCAATACTTTAGAAGAGACCAAACTTGATCGAATATATCACAAAACAAAGTAAATATCACAATATTCTTAAGTCAAAGCCTGCAGCGGCGTCCATATCCATGTAAACTTAGTAGCAGGTGTGTCCCACAAACTGTCCACTACCGCAAGAAACCGGTGTCTAATTGACATCACATAATGCTGAATGTAATTCTGAGGAAGATTGGTCCACTTGTAGAGAATTTTTGATCTCAGTTGATTCAGTGTGGTCGGAGAAGCCCAAGTTCTCCTTGCACAGCAGTTTATTTAATCCGAAATGTTGTCAATTATGTTTAAGTCTGGTGATTCGGTTGGAAAGTCACGGCATTTACATTGTTTGCATTCAGATATGCAGTGATGGCTCTTGTCTGATGGACTGGCGCACCATCATGCAGCAATTCCATTCCACTGTGGTTTCTCAACAATGGAATGACCTCCGTATCCAGCACTTCGTGTTGATAGCAAGCTGCAGTTAAGTTCCCATTTATGAAGACAATGATAGTTTATGATGTAAGGACACACCTGCCCACACCATTACAGAACCACCACCATTTTAGTCAAAAATGTTTAAAACTATAAAATGATATGCATAATTGGAATGTCATAGAAAGATAAATTCTAAAACAAAGAAAACTGTGAACTTTGATTTACTATATATTTGAATTTTGATTTCGCATTTTAAAAGTTAAAGTTTTATGAAAATTAAAATTTATGGAATATCAGGCCATGAATCTCATCTATATCTGTTGAAAATTTCAAAATGATCTGACTTTTATTTATGCAGACATGGGTCCATTCAACGTGCACACTTATAAGTGTTGTTTTAAATTATGGAAACTAAAATTTCCAGAAGCCTGTTAACTTGTATCTTTTTAGGAAAATTTTGAAATTCCCTGACTTTTCCCTGACTTTTTTCATTTTTTTTTAAATTTCCTTGACTGAAAATGTAATTCCCTGACTTTTCCCTGACCTGGAAAATTTTTCATTCTCCAGAACTTTTTCCCTGACCGTGGCAACCCTGCAAGGCTCTTGGCCATATGATTTCAGGATTTTTTCATGTTTTTCCCAATATAGGCCTATGTAAAACATGTGATCCACAGGGGCCTGGCTGGACCATTTTTGGCCCAGGGATATAATTTGAACAATCTTGGTAGGAGTTTACTAGGTGATGCTTCATACTAAATATCAAGTCACTAGGCCTTGTGGTTTAAGACAAGAAGATTTTTTTCATGTTTCTCCTTATATAAGCCTGTGTAAAACATGTGACCCCAGAGCTGGGCCATTTTTGGCCCCAGGGGCATAATTTGAACACAATTGGTAGAGGTCCGCAAGGTGATGCTACATACTAAATATCAAGGCTCTATCCCATATGATTTCAGACAAAAAGATTTTTTCATGTTTTCCCCATACAAGCGTATGTAAAACATGTAACCCCCGGGGTGGGGCCAATTTTGGCCCAAGGGATATAATTTGAACAAACTTGGTAGCAGTTTACTAGGTGATACTTCATACCAAATATCAAAGCTCTAGGCCTTGTGGTTTCAGACAAGTAGATTTTTTCATGTTTCTCCCTATAGAAGCCCTGAGTCATAATGTAAACAGTGTAAACCCGAGTCGGGGCCATTTTTGGCACCAGGGGCATAATTTTAACAAACTTGGAAGAGTTTCCACTAGGTGATGCTACATACCAAATATCAAGGCTCTAGTCCTTATGGTTTCAGACAAGAAGATTTTTCAAAGTTTTTCCCGTTATAAACCAATGTTAAATATGTGACACCGGGGCCATTTTTGGCCCCAGGGGCACAATTTGAACAAATTTGGTAGAGGTCCACATAGTGATGCTACAAACCAAATATTAAGGCTGATGACTTCCCTTAGTACAAGCCTATTTAAAACATGTGACCCCTTGGGTGGGCCATTTTTGGCCCCAGGCGCATAATTTGAACAAACTTGGTGGAGGTCCAGTAGGTGAGGCTACATACCAACTATCAAATCTCTAGGCCTTAAGGTTTCAGACAAGAAGATTTTTTCAAGTCTTTATAAGTCTATGTTTAACATGTGACCCCCAGGAGGGGGAAGGGGGGCATTTTTAAGCCCAGGGGGATAATTTGAACAAACTTAGTAGAAGTCTACTAGGTGATGCTACATACCATATATCAAAGCTCTAGGCCTTGTGATTTCAGAGAAGAAGATTTTTTAAAGTTTTCATATCAAAAATCTATTTTTAACCTGTAGATATGTAATGGACCGGAACCATTTATACAATTATTAAAGAGGGTCATATAAGGATCATTCCTGCCAAGTTTGGTCCAAAACCACCCAGTAGTTAAGGAGGAGATGCCATTTAAGTCAAATGTTAGCGGACGACAGATGAAGACCTATCACAAAAGCTCACCTTGTCACAATGTGACAGGTGAGCTAAAAAGTATGCAGCACTGGCCCCAGATGAGAGTGTTAATTAAAAACTTATTTTCGCATTTCTCAACCCAAATAAATATATGAGACAGTTCTTTAGAGCACCAAAAACATAGGAAACTTATGTGTTACAAAATATTCACAATTTAAGGCTCAAAAAATTGTTTATCTTGACCTTTTGATAGCAGATGACATTTTTTCTTTTATGACTATAAAAATACTGATGAAACAAAACAAATGACCAGATATTGGATTTATCTCCCTAACCACATGTCTTACCTAAGCTGTATTTGATATCTACATCTGTCTGTTCCAATATCCTCCCTGTTAAAACAGAAAATCAACAAGATATTGTCTTAATAATAATATATAATTATCATGCAAACAGTCACATTTTGGACATGGAAAATTATTCACTTGTCATACAACATAAATATATAAAACCAGAAATTTTCCTAGGCCTGATTTGGGGCCGCATAACAGCCCTTCCTAGTTAATGAATGAGCAAAAACTTCCCAAAATTGGTGTACTTGTAAATCATTCCCAATTTTATAGTTCTACATTTTCGTGAAAATTTATGAAAATCCAATCAAAAATACCAAAGTTACAGATGCATGAAAATTTGTATAAAAATGAGAATGAAAACATGTTTTTTATTCACATTTTATGCAATTTTCATGAGTTTTTATGGTGGGCAGTTACAGCAACAAATATATTACAGCTTTACAGTGCTAATTTCTTATATGTTTTTCATCCATTTAAAATGGCGGTCCAGTTCTAGTTCTAACTTCAGTGTCAGTTTTAGCAGAGACATAGCTACCATATAGACAAAAAAATGTGCATATACATTATAACATTTGCATTAAAAATATGAAATGCCTCAATCTCAGTTTAAATTGGTTTCTTAATGACAGAAACACATCGGGTAGGCGGCAATCGAAAATGTTAATACTATCGACGAACATAGACAAAAAATTGTTAGAAACAGAGTTTTCATTTCCCATTTGTGGCCCAACTGGCGACAAATGGCAATCAAAAACACTGTAGCTAGCGATTTTGATCCACGTTCGCCTATTGTTAAGAGCCTTTTCGATTGCCGCCTACCCGGTTAGAGAAAGTATAGTGTAAGTGCACAAAACTGGCTGGGAGAATCATTGTTAGTCAACTTCCAAAGAGCTATGTGCATTAAGAGGGAAAATGAGAATTATCACCGCACACAACATATTAAAAGTATATTTTGGTATTTAGCTGTGCTGATATCTAATTCTTAAAAAAATCAGTCTGACCAAAAGCCTTATATTTGGTCCGAAATGGCAATTTCTCTATTTTAAGCCTATTTTGTCAGCCATTTTTGTTACCATAGCAATGGTAAAATTTAAACAAATGCCGAAATTGTACACTTCAGTTATTCCTCTAATAAACCTATTAGAAGAAATTTGTAAAAAGCAATTTTTAGTTTTTGGCTCCCAAAGGGGCCTAAATAAGGCCCTTAATGCACATACCCCTTTGGGAAGGGTTGAGTGAGTATTTCCTCCCAGCCCCACTATATAAGTAGACTTTGCATCATATATGAGTGACTTTATTGTCCATTATTGATAATCCACAATTTAAAAAAAAAAGTCAATAATCACAAAAAGTGCAGACTCTTATGAGATGCTATACAGTTTCTTATCTGGGTCTATGCTTTTTGCAAATATTCGCTTATTTGAAACTTAAGCAAAAATGTGTCAAACAATTAAGATGCCAACCAAAAAGGCATAAACAGTGCAGACCCAGATCAGACTGCTTCTAAAGAAGTAGCCTGATCAGGGTCTTTCCTGTTTCCTATTTCAAAATTAACTATGTGCCTTCAGGTTTATGGTGGGCCCAGGTCATTGTCCCATGATATCAAAATATGGCCCATCGCTTTCCAAGGCAGTGGGCCCATTGGACCCATCTTTTTTTAGTTGTGAAAAAATCAAACTTTAATAAAAAATATTCATCTTACAGCGAGTCTACGAACTCCGCAAAGCAGAGCATACACGTGAGTACACGTAGGTAGTTAATACAGTTAAAAAAATGTCTTAACCCTTAAAGTGCCAAGAAAAAATGCATCTGAAAAATGACGTCTGCTGAAGTCTTCTGCTGCAATTAATTGCCAAGCATTACTGACAAATATAAGTATAGAAGCAAACAGGATGGACCCAGATCAGACTGCTCAAATAGGAGCAGTCTGATCTGGGTCCACACTGTTTGTCATAGAGGCTTCTTAAACATTTCAGCAGACCAGAAAAGCAGACGACTTTTGATGCAATAGGGGCTTTGAGGGTTACGCAGCCACTCAATAGAGACAAAACAAAGGTCTTAATAACAAATAGTAGCTTAATGAAGGTCACCTTGGAGCATTCTGCATTACTTTTGACCTGCATAAAGCGATAATTGGTCTTCTTTTTTGAGTGGCCGCTTAAGACAGGTTATACTGTATAATCAGCAGCCAATATACATATATGCATACAATTCTCTGTGTCAGTGTGTAGGTAAAGAAAACTACACAAATGTCATCTGTGGTTAGTTTGATATGCTTTGGCCTATCATTTCAGAAAATGATCCAACAATTTTTGCTCCATGGGTCACTTCGGCCCACCAATCTTGAAAAAAATCTGAAGCCCTAGCACTATAAGAAATTCAACACTGAGGGCCAACAATTTATTTAATAACAGAAAGAGAAGTGTTTGAACATTAAAAACTATACCCACAAGTGCAAACTTAACTCTTTGAGTCATAGAGATGCCTTTTAACACTTTTGCGAACAGAGCAGACCCTGATCAGGCAGCTCTAAAAATAGCATTCTCTGTTGGCTTAGGGAGAATTATGATAAGATATGATCCTACTCTCGTGGACCTGACAAGTATTTTTTCTATGTACGAATATGAGAGTTTATTTATTCAATTATTCATAGTGGGTGGAGCTTAGGATGAATATTCATGAAGGAAAGGGTTAAGTTACAAAGGTGTAAAGAAACATACCTTGGGACAGATAAAAACATCTTTTTGTCCTTCTTCCTCAAACAGAAGCTAAGGGTTTGATATTTATAATAAGATGGGGATTTTTGCCCACTGCAAAAGAATAGAAATTATTTGCTTATTTCTACTGTAAGGAGCTATTATTAAAACATGTTTCTGAAAATTAGCATTTTTTTCACTAATTTCTTTTTTATTGTTTTGTCAGATATAATAGCTTTGGGAAAATCATTACACAAAAAAACCAATATAGCTTTTGCATTAGCCACAACCTAAGTTAAAAATGGCCATAACTCAGTCAAAATTTGCAGATCATGATCTCGAAATTCAATCTTGACATGTATTTAATGATGCTTAACCCTTCTGTAAACTTTGATGCATACCTTCATTAAGTACTGATTGGAAACCAAAATTTCGCCAAAAACAAAGTCAAAAAAGGGCCATAACTCAGTCAAAATTTGCAGATCATGATCTCCAAATTCAAACTTGACCTGTATGTTATGATGTTTTACCCATCAGCATCCCTTCAAAAGTTATTGATTAGAAGTCATGATCCCTATGCGTTGACCATGCTTCGCAGGCGACACAATAAAATGCCAACAAATGTTGCCATTTTAACATTTATAGGAAGAATAAATTTCTTGCACAGTTGAGTTGAGATTAAAAAAGTTATATAACAAAGGGGCAAAGTCTCAATATGTGGAAGCATACCTAATGGTTTCAACGGAATCAAATCCCTTCGAACTTTAGAGAAAGGTGATGGCTCCAATTGTACTTTATGAGGGTCATTAATGGTGGGAGGTTGACTGATAAAACCATGGAGATTACAACATCCATACTTCAGCTCTGCAATAGAACAACAATACACCGGTAGTTATATGGTAAGGTATAAAACAGTGACAGTGCCAGCTGTACAACATGAGGGTTGTTAGTGGGAGGTTGACTGATAAAACCATGGAGATTACAACATCCATACTTCAGCTCTGCAATAGAACAACAATACACCGGTAGTTATATGGTAAGGTATAAAACAGTGACAGTGCCAGCTGTACAACATGAGGGTTGTTAGTGGGAGGTTGACTGATAAAACCATGGACATTACAGCATCCATACTTCAGCTCTGCAATAGAACAACAATACACCGGTAGTTATATGGTAAGGTATAAAACAGTGACAGTGCCAGCTGTACAACATGAGGGTTGTTAGTGGGAGGTTGACTGATAAAACCATGGAGATTACAACATCCATACTTCAGCTCTGCAATAGAACAACAATACACCGGTAGTTATATGGTAAGGTATAAAACAGTGACAGTGCCAGCTGTACAACATGAGGGTTGTTAGTGGGAGGTTGACTGATAAAACCATGGACATTACAGCATCCATACTTCAGCTCTGCAATAGAACAACAATACACCGGTAGTTATATGGTAAGGTTTAAAACAGTGACAGTGCCAGCTGTACAACATGAGGGTTGTTAGTGGGAGGTTGACTGATAAAACCATGGACATTACAACATCCATACTTCAGCTCTGTAATAGAACAACAATACACCGGTAGTTATATGGTAAGGTATAAAACAGTGACAGTGCCAGCTGTACAACATGAGGGTTGTTAGTGGGAGGTTGACTGATAAAACCATGGACATTACAGCATCCATACTTCAGCTCTGTAATAGAACAACAATACACCGGTAGTTATATGGTAAGGTTTAAAACAGTGACAGTGCCAGCTGTACAACATGAGGGTTGTTAGTGGGAGGTTGACTGATAAAACCATGGACATTACAACATCCATACTTCAGCTCTGTAATAGAACAACAATACACCGGTAGTTATATGGTAAGGTATAAAACAGTGACAGTGCCAGCTGTACAACATGAGGGTTGTTAGTGGGAGGTTGACTGATATAACCATGGAGATTACAACATCCATACTTCAGCTCTGTAATAGAACAACAATATAGTAAGGTATAAATAGTGACGGTGCCAGCAGTACAAGTACAACATGAGGGTTGTTAGTTGGAGGTCGACCGATATAACTATGAAGATTACAACATCCATACTTCAGCTCTGTAATAGAACAACAACATACTGGCAGCTATCATCTGGTAAGGTATTAACTACATGGATGCAAGCATGCTGGGTATTTTTTCATGTGTTTGTTGTTGTCTGCCAACTTTTTTACAAGATTAACTTTTTCATAAAAATTCTCAAGAACACTATCAGTGTCAAATGGTTTGGATCTAGATCAGGACACACATTCTGTTTGTCCTTTGTTGGAATGTTTTAGAAGCCTTTTCCACAAACCATGTAGACCAAGATCAGACTGGTTCTATAGAAGTCTGTTCTGGCTGCACACTGTTACTGGTAATGTTAGCTAAAATATGCAGACGACTTAAGGAGATGATTTTTTGCAGACCTGTGCTTTAAAAGTTAATTGTATTCTTCCTGTTGTTTGTGTCTTTGTGATCTTGTGTCTCTTCCTTAGAGCCCTTGGTGCTTCATTCATATTTCCAGCATTCTAGCTAGTCTCTGTAGCTGAGTAGGCTAATTAGGCAAAATAAAAAAAGTGTGTTTCGATTTATTGGTCTGAACATTTTATTTTCTTAAAAAATATATAATTTCAAAATGCATAAAATAATATTTTTTCAAGAATACCTGAAAAAATCTAGGTTTCACCAGTAAATTAAGGTAAGGTCAGGTTACCCTAAAAACAGGATTTTTTTATTTGGCCTTAGAAAATGACATGTCTTTGTGATCTTGTGTCTCTTCCTCAGAGTCCTTGGGTAGGTCTATAAATACAGGTTATTACATGGCCGAGGTGTGCCTCTAGGTCATATTGGCACTGGGGTAGCCATATCAGCCCGAGGGCTTTAGCCCGAGGTCCTATATGGCTATCCAGTGCCGATATAACCTAGAGGCACATCTCAGCCATATCATAACCTTTTTATTACATCCGCATAAACTCTTTTGCCTTTTTAACCAGTAGCGCCAGTGAGTCCGAAAAACTGGCGAGATGAAAATTGCAGTAACAAATAGCGTGACATAGAAAATGATGTCATAAGATAGCTTAACATTGTTTACATTGTCATTGACGATGAGACATTTCAACAGACTTTTGTCAATAAAACAATCAAAGACAGCCTTAAGATTAGCATTCATGCATATCTAGATACTTGGTAATATGGGTATATCTTTCTTCTTTCACTGTATTTCATGGAAAGTCAGCCTTTTCTCCGAAAAGTGTTTTATTTGAAGAGCTAACAGGAACTTAACGATCCCCGATTGCTCATCGATCCGATCAGCTTAACACAATATCAACCTCAGGGCTAGTCATTTTGTTTGTTTAACCGAAAAAGGTGAACAGCCTAGAACTGTTCATTGTTCTGATGTCCCATTCTTTATTCTTCTGGCTATTCGCTATTTCATGGCCCGAATCGAGCGTAAAATACATCGGAAAACAGGGTCTCCTAACGATTCTAAATCTACTCAGCCATGTTGAAACAAGTAGCCTAGCCTAGTTCTAATCGAAAAAGTGCACGATTCCTATACGTCATCACTATGAGGCAGTGTCAAAAATCCATAATGAGGCCCCAATATGGACTTTTGGCATCGTCATGTGACTGTGCCATTATGGACTCAGTCCAATTGAAAATATTACCAAGTGCTAACGGCAATTTTACTATGTAAAATGTAGAAGGCATGTAATAATCTGTGATTAGGGCATTTCTTGGTCAAACCCACTTGTTTTAGCAAGTTTTATGTTTGACCCATGTCAGAGGCATTTTCATTTGGGCCTCGTCGTGAGAAACCTTACTTTGTTGCATGCTTAGAACAAATGCGCTGACCAGCCTGCACATCTTTGCAGTCTGATCAGCATCTTTGTATTTGCTCCCTGTTCATAAATATATCGAAATGTGCTTCATTCATATTTCCAGCATTCTAGCTAGTCTCTGTAGCTGAGTAGGCTAGTAAGGCGAAATAAAAAATAAGTGTGTTTTGGGTAACGGATCTAAAAATTTTAGGTAGGGTAGGCAAACATATTTTTTTTTCTGGAAAAAATATAGAATTTTATGTATTTTGAAAGGCATTTTACCTTTCAAAATGCATCAAATTATATTTTTTTTAGAAAACCTGAAAAAATCTAGGTTTCACCAGTAAATTTAGGTAGGATCGGGTTACCCTAAACACAGGTACTTTTTTATTTGGCCTTAGAGAATGAAATGATTGGAAACCCTGAAGACAGGTTTTCTTGTGACAAGACCATTTGAGCTGCGACATGAGATTTCCAACAATATGGTATGTGCGACCAGCAAAGCCTCAGATCAGCCTGCGCATACACACAGTCTGATCAGAGCCTTTGCTGGTCGCTTAAATATTCTATGACAGTTAAAATACTGACCGAACCTCATTTGAGGTTTCTAAGCTTAAAAGGGGGCTGCATAGACTGGTCTGAATCTACACTTGTCAAAATGCAACATTGTTGGAAATCACGTGTCATGGCTCATTTACCTTTTGAGGTGACAACTGGATCTGCTCTTGAAGAGATAGTGCCGTGTCTAGAGACATCAGTTCCTTGGCCTGCACAATGATTATTAGTTTGCTTATTTGCAGACTGATGTATAGACGAGCCTACAGACTCACAAAAGGACACAGCTGGCTCATGTCTCGAGGAAATGACTCTAGTAGTATTCTGCCTCGAAGAAGTTGAACTTTGTGTACAGACACCAGGAACCTGTCTTGATGAATTAGTCGAAGAAACAGCTGATTCTGTAGCACTAGATGTAATACACGAACTTCCAGTAGTACTTATTGAGACAACAGAATTCCTAGGTATTGAAGGGATTGTAGAAACTAATGCACTGGCACTAGATATAATAGCAGAATTCCCAGTGTCCAATGAAACTGTGGAGGGTATGCTACTGGTATTAGGTGAAATCGCAGAGTTCCTAATGTTTGGTGGGACTGAAGAAACCACTGTGCAGGTACTTGATGATATTGAGGTATTCCCAGATGAGGTGGTAGACACTATAGAGCTAACATTGGAAGAAATCACAGAACTCAGAGCCCGGGAAGGAAGGCGTGTTGGTGCAGAGGGACTAGAACGTGATAATAATTTCTCTAATTTGATCGGTTCTGAGGTGGAGCTGAAAATTTTCTTTGTATCTTTCCAATATGTCACTGTGAAAGTGTATGTTTTACCATTCTTCAGTCCTGTAATTAGCCTATCACTTCTAGTTGATGAAATAAAACAGAATCAGAGAGTTTCAGATGTGTAAACACACTTGCCTGTTTCTACTTGTATTGCTGAAACAGTATACTTGAAGAAAAAGGCACTAGAGCCAATATCTTTTGGGGTCCAGCTTATGTAAACACTATCAGCACTCCTTCTCTCTGTTCTTATCTTCATTGTTAAGGAACTGATATGGTGTCAACTGAAAATATACAAAAATGAAATAAAGTACAAATGGGCCTCGTCGCGAGAAAACCTGTCTTCGGGGTTTCCTACAAAACAGTTTTCAAACCAGTCTCCTCAGCTACAGAGACTAGCTAGAAAATTGAAATTTCACCTGTCCCAAGTTTACATTTGATACTTACCAAAAAGCGAATAACAAAGGCGCTGATCAGTCTGCGCAGATGCACAGGCTGGTCTGTGCCTGTGTTGTGTGCAAACCCCCGAAGACAGGTTTTCTCGCGTTGCGGCCCATTAATGATATATTATAAAATAATGACCAATCAAGTGTGGATCCAGAAAGTTTGGCCAGAGGGGGTCCAACTCTGACAAAGTTTTTTTTGTGAGGATCCAAATACCACTAAAAGTGGGCCATCATCAGCCCGCCAGCGAATCGCCATTTAAATGGCGTATTGCTGGCGGGCAGCTGATGGCCCAACATTGAGTGCTAGCTTGGTAGCTTTTTGATTTTTAGGCGATCCAGACCAGTATTGCTAAGAAACCCTATGTTTTTGTGATTTTTCAGGGGAGGGGGGTCCAGGTACCTTGTCCCCCTCTCTGGATCTGCACATGCCAATCCTAATTCAAAAGCAAATTTGGGTGATTTCAAAAATAATGCATCCATTTCTTTAATCAATGTTTATAGACTATCTCAAGCAGATTTATTGTTAAAATTAATTTTAAGATATGTAATTAATGTTTTTCTTGCATTATGCCAAGTTTCATCACTTTAGAATGTTCTGTTCAAAAATTACACTGAAAAATGTCATCAAAATTGTCACAAGGGTAACACTTTTTTGTGACATTTTTTCCCTTACCTTCGATTCAACTGTAAATTGTATTAAAAATTATCCATGTATATTCAAATGGTGAATCGCTGTTAAAATATAGCATAAAAGCTGTAGGAAAATAACCTTATCATCTTTTTTAAACCAGATAAATCAGAAATTTTTAACCTTTTATAAACACACCCTTTCAAATTTTTATCATACAGAAATTCATATGATTGGAGTAAAGTGAATTGCCTCATAAAATTTACAAAGCTTTATTCATAAGGAATGCTGTTTTAATGGCTACAGTAGTACCACGACCTCTAAGTAATGACCCTCGATTTAATCAATGCATTTACTGTTACGGTCGCGCTTCAAAGCGTTTTGTGGAAGTATAGCAGTCTTTTAGCTATCTAAAGGAACCAACTTGCCTATAAAACAACAAGTATGATTTTATGTAGCCAGTACTGAATAAAACCACCTAGATAAGTCACAAGTGTAACATTTAAGGTTTCAATCATCAGCATTTCAATTTGTTTTGCATTTCATAGCTTTTTTGCTATTTTTCTGGTCAAGGGAGCCCCCAAAAAACATTATGAGGAATTGTGGTGAAATCCTTAAGCTGCTGACTTCCTGGCATGATTTTAACTGATGTCACAAGTGTAACACATTTTAGGAATATGTGATAAATGCATATACATGGCAAATTTTAAATGAAGTATAACTTCTTTGGTCTTTTTAATAATTCTTGAATGCATAAATATAATTTAAACACAGCAAGAAGTCAACAACTTCACCAAATGTGTAGTCAATACTAGTTACGGTCCAGCAGGAATGACATTTCCTCAAGTCCATATACTAGTTTCATTATGAAGCTGGCCATCCTTGAACTACATTCTGGGATAGGAACCATGCAAAATTCAACACTGAAGAAATCAGACAGTCTAAAACCAGACTAAAGCTTGATTTAGACAGGTAGACTTTAAATGTGATATGTGTCACAAGTGTAACATTTATTATGGATTGACTTCATCTCACTTTTTCTTGTGTTTGGTCAAAGGATGATCTATTCAACAATTAATTTGATACTTTTTGGTATTTTAGGGTAGTTATTCACTCTTTCGATACAAAGAAAACACAAAATGGTGTAAACAAAAAGGATAAAATTATGCACTCATAAGGAGGGAAAGGTATTTTTTACAATTTAAAAAATATTTACAGGATTTTCTTGAAGAAAACCAAAAAAGATGCTCAGTTGTACATACTATAGTAGATTATATACAGTATAAGTGATAAGAAAAGACAAAAGTGACATAATCAGTTCCCTTGTTTGATTGTCACAAGTGTAACACAATTATTTCTTTCTAAGTAAGTATCGTTTATTTTTGTCTCACCAGTGTATACAGTAAAACATATCTTACATTTAAAATACATAAGTACATATACAACTGCCATTCTAAAAGAATTGTGAGAGACAGTAAGAATTTTTAAGTTCTTAAGATATTTACAATTTTAAAACTATTTCTAAAAAAAAACAACATATACATGAGCCTTGCCATGAGAAAAACTGTCATAGAGATTAGCCTTATAGTTAAACTATAAGTTGAACTATAAAGATGACAATATTAAGTTGCACATGAAATCATTTTCAGTCGCACTGGTGTCAAATCGTACAGCCAGATTTTCTCACGTCATAGTTCATGGGTCCCAAATATACACATTATTTACACAAACACAATTACAAAGGGTAAACAGGTGTGCAGTTCCATAAACACCTGTATCTGTGCCGGTAAAATCATAGCATTATATTGGTATAAATTGGTGTAAAATGATGTAAAAGGATTTTGGCAAAGAATGATCAAATCTTTAAAATGGAATGCGTTTTTTTCCATCTCGCATCTAAAACACATGTTGGAGACACTCAAAAGAACCATCTCTTGAGATGGCTCATTTGAGCATCCAAAACAATTTATATAACTAAAACACCAGAATAATATATCTACAATATTACACTTAAGAATTTTTTGCCCATCGGGGGGGTCCTTGGCTGCGTATGTTGGTGGTAAGTAGATTTTAATTTTTTCAATGGTTCTAGCGATTACCTCCTTATCATGACACTCACCATCTACTAGACTAAATTATATCACCGTTATTCCTATCATACCTTCCTATGCCTCTCTTACAACACATACCTAAACCAATGTAAAGAAAAGTATACATTTCCTGTACTATCTCTTATTATCTGGCGATAATAATCACATGATGAGGGTACTCAAAGGAACCGTCTCCATGGGACGATTCCCAAGAGCCACCACAACACATGTCTAAACCAATGTTCTAGTAAAAATTCAGTTTCAGTGCTAACTTTTCCTTAATTGTCAACAAAAATCACAAGTAGTGAGCACTCAAAGAAACCGTCCCCATGAGACGATTTGATTGAGTGCACAATACACACGTTAAGACCAATGCACAAGAATATACCCATGATACAGGTCCAAAACCAATGCACAAGGATCTATCATCGGTGCTAACCTCTCCTATCACATATCACATATGGATACTCAAAGGAACCGTCTCAGTGAGGCCACCCTCTTGAGCTCCCAAACCACATGCCAAAGCCAATGCACACTAGTAGGTATCACATGTATATTAGTAGGTACTCAAAGGAACTGTCTCGATGAGACAACTCCCACGAGCTCCCTTAAATGTAATACAGATTATTTAGAATTGCAAGAAATGGTATTATTCAAATCATTCAATTGATAACTTATCCCACAATGAGTACTGTCAACTGTTTTCTGATCATTAACATTTTATAACTACTTACTACATGCTTAATAAACAAATCTGAATAGTTCATTTTTTAAAGTTTTGTGTTAAAAAAGGGGAATTGATTTATGTTTTGATACATTTTAATCAATTTCCATAAAGCCAATTCACTTCATCCTATATAAAATCCATAAGAGATCAAAAATTCAAAGGAGAAACTCCCTCTTCTGATTTTGTCACAAGTGTAACACATTCCATTACCAACATATTTATTGTGTTTAATATGTTTTATATCCTATATATTCAAATGAAATTTGTTCTATGTTTTTCATATACCCTACTTGTTATCTAAAAACATTTTTAACAAAAAATCATGCTTACTATTTTAATTATAAAAACTTTTTCCTCTACACAGTGAAAATCCAGGGGTGTATTTCACATAAAATTTTATTACAAGTGCAAATTTTGAGCGAAAGATTAAATTTTACTTTGAAAATGTGTATACATAAGTACTTCATCAGTTCATGAGAAAATATTTACAATTCTGCATACCTGTGTTGTTTATAATCAAGCTAAAAGTAGCTTATAGAATTTTAAAAAAATAATGAAAAAATGATTAAAGTATTAAATTTAAAGCATTGTCCTAAATTTTATTCTTAAAACAGTATTTGTTTCTGAAATTTTGATGTTCCCTGGTTAGGATGACGTAAAAAAGATAATGATAGAGCAATTTTGAAATTTGACCCCAAATGTCACACTTTGGATGCATTTTTTTTTAAATCACCCATTTACACATGGTGTACGTACCCCTACATGCTAGTGGTTTTTACACTCTAGCCTAGTTATGTTTTTCAGATTTAAATCAGATTGTTTATTTGTTAGTTTGTGCTGATGTTTTGCTTTTTGTTACCCCTTAATTTGAAAACAATTGCTTTTTTCACAAATTTAATTGCTAAGATACCCCAAACTTAATTAATCCTGGTTTGCTATTTAGTCTGCAGATAGTTTCCCAGTTCCTGGGGTAAGTTGCAGTTGGCAGGGTAAGCTGCAGTTGGTGGCTTATCTGTTCCTCTGATTAAGTTATTCATAAATTGCTTCACTAACATGATATAGTTAACTCTTTCCCTACTAGTGCCTCTGACAATTAACCTTTGCAAAACAGTTTGGACCCAGACCAAGCCCAACAAGATGTCAGGCTTGATCTGGATCAGAACTGTTTGACACTCGGATGGAATTCCTGGTGGCTTAACAGGCGAAACTTTGCAGTAGTAAAGTATTTTTTCAGAAAAGTCCATCTTTGAAAAAATCAGCAGATGACAAAAAGTATGCAAAAAAATTACTCAGCTATGGCAAAGAGTTATGGTGAAAAAAATTGCCTTTCACAACTTTTAGATATATTTGGGGGATATTTTCTGTACCAGTCTATTTTAGCCCTTTATCATGTTTAAACACTCATAGAGCTTCATTCTGGTTTGATATAATAAACTTATAAATATACAGGTTGTAACTTCAAAATAAAAGTTGTATTTCTTTCTCTGAATATAGTCTTTGCCTTAGCAAATAGTGTAGGCCCTGATGAATGTCCCATTATGTTAGCCGAAGTACAACATATATTTCTCATTTTCTCCATGGGTAGTGATTGGTGGGACGATTCTAATTAAATGAATTATACCCACTATATGTTTTAAAATAGAGCTCAGAACAGAATAATTTCCTTGTCTCTTGAATTTCTGATATGCAACAGAGGCAAAACATTGAAAAATAGAAAGTTTTTTTTGAGTGAGTGACTGTTAATTGAATCCTTTTCTCAATAAATTTTTGAAATGCAAACGAAACCTGTGGCTATGAGATAATAGAGTTTGATCATTCAATTATTTATATAAAAATTTCCTCTACTAATAAATATTTTTACATTATTTTCTATGCACATGCAGAGTTTTGCAGATTTTCATAGGAAATAGCTACCACGCAGACAGTTGGTTTGTTTGTGATATGGTGAGTTTCCAAAATGCCACACGAGGTATTGTTTTTATTTGATTTTTAAAATAATGAGTCCATGTGCATGCATGGGCTACTGATGAAAGTGACCAAAATGCGCTTAAAAGTGATTTTTCGGCCGAAGTGTTTGTATTGAGGTCTATGGGAAATTAATTAGTACCGTCACCCCTAAACCGAAAGTAGATTGTTTACATTTGCAAAGCCAGGCCCCGAGATTATAAAGCTTTTTTTCATGCTCAACTCAACTGAGCACGAAATTTATCCTGCTCATAAATGTTCAAATGCCAACAATTGTTGAGAGACTTTATGCAAGAAACTTTGCTATTTGTTGGTATTTTAGTTTTTTATGGGCAGTTGAAATTTTGTGCTTAATTGAGTTGAGCATGAAATTTTTTATAACCTCTGGGCCAGTTTGTGTCACTTGTTTGAGTGCAAATTCTTTACAAGAATCAAATGAATTGTTTAAGTGAGTATGACACAAATTAAATCCTGAAATGAAATAATTCTAACACCAGGTTGGTGCCGGATGGTGATAAATGTCAGATTTTGGATTCTTTGTGTGTTTTGGGAGGGGGTGGGGCTTAAAAATCATGCTGGAGCATTTTTAGTGGTTTTATCTGCCAAAAGCAAATATATTTCTGCCAAACAGAAGTTCTTCTTATCAAATCAAAGGCTTTAATGCCAGTCAATTGGACCTCATTTTAAAGAAATAGTGGTGATCTGATTCACTGTTCAAAAATGTGATAAATGTTGGCTGAAACAATGTAATTCACCATTTTGACATATGTGGGATGTATATTTTCCTTCAATGTCATTTTTCATGTAATATCTTGTCAAACTGAAGAGAAATCTATACATGTACTTCTGAGGCCTAAAACTGACATTTTTCCACATTTTGACTGAACCTGACTCCCAAAATAGACACAAATTTGAAAAATAAAAAGATCCTGTTTTTGCTACTTTTCAAAACCTGACCTACTGTCCCCCAAAGGGTGCAGTATTACATCCTATGATGCATTTTGGTACCTATGTTGGTTCAGAATTACAGTATGATGTGTGAAAAGTCATACTAACAGAATACCCCAAAATGTCAGGCGTGTGCATAAGGTCAAACTTGCATTAACATTCTACAAGTATTTCCCTTTAATTTGATATGTAACGTGGCCTACTTCAGGAAAAAATTGTTTTGACATTTTGACCCCAACTGGAGGCCGTGGGTGTATAAAAGGGCAGAATATTTGCTTGTATTGTGTCCTATGCTTCATTCCCGTTTAATTTGAAATGCAACATGACTATACTTACGGACAAAATAACATTTTGATCCCTCAGGGGTCAAGGATGTGTGTAAGAGCAAAACATTTGCTAGCATGTAATTGTATGCTTCAGTACCTTTAGTTTGATATGCAACATGACCATATTCTGAAAAAGTTAATTTTATATAAGCCTATATGATCCCCGGGGCGGGCCCATTTTTGGCCCAATGTGCATAATTTGAACAAACTTGGTATTGCGCCACTAGGTGATGCTTCATACCAAATATCAAGACTTTAGTCCTTGTGGTTTCAGACAAGAAGATTTTATCATGTTTTCCATATAGATGCAAGCCTATGTAAAACATGTGACACCGGGGGCGGGCCCATTTTTGGCCACAGGGGCATAATTTGAACAAACATGGTAGTGGTCAACTTAGGTGTTGCTTCAAACCAAATATTAAGGCTCTAGTCCTTGTGGTTTCAGACAAGAAGATTTTTTCATTTTTTTCCCTATAGATGCAAGTGTATGTAAAACATGTGACACCCCCACCCCCTGGACAGATCTATTTTTGGCCCCAGGAGTATAATTTGAACAAACTTGATAGGTCCCCTGGGTGATGCTACATACCAAATATTAAGGTTCTAGGCCATGAAGATTTTTTCATGTTTTTCCTATATAGGCCTATGTAAAACATTTTACCCCCAGGGAGGGGCCATTTTTGGACCACGGAGCACAATTTGAACTATCTTGGTAGAGATCCACTAGATGATGCTTCATACTAAATATCAAGGCTCTAGACATTGTGGTTTTATGCAAGGTTTTCCTCATATAAGCCTATGTAAAACATGTGACCCCAGGGGCGGGCCCATTTTTGGCCCCAGGGGCATAATTTGAACAAACTTGAAAGAGGTCCACTAGGTCTGATAATACATACCAAATATCAAGGCTCAATGCCTTGTGGTTTCAGACTAGAAGATTTTTTCATGTTTTCCCTAAATTATTAGCCTAGTATGTAAAACATGTAACCCCTAGGGTGGTGTAACTGTTGGCCCCAGGAGCATAATTTGAGCTAACTTGGTAGATATCCACTAGATGATGCTTCATACCAAGTATCTAGGCTCTATGCCTTGTGGTTTCAGACAAGACGACTTTTTCATGTTTTCCCAATATAAGCCTCTTAAAACATATGACCCCGGGGGCAGGCCCATTTTTGGCCCCTGGGGCCGTGAACAAACTTGGTAGAGGTCCACTAGGTGATGCTGCATACCAAATATCAAGGCCTTGTGGTTTCAGACAAGAAGATTTTTTCATGTTTTCCCTATATAAGCAAATGTAAAACAAAAGACCCCCGGGGAGGGGCCATTTTTTGGCCCCAGGAGCATAATTTGAACAAACTTGGTAGAGGTCCACTACATGATGCTTCATATCAAATATCAAGGCTCTAGGCCTTGTGGTTTCAGACAAGAAGATTTTTTAAAGTAAGTAAGGGTGCAAAGATCAGGAATCGATACAATCAAGTACCACACCTGACCCAGGATAGGAATGGGAAAGTGACAAACTCACAGTTAGACACCACAAACTAGAGCCAAGAGGTCAGCCCTTTCCCAGCAGGTGACTCCAAGGCACAAATAAACAGATGCACACAAAGGCATAACAAACACACGACAGAAAAAACATAAAAGATCCACAAAAGTAGTACCGCCTTGGAACGTTCAGTAAAATATTTTACTGGAAGGCTTAAACCAGTTTCACGGCACCAAGATTTCATCTCGAAAATCTATTTTTAGCATTGTGTGACCTAGATATGCAACCAATCTGAACCATGTTTGTACAATTATTAAAGAGGGCTATATAAGGATCATTCCTGCCAAGTTTGGTTAAAATCCAAACAGTTGTTTAGGAGATGTCATTTAAGTCATTTGTTAACAGACGACGGACTTGGTCCGATCACAAAAGCTCACCTTGTCACTGTGACAGGTTAGCTAAAAATGCAGGCTTTGGCATGTGATCGCCGAGCATGTACTCAAATTTTTTATTGAACTGTCCAAGGAAGCTGTATCAATGAGTGTTTGTGAAACTTAAAAACTATTATAGGAAGGTCCTGGAATTTAAGCGGAGGGTAGAATTTTTAGAATAGACCCCTTTCACATTGTTATCTCCCTTAGCAATCGCTCTTCAATTGAAAAATCGATAAAGCCGTTTTTGAAAATGAAGGGGCAGATTGCATATTAGTTACATTGGCAAGACACATAGTGATGCTTTATAAGCCGATTGTTTTGGACTTTCACCACTAGAGTGGGATATTTTTTTCTAGGAATTAGATAAATGAATGTTTTCATATACATTTTATAAGTTTTCAGTATTTTTTCACTTTATTTAGTACAAAATATACTTTGATCTCGAGCTAAAATCGGCTTCTTCAGGCACGAAATCGCCTCTACTTCAGGCACGAAATCGCAAAAACTTTTTGAAACACATGCCAACTAATAAGACAAACGAGTTGTTATGCGAACATCGACAACTCAGACGAGCCTGGGCAAATGCACAGTCTCACCAGGGCATTCGCTGCTCGCAACACATCGGATCCATTGTTGTGTCTGAGCTCACATAAAGAAAGACAGTGCATGTGGTAAACGGAGGCTCAGACAAAAAACAGACCTAATGGTTCCAGACCCACTAGATAAGCATGCAGTAGCGCACGCATGGTACTGCATGCTACCAAATAAACGTGCGTGCATATCCATTATGACTAAGCATATGCGATTAATGGCGCAATCAAACTGTAATTACCTCCAATCATATACACATTAAATGACATTATTTCTACACAACGTACGCTTATGCACAGGCTCGCGAGAACCACCGCTGCATGCACACACAAAGTATGGATGTAGATGAAGACTCATATCTATCTTTTTAAACACCGGTCCACTGGTTAAGACTGTGTGGCGCCTTTTACGTATATGTGATAATAAGTACAAATTAAAGAATCACGTCATAAATCAATCATGCCCGTGCCAGGCACGTGTGCTTTTATTACTTTTAAAGGGCCCCAGGCATAGGATTAAAGGACAGGATGCACAGTAGGAGATATTAAAAAGGGACTCGATCGCGACGCGTGAAGCATGCGAACAACAAAGGCGCAGGCCTGTCTTCGTATCCATGCAGTCTGATCAGCGCCTTTATTGTCGCTTGTTGGAAAGTATAATATCTGAACTTGCTTACTGAAAAATTTCATTTTTAGCTTGTCTCTGTAGCTGAACAGACTGGTTTGAGTCTTACTCAGTCAGAAACCCGCAAGACAGCTTTCTCGCGGGATGGCCTTTAAAATGTATCTTACCGTTTATTTTAACCAGAAAGACCCTGTTTAGACGCCAAGTGTGTGGAATGTAATCATAGGCTGGGTAGACACTGAATAAACATGAAGCTTACCAGACTCTTCACTGCTCGCATACGCATAGTATGGAAGGCAATTATTGGTACAGTGTATGTTATAATGTATAGTATGACCAACACAGTAATGCACCCGCTCATTTGGAAAAAATGCAGTCGTGGATATGCATAGATATCTTTCTTCAGAATATTGGAATCAATCGCTTATTTTTGTAACATTTATCATTTAATTTTACTATTTGTCAAATCTTTATTTGCAAATTTACTTTTCTTTTAATTGTTTTCCATATTCCATTGTGTAATATAAGGCAGCCGTATAAAGGTTGCCCCTTAATGTGTTTTCTCGCGGAGATAACGCGGAACGAGACAGTTTGGCGCATGCGCACTAACAATGTGAAAAGAGTCTATTGAACAAAGTTGGTTCCAGTATAGTGGTGACGGTACTTAATATGTCATCATTTCCTGTGTTCATAAAAGTGTTGGCACACAATTTGAATTAAGAGTTTAAAAAATCAGCTTCTGCCATATGGTAAATGATTGCTGTGCATGCTTTAATTAATTTTTTTGAGATAATAGGGTTTGATCATTCAACTATATATATATATATTAAAATTTTTCTGTACTGATGAAATATTTTTATATTAGTATTTTTTGTAAATACAGAGTTTTCATAGGAAATAGCTACCCTGCAGAAGGTTGGTTTGTTTGTGATACAGCTCACGAGGAATTGTTTTTATTTGATTTACTTGATTTATTGACTTTTAAAATGAGTTCATGTTCCATGAGCTACTGATGAAAGTGATCAGAATGTGCTTAAAGTGATTTTTCGGCCGAAGTGTTTGTATTAATGTCTATGGAAAATGTATTACTACTGTTGTACCCGTGGACTATTGTTACGTCAACAAGGCGGCTGGATTACCACTACCAACTACATATGGACAGCAACTGTACCTGTAACCAGACACAGTTAGTATCACTCATTGAGGACCTTGCACGTAAGACCAGCCAGGGAAAACAGACCGATCTCATACTTCTAGATTTTTCAAAAGCATTTGACAAGGTAAACCACTCAAAACTGATCATGAAACTGCACTCCTACGGTATCAGAAGCCCAACCTTGCGCTGGATACAAGCCTTCCTTGGTAACCGTCGGCAGAAGGTCGTTGTTGAGGGCGAGGAATCGGACTCGGTCCCAGTCACATCTGGAGTCCCTCAGGGCTCTGTGCTGGGCCCGATCCTTTTCCTGGTCTACATCAATGACCTTCCCGATGACATTGTCTCACAGGTGCGTCTCTTTGCTGATGACACTGCCATTTACCTAGCCCTAGAAAATAAAAGCGACAGTGACAAACTACAGAGGGACCTTGACAGACTGCAGAAATGGGAGGCTAGATGGGATATGGAGTTTAACCCCTCCAAGTGCCAGGTCGTGAGGGTGACATCCTCCAGGAACCCTCTCCAGACGCAGTATATACTGCATGGACAGGTGCTGGAGGCTGTCAGCAGCGCCAGGTACTTGGGGGTGGATATCTCCAGCAACCTCAGCTGGAACACTCATGTGGACAAAATCACAGCCAATGCAGACAGGTCTCTCGGATTTGTTAAAAGAAATATCAAAACTAAGTCCCCCCAAATCCGAGAAATGGCTTATCAATCCCTAGTTCGTCCCCAGCTGGAGTACGCTTCAGCAGTGTGGGACCCCCATACAAAAGACAAGGCCCATAAAGTAGAAATGTTCCAAAGACGTGCAGCCCGGTGGACCTTAAATGATTACGCCAGGACAACTAGTGTCACTTCATTGCAGTCTCAGTTGAACTGGCAGACCCTTGAAGAGAGACGATCTGTGGCCCGTCTCTGCCTCTTCTACAAAATTGTAAATGGCCTGGTGGCCGTGCCCCTACCTGACTACATGCAGCCCACACATAGGATATCCAGGTATTGCCATTCTATGACATTCCGTCAAATTCATACTGGTAAGGACTACTATAAATACTCTTTCTTTCCACTGGCCATTGTCCAGTGGAATGCCCTCCCAGCCAATGTTGCAGTTGCTCCAAGTCTTGAGATCTTCAAGGCAGCAGTTGGTCAACTGCAGCATCCCAAACCCTAGACAGTACACTGCATATTTTAACATGATTTTAATAGTTTTAGACCCACCCCTTTTCATCAGTTTTAAGTACTGTCTTCATTAATGTTTTACTGATCAATCCCAGAAAGTTGTTTTTATTCTTGCCTCCTTTGATCTAGATTTTAACCTCTCAATTACAATTCATTCATCTTTTACTCTTTTTCATAACCCTGACGCGCAGTGCCTGCCAAAAATGCTCGTGAGGGCGTAGGCAGTATTAGAAGATAGATAGATAACCAGTCGCCGATGACAACCACCCGTGCGTGGTGCAACACCGATAGCTGACAAACGCTCTCTTATCAACCTGACTACCGAAGAAACCAGACGTGCTTTGACACAGTACTTCAGGAAGGTAAGTGCACTTTCACAACACTATCGCCAACCCCCCCCCCCCCTCCCCCCCCCACACACACAAAAAAAACACCGGCTGTACAAAAAGTCATGGCCGAAAACGATCGGCAGAATTCGATCCGGATACGAACGACGAAACGATTGAATCGCCAATTAGTCTTACAAACGTATCTGTAAATGACAGCAATGAATAGTGTTTATTGTTTAAAGAAAAACTGAATTGATAAGCAGTTTACCGCAGCAATATTCTCGGGACCGCCGTGACGTCACAGCCTTAGCGACACAGGTAAACAAATGTACCGCGGTGGTGTGAACGGTGAATTTTAACATTATGGGTAACGGGAAAATGATGAAAAATGGGCCGTATTTAATCAAATTCTCCGATTTTTTCACCAGTACACGCTTATTTCGAAAGGAAAACATTGTCTATTGTCCCGCCACGATTATTTCGATTATAATAGCACCGATTTTTTACAAATTATTGAAAAACTCGGGTGTGGGTGGGGTGAACGGCCATCGGATTGCGATCATTTAGACGTGAAAGAAATGAGTGTCTCTAATATCTTAGGAGCTTAAACACATTAAAACGGTCTTTAAATTCCATAGACCTTGAGATTTTATCAAATTCCAGATAGATACACGACTATTTTGAATCTGAATTCTGACATATCACACCTCAAAGTTTGACACTCAACACCTTTAATTGGTACAATATACAGCCTGTCATAAGCGCTATCCTTTTCAAGAGAAGTCCCCAGCAATTATTATATGGCATTCCAGCATAGATGAAGCAACAATAGCTCAATATTTGTATCAAGACATGCGCGGATCCAGGAATTTTCGTCAGGGGGGTAGAGGCGGGGGTCCATGTCCATCTGTCATAAAAAAAATCACTGACAACGATTTTTAGTTCTTTTTAGTAGTCCTCCACTTATTTTACAGAATGCCAATGGTTTATATAATTTTCCGAGGTTCCAGAGGGGCTTCAACATTTTTTCCAGGGGGGGGGGGGGTACAACTTTTCTAGGGGGAGATCCAATTGCTTAATCCCTATAGAATCCCATATAACTTGTGTTTTTCCAGGGGGTCCGGGCCCCTTGCCCCCCCTCCCCCCCTCTGGATCAGTGAATGCAATATTTGGATCAACTGGATGCTGTGACAAAAGTTAGATATGAGAAAAAGTTATCAATTTTGACCCCCCCCCCCTGGGTATCCCTAAATGTATACATGGTGTCTGGGAAAACAACCATTATTGCCTGACCCGGATCCAAATTGTTTTTCCAGGTTCTGACAACTTTGGGTCAAATCCATTGTATTTTTCCCTTTGCATTAAAAATTTACCTGACATGTCATCTGCTGATAACCTTTGCAAACAGTTTGGACCAAGATCAGGCCCAACATTCTGCTCAGGCCTGATCGGGGTCCAAACTGTTTGACACTTTATAGGTTATAACAAGTTGAACCAATGTATTTTAACTTCGCGTTAAACCATTACATGACATTGTCATCTGCTGATAACCCTTTTAAACAAATTGGAACAAGATCAGGCTCGACATTCTGTCAAGGCTTGATCGGGATCCAAACTGTTTGACACTTTAGAGGTTATGAAAAAGTTGAACCGATGTATTTTAACTTTGCGTTAAACCTTTACACGACATTGTCATCTGCTGATAACCCTTTTAAACAAATTGGAACCAGATCAAGCTGGACATTATATCCAGACCTGATAGGGGTCCAAACTGTTTAACCCATTAAAGGTTATGACAAGTTGAAGTTGAACCAAAGTATTTTAACTTTGCGTTAAACCTTTACATGACATTGTCATCTACTGATAACCCTTTCAAACAATTTGGACCCAGATCAGGCTCGAAATTCTGTCCGGACCTGATCGGGGTCCAAACTGTTTGACACTTTAGAGGTAATGACAAGTTGAAGTTGAACCGATATATTTTAACTTTGCGTTAAACCTTAGCTGACATTGTCATCTGCACGAGAATGGATAGAGCACACTTGTATTGATCTTCGATTCGCTCCAAAGGAAGGGAAGTAACTCGCGCTTTCCGAAAAATGGTTATACTAAACACCGCAAATAAAAGATCCTTGGAGACGGTACTTTTGGGCACCAAGGACAAACAACTGACAAATGTTGAAATGGATGGATTTGAGAGTTTCTCCAATATTGTACACATTGTTTGATCAGTGTTATATTTTTTAAAAAATCTAAGTGATTGTACTGAAATTGATGGATGTGATAGGTTCTCCAGTTTGCCATCTTGAAAGCGCTTTTATGAGGGTCTGGATGGGGTATAATGATTAGTAAATAATGGCCCTTTTTTATAATTAATAGTGAATAATGAGCCAAAAATAATGAGTAGTGAATAATGAGGGCCTAAAATTAATGAACTCTCAAATGCATAGGAATTTTGATTTTTTTTGGCTAGCTAGCTCTTGCCATTAGATTCACCTATTGCACTGATACTACAAGCGCCACACTAGAAACTCAAAAGCAGCGTTCTGGGAATCAGAAAAATAGGCGTATAAGGCCCAAACCGTCAATGATCCTTTTATCATACCAACTCTTAGTTAATTAATTCTGTCTGGAATGTAAGCAAAAGCTAAATAAAACTAAGACAATGTTTTAGTTGTCTTAAGTTTTATTTAGCTTTGACATCAAACTTAAGGGCTGTATGGCAACTATGCCCATCGAATACAACCCTCTCACTCAAAGAAGCATACAGTTTATGGGAATAAGTGCCAATAAGCTAACGTTTAAGAGTATCAACAAACAACGACATATTGTTTGCGGCTTTCCCTTCATGAGGTATATATATATTTCTCTGCTTATTCGTTTTGCAAGAGTGTGCTCTAATATTGATGACTTCAACAACAGAAACTTATTTTTAACTGCCAAGTTATTAAAACAAGGTTATAGATATCATAAAATTCGAAAAGCATTTTCTAAATTCTACCACAGAAACTCAGAGTTGATTGTTAAATACAACATTGGGTTAAAAACTCTTCTGAAACAAGGCACATCAGAACCTATATTTTATGGTGATTTAGTTTATAAATTCAAAATAATTATTGGAAAACCTACTGTAGCTTTAGTGATCAATCCAAAAAAAGATAATCAATCGTTATATAAAGGTTGGATATAATTTGGATGTCATGCGACAGTCTGTATGCCTGGTTTTAAACCCAATCACGGTTTATAGCTATGGTTTCCTCTTTAATTGCACGACGGTGGGTCAGGCCTCAGGCTCTATGACGGCTCAGACGTAAAGCTTTAATCGGTGGGTTGGTGCCTGATGCTTATCTGTAGCTGGGCCCACCAGTTAGAAGGCTTCCATGCAAGCTGAACTTTTCTTGTACTTCAACAACAGCAGAATCTAGGGCGAAGATTTGGTATCAGTAAAATGCATTGAAGCTCCCCTGGTGGCTTAGGCTGCTGTGGCAAGATAAGTTTGTCGATAGCCTGCTTAGGCCAAGAAATAGACCAAGACGTGGTAGAGTTATTTAACAGAATTTTGGCTGCGAGATTGTTTGGTTATCAATATGCCAGAGAACTGGAAAATCCACACAAACGAAATAGAAATGGGTTCAGAGAAATGTGGGTCTGAAAAAAAGCCCCTCCAATTGTAGCAAGAAAAGTCGATACTCCTACTTGTCCATTTGCAAATGTTAGGTGTTTGTATCAATCAGGAGAATTAGAAGGCGGTGTTGAAAGACAGGCAACAGATCTAACCCCTATGGTATTTTGATGTACACGCGCGCGTTTGATTATCACATTATAACACAGGGCAAACGAGTTAAACTTTTGAAGGCACCAGCACCAAAAATAGCAAGTGAGTATGATCAGGAAATACCACAATCACAAACTGCAGACAACCCCGTGGCACCGCGAGGAAGAGCCACTCAACCATCACGAGACACCAGGAAGACAAATTAAGCAAAGCAATCAGCTCTCTCTTCCCCATCAAGATGATTGCAATACTAGAATGGACATAAAGTAACGTACAACAAAACATAGAACAATTACAGACTCCCACAATGGGAGTAACAATAAACAAAAAGTCAACAACAACAGAACCACCGCCTTAGAACGGACAGCAGCCTAAGCCACCGGGGGCTTAAATGCATTTTACTGGTACCAAATCTTCGCCCTAGATTCCAAAGACAGGTTTTGTGAAAGAGGAACTGCTCATTGTTCCTGGTGATACTGTGAACAGCCATATGCATATGTCGTAATGCCGTCTGGTGTTGTATATATTTTTGTGTCAGGCGATAAGAGTGTGGTTGTTGATACTCGTATTGCATTTTATTCTTGTAATACTAATCTTTACCCCCAAATACCTAAATTTTCTTTTCGTCATCTTAAGTGAGGTATCCAGGATTTTCATATGAAGTGCGTTTTGGTTCCAGCAGATAAAAATAGTAAGTGAGTATGATCATGAAATACCACAATCACAAACTGCAGACAAACCCATGGCACCGCGAGGAAGAGCCACATATTAATTACGAGACACCAGGAAGACAAACTAAGCAAAACAACCAGCTCGATAAGCTCTTTGACTCTTTCTTTGACATATTTTAAAACATGTATATGTAAATACGAGCACTCGTAGACCAGAGTCAAAAGTTTATTTCAGGGGTTCATATTGGCAGTCTTATAGTTTGCTTCTTTATTTATTTTGTACTTTATTTATTTATTTCTATTTATTTATATAACTTTTATTTTTTCATTTATATATTTATTCATCTATTTACTCTTACATTTATGTATTTCTTTTTATTTATTACCTATAATTATCTAGTTTATATTACTATCATCCTGTTTTGTTCATAACTTGAATTCTTAATCAGATAATATATATTAAACCATGTTTATAAGCTATATTCTGTATGTATATAATGTAGGGGAAGGGTCGTAACTAATGTTGTGACAACTTGTGACCCAACGCCATTGAGCATGTATCAAATTTGACAATAAAATATGTTTTAACTAGTTTTCAGTGTTGACAAGGGATGTAATCCAAAATTTAGAACTTCATTATCTGGCAGTGATGCCTCTAGGGTGCAGGATTGCGGGAAGCCCACGAAAACTCAAGTCAGAAAGCAAAGAATCATGTCCCTGCAACCAATTGTTGCATAATATATCTTTAAAAATAGAGTCACGCATTTTTCGCTGTTTGTTGCGCCTGGTGTAAAAAAAGCATATTAACTCATTAGTTTAGTTGACCGTGACCTTAAATTATGGGCATTCATCGACGCAGATGATTAAAAAATAATAATTATAGGATGAAAACTAGAACAAAGGGAGGGACCATGTATTATTACATTGTAGACAACCATTCCTGACATTTCTCGGGTTCAAACTATCATTTTTTCAGCACCAACGCAACCACACCATTTCATGACATGTACTTTCTTCCATGCAGATGTCATGCTAGCTTTTCGCGACCATGAAATTATAACGACACGCAACCATGTAACCCGCACGAATTGGATTCCGCTTGTTCATAATGGACACTTTAAGTTAAGCGTACTTTTGACTTCGGACAAACGGAATTTACAATTTGATGCAGGGGTTTTCTCCAAAGTTTTCAGACGACGTTTTGCAGTCAGCATCGTTTGTAATTTCCTCTCATTATATGATTTAAGCAGATCAGTAATATACTGGTAAGCCGTATCCTGCTATTTTGTCAAGAACATGTTGTCTACTTTTTACATCTGCCTCAAACGCATATGCATTTGAACTCCAGATTAATTTTATCATGGAAACAAACAGTATGAACCCTGATTAGACTGCTTCTAAGGCAGCCTGGACTAGGGATATGGTACAAAAGCAAGAGATAGATCAAACGGCAAAATATATTTTGCTGCGCATAACAGGAAAAGGGGCAATATCGGTCACGCTTATGCCCACAGAAGGGGTGATAGGCACCAGGCTGTGTATGTTAGCATGCCATTTTTATGCATGTCTCGCTGGTGTTACGCCGAATCAACGCTGTATTAACGTCGATGTTACAGTAATTATAACCATCGCTATTTTTAATGATATAATAAACAGTTGAGCGCAGTTGGCGCTGGTTCACCGGCCAACTGTGGCCAAGCGATAATTCGACACTATTTTCAGGAGGCGTTAACTATCTCGAATACACACGCTTATCTGAAGACATAAACAGCCGATCCCAGACTTACAGTACCAGAACAATGCCAGAGTAAATGTGAATTTATAGAGAGAATCTTCCAAAATATGTGACATATAATTGGCCCATTAGGCCGGGAGCTTAAAACTAGATTATTCTTATTTCACTATGATAAACCTGTAACTTACATATTTGTATGAGTTAAGGCTCAAATTTTCAAGTCAACAATATTTCAGTCATGTCGGATCTCCTACCAGAGCGAGGTACATAGATAAGAAGAATGGGATAGACTAAAGGCTCACCCAAATTTGCTCAGGTGAAGAAAATTTCAAGTGATCAGTTCAAAAAGATAAGCAAATGTTATAAAAAAAGTTGGATATAACTTGGATGTCATGCGACAGTCTGCATGCCTTGTTATAAGCCCAATCATGGTTTATAGCTATGACGGCCCGCATGGTATTAGCGTACAAAACGTAACGTCGAATTGTAACGTCGCGACGCTAAATTCTTTTTTCTTATATTTATATTAGCTAGACGCCTATTCTGGAGAGACTTTCATTCGCTGGTAAACTATATGAAAACCGCTTTCTAGCTTTCAAACGATTTCCTACACGTCAGAATAAGTATATTCCAACTTAGTATACACGCATACACAAGAGAACTGAAAATGGCAGCTTATAGCCAATTGCCTCGTTTGACGTCTCTATGTTTAACGTCATTTTTTTTCCGCCGGTAACAAAATTTAAGACTGAGGTAAATGTTCACATTTTCTTTATTTTTCGGCGGATAAACTTCATATACCGCAGTTATAAGTAAGCAAGCAAAGTACATTGTGAAGATATAATTTTCTAGGGAGTTTCAGTGTCAACATCAAAGCTATGCTTAAATTTCAAGAGTATGTGTATTTATTTTAATGAAAATTGTATTTTGGTAACAAATTTTAAGACTTAGGGTTTTCTGGAACATTTTTAAATGGAAAGCGGCAATGCAAATATTTTTCGATTATCTTTCACAACGGAAAAAGTACATTTTAAACAAACAAATATTTTGTCAATAAAACGCCATCAAGATTACAAAATCACTTACCCAAGAGACCATACCTGAATTTTCGTGCGTTTTTTTATCACGAGTTACAGATTTTGGTTTACAAAACTTAACTTTCCGAGACGCCGTTGTAGAGAAATAAACAACAAAGTGGATATGACGTTGAACGGCGACATTTCAGCTTTGGCGTAGACTAAATTTCGTAAAAATTAACGTCAAAATGTCGTTGTAACACACATTTGCGCATACCTACTACAGCGGTATTGTTACAGAGTTACAGACGTTTTACCCCCCAAATTTTGAGTTCTTGAGCTCTCCTTTGACTGTTTGATAAATAAAAACTAAGAATCAATAAACTCTTAACAAGGCAAACGTACACCCCTAGTTTCAAAACCAAAAGAAATGACCAAAACATTAAAAATCGGCTCCTGCAAACAGGAAAAATGCAAAAACCCGTTTTGTACGGCAATACTGTGCGCGACGTCCATATTTTCCGCGTTAATTGCATGATGGTGGGCCCGGCCTCAGACTCAATGACGACTCTGACGTAAAGCTTTAATCGGTGGGTTGGTGCCTGATGCATGTCAGTAGCTGGGCCCCATCGTGGCTCAACTTGATGGTTTCTATAGCTCTGACTATCTGTGAGTAGTGAGCCATTTTCTTTTGTTTCATCATAGTGTGTTAATTCGATTGGATTGTTTCTCTATGATGATACATTGCAATAGTTAGGAAGTTTCCATGCGAGCTTAACATTTTTTGTGCGTCAACAACAACATAATCTAGGACGAAGATTTGGTAACAGCAAAATGCATTTAAGCCCCAGTGGCTTAGGCTGCTGTCCGTTCTAAGGCAGTTGTTTTGTTATTGCTTCGCAATTACTTTTAGATTTCCGCTCAAAAACAAACAACTTTTCAAACGTTTCCTATAATTTAAACAGAAATTGACTGCAAAAACAGAAAAAAGGCGCGGACACAGTGCTGCACCCAACTTTACAACACACACGAAACGTACACAAATTGGACTGCAATGAGTGGTCAATTCTTATAAAAGGTAATTTATGAAGACCGCTGCATGTCCGCAACGAACACGAAAGTCAGTCAGGCTGCTGTCCGCTCTAAGGCGGATGCTCTGTTCTTGTTGATTCGTTGTTGATTGCTTCTCACATTGTGGGATTCTGTAATTGTTCTACGTTCTGTTATCCATGACTTTGTGTCCATTCTAGTTTTGCATTCATCTTGATGGGGAAAAGAGGGCTGGCTGCTTTGCTTAATTTGTCTTCCTGGTGTCTCGTGGTTGTTGTGTGGCTCTTCCTCGTGGTGCCACGGAATTGTCTGCAGTTTGTGATCGTGGTATTTCCTGATCATACTCACTTACTATTTTTCATCATACCAACAGGCTAAATGTGACAGGACCATTTCTTACTTGTCACATGCCTTTTTAAGTGCCAATTTTTCGAATAAAGAAAATTAATCTAGATTTTTTTTTTCTACACGAAACCTGATGTCACTCCCACTGTGTATTCTGCATTTGCGTCTTGAGGTCTTTTATGCAAACCGAAAATCTATGTTTCTTGATCCACATCTGAACTAAGGGTGAGGTTGGCGTGCTGTGAAACCAGTTTAAGCCCTCCAGTAAAATAGTTTTACTGACCGTTACAAGGCGGTACTTCTTTTGTGGATCATTTGTGTTATTCATGTCTCGTGTTTGTCATGCTTTCGCGTCTGTTCATTGCTGGCTTGTGGTCATCTGAAGGGAAAGGGCTGTACCTTGTTTGTGATGTTTATTGTGATTTTGTTAATTTCCCATTTGGTATCCTGGAGCAGGTGTGGTACTTGATTGTATCGATTCCTGATCCTTGCTGTCTTTCTTACTTTGATGGGGAGGGGAGAGATGGTTGCTTTACTTTGTTTGTCTTTCTGGTGTCTCATGATTGTTGTGTGGCTCTTCCTCGCGATGCCACGGGTTTGTCTGCAGGTTGTGATTGTGGTATTTCGCGATCATACTTACTTACTAATTTTACAATCTGTTCCACTTATGTTTGGTGCTGGGTGGACCTCAACATTTAATTATGTATTATTTGTATTTTCCTATGAAAGAGATGGATTGGAAGCCCTGTTCACAGGTGTAGATATACATGTAATTTACACCTGATCGGCTATTAAATGAGTGTTAGGTGCTATCAAATCAGCAGGAATAGTGACCTTGTGAAATAAATTATGGAAATTTTATATACGGGATGTGCTAGATCACATATTAGACTTCATGTTCGTAACAAAAACTTAAATTTATGATGGAAATAAATGGGAGAAGTGGATAGGCAAAAATTGGCTAGCTTCAAGGTAATTAATATTTGACTTTTTTTTTTTTTTTTTTTTTTGCTTTTATTTCAATCAGCAACAAAAGCATAAACTATATTATAGCGTAACTCTTATGATTATTTCTGAAATTCAGAGCAAAAGTGCATATTGTTTTTGTTACAGCTCAACACTCAAATCACCTGGCAGTTTTTAAATACCACGCCATATTGGCAAATTGATTGTCGATCGAGCCAGATAGTTGTGGCATTGTCGAGTAGCGAAGGCTCGGGCGTTCGTTTTCGTAACTAAATGTGGTGAAGTTGTAAACATGTCACGCATTTTGTTACAATGTTTCGGACAACGGTTGGAAATAAACGATCTAATGCTCTGTACGGTATATTAAAATAAATATTACATTCCCCGAGAGGATGATAATCACATTCCTCAGGATGATATTTTCGACTATCACCCTCTCAAAGAATGTAATATTTATATAATATCAATGAGTATGAAATTAAATCCTTACATATATGGAACGGTCCTAATATTGGGATAACCTTATAAATGAAAGGGGTGGGTATTAAAAATTTCGGACGCACGCCTGTACCAAAATGCTTGGTAAGTTATCCCCACCCCCACACACAACCGAGTTCTGAACGCAGGCTGTCGGCCTTTATGAAGCTTCTCTTCTGTTAAGACGAAACTGATATTCAATATTTATTTGGAAAAAAAACCCAGCCTACTGAACCGCCCGCAGGAAACTGAACTCAAATTTTAGGACTATCAAAAAGTATTGCCCAATCTTTTAAAATGCAAAATATAGATAGTGACACAAGAGAGCACGATGTTACCTACACGAATTGGTGTCCCGCTTAGCCTCCGCCCATGATTCTTGTATTCTTTGTATTTTCCTATGAAGAAGAAAGATAAGTAGACGTGTGTATAAACTACTAGTCACTTAAGTGGTAACTCACATGTATATTATTGCCAATGGGTATCGTATGAGGATTGGGTGCTATCGAATCATCAGTAATAGTGGCCTTGTGAAATAGATTTACACTACATGTTCGTGCAAAAAACCCTTAAAATGATGGAGATAGCGGGTAGACAAAACTGACTAACATCAAGGTAATATTTGTCTTATTTATTTTTCTGTGTTTATTTCAATCAGCAGCAAAAATATAAACTATATTATAGTGTAACTCTTATGATTATTTCTGAAATTCAGAGCAAAAGTGCATATTTGTCTTGTTACAGCTCAACACTCAAAGCACCTGCAGATTTTAGCCACCACCCATTATTGGCAAATTGATTGTCCTAAAAGGACTCATTATGCAAAGCACTTTTTGTCTGATTTCGCCAAGAATACTTTCATTTTCTCTAAAAAAATTTTCTTTAAGAAAATGCTCAACTGTTTCCTTTAGCTTACAAAAGTGGTCAATCATTGGCTCGCCAGCGGAACATTACTTCCATTGTAACACTATCCAGCGCAACGCAATTTAACACCATCGGCCCACCAGCGAAACGCCATTCAACACCATCGGCGCGCCAGCGAAATGGCATTTCGCTGGAGGGGCGATAATGGTCGGAAATTGTTTGATGGATGGGTTGACTTTAAGATAAATTAAGTTCTGTTATAGTTTGTCAATTCCATAATATTGAGCCAATGCATGAGATTTCCAATAATGTGGTATGTGCAACCAGCATAGCCTCAGATCAGCCTGCGCATACGCGCAGTCTGATCAGAGCCTTTTTTGTCGCTTGAATATTATATGAGTGTTAAGCTACAGACTGAACATAATTTGGAGTTTCTAAGCTTAAAAGGAGGCTTCACAGGCTCGTCTGAGTCTGCACTTGTCGAAATGCCACATTGTTGGAAATCACGTGTCACGGCTCATATTATTACGTTTTCCGACCCTAACATAGCACACGCAAGCATTTCATCCTCCGTTGCGTATAACAAGAAAGAGACGAACGTGTAATATTAATGTCATCAGTAAACTTTACTTGCACCGAGTTCAAAATAAAAATAAAATCCGGATTTGAAATCTGATTTGAAGTGCATGACCCTTTATAAGGATAACAAAAATAGTCCTCTAACACTGCGCACTTTCTGCATAATATTCCTTAAATCCTCTTTAATGAATTTCTATTGCAAACATATACTGGTAATATAACCTAACGATTTACTTCATCAAAAATTTGATTCAAAGTGGATATTCTAAAACCTGGCTTATTTTGAAATTAAAGTCAGAACATTCTTAACTGAATTTGCAATCTTTTGTAGAAATCCATCTCCCTGCTCGTAGTCATTTGGGCTGGTTCGCAATGTTATCGTTAGAAGTTCAACTTTTCAAGCCTAACCGGAGGTGTAGTCTTCTTCATAATCATTAGCCCATTTTACGCAAATGCATCCTTTAGGAAAATGAGTTACACACTGAGGACCATCCAACATGTCAAAAGGACATCCCTTTTCCTTGCAACATTGTTCAAGTTCTGCGTAACGTACGGGAAATACAGACTGTGCCTCAGTTCTTATATTGGTGTTGGTGGTTGCCAGAAGACAGCATGCAAAAATACAGAGCAGCGCAGTGGTCTCCATAGTCAGCATGCCACTGAAATTACAAATGAGAATGTCGTCAGAAGCCAGTTGATCTGAATATATACTGAAACAATAAAGTTATGTCCGCTTGACGTTTGTGTTTGCCAGTTCCAAATGTATGAACGTATTTCATTCAAATTTTCACATTACCAACTCTGCTCATGTTGCAACAGTTTGCATCTAAAAGACATTCATTTGATAATCAGTAGAGCCGCTGACAAAGCAGTGAACACGAGTACCCTTAAAATCAAAAGTCACATCAATTGCTTGTGTGTCTGTCATAATCCCGAGCCGTTCAAGCACATTAAAACATCACTAAGCGAACTCTCTAGTAAGATGTTATGCGTGCTAGTTGTATGCATTGCTTTTACGACCACAGCCATTGATTTGTTACATACTCTGACGTCACAAACATCGATCATGAGCGTGCTTGAAAACACTCAGAAAATTCATTTTGGTCCAGCATTTTGATAGTCAACATAATCGAACAAATTTGGTCCTTTTTCGTAATAACAAGCATTTCAACATTAGTTAAGACTAATCAGCATCAAAACAATTGATACTGGAAATTCTCTGATGATTTTGCAGTAAGGTGTGGGGTATAAAACACAGATTTAGAAAACCGTTAATGTCCAACTTCAGCCATAGTTTTTGTTTTTTTCTTTTGTGTAATTGTTGTCATAAACAAACACAACAAATTAAAACAAAAAACGGTCTCAAAATATTGTTAGGTTATGAAGATTTGGCAGTTCTTGATTTGTTATTTGTTTAATTCAAAGGGAGGTAATTTTAGTTAATTTCGTAAATCAAAGGTTTTGAACTGCGATTCCGCTCGATCAGAAAGCTGACTTGGGATTTTTAGATGTTTTTCATTGTCGGGCGCTTCTGGTTGCCACTTAACGTAAAATGTGTCAAGTTTTGTTGATTAACTTCCTGTTGATAATGAAAAAAGCTGTGTACACATTAGGCTCAATAACCCTTCAAGATAAGAAGATAAAAATCAAATAATTACCAATTTTTGTGTGTCCGACGTTAGATAAACATTTTGTTTTTATTTTTGTTGCGACATCTTACCTGGATCAAAAAAATACAGTACCATGAAAATCGGACGTTTCTTTTTTGTTTAAGTATACAATATTTTAAATAGGATATATTCGGGTCAAGCAGGAAAATGGTTGTGTTTGTGTTTTTTTTAGTTTGGAAGCCTCCATGCGGGACAGCTTAACACCCCAGAATCTGCTATATATAATGGTGCGGCGCACAAATATATTTAACCATTTCGCGTCTTGAAGTAATACAACACCATGCAAAAGAATCGATAAACCACTACTGTAATATAGCCCTTCAAATGGAACAATGTTTTTTGGCAATAACATTAAATCTAAAATGCGAATTTTAAATTTAATTGGAAATATATATTTAAACCAAAAACCCTAATCAAAAATATTTTTGAAGTTTGTATACGTTTTCATAAATGCTGTGATAGGATGGAATTTTAACATCCTAAACGTTTTATGCCAAATAACATTCCCCCCTACTGTCATGCCGACCAAGAGTGACAGTGACGTAATATTTTGTTTATAATTGCTAAGTAAAACCTTAACTTGTACACTCAACATGAGCTAACGCGAATCGATATATCACTTGTGTATTAATCCTATCCTGCAGATAGGATTAATACACAAGTGATCTATCGATTCTCAATCCCTGATAACTTCGTAAACAAAACACGACGCCACTGTCACTCTTGGCTGGCAGGACAGTAGTACCTTGAGCGATATGGATCAATGACTATCAGCTGAACATAAAGCCATGTATATACTGATATAAGCAATAACTACAATGCATCAGTGGATATTGGCTTGCGTTACTGTTTATCAGCATAGTCAACAATATTTCAGTTATTTCTAACCGTGTCACATAGGCGGTGACCCAAAAGAAAGGCTAAATCTATAGATGTCTACTGCCCAAAAAGCCTTCTTAGTTGGAATCCTTTGGCCTATCTATTCCATGAATATTATCGTTCTGCTTATTGATATGCCTAATGTAATGATAAAAGACATATTTTTCTATCAAATAATTTTCTATCAAATAAAACGACGGTAAAAGTTTAAATATATAGTAAAATGCAGTACATGTAAGTGCCCGTACAACTGTCATTTTACTCGTATTTCCAGGACTGTGTATTTCTAGTTGTACGCTCGCACATACAGACGCATGAACAAAGCAAACAGATAGGTAGCAGACAAAACAATAGTACTTGGTAGGCATGTAACGCAAAAACAACCCATTATCCGTAGACCTATAAAAGCAGCCTGGATTGCATAGTAAACAGCTACATTTGATGCCTTCAACAAGATAATCATCTGCTGTCATCTCTAATGTATATTTTATAGTTGAGCAAATACTTGGATATCTATCCAAAGTGTATTGCACTGACAGGACAAAATGGGTACTGATAGTGTATTTTCATACACATAAAAACTATCGAAGACTACAGACGTGTACAATATACCGTCCATTAGGCAGGTAAGGGCATTTACAACAGTATCTTATAAATAGGATATTTATAAACTGTGTAGAACTAGTTGAGATGCTACAGGACGCAGTATCAAATCAGGATCTGCACCATCTGTTGTCAAAAAAGGCTTATTTATTAACTCGACCCCAGATCATTCAAATATGATATATAGTGGGGCAGATATGTAACAATTTTAAGAAGAATCGTGCATTTTATGATAAAAGCATGAAACTTTGTACATGGCTAGTTAATAACAAAACAAAAAAATTAAGGGTCAGTGCCACGCCGAAAATGCCCTCTAATGGCCGCCATCTTGTTTTTCCAAAATGGCCGCCTTTTTTTCAACTTATTCATTATAATCTCATTATTTATTTGCAAACATCATGTTTTCTTCAGTTGATTTTACTTAAATAGCCATCAGTTATATCTCAATACCTTAAAATCATCTTTCAATTTTAAAAAATCAGGATTGAGGCTGTGTTTTTTCAAGATGGCCACCACTTTTGAAACTAAAAAGTGCGGTTATATTATAGAACTTTACAAAGTTATACATTTTGATGCAAATTACTTCTAGCAAGTAGAAATAGTCCCATTAAACAAGTAACTAACTTATCAGCATGGCTTTATTGTTGTGTATTGTTCAAATATGGTATTAAAGATGGCTACCAATGTGCAAATCATAACATACTATCTGCTTTTATTTGGAACTGGAAGAATGTAGTTTGAATTAATGCAAACGATTTTAAAGAATAACTTTATTTAATGGCTTTGAATAAAGAAGAGAGCATCCAACATACCATCCAAGACGGCTGTCAAAGTCGAAATGTTATATGGACACCATTTATAAGGTGGCCGCCATCTTGGTTTTTCCAAAATATGCAGTCTATTTTAAAGTGCATTATCTTAAGCTCATACATTTGCAAGCCAATTTGTTGTCTTTTATATTTCAACTTATTTTGCAGTCAATCATACTAATTTGCCTCAAAATTGCCATTTAGGCTTAGAAAACACAAAATTTCGGACATAGTCTCAAGGTGGCTGTCACATTTTGCATCCAAAGGGAGCTCAGTGGCTCAATGGTAGAGTGCTTGACTCGAGACCGAGGGACTGGGGTTCGAGCCTAACCGGCGTCTCTGTGTTGTGGTCCTTGAGCAAGATACATTTATCCTAGCTTAATACTGGTTCAACCCAGGAAGACCCTTCTCTGTTTAATTGAAAGATTGTTGATGGGACGTAAAGAATCAAATCAAACAAACAAAAACACATTTTGCATTCTCAATAGTGGTGGTATACCAACTTGACAAATTATGAATTTCCATGCAAAATCATTATGCAATTAAGTAAAAATAGCTACACAAACAAGGGACGAACTTATCAGACTTTATTTTTATTTTAACTTATTATAACATGGTATTCAAGATGGCTTTTTATTTAGTTTTAGAAAAAATAGAAACGTATTTTTACTTTCTATAGGAACATATTTTGAGGTTGTTTGAAGTTATGAAAATGAGTTTCAAGAAATTATTATATTTAATGAATTAGAATAGTAAAGGTGACATCCAACCTGTCATCCACAATGGTTGCCAAATTTGGTTTTAGACACTTATACAAATGTTGCTATAAAGTGTGTTCTATATAAAATTGATATGATCAAAATGAGATACAAAGAATTTTGTACCTATAGCAAACTAAAACTGTCCTTTGTAGAATTGCCATTGCATAAAATATTATTTGTTTGCATCAAATTTTAGTGAAAAATCCTATAAAAATCTGTAATAGAGATATCAAAGTTTCTTTTTGACCTTTCTCCTTCTCATCAAGTTACCATAGGCTTAAAAGGCTATATGTCTCCTAAAACTTATACAATTTAAAAAAATGTACTAAGACCACAACCCTCCGTTTTCACACACATCAACTTTTCAACTTGATCTTGTCAAATGACGTATTTGCTGCAGCAAGCCTTACTATTAGGTTGTGTTGATGATGTAGCTGGCACTATCATATCTACTTGAAAGTAATCGAAGTTTATATAATTCTGAAGTCAATCCAATATATAATGCTGCAGACATCTTAGTTTATAGCCAAAGCTTCCCTCACCAATTGCTTGCTAGTGAGTCGGGCATTTGATTCCATAATAGTTAAGTCCAAAACCTCTTCAGTCTAGTTAGTTGAAACCAAAGCTTTTTGTCTATTTAGGTATGTAGCGTTTTTAAATGATGATGTTATTTTGTTCTGTATTTACAGTGATGGTCTTTTACAGACCAGGGAGCTTCAGCTAGGTGCCCCTACCGCATATGCAGTCGAATCCCTGCCCTTGCTGTATCAATTCTTGCTTTTCGTGATTTATTGTTCACTGTGGTTATTCATTGACTAGTTAAATATTCGTCCTAGAAATCGTTCTAAGGTAGTAATGCTGTTGTGGTTCTCATTTTATTATTATTGGTTTAAATGTGGTGAGGTTGGCGCGCCGTCAAACCGGTTTAAGCCCTCCAGTAAAATATTTTACTGACCGTTCAAAGGCGGTACTTCTTTTGTGGATCTTTTATGTTTTTGTTCTGTCTTTTGTTTGCTATGTCTTTGTGCGCGTCTGTTTATATGTGCTTTGTGGTCACCTGCTGGGAAAGGGCTGACCTCTTGGCTCTCGTTTGTGGTGTCTAACTGTGAGTTTGTAACTTTCCCATTGGTATCCTAGGTCGGGTGTGGTACTTGATTGTATCGACTCCTGATCTTTGCACCCTTACTTACTTTGTATGTACTTTTATATACATGCATGTGAATGATTTTGGTTATGTTAAGGTAGCCTAATAACTGCCTTCTAGGGGAGAGCTACATCACCACTGTATACTATCTATCTGTATATTTGGTTTTCCCCATTTTGATTTTGTAGGAAGTATGTTAGCTCTGATTGTACTAGTTTCTGGTCATTGCTATGATTTTACCTAGTATATAAGCAAAAATGGGAATAACATGTCCGGAATGACGCAGGCCAACAGTCGCCAGGTGAAGAAGCGTTGAAAGAAGCAAAATGCAAAAGGCATGCCAGAGTAGATCCCAGTTGAAGGACTAGCCAGCTGATCAGTACAGGAATTATCACAAAAACAATTAGCAGGATGCGTTCTGACAAAGCAGACATATCATCAGCAATTGTCATCCAGATGCTATAGACTACATGCATTTGGGAAACTGGCACAGTCGAGGTGTTTGACCTAATCTGCAACATAATCTCGAGTGTTAGTACAGAGTGAAATTGACAGTTTGAACATAGGCAAAGGGGATGCTCTGAACAGAGGCTTGAAGATCATTAAGCAATTACTAAGGGTGTTAGAGTGCATATGAGAGACATGCAAATTTATGTCAGGCCATGGTGGCACTCCAGTTGCGGTCTTCATTTTAAGCCAGCTACAGAAGCTGCTCCTGACTTCTAACAAGCCATTCTACGTCACATTCATTAACATAGAGAAGGACAGCAGGTAGCTAGTGTGCATGCTTTAAATCAACATGTAGTTGGTGTGATTGATGAATGGCATGATCAAGGACATGAAAAGCAGGACGATAGGTGGTAATTGTCGCAGTGAGAAGTTTTTTTGTGTTGATATTCATCGTGGCTCTGTTCTGACTCCACTGCTCTTAATTGTTATGCAAAAGGCTCTAATCAAGGAATTCAGAACAGACTGCACATGGTTGCTGTTGTACAAATATGAACCGGTGATCAAGGCTGAGTCCATGGAGGAATTGCTAGTGAAATTGGATGCATGGAAGTATTGGAAGGAGAAGGCTCTTCATGTGAACATAATAATATAAAGTCATATACAAATAAAGTCGTCCCTTGAGCTAAAGTGCACCAAATGCCTGTGGCACAACACTACTTAATGATGGAAGATGGAGGTGATAGCACCTGATAAAAACTTGAGGTAGGAGATCTGTAACCATATGGACATTCTCTACGCTAGAAACATCCTCGAGCTGCCTGCAGTCATACATTGCAAGTGTACATGGCAGAAACTCCGTGAACTTCTTAACCTTATGATCATCTGCTGCCCTTGACTCAAGACAGGTAGTAATAAACATGCATTCATTGCTTTGTTTTTGTTGAGTGTATATTTCCAATACGTCCTTGATTATGAACAGTTCACTAGCATTATACATCCTGGCTTGTGATGTCAAAAACGCCTGATAGCAAAAAATTATAGATTTATTTAGAAAGAACAGAAAAAAATCACCAATAAATAGGATTTTACAATTCGGCGGCCATCTTGGATGCCATGCTTGAATTAACAGTTGAAAAAATTTCAAAATTACATATTATATATAAGAAACGAACATTCATTGCTACTAAAGCAAATTTCACTCATACTAATCTCAATGATATATTAATGTATAAAAAACGAAAACCATAAAATCATTCTTCTTTGGCAGCCATCTTGGATGCCATATTGTATTAAAGCTCTCTTATAAATTGTACACAAATAACAAAGTCACATTTTGAGGCTTTCTATGCTTGGACAACTTGAATTTGATGCAATAATCTGAATTAAGTTCATTATATGATGTTTTCATATAGCAAGCTTGATGTAACATATAAAAATGGCGGCCATCTTATAAAATGACCACCATCTTGGATAATATGCCAATCTACATGTGATTTCAGATAATTACAAATGTTCTATTATTAAAATTTACACTTACACAAGCTTTAAATAAAAGTTTATTGCAAAATGATACCCAACGAAACAGGCATTACATGACAATAGGTCGCCATTTTGAAATTCAAGATGGCGGCCGTCAAGGTGCATTTCTGACGTGGCACTGACCCTCAGAAATTTTGATAATTACTAATCTGGCCATGTACCAAGTTTCGTGCTTTTATCATAAAGTGCACGATTTTTTCACATATCTGCCCCACTAATAAACCATTATATGGAATATCTATCGGGCATACAAGTTTGAAAGCATAAATCTACTTTACCTCAGTGTGGAATGTATAATATAAACGCAAATTGTCTATTTTATAAAAGACTTCCAAAATAAATCGAATGCTACTAGAGTCAATAAAATTATATATCTTACATGCCTAGTTGGTGTTTTAAGTTCAAGTTCGTACCTGGTAACATGAGCTGAAGAGTTTGGTTTATCTGTCTTGCTTAGATTGCATCTTATTGTACATGTGATGTATAGATTACAGGATAGACGTTAGAAATATGCTTCTCTACTGTAACTCTAGACTTTATAGGTTGGTTCTTGTGTAGTACGTACATTCAGGTAATGCATATTTGTGTCAATCGTGTGCAGCATAGAGCTGTGTTCTAAAAATTAACAGGCACACCCATGCGCGGATCCAGAGGGTGGGGGAGACTAAGGGTCCCGACCCCTATGGAAAATCACAAAGCTATAGGGTTCCACCAATACTGGTCCGGGTCCCATGGAAAATCAAAAAGCTATCAAGCCAGCATTCAATTTTGGGCCATCATCGGCCCGCCAGCGAAACGCCATTTAAATGGCGTTTCGCTAGTGGGCCGATGATGGCCCGCTTGTAGCGGCAAATGGATCATCTCTCCCCTCATCAACTAAAATAATAATAATAATAATAATAATAATAATAATAATAATAATAATAACCGTCAGAGTTGGACTCCCTTCGACAAAGCTTTCTTGATCCGCGCATGAACCCTACAAATGGTTTATGCCTGTTTTTGTTTTATGTTGTTTTGCATTTAATTTGTTGTGCAATTCAGCCTGGAGTGCAGCAGTAACGGAGGTAGGTATTTGCGACAAGAGGGGAATTTATGGTCAAAGGGAAATAAGCTCTCCTGTTGTCAAACGATCTTTAGCTCTTATCAGATCTGACGGAATAACAAATAACATACAAAACCATGTGAATCTGATCACAGCAGAAGACGATTTCAAAAAAGAAATAAAAAAAAAAAGCACAAGAGAGCTAGACTGATGAGCTTACAGAGAAGTTTGAGAGTACCAGGAACCCAAACGATGTGTGGAGAGTCTACAAGATATTGACCAACAAGAACCAGACAAACTCTGTACTACCATTGATGGTGGAAGATTCAACACCTGTATTTTACCCAAAAATTTCTTCGATTGTCACATGCAGAGCAATGACGAGTTTGACAGAGAGTTTTATGACGGGGTTATGGAAAGCTATGCTAACATTACAGCTGAACTAAGTGCAGGGAAAGCAGATAATGAAGAAGTATATAACAGGAACATTTCATTGGAAGAGGTAGAGGTGGCTATATTACGGTTGAAGCTAGGAGAAGCACCTGGTCCTAATACATTTCCAACAGATTTGTTTTTCTTGCACACCGAATAAGGATGATATGAGACTTTACCCTGGGATAGAAAATCTTTTATTATCTACTATGTAATGAAATACAGGAAAATATTGTTTAAATATAATGCATATATTTTACAGCCGTGAAAATATAAACAAGGGTATTTTCACAGCAGTGAAAATACATAATTTGATATTTTCATGGGAGAGAAACCATAAGATTGGAACTACTTTTTTCTATTTTCTCAATATGGTCTAAGGGAAGCAACTCTTTATGGCATATCTGTTTCTTTTCTACGGGAACAACTATTGGTGTTTAAAAAAGTCAGAGTCGCTTAGAAGCTTAATAAAAGAAAGAACTTTTATAAATTCGTCTGCTACAACTAGAAAATCCAAACAAAAGCTAATGTAAAGTAAGATTCGCTTCTCTTTACCTTAAAAGATTATGGGAAATTTGTAGATAATAAAAAGAAAATTCAAATGTTTTTGTTAAATATGTCTTTTATTGCATTTGTGAAGTGGAAAATAATTATATTTCATTCGTGGCTTTGCCACTCATGAAATATAAATATTGTCCACTTCACTCGTGAAATAAACGACATATTTAACAAAAACATTTTAATATCCTCTATATCTTACCCATGCTATCTTACCCAGGACGTCAAGTAATTCCATCATGCTAAATTGCATCTTAGCGTTTTCAGGGACTTCTGGAAGCTTATTTAAAATAAATGAATAAAAAGTGGCGAACAAGAAAAAGAATCGATTATTCCTGTGAGGGCAGGATAGAAAAATCCGTCCTTGGGATCACCACGATCCTTGGGACGCATTTTTCTATCCTATCCTCACACTCATGATAGATTCTTATATTCCAATCAGAGACAATATGAGATCTGCACTTCACAAACTATCTACATGTAGTCATGGACTGAAGTAGTTCTTCCGGAAAAGTGCAGATTGGCTGATGTGAAATTCCTAAGGAAAGCTGGGACGTCCAACTACTAATCTGCAAGCTCGTACCGACCAATCAGTCTCGCATCATGCCTAGGCGAAATTCTAGAAAGGATTATCACCAATATGATAGAAGCACGCATTGAAGGGAATAGGATTATTGACGCAGAGCAAGATGGATTCATGAGGAAGCATTCGACCACCGATGCTGCAGTCAATCGTCAATGGGTTTGAGGAGGATTAGCATAATGCTGCCATCTTCTTTGACCTTAATTAAGCTTTTGATACCATCTGGCGAGAGAGACTTATATACAAACTCAATGCTATTGGTATAAATGGTAGACTACTAAAGTGGATCTCTGGCTCTCTGCGGGACAGGACAGCGAAATACATACTAGACCAGACTACCAGACCTGTATTTCAGATTGATTGGTCTGCCACAGGGGAGCGTCTTGTTGACAATACTCTTCAACATCTACATCATTGAAAGAAGCTGTAGCGATAAGGTGTATATTTTCCCTAGTTGACATGACACCAAACACCAAATTTTCAAATTGCCCTAATGTTTTTAAAATTGGTGTAGTTTGGCAGTAAAGTAAGTACGTTTCAAAGCGATTCACTATTTACAATACCGTGCAAACGTGCACTTGCCACTCCCACCCCTCATTTTAGTAAAAGTGCTAAAATGTTTAGGATAGGAGTGCTCTTCATTTCCCGAACCTACCGTATTCCTTCTGCGCATGCGTACGGAATACACCTAAAATTGTGGCGATTGTCATTGGAAAGATGGAACTGGTATCTTTCATTTTGTTTTTAGATGCTCCCCCCCCTAGATCCAAAATGCCCTTTTCATATGTTGTAAATGTTTATAGTGACATGTCGTATTTCCAAAGGGCATCTTGGGTCTAGGAGGGAAAACATCTAAAAGTAAACTGAAAGACACCAGTTTCATCTTTCCAATGAAAGTGATAAATCGTGTTGAAACGTATTTTGTTGCTTACTGTGCATATGTTACTGCTGAACTACACCCACTTTAAAAACATTAGGACAATTTGAAAATTTGGTGTTCGTAATCATGTCAACTAGGGAAAATATACGCCTTATCGCCAGAACTTCTTTACAAGCGGGTACCCAAACACATTAAAAATCTGCAAATGATGGAATAGTGTGAGTTACTGAGAAAACCCTGCAACCAGTGGAGTATGTTTGCGCGATACCTCTGTTTGTTAACGAGTTTAGTAGACACTCTAGGGAGTAATCATCAAGACAGACATGTCACGGCTCAATTATTATCTAGTGTGCAGGGGAAAGCACCGTCTCTGTTTTGGACTCCTTAGCGCATCTGGTACAGAAGTTACGAAAGTAGCTGCAGGCATACTCCGACTGGACCTACACTTCAGATAAATAAGCATCAGACAGCTTGCAAAAATACAAGAAATATCATTCAGATAACCTGTAAAGTCTCTTCTCTGTACTATGATGAAAACCACCCAGACTCAAGTAATACCACGGCTCGTGATCTCACATAGATAAGACATGCATTGATATTATATGACTGTTTTGTTACTGTAAAGGCGGCACCTCATGAATGCGTAATTAGGACTGGTCAACCTTAGACATAATTAGTAATGGATGGCCCTCTTGGTACAGGGACTTTTAAGCTGAAAAGAACTTAGTTTTTTTTTTCAGGATAAAAAGTCCCAGTACCCATAGATGCCTACCCTGGTAAGCTTGAGTGACTAGCTGTGAATAACTTAGTTTATTTTAGGGCTAATCTGGTTGGATCTATGATTGTGATAGTTTCCTGGTCTGATTCACTGGTTGGGCTTTGATTATGATAGTTTCCTGGGCTATTGGGAAATAATTTAGTTTATTTTGACTGCTCTGTAATAGTTTCCTGGTCCTGCTGTGGTGATATATAAAATAACTTAGTTAAATTCAGCTTTGAAGATAACTTAGTCATTTTAGGGGTATAGTATGTGGTGATATATGGTGTGTGTAATAGTCAAGGCTACTAAGTTCCATGCGTCTTAAGAGTCTCTTGGTCAATCAAGACCTCAACTCCTAGAGGCATCACTCTGTAGCGTTAACTAGTGTATATTGAGTATTCTTTCCAGGGAAGTGGTAGCCCTGAAAAAGGCTGTTTGTTGATTGTCTTGGTGATTTTTAGCATTTCCTCTTAGTAATTTTAATTTTCTTAGTTGCTTTTCCAATTCCTATGTTTTGACTGGTGTCTTGATCCTTTGTCGTAATGTCAAGTCTTATGGGTATCTGGATGGATGGTATTTCTAAAGCTTGCTGCTGTGCACATTGCTGAGACATTTCTTCTAAGTTCTTCACTCTAGATCTTAACTCATTGAGTTCCTTGAGTAAGACTTCTATGACTTGAATCTTTGACTGTTGTTTTCGCAGCATCTGTTGAACAGGTTGAGGTATATAGCTGAGGGTGTTTGCGGCGTATAATACTGTTGTGTCGTATCGCTAGCAAATGTCTCATTCATTGCTGATAGCAAAAGGTCAGGGTTGTTGATCATATCATCTATTGTCAGTGATGACCCCATGATTATGAATGGTGAAAATGTAGTGTGTTCAAGCCTTTTATACTTGTCAAGCGGATTGACCTAGTTTAAAGTTCCCGCGCTTCAAGAAATCAAGTCAACTCTGATTGGGTGAAATAAATGAACAGACCAATCAGTGTATTGTTGCTCTCTCTAGCAGAGGAGTTCAATGTAGGTCAATCCCTTTGAAAACTATAAAAGCTCGTTTCAAAACTCAAATTTGTATTCTGTTTTTGTGTTAAACAACAACAACAAAATGGCATGCAATTTGGATTCGCGTTTGGGGCAGTTGGAGGAGCAGGGCAAGACTATGATTGATGCTACTAGAAGGTTGCTGGAGACAGTGAATGCTGTGAAGGATACAGGTGAACTTCTTCTACAAATGATTGAGAATCATCAAAAGATGTTGGAGATGAGTCGAAGGGTCGAAAATTTGATTAATGATGCGGTAATGGAAGTGAAGGTGGAGACTATCAGTGACGAGGAGGAAGATTGGGGGGATAATTCTTCCCCCACACCTCATCCTTCTGAGGATTGGGATGCGGAGGCAGACCATCAATCTTCTACATACCAGTGAGAAGAACTATAACTGTAGAACAGTGGACTGTGCGATGCCCTGCCTGTGGTGGCCGCCCCAGTAGATGCCCCTGCTCCTAAATTTTGTCTCTGTGGTAATATAACCACCAAACCGGCCCTTCTCAGGGCCACCCTTTACTTCAAGAAAGAATAACTTAATATGTTGCACTTAGTTTAGTATGTAAAGCTATGCCTAAGATATGTGTGATTGTAGTATTTCCTAATCATGTTCACAGTAATGGGGTGATTATGGCGTGATCTTTAAATGGACCAATGAACTGTAAGTTGCTCTCTCTAGCGGAGGAGTAGAATATAGGTCAATCCACTTATCCAACTATATAACCCAACATACTTTGTGCCTCTCTTAAAAAATGAAGCTCTTTGAAAAATTCAGTTTGACTAAGTTGTGTACTTCTTTGCAGCGAAAAGAATGGAAAGAGGTGGAGAGACAACAAAATAAGTTGGGATTAGAGCAATTTCTTGCTCGTAGAGGGATTGGTTCCAGAAAACCTGTAGCCATTGTTCAACCTATTTCAAAATCTTCTCAGTAAGAAATATTTTGTTACTTAGGAGACTTTAAAAACAAACAGTCCTTTTCAGGGCTACTAAATTAGTTTCGTTACAGAATAACCTCAAAATAAAAACAAACATAATTTCAACACCGTAATTTTAATTAATTGAGATCACTATAAATCCTTTAAGTCTATTAAAGCCTTTAATGAATATGCACTATAGAGTCACTGTCTGGTTCATCATGAGAAATCGCTTTATCCCAGTTCTCTGCCACCATCTCTGTACAGGATCGAGGTGAGTGAGAGTCTGATTTACAAATGAAACAATATGGCTTCTTCCCTGTCTTTGTACGGATGGCTGTCTTCTTTGAACGAGTGTCCAAGCGTCTACTCTTAGGACTGATATTAGATATATCTGGTTCAGGAGCCTTTTGTTTCCTTGAAGGCTTCGCTGTAGATACTGAAGACTCAGTCTGTTGCTTCTCTGTAGATATAGAAGACTGTTGAGATGTAAAATACTCTGCTCTCTTAGGACAATTTGGTGCCCAATGATCTGCAAGTCCACAGATATAACATTGTCCATATGCAGGCTTCTTCTTATCTGTAGACATCTGTTGTTCTCTTAATTTCTTAGCCTCTGGACAATCTCCAATCCAATGTCCCGTATCATGACATTCTCCATAAGGTGGCCTCAAGTTGTCTTGTTGTCTCAAACTATCTTCTAATGGCTGCATCAAAGCTTGTTCTTCTTGAGATAAAAGTTTCTTCAATGATGCACAATGATAGTACATGCTCTTCTTATCATAGACTTTAGCCATCCTTGGATCTCTACTGTTTGCCATCTTTACTCTTCGAAAGTCAGAAGTGAATTGATTCTCTCTCACTGGTTTCCACCTATTTATAGTCCAGAAATAGTTTTGTCTCTTCTATGATTGTAGAGAAATTAGATCACACTAGGATTGTCAGTGAACATCTTTTCCAATTCTCAAATGTAATCAGTGTCTCTTTTTCCATCAAATAACTGATACTGATCCACCAAAGTTTCTTGAAATCTTCAAAAGTTTCAGGACTATTGAGTTTCTGTTGAATCTCTTCCAAAGTGTTCTCATCATGAGAAAATAAGATGTAAATGCAGAATAATAATCTTCAATAAGGTCTGAACTTCAATATCTTGGAAAGTGGAATTTCCAAATATTTTTTCTCTCTTTCTTCTTCCATGATATTGAAATCAGATATGATGATAAAAATGACTTGATCATTCTTTTTATATCGTGATCAAGCGATCAATGTTTGAAATGAGATCTTCATAATCCATATCTTCTTCTTCTGAGGCTTGTTGAACTTCTTTCAATACTGCTTCGATGTGAGAAATCACATTTTCGCTGTTTGCCACATAAGTTAGCCAATCCATATAGGTGATAGGAGTGTCATCAGTGATTCTCAACATCTCTCGAGCATTACGTTTAGTCCAAAATCTGAATGTATCAAATGTCTCAAATCGGTTTAATTAGGTCTTGATTCCTGCTCTCGTTTTCAAAAAATCTGCATTGGATGGTTCTAATAATAAGATGTGGTCTAAAGTTATTTTGTAGACATCAAAATGTAAAATTTGATCTAAGCACACGTGTAGACTTTTGGTGATTGTATACATATTCATTTATTCAGCAGATAATCAGATTCACGACTTGGAAACTTCAAAATAATTTGTGGTTCTATCTGTCTTGGAGTAAAGTGTCCAATGGCAACATTATATGAATCTGGTCTGTTTATATACTGTACCTAACCAGTTCACTGGTTATAAAGTGGTTAATCCCTGCAGCTGTTAAAGATGCCACAGATAAAGATACATCTTGAGTATTCCATGCAGACAATAACCATTGGACATGATGCTTAGGAGTTTCTTCCTTTAAGTACAAGCATCCATAAAATCTATTACTGTCATAGATAATTCCATTCAAAAAATACTTGATATCTGGGTCATGAGTACGAATAGAGTAAAGTTTATCCACTGTCAAATTCTTCATTCTTACAACCCAAACAGGAGCTTTATCAATACTGTGAAATTTGGAGTAATGTATTATGAGCATCTTAATGAAATCTTAAGCGCATCTCGCCAGGAAGATTTAGTAATTCGTCCATGCTTAGAAGTAGTTGGCCTAGTTCTTGGTGATAGATGTCCTGAGATTTAGTCTCTAAAGCTTTTGACAAGCGTCTCAACCCAAGTTTAAACCATCCTTCTTGAATCAGTTTCCTAAATTCCAACCCTTTAGCTGAATTGTACATCGAATAAGTCCATATCATATGTTGTATTTCTGTCGGTAGTTGATATGCCATAACTGATTTGCTATCTTTATGTGTTACCTGCAGATGAATTAGTTCTAATTTGATAAGATAGCAATTGTTCTAAGCTTTTATAGGGTGAAAATTTTGAAAATCGGTCCAGGCAAACTCAAGATATTGCGAAAATATGATTTTACTTTTTAGAAATACGGTTCTTGATATTTCATGCCATTGAATTATCTCCCTTGAATAAAAAAATTAAACAGTAAAAAATATGCGAAATTTTGTCAAATTTGTAATATCTCTGGTATGTTTTATCCGATTGACTTCAATTTTTTACCATAAGATAGCTCTTATATTCATGTTATCGATTTTACATACTATAAAGGCATGATAACTATTATGGGGTGGCGTATGCAAATTTGAGACACCATTTCAAACTCATTTTGTTATAGGATAACTTTATATATGAATTGCAAATATTTGCTTATTAAGTCAGTAGAGATATATGTTGAACACAAATAACTGACCACTGGTACTATATACGTCCGCCGAGGCCCATAGAGAAGCTTTGTGCTTCTGAAACTGTTGAATATGCATTTTAAAAGGTAGAGCAGCTTCGGCTGTTTAAGGGCACCAGCCTTTTGGTTGGAGTGGCTGCGCCTCAAAATCTCTGGTCTATAGAGACATGCAGAAATTTGACTTGTATTTGAGACAGTTTCAATCGCCAGGGATTCCGAGGTTATGATAGTACTGGGGGAGTAATGGTGCTGTTTATACAGTGCCTGATACCTCTTGCAAATTTTCAAAAATTGTAGTCTCGCCTGCACTTTAGGCCTAGCTAAAATATGTAGTCTCGGCTGCACTTTAGGCCTAGCAAAAACATGTAGTCTCGCCTGCACTTTAGACCTAGCAAAAGAATATGTAGTCTCGCCTGCCTGTTTAGACCTAGTAAAATAATATGTAGTCTCGCCTGCAAATCTGAGTCCTATAAAAATCATGTAGTCTCGCCTGACACATTGTAAAAAAATCAGGTACTGAGTCTCTACTATCAGTTTGTGAAATTTCAACGGTTGATTTCAGAAAAAATCTGGGTTTTTCCAGTATAAATTGAGCTCCCATTCCCATTGCAGCATCATTTCACTACAGAACTTCGAACAGTCAAGATGGTTAAACGACAGAGAGATATTACCCCTCCCACTTCTGATGATGAAGAGCCTCAACCCAAGTTGGTGGATTATTCAGACACAGAGAGCTTAGATGATGAAGATGATATAAGACCACCACCAAGGAAAAGAAGAGGTATGACTATGTATTCAGACGATGAAGATGATGAAGATTTGACTTCTTATTTCACTATCAAGGCAGTCATCGAGAAGAAGTCTAGATTATTTCGAGCTCAAGGGAAAGAATTTCAACTCAACATCAAGACTTTCCCTGACAATGTTTCGCCATATCAGTTCATATCAAGATTGTTTGATCAGCTGGTTGAAGACATTAAAGAAAGATGCTAGATGGAATCCAATGACAAGATGTGGATGACTATTCTTCATCCTTGATTGAAACTGGGAGTCTTTGTGACGTGGAGAGATGTCTCAGCTATGACTGGAGAAGCTGTGTTAGAAGAGATCATGAAAGTGCTCCAGTCCAATGAGAATTTTCGCATCAATGATGGACAGATCTGATGACTATTCAAGTCACAGTGGTGAGACTTCCAGTAGGCAGCGGACGTAAACCATTACATGCGGGACTATATTTTGAGTCAGATAATATGAGAAAGAACAAGCAGAGTATTATACAGATCAACAACAACAAAGATGTAACGTGTATGGCGAGAGCTGTGGTGGTGGCGAAATGCAATGTGGATAAATAAGATTCAGAAACTTGGAAGAAGAACTGGAATCATATGAGAAGATCTGACAAATCTATGCAGACCAGAGAAGCGCAGAAGTTATTGGATCAAGCCAAAATTCCTCATACTAAGCCTTGTGGTATTGAGGAATACAAGTAGATTCAAGCGGTACTTGCTCCCAAGTACTTGATTAAAGTAAGTAAGGGTGCAAAGATCAGGAATCGATACAATCAAGTACCACATCTGACCCAGGATACCAATGGGAAAATGACACACTCACAGCAGACACCACAAACGAGAGCCAAGAGGTAAGCCCTTTCCCAGCAGGTGACCACAAATCACATATAAACGGACGCGCACAAAGACATAGCAAACACAAGACAGAACAAAAACATAAAAGATCCACAAAAGAAGTACCGCCTTGGAATGGTCAGTAAAATATTTTACTGGAGGGCTTAAACCGGTTTAACGGCGCCAACCTCACCCTTAATTCAGATGTGGATCAAGACACATAGATATTTGGTTTGCATAAAAGACCCCTAACTCAACAATGCATCATCTCCTAAAACATATAAATCAAGATATAACAAGGAGACAAAGCAAAGAAAATTTGTTTTGTTTGTTTGATTTGATTCTTTACATCCCATCAACAATCTTGCAGTTATATAGGGACGGTTCTTCCTGGGTTGAACCAGTACTAAGCTAGGATAAATGTGTCTTGCCCAAGGACCACAACGCAGTGACGCCGGTGAGGCTCGAACCCACGGCCCTTTGGTCTTGAGTCAAGCACTCTTCCACTGAGCCACTGCGCTCCCAAAGCAAAGATAAGGACTCAACAGTAAATAAAACTGAATACCGGAGCAAAAGAAATCCAACAGGTAAACCCCGGTGGGCACGACAAACAGCCAAAGCATCAGGCCCCTACCATCTCATCAATAGATAAGTCTTTAAGTCAGAACCATCATAGAGTCTGAAGTCGGACCAACCATCTCTCAGTATCCTAAAGATAGACTGATATTTCCACTTCAATTCAAGAAGAAGCCTGAGATGAGGGTGATCCATATATACTTTAATGGAGTAGATCACTATGATGCGATTACGAAGGTGACAGGATTTCTTGGTGCCAGCTATTACTGCGAGTATTGTGATGTTGGATTTACAAACAGAGGTGCCCATAGATGTTCTGATGTATGTGAAGATTGCTATAGTGACATTCCTTGTATTCGTGGTGAAAAGATATTGTCATCTTGTGTATATTTGTGGTAAATGTGGCTTTAGGATTGTGGACAATAAGAAAAATCATGTATGTCCAGGACAGAGAAAATGTAGGAATTGTAAAGAAATTGTTGGACCCAATCATCAATGTTATATTCAAAGTTATGAATGTAAATCTGAGATGACTGAAAATGAAGGAGAAGAAGAGGTTTCTCAATCTAAGAAATCTCGTTTCATCTTCTTTGATTTCGAGTCAAATCAAGAAACTGGTACACATCAGGTGAATTTCTGTGTTGCTCATAAAGCTTGTGATGATTGCATGGATTTGCCCATAGATACATTTTGTCCGACTTGTTCAACACAAACAGGTCTGAGAGAATTTAGCTTTGAAGGCATTGACACTTTACCACAGTTTTGCAATTGGATTTTAGGGGATGAGAATAAAGGAGTGACATGTATAGCACATAATTTTTGAGGATATGTTTGTCAGTTCATCTTACAATATATCTTAGAATATGGTACAGTGAAACCTGAAGTAATCATGAATGGAAATACTATACTTAGAACGAAAGTAGGACGTGTCACATTCCTTGATTCTTATCAGTTTTTGCATATGAGACTGGCTAATTTCCCAGATACTTTGGCTTGACAGAAATGAAGAAAGGTTACTTTCCTCATCTTGCAAATTCACTGACAAATCAAATGTATGTGGGACCTTACTTTCCTGTGGACATGTACAAACCTGGTCAGATGTCTGTCAAGGATCGTGAGACATTTTTAGCTTGGCATAAAGGGAAAATTGAGAGTGGTGCTATATTTGAGTTCAGAAGGGAGATGGAAGAATACTGTCGTAGTGATGTTGATATTCTTAGAAGAGGATGTGCTTGTTTCAGACAAGAATTGATCAACATTAGTGGACTCGATTCTTTGTCTGAAGCTTGCACTATCGTTAAAGCTTGTTCAAAAGTATGGAGAAAGAATCATATGCCTGAAAACAGTATTGCCATCATCCCACCTGAAGGCTATCCTAATCAAAAGAACTACTCTACCAAAGCTGTAAGATGGATTGAAAGTGAAGCTAAGACACATGGTATTGAGATCAAACACGCATTGAATGGAGGTGAGCAAAGAATCAATGGACACTATGTGGATGGCTACCATGAAGAATCTCGAACTGTATTTGAAATCTATGGTTGTTACTAGCATGGATGTCCTACTCATTTTCCAGACAGAAACAGAGTACAACATCATCAGTATTTGACCATGCATCAGTTGTATATTTTGACTATCGGCAAGAGTGAAGAGTTAAGAAGAGCAGGATATCACGTGGTGGAACTTTGGGAATGTGATTATGACAACAGATACAAGGAAGATCCAGACTTTAGATCTTTGGTGGACTCAGAATTAACAAACTTAGACCCTTTGAGACCAAGAGATGCTTTATTTGGAGGAAGGACTAACTCAACCAAACTCTATCAGGAAATCGATGAATCCTCCAGTGAAGAAATCAAGTACATTGATGTGTGTTCACTCTACCCATATGTTTGCAAGTACGGACTGTTTCCACTTGGACATCCCACCATCTATTCTCAAGAGAATATTGAAAAAGACAATATCAGAAAGTACTGTGGATTGATCAAGTGTAAAGTGTTACCACCAACCAATTTGTACCATCCAGTACTTCCTCAGAAATGCAGTCAGAAATTGATGTTTCCATTGTGTAGAAGTTGTGCTGAAAAGACAGATCCTCATATGAGATGTACTCATTTACAGGAAGAAGACAGACGTTTTACAGGGACTTGGGTTACTATCGAATTGTTTGAGGCTTTCATTAGGGGTTACTGGACGTGTATGAAGTCTGGTATTTCTCAGAGACAGCTCAATAATGATAAAGCATCTGGAGAAGGAGGGATTTTTGCTGGCTATATCGATACATTTCTTAGAATCAAACAAGAATCAAGTGGATATCCTGATTGGTGCATGACTGAGCAAGATAAGATCAAGTTCAAGCAAGATTATTTTGCAGCTGAAGGAATCAGATTGGAGAATGTTGAGAAGAATAAAGGAATGAGAGCTATTGCGAAGATCATGTTAAACAGTCTCTGGGGAAAATTGGCACAGCGAGAGAATATGACCAAGACAGAATATATCTCAGAACCTTCCAAATTTTTTGATCTGGTGACGAATCCAAACAAGATTGTCAAGAATGTGGACATTTGCAGAAAAATCTTCTACTGGACAACTGGGACGATACAGAATCTAGTGTGGAGTCGCATGCTTGCAGTAATGTGATTGTCGCAGCCTTTGCCATTGCTCAAGCCAGATTGAAGCTCTATGGAATCTTGGAAAAGCTGAATGAACGTGTACTCTACTTTGATACAGACTCTATCATTTATCATCACAAACCCCATTTATGGAACCCTACTATTGTCAACAACAGGCTTGGAGAATGGACAGGTGAAGTGCCCAATGCTAGAATTGTGAAATTTGTAGGCATGGGACCAAAACACTATGGATATGAATTTGTAGACAAAGATGGAAAACGAAAATCAACTTGCAAAGTGAAAGGACTCACTTTAGATTACAATACATCTCAAGTCATTCATTTTGATCGTAGGGAGAATCTAAAGACTTCAGAGAAACTGTAAACTACCATCGGATCACAAAACATAAAGACAAGACTGTGGCTACTGAATTGCAATCCAAGACTGTTCCTTACTGATATTTGGCATATATGGAGTAGTTCTGATGATCATGCACTGAACTTTTTTTCTGATAAACATGTATTGAATTGTGTCTGATAAAAATGTATTGTACAGTTTTTTGATGTATCAAACTGTTTTTTTAATTATGTATTAAACTGTTGGTTGATGTTCACGTTTATTAAAATTCGAGTATAAATAAAGTTGTCTTTGTTATTTTTTCACAGTTAGACATGGCACTTTCTACACACCAATTGGACTCAAATCAAGATATTGGAAGTTTGTTTTTTAAACATCCTTCTAATATTTTTTTTTATTTCCGGCCCAAGTGGATTGGGGTTAAACAGAATTTGTCAAGAAGATGATTGAGTTTGAAGAAGATTTATTTGATATTTTACCCCAACATATTGTTTGGTGTTATAAGGAATGGCAAAAATCTTATAATATCTTACAAGAGCGTGAGGGGTCAAACATCAAATTTATTCAAGGTATTCCCGATGATGAAGATGAGATTGTCACTGATCCCAGTGCAACGCACTTGTCGTTTTTTGATGACATGTTAGGAGATAGAAATGAAGAAAAAATTAAGTTGTGGTTTACAAGAAAAGGACATCATAGAAATGCAAGTGTGGTGTAAATCACACAAAATTTATTTCAACAAAGAAAATCTTATCGCAACATCAGTTTGAATGCTCATTACTTAGTTTTATTTCAAAGTCCAAGAGATAAGATGCAAATTAAAGTATCGGCCAATCAACTTCAAGCTCCCCATAAGATTCATGCATTTAATGATGCCACATCTACAGGTATACCTCACAGATACTTATTGGTCGATTTGAAACCAAATACACCTGATTATCTTAGATTCAGAACACAAATTTTTCAAAACTTGTTTACAAAATCAGATCAACAAGGACTTGTTGTCTATTTTCCAGGAGTATAAAAAGGTGTTTTGAGTTTAAATCCATCATTTGTGTCAAAATGGCTCAACGAACATCAGCTAATCTTATACGTGCTTTGTATAATTTAAGCAGAGAACATGATAGTCATAAAAGAAAATCACTCTTAAATGCTGGTTTAATTGAAATGATCAAATGGTTTTCTTTGGCAGCTCGAAAAGTTGTTCAGGGTAAGATGAAATTACCTAAACAAACTCAAAAATTTATGGATAGACATCAGGATGATGTTCGAAAATTAGCAAGTGCAATAGTTGATCCTGAAGTCAAACGTAGTATCATTTTAAAACCTGGAGGTGGTGGATTCTTTGGTGGTGTGATCATTCGAAGTCTGATTCGATGGGAGGGAAATAAGTTGATAAGAAAATTAAACAAGAAAACTAAACCTAAACAACCTAAGAAAAAAATCAGTGAAACAACCTAGAAAACAGAAAAAAAGAAAGGATGATGATCGTTTTGTAACAAAATGTAAAAGTAAAAAGTCCTGCCTCATGGCAAAATTTAGGTCTTGATTCTCCAAACACAAATGCAAGACGATCGTCCATAAATTTAGCAAGATTTACTCTTTTGAGAGCACAAGATTTGTAAAAAAGACATGGGTTTGGTGCTATCATGCACATGTTAAATCCAAACAAATATCCATCGCCACCTCATTCTGAACGTCGACGACTTCATTTTTAAGAAAAACTATAAAAGGACTGTACATCAAATTTTTGTACACACTCATTAACATGGCTGTAACAACAACACGTCGTAGAAAATTGCAAATAAAATGAGAAAAAAATCTCTGATTAAGAATTATTGTAGATTTTTAGAAGGTTTGACTCATTTATCCAATAAATGTCGTAAGAAAATGATTCAAGAATATCCTTAAGAAGTCATTGATAGTGTTGGGGAATGTTGCATCAATCTTATAAAAGGCAATGTACGTCTGGCAAATGCTCAAAAGAATCAGTTACGAGCTAGCTAGAAAGCAACATATACGTTTACTGAGCTCTAAGCAAGTTCCACTTGTCGAAAAAAAGAAAATTATTAATCAGAAAGGTGGAGCCTTGTTAGGATTATTGTTCAAACCTTTAATTGCTCCTATCATAGGTTCTGTCTTGGGTGAAATTATCAAAAAATAAAATATGGATGGTCGTAAATGGCCATTGTACCATTTAAACTTTGGGAAGACATGAAACGATGGAAAAAGGAACAAATTCAAAAACCAAGGTTGCCTCCTGATCCTAATGTATCTGCCACAGCCAGTCCTCAAAGAGACTTATCTTCTGTCATGGCCAATGAAGATTTGTCTGAAGCTGAAAAATCTCAATTGTATGGCCAGACCTTGCACAAATTAAAAACGGCTCATCCAAAAGCTTTAAAAGAAACATCTCTTTTTCCCCAATCTGATCCTACTTCTTCTAAAATGAATCAATTGGTCATAGATAGTGTACCCTCCACCATGAAACGTAAAGCTCAGCTTTTAGTTTCACTTCCAAAAATAACCCAAATATGTCCTGGGAAGATGATGGTATAGTTAAACTTTATGGCAAATCTATTCCAGGGTCCATTATTATTGATTTGGTCAATGATGTCATTAGACATCGTAAAGGCAGTGAACCTACAGGTTGGCAAGCTTTTACAGAAGGTTTAAGAGACATGAATATTCCCCAAGATGTAATTGGAAATAGGGAAAGGTGGGACTGGATGTATCGTGCTCCAGAAACTCCTGAAACGAATTATATCACTCCAAAACAAAAACGCACTATCAGAAAAACAGCAAGTCGTATTCCTGTTTCTGTCAGGTCTGCAAAGAGTTCAAGTGTTAGGAAACGTATCAAAGACCATTTTTCCTCCCCTGCACTTTTATCAGCCACCAAAAAACGTATAAAAGAAGAATTTTCTTCTCCATGGGTCAGTTACAATGAAGCTTGAACAGTTGTATTACGATCCTAAAAGCCCTGCTGGGTATGCAGGTGAACAAGCTTTGTACAAACTTGCTAAACAATCATCAAAAAAAGTTAAACTTCGAGATGTTAGAGACTGGTTAAGAAAACAACAGACTTATACTTTACATAAACTTATCTGTAAAAAATTTTTGCGTCGCAAAACGGTAGTGGCTGGAATTGATACTCAATGGCAAGCAGATTTGGCAGACTTATCAAAATTATCAAAGTCCAATGACAAGCACAGATATTTACTTTGTATCATAGATGTCTTTTCTAAATATGCATGGGTGGTACCTATTAAAGATAAAAATGGGAAAACTTTAGTAATTGCTTTCAAATCTGTGTTAAAAAGTGGACGGTATCCAAAGAGTTTGCAAACGGATAAAGGAACTGAATTAAAAATAAAGAATTTCAAAATTTCTTGAAAACTAAGAAGATTCATTTCTTCACTACTGAAAATCCTGAAACCAAAGCCAGTATTGTCGAACGCTTTCAAAGAACTTTGAAAACTCGCATGTGGAAATATTATACTCATCATCGCACTTTGCGATATGTAGACATTCTTCCCAAATTAGTACATGGATACAATCATACTTATCATCGAAGTATTAAATGTGCACCTGTGTCTGTGACTCTTAAAAATGAACCACATGTGTCAGAAAACTTATATGGGAAATCGAATTCTAAAAAAGTCAAACCAAAATTCAAAGTGGGTGATTTGGCGTTTTTTTAAGTATATATGACAGATATGATATATATACGAAATGAATAATACAGCATTAAATTTGAAACAAGTTAAATGACAACTCTAAATTTTAAAACTTTACCAGTCAGATTACATAAATTCAAAATTTAAATTTATTACAAACGCTGATTTTCACCCAAAAGTCAAGGCATAAAAATTCCAGTTCTGACACTATAATAAACTTAGAGTGGCATTGTATAAGACTCAATAATCATCTTTCCTTCTTTTTTGGCATGTGTCATGTATCTGATGCTGCAAATGGATTTCAGAAATTCGCAATTTCACTTCTTAAAATGAAGTTTTAGCCAAATTTTAACACCACCGCCCCAATTTGAAAAAGTAATTCCGGCAATCCAAGAAACTTTAATATCTTGTCGTATTATTCACACAATAAGTTTCCATTTTACTGATGGGGAGGAGTTATTGGTCGATTTTGCTATTTTTACTCTACCGCTAGGAAAGGTGGCGTCTAATTCGGCTGTGGGCAGGAAATACTAGTTATGAGGAAAGATAGGATAATACATTAGTCTACTCTAACCCTTTTTGTAGTGGTATGCCTATTTTTTCATCTTTAAATGTTGATTCCCGTTTTTATCCAAATAAAGAACTGTCGCTGGTGATAGAAAGTATATTACTAAGATATCATTTAAACATTCTAGATCTATTAAAAACACATACACTTTTATAGTAAATCATTGTGTTTTGTATAATTTACTCGAACGCATGAACGCGTTTTTTTTTATTCTTCCTTGCATCCTCACCCACACTAACCTAAACCATTTTTCAGAAGAATCTGGCTGTGACCACAACTGAACATTATTCCGAGTAGAGCTTCAAAATTATTGTTTGGAATTAGATCAATCAGTAAAGCATTCAGTAAATATCCTAATGAGACTATGCACCTCCTCATACACCCTTCACTTCAAAATGCTGAAGGTTACTATATTCTTACATATACAACACAAAATCTCGAGGAATCCGTGAGTGTTAAACAATTAAAATCCAGATCAGGTATAACATTTTGTTGAGCTTGATTTGGTCTCAAATTTTGCAACAAACTTAATGTTTGCTATTCTTTCAGGGTAGTTCAAACAAAGAAATGAACACACTTTGAACTTTTAGTTAATTTCGTTCTCCATGAATCTTAATAGGACGTAAAGGAAGCTTACATACATGACAGAGACAACCCCAGACAGGTGCCAACACTACACCTCAGCCAAGTAGTAGCCGATACAAATGTACACCACTTACAAGCGTATCAAATAAAAGATATAGCAAACTTAGTATGATAAAGGAGGAGAGAAGAGTGTCTTAGCCCTTAGCGCCAAGAAAAAAAATGCATCTGAAAATGTCGTCTGCTGAAGTCGTCTGTTGCAAAAGATTGCCTAGCATTACTGACGAATTAAGTATAGAAGCAAACAGTGTGGACCCAGAACAAACTGCAGTCTGATCTGTGTACACACTTTTTATGCCATAGAGGCATCTTAAACATTTCAGCAGACAAGCAAAGCAGGCGACTTTTGTTGCGATTGGCGCATTATTGGTTAGGCCGTTTCATCTTTTGCTTCCCTTAACGTATAGACAAGTTGATTGCACATAAGATAAGGACCTCGAACAGTCTCCTATTCAAGCTGCCCCAAATCGAGAATCTGTGGCTAGGATTAGGTTTACTTGACAACTGTTATGTGTGCATTAGTTAAAACCGGCGTACAGTGCACATAACAAAAGAAATCTATTTGGAAAATATTGCATAGTAATTCTAGGACCTTTAGGGTTTAGAGGGTGGGGGTAGTTTTTGTGACCATTTCTTTTCGCAGAAAATCAACGTTTTGTCAGGTATTCATCTAAATACATTGAAATATAAGGTCTGCAGCATAAAACTGGGGACAAACGGGTTGCGTTTGCATAGAATTCGGGTCTAGAATATTTAATTGTTTTTGATAAATAAGCGTGTTGTCCATAGCTTTTAACTAATATACAGTCGCAGGTCATAAGTAAGTAGCCAGTTGACAAACGTTGTTTCGTTTGCAAAATTTTAAGTACATTTAAAACTTGTATAATTTAAAAAAGAAGAATGCAAATTATCTGAAATTTTGAACATATCACTATTTGCTATTTTTCAACTTAAGACTGCTTGATTATTATAGAAATAATATCACCTAGAGTTCGTGGGTGTTATTCATTTCAACCACCCCTGATTTCTGAAACAGTTTGAAAATTTGATGTGGGTTCTAAACTTCCTCTGTTTTTACATGGCTATAGATATTTGTTATTTTCTATATATTTTTGGTTATAATAGTGCAAATATGTTATAATCGTGAGCTGTGAACAAGATGTGTTCTTATCTTCCTAATTTATTCACCGTCATATTAGGGGTGGGTGGGGTATTTGTACCCCTGACCCAAAAATCTTCATTTTTGAATGAAACCACATGGTAACTTAGCAACAAGTATCAGTCTTTCTAGGGTCTATATACGAGTGTTTGAAGCAATTAGTCTTTAAATGTTTCGTTCTTTCAAATCGAAAAGACAGCGCCCAGCGATACCTAACCCCTTGGTCAAATTTTGCTTTACGAGGGGGTACCCTAACTTTCATGCGAAATCATAGGATAGTTCTTCTTAAAAAATAAATGTTCTGTAAAAATGTAACCCCAAATGGTACCTTCAACTGAAAATAATTATCACACAAATATTATATCACCGGTTATGCTGCTTTTGGCACCAGTATCAGGACTTACAGTGAAAATTAGCAGATTTTCTTTGGATCCAACCATAGCTTGTATCCATCAACATTTCTTCAAAATATATTATTTTCAATTTGAAGACTGTTTTGATACCTCACAAAACATACATACCCCATATTCCTGCATTTATTTATTTAGTTTGTTTTAACAGCCAAAGTATACTGCAGTCGGATCATTTTCATTGCATTATTTTCCGTCCAGTTCTCTGCCCTGCATTATTTTATTTTCATTGTCTATACTTATTTGAACTTTAACAGAATGTTTTTTCAGTACATTCAAATTTTTCTGCAAATTTTCAATAAAGATTATTGCAATCTGGCATTTTTACAGCAATTTTTCAACACCTGCTATCTTTTTTGAAGAACTGGAGCCAAAGTTTGTGATACACAATATCTCCATAGCAACAGATGATTACATCATACAATTTGGTAATGACGTAAACATATACACTGTATATTTATCCAGGGCAATTAGCATTTGGGGAAATTGTCTTAATTGGCTAGAAAAGACCATTGTTTCAGACCATATTTTTTTATCAAATTCTTGTAAGCTGATTTGGCTACATACTTATGGCCACTGAGTGTAGCTTTACAAAGTTAAACTGGTACTCATGAATATGCCGTATAAACTCGTATAACTCCGTAAAACTAATTTTAGATTTGCAAACATTATGAAAAGTATTGATTTCAGAGAGAAGTATTTTCTAATCCTGTATCCATCACTGTCCCGCTCAGCCATTTGGTTAGAGGGCATAGCTGTCAAGATTGAGATCGTGGGTTCGAGTCTCACATACAATATATATCTTTTTTAAAAATATTTTCATTTTTTAGCATAAATCATGACTTGCACGATTTTTACAAGACTAACGTGTAAAAGTAAATGTAATAGAATTTATTTTAAAGCATTATATCAGTTAGGAACTATGATGTCTACTCAGAAATCTTTAAAACATTTAAAATCTAAAGACGAATTTCTCATAGCTAATGTTTCAAAGTATTTCGAGAAACACTCAGGGCGGGACAGCTCATCATATATTCAACATACTGTTCAGGCAACTGGGATCAGCAGAAGAACCGTTTTCCGATTACGAAAAGAACGTCGAAAAACCGGTACACTTTCATCGCCGCAAAGTTCAAAACAGGGACAATACAAACCTGTGGACGACATTGATAAGGTTGTTATCAGAAACAATGTGCAGGAGTTTTAACCCCACCGCCGCCAGCTTCCGACCATAAATAATCTCTTATCAGTCTTGAAAAAAGACATCATGTCAACTATCCATCAAAATTAAAATAAACAAGAAACAATATGACCATAACTCAAAAAGTATATACAATAATTATACCCAGTGGGAATCGAACCGTCGCAATCCGGAATATGAGTTAATCGTCTTACCACTACACCACTGCCTCAGCATTGTCAAATCACCTTGCTAAAAGATACTTGTTCCATACATAGCTAATACACACCGAGCATGGCCGAATGATGTATCGAACGTGACCGAATGATGTCGAAGATTAATGAGTGCCTGTTTAACTTTGTTTATCTATACCTGTAAATGTCTTACACACAGATTATAGATCAACAAAAGGCGTTGAAGCGTGACTTTATTTAAAATATGATATACAGTTCTAGAAAAAGGGTTTCAGTCATTTATTATACTTACTATAAAATATTTGACAAATACAGATGTTCCAGCCCGACTGGCTGATTTTTTTGCGTTCTGCATCCGTAATTTTAAGTAGAAAGACCCATATGTCATTACTTAGAGGTCGTGATACATCTATATACCTGTTATGTTTATAGTTCAACCAATCTGACCTATTCACTGAGGTGTATCATATCTACATACTGTATACATGCCATTATAATTAGATATTAAGCTACAGGTTTGGACAAATTTAGTGACTAATGAGCTAATCTATGGCGAAGATTTAGCGCTAGTAAAATGCATTTGAGCCCCCCTCCCGGTGGCTTAGGCTCCTGTTCTAAGGCGGTAGTTCTGTTGTTGTTGATCTATTGTTTATTGTACTTCTCATTGTTTGTGTGAGTTCTGTGTTTGCCTTTGTTTAGGTAAGCATTACTTTGAGTCCTTTCTAGTTTTGCAATCATCTTGAAGAGGAAGAGAAAACTGGTTGCTTTGCTTTTATTGTCTTACAGATGTATTGTTGCTATAAATGTTCTGTGGCTCTTCCTCACGATGCCAAGGGTTGGTTTATTCCCACAGAATGGTAATTAACTTTGAAATGTAAACCCAGTTTATAAACAATATTCTGCAGAATCCATAGGGTTCACTTTCTTATTACATGTACCATTTTTGGTAGATTATACGGGCATCAACGCGTGAAAACCTGTCTTCCGCGGGTTGCGAACAACAAAGCGCAGACCAGCCTGCGCATCCGCGCAGTCTGATCAGCGCCTTTGCTATTCGCCTTTTGGAAAGTATCATATCTAGACTTGCTTCAAGCGAAATTTCAATTTTTAACTTGTCTCTGTAGCTGAGCAGGCTGGTTTGAATCTCAATTTGTCGGAAACGCCGAAGACAGGCTTTCTCGCACATTAATGTAAGATGCGGTAGAATAACCCTTTGTCTACTGGTAGCCTCTTAACGAGTATTTGACACAAAGTTAAGATCCAGATAAAATGCCGCATCGAGTGACATTTGTTTCAGGACAGATACATGTCTTGTAATTGTTCACATTTTTGGTTGATCATGTTTTGAAATAAAACACAGAAATATATTCAAACATTTTGATATGTTTTAAACTAGAACAATCCCCAAAAAGTGTTATGTGTGTTCAGACAACCATCTAAACATGCATTCTTAGAAAAAAACAGCGTTTAGTGCAATACGTCAGTGTTTTCTGAAAACACTGTTACATGTATTTAAACTGTAACAGAGAAGTGTTTTGTTATGTGTTTAGAATTTAAACATCTAGATTTACAGTCTGCATGCGTCTCTTGCATATGGCCTCCAGAAATTAAATTTGCATAGTCTGTGACTTTTGATCTTCTAATTTTAGAAATAAAGTTTTCTTTTTTTCAAGAATACAGTAAAAATACTCAAATTCAGGTAAACATTTTACCATTTTCATAAATCTTAACAAATTATCACTATCAAAACAGCAGCATTTATGAGTAAAATCAACTGTCTTGAATTATTGGAGGGACGTAAATAGTTCCAAACAAGAGGAAAATCACCTGATTTTATGAGATAATTCACTTTTCCATGCAGCTTTCAGCTGTACTGTACATATTTATTGTGAAAACATAACTTAATTCTAATTTTACAAATGATTTAAAAAGAATTTTTTTTTCGAAAAATGTTCATAGTTACAGACCTAGTCTCTTTAAATAGTTGACCCAATTTCTATTGTGTCACCCTCTGTAAAAATTGTATAGATAAATAAATAAATAAATAAATAAATAAATAAATAAATAAATTGAGAAACCCGGGATGGGGACTCTCACTATATACGTGTGGGTAGGGATGTGGCAATCAAAGGGGTCTTATTTTCAGAGTCTGTCTGGGATGGTGGGAATATTTCATAAGTAAAACTATTGGAAGGGATGCAAGCATATCTGTATGAAAAGGGGTTAATGTCTGTCTGGATAGGGTGTGGTGAACTTTTAAAATAAAGCGAAGGAGATTTACATTTGAGCGGATCCATAATACGAAAGAGCAGAATTGGTTTTACGAAAGAGCGGAGAAAAATAAGGCAAAAGAGCGGATGTTTAAATCATTCAAATGAGCGAATTTTCCAGGTAAACATTCAGATGCAGGAGCAGATCAAGGATTCCTGGATGTATAATAGTGCGGGGTTCGCTTTGCTGATTTTTTCTCATTTATCTTAAATATCCAATGAAATGGAAATAATTTGGTCTCAATGAGACCAAATTATTTCATTTTCATAGGATATTTAATGGCGGGGAGTGAGCGAATCCTCTGAACCCCTCTGGATCCGCCACTGCAATGCGCTCCCAATCACCTCTTAAGGACTGAGCAGTATTGGCCATTTATCCATCTGCTCTTTTGACTCTGTGGTTCTCCGCTAATTTCATACTCCGTTACGGTATGATTTCCGCTCAAGCGTAATTCACCCGAAGCGAATGGATATAAACTAAAAGTCAACACTGTAAATGAAAAATACATTCTGAAAATGATCAAAGGAAAACTTATATTAAAGGACTGTTGTGAGGCCATATAAAGACAAGCATACTTATATTGTTTTTTATATAATGGGACTGCATATTTATACCTTACTTTTTTCTGGAAAGGGGTCTTATTTGTGTTTTGAAAGGAGTAGGGATCTCTTGATCCTTTTTGATACCCTTTACCCATTTTGACCCAAATTTATTTGTTATTCTATGATGAACGATTTATTAGGGCTCCGCCAACGAATGTTGGCGGAGCTCTATAGTTTTCGGCTTGTCCGTCCGTCTGTCCGTCCGTCAGTCTGTCCATTTGTCCGTGGTCACTCTAACTAAGTCATTTTAATCCGATTTCTTCCAAATTTCATATATGGATTGCTTTTATCAACCTCTAGTCAAGTTCGAATATGGGTTATGTCCGACATCAGATAACTAAGATGGCCGACAAAATGGCCGCCAGCTACCAATATCCGCTGTCGTGGTCACTTTAACTCAGTCATTTTTAATCAGATTTCTTCCAAATTTCATATATGAATTGCTTTCATCAAACTTTAGCTCAAGTACGAATATGGGTTTTGTCCGATATCCGATAACCAAGATGGCCGACAAAATGGCCGCCGCCTATCAATGTCCGCTGATGTGGTCACTCTAACTTAGTCATTTTTCATATGATTTCTTTCAAATTTCGTATATGGATTGCTTTCATCAAACTCTCATTCAAGTTTGAATATGGATTTTGTCTGAAGAACGATAACCAAGATGGCTGACAAAATGGCCGCCGTCTATCAGTCCTCTGTCGTGGTCACTCTAACTTAGTCATTTTTTATCGGATTTCTTCCAAATTTCACGATAGATGGCTTCCACCAAACTCTTGTTCAAGTTCGAATACCAGTTTAGTCCAACGAACTACAACCCAGATGGCCGACAAAATGGCCGCCGCCTATCAATTTGCCTTTGTGGACAATCTACCATAAATTTTTATTACTCTATTACCTTCAAGTTTCATATATGGATTACTTTTATCAAACTCTCGCTTTGTCCAATAACCAAGATGGTCGCCAAAATGACCGCCACTTATCAGTTTACACTTGCGGACACTCTAACTTATAAGTCATTTATCACCCAATTTCTTCCAAATTTCATATATGGGCTTCTTTCATCAAACTATTGTTCATGTCTGAATATGGGTATTGTTCGATGAATGATTATCAATATTTTTGCCATGGGGACATCCTCTTTTCGCTGCAGGGCATTAGGCGGGGCCCTTTGTCGGAGTCCGGCTGTTCTAGTTCACGTTGTATTTTCATTTACGTACACCTAGTGGTCCGACTGTGTCACCATATATAAATTTACTGCGTTGCATTTTCTTCCTATTCAAATAGTTTGGGGAAGTTTTATAATCTACCCCGTCGTTCAAATCATTTAAAACAAAGTAAATGTCAAAACGCGTGCGTGCCACCCTCGGAACACGTTTTCGGGGATAAATAATGTTTCAAGGAATGAAGCCACTTCTATTACTGAGGTAAGTCATTCAATCACCACCAACCGCAATGATGACAAGTATCAAGTGCTGGAACAATGCCGTTACTGCTTTTGTTTATATGTTGGGCTTAACCTCTTTCCTGCTGAGCCCCGATTTATTCTATTTAATAAACACTGTAGATCCGGATAAATATCACGGCGTTGAAGAATTCAAGATTCACACATAAGAGTGCTAGCTTTCAGATATATTACACATTGGGTCGGATAAACGTATTAAAGCGCAAAACAGTCAACTTTCAATGCAATCACTCGATTGCATGGACACCAGAGTTTTTACTTGAAGACATGCGCGGATCCAGGAATTTTGTCAGAGGGGGGGGGGGGGGTCCAGGCCCGACGGCCAGAAAACGGCCTGATCACGTTTGTTTTTAGTCCTCAACTTATTTGACAGTTTACAGAGGGGGTCAAATGGTTTTATTACAGAGAAATATATACTTTTCCAAGGATACAGAGGGTGTCCAACATTTTCCAGAGGGAAGGGGGTCCAACTTTTTCCAGGGGCGGGGGGTCTGAATGCTAATTTCTATAGAAACCAATGTTACTTGTGATTTTCCGGGGGTGGGGCAATGATCCGCACATGGAAGAAATCAGTTGCTCTATGTTAAACCTTGTTATGCTGAATATACGTACATAGGGTTCGCACAGGCTTGAAAAGTACTCGAATATACAGGGCTGTCTTGAAAAGTCCTTGAAAATTAAATTTGCCTTGAAAAGTACTTTAAAAACACTCAAAGGCCTTGAAAAGTCCTTGAATTTTACCATTTACATGAGGATGCCACTGTGTTTTGGAGACCTAGATCATAATAAAATTGTGGTGCCTTTAATTGGTGCAGCATACTAATTCTCTGGTAATAGACTCTAACATTTCAGAAGTCAAATTTTAATGTGTGAATCAATATTTTTCTTAAGTTTTCAGTCCTTGAAAACAGTAGGAAAGTCTTTTAGAAGTCCTTGAAAAGTCCTTGACTTCTACACAATCTTGCCTGTATGAACCCTGGACTACATGTTCTACACTCCTTCCCAATCTTTATCCTTTTGACCTGCACCATTCTAGTTGTATATTTATTCGTTCAACTAGAATGGTAAACAGATCTGGATCTGCAGTGTTCACTGCAAGATTAACCGGGTTCAGCAGGACAAGGGTTAAAGTTGTTGGGATGCAATTGCGATTAAACCTGTGTAAAACGGTCACTCAAAAATAGACAAAACGAAGAGTGTAATGACAAATAGTAGCTAAATTAAGGTTTGCGAGTTGGGATGTTTTCGCATATAAGATGTAATTCTATAAGATGTCATCAGTAAGCTTTGTTTCAACACGTTTTGAAATAATGTAATAATTATTTCATTTTGATATTTTTATTTCATTTTGCGTTGTCAATGTCGACGCAAAACAAAATTATCTGGAGTTTTTATTTCATTTAGCGACAATTTCATGCGATCGGGTAAAAATGAAATAATTACTTCATTTTGCGTTGATTGTAGGCATACTTAATGTTATTTCATTTTGTGTAGATGGCATAAGGTATGTTCTAAATGATACACATTTTTGTGCTATGATATATGACATGATCATATTTAATTGTTTTGATTTTTGATGGACATGATCGAAATAAAAAAGGACGTGTAACGGTTTGGCCGTTTTTTGGCCCACGACAGATTTGGCTGAAATTTTAATATATGGTGGTTTGATCTTTGCTCTTTCACATGAGTATGTTTTTGAATTAACGACGGCATATGCAGACACATGAATTAAAGTTTCTCACTAGTGTGTATAAACAGAGGTTTGTTCATGAGTGTGGATACTTTTAAAGAAGCAACAAGCAAACTGACCTCAAACATAATACAAAACATGCGTGTGTTTATACTCGTCATGTCTATGTCGTAATTTGAGCTAACACTACCATCATTAATTAAAAATTATGCTAAAACTTGGCTAAATACTGTGTTTACGATTACCTTGATGATATGTTGTTTTTAGGTGTAATATATATTGAGCATTTAGTGTTTTATCGCCTTGTCCAGTCAATCAATAGCTCAAACAAGCCTATTTGGTTTATTCATATCAATATAATCAGTACGACATGTACACAAGCGTGCATGTAACATGTTAAACGCGGCATTACATGCGCAACCTTTTTTTGCTGGATTGGTATGAAACATGAATATAAATAGTTATAAAGCTACAGAAATGATAATGGAAGCTTTGAACACTTTTTTTGCTCACAGCCACAATTATCAAATAGATACATGTGAGTGTTGTATATCTGTCAGTCTGTCTGTATGTCACACTTTTGTGTCGGTGATGTATCTTCCAAACGCCTGATTCGATTATAGGATTAATTCACAAAACTGTGCATCTTTGTGGCTAAACATGCAGAATAAATGAATACTTTAAGGCCATGTCAAAGCAGGCCGTCATAGGCCCAGGGGGGGTACTCTGATATTTTAATACATACGTAGGCTCGGACCATTTTTTGGGTTCAAAATTTTGAATTTCAATATTTTTTTGGGGTTTTCAGAAAAAATAATATTTTTTGGGTATGAAGATTTTGTGGATATTTCTTTGGGTCATCACAAAATTGGACTATATTAAGAGGTCATTTCTATGCATTTTAGGGTCTTTTCTTAAGGTCAAGGTACAGAATGGGGGTATTTTTTTGGGTTGCTAAAAATTCAAATATTTTTTTGGGGTGCTTGAAATTCCTGATATTTTTTTGGGGTGCACGGTAGATGCTGGGTCCGAGCCGACGTATACAGAAAACATGAGAGTATCCCCCCTGGGGTCATAGGTTACATGTACAGAAAGCATATCTGCTCCATATTTTACGCATGTCCCAGCTCGGATATCCAACAGTCTTGATAGCGCTGTGTTCTATATTACTTACCTATTATCTTACGTGTGACCAAGGGGTCGCAGTTCACAATCCTGAAGAAACATATGTTTTTGTGTCATTGTGAAAGACCCTTCATCTTTATTGCGTAATACATGTTCAACCGAGGAAACGTCATGACTGAAATATGGTTCACTGGAACGTAGAGCAATGACGTAGAGCATTAAAACACTTAATCATGTTTCAAGCATTTGTGGTGTAGACATCTATTCCAAGGGTGACAACTTTCGTCAAAGCAGGGATTTCGGAACCGTTTGAACAACCTACATTGTGTTTTGATAAAGGTGAATGAACATCTAAAATAGAGTATTTCGATCCTTGAATATTAAATGTATGTGTTTGTTGGTACCAGTGACTATTTACCATTTGCAGATAAGTGGTTGTTGTATATATACTGCATTATTTTAGCAAACACTTTACGAGAGCGATATTCATTGAGGAAACAAACAGTTTAGCACAGATATTGTGCACATGTAAGCATGAAAAGCGCATTACACTCATTATGAATAAAATGCGTTTGGCGTTCGCATTCAGGCCATTGGCTGTTTTTATACATGCTTTCTTGCATAAATATCAATGAATTGAAAAGAACAAACTAAATCAAAGAATTACATTGGTTTATTTGCGACAATATCTGCGCCACCTATATACATCATATATGTACATGAGAAGTTACGAACTTCAAAAAATATAGATAGGTTTTAGCTTTGAGGGTCAGTTACAATATATGTTGAGAGTGTGCATTTGTATACATCACACCAGCTCCTTTTTGTTCAAACTGACACAGTTCTATCAAAATTTTGGAATCATATCAAATGATTCCGATATCTGTGCTGTGAAGTAACTTTTTGCTCTACCTTATGAACCGCTAGATGAATTTCATCGAAATTTGCACAGATACTTATCTGGGACAGCCAAAACGAATTATAAGATTTTGGTGACCTCGACCTTATTTACAAGGTCACTAGGGACATATATAAAAAAGGCTTGTCTGTACTCTATCTTCCTAACCAATGACCAGATTTTGACCAAACTGACACAGATAATTCAATGGGAAGACCCTAATGAATGGCTTGCACTCGGTAGTATTGACCTTCATTCCAAGATCACCAGCGTCACATAACTCCTTTAAGTGGGTGGGGGGACAACTCCATCTAATGTTATATACTTTCCATTCCTAACTACTCTAGTATGGCCATATTAAACAGTGTCTGCTGTGTAATTTGAAAATACCAATAATTGATTATTTTTTCCTCATGCTCCAAAGAATGATCACATAATTTGCCATTTTTGACAATCTTAATTCAAAGCAATGGGTCATGCCAAAATAAAAGTGGAGGTGAGCTGTCTTTTTAAAAGCAGATTGTACCAAATAACTGTCTCCAGAAATCTATGTATCAGTTAATGAAGGGTCACATCAAACTCTCTCCTTGCACATTCTCTCTCCGCTGGTCTCTCTCTCTCTCTCTCTCTCTCTCTCTCAAATAAGACTCGCATTAACTGAAATGTTGTTGTATTTTTTCTTTTCAAACGCAATTTATCCAAAGACTGTTTGTAGGAAATAATATTGATACGAGCTTGCTAATATGTACATTGTATTCCATTTTTGGACGGGAATCTTACGTCTCTCCAGTGATTTTAGTACTCTCAGTGCTTTGATAAGTATGAATTGAATAGTACAGTTCAGGACAAAATTTGCAGAAAAAGTCTTTTTACGGTATTTGCCACATGCGGAACCGACTCAGAGTTACCATTTTATGGTGTAATATTATATGCATAATAAAATGAGAAATAGTTTTATCCGGTTCCGCATGTGGACATGTATGCAATTGAGTCACGAAGTACACGAGGGTGCCTGGTTTTACCATAGACTTAGTGTTAAGTATGGTTGATAGGGCATGCATTTAACCCCAAAATTTATCCTAAAAATACATTTTAATGAAGAAAATAAATTGTGGACATTAAACTAGAGACTCTTAGGTATCATTTGGTAATATTTTGGAGGGATTTCTTTACAATCGATACTTACTGTAAAAGTGGGCCATTTATAATACTAAACCGTTACACGTCCTTTCGGATACTCTTCGATTTCACATGTTTATCGATTCGGTAAGCTAGTATTTTCGTGATTACAACACAAACAAATTAAGAAATATGGAAAAAATGCTGACAAAGACCAGATTATGAGAAACCCTGCCTGAGTACATGCATAAACGTACATGTATTGTAGTCGATATTAAGGTCTAAACCAGTCTGCACATTGTCTCTCTAATTGCCCTCGGGACTATTTAGACTCAAGCCTTAATGCCCTTGGCCAAATACAGAGACATTAGACCGATATATCTGGTAATGCGGTGGTGGCCATATATAAATCTCTAAATTTGCTCTTAAACGTTCATAGACTTAAATGAGAGCATTAGAACAAAATGTCAATAAAGGGATTATAGCTTTCCAACTCCAATAAAAGAAGAAAAAAATAGGTCACTAATTTTCAAACTAATTCTATGAAATTTTAAGGTTCTATCTCTAATTTTACTTGAACGCGTGAAGAAAACTAGCTTCTTGCAACATTATTTAATTTTTTGTTGATATGCACAATATCGACGCAAAATGAACTAATTCTGTTATTACATCTTTACTTCATTTTGCATCGACATTAACAGCGCAAAATGAAAGAAAAAAATCCGAATGAAATAATTATTACATTATTTCAAAACATGTTGTAACAATAATTGTGGTATGTGAAACCGGATGTAGAGTTGCAGTAAATTGTTTCCCTATTTTGAGGAGTTGGTAACTTGGTAAGACTACTCTCTGTATATTGTTTTGCTCATATATGTAACGCTTGAATCGGTGCTAGATTGCGCTTTGAATTAATTCTAATGCATAGATTCAATGAGACCAATTTTATAGGGTCTCTCAAATTACGAAGACATCCATTTTCCAGATTATCTAGAGTTTGCAATAGCTGCCGTTGTGCCGCATGTGGTGGGAAACATCTCCACGTACAAGATATAGCCTGTTTTCATACTCTTGCCCGTTAGAAATAAATGGTTTTGGCAGAAAATCGGTGCTAGGGGGAGAGGGAAAGAGGGGCTTCCGGCTAGAAAGCTTTTGCACATTTCATCATATTACTCTTAGGAACATACCTCGCTTCTGAACGGAATATATAGGGTAAAGTTGGGTAATTTCGGACACCAGGTAAATTCGGACATACGTTTGTTTGTTTGTTTGATTTTATTCTTTACGCCCAATCAACAATCTTTCAGTTATATAGGGACGGGTTTTCCTGGGGGGTTGAACCAATACTTAGCTAGGATAAATGTGTCTTGCTCAAGGACCACAACACAGTGACGCCTGTGATGCTCGAACCAGCGGCCCTTCGGTCTCGAGTCAAGCACTCTACCACTGAGCCTCTGCGCTTCCTTGGACATACCTTTGCAAACAGTGGAAATCCAGATGAGACGGCTCCTTATGAGCCGTCTCATCAGGATTTTCACTGTTTGCTAAATGCAGTTAATTTATGTTTTCAACAAGGTCGCTGCCCGAATTTACATGACGTCCGACGTTACCTGACTTTACTCTATCGGCCATCACATAAAATGTTGGTACTTGTCGCATTATCGAGCAACCATGCCTCAGGCGAGCTTGCACAAATGCGCAGTCTCGCCAGGGCCTTCGCAACTCACATACACTATTAAACAAAGTATAGATGTAGATCTAAACTCAGAGAAAGCGTTAGAACTCAAGCTCCGCTGGATGCGTCGAATAACCCTTTACCTCATAGAAACGCTTTTTAAAAAATGGCAAACAGAGCAGATCCAGATCAGGCAGCTCTTGTAAGTAAGAGCTGCCTGATCAGGGTCTACTTTGTTTGCTTATTGAGATATGATTTGATATGATCCTACACTAGTAGACCTGACAAGTAATGTGTGTATTACGTTAGAGTAAAAACGTGAAAGTCTAATTGTAGAATTATACATAGTGGGTGGAGCTTAGCATGAATATTCATGAAGGAAAGGGTTAAAAGAGACTTTTATCATATCAGATTAATGTCAAAATCACATGTGCTTGCTCATATAGTATTTAATTGAGTTTCCCTTTTTTTCAGAAACATTTTTGTCTAAAATGGCGACAGAGAAACTTGTCTTGGACAATTTCACAAATATAAGCTAGTAATTTAAAAAAAAAAAGAATTTTTGCCACCACCCATAGTCAGTCTGACTGCACTGGATTGTGAACATGTCTGATCTAGTTCTTCCGATAGAATACAAGGACTTACCACTCAAAGCCCTCCGTCTCACAGCGCGAGAAAAAATAGGACGTTTCCTGAATCTTGAGGGCCTTGTTATAGTATGTATGGGTGATAATGGAGAGTTAATAGATGTGTCTACAAACTACAATGGATTGGCTGAATTGGCGGGATTTGATTTTTTGGAAATCAGGAATTTCGAGCGCCACAGGAATCCTACATTAGAGCTGCTGGATAAGTGGACAAATACAGAATGGAAGAATGCCACTGTGGGGTGTCTGTGGAAATATCTTCAGCAGATGGAGCGAGAAGACGTGATGATAGACTGTATACGGGTGATACGTAAGTAGATATGTTAACAGTTGATCCCAACCAACATACAATCTCCTTAAGGCCATATCGGCCCGCTAGCGTAAAGTCACTCTAATGGCATTTCGCTGGCGGGCAGACGGTGGTCCCGCTTTTAAATTATTACTTGGATGTACACGAAGGCGTGAATTAATTAGTAAGCAAATGAAAGCTGACCACTTGCGGCCCATCAGTGAAAACATGTCTGCAGCAGGACACACGAGGGGAGTTCAATAAGTTCGTAGAACTCGAGGTTTAACTCACAGTTTGGAAGATGGTTTCAACATTATTTTTCAATATAATCCCCTTTACTTCAGTGCATTTGACCCACTTTTCTTTTTAGCAGTATACACCTTTGAAATAAAAGTCGTCTGTTTGGTCACCAAACCAAGCTTCTGTAGCAGCCGAAATCTTGTTGTACGCAAGTGGGACCAGATAATAATCACTTGGGGCAAGGTCTGGAATGTATGGCGGGTGATTTAACTGCTCGAACTTGCACTCACGAATAGCCGTTTGTGCAACTCTGGACTTGTGCACAGGCGCATTATCATACAAAATAAGGGTACCAGCGGCTAGCTTTCCCTTTTCGTTTTTCTTTATTTGTTTAATGACATTGGTATAGTATACACTTGTAATTGAAGTACCAATAGACTTGTAATCCCTTTGGAGTCCCACACATTTTCTTAAGTGGGATGAACCAGGGCGCTTCCATTGCATGTACTCTTTTTAAGTATCAGGGTCCCAGTGGTGAAGGCAAGTTTCATCTCCTTTTACAAGACGAGTGTGTAAGTCTTCGGGATTTGCATTCACGGTACTCTCTACTAGTTCTTGACTTGATTCTACTCTTTGCTTACGATCTTGCATATTCAGGTTTCTGTTTACCCACCTGACAGATACTTTTGACATGCCTAAATTTTCATGGATTATCGTGTAAACACTTCCATTAGAAATACCACATTCTGAAGCAAGTCCGGCACTTTGACTACGCGATCGTTTGGCACAAGTCCATCAACACGGTCGAACATCTCCTGGCTGGTGACATCGGCAGAGCAACCTTACCTTGGGTTATCTTCTAAGGAGTCTCGCTCACGTTAAAATTCTGTTGACCACTTTGCTACTGTGGAATACTGTGGTCTACTATCGCCATACACATCAGCCATGCGCCGACAGATAATCATCAGCCATGCGCCGATAGAATTCTTTGGCGTATGCACCCTCCTTAGTGGGGAACTTTATGGCTGCTCTGAACTCAATATTCTGACTTTCCATTTCTGTTTATGGGTTTAGGTTTTCAAACAAATAGTAAGAGTAAAAAAATGTATGTCATGACAGAACGGCTGTTATTATTCAACTGACAAAGGTATACACTGCACAAAAATGACAAAAAAAGGAATCGTGAATTGTGTAGAAAAAATACCAAGTTCTACGAACTTATTGACGTGTCCAACAATGAAATTTTTTAACAGGTAGACTATTCGTTTACTTCACCCGTCTCAAGCTGGTGAAAATCAATAGGTAAATTTCGGAAGACTTCGGTCGTTTGCCGGAAAGAAGCGGTGCTATGCGATGTTGAGGTGTGAAAATAATCCCTGGGGCTAGTGGTCTTATCTTAATCCTCATAAAACACTGATCTTAGTGGTTTTAATTGAATAAGAGAGTAGAGTTTTAACCCTTAAAGCTCCAAGAAAAGAATGCAAAATGTCGTCTGCTGAAGTCGTCTGCTGCAAATAATTGTCAAGCATTTCTGACGCATTAAGTAAAGAAGCAAACAGCGAGGACCCAGAACAGACTGCTCCTAGGAGCAGTCTAATCTGGATTCACTCTGTAGGGCATAGAGGCTTCTTAAATATTTCAGCAGACGAGAAAAGCAGACGACTTTTGTTGCGATTTGCGCATTTAGGGTTAACATGAGCCACATTATGAGGCGTGCCATCCTGGTCAGCACTGATTGTAGATGTGCTATTTATGGGACGCTATACTCAAATTTTATAGATAACTTGACACATCAGCTAAACAGTGTGGGCCCTGATCAGACGCCACATTACGCGGTGTCTCATCCTGGTTCGCACTTTTTGTTTATGAGATGCTCTGCTCAAACAGGTTAGATGGATATGATGTTACAACTAATGTTGCTAACTATGACATTCAGTCAGCAAAAAGTGCAGACCCTGACCAGATGTCACATTATGCGGAGTCTCATCTGGGTTCACACAGTTTGTATTATGTTCCATGTATGGGACACTCTGCCTTTTCAGCAAATAGTGCAGGCCCCGATCAGACGCCACATGTATAAAAAATGGCTTTAGGCAGAAACATAAAATATCATCGGTTTTTTGCGCTGTGTTAGTTGTTTTTATTTTTCAAAATTATAATTTGTCGAAACGTTTTGAAAGCCTTATCACCAGAAGAGACAAAATCCGGTTTTCTCTAGAAAAGCTAATTATTAGACACGTGTTTATGTGTTTTTCTAAGCTCATTATCATATATATATATATATATATATATATATATATATATATATATATATATATATATATATATATATATATATATATATATATATATATATATATATATATATATATATATATATATATATATATATATATATATATATATTTTTCCACAATTTATTTTGTTGAAAAAATGATCTCAGAGTTTCAAAAAGTTTGGAACCATGTCCAGATCTACATACATTGTAGCATAGCTAAGTAAACGTCGTATGGGGTCCATGTAATCCTTTGTTTATTGGTAAAGACGGATCCATTCTCAAATATTACAGCCTTAGCAGCGAAGACCCAGATTACCGGCGGCACTGCGTTGTGTCCGTAAGTAGGACACATTAATCCCTGCTTAGTACTGGTTCAAAACAGGAAGACCCGTCTCATCATAACTGAAAAATTGTTGACCGGGACGTAAAGAATCAAACTAATCAAACAAATAAACTGCGTTCTGTGGCATTTCGTGAAGGTCTACAATGCTTTCTATCATAAAATCAAAATAGTTTCAACATTCGGATAATGCAAGCAGTGTAGATCCTGATGGGTTCCATTAACGTTTGGTGAATTAGCGAGCGGTCTGAATTAAGAAAAAAACAATTACTGCACAATTTTATATTGCAAAAGTAATACAATTTAATACAAAAGTCACTCGCATGCAACACAACCTGGTTATCTCCGGACTAGGCTCTTTTATTAGTCATGGACATGACTTTGTCAATTTTATTTTTTAGCGGATTTTTTTTATCACAATTAACGTTTGAATCCAGACCAGAGCTCATAGTTACATACACTCCGCATGGGTCCTCGTTTCTGTTGATTCGTTTTTCGTTTGTTTATTCGTATGACGGGTGCCAAGTTGGTCCTACCTTAGCCTGGGTTCCAGTCTGATCATTTTCTATTTTTTTTATTTTTCCGTTTCTTGGTCAAAAATGACAATATTAATCGGAATCAATAACCGACCACCGATACCTTTGATGGTGTATCTTTTTATTCTCTTAATTTTTAAGAATATTAGCATTAGAGAATATTACCAAAATATACCGACTGGACCGAGGCTAGTCCTACCTATCCATTGGGGCTTGAGAATTAAAATTAAGTCCGAGACTTTATATCTATACCCATGTGTATATGAGAGTAGCGAAGGCTTTTAAGGGTCTATGCATATGCGCAGACTCGTCTTGGCCTTTCTTATAACACTATAGGCCCCCCTCTTATCTCTTCTTTTCTATAGAAAATACAACACTACCGGCCTGCCGGCGAAAAGCCATGCCAATGGTGTTTTGCTGGCGGGCCGATAGTGGTTAGAGACTGTATACAGGCTGGGAGGGGGGATCGTACTCATGTATGAATCATCTAAAAACAAAACCAGTGAAGAATGAAGACACCGACCAGTTACCGCATTTGACCAGGTTTACGATACGTGTAGCTATTGATCTATATGATAGGGCTGTTTCATGCGGACAACGCCTCATATTTGACTCTATCTTGGTTGATCGAGTTCGGTTGTGGTCACTTGTCACACTATCTGGTATCAGTTTCTTTCTTTCAACAGAAGCTACTTAACTCTTTACCAGCTAGTGCAACCTTTGTCGTCTGCTGATCTAACATTTGAAAATAGTTTGGACCCAGATCAGGCCCTCCAAATCGTCGGGCCTGTTATGGTTCCAAACTGTTTAGCACCCTCAAAGTACTTTTCCACAGTTTCTTTAAAAGACATTGTTGAAACACCAACAGCCGACGACAAAAACTTGCCGATATCCAGCTTGTTAAGAGTTAAATTGATTTTGACCCTTAATGCGCCAATCGCAACAAAAGTCGTCTGCTTTTCTCGTCTGCTAAAATGTTTAAGAAGCCTCTATGGCAAACAGTGCGGACCCAGTTTAGACTGCTCCTATTCTGGTTCACGCTGTTTGCTTCTATACTTAATTCGTCAGCAATGTTAGGCAATTATTTGCAGCAGACGACTTCAGCAGACGACATTTCAGAAGCATTTTTTCTTGGCGCTTTAAGCGTTAAATTAGTGAAAAATACAATAACTTTGTACTAAGGCCCATATCTAAAAACGAGGAAGTTTAAGATTTCCTCTGTCAACCTTCACAGCGCTGGAACATGTTTGATATATTTGCGAACACTGTTGGTCCAGACCAGTCATTATAGAGACGCTGTCTGAACATGATCTTCTGTCTTTGACAATCATTTTGAGAATATAGAGGAATTAAATTAATCACACTTTTGAGGGGCTCACTGTGAATTTGCATATGAAAGGAGCGTATCGCAATTTATACAGCATGGCAATAGTTTAAAACCAAACCAGCGAGACGTTTACACAATAAAACTTACAAAACTTCCTGATACGAAGTCAACCCTATTCAGCTTTGATTTTTTTTCATGTATGGTAGCACAGCTGTGCCACAGGAATAACATGGATCCTCACGCCTCTTTCAAGCTTAGACTTCTTTTATTTTGGCCTATTGGCCGTCGCCAGCGGAACTAATTTTGTTTCACCAGAGGCCGATAAACAGGAGGTTAATACAACGCAAACCGGTTTAAGCCCTCCAGTAAAATATTTTACTGACAGTTCCAAGGCGGTACTTCTTTAGTGGATCTTTTTTTGTTTTGTTTTTCTGTCTTGTGTTTGCTATGTCTTTGTGCGCATCTGTTCATACACCAATCGCAAGTTCTAACCGATCAGCCTTAAAAACAAGTTTTCTAGAAAACTACTTCTTTTTTGACAAACGGATTTTTAGCACAAAGTACAAGGACATTCTTATTTCGATTTTCCATGGTTGTTCCTGTAATGACACGTTCTCTTACCGTATCTAACCGTTTAAGACGAATTTCATTTATAAACCTCGATTATTGCCTGCTTTGAAAAAATGCAAGTGATCGGTAAGATCTTTCGATTAGTGTATGTGCCTTATGGTCACCTGCTAGGAAAGGGCTGGCATCTTGGCTCTCGTTTGTGGTGTCTAACTGTGAGTTTGTCACTTTCCCATTGGTATTCTGTGTCAGGTATGGTATATGATTGAATCGATTCATGATCTTTGCACCCTCACTTACTTTTATAACCCTAATTGCAACTAAATATCATCACCTGTATTGTTTGCACGTCCATTTAAAACATCTCTGTAGCAAACAGTGTGAACACAGATCAGGCTGCTCCCCTCTAGGAGCAGTCTGATATGGGTCCACACTATTTGTCTGTGTGCCGATATTAGTTCTTGAAGTAAGCATCAACACGCAGCAGACGATTTTAGCAGACGACAATTTCAGATGCTTTTTTTTTCGAAGCAGGCAGCTTCAGTCCAACAGACCTCAATCAGTATCGAGACGGACGAATATTCTGCTAGTGGGGTCTTGGTAGTGTAAAAGTCAATGAGTTTCACAGGGAATAGTGGAGCTGCTTAGTGAGCAAATTTAGGGATATACTGAATTTGATGGTGCAAGCATGAAACTTACACCATATGTTCTTTAGATGACACACGTTAAAAAACGATTCCTGGCCACTTCAAATTCGGCCTTTTTCAAGATGGCCACCAAAACACAAAATGGCCGACACTTCTCACGAGGATGTATGTAGTAAATTGATCATATCTCAATTTATGTTCATCATAGAATAACAAACTTGGTATCAAATTAAAGCTAAATTACTTCCCTTTGGTATAAAGTATAAAGTTCAAATATGCAAATTAACTGATTAACATATTATGCATATTAATGAGTTATTCCTTTTTGTCCAAAAATAAGTAATACAAATCATACAAATTCATCATGATTAATATCACAACCTGACGCTTTGGCTAATGCAGATTGTCAAAAGTGATACATATAGAGTCTTAAAGGTTGCTGACAAACTATACGTATCAATATGTGCACATCAGCTAATTAATATACTATGAATATTCATATACACTTATTTTATATTCAATACCAATTTTGACTGTTGCCTTTTCTGTTTATAGCATTTTAGACACTGTGTTTTTATTTCCATGCGAATATTGTTTGTTCTGTTAAAGACATGGTTTGTTAACCTAAAATGGTTTTCTGTGGCGTAGATAAGGCCCAAAATTGTATTCAAGTGCCCCAGGGGCTTTACTACAGCTGTTGTCTTCTTTAGGTGATGGTTCTGTGGCTGTTTGTCCAATTTACACCGTTTGTTTGTGGGGATTTTGTGTTTTTGTTTTGTAATGTAGTACTTAGCATCCTTTCTTGTTTTGCAGGAATCTGGATGAGTAAGAGATATCTGGCTCTTTACTTGTTTTGTGCTCTTTCTACCTTGTGGTTGTAAGAGGTCTGTGTCTGTTCCTTATGGTGCCATAAGTTGGTGTGTGGTCTGTGATTGTGGCATTTCCTAGTCATACTAACTTACTTTTAGGTGGATAGAGAAGCAATTTCAGAATTCATCCCTATTTTTGGCCTTGATCATATTTATTTAGTTTAATGGCTACCAGTCAATCATCGCGTCAAGCTTACCCTGGAACAAATGCATTTTGATGTATACACAGAGATCATTTTGCCTTTTGTAAAATTGATAAAGCATTCCATATGATTGCCATAGAACCCACAGTCAAAATGTAGCAGTCGTAAAAGCTTACAGAGGTACTATTGGTCTAACTGAAGATAAATATAAAGCTTTTTTCTCTCTCTTTCTTCCAATACTTCCTAACCTACTTTGAGGACTTAAGAAGGATATTTTGGTTAGCAAGTTATAAATGGGGTAAATTTAGTGGGTCGGATGAGTTTGTACAGTGCAAAAAGAGTTAGTTTAGTTAAAAGATAAAAACAGAATATGGAGATTTAGGAGGATGCATGCACTTGGTGGCTAAACAGTAAACTGGACCACGGTAGGAAGCTCGACATTGCCAGTTGGGAGGGCATTCCAGTGTATGATTGTTCTAGAGAATAAGCTGTATTTACGAGGGATGATCTTAAAGTTCTGATCCTGGTGTGATATCTCTGTGACCAGTGATGCAAAATGCCTGAAAATTGTACCAAATAATAATATATTCTTTGTCTATATACTGCTGACATGTTTTATGTAACTTGATGGAGTGACCGGAAATTTATCCCAAAACAACCATGCCCTCAATGAACTGACCTATCAAGTAGATTTTGCATGCTCGAGACATCATAATTTCGTTTTTATGGCTGCTCAATGTTCAACCGTTAGCCAATATGTTCAGAAGATATAGCAAACTTTCTATATGATTTGGGTTTTCTGGGCCATTTAATGTATGGCTATGCAACTGCCAGCTATAATCAAACTTTAGACCTCTTAAAATTTTGACCGGCCCTTACTGCCATAACAACAGCTGTATTAAAGGTAAAAATTGTTTTAGGCAAACGAAGATGAACTGACTTTTGTCTGAAGCAATTTTGAATTATCGGTATCGTCGGAATCTGATAGTAACCCACGTAAGAAAATTAAAATGAGTCCACAAATTAGGTCAATATTTTGAGGGACACAAATTTGTATGTGTTTTTCTAAAACTAAAACCCAATCAATTGTCCAAAGGTGCACTATATCGTAAAATGATGCAATATGAGATTAAATTGAGCACAAAACATCCATCTGCAACCAATAACAATTTCGAAAATTATAATTTAAAGTCAATCATTTTTTTCGGTAAAAATAGAACTTTTTACAATATCCCAATTAAGATTGAGATATTTTGTAATCAAATAGAATTGGTCTTGAATAGTTTGCCTATATTTGGTTCGGCATGTTTTTAGTCCAAATTGAAAGACAAAAATAGAATATTTTTGGAAATGAAAATTCTGCAATATATTCAAAATGATGTAGTTGTCAATTTCAATGACGTCACAAGAATTCCGCATTGAGCTTTAAATATTGAATCGACATAACATGTCGCCATTCTAACATTTGAATGGACATTACAAGTAACAAAAAGTAAAAAGACAATGCAGTTTTATTTTGTATTTTTAAAGATGCTGGGCTTGAAAGATTCAGGTTCAACTATTATCATTATTCTATAATATGAAAAAAGGCCAGTGGTATGGAGTGGACCATATATAATACAATGTAATCATAAATCAAAACAGTACAGCTAGAAAATATTAGCATCATTATAAAGGTAAGAACTAGATCTTTTGAATGATGAATAGTATGCATCTCAAAAATGTCTCTGGACAAAGCTACAAGGCAACGATCAGAACTTTTGGATCATCCCTCGTATAATAGTTGGTAAAGATGGGGATCTGTTTATATTTGAGTTTCTAGCAGTTAAACCAATCCATTTAAAGAGGAGTCAGCTGACCTGTACGCACTTTATACAGTATAAGTAGCGGACAGTTGAATTAATATAAAAGTAACAGTGTATGACCAGGAAACCATGAAGCAGTTAGCTCACATTGGTCAGAAGCAATATGAAAAGTTTGTAAAGACATAGCAGATACTCAGACACCTTCTTTGTTTAATGTGCCAGTGAAAAAGAATATGTTTCCCCTTTACAGGTTACAAGTTAAATCTAATTAATCTTCAGCTAAAATTAGCTTGACAGCTATTTAAAGGATGACCAACGACTATTTTCGATATTATTTATCTCATGTCAAAGCCAAAAAAGGTGACTTGCCACCCTTTTTTCAACATGAAAATCATAACTGTCCTCCATCCTTATCACAACAAGACTAATAAAGTCACGGCTGCATGACATTCTTGAACAAGGTACAAATACAAAATATGACCAACCAAATGCAGAAAATGTGATAATGGACGACACAACCCTGATCAATGTATGATTTAGCAAAAGAATCCAGAGCAGAAAAATGCCTGATGGTTATGCCACTAAGGTGATTGTACCTCATACTGAGTAGCATCCTTAAAAATTACCCAGATATGATGTTGCATTTGCTATATATCACCAAGACAATTTGTAAAGTGAGACAGGGCAGAAAAGAGGAACAGCTAGTAACATCAAACCTCTCAAATGGAACAACTTCCTTAGATGTTATGACAGCAAAGGCTAAAATAGCTGTGTCTCTAGCAGTTAAAAGTGTACTTGCTCAAACTAACGCACATATAATAGTTATAAAAGGAGATGGGGTTGTTTGACGTTAACAATAGGGATATGTTAGCCTCACGCGATCAGAGGAAGCTGACAATCATATGTTTGTCCACATAATGCATGCTTCTTTGACAGGAAGCCAAACTCTAATGATTGTTAATTCTTATACCAATGTTGTTGTACTTTATATAGCAGGAATGCTGATTTTAATATCTACGCGTTGTGGATAGCATTCGGAAAAATAAGCAATTTTTGATGGATGCCAACTCATGATATACGTAATTAAGAAGGAGGCAAAAATCAGGAATCGATACAATCAAGTACCAAACCTGACACAGGACAACGGATGTGAAAGTGACTGTTACACAAGAAAACATCACATTCGAAAGAGGCAAGAGGCCAGCCCTTTCCCAGCAGGTAGCCACAAGGCTGCAATGGACAGACAAGACAGCATGAAAGACACAAAACACAAATAGCACAAAAAGTCCGCAAAAGAAACACTGCATTTGAACGTCAGTAAGAAAATGCTCAAACCAACACACAGATAAATCACTTAGTTATCGTGCAAGGCCATTGCTGTTTTGCATGGGTTAAATTATTGGGTGCGATAGGGTTTCTGCATACGTTGGCAATAGCAAGAAACCAGCATGGTAGGCATGGAACCACAGAATTTTTTCATGCCTCAGTATTACTGCAGGCACAATAGAAATGGAAATATAAGAAAAGATTGTTGTTTTATGTACGATTAGTTAAGCACGATGTACGATAAGTCAAGCACGACTTGCAAGATGGATGCAGCGCTTTGATTTAATTTTTGCTCGAAAGCAGTACACTCACGATGCTATCCACCAACACAAGCTGCTCTTAAAAGTAAGGTAAGGTAGCAGTTTTCCCGGCAGGACTTATCATGGAAACAATCGACTGTTACTGAACAGTAATTACCATCTCTATCGAATTGGGCATGGTCAAAGCAGAACAATGTTTGGATTAATAAATGGACGGAGTTGTCTGCTATAGCCAAATGTTGTAAGGAAATATAAAAAATGTGATAGATCAAAAAAAAGAAAGAAAGACAGCAAAGATCAGGAATCAATTCAATTAAGTACCCAGGATACAACATGGGAAGGTGACAAAATACAATTAAACATCACAAACGAGAGCCAATAGGTCAGCCCTTTCCCAGCAATGAACGGCGGAAAAGCTTGACAAACACAAAGCATAAATAACACAAATGATCCACAAAAGAAGTACCGCCTTGGAACGGTCAGTAAAAATATTTTACTGGAGGGCTTAAACCGGTTTCATGGTGCCAACCTCACCCTTAGTTCAGATGTGGATCACATGTAAATTGTATGAGAAACTGCAAATTTTATCCATTAGTCACTTAGTCGAAATTCATGCAACTGTCAAGAAGATAGGTAGTTACATGCATTTTTTTTAATCGTGGGCGACTATGCTTCGATTGTTTCCGGGTACAATTTAAGCAAACATATTTAGCAATGCCAGTTTAGAATGCTTAAAATAAGCAGCACTAATAGCTAATATCAAGCACTTAGTCGGAATTCATGCAACTGTCAAGAAGATAGGTAGTTACATGTAAATGTTTTAATTGTGGGCGGTTACGCTTTGATTGTTTCCGGGTATAAAATTAAGCAAAAAATATTTAGCAATGCCAGTAGAGTATGCTTAAAATAAGCAGCACTAATCGCTTGATATCAATGAGCTAATTTGCATAAATAATGGTACATAGACCTAAGAGTAAAACAGACTTTTGATTGGAAAGAATCTTTTCAGTGAAAGATCACCACAAAGTGAGACTGGATTAATTCTCTAGCAAAAACAAAATAGTAATTAATATTTAGTTAGCATATTTGCATATTGGAGCCTTGGTAGAAAGTGTAAGGACGGAACTTTAATTGCGTATGGTCTTATGTAGAATAGAAGCTTAGAAATGAATAATTTACAACATGTGCATACTACAAAACTGATATTTGAAGATTTATAAAGTTTTTGTGAATAAATATTCATGAATATGCTAATGAGCTGCAGTGCAATTACGGTGACTTATAGTTTGGCTAAGGCTATGCTTTAAGTATATATTACTTTTGACAATTTGCATCGACCAGAGGTCAAGTTATGTTTAGCTTAAATGTATTTTACTGATTAACTGATTTGCATATTATGAATTCTTATTGTACTAACGGACAATTCTGTGGCTTTAATTTGATACCAAGTTTGATGTTCTACGATGACTAGAAACTGAATTATGACCAATTTTACCACATACACTCCCCAACAAAATGTCAGCCATTTTGTTTTTGAGCGGCCTTCTTAAAAATCGCCGAATTTGAAGTGACCAGGAATCGTTTTCAAATGTTTGAGATGTAATGAAGATATGGTGAAAATTTCATGCTTGTATCATTAAGTGAAGTATCCGGCTCCACTAAAATGATACCTACAGCACCGTGAGGAGGAGACCCATAACACTAAAAGCCACATGGCAGGCTACCAAGAAGGCAATAAAAGTAAAGCATCAGTTCGATCCGGTCACATACTTTTGATCATGAGTGAGGATGGGATAGAAAAATCCATTCCGAGGATCACCGTTTAGCATCACGAAGTTTGCTGAGTGATGCCAAACGGTGATTCGGAGGGACGGATTTTTCTTTCTCACCAATGCATACAAGATCGAGTGATCCCTATGTTAGCTCGCTGTCGGAAAAATCTGTCCCACATCGCTACCCATGTGAGATAATCGTAACTAATACGAGATAAGCCACACACGGCCGGCTGCTAATGCGAGATAACCAACATGCTACCTATTTGGCACATGACTGTATTACTTCGGAAGCTAAAGTTAAATTGTTGACAGTCAGGACAAATTTCAATGTTGAAATTTCAGCGATTTAAGGCCTTCAACGTGGTAAAAAGTAAAACCGCATTTTTAATTAAAACATTCATTCACTGCTTTAAACATGCTGGGTACATTGCGATTGACATGTTTTACGTGTTGGGCAATGAGTGACTGAATGCACTGGGACGGGGAGCCTTGACAATTTAAAAAAACACATTTTCCTCAACAAAATTACTTACTCTAGTAACTGTGGCTGATAAGCTAGTTCTTGTAAAACTATTTTGATGAAATAACCATTTGTTCATTGTTTAATGCGCTGTTTATTCGCTATTCAAGCTGATATGTACCGCGTCATTAACTGTAAACATCGACCTCAGTGACGTCACCAACATATATGTACTGTACGGTATGGTCGCTAAATGTAGAATTGGTATATGAGAAAAATAATCGATCATTGGTTTTCAGTGGTTCCAGAAAATTTTCTGTCCCCACTGAGCACCAATGATGGATTCTATTTATCCAACCCTCATACAATTAATGAATTCTTTTTTCTTGCTCACCATTAGATACCGCATTTTATGTTGAACAAACGCTCCCAGAAGTTCCTAAATACGCTTATATGAGACAAAATCAAATCAAATCAAATTAGTTTTATTGGTATATTCAAAGTCCAGTCACAGGACTGTCACCAGTCACATAAGAGCAATCACACACTTAATATAAGTACAAATCTTGTCATCGAGAAATATAAAAATATGGAAATTGTTTAATAGAACAGACTACTAAAATTGGAAATCCTCAACATTGAGACTGTCCCACATTCAGTGACGCTTTAGATGAGCATACCTGAGTACTCAACATGATATGATATGATATGATGATGTCACTTGACCATATCAATGACGTCACTTGACGACTTTGTCTCGTGACTTCCAATACAACTGGGGTATGGGGGTACTCCCGCTGTATGGGTCCAGGGATGGCAGAAATTGTTTTAGGGACTTCCAAAGGGCTAAAAGGAGCCCTCAAGACACGCAACTAAACACTATTAGCTGCATTTTTCTTCCTTTCAAAAATCAAATTTAATACAGTAAAACTGACTTATCTTAAAAGAAAACCGATTATCGCTTAATGCAGGACAAACGTATTGCAGCATGCTCCAAAGGCTCGACCTTCATTAAGCTACAATCTGTCATTAAGAGTTTTATTTTGTCTATCCTAAGACTGGTTTTATTGTATCAAAAACCTATACTAGTTGCGTCAAGTTATACGCACATTCGTATCTGCGTACATATAGGTACGTCCCTAATGTATGTCCAGGAACCAGTGATAACTAACCGGGAGCGACCTTAAAACCCAAACAAGCATGCAAATAACATTCATGCAAGGGAATTATTATTGTTGTGAAGGGAAAAATAGCATGTTAAGTCAACATTACGTAATTTCCTATTATTTTCTTTTATAGTGAATGACTGTAAAGTCTACAAGGAATTTATGCAGATACAGAAGGAGGCAGACTTGTGTAATTACAATCCTGTACAAGACCCCACAGGTAATATAATGAAATATTTACATTTTCGAAGCAACCCTTTAATGAGTCTTTAGATTTTTGCAACCGTTCATAGCCACACGAATTACAAAAAAAAAACGATTGACAGCTGCCAAGTTTACTTGCCCGTGCAACACACTTCGAACATCGAACTCATACTGGTATATGGTGATTGACAGCGAGCCACACCCGAATCGCACGTGACAACAAGCCTCTTGTCTGCTCCATTGGAGCTGTCCGTGTTCAATCTGGCTGTTCCGCTTTTCCATTTTACACTCCGACTTAACCGTAAATACGATACTTTTTAGATACAAAGCTGTTTTAATTCCTAAATTAAAAGTATTCTTTTTATATTTTAGATATTTACAATAAAATGTAAATAAAGCAATAAATTAATTTTTTGGAATGTTCATGGAATCAGGAATACTTCAGGTCTCTTCCAAGAGACCCGAAGTATTCTTGATTCCATGAACCTTCTAAAATTCGAATTCATTTCTTAAATGCATGTCAGGCGCCAAGGTTTATAAAATTGTATTCATTCTCAACTCAGCTGAGCATAAGATTTATTCTACCCATAAATGTTAAAGTAGCAACAATTGTTCAACACGCTCTCGTTTATACCAGCGATTGAAAAAATCTTGTAAGGCGTTAGCAATTTCTTCACGACATTTTTGGAAGTATACTCGTATTTGCTAGGTAACTGTATTCTTGAATCAGTTCCGGTTTTTAAAGTCCAGTGATTATATGGCCAGCAGGTTGATAGCAGTACTTTGAGTCCTTACTATCTCAAGAGTCAGGAATAGAAGGTTTCAACATCAAGTTAAGTTACTAATTTGTTAAATATAGTACTACGAATAGGTTTATTGTATTTATAGAAATAATAGGTGACCCTTATTTTCAACATAAGTAGGAATAGAAGATAAAACAGATTTATCTTTAAATAAACTGGTAATTTAATGAATTCAATCCCGTTGTTGACAAATTGAACTTTGTTTAATTGTCTAATATAATTACTTTCAGAGTCTATATAAGGCAAGAGAGCATGCTGAGTATAACACCTTGAAAGAAGTGCTGCACCATAAAAGTTGATGAGCTCTATCATAGAATTTATAAGCCCCAATATCCAAATTACGAAATGAAGAGATAGAAAGATGTACTTAACGTGAAAGGGTCATATGTGTGCCTAAATGTTTTAAGGCGATACTTAAACCGAAAGTGTTTAAACATGTCTTTTTTTTGCATTTTAGATTTCCCCTTTTACGTCTGCCGTGAGATCGTTTACACTCTATTACACACTGAATGACTAAACTACCAGAGGTTTAGCCCCTTTGTGTAATATATGGTAACTTTATCTATTTTTTTCAGTAACCGGATCTGACGACATGAGGATTGATGAATTCGATATTACAACTCGTCATGATGGTAAGAAGTTCACACCTCTTTCAGCTGTAACACATAGAGGATCTAACATGAGTGCTCGTGTATTATTTAAAAATTTATTAAACGAGTTGATGTAAAGAAATAAAATGCGAGGTTGCCGAGTATTTTATCTCTTTTTCGCAACGAGTTTAATACATTTAGTAAAATAGGAGCTCGAATGATACATTCTATTTATCATTCTATTCGCAATCGCGCTTTTTTTAATGAAAACGTCTAGTTAAAACGCCAAATATACGCAACGTTGTTATTGGCGTCATTTCATTCCGTTACCAAAATCTGTTAACCACTAGTGGTTCATGACGTTATATCACTCCCAGATCCGACGTCATACGATAGAAGTATTTATTTGTTGTACAAGCCTTTTTGTATCTGTCCATTTTAATTACATTTTTAAAGGAGTTAGCACGTTATGCTTGATAGTATCCATACATTCAACAGTCTAACTATTTAATTGTAATTGTACATATCAACTTCCATTAATCATGCTTGAATGAACGAGTACCTCGTGCACATACTTTCGCTTGTAACTGACAAAAACTCTCCTTGAATCAGTGGAAGGGAAAAATGGCCATAGACATTACTCCATGATCAATCTCCACGAAATTAAGGGACTGTGCGTTGGGGGGTGCCCTTTATCTTAATAAAGTATTAATTATCGTTCTAGTTGCCTTTGGAAAAGAGAGCTGGTCGCTATACTTTAATTGTGTACTTGCTGTCATGTGATTGTTTTGGTGTCGTTTTGGTGTCTATGTTCTGTTTCTATTCCTTGTAAAGAGTGGGCTGGTATACATCAGGAAAGCCCGGCACAATTCTAGAATCGAATCAAGCCTCGGGTATACGTAACACGCATTACGCGTAGTACTATGTATGAAAAAGCTTCATTTTGTTAGCCAGAACTGGCGGAAGGTAAATTAGTTATGAAGCATGTGGGTTCAGCCCTAAAGTTTATATTTATAACCGTTTGTTTTGAATATATTATAATATAGACTTATTCTTATAATCTAAGACAAAAAAAAACAATACCTCACCGTTCTTTTTAAAAAGTTATTTGATGTCAAAAACTGAAAAATCGCAGTTTTTTTTGAAATAAACAAACACAGATTTTGTTAACGAATAAACAAGAAACGCAATACAGTTTTTTTTCAGAACAAATACTACTCACACCAGAGATGTAAATAAAAACAAAAAATAATGAAATAACATGTATTTACACAATTTATATAAGCAAAATCCTAATTAAGTCAAACGAATAAATGCCAAAAGAACACATTAACATTCAAAATAAACATATCAGAGAATGTAACTGGAACAACAAAAAACATATTTTTACAAAGATATTTTCATGAAGAATCTAATGATTGAATAAAAAATATGTGTCACCGTGCTCGTTTTTTGTTTTGGTGACTTTTCCGAAAAATCCTGAAAAAAATAAAGACTATAATAAGTGTTGTCTCCCCTTTCAACCAATTTTTTTGTTTGTCTACGCCCTACGTATATCACTGGGCGGAGACATAGCTATTATTGATTAAGCACTGACAAATGGGCGTAGACAAAAAAGATTTTGACCTAGCATATGTGACCCAGCACATTACATTATGATTCTCATTAAAGTATGGCTATAGCATGTCTTGATACGTTGATGCTTTCTTACACGTAGGATTTATGTAGATAAAAGCTTAAAATTATAGCTTTATTCCTGATGCATAGATTTAAATGTCATTTAAAGAATAAACTTACAAATATGCAATAAGAGGATAAAACATTCTTTTCCTTGTATTAATGTTTGGCAAGCCTGAATGTGATGTGTTGCAACCAGAACCACACAGCGGTGAAGCCTGCAACACATTATCGCACATGGGCTTGACAAACGTTAATATACAGAAAGGAATGTTATATTGTCATTGTTAAATATTGTAGGACTTTTTGGGTACTGTAAAGGTGGCAACTTTAATTTTCATATCTGGGCGTGGTTCGGTTATTTCAACTGCTCAAGAATGGAAATCATGCTCTATCCATTGGTTAAGCGTTTAAAAGTTGCTTGAGCCGCGCAGGTGTGCGTGCATTTCATGAAAGTCCTGTCCGTTAATGCACTGAACCCACATTTATTAACCCTTAAAGCGTATATTACAACACAATCGTATGTTTTTATCGTCTATTGAAATATTATGAAGCCTCTTAAACAAACAGTGTAGATCTAGAGCAGACTGCTCACATAGTGCAGTCTGATCTGGGTCCACACTGTTTGCCTCTATACTAATGTTAGACAATAAACAAACACTTTCGAATGTAGTTATAACGCCTCATTTTCAGAGTTTACCTATGTCTAAAGTAGACTAATAAGGCAGTCATGAGGTGCCGCCTTTACAGTATCCAAAAAGTTCTAGAATACTTTTCTTTCAAGCAAAAGTATTTCCAAAAAAAATGTCCACTGTAACATCGTGAAGCATACAACAAAACCACACCTTATAGGCGCAATCTAAAACATCAATACTATCGACGATTATAGACCAAAAAAATAGTTAGAATCATAGTTCTTTTTATTACCATCACTCATCGAACAGGCGACACTTTGCAATCAAAACACTGTTTCAAGCGAGTTTTGATCCGCGTTCGTCAATGGTTAAGAGTGTTTTCGATTGCTCACTATCCGGTGTGGAAACAAACTTTTTTTTCAACAGAAACATGACTGAAAAATGTAGATAACTCCTAGCTTTTGTTTCAGATTGTTTTGGCTATTACGTATTCATTGTATCAATACACATCCTGGATAGGTGGCAATCGAAAACGTTGATGCTATCGACGAACGTAGATCAAATACCGTCAGACTTTTTGGATTGCAGTTTGTTTGCCTGACTGGCGACAAATGGTAAATTCTAGCGATTTGCGATCCACGTTCATCGATTGTTCAGAGCCTTCTCGATTGTCGCCTATCCGATGTAATAAAGTAGCGTATCTTATGATAATTGAATATTTTGGTCATTTCTCAATAAAGCATAAGCGACGGTATCTTAACTCGCAGAGGCTATCCGTGAGCAGGTTGAAATGGCCATTAAGCCCTCTGCAGTCATGTTATATCGGTAATAAAGCCCGCGGTCAGTGATTGGTCAACGATCAACCAAAATATGACACATTATTAAATAAAATGTACAATTGTCAGCGATTGAAACACATCAAGTTTCTATAGTAAACACTTATTATAAGGTATATAACAATAAAATGATGATACATTCTTCTGTCTATAAACGTTTGCCAAGCCCAAATGAGATAATGTATTGTAGCCTTAACCATGATGCACCAAGTGCGGATCCAGAGGGGGGGGGGGGCAGAGGGTCCAGACCCACTCTGGAAAATCACAAATTATATGGGTTTCTATAGGGAATAAGCAATTGGACACCCCCTGGAAAAAGTTGGACCCCCTGGAAAAAATTGGACCCCATCTGGAGCCTTGAAAAACGATAGATTTCTTTGAAATTGACCATTTGACTTCTGTAAAATAAGCTGAGGACTAAAAAATTCGTTGTCAGAGCTTTTTTGTCAAACTGACCTGGACTCTCCTCTTCCCCTGATGAAAATTCCTGGATCCGCGCATCTGTACCATGCTTGCCAACCGTTAATTTACAGAAAAGAATGTTATATTGTCATATATCTTCCTTTCAGGCACATGCAGTTCCAATTAATTTTATTAAAATGTATGCAGAAATGTCCATTTTATCATCATGAAACATGCAACGAAACAAAATATTTTTTTCAACAGAAACATGAAATAACTCCTAGCCCTTGTATCAGATTGTTTTGGCTATGTCTTCAGTATATCAAAAACACACTAGATAGGAAACGTTAATGCTATCGACGAACGTAGTTAAATATTGTAAGTAACAGAATTTTGGATTGTTGTTTGTAGTCCGATAGGCAACAAATGGCAATCACAAACACTGTTTCTAGCAATTTGTTATCAGCATTCATCGATTGTTTAGACTGTTTTTATTGCTGCCTATCCGGTGTGATAAGGTAATTGAAATAGTTACGTCATTTCTCCATAAAACATTAGTGACCATGTACCTCCATGGGACCTAAAACATGAGAATGTCACATACAAGGCATGTGCACGTCTACAACCCCCTCCCTTTTTTGGGGTGGGGTGGGTCTTAGGTTAGTGGCAGCATGCAGAAATAGCAACTGAGACATGTATATAGTATGTATATTTATACGGTCTGCAACTTTTAACCATCAAAATACTGAATGACTTCATACTCTGTGTGATGTTTTTAAAAGCTAATACTTGCATTCCTTCTTTTTGTGAAAGCAAACTACTTACAGAATTACGTTTCAAGCATCCAAGAGTTGTCAGCGGAGAATAATATCTACCGTCTTACAAATAAGTATTCCCTTTTAAAAACAAGATTCAGGAACGATAACTCTTACACTCTTACTTTTAAGTAAAAGTAAAGTTATCTTTTGACATGGGTCCCGCACTACCTTAAGCCACGACATGTGATTTCAACAATGTGGCATTTTGACAAGTGTAGACTCATACGAGCCTGTGCCGCCTATTTTTATGCTTAGAAGCTCCAAATGGTGCTCAGTCACAAGCTTAACAGTCATAGAATATGCAAGCGACTAGCAAAGGCTCTGCAGTCTGATCTGAGGCTTTGCTGGTAGCACATACCACATTGTTGGAAATCTCATGCACTCTGGCTCATATTCTGATAGAGGTATCCTGTGACAACATAGTTGTAAAAGAATAGACTAAACAGCAACTATTTCTGAATTGCAGTGAGAAACGCATTGGTTGGCAGCAACGAAAGACAAATGTATGATGCTTTTGTCTGCTACTCTATGGAAGACCCTAGGGACCGTCAGTTTGTGAGAAACATGATAGAAGAAATTGAGCTTCAGCGTGGACTCAAACTGTTCGTTCCTGGTAGGGATGATTTACCAGGTGCAGCAGAGAATAACATAACAGCATATTTAATAGAAAAGAGGTATAGTAGCAAACAACGTTAGTTAGCATATACGTATATGTTAAAAATCAAGTTGATATGACCAGAACATGCAAGACGTTTCGTAGTTATTTAATTTGCTTCTGTTTTTATTAATAACACTAGTTAGATTTAAGGATAATGACTTCTATACATAGTCGACATGTAATCTCTCTGGTTGTGGAGACGTATATGAGCCTCGACATGTGATTTCCAACAATGTGGTACTTTGACAAGTGTAGACTCAGTCGAGCCTGTGCAGCCTCCTTTTAAGCTTAGAAACTGCAAATGTTGTTCAGTCAGCAGCTTAAAAGTCATAGAACACCCAAGCGACTAGCAAAGGCTAGACTACGCGTAAGCGCAGGCTGGTCTGGTCCTTTGCTAGTTGCACATACCATATTGTTGGAAATCTCATGTCGTGGCTCATATCTAAAAGGAAGTGAGTATGATCAGGAAATACCAAAATCAAACACTGCAGACTAACCCATGGCACCGTGATTAGAACCATAGAACACTTACAGTCAAAAGACAGCAGGAATACAATTTAAGTAATGCAACCTACTATCTCTTCCCCGTAAAGAATGACAAAATAATTACTCGCAAACGAAATTAAGGTTATTAGAACAGATCCTAAATCATGTCAAGCTTTTCAGAGTTTGATAACCATCTACTATACCACTCAAAACAAAATGCTACATAAACAAATGACGTTTGTAGGATTCACGCCCATAAAGCATATATTCTCACAAATACTACCTCCGTATCCAGTCTATGAATACAAATCTTAACAGTTTTGTTTATTATACATAGTATCTTAAAGACATAAAATTTTTAGCAATAATACTGGTACCATTCATTATGACTCTCTCCAGGGGTCATACTGGGCAGATCAAAAGGACAGTCATAATGAGGTGAGTATGACTTCCCTACAGGGGCAATAAAGTGGTCCCATGAAGGGATTAGGTAATTTATGATAAAATATTGATCTTTATCTTAGTGAAAGAAATTGTGTTGTATACAGGTAATTCCCCACTTAAGGCCCCTTTAAATTTGTGAGATATTGAAACAGCCCCTTATCAGTTAATCTCTATTGGACAGTAATCTATGCCTTTAACACTTTATATAGAACCTTTCTTCTTGTATAATACATAAACTTGGGATGGTCCATCGTATATATTGAGGGGTCACAGGTTTTAATTTCAAATACAATTGTATTTCTTTCTCTGTTGATCATTGTTGTCTTATGAAACACTGTAGACCCTGATGACATACTGCCTTATGTGGCATTTTATCTTGGTATTCACCGATTGCCTAGTGCGCAATTAGGAGTCACTATTAAACGAATGGTTAAGCCAAAAAAATATTATCATAATAATATTATTATCACAATGGAATTATTTAGTGCACTATGTTCATTTTCATATTAATAATTGAGAGTGTAGCTCAAGGCATCTCTACTCAATTTAAATCAAACTTTCATCGAGACATAAACAGAGTGAAATCATTGTGTAACCTTTTTTTTTGTAAGTTCAACAATCCTGTTTAACTTGTAGTAAACACTTTCAAGATTTCTCCTCCAAGTGAACATAAACGCGCATCGATACACTTCCAAAGGGTACATTCAATGGTATTTTGAAGCAAGGTGGACTGACAATAATTCTACCTCTCTATATTTCCCTATGCTTAGTATGCTTAAAAGGTAAGTGATTATAATCAGAACTGCCACAATCACACACTACATGCCAAGCCAGGAGACACAGAATACTAACAATTAAACATTCACAATATATCAGATAGGCAATTAAAGTAAAGCTACCAGTTTTGCAAAACTAGAGAGGACACTAAGTACTACTTACCAAAACAAGGACCAAATACAGAGCCACTCAAACAATGGGAGCAACATTAAACAATAAATAAACAAAAACAGAAAAACCACCTTAAAACGGACGTCAGAATAAGCCAAGGGGGTTTTAAATGTTTTGTACTGATACCAAGTCTTCGCACAAGATTCAAGCGGTGTTAAAGCACAGAAACAAACGTTTAGCTCACATGGGGCATACTACCTAACTTATTCAATCTATCATTACAGTGAAACAATCGAACCTAATTAACAGTCTGTAATAGAACAAAGAAAAGTCCTATACGGGTAGATGGCAAACAATGAAGACCAAGATGAAATGTTGTTATCAGGGTCTGCATTATTTGCTAAACAAATCCGAACTTCCGAGAAAGATTTCGAAATTATAATCTCTGATCCATTAGTATACGGGACCTGTTTCATGTTTATTTGAACAGATTTGAATTTCATTTTTGCGGTTGCATATAATGAAAACAAACAAATTTTGCTTTTTATGCATAACGGACGTGTCCCTGGTATTGCCAAATCGACAAGAAGGCAATTTTAAGCAGTCATAACACGGTGGCCCTAAATACATCCCCACATCCTTTTAACTGATTTTAAGAGCTAAAATGGGTGTATCTTCTAAGAAAATACGTATTTAAGTGTGAAATTTTCTTTTAAGTTTAGAGGCACACTCAGTCTATTATTAAAATGAGAAACAGCATAGGTGTGCCTGTTTTTGCTTGAGAACTGGGCTTAATAAGTTCTTCCATAAAAGCGTCCAAATGGGTATCTCATGTATAAAATGTATCTTGGAAGAAGTTTGAAGAGCAAATTCTCAAAACTCACAGCCGACTCAATTTCTTAGATATTTTAAGTATCTAATACCGATAAAACAAATCACCAAATATTGCATTTGAGTATTTTGCATACAATTATTGTCCGGTTTTATTAACCTGACACAGGTGCATAATTTCACGGTTAGTGCACAAGATATTTTTTACCTTCCGTCGACTTTCGGTATTTACCGTAAGTTTTACGAGGATTTTGCAAGTACTAATGCAGAAAATGAAACATTTTGCACTGTACTACTGACTACTCAAGTGGTTTTGGTACAGAGTTTACAACCAAAAGGCCCTGAGTTCGAGTCCACGTAAATTCTTTTTTTTTGCATTTTTACCTCTTTATTTGATTCGTTTAACTTCATTATTATAGATGTACCACGACCTCTGAGTAATGTATTTTGGATCATTATATTCAAAAGGTTGATGCGTAACGCATACACTGAGCCAGTCTGTCTGGAACATCTACGTACTTCAAAATAGAAAAGTATACGTAATAAAACGCCTGAAACCCCTATTTCTAGATTCGTATTTTCAATTTTGTAAATATAGTCACGCTTCAAAGTTATTTGTTTATCTATACCTGCATTTGTTATTGTTATTTTTGTAGGACCCTCACCGAGAACGTTTACCGTACGCTCAATATATGAAGTTGAATCTCTGTGCTTTTGACATATTTTTTTAAAGTAATCGCAGATATTTAAAAAAAAATCTGTTTTGCCTTAGTGCCAAGACTTGCTGCATACTTTTCTTCAGATGTTTTTCCCACTGAACTTATGTTCAAACAACTTGTATAGTGAATACATTTTAACCATATGTTTTGGCTATAATATGGAACAATATTTTCCAATAACCTCTGAAGATGTTTCGGTCAGACTGGCTCATTTTACGCGTTACGCATCAACCTTTTGAAATAGAATGATCCAAAATTTTATTCCTCAGAGGTCGTGGTGCATCTATAATAAATGAAATTAAACGAATCCAATAAAGGTAAAAAAACACACACACACGTGGACTCGAACTCACGACCTTTTGGTTGTAAACTCTGTATCATAACCACTTGACTAGTCAGTAGGACGATACAAAACGTTTCATCACCTGCATAAGTAATTGCAAAATCCATGTAAAACTTACGGTAAATACCGAAAGTCGACGGAAGGTAAAAATATCTAGTGCACTAACCGTGAAATTATGCACATGTGTCAGGTTAATAAAATCGGACAATACGTGGTGCTATGGAAACTGTAAACCCTCAAATTTTATGTTCAAGTCGCTTCCAAAAAGTAAATATCCACCTGGAATGCTTTATTTTCTAACATAACATACTTTGATTATCTATGTACAATATATAAAAGGTTCCAAGAGAAAAATTCATATATTTTAGAGAAAAAATTAGTACATTTCGTTTCAGACAGCATTTTTAAACGCTTAAAATTTGACTACTCATCTTCAGAGGCTGTTTCAAACCAGAAAATAATAATTAAGAACTATTTTCTTGATGACTGCGTATTTCTGGAGATCAGACTAACCCATGAAAATCAATCATAACCCAATATAACGAGAAATAAGTGAGTATAATGCCTTCAATGTTTACCGTCGTGAGTTGGCTCCCGGTACCGTTAGTTTAACAGGTGACAGGGCCCAGGGCGACGACAGTAAACATTGGGCTTACTGTAACGGAATTTTTCAAATTTGTTCAAATAAACATGAAACACCTCTTGTATACAACAGACCATCCTGACTTTATTGTATGTAGCTTTGTAAAAATTATATTGGTTCAATAAGGGTTAAATCAGGCAAAACGTCCTATATTAATAGACTTTTCGCTTACTGTAAAGGCGGCAACTTTAATATTCATATCTGGGCGTGTTTCGACTATTTTATCTGCTAAACAAGGGAAATCAGGTTCTATTTTTAATTTGGTGAAGAATTAATAAGTTGTTTGGGCCGCGCAAACGTGCGTGCATTTCATGAAAATCCTAACCGTATACACACTACACTCACATTTATTAACCCTTAAAGCGCATAATCACAAAATGTATGTTTTTGTCGTCCACTTAAGTATATGAAGCCTCATAGACAAACAGTGAGGACCCAGATCAGACTGCTCCTACAGGAGCAGTATGATCTGGGTCCACAATGTTTGCCTCTATGCTTATGTTAAATAGACATTTTCCGATGCAGTTATTTTGCTGGCGTTTTAAGGACTAAATACTGTGTTTTGCGTATATACTGAGGTAATGGTGCAAGATGATACAGTTATTTTTGAATAAACCCACGCTTCATCTTCAGCTTTTACCTATGTCTAAGATAGACCAGTCCTAATTACGCATTCATGAGGCGCCGCCTTTACAGTAAGCGAAAAGTCAAAGAATACATGAGTTTACTGTATTTCAGGTGTAGACGAGTGGTAATTTTACTTTCAAAGGCGTTTCTAAATAGCCCAGTCTGTGATTTTCAACTCAAGTTCGCACAGTGTTTAGCGCCAGGTATGTTTTGTCTGTCGTTTAAATTTTACAAAAACAAAAAGGAAATGCTACAATAACATATCACAGACTAACCCATATCATTGGCGTTGCTTCCATTATGCAGTAGACGCACGTGCGTAATAAAAATAGTAACACTCAAGGGAGCTCACCTAATGTGGTAAATTGATTTCCCATACCTTAAGGAACTCCTCTAAAAGGAATGAATTAGCTCCCTTTGTGAGCAAATTCTTTCCTTTAAAGCTGCATAATCTGTAACTTTTGATATTTTCATTTGAAAAATAGTGTTTCTATTTTTCAAGAACACAGTATAAATACTAAAATTCAGGTAATCATTTTACCTTTTTCGTAATAATTAACAAATTATTAGTGCCAAAACAACAGCATTTATGTTAAAAATCAACTGTCTAGAATTATTGGAGGGACGCAAATAATTACAAACAAGAGAAAATACACCTGTTTTTATAAGGTAATTCACTTTTTCATGCAGTTTTCAGCTGTAGAAATTAGATTTATTGTGACAACTTTTTTTATTCTACTTTTGCAAATGATTTAAAAAGAAAATAATTTTTTTTCGAAAAATGTTGATAGTTACAGAGTATGCAGCTTTAAGAGAAGTTCCAATCTTGAAAGGGGACGTAATTGTAGAGAATCATAGTCTCCCTTTGATGTGCGTAACATTCTCAGCGTTCTATGTACGCCATTGCATATAATTTGTATGAAAACAGACATGAGTCATAATAAAAGTAAGTAAGACAGCAAGGATCAGGAATCAATACAATCAAGTACCACACCTGTCCCAGGATACCAAATGGGAAAATAATAAAATCACAATAAACACCACAAACAGTAGCCAGGAGGTCAGCCCTTTCCCTTTAGGTGACCACAAGACAGCAATGACCAGATGGGATAGCATGACAAACACAAGACATAAAGAGCTCAAATTATCCACAAAAGAAGTAACGCCTAAGTCATAAACTATATGTTGATTTGAGCCCAATCTTGGTGGGGTCATCATGATGCCATAGAAGGTATGAATTTTGAAGCTTTTCTGTCCAAACATCTAAGATGGTATTTCAGAAACGTCTACTCTGAACGGCAAGTCATATTCATGGCTAACTTGATACTATCAGCAAGGTGACATGGAGAATTTTATCTCATTTGATATATGAGCCGCAACATGAGATTTCCAACAATGTGATATGTGCGACCAGCAGAGCCTCAGATCAGCCTGCGCATACGTCCAGCCTGATCAAAGCCTTTGCTAGTCCCTTGAATATTCTGGAGTGTAAAGCTACTGACTGAACATCATTTGGAGTTTCTAAGTTTTAAAGGAGGCTGCACAGGCTGGTCTGAGTCTACACTTGTCAAAATACCACATTGTTGGAAATCACATGTTACGCTCATTTAAGATGGCGGCCATGGTAGTCAACTAGAAGGCTTAAAAGCATTAAAAACCGATTTGGGTCAAGACTGGTAAGGAGGCGTTAGTGGAAATTGCTAGACCATTTGCATGACAATGTCAGAGATGCCTGCTATGGCAATAGCATAAAAAATCTTAAAACCACATTTCCTTCAGATCCGTAAGTTGGATTGAGCGTACATTGGTAAAAGGAATTAAGTAATAGTTGTACCATGGGTTGTCCGCCTGTACGTGGAGATAATCCACGAGCTTTAGCGAGTGGATTATCTTGCGTACAGGTGGACAAACATGGTATAAATATTTTATACCACCTAAATCAGTGTAGACCTTGCACATCATGATATATTTCGTGCTAAAGTTGGTAAAGGTGGTATAAAGTAACAAACACATTGAAATTTGTTCAAATGAATAATTTATTTATCCATGGTGGGTTATCGTTAGAATCGTTTGATCACATCTGATATTGAATGGTAAGGTATCTCCAGTCCAAATTTTGTAGGAATCTTTAAAAATACATTGATATTCAAAATTCTAAAGCCACCTTCTAATATTCAACATGGTTTTATCTAAATCGTAAAACAGAGTGACCTAAAACTCAATTCAAATATCAAAGATGGCAAGTAAACATCTTGATAATTTTCAAGACATATCTTCTCACAAATTGATAGTGGAATAAGGATGAAACACGTAGATACAGAATTCCTAAGCTCTTTAAATCACTCAGAATTTGAACAATGAAATATGACAACTTCATCTAGACCTCTATTGTCCCTTGTTTTACATTTATGCAATAATTCTTCTACATTGTAAACAGCCATAAACTATAACCAATTTTGTAAAAGAGCCGTACTATGTTTTACAGTCTCACAATTAGTATTCCGTATTCTCACAATTACTATTCCATAAATTTGAGCAAGTGCATGAGATTTCCAACAATTTGACATTTAAACAAGTGTAGACTCAGACTAGCCTTTGTAGCCTCCTTTTAAGCATAGAAACTCCAAATGGTGTTCAGTCAGTAGCTTAACAATCATAAAATACTCAAGCAACTAGCAAATGCTTTGATCAGACTGCGCATTTGCGCAGGCTGATCTGAGGCTTTGCTGGTCGCACATACCACATTGTTGGAAATCTCATGCACTGGCTCAATTATATTGTATCCATAAGACTTAGAATATCTTTTACTGCATCAATAATCATTTTTAATTGGGGCATACGCTAGTTTCTACTAGACGCAACATTTATGACTACTATTTCCCACTTAGAGCGGTTAAACAGTTTGATATTTCCTATATATTTCCATCAAAGTGACATTGTCTAATGTCGCAAAATAGTAGAAATGTCTTTTTGGTAACTTTGAATAAATTCTCTGGAGCTGCTAATAAAATACAATAATTTCTCCGCAGAAATAACACGGGGCCTTCTACAAACAAGAAGGGACTCCACAGGACAGCTATCCCAGCGCAAAATGACATTCAGAGTGGGGCGACCTGGCCTCGAGGTTTTAAAACTTGAGTTCATCGCAAACTCAAAATAAAGCGCAATGATTGGCTGCTTGCGGACACATAAAGCGCAATGATTGGCTGCTTGCGAACATGTGTGCGAACATGTGTCCGCAAGCAACCAATCATTGCGCTTTATTTTCAGTTTTGAGAACATTAGGCCAATTCCGTGGAATAAGACCTCGGATGCATATTGAGAGTTTACTTTCATAGCGTGACGCTGACCTCACATAACATGACGCTGGCGTAACAGAAATAGGTTTTCTGATTGGCACCACGATTGAGGTATACAATTACCATTAGTAATAATTATTATTTCTCATCAATGTCCTTTACAGGTGCAAGGAGCAAACGTCTCATTCCCCTGATGCTAGAAACTGGAGTAGTCATTCCTCGGATTTTAAGGTTTCTAGCTGTATGCGATTTTACGAAAGATGATATGGTTGACTGGGTGTGGGACCGCCTGGAATCGGCCATCATGGCACCTGTTGGTCGGCAGATATCAGACACATCAATCGAATTAGAAGAAAGTCTCAAAGAGGTTCTATACCCGACTCAGAAGAAACTTCTTAGCAGCGACTCGTACTGTGAGCAGTCGTCATATAGAACCACAATGTCTCAAGCATCTGTTTCAAGTCGATCCAGTTTTGGAACAGGAAGTGCTGAAAGTTTCTCGTCTCAGTATAGGTGGGGGAGTAGTGGCAGTACGGGCAGTAAGGGCAGTTGTGTTAAAAGCAGAACAACACTATATGAAAGAAGAGCTGAATCCTATTCTGGGGAGCCAGCTAAAGATCAAAAGGAAGGCAAACCTGGTACATCACTCCCAACGGTGTTACCCTCACAAACTGCAAATGCAAGAACCATTCCCTATGTCTCCAATAATGGCAGAAATAACATGAATTATCCACGAGTTCAGTACTCTCCACAAGGACAGTTGATGATGCAGTATTCTCCAAATGAGCAGTTTCTTATGGAATGTTCAACAGAAGAACGAAGTGAACATTTTGTGTGAGGTGAAAAACATCAGTGTGTGGCAGTGCCAAAGGGACATATCTGGGTGACAGGGGTCAAGCTAGTTAGCAAAATAAACCAGTCACTATGGGCCTTCCAGCTAAACACTATTCAAATGTCGTTTCCCTGGTGGACGATATTCTGGTGGGAAATAACACACCCGCCCAAAAAGGCTTTTTTTAAAAAATGGGATGATCTTTCTGACCAATCGCAGATGTTGGCCTTGATATCTATTTTATCAGTTACCTCTCATATTAATTGCATTGTTGTACGTTGCCTGATAAACGTTGTCTATCTCACTGCATGTGCCTTTATCAGGTCATGATGACGTTGCACTTTTTGAATGACGTCGCCAATGAGCTGAATGAAGACAAATATAGAAAATTACGTCATAATCGCTAGTTTGAAGATAAACTGATAAATAAAATACCAGGGTCGCGTCTTACCAGGCTTGGCTTTGAGAACGCATGTTGAATCGCTCGGCAAGCCTGCGATGTCAACAAGCGTTCTCAAAGCCTTGCCTGGTAAACTTGATATCAAAATACACTCACCTAGTATTCTCTATGTATGCGTAAATTGGAAGAGCCTTATCCATGGTAAATTTTCAGTTTAACCTTTTATACATACTAGTGACTCCTAAATGCATACTTTGGCAAACAGTGAAGCCCAGATGAAATGCCGTATAGGGGACGTAGATCAGCATTCAGTGCACATTAGATGCATCTATCTTAACGCATGTTTCTAGGTGAATTTATATATATGCGATAAACATCAAAACCTTAGACTATGAAATAGAAGTGTAACTTCCCACCTAATTTGGTGGCAGATGAGCTGCCCCTGATCATGGTGTAACCATTCAACTGCTTTAAAAGCTATATGCTCTGTTTGAATGTTTTGAGTTGAGAAGAACTACAACAAAATACAGCTTGAAATGTTTTAATATAATATATCACCTCAATTCCATTTAGTACGAATAAATGTAAGTTTAAACCAAAAGGGACACTAGCTAAGCTGTCACCTCTTCTGGCTTCAACTTACACTAACCCTTAAAGCGCCAAGAAAAAATGCATCAAAAAATGTCGTCTGCTGAAGTCGTCTGCTGCAAATAATTGCCAAACATTACTGATGAATTTAAGTATACAAGCAAAAAGTGTGGACCCAGAACAGACTGCTCCTAGGAGCAGTCTGATCTGGGTCTACACTGTTTGCCATAGAGGCTTCTTAAACACTTCAGCAGACGAGAAAAGCAGACGACATTTGTTGCGATTGGCGCATCAAGGGCTAATTTTCTTTCCTGCATTACGCAAGTCATTGTATGTTTATTTGACAAGACGCCGAGTTTACATGTAGAACTCATTTTTTCTATATCTTTATTTGAACAATTTAAAGACTAGCTAGTCTAAAATTCAAAGTACGCATTTGTGCATTCGAAAAAGGAACATATCCAAACAGCATAGACCCAGATGAGATGCCGCAAAAGGCAGTATCTCATCGGGGTCTGCGATGTTTGCCAAGATGATCTCATCTTGGGTAATGGTAGATTATAAAAATTGTATATGATCAGGCCCTCATTCAGTTTTCGTTAAAGAGACTAAGTCTGCAACTATGAACATTTTTCGAAATTTTTTATTTTCTTTTTAAATCATTTGTAAAAGTTGAATTAAGGTATGTTTTCACAATAAATCTGTTCACTAGAGCGGAAAACTGCACGGAAAAGTGAATTATCTTATAAAACAGGTGTGTTTTACTCGTGTCGGTAATTATTTGCGTCCCTCCAATAATTATAGACAGTTAATTTTAACATAAATGCCTGTTGTTTCGATACCGATAATTTGTTAAGATTTACGAAATTGGTAAAATGTATACCTGAATTTTAGTTTTTTTACTGTGTTCTTGAAAAATAGAAACAATAGTTCTAAAATTAAAAGATCAAAAGTTACAGACTATGCAGCTTTAATTGGTGGGTGCCTATGAGGAGGTGATACAAACATCATCACAAATTCTTTCAAAATTTTATTTAGGTTCAGCGCTCACGTTTTGTACACACACCATCAAGAATCCATCAGAATATTTTGATAGAATCTTCCCATATGTTTGGTCCAAATGTGTAAGCAAAATGCGTTTTTGCGTATACGTAGCTACGCCCCTAAGATTTTGGTAATTATTGCAACATGAGCAGCTACCTAGAAACACTAGATACATATATTTTAGCTTTCATTATCTTCCTGGAACCCGTAGCGCAGTCTGTAGCGAGTCGGACTGCAGATCCAGGGGTTGGGCGAGTGATTATGAAATAATTTCTACGGTCATTCCCCCCCCCCCTTTCGAAAGAGTGCACGAAGTACTGGTTAACAACTTAATCAAGCTTGCACAGGAAATAGTGTGGTTAGGTAAACCAGAGCTGTTGGCTTGGACGTAAAATTTCATACCAAACAAACAAAATATTTTTTACTGCTTGCAGCAAACACATTTGCGAGAAATGCGGATTTGAAGGCTCGTCTGAGCACTTTATGCACACAGAAGCGATAGGTACCTAACTCATAAGTACTGGCTCATTTCTTCACTGGAATCAGAAGAGCTCCTGTACTTAAGGACATATGCTACTAAATACTTCCCATGTTGAAATCTGTTTAATACTTTGCATACAGTTTGTTTTATGCATCGACTATCCATTTATGAAATAAAAAAAAGATATGTCACCGTGTTTAATTTTTCATAATCTCATATGGGAGTTTTCAGCATTTGACCAATTTTATAAACAGATGGAAGAATAACACTAGTCCTACATATCGAGCTAAAATTGTTGTAATTTTCAGCCAGCTCCTTTCTATCAACTTAATTTATTGCCCATGACCTCAAAACTTTTAGAAAATGTGCAAGTTTATTTGTTATCCCAAGCTTTATTAAGACACTGCATGATATATTTTGGCAATTTGTCAAAAATTGAAATTTGTTTTTAGAATAAATGATATATTAAAAAATCTAATGTTGAAAATCTTAAGAATTTATTTTTATTTCACAGACTAATATAATACCTTTCAGAAAAAAGAATCTGGGGTCGCCGAACTAATTCTCTTTCAGGAGGGCCAAATTCAACCCAATCCCCATAGGTTTCATGCATAATTCAATAATGACCATTTCGGTCGTTTTGATGATGCCATTTTACTAGTATGAAGCAATATAACATTAAACTGCTAAGAAAAGAAAGAAAAAAAAACACACACTGAAAATAGGTGCGCACCCAAGAATCGATCCAGGTTCTCTGGTTTCGTAGCTAGACACACAAACAACGAAGCCACGAGGTCAGGCCATGCGCCGCTTTAAATAATCATACAAATAGAAGAGACTCGCCCACTTTCTTTTTTTGTAACCAGGGTAATCGTGTACACCGTTTGATTTCGTCTGAGCTACATTTATCTGTCTTTGGTACTGAGATGATCAGTTCCAATAAAAGGTCAATAGATATTTCGTACACACTTTAATTATTTTATTTTGTCTAGAAAATGTTGGAACATCGATATGATATAAGAGTATCTGAAATTTGTGTTGATCCGAATACGTAAATGGTCGAAAAACAGGACCCAGACAACGTTACCTGTTCCCTGACGCGGGAATGGTGCGCATTGGAATTAGCCAAATATGTCTTTAATATCGCTCTGCCAATAATATGATATAAGGTTAAGTAATAGTTATACCATGGGTTGTCCGCCTGTACGTGGAGATAATCCACGAGCTTTAGCGAGTGGATTATCTTACGTACAGGAGGACAAACATGGTATAACTATTTTATACCATCTACATCAGTGTAGACCTAGCACATCATGAGATATTTCATGCTAAAGTTGGTAAGGGTGGTATAAACTATATTATGCTTCGGACAGATATAAGATACATTAGTTGTATACACAAATAATCCAGTGTAGAGTTATGACTCATTTGCACTACACTTCTCCCCATCAAGATATTTCAGTCTTTGAAGTTAAATGTCAATAAATGGCACAAATGGACGCATGGTTAAATGCATGCAAGGGTGTGGTTAGAGCATTAACATATCCCCGGCAGCTAGATAAAACTTGTTTCTATATTCAATGCTATTTTTTTCACAAGTGTAACGCGTGTCTGGCTTTTATAAGGTTATATTAGACAGAAAATGTTTGATAGTATTTGCAAAGAAAATTTTATCTTTTGGTTATTATTCTTCCTCATATTAATGAAACTAATGATTATCCACTAAGAAACGCGGACCATTTCCAAAACTTCAGATCAAACTCAAACCTCTTCCACGAATCGTTTTTCCCTCTACAATAAGAGCATGGAATAACCTTTCAAATGAAATCAAAGAATCTACCCCAGTCTCGGCATTCAAATTTCAGTTAAATAAAACCCTTCTAAAGCCACCAAAATACTTCAATGTTGGTTCGCGGCTAGGTCAAGTTCTCCAAGCCAGACTTCAAATTGAATGCAGCGCTTTAAATACCGACTTATATCGAAAAAATCCTTCATGTCAATGTGGTGGCTTTGAGAACGCCCAACACCTCTTTTTCACATGCCCATTGCATGCAGAAACAAGAAGAAACCTGTCAATACGACTGAACGACACTCAATTAATCAACTCCTATATGGAATAGAAGACTCAACTCTTCAGGAGAATACAACCTTATTCATAGAGGTGAAGCAAATTTTATCCAGTTGTGGCAGGTTTAAATCAACGTAAGGAGCCCACTCAAGCCAGAGCTCATTAACTCAAGGGTTACTTGCCTGAAACAGCATGTCAGTTAAACAATAAGGAATGATATATAACTGGAATCGTCTGCCAGCAGACCATTCTCATAAAACATTATGCCTTATTTGCTATTCAAAATTTGAAATAGCCGTCTGCTGAAAATTATAGGTTGCGCTTTATGAATTAATTGCATTTATTCAGGTCTCTAAAATGCTACGTGCACGCCTACCAAACGATCAAATAATCAACATCTGGTTGAATATTAAAAACAATTGAACAGCATATGTATTCTTACGTTTGTGGTGTAAATTAAGAGGTCAAAAAGTTCTCTCGTTTTGTCAGATTTACTTTTTGCGTAAAATATGTTCATCCAAATTCGACAGGAACGTGTTTGTCATGCGAAAGGTAAATATGACCTCATGAGAATACTTTCTGAGTCCGTATTTATACCACAAACGTAAGAATCCATAGACTGTTGCTTCACATTCCCCGATTTTTGATTTTCTTCATAGAGCAATTTGTTTTTCATATTCAACCAGATGTTAAGCATTGGATCGTTTGGTTGGCGTGACGAAACTATACTGAGGCATTGCTTAAGCGTAATGAATCTGTACCTTCAGTAAGAGAAATCGCTTTAGCATAACTGCAAATGCATTTTATGAATTGTTATGGTTCGATTGTGTGTTAAAGTCGGTTTCAACAACATCTTCGTCAGTTATCCTGTATCACACTATTCTAGACGGACTTTTCTTGCACACCAGGTAAGGATATCTGAGATTTTACCATGGGATAGAAAATCTTTTCTCACATACCAACGCATACCAGATCGAGTGATCCCTATGTAAGCTCGCTGTTGGAAAAATCTGTCCCACATCGCTACCCATGTGAGATAAGCGTAACTAAAACGAGATAAGCCACACGCGGCTGGTTGCTAATGTGAGATAGCATTTTTGGCGCTTGACTGTATTCCTTTGAAAACGAAAATTGAATGATAAAAATTCTATGGTAAATTTTCAGCGATTAAAGTCGGCTTTCAACTTGGTTTAAAAGTAAAACTGTGCATTTTTTACTTACAACCTTTATTTAATGCTTTGAACATGCTGAGTGCATTGCGATTGACATATTTAACCTGTTGTGATGGGCATTGAGTGACTGAATCCACCGGGATGGGGTGCCTTGACGATGTAAAACACACACACACACACATACACATTTTCCTCAACAAAATTACTTACTCGAGTTACTGTGGCTAATAAGCTAGTTCTTGTGAATCCATTTGGATGAAATAACCATTTTTTTCATTATTTAATGCACTGTTTATTCGCTGTTTCAAGTTGATTTGTACGGCGCGCGACATTGACTGTAAACATCGATCTCAGTGACGTCACCAACAAATATTACACAGTATTGTACCGTACGGTCGTGGTATATGAGAAAAATAATCGATCAATGGTGTTCAGTGGTTCCAGAAAAATCCCAACCCTCGGGTCCACCGTTCAGTGGGAAACTCAGCAAGCCTCGTTTCCCACTGGAACGGTGGGCCCTCGGGTTGGGATTTTTCTGTCCCCACTGAACACCAATGATGGATTCTATTTATCTTACTCATGCTATCTTATCCAGGACGTTAAGTAACGCCACCATGTGAAAATGCATCTTAGCGTATTCAGGGACTTCTGAAAGCTTATTTTAAAAGAAAATAAATAAAAACAGAGATGAGCAAGAAGAATCCATTATTCGTGTGAGGTTAGGATAGAAAACAAACTGTCCCAAGGGAAGCCTCGTGATTACAAATGGCGATCCTCGGGACAGATTTTTCTATCCTACCCTCACACTTAATATAGATTCTTATATTCATAAATGTTTTAATTGTTATATTGTTCTTTTTCGTGGCAGTTGTAGTACCCAAACATATTCCGAATATACAAAATAGTATTAATATGTTAAGTCAGCTTGGCGTTTTTATTTTTGAGGGATCCTTTGTGTAAAAACGATGTATATTTTTGGTAAAAAATAAGGAAATAATCACCTCTTGTTATTATGTACAAACTACTTATTTTTATTAGAACTGCTGATGAATCGAAATGAAGCACAGAGGTCAAGTAACCGTTATTTCTTGCACACCGGATAAGGATATCTGAGATTTTACCTTGGGATAGAAAATCTTATCTTACCCAGGCTATCTGATACAGGCTGTCACGCGAGGGCTTCATACATTAGCTTTATTAGAACTCACGAGCATGGTCGTCAATTGACGTCATTGTTATGTTAATGTGACGACATAATATGAAAACGTCATTGTTATGTTAAAGTGACGACATAATTTGCATTTGCATTTTAGCGTATTCAGGAACTTCTGGAAGCTTATTTTAAAGTACAAAAAAACAGCGGTGGGCAAGAAAAAATAATCTTTTATTCGTGTAAGGGTAGGATAAAAAAAATTGTCCCTCGAGATCACCGTTTTTCATCACTCGGCAAGCCTCGTGATGCCAAACGGTGATCCTCAGGACGGATTTTTCTATCCTACCCTCACACTCATTATAGATTCTTATAATGCGAAGCTCACATGAACAGCATATTTGTTATCTACACAAATATAAATTGCTAACAATAGAGGTCATTTTTTTGCTCAGATCAGTAGACAATGTCATTTGAGCCGTGACATGTGATTTCCAACAACGTGGCATTTTGACACATGTAGACTCAGACAAGCCTGTGCAGCTTCCTTTTAGGCTTAGAAACTCCAAATGCTGTTCGGTCAGTAGCTTAACACTCATAGAATATTCAAGCGACTAGCATCGGCTCTTATCAGGCTGTGCGTATGCGCAGGCTGGTCTGAGCCTTTGCTGGTCGCACATACCACATTGTTGGCAATCTCATGTCGCGACTCATTTGTTCTGGTAATAAATTCTAAAATGCCAACACTTGTAAATTACCAGCACCAATATCTGACTCATGTTAGTTGAGCATATAAAAGTGTTATAATCCCAGGACCAGGTATATCTTCTATATCAGTAGTGCAAACTTGGTTTCACACTGTTGTACGCAGATGATGTCATTATTCTGGTTCATCTGTTTAGATATGTTAACTGTTCCTTGTGTTTTAATCAAATAATCCTTCTTTATCATCCAAACAATAACACCCTTTGTTGATATGAGGTACACAATTACCCTCCATGTAAGGGCAACCCTTCTTTTGGCAACAATTTTGCAGCTCAAAGAATTTTGCAAAGTAGCGTCGTTTGGATCCTTCAGCTCCCATTTTAATGTTGAGAGTTACAAGACAGCCGATCAAAACCCATATCATCACAGCGCTCTTCATAGTTCGTACTGAAAATAAACACACACAATAATGTGCAGTAATGTTGAGAGTTACAAGACAGCCGATCAAAACCCATATTATTCGCCGGGCCGCGTAGCGCAGTCGGTAACGTGTCTGGCTACAGATGCGTGTCTGACTGCAGATCCAGGGGTCGCGAGTTCGATCCCGGTCCGGTCCCATACTTTCATGGAGATTGATCATGAAATGATTTCTACGGTCATTCTCCTCCCTTCCGCTGATTCATTAAAGAAGGGTTGTTGTCAGTTGCAAGCGATAGTATGTGCACGAATTACTGGTTAACCGCTTGTTCAAGTCTGCCCAGGAAAGAGTGTGGTTAGGTGAACTGACCGTCCCGCAATGACCATAGCTGTTGACTTGGGACGTAAAGCAACAAAACAAACAAACAAACAAAACCCATATTATCACAGTGCTCTTCATAGTTCGTACTGAAAATAAACACACACAATAATGTGCAGTAATGTTGAGAGTTACAAGACAGCCGATCAAAACCCATATCATCACAGCGGTCTTCATAACCCGTGCTGAAATAGATCATTTAACCCTTAAAGCGCCAATCACTACTACAGCAGACGACAAGTTTTGCGACACTTTTCCCAATTTTCGACAAAAATAAGGTATGATATTACATGAGAATCGTCTGCCAATCGTCACAATCGGGTCATGTATGAAGTAGATTATTTAACCCTTAAAGCGCCAATCACGACTGCAGCAGACGACAAATTTTGCGACATTTTCCCCAATTTTCGACAATAATAAGGTTGATATTTCATGAGACGATTCGCATGAAAAATCATGCCTTATTGGTTGTTTTTGAAAAGCGGCAAAATTTGAAATTGTCGTCTGCTGCAATATATAGGTGGCGCTTTAAGGGTTAAAACAACACCAATAATGTAGTTGTTATATGACTGGAGAGAATCTTGTGTGTGATGTTTCCTTGTGTTTTGTCACTTTCTCATATGGTGTCTCAATCAGGTCAGGTATGGTACTTGATTGTATCGATTCCTGATCTTTGCCTTCTTCTTTACTTTCATAAATCTCCATGTCTACCTGAAAACTGGTCTAAACCGGTACACATGTTTAATATAGGATGATGACCAGCTAAAACTAGTTTCCAGGGGTAAATATACTAGAGGACTTTGAAAACGCATCACCCTAATTTGCAATTTTCTCGCGATTGAAAAGCTACTTGCAGCATTGAATACATGTGCAACTCAAAACTGTTATGAATCAATCGTTAACTTGACTGTATCATAACGCGACGTTTCTGTTGACGTCACATGGTAGCATACAGCATCCAGTGCTATTCTGCAAAGTCCACTTTATGCTTTTTGGTAATTTGTTTTTGTACATTGTAGCGTGTATGATACCTATGCTAGTAATGCAGTTTATTACTTTTTTTATAATCATCAGTAATTGATAACGTCAATATTTTGAAAATATACGTGAAATTAAAACATCAGTTTACAGCTCATTTTAAGAAAATTAAACATAAGTTACATTTATGTACACTCACAATATTGATATTGACTACTTACACATGCAATTATATGGCGATTACGATTTTATGTAAAGCATGTTAGGAAATTTTTTGTCACATGATTAAGAACATCTTCAAAACTTACGTTAACGTCACTTGCACAATGCAGAAGAAACGTGATGCACGGAGTAATTTAATCGGAATATTTCATTTGTAAATGACCTTTGTCCCTGCAAAAAATAAACCTAACGAAAATAAACAAAATTTGAAAGACACAAGATGTTTAAATTGTATCGCTAGACTATAGTAAACAGACTGGATGGGGTATGTCCGCATCTTTTTGATTTTGAGCATAACGTACTGTCAATACATTTTGAATCATCAATAAAGAATGTGTAACCATCAAAGAAGCATAGGACACATATATGTTGAGTCGGGAAACATAACTAAAGAGGGTTATCTTGCTGCTGAATTTGTGTCCTTCGAAATCGCCTACCCCTGCTTTTTAACCCTTAACGCGCCAATCGCAACAAAAGTCGTCTGCTTTTTTCGTCTGCTGAAATGTTTAAGAAGCCTCTATGACAAAAGTGTGGACCCAGATCAGACTGCTCCTATAGGATCTGTCTGTTCTAGGTCCACGCTACTTGCTTCTATACTTAATTCGTCAGTAATGTCAGGCAATTATTTGCAGCAGACGATTTCAGCAGACGACATTTTCGGATGCATTTTTTTCTTGGCGTTTTAAGGGTTAAAAGCTGTTATTTCCATAACTGTACAGCCATGAATGATTTAGGGCAACTAAAAACTTGTCAGACTTTGGTATAAAATGGAATTGATCTCTCTGTCATCCTTAGTGCTTGAGCAATAAATGATTCAGAGAACTTATACACATTTTAGAATTCAAATTACTAAATTGAAATATTTTAAACAGTCAGCAATATTTTAAACTTGTGAGAAAATCCTTAGGTTGAACATGACATCCGGTTACAAAAGTTGAAGTAGAAAAATTTTATTCACATTTGAAAAGACATATAACAAAACAGTTATTGACTTTTATTTCAGTAGACATAAGGATTAAAGTGATATTCAACTCCGTCTTGCGGCCTTGATGAATATCACCTTTTCAGGTAGATACGTAAATCCTCATATCTACATCATTGAAGTAAATAATTGTATTTTTGTAATAGCATTTTAGTGGGGTTTTCTCGTTCGAATTTTTCATAGAAAAGAGTTACGTGCATTTAGAGACCATTTTGTCCTCCCTATGAGGCCAAAAAATGAAAATTGCTTTTCGCAAACTTCTTATTAGTTTATAAGAACAATAGCCCTAGTGTAAACGTCTGGGAATGATTCTACTTTTACCGTTGCTATGGTAACAAAATGGCTGCCAAAAATAAGGCTTAAAATAGGAAAGTGACCATTTTGGAGCAAATTTAAGACATTTGACAGAGAAATTAACATAGAGCACGAGCAAATACCAAAAGATATTATAACAGAGGGTGATAATTATGACGGCACACACTATATTAATTTTTTTTGGTATTCGCTTGTGTTGGTATTTAATTCTTTAAAAATCGGTCTGAAAAAGCCTTAAATTTGGCTAAAAATGACAATTTCTCTATTTTAAGCCCATTTTGTCGGCCATTTTTGTTACCATAGCAACGGAAAAAGTAAAATAAAAGCCAGAATTTTACACTTGGACCATTCTTCTAATAGACCAATTGGGTGAAATTGGTGAAAAGCTTTCAGTTTTTGGTTCCAGAGGCGGGCCAAATTTGCCCCTTAATGCACGTCCCCCTTTGATTGAATGTGTGTGTCATATATGACCTAGTGTTCGATGCTTTATATCTTATCTTAGTCTGCCAGTGGTCTGCAGGGATGAAAAATGACCATGCAATGGCGTCTATAGAAAATGTTTATTATTTGTAAATCATTTTAAAAGGTATGACCCTTCTGATATAAAATCTCAAGATTGCCAGCCTTGCACCCTTTGGCAATTCAAAATGACCACTGAAATCCAAGACGGCTAACAAAATTGAGGACATTTGCTGGTTTTAACTTATCAAAAAATGTATTAAAAAGGTGATATTTTACATGCGAAGTGAGTGTTACTCAACTTTTGCTCCATTAAAGCCATTTAAAAAAACTCAAAATGGCCGCCAAAATCCATGATGGCCGCCGAAAGTAGAAAAAAATTGGATTAGGTTGCCAAATGGACTAAAATTGTTTCCATAAGGTAACATTTAACTCTACATGGGGGTATATTAACTACATACTTATGATAAAAGACTTAAATTAAACCAAACACAACAACAAAATGGCTGCCAAAATTCAAAATGTCCGTCAAACATAGGTTAAGGGAATATAAGGATTATCTTCATGTTCTATATAATTACCTCCCTGTCATTTTCGTAAAGTCCTCCTTATCCGATGTAGATAACAAAGAAACAATGAAATTCAAATGTACTAACTATGATGGAACAAAAACAAAATGACAAAATAGGTTCTTAGCCTAAAGGCAGTCAGAGCTTCTAAGATAAAGTACTAGTTGAGCCTCCGTGAGCCCTGCCAAAGACGTGCATCAGGCACCAACCCACCAATGAAAGTTTCAAGTCAGGGTCGCCATTGTTCACCCACCGTCATATTACTTAAAGAAAGCCACAGCTATAAACTAGGATTGGGGTTTATAACTAGGTATGCAGGCTGACGCAGAGTATCCCTGTTATAGCCCACTTTTTATAGACCTTTATTATGTTTTTGAAAAGATCGGGAAAACCTCTGAGTGTCTGTGATAGAATTATGAAGTGATTTATTCTTTTGCTTATTTTATTCTTGTTTTTTTTATATACTGTGTCTTTCTTGTTCGTGTTTTAGCCTCATCCGTCTTAAACAGCACTTACAGTAGAGTCCGTGCTCGATAAGAGTAGAGTTACGTAGTTGGTCACGTTATGATACTTTATTCACCTAATTGGACAAATATAGGGGTTTCATTCATACTTCTAACTGTAAATCTGTTTCGTCACCCTACTCTTATCGAGCACGGACTATAGTACATGTAGTTATCTTATGAACCGATTCTATCAAACCAAGATGGTTGTTTCTACTTTCTGTATTTTCGAGGAATTTTTACTTGTTTCATATAATTTAGAGATCGCAAAAGCTTTCGTTTTGTCGCGGCGAGTCGATTAAGCACTTCCTTAATCAGTAACGAGAGTTGTTGCATTTTTAGCATTTTTTTCATCAACACCAACGAACAAACTTAATCAAAACAAGTCAACTGTTTTTAAGTTTGGTAAGTTGGCTCTAATTTCAAAGGATACGTTTTGCCTATGTTGAAAATTTCGAAGAAAATCCCAGATTTTGCATTACCAGCATGTGCAGCTTACAATCTTATCAGCGTTTTCACTGTAGTATAATATCTTATCTTGCCACGTGCTCAAAAGCGATATTCTAGCTAGTCTCTCTAACTGAGCAGGTTGGTTTGAGCTTCGCATCGCCGGGTCGCTAAAACCAAATGAGCCGCGGCATGATATTTCCAACAATGTGGTAAGTGCGACCAGCAAAGCCTCAGATCAGCCTGCGCATACGCGCAGTCTGATCAGAGCATTTGCTTGTCGCTTGAACATTCTATGACTGTTAAGCTACTGACTGAACACCATTTTGAGTTTCTAAGCTTAAGAGGAGGCTGCACAGGCTCGTCTGAGTCTACACTTGTCAAAATACCACATTGTTGGAAATCACATGTCTAACGACGAGCCCAGGGGGGGGGGGGGGGGGGGGGGTATTCTGATATTTTCATACATACGTAGGCTCAGACCATTTTTTTGGGGTCAAATTTTTGAATTTCAATATTTGTCATCCCAAAATTGGACTAATTTTAGGGGTTATTTCTATGTATTTTATGGTCTTTTCTTAAGGTAAATATACAGAATCGAGATATTTTTGGGGGTTTGCAAAAATATCAAATATTTTTTTTGGGGTGTTTGAAATTTCTGATATTTTTTTTTTGGTGAACGGTAGATGCTGGGTCCTAGCCTAGGTATGCAGAAAAAAATAGAGTACCCCCCCCCCCCTGGGACGACGAGACCCATATAATGAAAAGAGAAAAAAACGCCCACCTGTATAACTGCAGTTCTTGATTTATAACAATGAGTCTATGAATAAGATTTTGACTTCTCCTGTATATCCCAATGCTGTCCTAGAGTCCAGACTTCTACAGTAAAACCTGTCTTAAGCGGCCTCCCACAGATAGACAAAACAAAGATCTTAATAACAAACGGTAGCTTAATGAAGGTCGAAAGTATTGCAGAGCATTCTGCAATACTTTTGACCTGCATTAAGCGATAATTGGTCTTCAAAACCAATTTGTGGTATTTTTGAGAGAGGCCGTTTTACACAGGTTTTACTGTATTTACATTTTATCAAAGTATTGTCTTACTTCTGTAAGATGAGAGACTGAATTTCATACCTACACGGCCACAATCTCATCTTGTATTACATGTACCTGTTAGGTGGTGATTATGCGGAATTTGTAATGCAAGCATAATAATTCGGTTTTGATGAATAAGAACATAATTCCATAATGGCAATATAGCAGCTTATCTTAAACCATATTAGACAGGGGCATCGGCACTCAGTGTAGAACCAGATCAGACGCCGCTGAATCAGGTGCTGTACTGTTTGCTTTCAGTTTGTAATTTTAAAATTAGAATGAGGATGTAGATTGCTATCCTGCAACCCTGAGACCCTGCGTGGGGGCATGTGGAAATCTTATTTGTCCTAGGTAGTATAAAGATGCCATGTACAAATGCAGACGGGAGGAGGCGGGGAATTCGGACCCCCAACCCCCTGGAGAAACACACAAAGTGCTATATGTTTCCTTAGAAATACTGGTACCGCATTCCCTCGAGAAGCAATTGGACCCTGGGGTCCAACTGCTTCTCGAGGCAGTTCGTTCAGCCCTCTGTGAAATACACTGTTGATGAATAAAAGTTTTTCAGGACATACCCCCACCCCATGACGGAATTTTCTGGATCCGCGCATGGATGGTGTTACTGACAAATATGGAGCGCAGTGGCTCAGTTGGTAGTTAGAGCGTTAAAATGGGAATCGAGTGGTTGCTAGTTCAAGACTCATCGTCGACAAAGTCACTGTGTTTTTTCCTTGAGCCAAGCACTTTATACGCTGTTTATTACTGGTTTAACCCAGGAAGATCCGTCCCGACAGGACTGAAATACTGTTGACTTAGACGTACTAAAGAATCAAACCAACCAAAAAAAAAAAAGAAACAACAACTGACAAATGTACAGAGTAGATCCAGCTTGACTGATCCGATACACTAATTTTCTATTTTGACTTGATGGTTTTTTGAGCATGAAAAAAGTGATAATATCTACAATTAAGATCCTGATGAGATTTTGCTTAAGCCTCACTTGGGTCCGCAACGCATGAACACATTGACCATATCAAGCATTGCGAATCCTGATGAGATGATTCTTTTGAGTAGACACACTTTTATATAAGTGTAAGGATGTCCCTTAACCAATTTGAGCCGAATCGGATATCCCACTTCTATTAATTGGACCAGTCCATTTCCGTTTTTAGGGTTGTAGGGTGGCATATTTTATTTATTCTAATTTTAAAAGAAACTTCTGTAAGCAAACAGTGGAAAACCTGATCAGACACCACGTTTTGCGGCGTCTGATCTGGTTTTGAACTGTTTGCTGACGTCCCATAAAAAGGATGCTAGGCCTATATGGGTTAAAAGGAAGCTATGCCGGAATTGGTTAGCCCCAGATCCACAAAACAGCTAGACTCTATAGAGTTGTCTCGCCATGATAAAATAAAATCAGCCGGTATTATAACAGTTAATATTGTGTAAGCATTTGACGAAGCAGCCTATCTGTTGCAGCTTAGAAATTTTAATTTCACAACTTGCGAAATGGACAAAGCAACACAGCCAACAACATGAACAAATGAAATATACTGAACAAAAGTGAAAACGCTACACTACAATTATCTATATCTTGTGAGAAAGTATTGGACAGAAAGGATTGTCTAAAGCTTAGTAATGTTTCCCAGACATCCAGCAAACGATTCGTCGAAACTCTACCAATTTATCTCGTTTGATGGCTGAGTTATGCTCCTTTAAGTGTTTAAAGCTTTATTCACTGATTTTTGCTATAATTGCACATGCACAAATAAAAATTGTTATGCTTATCAAAATTGGTCATAATTGTGTTGCATTAAAACACAAGAAAACTGACAAATCACTTGAAACAAGCTCAGAAATTAATTTCGAATTTGTCAAATTTGTAAAAAATTGAAAATTGTCTCCCTTTGACAATATTAAATGTTTGGTTATCTTCGATTTATCACGATTTTCGATAAATTTCTTTTGCCAAATCAGGTAGACCTCTAAGCACATTGTTTCTACCATTTCTCGACTAGTAACGTCCTCATACTAAGATGCAACAACACATTGATTTTGGAGATATCAGTGTTAACATTTCAAACTTGGCAATTTGATGGAAAACCCACTTTTTAAGATTGCTTTTCTAAACGATCAAAACACATTTGAGATAAGTTCTCCACATTTCTGGTTGTCACATGTCTAGACAACCATTTCGTGCTGCTGGATCTCGTAGGAAGTCGATTTCCGAAGGCCTAAACTGTGTGAGATTTCTGTTCAAATTTGCAACCTGAAAAATTGGACCCCTGTCACATTTAAATGGCTTTCATGTGTTTCTTCGTGACAACATCCGTATAACTTTTGCTGTTGTGCATTACCCAGTATTTGAACATTAAGATACACTTTCATTTGCATTAATTTTGTATATAGGTGGCAAATAATTCAGGTGTAGTGTTGTCACTTTTGTTCGGTATAGTTACATGCATTAAGGGGCTATTTTTTCCTTCACCCACCCTATGAGGCCAAAAAATAAAAGTTGTTTTTCACCAATTCCTTCTTATTAATCTATAAGATCAATAGCCCAAGTGGAACAAGGTGAGTATGATCAAGAAATACCGCAATCAAACACTGCTGACCAACCCACGGCATCGTGAGGAATAGCCATAGCACACTTACAGTCACAAGACAATAGGAAAATACAGCTGATAAAGCAAAACAATCAGCTCTCTCTTCCTCGTCAAAATGCATAACAAAACCATGACCAAAACCATGACCAATCATAGAGAACCCCTACAAACAACGGGAGAAACATAAAACTATATATAAACCTACTACAACACAATCACCGGCAGCCTAAACCACTGGGAAAGTTTGACCACCATTGCAACGGTAATCAAAATGGCCGCCAAAATAGGCTAAAAATCGGAAAGTAATCAATTTGGAACCAATTTGAGACTTTTGACAGAGCAATTAACTTAGAGCACAAGCAAGTACCAAAAAGTTATTTTCACAGATGATAAGACTTATCTGGGCACACAACATATTAAACTCTTTTGCGTGTGCTGTGCAAATGTGGTCCATAATGGCAATTTCTGCATTTTAAGCCTTTTTATAGGCAATATTCTATTACAAGCAACGGCAAAAGTTTAAAAAAGATATTTTACACTTGGTTTATTCTTCTAATATCTCCTACATATAGTCTGGAATCCAACATCCAAATTTTTGATTTACCCTTCATGATCTTGACCAGAAGTTTGGATGCTTGTTTTGGGTAGGTATATGCTAGTAGTGTACAGTCCAGGTAGGTGTAAAAAATAGGCCGGCAACGTCTCAAAATTGGTCGTTAATTACGTAACCCCTCATTTTCGTAAAAACAAAAATATGAAATACGTCTGTCTAGGTAGCAGTTGAAATATTCAAATGAACAAAACAAGTATGCAGTCTGTAAGAACATGTTATTATCTATACTATTTGATATTTGTAAAAATTGTTTTGGTCCATTATAATGTCATTTACGTTACATTTCAACTATACCCTTAAAATCCAAGGGAGTTTGTTAAATATTTGCGTTTGACAGCATAATTAACAGGTACTTTAGTTTATGGCAACATGTATTCAAAAGACCATTTTCTGACCATTTCAAAACTGCAAACAGGTATGTTCTCTCAGACATGCTTTGTCGTATATTCAATTAGATGACCTCTGATAAAACGTTATATAAGTTTGGACCATTATTTTTTATTTTAGCAGGCAATTCTTTCTAATAGCTTTTATGCAACTTCTGATAATTGTTGACGGCACTCGACTTAAAAGTAGTACTTAATAGTGTCTCTGGTGTAAATTATGAATTTTTTGTTCGATGTTCAATAGGTCACGTACATAACAAAGTTAAAGACAAACAAAATATTGCTTAATTTCATAAACTTTATATAACTGGGTAGTTTTATTTCATTAAAAAAGGAAGATGTTTTAATAGACATGAAATAACCGTTTTATCCAAAATAAAATTTATCAGTTCTATGTGTATATGGTGTGTATTTTCTTTTTAAGAACTTTTACATTTCTTAGCTTAAAAACAAACACATTTTTTCTTATTTTTTCTCAGTTTTTTGTTATAAAAGTTATAAACTAATTAAAGCAACTTCTCAGCTAGGATACATTCCCTTGTTCTGTCAAATATGTTGAAGTAACATATACAACTAAAGAAAATATTTGTCTCAACTGCTTTCAGTATACAACTGAGCTTGAAAACCTGAACAGATTTACGTGTTTGCAATTTTCATTATTTTAATCGAAAATGAAATCTAATCAGCTATTCAAAAGCAACCAAATCTTAATATCAAACCAGTCCACACTTACAAGCCTCGTGAATAGTTAATGACAGATGTGTCCTTATGGAATCAGGTTCATGTGTGATAAAATTCATTAATTAATTGAAAAAGAAATCTAATCAGTAATTCGAAAGCAACCAAATCTTAATGTCAAACCAGTCCACACTTACAAGCCCCTTGAATATTTTATGACAGATGTGTCCTTATGGAATCAGGTTCATGTGTGATAAAATTCATTAATTAATTGAAAAAAAGAAATCTAATCAGTAATTCGAAAGCAACCAAATCTTAATGTCAAACCAGTCCACACTTACAAGCCTCGTGAATAGTTTATGACAGATGTGTCCTTATCGAATCAGGTTCATGTATGATAAAATATCTATGAATTACTGAAATGCTGTGTGGACGGTGGAAACTTTGTTGCTGCTCCCATTGGTTATAGGAGCTTTGTTTTCTAATTTGATTCTTGATGCCCTTTCTCGTTTAGCAATTATCTTCCTAAGAAAGATGGCTGGTTGCTTTACTTTAAATAAGTCGTAGCTATCTTTGTACATCCCTCATGGTGTCATGGGTCGATCGGCAGTCTGTAATTGTGACATTTCCTGGTCATATTTTCTTGTAGAAAGCATATGTTGTTTGCAAACCATATACAGCTGCTTTCCAAATTTTTTATAGATAGCATTTTTTGTCATAATTATTTACATACCCTATACTTATTTGAGCGTTTGTAATAAACTTGTGCTTTGTTTGAGATATGATTTATTTCTGCTCCTGTATGCACGACATATCTAGTTATAGTGAGTAAGAATATGGCTTGTTTTGCAGATGGTTTATATCAAGTTTTAACTTCTAAAAAGCTGATCATATTTTTAGCAAATCAAAGTTGCTTATCAAAACTCTATTTCGAATAATAAGGACAGCAGCAAAGAAAACTGTGGCGGGAATCTATAAAGTCATGTATACGGTGCATTGTGAAAATACTTTAAGAATTGAAGCTATCGAGTGTATCAACAATGAATCACTTGATTGACTTTGGTGTATGTGCACTTGTAGGCTGCACAAATTCTATAACTTTACATAATTACTTTTAAAAGATATTTTAAGTGCATTTTGGTCGTTCAAACTTGATGCTACATAGTATGAGCCCAATTATTAGCAGAAAAGGCCAAAAGAAAAGTACTGTACTGCCAAACAATTAAATGGGCCAAGAGGGTTTGAAATTGTATTAAAATTGGGAAAATGTCATCTTTTCAGATGAATCCACACTCTTTACATATTTCAATATAAAACTCCAATATGAATGCACTATACCCCAATCATTCAACAAGATAACGCATCTTGCAATAGCTCTTTAATATATTCACGCGTGATTCATATTGGAGTTTTATATCGCTTTTGATATTATCCTGATATGCCTTCCTGTTGATTGTTTCATTAACAAGCTTAAGTTGAGAGACCCCTTCAAAAGTTACGAGATAGTCCCCTCAATACGACTCCAGTAGATTTTTACCCATTCATCAATGTAATGTGGATAAATTTGTTCGTGTTTCAGACGCCAGATGGGAATAGATTTACAAAAGAAGTAGGGTTAGAGCGTAGATTCATCTGAAAGGATGATATTTTGCCAATTTTAATACAGTTTCAAACCCTCTTGGCCCATTTAACTATTTGGCAGTACTGTACTTTCGTTTTTGCCTTTCTCCTCATAATTGAGCTCTTACTATATAGCATCAAGTTTGAACACCAAAATTGCACTTAAAATATCTTTAAAAAGTAAATATGTAAAATTATAGAATTTGTGCAACCTACTAGTGCACATACACCAAAGTCAATCAAGTTATTCATTGTTGATACACTCACCAGCTTCAATTCTTAAAGTAGATTCACAATGCACCGTATACATGACTTTACAGATTCCCACTCCAGTTTTCTTTACTGCTTTCCTTATTATCTCATAATTTGAAATAGAGTTTTGATAAGCAACTTTGATTTGCTAAAAATCTGATCAACTTTTTTGGAAGTTAAAACTTGATACAAAACATCTGCAAAAACAACCCATATTCTTACTCACTATAACTAGATATGTCGTGCATACAGGAGCATAAATGAATCATATCTCAAACAAAGCACAAGTTTATTACAAACACTCAAACAAGTATAGGGTATGTAAATAATTATGACAAAAATCGCTATCTATAAAAATTTTGGAAAGCAGCTGTAGCATCAAACCTTTAATATTTGAATTAAAATCATGTATATGTTACAATAGATATCTATGTCTGTAATCATTTTTACTTTTAAAAGTAGCTTTTGCGGAAGCAATGTAAACCTTAAAAGTGAATGGGTTATTTAAAATGAGGCATTTCTGTTAGACTAATGAATGGTGAAAATCATTAATAAGGGTGGTTTTACATGGCAATGCAATGATCACAAATGAATAGATCATATCCTAGCAATCGGTTCAATTGTTACTTGCGATACCATTTTAAATTTATAAAACTTCAACAGACAGAACACGTTTAGGCCATATTTGACAAGGTGACATTCAAATTACTGTTAAATAGTCTTTTCAAGTATTTAAGAGTGTTGGGGGATGTTAGAGTAAAAAGTGCAGTCATAAGATCATACTACGTTTAAGTTACAAGCGTAGACCAAATTATTCATTTTTACCTATAGAAAAAAGGTATGTCGCGCACGGCACCTAGCCACCAACTCTCAAGTTCAAAACTGTCAGTCACGCTCTTATCCTGGGTTTCGTGTCCGGGTAATATCTCCTACAAGGGTAAGACAAATTCACTGTAACTTCACATGATTATTACAGATAGCATGAATGTGTGTAACACACAACACTTAGCTGCCAAATACCAAGGTCAAGGTCACAAAATTGACTAAAAGTCCACTCAGGCACACTGTAATCCTGTATTTTGTGTCCGGGCCATATCTCCTACAAGCGTAGGCAAAATTCATTATAACTTCACATGATTATAACCAAAAACATGGAAGTGTGCCGCACATGTCACTTAGCCACAGACTCCCAAGTAAATGTCAAGTTCACAAGCTTGACTCAAACGTGATAGGGGACTTGTTATACTCAAAATCTCTTGTCCGGGCTGTATCTGCTGTGAGGGTTGGGCAAAATCATTATAAATTTGCATAATAATTACCCATAGCTTGGCAGTGTGTCGCGCAAAACACTTAGCCACCATCTCCCAAGGTCAAGGTCACAACTTGAACTCATTCAGCTCCGTAACTTACAAAGCGTTTAAGATATCGTCATGAAACTTAATTCAACTATTCACCAACATTTGGACAACATGCAGAATGCAAGAACCCTAACTGTGGATCACTTAAATTGGAGTTATGGCCCTATGACATTGGAAATAGAAGATTGTGTGATTTAATTGTGTTCGTGATGTAACTGGAAAAACTACTTAGGATATCTTCATGAAAATTAATTCAAATGTTAACTATCATTAGACTACATGCATAATTCAAGAGCCAACACTCTGGGTTGCCTATTATTTTAGTTATGGTCCATTGAAACTGTAATAAATACCATTCAGCAGGATGAGGCATATACCATGGTCAATTTTGGTCATCTACACCACGTGTGGGAGTTTTTTTTTCTTTAAACCGGTAAGGGACTCATGTATTGCATAGCAATACGACATGCCTTGTTAAAATTATTATAATCTGTCAAAGATCATGGCCGCCAGGAGCCGGGCTGTTTCTTTTCCTAAATGCATATTTGGGAAACTTAAAATAACAAGTAGACAAATTGGAAACAGTATAGTATTTATGGTCCTTGAGTGACTGTCTAGCCAGAATGTTCTAATTTTTCTTGTCCGTCAATACCATGACCGCCAGGGGATGTCACATGACTTGTTGAGGTTTATATAGGGAAAGTAAGAAATGTCTTTTTTCTATAGTCATTTAGCCACGTGCTTCAATATTTGTTATATAGTGATACCTAGTGGTTTTCTACCAGGATTGTTCCAATATCAAGCCCAGCAGCTATCTATGCCCTACATGGCCGTTTAATCAACATATGCTCACAAGGGAAAAACAAAGCCTTGTATCTTGTTCCAAACTATTGGGTCCAAAAGTTTGAGTTTTAGAATGTAACATCTTAAAGTGGTCCTTGTACGGGGCAGTGAAACTCGGGTGAGTGAATTAAGGGGCATCTGTAAATGTAAAATAAACTATCATGCAATGTTGCGAAATAATAAGCACCATAGCCTCGTTCCCTGGCCCGGGTTTCCTGTTTATCAGCTAGGCCGTTCCTCATATTAGCCAGACCATTAAAAATAGTGCTTATCACTAAGGCATAACGTTGTTATTCAAATACACGTGCAGCTACCCAGTAAAATTTTACTACGTAGATGTATAGCTTTATCGTATGCCCTCTGCTGTGCTTAGGAACAGTGCAGGCTCAAAGGTAAACTGCTCGTTTATGCGATAAGTTCTTACTGCTCGTTTATGCCATAAGTTCTTACTGCTCGCTTATGCTATGCGATAAGTTCTTAAATCTGACGATATGTTACTCATATCTTGTCAGAATTAGAACATAGATATATAAAAAAGAACTCAATATTTGAATATAATGTTGGATATACTTGTAATATTTTTGTACGCATTTTCTCAGTGTAGATTAGGAGAAGCGGTAGAATGTGTTAAGATTGACAGGTGTTCGTGTGAGTTGGACGATGGCAGTGGTCGTTCCATAGACATTTCCAAGATTGGTAAGCAGGGAGGTGAACCATTGTAAGTAACTATACTTTATACAAGCGCATCCATCAATGATGCTTTTATCACACCTTTAAAGCGTGCCAAAACAATATTTTAGGCATAATTTCCTATTAGAAACAAATTTGGCTTACTATTTTATGTAATAGTCATATACGATTTGCACACGATACTTAGCATAATTACCCTCAAACCGTAGAATAAAGGCTCACATACGTCACATGCTGCGGATGCTATTTGTGCTGCAAGAGTTTCAGTCAATCGGAACTGCCTCGGCCAATTCCGCGAAATCTGGTGGAATCAGACCACGAATGTACATCGTAGATGTTCTTTGATAACGCGGGTGATAACGTGACGCTGCGTTATATAACGCGACGCTGACGTCACAGAAACCAACTTTAACCGTTGGTATGGAAACAAAAATGGCCGCCTTGTTGTCACCTGCTGAGGAATGCCTATTTTGCCTCTCTTGTGTTTTGTCACTTTCCCATGCGGTGTCCTGGGTCAGGTGTGGTACTTGATTGTATCGATTCCTGATCTTTGCCTTCTAACTTACTTCGTTTAGATCGCATAGATGCTTCTTTTCATGCTCTATGTTCCTTAGGATAAACGGACAAATTATAAATTATCTGTAGTGAAGCAAAGAACCGGCCTATGGTCCAAATAATCCAGTGATTGAAAAACAACCAAAAAGCGAACAAAGTTGGACCCAGCCAAAGAAAACGCATCAAGCACAGGCCCAACCCAAATCCATGCAATTAAATAGGAAGCCATAACTAGACATGACACAGTGGACTGTCGAAAATCAACATAGAGGATCTTACACGAGTGCTTATGTTTATTGAATTTATTAAACGAGTTGAGGAAAAGAGATAAAATGCGAGGCTTGCCGAGCAATTTATCTCTTTTTCGCAACGAGTTTAATAAATTAAATAAGACAAGAGCACGAATGTTAGAATCTATTTATCATTTGACATTAAGGTTACTTTGAAATCTCATTTCTGCCTTTAAAACGTTTAAATTTTGTTATTATGTACATGTATGCAACGTTGTTATGGACGTCATAACGTTTCCTGAAAATCTATAAACCACTAGTGGTTTATCGATTTTATCGCATGGCGTTATTTCACTTCCAGACGCGACGTCATATTATGATAAAATGTTATAGTCTAGCTTTTTTTTTACCGAACTTGAATATCATCATTAGGTTTTCAATCGATCAACATTCCCATGATTTTTTTTGAATTGATAAACGATATCGCCATAAAATACTGGTTCTTATAAATTATCTCCTGTTGCAGAACAGTTTTCGAACCGAAATTGTGTTTGGCAATCAATTCTGAATGTCTGCGATACAAGTTATAAAACTGCTCTCAAATAAATTTATGTTATCTATAGCCTTGTTTGATTACTTTGGTCAAACATTTATATCCGTTTAATGAAGTCACTAACTATATTTAATGTGTCTTACATGCGTGCTAATGTTTTGTTGAATTTATTAAATGAGGTGTTGAAAAATGATACAATACGATGCATAGCCATACCATTTAATCAGGATAAAATAATCCACTATTGAGTAAGTCATCTAGATATCTAAATGCAGAATGGAAAGATGCATTTATTTCATGAGGTGTACACTTTTAGCTGAAATAGCCATTCTACCAAGTGGCCCTCTTTATACCACCTTTACCAACTTTAGCATGATATATCTCGTGATGTGCATGGTCTACACTGATGATGGTGGTATAAAATAGTTATACCATGTTTGTCCACCTGTTCGTAAGATAATCCACTCGCTAAAGCTCGTGGATTATCTCCACGTACAGGCAGACAACCCATGGTATAACTATTACATAACAAAACAGTATACATCAAAACATTATTTACGCTGTTTAAAAAGGTAGACATATCATGGATGCATTAAAACAGTTTATGTGCATTATTTAAGCTTCAAATAGCATATTCAATGACAATAATCATCTAATATGTAAAATTATCATATGACGTCGCGTCTGTGTGTGAAATAACGCCAAGTAATAAAATCTGTAAACCACTAGTGGTTTATCGATTTACGGGAAACGTTATTACGTCCATAACAACGTTGCGTACATGATGACAAAAATGAGATTTAAAAGTATTTGTCATATGATAAATGGCAAGCCTCGCATTTTATCTCTTTTCCCCAACTTGTTTAATAAATTCAATAAAACATGAGCACTCATGTAAGATCCTCTATTTAATCGGCGGCAGCAAAACACTCACCAAGCATCTATCATAGATACAGAAATGTAATACCTTACGATCACCGGAGACACAATCGTTTCTGAGCCTTCGGATAGAACAAAACATTAGCCCCAAAATATTAGCTTGCTTATTTGCAAATAGAGAAACATCAATATTTTCTCATAAAATAGATCTGCAACAAGATCATCACATATATTACCGATTGGAATACTAACAGTTTGTCTTTACAGTTTGGAATCAAATCCGATCTGTATACTATGCAACTCGGGAAAAGGGCTGTGGTTTAGCAAATCAGTTATTATTACATCGTATTTATAATGTGCAACCTACTACTGTCGTGCCAACCAAAGAGTGACAGAGACGTAATAATTTTTTTTATAATTGCTAAGTAAAACATTAACTTGTACATTCCACTTGAGATAACGCGAATCAATAGATCACTTGTGTATTAATCCTATCCTGAGGATAGGATTAATACACAGGCGATCTATCGATCATTAGTCCCTGGTAACTTTGTAAACAAAACATGACATCACTGTCACTCTTGGCTGGCAGGACAGTAATTGGTCAATACTCTTAGCACGCACTGATTATGACCATGATTAACCTACACAATGCTTTTTCGTGTGTTGTTCTACGCCCCAAGTCAATAGCTATGGTCATGGCGGGTAGGTCAGTTCACCTAACCACACTTTTTCCTGTGCAAGCTTAAACAAGCAGTTAACCAGTACTTCGTGCACACACTTTCACTTGTAAATGACAACGACCCTTCTTGAATGCTTCACACAATGCTTAATTTTAATGAAAATTTGTGGTGATATGAAATCATTAGATTTCGAGCTAAAAAAGGTCCTGCTTCCCCCTATAGGGAATTTTGCAGACATATCCTATCTTAAAGAAAATTTCAAGCCAAATCTTTTAAGAGATGTTTGCACTCTGTGCTCCGGGGCGTTAGTCTATGACAGCCTGTTACATATGTTACTGTAACAAACTAAGGAAAAAATCAAAATGAAAGTTTGAGCTACAGAAAGAAGACATTAAACCATCTAATTATTCAAATTTCTTATGTAGTTTGCAAGCTGGATGCCTAAGCTACATAAAAGCAGCATTTTTAACAAAATTACAGCCTTCAATGGTGTTATATGCGTTACATAGATTAAATTTCCCTTTGAAAGTTGAAATCGTGGCTTACATCATTTAATTTTACAGACGATTTGTGCATTTTACAAGTGTTTTTATTCTTAGTATACTAAAATACTCATTCGACTAATAAAAAAAACAACAAAGTTTGCTTTTCTATCTCAAAACCATTGTTTTATATGAGCTATTAAACAACCCTACCCCCAATTTTAAGTATCCAATTTTGATATCTATTATTGAAGAAAAATATATGAAAATATTTGACGCTCGTGGATATCTTACATTTTGGCACTGTCTTGCTAATGCAATAAAGAATCATATATTTGCAAGTTTGACATCAGGATCAGAGCACTTATTAAAGTATGTAACGTATGTTTCATGGCATAATGAATGAGCAAGGAAATTGTTTTGGAAGTTAGAGATGATGTTTTACTATTAGTCTCTAGCCTCTGGTGCCTTAGTCTTAGTTATTACAGTCATTGCTGATAACAAGCCTATGGAATTGTGTTACCTATGTTATATATCTTTTTTATTACATATTTCCTAATGCCTATAATATTAAAATATATAGACATATAGATAAAAAAAATAGTTCTCATTTAAATGACACAATTTAATAAATATTCCTATTAAATAAAATTATTCAAAAACAATCTTTATTCAAGTCAAACTCACTGTTACAATATCTATCATTGAGTCTGCTTCTGTGGCAAAATAATCACCCATTTCATCACAACCATTAGAATCATGGCATAGTATTAGTACTGCAAACTGAGTACAACCCTGTTCCTCTCCACCCCTTTGGGAATTTAGAGACATATCCTACCTTAAAGAACAAGTCTTTTAACTAGGGGGTTAGCCTGTAATGGTATGATACGTTTGTTACCATACCAATTTAAGAATAAATGAATTGAACGTGTGAGAAACAGAAAGACATAAAACTATTTATTTATTTGAATTATTCATGTAGTTTGCATGCTAAATACCTTTGATACATAAGAAAGTGTTTTAACAAATATACAGCTTCCTAATTAAGAATACTTTTTTTTTAAAATTGGTAATTGTGACAAACATCACTTATAAGCATTTCGTGTGATCCTCCTCTTTTGCCATCAAAAGACTTAATTTTCTTTGTATGTGTGGCCAGTGCCAGCGTCAAACAAATTGACTCAGCTATAACTTGAATCCTTAGCATTCTTCAAAAGCAGAAACAGCATGTCAGTGTCATGGGATCAAACACCTGATTAAATATGGGTTTAATGCCATTTCACATATATGCATACAATGGAGTATGACTCTGGTATATGTCTCTTCCTGTGAAGTGGCAAGAGCAATCTTACTGCAGCTGCCTCTGCATCCATGCTAGTCAAATGATAACTTTGCTCTGATTTTGCAAAAGCTATTTCTCTACCGTGTACCTCTAAGAATATTTTAAGATTTCTGACATTGGTCAAACAGAAATTTGATAGGCTGCTTTTTGCATCATTTTCCATGGAACCTTTCCAGTCCTTTGGTGCTTAAGTCCTCAGGTCTTAGATCAATAATATTTTGCTGCATCCAAATAACTTTATAAGTTTTCTTTAGTTACAATGTTGACTCTTGATGGTTTTGGCAGACCGTATGAAACAATTTCTGTTACACCTTGAAAGTTATCTGGTACAAGAGAAAGAATATGAAGTTGGACATTGCCATCAATTATGTTTGCAGCTGGTTGTTTTTTATGTCAGTACATTAAAGCAAGCCTTAAAATAATGTAAAACCTATGATTTCTCAGTTTTTGCAGCCATATCATTAGCTGTTGCATTCAAAAGAAGGAAAGTGGACTATGGGTAACCAGTAGTTCTATATTATGCTCTATGGAAGATTTATACAGAGTAAACAAGTTGATAAGGTTGCCCCATTTCATGATCCATTGAAAACACTGAAATTGAAAACACTTGCCTCTGACTGTGTAATCATAAAGGATTTCATGACAATGCCCTTGCTCATTTATTATGACAAGTTATATATGTTACATCCTTTAATAAGCGCTCTTATCATATAAACTTAGTGAATCATTGAATTGAAAGGGTCTAATTTGCGCTCTGTTCATCCTGCATTTCAATGCTTTACCTGCTGTGATACATCTACTTCGTTTATCTGAAGGGAAAGAGTTACCTTGGTTTCAGCACTTCAAAAGTACTAAGCCTTAAAATAAGTTTTGGAATGCTTGGGGAAAGATAATAAGTGCGGAGACATTATTAGATGAAAATATGTTTCTTGCATGTATGGAAAGGCTACATTTATAAAAGTTAACCAGCTAAGATATGATTCTTTATCACAGAAATATAAAGGTACATCAGTCCAGGTACTCATTGCTTTTAATGGCATAGTTTTCCTCCTTGTAAAGCTTTAGTCTTTCTCCTACTTGCAGAGTATCACTTGAAACACATACTCAAAGAGCCAACTATTAAGAATTCATATCAGTTTTCGAATGTGCCAAGCCATTAATGGCAAAATTGGAAAGTTGATATTGACTCATCATTTTTGAGTGGACTGGTGGTAAAATTATATAACAGTAAATGATTGGTATATTGTGTGATGATTCTACTAGTTGCAAAAAGGCGTGTGATAATAATGATTACCACAGAAACAGACAACGACAAACGTTTAACATGTTAAATCGATGAGAAATAATTTGGACCATTTCATTTATTGTATTTTCTTGTACAAAGTTAAAATGATCTTTTCTATTTGTGGCTTTATATTTAGCATTATATGCACAGTATTAGGAAATGTGTCCAAAAGGTCATTGATAACATCTGTAACAACAGTCCATGGGCTTGATAATCAGAAAAGAATATAATTTCTAGTGTTTTGGCACCAAAGACTTATAAGTACACATTAAGTGTCCTGATCTTAAACTTAATGACATCTTGCAGATATATGAGCAAGACAGACTAAGAAAATGTAAAATATTCACACGCTGCAATCGCTTTCATGTGTTATATCTAAACGGTAATAACGAAAATTGCTTCTCTGTAAAACTGGGATTAGGGCTGTGTATTAGCTCCTATAAGACAATATATTTAAGATAGAAAAGCAAACTTGTTTTTTCCTATTCATCAATTGAGTATATGTTTGTAAAATCTAATAAAACAGTTTGAAACCGAGTCATAGTAGTTGTTTGACTAAATGACGATAGCCACAATTATAGCTTTTAAATTATAATTAGGTTCATGTAACGCACATAACACCACAGTTAGCCGTATTAATGTTTAACAGCTTCCATATGTAGTAAAGACATCCAGTATAAAGACTTTAAGAATGTCAATTTATTAGATAATTCTGTCTTTTTTCGGTAGCTCAAACATTCAAATTTCTTATTCTTAAATTGATATAATAACATATGTAACAAGCTGTTACAGGCCAACGCCCCGACTTACAGAGTGCAAACATTTCTTATTAAATGCACCTTGAATGGGTACATAAGATGTAATATGTCTGCAGAATTCCAAAGGGGATTAGGATGGAGCAGGCCCTAACTCAGCTGTTGTCAAAATACTGTAGATGATTTTACTTATCACGCTAACATATGTAACGCTCTCTGATCTTTAAAACTTGGTGACAACTAGCAGATCTATAACTCTTTCTCATACAAGCCAGCTTAAAATCCCTAAACAATGTAAGATATCCAACAGCTGCGAATTTTTTCACAATTTTAGCTCTAACTTTCAAACTACATTTCCTTTATTTGATATAGTAACGCATGTAACACGCTATTTCAGACCAACGCCCCAACATAGAGAGTGCAAACATCCCTTATTTGATGCAGCTTGAGTTGTACTATAAGAAGGAATATGTCTGCAAAATTCCCTCGAGGCGATTAAAACATTTTTAGGCATATCTTACGTAAAGACAATGAGCTTGCCCATTTATTACATCATGTAACATATGTTACAGCCTTTGATATTAAAGATTTTGCAACAAACTTGCAGATTTATGAGTCTTTTCATATAAGCAAATAAATCCTAAACTATGAAACATATTCATAAACTGCATATTATTTTTACTTTAGTTTTAATACCAAACATTTCACCTTAAAACTGGGTAGGGGTAGGGTTGTTTAATTGCTTATTCGAGAAAAAATCGTTTAAGCTAGGGAAACAAACTTTAATTTTTCTGTTAGCCAATTGCATAAACTAGTCAGACATGGTTCAAAACACTTTGCAAAACACACAGAGAGATTGTGAATGTAAATGATGTTAGCCACACTTGCAAATTTTAATGGGTTATCTGATTTATGTAACGCATATGACACCTTAGGAATCCGCAATTTCGTTTAAATGGCTGTCATACGTAGTTAAGATATCCAGTATGCAGACTAAATGAATGATTTTTAAAAATAAATAATTTAAAATCTTTAATTTGTAGCCCAAACTTTCAATTTATTTTTTCTTGTTTGATAAAATAACGTATGTTACAGGCTCTTATAGACTAAAGCCCAAACGCACAGAGTGCTAACATTTCTTTAAAGACTCGGCTTTCAATTCTCTACAAGATAGGATATGTCCGCAAAATTCCTTAGGGGGGCGGGAGCAAACCCATTCTCAGCCATCCGTCTAAGGTTTAGAATTAGATAAAGACCCAGACATAAAATTAAACTTCCATCTTGATTTAGTCTAGGGGCCAAACTTGAAAATTTGCGTTCTGTTGCACCCCCTTGGAAGAGAAGTTTATTGCTATCATGTGTTAGGTATATACATAAAGAGTTTAGAAATTCATGTTGTACTAAGTTTTCTGTGGTCATTTTTTTCATAATTAGCATGTGAAGTACGTTTCTATATAAAAAGTAAAAATATTAAAAATATAATGTTTTACGAACTTTGGCTGAGAATAACAACATGTTTACTCATGTTTTCTAATGATTCTAATAAAACATGAAAACGCATCAATTTTCAATAGTTCTGTATCCACCTCCTTACCTATGTTACATTTTGCTTCTCTTACAGCTTTAGTTTGTTAGAAATGTGTAATCCCCCTTCTAATAATTCAGCTAAATGATTTTGTCTGTGTTAGTAAAAGTGAAGAAACTGTAAGAAACATTTATATAGCTTACTTGTGTAAGTATTTTATAAACCAGATAATGTATATATGGTAATATGGCGATATCGCATAAACCCCTAAGTCCATCAAAACACTTTCTTCACGTTTTTCTTGATTTACAGATTACATTTCGTTTGTATTCATCATATTAACTACGTGTTATCTGGACAAAAATTCTTATAATGAAAACATTATCAGAAGTAATCAACATGTACTTCCTAAGAAAGATTAAACAATCACCATGATCACATCAAATGATATTAATAAACAAAAGCAATCAAGCAGTGCACATATAAGGAGTTACCTTTAAGTTAATTTGTTACATTTATTTCTCAAATATATACTGGGATATTTCTTAGAAGGCACCATTGTAGTTTTAATACCATATAGGTCTTCTTGTCCAAATCAAGAACCGTTTTATGTCTATGACAGGATATTTCTATAGAATGTATCCTTAATGTTATATACAGTACAACATGCGCATCATGACTTATTATTCATATTGCATTTACACTTTCTCATTATAGACTTTTGGTATGTAAAATTTGTATATTAGTTGCAAATATGCATTTAAAGAAAAAAAACTGGCAAGGTGACTTATTTATGAATATTTGTATGTATGTTATATATGTTTCCAAATTAGCGATGCATAAATAAAAGCTAGAATTAATTACAAACTTTTGCCACTGAAGTTTGCTTAAGAATATTGAACACGATGAAATAATACTAGTGCTTAGATAGATTTGATTTCGTCGCAGTAAAATACATATTTCAAGCCATTATAAATCATTCCATGCAACGACAGCAACTAACTTAATTCGCAAAAAATTGTAATACATAAAACCAAACAGCAATTTGCAGGTGGAAAATAGTATAAAACCTTAAAACCTTCAAAACAAGATAGTTTGAAGCAGAGTCGTTTAAAATAATATAAAACATTATGCAGTAATGGTATTTATCATTTTGATAGAACCTGTATACAATGTAACGTAAAAACGCCTTTGAGTAACACACTAATTCAAAATATATTTCTAAGTATTTTCCATCTTCTTTTAACAACAACAGATATAGTATAATCATATTATATGAGTTTAGCATGCAGTTTTCAATTTTGTTTTTACAAAGTCTGATCTGTCGAATTAGCAGTGTAACATAATTTACAGATCTTTACATGCCATCTACAGAAAACCTGCCAGCGGCAACTTAGTACAACATTGCTATTCATGTTCCAAAGACATGAGCCATGACATGACATTTCCAACAATGTGGTATGTGCAACCAGCAAAGGCTCAGACCAGCCTGCGCATACGCGCAGACTGATCAGAGCCTTTGCTAGTCGCTTGAATATTCTATGAGTGTTAAGCTACTGACCGAACATCATTTGGAGTTCTTAAGCATAAAAGGAGGCTGCACAGGCTTGTCCGAGTCTACACATGTCAAAATGCCACATTGTTGGAAATCACATGTCATGGCTCACATGCCCTTGACCTAGGATAGCAACCAAATGTCTCTTCCTGGGAGGTGCAACAAACTCTCAAGATACCCCATATCCATGGCGGATCAAGAGGGGGTTCATGGGGTTCCCTCAAACCCCCTCATCGACCCCACTTGTAAGCATCCTATGAAAATGAAATGATTTGGTCTCAGGGAGACCAAGTTATTTCATTTTCTAAGGATACTTAAGAAAAAAGAGATAAAATCAGCATAGCGAGCCCCCCTCCCGCACACACACCTGTATACATGTGAAACCCATTTCCCGAAATTCTGGATGAACCCAATTTCCCGAAATCCTGGATCCGATCCTGCACATATCTCTATTTGGTCCCTAGACTAATTTGTCAGCGTTGGCGTTTAAAGGATTTTGCACATATGCATATCTCATGTGTTTGCCGATACACTAAGGTTTTTTTTTGCATTCCAGAATAAAGGACGTTCTAGCGACAGATGCCTATGCCTACTCATTCAACCCGTGTTATCCTTTTTCAGAAGGAACATGTAACGACGTAGTGGTAAGATCCATAGGTTTAGATAAACACAATTTTGAGCGTAAAATTGTAAATATTTTCTAATCCATCAGTTTGAACATATGTTTTGGGTGCTCAAAAGAACCGTCTCATTGAGACGGTTCTTTTGAGTACCCACAACATATGTTTTGGTTGGGTAAGAAGAAAATTAACTTTTTGTTACGCACTCTAAACTAAAGGCCTGCCGCCCTCCTTAGAGTTAAGAAAGATTTAAGTTAAGTATTGTTTTTTCAGATGCGAAAAATAACGTTTAAAGCTGATTTAAATTAAAATAGTTTAAATTTTTCTGAAGATATCTTTGACCAAAAAATGCCACATCGATCCAGGCAATTTATTTAGCATTTAATATAGCATGTTGAAGTATCAATACTTAACTTAAGTCTTGGTTAACTTTAAGGAGGCATTGTAATTCCGGGCCCTGAAGTCTGATCAGACTCGAGTATCATGTAGAATCACACACACACACACACACACACACACACACACACACACACACACACACACACACACACACACACACACACACACACACACACACACACACACACACAAAGCGAAAACTAAGCTGAAAGTATATGACAGTAGACTTTTAGCCCATTAATTACTTACACTCCATGTATATGTGTTTTACGAATGGAACTGGTGCGATCATTAGATGTCCATACTTCTACTGTTATAGGTATAACCAATTTCGCCCTTGAAACATACAATGATAATGCGATAATAACAAAACTCTCATTAGCTGTCCATATTGTTTATTGTTTTAGGCTACAACATGGTGGGACACTGTAATGATTTTGTTCAAAGGAGCTAGTAACACACTGGTAAATGTATACGTCGATTTGGTGGTATTTACGCGTGTTGCCGGTACCTCATAGACCGGACGTGGTAGATATTAGTGTTAATTCTATATAGAAAAACATGCCATATGCCTAAAGGACTATAGACTTAAATCAATTTTACGTAATCAGTAAGTGCACGGTGATTTATGAAGGCATTTAGGAGTAGATTCGAGTACCGATCATACAGATCTGTACTCGAATCTATTTCTAAATGCTTACATAAATCACCATGTGCATGCCGAAAACTTAAAATGATCTAATTCTATAGTCCTTTTGGCATATGGCATGTTTTTCGATATAGTATTAACACCAATATCTACCACTTACGGTCTATGAAGTACCAGCAATACGCGTAAATACCACCAAATCGACGTACACATTTACTAGTGTGAGTAAGGTGTGGTGCAGTGTCGCAGCGTGTCGTATTTCGTGCTGCATCCAATCGTACGCGATGCGATGGCGTTTTGTGCCAGGTAGCTACTGGGGAAAAAAGAAACTTGCATTCTGTGATTTTATTAACCTGATACAGGTGCATAATTATATGGTTAGTGCACACGTGTGTTCTTTTTTAACCTTATTTCGATACTTTCGTTTGCCCTTTTATCATTGTTATAACGTGTATTTTACATCTTTTGAAATTGGAAGGGAAAAAGACAAAGAAAAGAAAAAAAATATAAGAAAAAAATGGTTACCCACTGTGCGTCATGATGTTGAATTACAAAAAATCCCCTCAGACCACTCGGCCACCATGTATTGTATACCACACTAGAGCAATTTACCAATATACCCTTCACCTGTACCAACCCTCAGATCAGGACTATATTGCACCACCCTTGGGTCTGCACTATAATCACTAGTTGAGACTTGCAAGAGCCTTTGGTCTGCAGCATAATCAATATGTAATATATCCATCCATCCATCCATCCATCCATCCATCCATCCATCCATTCATCCATCCATCCATTCATCCATCCATCCATTCTTTCATCCATCCATCCATGGCCAGTTAGTGAAAATGCTCATGATTGTTAAACCACTAGGTATATTTAGATCAAATATTGCATGTTTTATTTTTATTTTACATTTTCCAGCCACTGGTACATGTATACGAAATGGTGGCGAAGCTTTGCTGAGCTTTATTTTAGCCTGAGGAGGTCTTTTCGTGAAATTGCTCACAACTCTGAAACTGCATGTGCTAATTTTATCAAATGCATACCTATACAGTGTAGCTTTGTCTAGACACTGGTATGCAAAACGTTCTCTGATCTTGACAGATAAGCATTATTTGGAATGTACACATATATTTGCTGAAGCTTTAAAAACATTTATCAGTGCCGATGACACAAGCACCCTAATTCATACATTGCACATGCTACAAGCACCGCAAAAAATCAAACATATGTTTCTATAGAGAAATTCAACCATAATGCATATTGCGATCCAATTGTGCATATATATTATATGACTATTTAGTTACTGTAAAGGCGGCACCTCATGAGTGCGTAATTAGGACTGGTCAACCTTAGACATAGGTAAAAGCTGAAAATGAGGTGTGGTTGTATTGAAAAGTAACTTATCATCTTGTGCAATTACCTTAGTTTAGACGCAAAACACTTGATTTATTCCTTAAAACGCCAGCAAAATAACTGCATCTGGAAATGTCTATTTAACCTAAGCATAGAGGCAAACATTGTAGACCCAGATCAGACTGCTCCTGAAGGAGCAGTCTGATCTGGGTCCACACTGTTTGTCTATGAGGCTTCAACTATTTTAGTGGACGACAAACACATACATTTTGTGATTGTGTGCTTTAAGGGTTAATAAATGTGAGTTCAGTGTGTATACGGTTAGGATTTTCATGAAATGCACGCACGTTTGCGCTGCCCAAACAACTTATTTATTTTTCACCAAATTATAAATAGAACCTGATTTCCCTTGTTTATCAGATGAAATAGCCGAACCACGCCCAGATATGAATATCAAAGTTGTCGCCTTTATAGTAAGCGAAAAGTATTAATCTACGTTTACCACAGGTCGTGCAAATTACAGTCAGTTGATTATATTTATAAACGTGACTGAAAAATTATTCGGGCCAACATTTTCTTTATTTCATACACTAAAGCGCCATAAAGCTGTGGTATCGAGAGTCCCTGGCGCAAGAGAGATTTAAGGCCGACATAGAATTTAGATATCAAAACATAGAAATGGCGATAAAATCTATAAAATTAGCGAGTCTAACATCAACCGAATTTTCACGGTTTTACTGTATACTGAAAATTCGGAAATTTTCACGGGGGTTTTATTTCCGCAAAACTTTGCATATGCGAAGTTTGGTGAAAATTAAACTCTCGCGATATGGTTAGATCACTCTGTCGTTTAGTGATATATGTAAATCATGCCCTGGTCGCGAATTTTAACGTCGCAAATATGTCATTTAACGCTATTCGCGAAAGTAAAATTCTCACGAAACTTTCCGAATTTATGGTACATGTACATTTAACCGGTTGGCTTATCTTACTGTTAGTATTACTTGACTTTTCGCTTACTGTAAAGGCAGCAACTTTAATATTCATATATGGGTGTGGTTGGGCTATTTCATCTGCTGAGGAAGGGAATTCAGGTTCTATTTTTAACTTGGTAAAGAGTTAATAAGCTTTTTGAGCCGCGCAAACGTGCGTGCATTTCATGAAAATCCTAACCGTATACACACTGAACTCACATTTGTTAACCCTTAAAGCGCATAATCACAAAATGTATGGTTTTGTCGTCCATTACACTATTTGAAGCCTCATATATAAACAGTGTGGACCCAGATCAGACTGCTCCTGTAGGAGCAGTCTGATCTGGGTCCGCAATGTTTGCCTCCCTGCTTATGTTAAATAGACATTTTCAGATGCAGTTATTATGCTGGCGTTATAAGGACTAAACAATGACTGAGGTTGTGGCACAAGATGATACAGTTAACTTTGAATAAAAACCCGCCTCCTTTTCAGATTTTACCTATGCCTAAGGTTGACTAGTCCTAATTACGCATTCATGAGGCGCCGCCTTTGCAGTAAGGGAAAAGTCAAGTAATACAACCGTGAATTTCAGGGATGTCAGATAGATGCGACTAGTGATGTATACTACGATATTGGTGATCCTGACTCAGTGTCATTTGACTATGATGGTCTGGTCCTAACAGCGACTTACACACATTCTTCTGGTGGTTTAGTACGGTTAGTAAATTATAGTCATTCGGCAGTTAAATATACGTAAAATGACCAACCTACTGTCGTGCCATCCAAGAGTGACAGTGACGTAATATGTTGTTTACAATTGTTAAGTAAAACGTTTACTTCTACACCCCACTTGAGCTAACGCGAATCGATAGATCACTGGCGTATTAATCCTATCCGCAGGATAGGATTAATAAAACAAGTGATCTATCGATGATAAGTCCCTGATAACGTTGTAAACAAAACAGGACGTCACTGTCACTCTTGGCTGGCAGGACAGTATCTCAAAATAATTTACTAATAAAAGTGGATTGCAAATTTACGGAATCCTGTATGTGGCATTGTGTTTTGTGGTATGCTGTTTTGATTTCGGTGTTTTAAAGCTGCATAGTCTGTAACTTTTGATCTTTTAATTTTAGAACTAATGTTTCTATTATTCAAGAACACAGTAAAATAACTAAAATTCAGGTAAACATTTTACCAATTTCGTTAATCTTAACAAATTATCAGTATCAAAACGTCAGCATTTATGTTAAAATTAACTGTTTATAATTATTGGAGGGAAGCAAATTATTACCAACAAGAAAAAAACACTTTTCCGTGCCGTTTTCAGCTATAGTGAACAGATTTATTTAGAAAACACAGCTTAATTCTACTTTTACAAATGATTTAAAAAGAAAATAAAAAAAAATCGAAAACTGTTCATAGTTGAAGACTTCATCTCTTTAAATATCAATAAAAATGACCAACCTACAGGTATCTCAAAATACTTTACTAAAAGTAAATAGCAAATTCAATCTTACTATGGGTATATTTCCGTATAACGGCGACGATACCTATGCGTGAAAGTATTCAGCTCAGGATTTTGAGGCTTACCTTCCATAGAAATCTTCAATTCGGCAGATTATAAAAGGTTCTGTAGTGACAATTTAAACATGATTTGTTAATTCATATAGATATACTAAAAGATTTAAGATTTGAATTTAAAAAAAAAAGGGTTAGGATTTTTGAAATGTTGAACTTGTTTTCATGACGACATACTGTCGTGCCAACCAAGAGTGACAGTGACGTAATATTTTGGTTACAATTATTGTCAAGTAAAACATTAACTTGTACATCCCACTTGAGCTAACGCGAATCTATAGATCACTTGTGTATTAATCCTATCCCCCAGATATGATTAATACGCAAGTTATCTATCGATTCTAAGTCCCTCATAACTTTGCAAACATAACATGAAGCCACTATCACTCTCGGCTGGCAGGACAGTACTATCCTTTTTTCCATCTAAACCAGTTGTTTTGTGTCCATTAGCTGCTCGATGCGATAATTTGAGGGTTATTATGGTTCGGGTTTGCGAGCAAGAAATTTGAAACCTATACTATTTATATACCAGGGCACAAATTACAATGCCTCATTGAAGGTCCATCGTATTTACGTGCCTTCTAGGAATCTGAAAGCACAAAAAATCTTTATCTGGAGCAAGGGAGTATGAAGGATATTCCATTAGCCCTTTTGAAAATAAATGAGTCCGTGGTTTTCCAGCTTTTTCAGTTCTCTTTACCTCCAAAGCATCTGCTTTCTTGCACACCGGATAAGGACATCTGAGATTTTACCTATGCTATCTTACCCAGGACGTCAAGTAAAGTCATTATGTGAAATTGCATTGTAGCGTATTCAGGGACATCTGGAAGCTTACTTTAAAATAAATAAATAAATAAATAAAAACAGGGGAGAGCAAGAAAAAGGTGAGGGAAGGACAGAAAAATCCGTCCCTCGGGATCACCGTTTGGCATCACTCGGCAAGCCTCGTGATGCCAAACGGCGATCCTCGGGACGGAATTTTATATCCTGCCATCACATTCATGATAGATTCTTATTTTCTCACCTTAATCAGTGGCGGCTATAGGGATCATACACGTTTTTTTTCATGCTTAAACACTTGCCAAATTCCAAGGAAGCGGTTCATACACGAGGCCACTAGGCCTCACATGTATTTTTTCATGCATGAACACATGCCAGATCCACCGTTTTAACACGAGGGAGGACACTAATCCTCTTCCGAAGAACCCGGTAAATCCGGAAAATTTCGCGAGTATTTTATTTTCGCGAAAAGCGTTAAAAGGCGTATTTGTGACGTTAAAATTCGCGACAAGGGTCTGATTCACCTACATGAACATCAGTAAACAACAGAGTGATTATGCAATTTCGCGGGGGTTTAATTTTCACGAAACGCCGCATTTGCGAAGCTTCGCGAAAATAAACCCCTCGCGAAAATTTCCGAATTTACAGTACTAAAGCAGTGAAATAAACAAGTCTTAAAAACTCAACCGTATCGCACTGTTTAAATGCATTTAATTGTGTTCTCAAAATGTAAGTTGTCTCCATTTCTGAATGATCTGTTAACACTTGCAGTGCCACAGGGGACGGACAAGTGTTAATGCAATAAAACAAACATGTATGATTGGTGTTCTTGCAATTAACCTAGTTCCAAACCATGGTTTCACAAAAAATCAGCAAAACAGAACAAAAGCTAGAGCTGTAACTGCGATGGATACGTCAACATGGATATTTATACTTGAGGCATTTGCGCATTTGATCATATCTTGTGTGCTGGTCCAATTATGCTTAGCGTCCTGTACGTCGGACATAGGCAAATAGTGACTACCTGTCCAATCAGGCTGTGTACTCGGATACGCCTTACGTCGCGTGACGTCGTGGCGCCGAGGCGTCACGCGACGTAAGGCGTACCCGACAGTACTATTCGCCATCGTAAAAGCATCATTTAGCAGTCAAAATAGTCTGTGAAACTTTGAACCAAAACAGCTAGTAATGAGCTAGAGGCCCACCTGGACCAGAATTTCTCACCTGGATCAGACTGGTCATGGCATGTCATAAAGCAGTTCTAAATCTTCGCGTTGCGAGGATGTAGGACTGTTAAAATCTTCTAAATCTTAAAGATAAAAATAACAAAAAATTGTGTGATGCCACTTTTACTTCCACATTTTTTTTTAAAATCAGTCCAACATTTTAGCCCTGACATGTGATTTCAAACGATGTAGCATTTTGACAAGTGTAGACTCAGCCGAGCCTTAGCAGCCTCCTTTTAAGCTTAGAAACTCCAAATGATGTTCAGTCAGTAGCTTAACACTCATATAATATTCATGCGACTACCAAAGGCTCTGATCAGACTGCGCGTATGCGCAGGCTGATCTGAGGCTTTGCTGGTCGCACATACCACATTGTTGGAAATCTCATGTCGCGGCTCATATGGTTCAGGAGGAGATGACATTTTAAATATTTCAAGAAATATGAACAGACAGTTGTTATGGTGGCCTTCTTGGATATCTGAAAGGAACGCAATCGGAAATTCTAGGCCCGATTCGAGAATCAAGCCTCGGATGTATGTAAGGCGTTGCATTTTGTTAGCCAGAACTGGCGTAAGGAAAATTAGTTCTTTAGCAAGTGGGTTCAGCCCTATTAAAATCCATTATTCTGATTACCCAAAACGTATTATCAACTTCCTTAGAGCATCTTGTAGAATGTTGTAACCATTTGTATCGCTGCAATCAAACTTATAAAAGAGTGAAATACAATATGGATATCATGCGACAGTTTGCATGCTTGGTTGTAAACCCTGTCACGGTAAATAGCTATGGTTTCCTCTTTAATGCACGACGGTTGGTCAGGCCTCAGACTCAAAAACAGCCCTGACGTAAAGCTTTAATCCTTTGTTTGGTGTGGGATGCTTTTCGTTGGCTGGGCCCACCGTACTCAACTTGAGGTTTTCTTCTCACTGAATATCAGTAAGTCATTTTCATTGTTTCATCAAAGTGTGTTAATTTGATTCGATTGTTCCTCTGTGATTATACACTGTATTAGTTAGGAGGCCTCAATGTGAGCTAAACAATTTTGTGTTTAACAACAACAGAATCTTGGGCGAAGATTTGGTAGCAGTAAAATGCATTTAAGCCCACACCCCCCCCCCCCCGGTGGCTTAGGCTGCTGTCCGTTCTAAGGCGTTGGTTCTGTTGTTGTTCATATATTGTTAGGTGTGCTTCCCATTGGTTGTGGGGGTTCTGTATTTTTTCTTTGTTTTGTTGTGCATTACTTTTATCGTTTCTAGTTTTGCAATCATCTTGAAGAGGAAGAGAGAGAGCTGTTTGCTTTGCTTTTATTGGCTTACGAATGTCTTGTTACTGCAAATGTTCTGTGACTCTTCCTCACAGTGCCACGGGTTGGTCTGCGATGCGTGGTTTTGATACTTCCTGATCATACTCACCTTTTTGTAATTGTGTTGGCATGGTTTCTGTGACGTCAGCGTTAGGTCATCAAAGTAGATTTACATCCGAGGTCTGATTTCATGGAATTGGCAGAGGCAGTTCCGATAGAAAGAACGAGTTTACCGAGTCTGAATCTCCATGTTGTCTTCACAAGCAGATGTCGGCATGATGATGAAAAGTTTACGACAGACGAATGACAGCAACATGTAAAACCTGGTACTGCTCATAATAGAATGGCCAAAACATCTTATATTAAGATGAGGTGTTGGGTTCTGTTCGAAATTATTTTGTTAAAAAAAACCCTGCGCTGGCAAATGTAATTCCCTTATATATTGTTTTCCTTTGTTGTTTTTTCAGACAATCAGTTGTCCAATATATTTGTAACCCAAGCGTAGATCCTCCTAATGTTAGTGTTAATGGTGAGACAAGCACAGGCAGTTATGTAAGTTAAGTATAACACTCCAAACAAGTTTTGCATCAGTTATAAACATCTATGTATTTTTGAATTGGTGGAAAAAATGAGAATAAGATGCATTTAGAGCAGCCTGTTTATTTGTTTGCAGAGATATAATTGAGCCAGTGCTGAGATTTCCAACAATGTTGTATTTGCGATCAGCAAAGCCTCAGATCAGCCTGCGCATACGCGCAGTCTGATCAGAGCCTTCGCTTGTAGTTTGAATAATCTATGACTGTTAAGCTACTGACTGAACATCATTTTGAGTTTCTAAGCTTCAAAGGAGGCTGCACATGCTCATCTGAGTCTACACTTGTCTAAATACCACATTGTTTGAAATCAGATGACACGGCTCTATTATAGGTATGGTGGTTGTGTGTTTGGTACAGAGGTTGCTGGGGGGGGAGCTCAGACAGAGTAACCCCCTAAATGAGAGTGGAATAGTTTCAGTTTCGATAACTAATGCCTTTAGTTAATCAATAATGTATGATAAAATGCAACTCTTTGTGCAAAAATGACCCATGTTTTGTAAAACATTGGTATCTAAGCTTGAATTAAGAAGATAAACAAACTACAAAAAAGGATTTTTTATGGTTAAATATTTTTTACTTTTGGCTAAATTGATTCTTTCTAACCCCCAATACAAAACTGAATTTTAAGTCCCTAAAGTACGGAAGCCTAATAGGCCGTTTTGTCTTATTTCTTTGGCATTGCGTATACTTTACTGTCTAATGTCTTACATATTACGTAGTATGTATTGCATCTTACGTATTATGTCATGCTGATAAGTACATGATAAAGTTAACAATAAAGTGGGAAAATTATTTGCAAAATTTACAATGACGGATTTACATATGCTGATGATGAAAAAATGCAGCTGATGCAAGTATATGTATATATGGCATATGAACATTAACTGAAAGTGTTGTAACTAGTCTAATATTTGTTTTAATTTGAATATGTGGTTAATAGAGAACATACTACAGCGTAGATAATTATGAAGCATTAGACAAAATGCCTAAGAGGCACGACAAAATACCTAAGACATACGAGGGGGGTTCAATATGTAATGAAAACCCATTCATAACTCCACCCACAAACACGTTAGGATTTAATGTCATATGCCAAACGAAAGATCAAAGCGTCGCCGTTATAATGGTGCATGAAACATTATTTTATCTTTCCAAATTCAATAAGTTACAGACTTTTTAAAAAGCACACTAATATACACTGCATATATTTTTCTCCGAATTGAAAAGACTCATTTTAATAAAGGTAGAAAGGCATGCTGTATTTTCTAAAATAAACATTTAACATGCATGAATCCCATATCCATAGTTTTCTGACTCATTTCCCCTTTATCTGCTATAACGATACAAACTTTTGACCGGTATTGATATCTCGTGCAAACGGTTATATTACGTTACCCCCTCTTACGTTGACGTCGTTTTAAGCAATGGACGCAACACTAATATACGCACGTTTCTTGAGAATCGGAAAGGTGGCTTTGTACCAGGAAATGTTAATTTTGATTGTATCGGAGTTTCAGCAAACACGGTGCATAGGCAGCAGACCAGCCAAGCTGAAAACAATATCTAGGGGTATCTCATCTGAGTGGTGTACCATTTTCGGTTCCTATATATTTATTGTCTGAAATTAGCCAGCCAGATTATGTATATGTAAATACATGTAACAATGTCCAAATAATGCATCCGAATGCAAACATCGATGAAACGCGGTATTTTGTCTGATCCATTTCAGTGTTACCCAACGATGACATTCTTTTAGTGATATTCTTATTTCAAATGACGTACTTGGGGGCACTTCATGAGTGAGACTAAATATGGAAATTTCAAAATCGGCTGTATTACTTGCAAATGAACATCGAAGCTACCAAAAAAATGTTACAAATGATTTTCGTATGAATTTTCGCCATGTATTCGTTCACGCAAAACGACTCTGTCAGTGGAATGCTAGAAAATGTAACATCAGGGAGGATTTTAACCAAAAAAAGACAGCCTTGGTATTTCATAGATTATGAAGCAATATCGAAAATATTTGCAGGTATAAATCTCCAATATGTGGATATTTACCACACTAAGAAGCAGACTGAAAACCTCCCTCGTTCATGTAGTTATCTGCTTTTGAAAACATTGTTTTATTTCATATCGCAGTGTACTTCAGAACCCTATCTTAAAAGTGGCTTGAGTAAATTAGATAATGAGCTGGATAACTGCAATTGTACATGCATTTAGCCACGAAGCAGACCTTTTAATGAAAGTAATTATGAAGTGTGTAAATATAAAACTCTATGATATACTGGGCTGTTTTCATTACATATTGAACGCCCCTCGTAAGACAAACTATCTAAGACATAAGACAAACTATCTAAGACATAAGAAGTAAGACAAAATACCAATAAAAGTACTTATTTTCTCGAACATATACTTACATCAGTTGCATTTATTCATACAGAAGCCTATTGGGGCCATTTTGTCTTATATCAGGTATTGCGTATAATCTCTACTGTCTTACATATTATGTATTATGTCCTGGTTGTGAGTACATGATAAAGTTATAAATAAAGCGGGAAAATATCAGCAAATCTTATAATGGCCGATTTTGCAGATGATGAAAAAATACAGCTGACATAAGTATATGTTCTGAAAGATAAGTAGTTTAATCACACTGGTAAATGTATACGTCCATTTGCTGGTATATACGCTTATTGCCGGTACTTCATAGACCGGGAGTGGTAGATAATGGTGATAATTCTATATAGAAAAACATGCATATGCCTAAAGGACTATAGAATTAGATCATTTTTAAGAATTTGGCATGCAAATGGCGATTTATGTAAGCATTTAGGAATAGATTCGAGTACCGATATGATCGGTACTCGAATCTATTCCTAAATGCTTACATAAACCGCCATGCACATACTAAATACTTAAAAATCATTGAAGTCTATAGTCCCTTTGGCATATGTCATGTTTTAATATTAAATCTAGCACTCTACGAACATAAAAAAATGTCCATCGTATATGGTGAGGTCACATGTAAAAATAATCACCGTTTGCCAAAGTATTCCTTATATAAAAGTCAATCATTTCTTTATGCATAGCGTTTGCCTTGAAACTCCATTTTCGTCTGTATTGTATACTTTGGGAGAAACTTTGCGAGATGCATAGGCTCGTCTGAGACTTCGCTGCTATTATATGCGATAAGTTATTTGTCCTTTTACATTCTGCCTAAGGAAGAAAGTTGCCATCATGTTACACCAAAATAATTCTCACTTTAGCGAATAATTCAGTACTAAGTATTTCTCAATAAGCCAGTCTCACGAACACTCACTGTTACAGTAGCTCATGTTTTGTTGTTGTGTTTTTTTCTAGTCTTTTACCATTTACTCGAAGTACGCTTGTCCGAGTTCAGGAAAGAGTGGAAACTGTACTCAGTTAGATCCTTGCTCTTGCCAGCTTGATGATGGAATAGTGGACCTGTCTGTCCTTGGTAAACATGGAGTGCCCCTGTAAGTAAAGTGGACCTGTCTGCCCTTGGTAAACATGGAGCATCCCTGTAAGTATAGTAGACCTGTCTGTCCTTCCTAAGCATGGTAACCACTGTAAGTATAGTGGACCTGTCTGTCCTTGGTAAACATGGAGTACCCCTGTAAGCATAGTGGAACTGTCTGTCCTTAGTAAACATGGAGTATCCAAGTAAGTATAGTGGACCTGTCTGTCCTTAGTAAACATGGAGTACCCCTGTAAGCATAGTGGAACTGTCTGTCCTTAGTAAACATGGAGCATCCAAGTAAGTATAGTGGACCTGTCTGTCCTTGGTAAACATGGAGTGCCCCTGTAAATATAGTGGACATGTCTGCCCTTGGTAAACATAAAGTGCCCCTGTAAATGTAGTGTACATGTCTGCCCTTGGTAAAAATGGATTACCCCTTTAAAAATAGTGGACCTGTCTGTCCTTGCTAAACATGGAGTACCCCTGTAAGTAAAGTAACTCATAGTGAACAAATTGCATCACTAGTATACGAACGGTTATCTGTGTATGGAAATAATGTGGCTTATCGCCTGTATATGTGGACAACTATGTGGAACTTTTTAAGTTTTACCTGCACGTACCGTCATGTATTTCAATTAGGCAAGTTGTGAGCACATTGTTACAAAGATTTATTCAAATCAACGTCATTTATCCCCCTCCTTCACTTCACTAACATACACTACATACCACCTGTGACTGCTGCTGCTAACAGCTCTGATTATGTTGTTGCTAGTTCAATATTTATTTTGCCCTCATTGTATGTGGATGATTCGTGTTTTGCTGAAGTGATTCCTATCCTTCCTTGTTTTGCAGTCATCTCGCTGATGAAGAGAGAGCTAAGCACCTCTGACGGCGGCAATGGGAATCATAGTGTATCGCTGCCTATAATTTTGGTAAAAATTAAAGTCGATCAAATGCTTCCATCTTCATATATAAGCTCGCTGTTGGTCTCTAGTTTTTGATTTTGCATTTGATTTTCTATTTTCATGAATGCAGGGCTTTATTTTGGCGCTAAAATGGCCACTTTTTGTTTTATACATATAGGAAATAGAAAAATATTTTTAAAACATTATTCCCCCTGAGTCCCAACTAATCCTTTGCACGTAAGTGTGTTCTCATATTTTACATAATATATGTGAAAAGCTAGTTGGGACTCGGGAGGGGGGATGATATCCCACAGCGCAAAATGTGACGTCTGGGCAAGACCAAAGTTAGCAATTGGGTTTTTGGTGTGCTCTCTTGAAAATCTTTTTTTTTCCAGTATAATGAACTAATTAGTACAAGTAAACTTCCTTTCCATAACCCTTAAGTCATGAAATAATACAGCGTTTTTAGCATACTTTTCTTTTAGATTATGAAAATTGTCCTTTTACTTAATTCAGTTGGGAGGTTATTTTGCATATATACTGTATCTATCCAATACACATAAACTTCATGCCCCTTGACTTTGCTTATTTTACGCATGGATGAATGGTAATAGTACATTGCTGCATAATATTGAACCAGAGGCAAGTTCAATAATGCAAGCGCTCTCGGGCGCTCGTTGTACTGATGTCCGGCTTTACACGTTATGAATAAAGATAGGTACCAATCAACGAGCGCTCGGCGAGCACTCGCATTATTGAACTCGCCTCAGGTAAATACATTGCCGTCATGGTTACTTATGGAATACAGCTGCACTTTAAAATATTTCTTAACAAATCAGATAAAAAAAATAACAAAAATAATCATTAAAATGCTCATAGTTTTGGACTTTAAAATACTTTCACTGTGATTTGTAATCGAGTTTTGATGATATAATATCCTTACACGAGAAAATACTTGATTTCTAAATGTTTTGATGAAGTCATATTTTGTATCCCATATACCCTCTGGTAGCGACTGCTGTTTTGGCGTAGGGGTATGCCTGTCTAATTATAATCTTAATTCGTTCCTAATTCACCAAGCGTCCTATTCAAAAGGATACCAGTGATATCTTATGCATAGGAAAGTTTTGTAAAGCCTCTTTAAGCTGCATACTCTGTAACTATGAACATTTTTCGAAAAATTTTATTTTCTTTTTAAATCATTTGTAAAAGTAGAATTTAGCTATGTTTTCACAATAAAAATGTTCAGTACAGCTGAAAACTGCATGGAAAGTGAATTATCTTATCAAATAGGTGTATTTTTCTCTTGTTGGTAATTATTTGCGTCCCTCCAATAATTATAGACCGTTGAATTTTAACATAAATGCAGTTGTTTTGATAGTGATAACTTGTTAAGATTTACGAAAATGGTAAAATGTTTACCTGAATTTGAATATTTTTACTGCGTTCTTGAAAAATAGAAACATTATTTTTAAAATTAGAAGATCAAAAGTTACAGACTATGCAGCTTTAAAAATAGACAGATATCCTATCAAAGTGTCAGAGGTCCTTGGCATTATAGTTTTTATATGTTTTTCTGTGTTCTAGTTCTACTTCCACATTGTGCCATGAGTTGGTATGTGATTATGATATTTCCTCCACATTTTCAATTGTTGTTTTTTTCTGGCTGGTGTTGTTGTTTGTCTGGATTTTATGAGCTCACCTGAGCCATTGGCTGATGGTGAGCTATTGTGATCATTTTGCATCGTATGTCGCCCTTTGTTAACAATCCCTTCAAAGGACATCTCCTCCTAAACTACTGGCTGGATTTTACCAACATGACAGGAATGATCCTTATATGGCCCTCTGTAATAATTATTCAAATGGTTAAGGTCCATTGCAAATCTAGGTCACACAGGCTAAAAATAGATTTTCGAGATGAAACCTTAACAAATCTTTTTTGTCTGAAAGCACAAGGCCTAGAGCCTTGATATTTGGTATGTAGCATCAGGTAGTAGATCTCTACTAAGTTTGTTTAAATTAAGGCCCTGGGGCCAAAAATGGGTCCAACCTGGGGTCGCATGTTTTACATAGGCTTTAATAGGGAAACATAAAAAAAATTCTTATCTGAAACAACAAGGCCTACTTTGGTATGTATCATATACCTAGTGTACCTATTCCAAGTTTGTTTAACTTTTGTCCCTGGTTTCAAAAATGAGCCCATCCCGGGGGGGTCACATGTTTTACATAGGCTTATTTAGGGAAAACATGAAATAATCTTCTTGTCTGAAACCAGAAGGCCTAGAATCCTGATATTTGTTATGTAGCATAACCTAGTGGACCTCTATCAAGTTTGTTCAAATTGCGCCCCTGTGGACAAAATGAACCTACCTTAGGGTCACATGTTTTACATAGGTTTAATAGGGAAGCATGAAAAAAAATCATCTTGTCTGAAACCACAAGGAATAGAACCTTGATATTTGATATGTAGCATGATTAGTAGACCTCTCCCAAGTGTTTTTAAAGTATGCCCCTGGGGTCAAAAATGGTCCGCACTGGGATTTGCATGTTCACATAGGCTTATATAGAGAAAACATTATTTCGTCTGAAACCACAAGGCCTAGAGCCTTGATATTTGGTATGTAGCATTACCTAGTAGACCTCTACCAAGTTTGTTCAGATTATGCCCCCTGTGGTTATAAATGGTCCTTCCCCGGGGGCCACATATTATACATAGGCTTGTATAAGGAAAACATGAAAATTCCTATTGTCTAGGCTTATGTATCAAGGAAAACTTTAACACATCTTCTTATCTGAATCCACAAGGACTAGAGCCTGATATATTGCATACAACATCATCTAGTGGACCTCAACCAAGTTTGTTCAAATTATGCCCTGGGGTCAAAAATGGACTCCCTGCAGGGTTTTTCAGAATATTGTCATGCTGCATATCAAATTAAAGGAAATGAAGCATACAATAACATGCTAGTAAATGTTTTGCCTTTACGCACACCCTTGACCTCTGTAGAGGGGTCAAAAGGTCATTTTTTATTTTTTGAAAGTTGTCAAGTTGCATGTCAAGTTAACGGGAATGAAGCAGAAAACACAATGCAAGCAAATAGTCTGCCCTGATATACACCCATGACCTCCAGATGGGGTACAAAGGTCAAAACATTTTTTTTCTAAAGCTCATGTTGCATATCAAATTAAAGAGACGAAAATGTAGAACAGTATGCAAGTTTGACCTTATGTGAACACCCTGGTCTTTTTGGCTGGGTAATAAGGTCCGATATTGAAATTGTGCAGATAAAGTATATTTTGATTGAACGATTTTTAAGTTATGATCTGATTTGTACCCAAGATGGACAAAGGTGTTGGAGAAATAAGATTTATAAATTGTGGTTAACATGTGGTTAACATTCTCTCTTTGTGACAAAACTCAGGTGAGCGATCCAGGGCCCATGCGCCCTCTTGTGTTTTCCTTTTATGAAAGCAAAACATATTCTTAGGATATCATAAAATGTTAATGAATGATATGGTCACTTTGAAATGCATTAACCCATTTATGCGCAATGTATTTTCCCACCCTTATCAATTGGACCAGTCCATTTCCTTTACAAGAGTTGTTGGATGGTATTTTTTATTTGTATTCAATTAATAAGGATATTATACAGACAAACAGTGGAGACTCTGATCAGACGCCGCGTTCTGTGGAGTCTAATTTGTTTGCCTATGTCCCACAAAAAGAACGCAAAGCACCTCGGTTGGTAAAGTAATAGACTCGGGGTCAAAGGGTCGTGAGTTCGTGACACACCAATGATACTGTGTCGTGTCTGAGCAAAACACTTATCCCCTGCTTATTACTGTTTTAACCCAGGAAGACAGAAAATCGTACCGACACGACTGAAAAAATGATGAATAGGACGTAAACAATCAACAAAATAAAATAAGAAATTTGTTGTTTAGCATGTGTCACTGCCAAGCATGTCATTTTGTCATAATGTAATTTATCAATCAGTATTTCAGACGTCAAGTCCGGCCTGTATTACTACTCTTTCAACCCATGTTTTCCATTTAATGAGGGCGATTGCAAGGGCGTTGCGGTAAGATTAAGATTTGTATTTATAAATAAAGAAATAGTAAGTGAGTTTGATCAGGAAATACCACAATCACAAACTGCAGACAACCCGTGGCACCGCGAGGAAGAGCCGCTCAACCATCACGAGACACCAGGAAGACAAATTAAGCAAAGCAACCGGCTCTCTCTCTTCCCCATCAAGATGATTGCAATACTAGAATGGACATAAAGTAACGTACAACAAAACATAGAACAATTACAGACTCCAACAATGGGAGTAACAATAAACAAAAAGTCAACAACAACAGAACCACCGCCTTAGAAGTTTGTATTATGTAATATTCTTATTGGACGAACTAATGTAATAAGAATTTCAAGCGATAAGGCGGCTATTAACCTAAACAAGACGTTTGTTTTTATTTTGTTGAAATAACGACTGGAGACACTGGGCACACTCAGCAAATACATATAGACGAGCCGTCTATGTACCCTTGCCCGCTAGTTCCTATTTTTAAAACGGGGTTTCCTAAATGCATGTAATATATCTACTTTGTTTTGAATGAGAATTTATTTTGATAATCAACTGTGCTCGCTTTTCAGTAACAGGTGTGGGAAATAGACCGTTAAACTAAGGTTAACAATCACCCATATATATTTATACAGTTGATGTACAATAAAACGCCCAACTTGCAAAGTAGTCTATTTTTGTAAGATGATTGATGTCTTCTTTCGCTTATACAACCCCTTCCCCCCAGACCCAAGACGCCCTTTACATTTTGATATTTATATAATGACGTTCACTTGTCCAAAGGGCATCTTGGGTCTAGGGGGGGGGGGAGCATCTACAAACAAACTGAAAGACACCAGTTTCATCTTTTCAATGACAAACATCGCAATTTCAAATATATTTCGTGCGCATGCGCAAATGGAATACTGCAAAGTTTTGGAAACGAAGGGCATTTATATCCTTAATAATTTAGTACTTTTACTTTTTGAAAACCTATAATGGATTTACGAAAACTCTGGTCTAAACGACACCCAGTATAAAGACGTAAAATGAGGGTTGGGAGTAGAAAGCGCAAGTTTTCAAGGCTTTGTATATGATGAATTGCTTTCAAACGTATTTTGATGCTAACTATACATATTATACTACCCAACCAGACTGATTTTAAAATCATTAGGGCTATTTGAAAACTTAGCTTTTGTAATCATGTCGACTAGCCACTGAGACATCCCAAAGAAGAATGTTCAGGGAGCGCTGATATTGACGACGACCGATGCAGTACACGTCGTATATTGGTTCCTTTTCAATGGATGGCCTCTATTTAGATCGCAAATGAAAGCCTGATGGATCCAAGGATACAAGTGAAATTTTAGATAAAAATCAGAAGTGCTGAACCATTAAATCACAAACATCATTGCTTTGGAGCTACACGGGATCAGAAACTGATGCAGATTCATACAGTAGATTAATATAGAGAGATATAATGAATCAACTGAGCCGATAGATGCTGTAAATATACTTAAGGAATAAAGAAACGCAACAGACAAAAACATAACTTTTGCGTGTTTAAATGACGGTTTGGTGAAATCTCTTTTGGAAATTTCTTATTGAGTATTTATAGCATGTGATGAAATACCAAAACGTCATTTTAACGCTACATTTTACGCTACAGGTTGAAAACCTATGAGAACGTAAAATGTGACGTCAACGTCAGAATAAAGATCAAGAAACCCCGTCTTTTCCATGTTTGGTTATTTAACGTCGACTTGACAATCTGCAAATTAAGCAAACGTCCGAACATATTCGTAATGCAGTCAAATATTGCATCAAAAGACGCTACTTGAATGGCAAGATACACAATGTTAGTGAATAAACGATAAACGTCACTTAGAGCCGTCGGGTTTGGGTCGCTGGTGAATATACGGGATAAGATAAACCTAGAGACATCAGAACATGCTTTCTTTGGAAAACTGAATTTTTCAGATACCGTAACAATACGCTGGTAAGGTGTTTATATTGACGTTAGCCAAACAAAACACGGCATAATGCAAGAGAAAACATCTGATTACATGCCGAGAGTGGTCACCAAACTTGCTAACTGCAACCTAAAATTTGTCACTGGACCACTTTATCATTAGAAAAACACACAAATATCACAGAAACCATTAAAACGTAGGATGTCGAATTTTGACGTCAGAATTGAGGTTTTTTGACGTCTGAAGATCTCAAGTCATAATTCTTGAACAAAACGCCCTTGTCATGAATAAATCTCAGGCAGAAAAGAAAGTTTGCACTTTTCACGCAGTATTCAGAGTTGACGTTAATGACGTTAAGGCGTTTCAGAATCCTACAGAAACGTCGCCATTTGACCATTTCCTTGATCCGCAATCTATGCCAAGACTTTTTAAAACAATAAACCGATGGTTGATTCAAACTTTGCTTTTATTGACCTTGTTTCAGTCGTCTGCTGCGGGGGTCAGGCTGGTTACGCGCATACCAAATGATTACGTAATCGATAATTACGTTTTACCTGCTGTAATTTGACGGACGCATACTGCTCCTATGGATAAATATCATTTGCACTAAAACTTGCATCATGTTGTATGCTTACAATGACTCGAAGTGATTGTTGCGTTTCTTTATTCCTTAAGTATATTTTATCTCTAGCGAGATTCGAACCCACGACCATGACAACTCCGCCTAGCACTATATTTCCGCACATCTGATGCACAAAAAACATTTCAGCTATAAACAATTATTTTGAATATAGCAAGTACACAGACTATCATATGACATCCATGTTATAGCCTATTCTTTCAAACGATACAATTTTTTAAAGTAGTTTGAACCAAATTTCCTACTGGTTCTGATTGACCCCGACAGCTTAAACTATTCGCACATATACACATATAATTAAAACAGATTTAAACCAAACATCAAGTTAATACGATTTGTCTTAAACATATGAAAAAAATACAAGAACTTAATGCTCAATTTGAATGATAAACATGCTGCAGAATCATATTTAAAGGATCGGAATGATGTACACCAAATGAGCCACGCAGCACATCAGATAGTACACGATGTGGTAAACTCATTCAAAAAGTCAAGTGGCGTTGTTTGCAAAGATTCCACAAAATATAATCGAGGAATATAGAGAATAAACGAGACAGCACAGGTGATTTTTGTACAGACTTCACACGAGCAAAGTCATTTTAATTTTAGACTGATCTTTCACCTATTTCCATACATTGTATATGCGGGCAGCAAAGCGCAGCTAGTCTCGCCTGAGCCTCAATTGGTCTCATGAGCGATAAATATCACACTCGTGTGTTGGCTCAAACACCATATTGTTGATTTAATTAAATCATTGCCTTGCTGTCACGACTGTTCAATGCAGCCTTGTGGTCACCTGCTGTGTTTTTGCCGCTTTCCCATGCGGTGTCCTTGGTCAGGCGTGGTACTTGATTGTATCGATTCCTGATCTTTGCCTTCTTCCACACGCTGTCAAATGAGCCGCGACATGATATTTCCAACAGTGTGGTTTGTGCGACCAGCAAAGCCTCAGATCAGCCTGCGCATATGCGCAGTCTGATCAGAGCCTTTGTTTGTTGCTAGACTATTCTATGATTGTAAAGCTACTGACCGAACAGCATTTGGAGTTCTAAGCCTAAAGGGAGGCTGCACAGGCTCGTCTGAGCCTTACACATGTCAAAATACCACATTGTTGGAAATCACATGTCGCGGCTCATATATTACTTAACTTTTCGCTTACTGTAAAGGCGGCAACTTTAATATTGATACCTAGATGTTGTTCGGCTATTTCATCTGCTTAGGAAGGGAAATCAGGTTTTATCTATAATTTGGTAAAGAGTTAATAAGCTTTTTGAGCCACGCAAACGTGCGTGCATTTCATGAAATTCCTAACGGTATACACACTGAACTCACATTAATTAACCCTTAAAGCGCATAATCACAAAATGTATGTTTTTGTCGTCCACTAAACTATTTGAAGTCTCATAGATAAACAGTGTGGACCCAGATCAGACTGCTCCTGTAGGAGCAGTCTGATCTGGGTCCACAATGTTTGTCTCCCTGCTTATGTCAAATAGACATTTTCAGATGACTAAATAATGACTGAGGTGGTGGCACAAGATGATACAGTTACTTTTGAATAAAACCACGCCTCCTTTTCAGCTTTTACCTATGCCTAAGGTTGACTAGTCTTAATTACGCATTCATGAGGCGCCGCCTTTACAGTAAGCGAAAAGTCAAGTAATACAAACGTATATGTTTCAGGGTTGCCAGCTTGAAAATACAACGGGGGTCTACATAGACATAGCTGACGCTACCAAAGTGAGATTATATTCTGATGGTACTAATATTGTTGGCAACTACACATCTATTGATGGATCAAGGTTTGTTAGATAAGTGTCTAAACACACGCGAAACTTCTTTTCAATCAATCAATCAAAACTAAACTCTCACTAAAGTAATACAAACAGACGTTGAAGATAGACTACTAGCAAAAGTCATTTAAATAAATGCAAAAATAGTGAAATAAATCTGTTTTTCACAAAACATTTAACAAAAGACTTATTTACATTAAAATTCAATATAGTTTATTAATCGTTTTATTTAAAATATGGGATTTATAAACCGAGGGAGGTGAAAAATCTGATAAGGAAACGAGTGCGCAAGCACGAGTTTCCTTATATGATTTGTCACTTCCCGAGGTTTATAAATCCAATATTTTAAATAGAATGACTTAATAAACTGTATATTACATGTGATCTGTTTGAAATGCTTGCTCAAATCACTAAGGTATGCGATGTGGCAAAACTAGCAGGATCATGACATGTTTAATTCTAACACGAATCAGCTAGCTGTAAATGAAGTCCGCCATTTTGGAAATCTACTTCATAGAGTCAACCCTAGAATTTCAAACGTCTGTAACTTTTTTAATTTGTTAACGAAATCATAATGTGTTGGTAGTCATTTTCTTAGATAGATCGTAACGAACATTTTGGTTCTAAATTTATTGTGTTTTTCTAGAATGTTTCGATTTTGTTCCTCGATCCTCCATTTTTAGTGTTGGAAGACAGAAACTTTATGCAACGTCATCACATGACTGTGTAAATGACGTCATTTGTTAATGTGTGTGACGTCAAAAATGCAGAGAAGCGTTATGCTTGAATAATAAAACGAAAATGAACATGATAGTCAGGAAAAAAATCAGAAAAAGACGCTTAGTTAAGAAGGTACAGGCATTTTGTGAAGAAAAGGTTTTGAGATGCTTATGAGGAGTATTTTGGTATGCTGAATCCAAAAACCAATGTTGGCAAGCTGAAAAATGGCGTCTTCACTATCTAATTTGCATATTTCCAAGATGGCCGCCAAATTGAAGAAAAATCTATAAAAATCTGTAGAGTAACATGTTAAGGATACCAAACTGGTACAAATCAATCCAAAAGCATCTTCTCATGATTGGGGACCTTCACTGACATCAATTTATGCATTTAGAATTAAAAATATGACCAAGAGGTAATCAGGGGAGACAACTTGAGCAAAAAATCTTGCTTCCGACTTAGTTAAGGTTTTTATCATGATAGTCCATGCATATTATCTGGCCCAAATGTGTCAGAAATGATTTTATTAAAATGAGAACTTGAAAAAAATGCATCACAATGATGTCACTATTGTTTGCAGGAAAATATAGCGGTTTAAGCAAAATTCTGTAAGGTCCAGCTTGGGGAGGGGGTTAATGCGATTTTAAAGAAAGTGGGCCTGTACTTACAAAATGACTCGTATCTCATCAGCAATTCACCCTACACTATTAAACTTGCTCGCAAATTATAGCTTAGATATAGTACTTTCATCTGATGGAATGGTCTGATATGCAGCTTAGTTATCTAATTTGCATATTCATCAATACTGATGAAAATTTCAGAAAATAAGGGCAAATATAATCTGAATTCTGCCCCCAACTGTCCTTGTTGCATGTTATTATATCATCAGTGATACAATTTGACAAGTCCTTTCATCCAATAGTCATATAATAAAATTGTATCATTTGCATATTCATGAGTATTTATGAAAGAAAAAGTAGAGGTAAACTCATGGAATAACTATTCCCCCCTCCCCCTCACACACACCTCGGGAGGGAGGAGGGGGCTTATTCGACTTACCTTGCACCCATTATTTAAGGATGCAAAATTGTTCAATGGGACCACTCAATACAAACAATTCTTAAACATATTTGGATTACATAAAAATGCATGGTGCCTATGACAACCCATCGAGCACTGTAGCTTGGTCATTTGCAAGCAGATTGACACTTGCGTGCTGCAAATACTTTCATAGATTTTTTCTCTCTTCCACTAATTCAATGAAAACAAGCTGTCAGTTACTGGTGAAACAAAATAATCGCTAAAAAGCAAAGAAAAAACAGACTAGAACAATTTACCCTTCCCCCTCAATGTGAAAATACACAATATAATTCTAAAGAAAGTGGGTGTACCTACAAAATGATTCGTATCTAAGCAGCAACTCATCCGACCCTGGTACCAAATGGAAGCCCAGACATAGTTTTTTATTCAATGTGCTGATATGCAAATTTTCGCTTTTTTGCATATTCATGAGTATTAATAAAAAAAATAACAATAAAAGAAAACTCGTATAAAAAATAAGGGTGTGAAGGGTGTGTATCTATACACATTACCCATGTGTCATTTGCTAGTTATCATAGACTATCAAACTGGGTACCAAATCAAAGCCTAGACAAAATACTTGTATCCAATGGTACGAAATGCAAATAATCTAATTTGAATAGTCATGAATATTTATGAAAACATGAAAAATAAGAGAAAGATGGAAGAAAAAATAAGGAGGGTGTGTACAATATTACCTAAATGTAAGCTGCTAACTTTTCTAGACTACCAAACTTGTTACCAACTTAAAGTTGAGACATTACACTTTAACCCAATAGTATGATAAACACATTATCAAATTTGCAAATTCATGAATATTAATGAAAACATTAGAAATAAGAGAAAAATATTAGAAAATTTAAAGGGGTGTACGTACACCTTAACCCATATGTCAGCTACTAACTATTCTAAACTTCCAAAATTGATACCAAATGAAAGTTGAGTCATAGTGCTTTAACATAATAGTCTGATATACAAATCTTATTTACATATTTGTGAATATTTATGAAAACATTAAACAAAGAAAGAAAAATTGCAGAAAAATTAAAATGGGTATATCTACAAAATTACCTATATCTCATCTGCTGATTGTCATAGACTAACAAGCTTGGTAGCAAATAAATGCTAAGACATAGCGCATTGTATGCAATGATCGGATATGAAAATCATATCATATTCTTGATAATTAATTTACATTCTAGAAAGGAGAGAAAAATGGTAATAAAATTAAGGGGTGTACCTGCAAAATTACTCATATCATAGCTGCTAATATTTCTAGACTACCACACTTGGTACCATTTTAAAGTTAAGACTTTTTACTTTACTCAATAGCCATTATGTGAAATGATCCATTTTTCAAATTCATTAATATTAATTTAAACATTAGAAATGAGAGGAAAAAGTAGAAAAATTAGTGGGGGTCTACTTCTAAAGTTACTCATATCTCATCTTTAAATTGTTCTAGACAATTAATCTTAGTATCAAATTAAGGCTGAGATATAGCATTCTATTCCAATTGTCAGATATACAATCAATTAACAAATATATTCATGAATATTGATGAAAACTATAGAAAACTAACGAAAAATGAAAACGAATCAATAAGGCTGTTTCTTCAAAAAACACTCATTAATAAACAAATAAAATAATTTGCATATCAAACAACATTATTATAGAACTTTTTCTGGGCTTTAATTGGGGAACAAGTTTACAAAGTAAGTGAGTATGAAATCTTGGATAGATAGCAGCTGAGATATGATAAATTTTGCATGTACATTTATTTATTGTTCTCTAATTTATTCTCATTTTTAATATTTAATTAATATTCATAAATACAAGTTTTAGATAATTTGCATATTGGTCCATTAAGTAAACATGATATGTAGTATAGGATAGTAAGCAGCTGAGATGTGGATAAATTTGCATGTGCACCCCCTTACTTTTCACGATTTTCTCTTATTTCTAATATTTATATTAATATTCATGAATATGCAGATTTGATAATTTGCATATCTGAACATTGGATGAAAGTCCTGTCTTAACTTTCAGTTGGTACTAAGTTTAAAAGTTTTGGATGAGTTGCTGCTTAGATATGAATACTTTTGTAGGGACATCCCCATTCTTAAGAAGCGCAATATGCGTTGCCATGGAAACCATGCGATTTAACATAGGTCAAATAGGTTTATTCTTTAGGGAAATATTTTTACCCATTTAGGTGGTCTCCCAAAACAATTTGACACACATTAAAAGTTTTCCTGATCGTGCAAGGTTGGACTAATTAGACCCTAGGGTACTAAGGAACGAGCATGCTTTTCCTTTTTATAGATACAAAATGTACCATATATTTGGGCATGGACATTATGACGTATTTATTTTAAAACAAAACGACTTGTTTATTATCAAAATTTCTTTCTAATTTATTACTTGAAAAGCTGGTAAACAGTCCAAAATCGTGCTATGAATAAAACTAACATTTAAAAAGCAGGATACCGAATAAGGCAAGTTTATAGAATGATTTAATAGACTAAATGGACATTTATTACCATGAATACGGTAATATCTTGAAATAATTATGTAAAATGCCGCCAAAATCATGTGCTCGAATTGGTAAAACGATCTTAGGACATAATACAAATGATTTTGGATACAAAAACATTGTCAAAAAATAAAATATTTCACTTATATGTCAAATTCCATGATTTTTGGCGGCCATTTTGAAAATATGCAAATTAGGCCATTAAGACGTCATTTCGCAGCTTGCCAACATTGATTTTCGGATTCAGCATACCAAATTACCCCTAATCATGGTGTCAAACCCTTTTCTTCACAAAATGCCTGTACTTGTTAACTTTTCTGATTTTTTTTCCTGACTATGACATGTGTTTCATCTCGTCGATGCCTTGGGTCGCTTGTGGTCAGGAAAAAAGGAGTTCTGGCTAAAGGGGCTAAAGTATACCCTTTTAAGAACATATTTAATTATTTCCCTAGAGGAATTAATTTTTCTAGGCAAAAACAAAATTACCGATATTATTTGTTTGATAAATCATGGTATTTTCCGCCAAAAATGTAATATAAGTAATTGTATCATGACTTTGCCGCATTTCCATTGATCTAAAGTGTTCAATAATTTCCACAAGATACTGTCAAGGGTGGAGCTTATAATTGACTTGAATATCTGATGAATAAATTAAAAGGTGATTGTTTTATTGGTCATGATGTACAAATACTCGTGAATATACAAATGTTCCCTCTTGTAGCGGGAAACTCGTCTTCGTCTCGTCCCGCCTACAAGAGGGAATATTTGTATATACACTCGTAAAATATTTCTTTTGTGCACAAATGATCATATAATGTATCTAGTGAAACCAACATTGTACTGATATTTAAGTAATTATTAAAAAAAACAAAAAAACAAGTGAGCACGATCACGAAAGTCACACTATGAATACTAGGTAATCGTGTCCTACATATGCATAAACACTATTTTATTGTTTTTTTTTTCTTTTTTCGTCCCCTTTGGGTAGACAATTCTAGAACCTGATTTCAGATAGGAAGCAGTTATGATACAAACATAGTAAATAAGAAAATTACACAGAAGATGGTCATTATACATAATTACATGACAATCTTGTTCTAGATTAAAACAAAATAAAGCATAATAAAATTCAATATTATGCACTTCAAATAGTTTGCCACCGATTTGCAGTATATGAATTATGACATATAATGACTGACATTAGTATTGTAAAATTGAGATTTTATTCTGCAAAATTATTAAAAACTCCATTGCGCACGTTTAAAGCAATGCATGTCTCAATATCTTTTTTGTTCATGTCATAGATACACGTGGATAGCTAGCAGCGAGAAACGAACAGGACCCAGAGGACCCCCCTGATAAATAACAAAATATAGGGTTTCTTAGCAATACTGGTACGGATCCCCTGAAAACCAAAAAGCTACCAAGCAAGCATTCAATGTTTGGCCATCATCGGCACGCCAGCGAAACGCCATTTAAATGGTGTTTCGCTGGCGGGCCGATGATGGCCCGCTAATGGTGCTATTTTGATCCTCCATCCCCTCTTCAACTTAAAACAAAAAGCAGTCAATGTTGGACCCCCTCTTACAAAACTTTCTGGATCTGTGCATAATTATGTACCTGACATCAAGTTACCCCAAGTTACAAGTGTTCTGTTTAAAACATTAGATGGCATCATATGCCTGATGAATATGAGAAACAACCATCTAGGTACTCATTGTCCAGGAAATTCAATCATTTGTAATTCCTGCATTAATTATTTCAAGTGAATTGCTAAAATGCACAATAAGCTGTTTGAATTTTGCAAATATATTGCATGGTTTTCATTAAAGCCAACGTGAATTGATTTGCGCGTGTGTGTGTGGGGGGGGGAGGGAAGTGTTGGTGTTGATGTTTTATTTGCTAAGATTACAAGGAAGGATTCTCAAAAATCGATTTATAAAAGGTATCGCTAGGTTATAACCATTATTTATGCCCATATTGTGTGGTTACTCAATCAAAAAAAATATTTGTCCATACTACAGGCTTTGGTGGACCTCCACTGCTTGCTAATTTAACCAATGTACTTGCCTACCCTTATCAGTAGGAAGAGCCCATTTCCAAAGTTAGGGGTGTTTGGTGGTATTTTTCATTTTTATTCAAATTTTGATAGAACATTCTGTAAGCAAACGCGGCGTCTGATCTGGGTCTAAACTGTTTGCCTTTGTCCCCCAAAAGGACGCTAGGCTTATGCGAGTATGGGTTAACGTGATTTTGTATATATACATGTATATTCTCCTTACAGGACAACAATCGTCACGTATGTGTGTGACGCAGTCAAGGAAAAGCCAATCATTGTTGTGAATGGAGAAGTTGCTCTAAGAACCTATGTAAGAATGTATTTGATTTGCAAAAACCAAAAACTTTGATTAGAATACACGTCTGATAAAGGCTATTTAATGCATTTACACAATCCTAAACACAGGTCTAGGGCTCTAACACAACAAAGAACAGATCAATAATTATAAAAAGTTGCATTTACTTGCACCGTTCAAGTAGTTGTGGACAGTCTTTAATTCACTATAATTCACTATTAAAGCTGTACATGTGTTGGTTTTCCATACAAATAGCTCGCATGCAAGTCTTAGATTCGAAGGAAAGATAGAGATGGTGTATCTATATACAAGCAAATGCAACAAATTGTTTTATAGACTAAAATTGGAATATAAAATATTTTTGAAGGATTAGAAAAATACTTCAAAAACGTCCAGGAGGCTTTTTGTTTAAGATAAAAATGCGGTATTTAATTGTGGGCAAAAATAATCTATCATCAATGTGAGAAAGATATCGAAATTCCTTCCCTCTAGATCACCTCTTGTTATCACTCGGCAAGCCTCGCGATACCAAATGGTGGTCTTCTGTTCTGATTGTTGTATCCCACACTCCCATTCATGAAATATTCTTCTATTACACATTTGTTTTGTTTCAGGGAATCACCATCATATCTAAAGATGTATGTCCAAGAAAAGAGCTGTATCTGAATCATGATAGAGACAATGTATCACTGACTGGAGGACAGAAACGTTCTTCATGAACTACAGATAAAGCTAAGACTCGTGCAAATAATTGATATACATGTAATAATGCTTTCTTCCATGAACCACATACATGTATATAAATGAGTAATAAATATCATAATTTCTATTTTAATTCTGTAGTGAATCTATTGTAAAAAAGTGTTATGATATGGAATCGCATAGTACTGCATACATTTTGTTACTTGTGAGCTAAACAGACATCAGCCACTACAGCAGAGAAAAAACAACAATAAATTATCACCAGGAAATGCCTCATTTACAGACAAACTAAAGGCATTGCAATGGCGCAGTCAGAACGCTGAAAAAGTTACCCACATCTAAGGTAGACTACTGGATCAAGCAGAAGTTCTCTTTACTTGCACCCTTTTTCAAAATGTAAACTTCTCTTAAGGGAAGAATTTGCTCCCAGAGGGAGCGAATTCTTTCCTTTAAGAGCAGTTCGTTATGGTATGAATAATCACTTTTACCACATTAGGTGACCTACCTCTCTTGAATGTTATTATTGTATTACGTGCGTGCGTAACTGCGTAATGGGTGCTGCGCCAATGCAATACGAGAAAGAGTTACAGAACATAACAGCAAGAACAACACCAAAGCAGACACCAATCACACCACCATATAGCAAGACGGCAAGCAAACTGGAAGGGAAACAAAGAGCCAAACCTTGAAACGAGGACCAAACACAACCCCCACACATTGCAGGAGCAATAGAAAACGATCAACCGGCAAGCAACTACCTGAACTGGACAGCATCAGGTGCCAATGGAGGCCAACTCACAACACACTGGGTAAAGCCTCACCCCAGACCCGCAGTTACTAAAATACTGCCGCCCCACACAGACCAACGCAATGGTCCAGCACAGACAACCAAATCTGAATTTTACTGTGTTTGAACATCAAAGGCGCAGATAGGCCGTTGGTTATTGATTTGCAATCTATTAGGTTTGGTGTGTTTGTTGATGAGGATCATTGCAAGCTTCCTAAGATATACTTGTTAAATACCATATACGAGGGTCATCCAATAAAGAATGATACTTTCGTCAAAGTCTGAAAATCAAGGTGTGCATTTAGTTAAAATTCATCATAATAATAGTATAACATCTTAGCAATTCATGAATAGTAACAATATGTTTGTGATTGATCAGTTGCCATAGTAACAGGATGTTTTGTGGAAGGACTTGAAGACGCATGACCATGTTCACATTATTTTATGCATACCCACAGCCAATCAAAGTCTTTTAATGTCGCTCATAGATAGAATTTAACCTCTTGATATCATTTATTCTACTGATTCATCTAAGTGTTACATAAAATGCTATATATGCATATCCTTTAGTTTGGTTGCCTAGCAATCTATTATCTCGATTCTTTATAAACACACTACTTTGTGTTGCTATGGTAACTATATGTTAGTGAAGGATATCCCACAAAATGTATCGTTATGTGCAGCAGATTGTTATTAAGTATTATATGAACAAAACTCTGATCACTTAAATTGCCTTCAAAGTAGACTATTTGATATTAACTTTTAAAGTCAAGAGGTCAGCAGAAAATACCAGATATTTCTTAAAAACCTGATTTCCTAAGCTTTGTTTCCATGGTAATAGCTCAAGACATCGGAACATTTATTTTCCCTATTGGTCATAGATAGATTGTATGAGCTTATATAATAATTCGTAGAAAAATAAACCATACATCTTAATCTATTGCCATGGTGACTACCTAAACTGAGCCGTCCAGGGGTGTTTGCCTAGTCTTCTAATGTTGCCTAGCAACAAAAGATGGAACTGTGTAACACTTTGAATACGGTACATGTGATGAGCCAAATGGCGTGCAAGCTTTGAACGAGATTTCATAAGTCTTAAATGTACATTGACTGGCTATATAAAAAGTCGCATTCTTTATTGGATGACCCTCGTAAATTGATCTTTATTGGATCATTTTTGTTATTTATGTTTCGCGTTTGTCATGCTTTTAGTCCGAGAGCCCACAATAGGTTTAATCAAGTGATTGAGGCCAAAAGGTTTGAAAGTGTGTTCTTATGAATCCAAAAATCAAACTTAAAAAAATGGCTGGTACACAAAAGTGCTATGCGCAACGGAATACCCCCAAAATAGCGCTTAAATGGGGTATCCTTGTAGGTTTATAATTTAAACCATGTAATATTAGTAGTAAATTTCAAATTTTGGCAGAAAACAATATATAATGATCAATGTTTAATATAAAAAGAATTAGACTTGCCAATGAAGCTTTCTAACACTAAAATATAGCAAATGATAAAGCCCACGAAGACTAATGACTTTTGTCTCTGCTTATCAGATTGTTTTTTTTTATTTGTTTCTGGTTGAAAAATACATATTTTCAATTTTTGCTAATGAATTTTTCAAGGTCAAATTAAAAAATTGTAAAGAATACCAGAAATACATAATATTCGGTCAAAATACTTCTAAATATTGTAGTCAGATAATTGCAGTTCATTTTCATGCAAATGGATTCCTCTAAAGTTTACCCACAATTGTCACAATATTGTAAACGATATGAAACCAGGAAGTAACTCCAAAAGACTGATAAGTGTGCTGCGGATTGCTCAAAAGCTGTATGTTGGGGCGTAAAGTGATCTATGTGAAATGTATAAGTTGTTCATACAAAAATGCGGCCAAAAGTAGCCGTCTCCTTGATAAAAAAAAACATTTTTGTTTATACAGGAATAATTTCATGCAAGTAAAAGCTTTTGCAAGATATATCCCCTTTAGCTAGAGCAAATTTATAATTCAATCTTCTGTAATACAATGGTGGTGTTATAAACAATTACATTTATTATAGTTTCAAAAAATTGTAGAGTACAGCCAAGAAATGCCACAATCACAGACTGTAGGCCAACCCATGGCACCGTGAAGAAGGGACACAAAGAAGGCATAGTCCAAGCTCTTACAGTACAATAAAGGTATATTTTAAGTTCCTTTTCCTTTCAATGTGTATAAATTATGCTCAAGTAAGACTAAAATTTGCCTGGATATTAGCCAAGCCCTATTAGTATCTAAGCTATGAACACTATGTATAGCTAGCTATCACTACATGGCCAGTCACTACTGACCAGACTGTGCTGGTCACTATTCCACATGGCTTATATTCTATGAGGGGCGTTCATTTAATTGTGGCACTCCAGTTCTGCAAGGAATACTATAAGACTTATTTATATCACATCCATTTTAACCGGTTGATGTGTTCTTCCTTGACAGAAACATAGTTTCTAGTCTTAAAATAAGTAAGGGTGCCAAGATCAGGAATCGATACAATCAAGTATCCCACCTGACCCAGGATACCAATGGGAAAGTAACACACTCACAGTAGACACCAAAAACGAGAGCCAAGAGGCCATCCCTTTCCCAGCAGGTTACCACAAAGCACATATAAACAGACGCGCACAAAGGCATAGCAAGAAAATAGACAGGAAAAAACATATAAGATCCACAGAAGAAGTACCGCATTGGAACGGTCAGTAAAATATTTTACTGGAGGGCTTAAACCACTTTAAGGGCGCCAACCTCACCCTTAATTCAGATGTGGATCAAGACACATAGATGTTTGGTTTGCATGAAAGACCCCTAATTTATCAATGCATCATCTCCTTAAACATATAAATCAAAATATAACAAGGAAATAAAGCAAATGTAAGGACTCAACAGTAAATAAAACTGAATACCGGAGCAAAAGAAATCCAACAGGTAAACCCCGGTGGGCCCAACAAAGAGCCAAAGCATCAGGCTCCTACCATCTCATCAATAGATAAGTCTTTAAGTCAGAACCATCATAGAGTCTGAAGTTCGACCCACCGGCGTGCAATTAAAGAGGAAAGCAAAAATAGTAAGTGAGTATGATCAGGAAATACCACAATCACAAACCGCAGACAACCCAGTGGCACCGTGAGGAAGAGCCGCTCAACCACCACGAGACACCAGAAAGACAAACCAAGCAAAGCAACAAGCTCGCTCTTCCTCGTCAAGACGATTGCAACACTAGAAGGGACACAAAGTAACCGACAACAAAACACAGAACAACTCAGACTCCTACAATGGGAGTAGCAATAAACAAAAAGTCAACAACAACAGAACCACCGCCTTATAACGGACAGCAGCCCAAGCCAACGGGGGCCCAAACGCCCTAGATTCCGCTGCCGCTGAAGTACAAGAAACGCTCAGCACGCATTGAGGCCATCCAACCAACGCAACGCACCACCATGGAGAAACACTCTAATCAAATTAACACACCATGACGAAACAGAAAAAAGGGCCCACGACCCACAGACAGCCAGAGCCAAAGAAAACTCCAAGTTGAGCCACGGTGGGTCCAGCCACAGATAAGCATCAGGCACCAACCCACCGATTAAAGCTTTACGTCAGAGCCGTCATAGAGTCTAAGTCCTGACCCACCGTCGTAATATCAAAGAGTGTTAAGCTCAAAGTTGTGTTTTTTTTTGTTTTTTTTTGCTATCTATTATTTTATTTCTGAAACATATACATTTTCAGCATAGATCAACATGAATGTATATAACTTATACATGTATAACCATATATAACTGTCTTAACATAGCTATCAACACAAATATATGCTGTTTATGTACTGGTACTTTACAATTGTATATTCTACACAATATGTTCAGAAATAATTTTGAATTAACACAAAAATGGGAAATTTTGCTATTACCAAAGAAAAAGTAAAAGGTTACAAAAAAGGAAAAATGTGCAGGAAGCACACTGGAAATTTTCAAACATCTGTTTCTTCCTTATATAAATAATATGGTATGAGAGAGAGAGAGAGGGGGAGAGAGAGAGAGAACCGTCACCTTTTTATGTTTTAGAGTGTTTTGGTGTATTGATTTTTCATTACTCTATCAAAGATCTGAGGTTACCCCATTTCTTGTTGAATTGGGCAAGTCTGTCCTTCATGAATAAATTTGTTTTTCTATATTGATTCTTTGGCATAAATATGATTTAAAGCGTAGTAAATTTGATTGTTGCTTCTGTTATTTACTTTTGAAAATGAAATATTTCCCAAGCGAAATTATGTAGTTTTTTAATTGAATTTCTGTTCGATTTTTCCCGTTATGCCCAACAATATACATCTTAAGTTAAATTGGATGTGTACATTATATTCCTGCAAGAGTATGGATATATTTGTCCAAAATTTTTGTACATGAATGCATTCCTAAAATAGGTGATTTATTGTTTCAATATTCATGGAGCAAAATTCACATAATGCTGTATGCCCAATATTACATTTTAATAGATATCTGTTTGTTGGAATAATGCGCATTAAGAATTTATAATTAAAATTTTAAAGTTTAATGTCCTTCGTTGCTTATAAGAGGTCGTGTATATCAATTTCCAATCAAGATTTTCTTCATTAAATTTATCCGTCCATTTTACTTCTGATTTCTTTTCTGGGCGTATTTTGTTTTTCTGTAGTAAGTTATATACATATTTATTAGTGTGTTCGGTTTTCATTAAATGATTAAGTATTGCTGTTGGCTTTGGTGTGTTTTCATTTTCATTTATAATGTCGGTTTTCCAAGAGTATGGTATATTGTGTATCAAAGTGTAATAGTTTAAAAAAATCGCCTTCAGGTAGATTTTTTATTTCCCGTAATCTATTGTTTGAATACACCTTTTTTGTTACGTCATCATATATGTCTTTAAAAAACTTAATTCCATTGTGGTACCAGTTTTCAAACATTATTGTATTTGCTCCTGCCCTATATGAATATTGTTCCACAAAATTTCATGTCTGTAACTTGATATAACTGCATTCGCTGTGCATTTGCAGCACGCAGATAAAACATCTTTTAGAAATATATTTTGCGTAAATTTACAAATGTCATTTTCAGAGATATTACATTCAAACAAAAGATTACCGCAAAATGCTCGAAGATTGTAAATATATATTCTATTTAATATTGAATCATTATCAGCCTCTATCATCCGCTTTATCCAACATACTTTTAACACTTTTATAAAATTGTCTATATCTATCATTTTCAAACCTCCGTTTTCATATCCCATCGTGAGTATATCTCTCTTCATTTTTCAGGTTTACCATCCCATATGAATTCGTACATACGTTTTTCAATTCTTTTTACAGTTTCAATGGGTGGGTTAGGTAGAGACGAAAGGGCATATATCAATTTTGGAAGGGCATACTTTTTTTACAACTGTGATTTTACCCATTAGCGTTAGTTTTCTATGTTTCCATTTTGTTTTAAACATTTTTCAAAGAGTACGATTTTGGGTTCTAAGTTTGCTTGGAATATATGAGATTTGTCAGTGCAAAAGGTAAATCCGAGTGCACTAGCTTCTTTTAAACTCCATCTAAATTTTCTTTTATTTAAGTATACAACTTCATTTTTGATCATGCTTCCTATTCGCAAGACTTGGCATTTATTTGAATTTAACTTAAGTCCAGAAATGTAGCTAAAATTATCTAATATATCAACAAGTGTTTCGAAAGATTTTAGTGAACCATCTAGGATAAAAGATGCGTCGTCGGCGAAAAGAGACTTTTTAAATTCGTAATTGGCATAAGTAATGCCTTTTATGTCTTCTGTAGTTGTTATCTTATTTGAAAGTAATTCAATACATATGATGAAGAGATAAGTGGAAAGGAACATCCCTGACGAACACCTCGCAGAACAGGGAAACGTCTGATAAGTTACCATTGTTAGTGACACAGCTTTTAGCATCATTGTTAAATAACTTTACCCACTTCATGAAATCTTCACCGAAATTAAAATGTTTTAAACAGCTAATTTTATATGTATGGTCAACACTATCAAATGCCTTTTCGAAATCAGAGAAAAAAATTAAGCCTGGTTTATTTTCTTCTTCAGCGTTATCGATTATTTCGAAAAGCAATCTAATATTCTCGCCTATGTATCTCCCCTTTAATAATCCTGTCTGTGAGTTATGAATTATATTTGTTATTACATGTTTAACGCGGTTTGCAATAATTTTAGTTGCAATTTTGTAATCTACATTTAACAAGCTAATTGGTCGCCAGTTATCTAGTATTGTCAGATCTTTGTTTTGTTTTGGGATAATTGTGATTATGCTTTGCTTTTGTAATTCTGTAAGCGATCCAGTTTCGAATGAGTAGTTTATAGAGTTAAGCTCAAAGTTGCCAACCGTGATTAGGTTGACCACCAAGCATGCAGTCTGTTGCAATACATTAATGATATAGCCATTCTTTTTATAATGGGAAATTATTTTAATGAACTGCGCTGAAAAAATATTAGAGCCAACAATCTTCTTCAATTTATACACTAAGTCACCACTGAAATCAGGTTCCGCAAGTCTTTGGCGCAAGAGCGATTAAAGTCCAACTTGGAATTTAGATATCAAATCATAGTATCGTCTATAAAATTTAGAAAAGGTTTTGCGAAATTTATGATACCGATAGCCTTGTTTAAGAAGTTTCTTAGTTACCAATTTATTGCAAGTAAAATCCAGGCTTTGAATGCAGATAAGCATACTAATTTGGGCACACCCTGTAAGCACTGAACAATGGAACTGCCAATAGCTCTTTGAGTCTAACATCTACGTCTGGAGAGATTGTTTTTTCAGTAAAGTAAACAGGAAAAAGTCACAGGACACAAGTCTGAAAAATAGGGTGGAATGTGGAGCTGTGCCACAGCTTCCGTTTCCAGGAAATCCTGAACCAGTTTGTCATAAATAAGGCAAAGGCCTCTTAAATTGGTTGCATGATTGCTTTTCTCAAGTTTTCTTTTTCATTTTTGAAACCACGTTGTTCTTATAAAACTTACCTTCAACTTTTTGAGCTTTGGAACCTAAAATTGAACCCAATCAGAATTGAAAAATAAGAAATAGAAACTTTTTCCAGTTATTTTACGATGACAGGCCTAGCTTGTCTTTGCACAGTCACTGCTTATTATTGTCACGTCTCTGTGACTCAAATTTATATATTCAGGTTCCATCAACTGTAAGTAGTTCTGATATTCTAGATTTGTCACAACTTTGGCATTTTTTAGAAAAAAAATAAATGGACATTCTCATATGAGTAGCCTTTTTGTTCTTTATTCAATCGAGGGGGGCACACCCAGCACAAACCTCTATATGTTTTAACGGCTGACCCGACGATATGTCAACACTATGAGAAATATTTTTCACTGTAAGTCTGGCGTCTCGTTTAATCAGACCTGTCACAGCAGTGATTTTAGCATTGGAAACAACAGATTGGGCTGACCAGTACGAGAACCATCTTTGTGGTTAGTTAAACCATCTCGAAATGTCTTGTGCCTCCTGAAAACTAACGTTTTGGACACTGCAGATGTTCTATGTATCTGACACATACATTATACATCTGTGAACCTGAAAAGTTCAGATTTACGAGACCTTTAATATAGGTCATTATTTCAAAACTTGCTTGATTTTTCATTAAACGCACACTATTTTGACCAGTGAATTACGACTACACATGCTTGAACTTTCAATAACTTGAAAAAGTAAAGTGATTCAGACAAAATTTCGTTCCATTATTCAAAACCACTCCCCAGTAAAACCACCTCAATTTACACGTGTTTCTTACAGCCATGTGGTAAGGAGGCACATTAGTGCCAGAATTAAATGACCATGAATGCTACTCATATATTCTAGGAATCGCATGATAACCCCCCACTCCCACGGATAACTCCTATCCCACTCGTTTGCTGTTTCTTAGTTAAAAGAATGGATGATTATGAAAAAGTAAGTGACTATGATTAGGAAATTACACAATCACACACTGGAGACTGAATGCTCAACACGGTGAGGAAGGGTCACAGAACACCACAAGTCACGAGACATCTATTGAGAGGTGTGAGCAATACACAGACCTTACTAGGTCAGAGAACACAATAAAACAGCAGCCTTCTGGATTATGTACATTGACCTTGTAGGGATCTGTCTTCTTTTCAACAGACCATTCACCACATTTTACTTCCTGCCTATGTAAATTGTGTGCAATTATATTCTTTGCTAAAGTTGTCCTAATTATGCTCAAGGGATGATGAGATACCACCTAGAGCATCTTTACAGCGATGAGACACCTCCAGCTGTGTGTGCAATATTAGAGAGAGGGGCTATGTTCATCTGACGAACGAAACCATTCTTAAGGACCCCTGTGGATTGGTATAAAGAGCAGATACTATCAATGCTGATGTTCCAACTAGACTGAAGGGGATGACACCATTTAGTAAGATGGTGAGTGCAAGAAGGAAGTGGATAGTGACTAGGTCTGTACAAAGTGAGCTTGTAAGCCATTTAAATGAAAGTCAGGACTAAAAGAGAATGCAGATGTCATCAAGCCCAATTAAGCGTGACAATATAGACCTGAACAAGCTAATCACTGTGATTGGGACTACTATGAACCCCTTTCTTACAGACTTTCGAGATGAAAAGCTCTTCTGTATTTCACAGGTAATATGATATTTGAGAATATTGCACTGCATGGAGCATTTTAGCAACACAGACACAGCGACAACATTGGTATAAAGATTTTAATACAGGATGCTCCCTTATGGTGACAAATTAAATTTGAAAAACCTATTCACAGAAAAAAAGTAAAACCATTTGCATGAAAAGCTTTGCCAGGAAACTTCAGACACAAGACAAAGAACAAAAGACTTGTTTTAGCCGCTTACTTTATCTGCCAATAGTTAGAGTTAGATCTGAAAAGGGTGCTTGCTTATCCCCTTACATCTGTTTCTTTGACTTTTGCCCATACTGATGGACTTAAAATATCTTCTGACAAATCAACTCTTTTCAGTAAGCTTGAGGTGAGGATAATCACAGATGCTCCTAGAAATGTAGATGTTTGTATTGTCGATGGAATGTTCATGGAACAGTCTTATGTAGATTTGCCTTCAACTGTTGGTGGTGAAGCAATTTTGACTCTATCTCGTCTTGTCAGACGTGCAAATTATGAAGATTTTGCATGTGACACTTATACATATCCATTAATTAATGATCTTACCAGTGAAGATCATGGTTTTGGTATAGGGTTAGGTAAATGTATCTGGACCTAAACAGGGCATACCAAAATATTTTACTTAAGCTTTAAAGTCAGAATCATTTAAGAAAGCTCAGTTAAGATTACTGGCAGAAGTGTGGTGCCGAGATGAGCATGCTAAAGCCATGTGAGCTGTATTTTTGATTGATCAAGTCTGCTACAGATACAAAGTATTTGATGGACACATAGAAGTCTTAGACCTAAATTAACACAATGTAGAAGCTAATACCTGTATTGTCTTGCACGTTAAGCATGTTTATGAACTAATTTTTCAACCTAGTATTGTTGTCAAATGCATCTATACTGACGTTCTCACTATATTGCTTTACCATACAAATAACAAGGAAGGCGTTGGTCGTTCTCAGGCGACGGTTTTGTTGTCCTTGATTCGTTGTTGATTGTTGCTCCCATTGTGGGTTTCTGTGTTTGTTTCATGTTTTGTTGTACATTGCTATGTGTCCTTTCTAGTTTTGCAATCATCTTGATGGGAAAGAGAGGGCTGGTTGCTTTACTTTATTTGTCTTCCTGGTGCCTTGTGATTTTTATGTAGCTCTTCCTTTCGATGCCGTGGGTTGGTCTGCAGTGTTTGCTTGTGGTATTTTCTGACCATACTCACTTTATTTTTTCATACTCATCCATTCTTTTAAGATTCAGCGAAAGAGTGGGGTAGGGGTTATCACGCAATTCCTAGGACATAGAATATGCAATGTGGAATATTGACCAGCACACTCTGGTCAGTCGTGGCTGGCCATGTGGTGATAGCTAGCTATACATAGAATTCACCGCTTAGAAGCTAATAAAGCTGGGCCAACATCCAGGCAAATCTAAGTCTTATCTGAGCATAATGTATTCACATTGAAAGGAAGAGGAACTAATAATGTACATATATTGTACTGTAAGAGCTTGGATTATGCATACTTTGTGTACCTTCCTAACGGTGCCATGGGTTGGCCTGCAGTCTGTGATTATGGCATATCTTGAGGACAACACTATTATACTACATACGATTGAATTATAAATCTGCTCTAGCTTAAATAAATTAAAAGCCATCTGATAACCAGAGACAAAAGTCATTAGTTTTCGTTGGCTTTATAATTTGTTATATTTTAGTGTTAGAAAGCGTCCATGGCATGTCTTATTCTTTTTTATATTGAACATTGATCAATATATATTGTTTGCTGCCAAAATGTGCAATTTGCTACTAATATCACATGCTTTAAATTATAAACCTACAAGGATATTCCCATTTTAGCGCTATTCTGAGACATTGCCTACCCCGGAAAATTTCCGTTGCACATAAAACTTTTGTGTACCAGCCGATTTTTTTAAGAGTTTAATTTTTGAATTCAGCACAGTTTTCTACAGAAGAACACACCTTCAAACCTTTTGGTCTCAAACATTTTATTAAACCTATTGCGGGCTCTCGGACTATTCCTTGTATGTTCATTGCAGCCTTTAGGTCAGCTAACCTCTTTGCTCTCTAGTATTGTGATGTTTTCTTGTGTTCTGTCACTTTCTCACGTGGTGTCCTTGGTCAGGATTGATTGTATAGGTTCCTGATCTTTGCCTTCTTCTTTACTTTGAACATCAAAGACACAGAAAGGACGTTGGTTCTTGTCTTGCAATCTAATAGGTTTGGCCTATGTGTTGATGACGATCATGGCAAGCTTCCTAAGCTATACTGATTACATACGCTTTATAAAATACCATATTAATTGAGTTTTTGTACTTACAAGTGAGTTGTCTAGTTTTGACTTCTTGCCTCATTGCGATTAATTAAAACGATGTTTTATCTTATTATGACGTCGCGCCCGGGAGTGAAATAACGCCATGCAATAAAATGGATAAACCGCTAGTGGTTTATGGATTTCCGGAAAACTTTATGACGTACAAAACAACATAATTTCAAAATTATATCGTGTTTACTACAGAAATGGAATTTCAAAGTAATCTTAATGCCATATGATAAAAAGAATCCAACATTCGTACTCTTGTATTATTGAACTTATCAAACTGGTTGCGAAAAAGAGATAAAATGCTAGGCAAGCATCGCATTTTATTTCTTTTCCCCAACTCGTTTTATAAATTCAATAAAACATGAGCACTCATGTAAGACCCACTATATAAATATTGTAAAACAGCTTATGATAGAAATGGTAACAGCAAAACAACACTAGATATAGAGAATACTAGGCGAGTGTACTTTGATATCAAGTTTACCAAGCAAGGCTTTGAGAACGCATGTTGAATAGCGAGGCTTGCCCAGTGATTCAACGCGCGTTCTCAAAGCCGAGCCTGGTAAACTTGATATCAAACGGCGGGAACCTGGTATTCTATTTATCAGTTTATAAGTTGGTTCACTCTTCAACTAAGCGATTATGACATACTTATCGATTTGCGTGTCGATTCAACGTCGCCGACAACGTTCAAAAATTCAAAACGTGCAACGTCATGTTGACTTGATAAAGGCACATGTCGTGAGAGAGGCAACGTTTATCAGTTCAACTAAGCAAGGTCTCTTTTTGTCCCATTTCAAGTAAATGTTTTCAGTAGCTGAATTACGGACAGGTCCCGGGGTCAGTTTTTAGCCCCGGTTTTTAGCCCCCCCCCCCCTATTCACAGCATTTTAGCAAATTTGTAAAAAGCATACTCTTTACCTACGCCATTGAGGAGCTTATTATAAGTGAATTTTACTGGTTCGAATTTCGCCCAAGATTATTTTTTGTTAAATCAGAATTGTTATATTATTATAAGTGAATTTTACTGGTTCGAATTTCGCCCAAGATTATTTTTTGTTAAATCAGAACTGTTTTAACTCGCATAGAGCCTTCATAACGTATGCAATGTATCATCACAGATAAACAATCTAATCAAATTAACACACTATGATGAAACAAAGAAAAGAGCATACGACTCACAGATAGTCAAAGCTAAAGGAAACCTTAAGTAGAGCCACGGTGGGCCCAGCTGTAATCAAGCACCAGACACCAACCTACTATTGAAAGCTTTATGTTAGGGTTGTCATTGAACCTGAAGTCTGCCCCAACGTCGTGCAATTGAAGCGTCAAGCAAAACCATGGCCATCAGCGGGTAAAACTAATTGCCACGATGGGCCCAGCTGTAAACAAGCACCAAACACCAACCCACTGATGAAAGCTTTATGTCAGGGTTGTCATTGAGCCTGAAGTCTGCCCCAACGTCGTGCAATTGAAGCGTCAAGCAAAACCATGGCCATCAGCGGGTAAAACTTATTGCCACGGTGGGCCCAGCTGCAAAAAAGCACCAAACACCAACCCACTGATGAAAGCTTTATGTCAGGGTTGTCATTGAGCCTGAAGTCTGCCCCAACGTCGTGCAATTGAAGCGTCAAGCAAAACCATGGCCATCAGCGGGTAAAACTTATTGCCACGGTGGGCCCAGCTGTAAACGAGCATCAAACACCAACCCACTGATGAAAGCTTTATGTCAGGGTTGTCATTGAGCCTGAAGTCTGCCTCAACGTCGTGCAATTGAAGCGTCAAGCAAAACCATGGCCATCAGCGGGTAAAACTTTTGCCACAGTGGGCCCAGCTGTAAACAAGCACCAAACACCAACCCACTGATGAAAGCTTTATGTCAGGGTTGTCATTGAGCCTGAAGTCTGCCCCAACGTCGTGCAATTGAAGCGTCAAGCAAAGCCATGGCCATCAGCGGGTAAAACTTATTGCCACGGTGGGCCCACCTGTAAACAAGCACCAAACACCAACCCACTGTTGAAAGCTTTATGTCAGGGTTGTCATTGAGCCTGAAGTCTGCCCCAACGTCGTGCAATTGAAGCGTCAAGCAAAGCCATGGCCATCAGCGGGTAAAACTTATTGCCACGGTGGGCCCAGCTGTAAACAAGCACCAGACACCAACCCACCGATGAAAGCTTTATGTCAGGGTCGTCATTGAGCCTGAAGTCTGTCCCAACGTCGTGCAATTGAAGAGGAAATTCAGATCCGTCAAGCAAAACCATGGCCACCAGTGGGTAAAACTTATTGTCAGAAACGGCTAGATTAATTTGTCAATTCTTTTACACTAATAGTACATAGGTGATCCTCTATAGTCCGTGCTCATTAAGAGTAGATTGACGAAACAGATTTACAGTTCGAAGTATGAAAGAAAACCCTATATTTGTCCAATCAGGTGAATAAAGTACCATAACGTGACCAACTACGTAACTCTACTCTTATCGAGCACGGACTCTACCAAGATTGTTTAAAATGTTTGATCAATCTACTGTCCTGCGAGCCAAGAGTGACAGTGATGTCATGTTTTGTTTACAAAGCTTTCGGGGATTTATGATCGATAGATCACTTGTGTAAGATTATGTGTCGCCTGGCAATACCGAAGTCAAGCAAGACAAATTCATTGAATTTGTATCCAAATTAAAGAAACGTGTAAGTCACAAAACATAAATCTCACTTCTCCAACCCCTTAGTTCAACTTCGTATCATACAGATCATAATTAAAAGCCTGTCAACTATTTCAGTGCTTAGTTCAATAAAAAATATACTTATCTCTACAATTTCAATATCTGACCTTTCAACTTGACCAACACATGGCACCACGAGAAAGAGATACAAAACACTGACAGCAAAACGTCAGCTCGAAGTTCTGTGGGATATATCTGACTTTACCATTTGTTAAGAATAAGGATCATCAATATTAAGTAAGTCATCTTGCGAAATGCTTCAACAACATCAGTTTGATTAGTGTCAGAAAGACACATCATGAAGTCTCTCTCATAACAAAACAAAAAGGGGAGCACAATTAGTACGAATTGATTTTGTTAGTGTTGATGCTTTACGTCCCAGTAAACAATTTTAAGTCATCTCGGGATGGTTCTTCCAGGGTTGAACCAGTACTTAACAGCGGATAAAATGTCTTGCTCAAGGACAAAACACAGTAACTCTGCTGGTGGTGAGTTTCACACTAGCAACACTCACTTTGCTCCCAAGTGTAACGTTCTACCAGCTGAGGTACTGTGCTCCGTAAGCAGGCAAGTACCCATTGGAATACCTACAATTTGTCTATACAATTTCGTGCCTAGTCTTAGAAATATATGGTCTAAAAGAAAATGGAGAGCGCCACAACCTTTCAGACATGACCACAACTGATACCCTTTAAGTTGTTCAAAGAAAAAGAGCGTTTCTCATTTCAAGTAAAATAAAGCAGCCTTCTGTTTATTAGATTTTTTCAGCTAATTCAGTTACTTCGATTAGATTATGAGGTAATGAAGTATAGAAAGTAGATAAATCATATGATGCTAGACTAGATGACCTTTCAATTTAATTTATTGAGAATCTTGCCAAAATTTTGATGGACCCGGATAGATTTTGCCATTTCACTTATAAACTTAGTTCTAGATTACAAAACAAGGACCAAAGTTTTATCTGCGTCTTTGATATTCAAATACAGTAAAATGTAGTTTTGGTTGTTTGACTGTGGTAGTGATTTGCAATGGTTTGTGGTGGGCCTGCAATACAGCAGGGTGTTGTTGTATTTAGTAACTGCCCTACTTGTTGTTGTGTTGCCTGCAAAGCATGGTCTACATATAGGGATCATGACTCCGTTGACGTCATCGTCCGTGGCGTCACACTTTTGGTTTCAGATCAATAACTTTTGAAGGGTTGCATCAATTTCAATCAAAGTTTACAGACGGATAATGCATCATTAAATACAGATCAAGTTCGAATTTTTGAGGTCATTCTAAAAGTTTTGGCGAGTTATGTCTTTTTTTACTTAGATTTTGGCTAAATTGTGGTTTCCGATCAATAATTTTTGAAGGGATGCAACAATTTCATTCAAAGGATAAAGCATCATAAAATAGATACGAAGCATATCAAATGGGATTTAGTTCGAAGGTTTGGCCTCCTGGGTGGACTAAGGGGGTGCGGCAGAGGCCAAAATTCTTTTCAGAATATCAAATTAAAGGGAATGGAGCATAGAGCAACACGCAAGCACATATTCTATCCTTACACACAACCTCAACTTGTGGGTCAGTTTAAAAGGTAAAACAAATTTCTAATGACGGTCATGTTGCATATCAAATTCAAGGGAATAATGTATAGACTAACATAGAAGCAAAATATTTGAACTTACACACAACCCTGACCTCTGGGTCAAGATGAAAGGTCAGATATTGAAATTGTATGGATAAGTTTATTTTCTATTTAACTAAGCACTGAAAAGTAGTTGATAGAATTTTAACTATGATCTGTATGATACCAAAATGAACTTAGGGGTTCGAGAAATGGGTTTTATGTCTTGTGATTTATATGTTTCTCTAAAATAACCCTTCGCCAAGGGTTATAAATTTGACACTTTAGCTTTGTTTAACTTCTGATTTGCCAGGCGACACATCTGATTCTCGAACTTCTAGTTGCTTTTGTTGAAGTGGCTTATGTGTGTTTAGTTCACAAGTGTGAAGATAAGATTAACAATAATGTATGCAATACTTTGCCTACCATAACAGACCAATATTTTAGAAATAGTTTAACTAAGCATTAAGATATACATTTTGATATTTCTTCTCCGTTTATATGCGTTGTTGACGGTGGAAAACTTTATTAAATGTATATTATTAATTTGCACAAGTCTTAGCATAATCTGTTGTTAACGAAGAACGTTTTTGTCCTCAAGCCAACGATAAACTGTCTCTACAGCTCTTTTCTTGGGCAGACATCTTTAGATATGATAGTGATTCCCTGAAACATAACACAATGGGCAATAGAAGAATCTATCATGAGTGTGAGGGTGGGATAGAAAAATCAGAACAGAAGATCATCGTTTGGCATCACGAGGCTTGCCGAGTGATAGCAAAAGGTGATCTAGAAGGAGGGGCTTTTTTTTTTATCTCATTCCCACACTGATATTTTTTCGCACACAATAAAATACCGCGTATTTATATATTAATCAAAAAGGCTTTCAAAAATTCTTGAATACGCTGTGCTGTGACATAACATGATGACGACACTTTAACGTAACGATTACCTTATTTGTGACATAACATGATGACCCCACTTTAACATAACGATGACGTCATTTGTGACATAACATGATAACCACACTTTAACATAATGATGAGGTCATTTGTAACATAACATGATGAACACACTTTAACATAACAATGACGTCATTTGAGACGTGACACGATGACGACACTTTAACATAACGATGACGTCATTTAAGCCGTGACATGATAACGATACTTTAACGTAACGATGACGTCATATGTGAAATAACATTATGACGACACTTTAACATAACGATGACGTCATTTGAGACATGACACGATGACGACACTTAACATTACAATGACGTCATTTGAGCCATGACATGAAGACGACACTTTGACATAATGATGCTGTCATTTTAGCCATGAAACGATGACGATACTTTTACATAACGATAACGTCATTTGAGCTGTGACTAGAGCTTTCCAACAATGTGGTATGTACGACCAGCAAACGCTCAGACCAACCTGCGCTTACGCAGTCTTATCAGAGCCTTTGCTAGTCGCTTGAATATTATATGACAGTTAAGGTACTGATCAAACATCATTTGGAGTTTCTAAACTTATACGTAAGCTGCACAGGCTCGTTTGAGTCAATTCATGTCCAAATGCCACATTGTTGGAAATCACACATCATTGGTCGTTTATCTTCCGACATGTGGCTGTTAGATCTTTATTGTTACCAAAATTGGTACAGGGTAGAATTCTCGCAAATGGACAAAAAAGCAGAAAAAAGTAAGTCAGTATGATCAGGAAATACCACAATTACACACTCCAGACCATCCCACGGCACCCTGAGAAAGAGCCACAGAATAATTACAGTAACAAGACATCATCTCAAACAACCATCTCCCTCTCTCTTTCTCTTCAAGATGATTGCAATAGATGGTTGTCAAATGCAAATCCTGATTTGGTGATCAATAATCATTTTACTAAACCTTTAAAATGATTTATATTTCAGTTGTAGTCTGTAAAACAAATTATTTGTTTTGAATTTTATAAATAAAATTTCCCTATCTTTAAGTCGAATCTAAGACTTATGCGAGCTATTCATATTGAAAATGAAATCTGATTTTACGTTTTGTTAAAGCCCTCGTCTTATGATCCAGATTTGATAGATGCAATAAATAGCCTTTATCAGACGTGCATCCTTATCATCATCTGGAAATAATTTATGGTTCGACCTCGACATGACATATAAAATTGTTGAGTTGGACGTAGACTAGTACAAATAAGGATGAAACTAACGACTATCGACTTATGACTGAAAACCAAACTCACTGTGTATAATAGTGTACACCGTGACACTAATTGTACCGAAGTGGAAACTGAATCTAAACGTAAAAAGCGACAGCTACATGCTACAACCTTTATAGTATAGTGACTAGCAAACATGACTCTTAGGCTTGTGGTAACGGGTTCGAGCCTCATGACGGATAATGTTTAGACCGCTTTATATCCATACTGATAGGGATTTAAGCGAACAGCTATTATTAAAGGATAGTACTCTATCCACTTTTAAAGTACTGCCGCATTAATAAGAAACGCGAAAAATCGACTTAAAGTGCATCTTTTCACGTTAGTTTCTCTTGATATTTTCGATATGCGGGTAGAAAAAGCTGCAGTATTTTTTGACAAAATTTTCAACCTGATGTTTTTGCTGAGTTTTTCTGTAATTAGATGGAATTTTGGCATATTTTTGGTTCTTTTGAACGGGGGAGTATCTCTGTTGGTAGAATGGACATAAACTGGCCCAGTTTATTAATAATATGCAACGGTTGACGGTTGACTAACTCATTCGATGGCGTTTCAGGTCAGTGATCGCCGTGAAGTTATATACTGAACAAAAGTGAAAATGCTACACCTGAATTGTTTGCCATTTATATGCAAAATGACGTAAGCCAGTAAAGCAAATGAAAGTGTATCTGAAAGACTGGGTTATGCATAAAATAAATGTTTACGGATATTGTCAAGAGGAAACACATGAAAGTCATTTAAATGTGACAGGGGTCCAATTTTTCAGGTTAAACATTTCGAACATATTATCAAATCTAACACAGTTTAGGCCTTCAGAAATCCACTGCCAGCCAGATCCGACTGAACGAAATGGTAGCCTAAGACATTTGACAATCAGAAATGTGTTTCGATCATTAACAAAAGCAACCTTAGAAAGCAGGGTTTTCATCAAATTGGCCAAGCTTGAAATTATATCACTGAAATCTCCATAGGAAAATAAATGTGTTGTTGCATCTTAGTCTGCGCTCATTACTGGCCGAGAAATGGTAGGAATAATGTGCTGATAGGTCTACCTGATTTGGTAAAAGAAAGAAAGTTATCGAAAATCGTGATAAATCGAAGAGTACCAAATATTTTTTATTATATCTCACGTGAATTTTCCATACAAAACTTCCATATCACCCGCTTCTATAGCGACGGCGAATACTGTAACTCGTTTGTCATAGCAGCGGGTGATAGTCGAAAATGTCAGTCTTTTGTCTGGTGCGCAGCGCCGATGCGCGACCGGTTCGTTCACGTCAGGAGACGTTCAACATGAGGCATGATTTGGCCACTTTCCACTCCCAATAACATTTAATTGTTTATGGTCAGAAACATAAATTGTAGGTGCTCGTTTTCTTAGTTAGGATGAGGGGAACACGTTGAGACCAAATTTGAGCAGATTTGGCGAAATTTTCTATTTTGCAACAAAACCACATCTTGAAAAGTATCCCATTAAAATGGCGCTGCTTGGTATTAGGTTAGGCGTCGCCGACTCTTTACTACGTAATCTGTTTGACCAAGCGTCATGACCAGTTCGAGCATTCAAACTACTAAAAAGAACCATTTTTGTGAAAGATTTTTTTCATTCATGCATATAGGTAAGAGGCTAATAAAATTCAGTGAATAAAGCTTTAAACACAATAAGGAACGTAACTCAAACATCAAAAGAGACAAAATGGTTGAGTTTCGACGAATCGCTTGCTGGATGTCTGGAAAACGTTATTAATCTTTAGTAATTACTTTTCGTCCAATGCTTTCTCACAAAATATAAAATATTGTAGTGTAGCGTTTTCACTTTTGTTCAGTATAGCATAAATTATATCGCACACATAAAGTACTGCTGCATTTAGGATCGCGAATAAATGACTTTAGATTTACGTTTTCAATTTATATCACATTGAGTATTCGATAATCGTGAATCATTTCAGGCAGTATTTTGACAAAATATATTGCCTGGTATTAAGGCTAAATTTTGTTCTAATAGTTCTGATGGTAGAATTTGGGCATTTTGTTCCACTTATTTGACACTTGACAGGGATAATCCTGGGATAGGCCATGTGTAGTTGATAATGTTTAGGCCGTTTACCACTGTAAAAGTTGTTTTGTTTTATAAATCTGTCGATAATAGCCACATCACATTGTTTTAGTAGAAAATGTCCTTACAAATATAGCAAACAGTATTTACCCGGATCAAACTGATCGTATTGTATCAGTTGGATCTGTGTCTAGGCTGTTGAATCGGTACTTTCAACTGAATGGCAGTACTTAAAAAAATAAAAATGGCATGTACACTGAAAGCAATCACGATTTTAAAATGTATCATACTTTTGACACTTACCTGTAAAAATTTAAGCACAGATATCACGGCTGACAATCTGTCGAATGCAAAACCGGCGGTTCAGCAAAGACATCAGGGCGATTAATTTCCGGTTTCGCAAAGAGGATCCGCAAAAGGTAAACAAACAACGAGTGCTCGAGTTTGAAAGCCGTTAATTTGAACTAAAATGAATATTTTTGATATTAAAGAATGCTATTTTGTCAGTTGTATATCTTTTTCTTCTAGAACCAAAGGATATGGTTAGGTGTTGCCTCGTTGTTGTGATTTTTCTTCCGTCCCGTGAAACACTTGTTAAGATGAGGAAAATATGGGATAAACACAACGATATTTTGCTAGTTCTGACAATTATTGCCTTGTGGGCTACAAAAAAGACGCCATGCTGAGTGTGTATATAATAAGGGGGTCTGTAATAACTCCACATTGGCGTAGGGTATTACATTTTGTAGATTTATAGGCTAATTCGGTCTCAAGTTTTTGGTTTCGCATGTAAATGTTCCATAAGGTTTGAAATAATTCCGTCATATTTTAATGATTACATGCCGAACCAGGAACAATCTTTCCTTTCAATCAATATTCTTAAATATGCTAAACGCTGTGTTAGTTGGGGCGCAATCGCCGACTTACGAAAATATAATTCAAACAATTAGACAGTGAATTTTTTCATCGAGACTCACTGATAATGGCAAAATGCTTTGTTTTCCTTTGTATTTTTGGCGACCTTGACCGTGTTGAAACAGGAGTTTCAGAGGAGGGAATAAATTCCTCGAAAGCCTTGCCGAAATCAAGTAAATTACTTTGGCGTGTCAAAACACTAATTATTAACTGACAAAATAGCATTCTAAGATTTTTGATTTACTTTCTGTATAAGTAAATATCCATCATTAAAATTGGAACAGGTACACTTTGTCTACCTTTTGTGGATCCTCTTTGCGAAACCGGAAATTAATTGCCCGGATGTCTTTGGTGAACCGCCGGTTTCGCATTCGACAGATTGTCAGCCGCGGATATATAGGCCGTCACATGGCTGTTACACCATTTGAATTCCCCCCGATTTTCAGAAAGCCAAAAAATTTCGAAATTCCCAAGATATTAGGGGTCAGGTCAGTGGTAGTAGATTCTTCAAACAATTTTCTTCTGACATTGCTGGATATTCTAAATCCAGATTTGAGCTTAATGTTCGGAAAAATGCATGTAATAAAATAATATTCCCGATTTTCGCGTTTCTTATTATTGCGGCAGGACTATAGTTCGAGCGACTGCGGGATTGACCAACTGTTGATGACAGGTGATGTTAGTTGGATGGATAGGCATCCTAAGTTTACCTCCTCATTATATGCTCTGAGTATCTACCTTCTTTCTGGAGGAAAATTTGCCGTTCCAAAACCATTTGTCCGTTCCTGATAGACCAACTCATGATGTAACACGAGGTGCAATTAGTGTGTGTTATGAGTCAATTGTTTTCGTTTTATTAGAATTAAATAAAATTAAATTTGTTTGGATAGGTCTTGTTAATGTATTTCCAAGTGAACGATTTGTAGACCATTTGGTCTTCGTACACAGGTAAAAAGTATACAAATGTATTAATGTATGTCTGAACTAGGTAATTTATATGACAACACCTACCTATTCAAATTTAATATGAAAAAAAAAGCAAAAGGTTGACCACTCAATCACAATATGCTGCACCCCGTGATAAGCAACATGTTTCAATATATATCGGAGCCTTTAAATGAAGACAAGTATCCAGGTTTATGATATATCCCATTGGATTGTTTCTATGGGTGGATTCTCTTTGTAATGGAAAACATCGACTTCCTGAACAACTCGGCTAAATCGAAATAGGATAGAGAGGCAAACTTACTCACGAACGCTCTGATTGCCTAAACAATCGTGATCGTTGAACGCATTTTTTCGATCGAAAAAGTCGTTTTGGGCAATGGAAAATGCAGTTTTATCTAAGCAAAACAAAAATCGTTCATGGATCACCAGTTAACTGGTGTGTTTACCAAAAGTAGAATGTTGACTGAAGTGCAGCCCGACTGTGAGTGACAAGCCAGCACACAACTCGACTATCACGGTTACTTTTCTCCTAGGGTGGCGGCACGTGCTTAATGATTGCATAACAATATAAATATTCAGAAGTTAGATATATTAGCGGAATTTCTTCAATTCATTAAAAAAAGTTTATTCATTAATGTTTAGGTCTTAATTATTCCCTATTCATTATTTTTGGCTCACTATTCACCATTCATTATAAAAAGGGCCATTATTCACTAATCATTATACCCCATCCAGACCCTCATATATATATATATATATATATATACTCGTAAATTGTTCAATAACGCTAACATATGGAGGGGCAACAACTTATATCTTCAAACAAAAATGTATTCTTTCGATCGTTTTTGTCTAAGCAAACAATGTTGACGCTGATCAAATGCCGCATCTGGGTCTGCACTGTTTGCCAAAATACTGCTCCTAAAGCCAATAGTAGATAAAGGGTTAAAAATGTCTGCGAATAATCTGGTCGTTTTATTAACACTTTATACACTCAAATCAATTAAGTGAGTGAAGAGCTATTCCTACAAAAGTAAACGTGAGAGCAAGGTGTGTTCGAAATGCCATATGTAATTGGTCAAAAAAGTGAGAATGACCGGGAAATGATACAACCATAGACCACAGGCCAACCCGCCACCGTAAGGTGAACACAGACCACTGACAGCACATGGCAACAGACTGCATTTTAATGAAATGTTTAGGGAAATCTTCCCAGAGGTAGGTGACCTCACGCCGGAGTGTGTGTGTGTGTGTGTGTGTGTGTGTGTGTGTGTGTGAATTCCCGTCAACAACTTAGGTAAAATGGGGCCAGTGCCATGGCTTAAAGTCGCATCTGACAAACTGAAGAAGCCGAATAACCGTATAGTAGTTGAAAGGAAAGCAAAGATTCAACTTCTATAACTGATACTTCGTAAGCTCTCAGCGATTGCTAAGGTCAGCCTCAGTCTGCCTCCTCAATCCCCACCCCTTCCCCTACCAACAAACACACGCACGCACGTGTTTGTGTGCATCTCTATACCTAACATATAAACGAAAATCATTTACAACCACGTCATTCCGCCTTGCATATAAAATAGTATCGGCCTTTGTGTTTGTGCGTGAATTGGGTTTCCTTCCTTTAAACTTGACAGTTCCAATGGAGACCAGGCCTCGAGGTTATAAAACCTGAGTTCAGTCTCAGACTCAAAATAAAGCGCAATGATTGGCTGCTTGTGGACACGGGCTGATGTTTACAAGGCACTATTTGGGCCCAGGTTTTGGGTGTGCAGAGACTGTTTTGATTCCCTGACTGACGGACGCAGTTATGAAAGGTGTGAAGGTGCGGGGAAGACTGCTCTGGGATTGGAATGTGAGCTCGTGTACAACCAGAATCGTGTTTGTGTAGTGGGATCTCAGCTGTTCAGAGCTGCAGGAAATACAGAAACAGGCTTCTCTAACCTTATTTATATTGCCTTTATAACAGCCTGGCAATCAGTTATCAAATGGGGTGCATGTCAGGGCTAGTGGGGGTCTCGCCCATATCAGTGTCGCCGTCCGAGTGCTTATTTGGACGGTTTCATTTGGCTGAAGATGTTATTGCGGAGACATTTGCGGGTTGAAGCTCAAATACACTACCCTCTGGGTTTTGGCCGAGTCAGGTAGTTATATATATTTCCCTAGGGACTTCTGGTAACTTAAATAGTTTTACCTGCATATCGCTGATATAACCAAGACCAGTACCTGAGGGGTCACTTGTTCGAGACTCACCGGGGCCAATGTGTTGTGTCCTTTAAGAAGACACTTCGTAAGTTCTACTTAGAATTGGTTCCACCCAGAAATTCATGGAACGCCCCGATATGACTGAAAGATTGTTGACTGAACCGTAAACCATCAGCACAGACATTTCGACATTATTTGAACACAGTCAGTTAGCCCAGTAATTCCTAATACCCATATAAAGGAATTTTACAAACAGTGCAGATCCAACGTAGACACAAGGCAGATGGTGAATGAAAAAAAGTCTGATAAGGGTCTACCCTGTTTGCTTATATGATGCAACAATTTCTGTAAATTGATAAATAACTCTGCCGTTACATGTGACAACACTAAACTCCCTATAATTACAGATTGATTAGTCAGTTTAAACGGATTGAAGACCCCATGAACGGATAAATATATTAACCGATCTACACTTTTCCAGGTAGCTGCCTATGTACATGATGTTGTTAATCAATATTGAGTGCCCACTCTTTCGCAAGAAACTGATAGCTGCTCTAATTGAGACAGCGGGCGGGAAAGGATGACCGTAAAAACTATTTTTCGAACGAATTTCTACCAAAACGGGGTCTCTGGAATCGCAGTCAAGCACATTGAAAAGAAGCTCTAGCGATAAGGTGTATATTTTCCCTAGTTGACACGATTACAAAACCTAAATTTTCATATTGCCCTAATGTTTTTAAAATTGGTTTGTTTCGGTAGAAAAATATGCATAAAAAGCATTAAAATAGGTTTCAAAGCGATCCGTTATTTACAAAGCCGTTAAAACTTGCGCCTTCTACTCCCACCCTCCATTTGACGTCTTAAGAGTTGGTGCCGTTTAGACGAGACTTTTAGTAAATCCTTTGAAGGTTTTCAAAAAGTAAAAGTGCTAAAATATTTAAGATATAAATGCCCTTCATTTCAAAAATTTTGCAGTATTCCTTCTGCGCATGCGTACGAAATTGTGACGTTTGTCATTGAAAAGATGAAACTGGCGTCTTTCAGTTTGTTTTAAGATGCTTTCCCCCCTAGACCCAAGATGCCCTTAGGACAATTAAATGTCACTATACAAATATACAACATATGTAAAGGGCGTCTTGGGTCTAGTGGGAAAGGGGTTGTATAATCGAAAGAAGACATCAACCATCTGACAAAAATAGACCACATTGCAAGATGGTCGTTTTTATTGTACACCAACTGTATAAATAGTTTTACTGGAGCGTGGATAGGACGATTGTTTACCCTTGTTTAACGGTCTGGTTTCCATAATGTTACTGAATAACAAGCACAGTTGATGGCCGAAATAAATTCTCATTCAATAAGATGTAGGGATATTACATGCATTAAGGAAACCCCGTTTTATATATACGAATAAGGGGGCAAGGGTGCATCGACGACTCGTCTATGTGTATTTCTTGAATGTGCCTAGTTTCTTCAGTCGTTATTTCAACAAAATAATACGAACGTCTCGTTTAGGGAGATAGCCCGCCTTATCGCTAGAATTTCTTGCACCAGCGGTCCCACCAGTGCCACGGTATTGTGATAAATAGGTCTTTTCGAAACCTCAAAGTTTTCTAAAACTATAAAATGTTATTATGTGATATCATATAAAACATTATTTTGGGACTACATCGGCACAGTCCCAGTGAAAGAAAAAAATAAAAAGGCCACTTGAGCGTTTGACTGGGGATCGTAGGGATGCTGTTGCGAACCTCACCGCCGGTGCAGTCACTATTGTGTCCTTCAGCAAGACACTTTATCCACTGCTTTCTATTGGTTCAACCTACGAAAACAGGAAATCGTCCGGATATTACTGAACATTTGTTGACGTGGATGTAAAGCTCCAAAAACAAACGAAAAAAATAAACTTGAAAAAAAAATATATATTAGGTAGGAATCGAACCCTCGACCACACGTATATGAGTCAGTTGTTCTAACCACTAGGCCATAGAGTCTGTTCCAAAGAGTGTCTCTCACTTCGTTTTAGTATTTTGAACGTGCTTGTATATTTAGACGAGTACAACTATCCATAACAGTGAATATACGTCATTGTATGCGCATGAACAATTTTCTAAGCGAGGCAGATCTAGTTTCCGTTAACATTTGTTTCAATCAAAATTACAAATAATCATGAAAAATATTAAAGAAATACACTGAACTAATGATACTGAGGTTTGGTGCCTTATTTTTACACGAGCAGAAGCTGGAGATGTAGCAAATTTGTGTTTTGAAATGCTGTTAAGTATAAGTTGAATCCGCCACCATTCCTTAGTCATGAACTTTAGTCTTAGTCGTTAGTCAATCCTTATTTGTACTAGTCCCGTAAAGATTCAAGCAGACAAACAAACAAATATTATACCACCCTTACCAACTTTAGCACGAAATATCTCGTGATGTGCAAGGTCTACACTAATGTTGGTGGTATAAAATAGTTATACCATGTTTGTCCACCTGTACGTAAGGTAATCCACTCGCTAAAGCTCGTGGATTATCCCCACGTACAGGCGGACAACCCATGGTATAACTATTACTTGATCATCTTCTGGAGATAATCTTTTTTTTTGTTTTTTGCCAATCAAATATATTCTTACATAGGTTCTTCTAGCTACTTCTCCATTTACAACAATGATTGGCGTTTCCTTAGCTGCGTCACACACATAAGTGACGATTGTGGTCCTGTAAGTAGAAAATACAAGTACAAAATCAAATTAAATTGGCAGCCAGTGGAGGTACACTCAAGCTTGTACATTATTAGTTTCAAAAAACTATTCTAATGAGTAACCACAACGTTTTGGCATATAGCAAATGGCTCTTGTAAATGTAAAATACAGAGGGATATTTTCTTTTTTGGGATGAATACCAAGTGGGGTGAAAAAAAAACAGTATTAACAACCAGTGCGTAGCACGATTGTAAATGCTGATAGTTTCACCGCAGGAGATGCAATATATTTGGTATTTACTGAAAAAACGTAAATTTTCTTTTTATTTTATACTCAATGGAAAATACAGAAAGCACAACCTAACTTTTTCGCTAGTCGTTTCTCGTCAATTTGACATTTTCAGTGTGTTTATTGGGTACAGCATTGGGTGTAAGCAAATTTTGCACCTAGAAAATGGCTTAGGATCATACGTATTTTAAGGAACGAAACGCAAGAAATCAGCAATTAAAGAATGTCATTTGAGTGTGCCTTAGGATAAACGTCACGTGCAAATTGGCGCTACGCCAGGCCAAACAGTGACGTCCTATACTTGATGTGGACGTCAAAACACACGTAGCGTTATGTCTGACAAGTACCATTCACTTTTGAAAAATGTCCCATACCAGTCCTAAAATTGCCAAGAAATCCTTGTTTTGCTACAGTGAATTGATATAAATATTATCACTCACTAGTGAATTGGTACGATATCATTTCACTGTAGAAAATATCAATTTTACTCACATTTGATCTGCATTGAATTCACTGCATATGATAAAATAAAAACATAATATTTAAAGTAGAAGATACAAACGAACCCCACCCCGCACATATCAAGAAAAAATAGCCTTTACGAATGTCATGTAATATGTTTGTAAAATAACAAGCAGCAGATTGTTATGCTCTTTAGTAATCCACACATTATTCAACTTACGGTTGAAGTTCTTAATGCAGAAATGACAAAGAATTGTCTTGATGGTTGATACTCCTGTTTATCAGGCAAAGGATGCCTACTAATGTTTTAAACAGGACACGTGCACTTTATGTTAACTTGCTGCAATGTGCCTCGCTGCAAGCTATGCAGGCGTATCCATGACATTATATAAAAATATATATATAGACATGTAATGCTTTTAACGTGTGCAAAGGAGTGTGTAGTAATTATGTAGAACAATCCTCTTTTATTTTACAATACATGTACATTGTCTTGAAATGCTAATGTCATGATTTATTTATTGCAAGCTGGTGGCAAAAGATAAGAAATGCATAATATAAAATTTATTATGCTCTATTTTGATTAAATCTAGATATACGATTTTCATGTTATTAGGTACAAAGATCATCTTCTGTATAATGTACTTAATTGACTATGTTCGTATTCTAGCTATTTCCTATCCGAATTCAGGTTCTAAAATTGTCTACTCAAAGAGCCTAAGAAATAATTTAAAAGAAACACAAAACAAAAAGGCAACAACAACAAAATCGACAAATAGTATTTATTCGCCTGTAAGACATAATTAATTATCCAGTGCTCATGGTCGTGTTCACTTTTTTAAATACTACATTACTTTAATATCAATGTGTTTTGGTTTCGCTAGATACATTATGTGATAAATTACGCACAAAAGAAGTTATTAATTTGAATTTTGGAGTAAATAAGTATTTTGCTAAATGTATTGTAAAGAACTATTTTATTTCACTACATTTTGTTTTCATTTGTATGGCTTTAGATCATAAATATTTATGTTCAGTATCTATTTGTAATAAGCCAGCTATATCAATTAAGACGTCATTGCCGAAATCTCCAAATTTTTAGTATTTTAAAGAGACTTGATCTGTAACTATGAACATTTTTCGAAAAAAAATATTTTCTTTTTAAATCATTTGGAAAAATAGATTTAAGTTATGTTTTCCCAATAAATATGTTCAGTACAGCTAAAAGCTGCATGGAACAGTGAACTATCTAATAAAAACAGGCGATTTTTCTCTTGTAAGGAAATATTTACGTCCCTCCAATAAATCTAGAAAGTTGATTTTTAACATAAATGCTGTTTTTTTATAGATATAAACAATTAAAATTGATGAAAATGGTAAAATGTTTAACTGAATTTGAGTATTTTTACTGTATTCTTGAAAAATAGAAACTTTATTTCCAAAATTAGAATGTCAAAAGTTACAGACTTTACAGCTTTAAATAACATATTCTTTCAAATGATATGAATGTCTATTATATATTTATCCTAGCCTGCGTCTTTAATGGCCATATACAACTAGACAGTGTTCTCAGTGCCTGGCCTAAATGATTTTCTACATTATGTATTTCCTTTCTTATTTATTGATGTATTCATGTCATATATTGTTATATTGTACGGGCTAAGAGTAATCAGAAACGAAACTAAAAACAACAATAACAAACAAACAGTAAACAATTTAAATCCCTTCTATTCGTGAACCAGACTAAAATGCCATGATTCTGTTGTTGTTGTTACATTGTTTGTTGTTGCCTCTAGTGTGTACAGTAGAACCTGTATAAAATGGCCACTCTCAAAAAGACCAAAAATTGGTTTTCAAGACCAATTATCGCTTGATGCAGGTCAAAAGTATTGCAGAATGTTCCATTTTGCAATACTGTCGACCTTCATTAAGGTACCAGTTGTTATTAAGATCTTTGTTTTGTCTATTTTTGAGTGGCCGTTTTACACAGGTTTTACTGTATGTTTATTATATGTTCGAGACGTTTTTGTAATGTAGTTCTTAAAGTCCTCTATAGACATAGATAGATAGTGTATTTTCTGAAAAATAAGAAAATGGCGCAAGCATATGGTATTTTGTACTTATCGGATAGTCAAGCAACGATGCCTCTTCAACGATGCTTCTTTTTTTGTCTATTTATGAGTGGCCGTTTTACACAGATTTTATTGTGAGAACCACAAGCTCGTGGGCTTACTTCATAATTGTGTAATTGAAGGGAAGTCTAACCTGGCTTTGCCACTTAATCTAACATACCTTGAGCCATCCAAAGATGTGTAGTTGCCAACAATATTAGTACCATCCACATATATGCTCACTTTGGTAGCGTCAGCTATGTCTATGTAGACGCCCGTTGTATTTTCAATCTGGCAACCCTGAAATAGGAACGTTTATGATGTTTAACAAGGCAATACTTGAATTAAAACAACGATATAATATTTGAGCTAGTCCACATACTCATGGTACTTATTGCATATGCGCAGTCTAGCCAGAGCATTCAGACTAGCATTTAGACGTCAAGCTCCGCTTGCTAGATGCCCATGAGTGTTAAAGAGTGACGTTGCTAAGCCAAAGGCTCCGAGGTGAACCGATAGCATATCAATGACTCCGGCGTCCGGCGTTAAAAATCTCTTCTCCGGAACCAGATGTCTGATGACTTTGATTTACTTAACGGCAAGGTCAAATTAACTTCCTAATGCATGTAGATGGGATTTCTTTTGAAAACTGTTGAAGCCAAAGTCATTGTGATAGTGACCATAAATAAGACCAACAGTCAAGGCTGACCTTTGACCTTCACTTGATGCCACTCATTTTGGATTCACATCAAAATATAATAATAATCATAGGTCCAGATAAGAAAAGTTAATTTGCGTAAAAGTTAAAATATTTTCTTATCCATTAATTTAAACATGTGTTTTGGGTACTCAAAAGAGCCGTCTCATTAAGACGATTCTTTTGAGTACCCACAACAGAAGTTTCGGATGAGAAATAAACAGAATAATTTTCCAACACGCACTCTTATCTGTAGGCTCGATTAATATTAAATCAAATTTTCTCAGAAATCCTTTTTGCAATTGGACTTAGCTTAGATTTGAAGACTTCTTAGGAAAGGGGATGAAAGGCTATGCAAATAGTTTTTGTAACATGACCAAGGTGTCAGCCATGCCCATTTATGGTATAAACACTTTATAAATCTGCTTCCCCAGAGCCCTTGGGACTTGGTATGTAAGTTGGGGGTGTGGGGCCTGCCAAGTTTGTTCAAATGATGATCCTAGGTTGACACTGACTTCCTTTGAGGTCAAAATGGAAGTGAGTATGGTCAGGAAATACCAAAATTACAAACTGCAGACCAACCCACGGCACCGCGAGGAAGAGCTACAGGACATTTACAGTAACAAGACATACAAAAGACAATAAACTCACCGTCGCACAATTAAAGAGGAAACCATAGCTATAAACCGTGATTTGGTTTACAACCAGGCATGCAGACTGTCGCATTTTATCCATGTTGTATCCCACTCTTTTTTAACGTTTGATTATCTTTTTAATTGACCACTAAAACTAGGCTTTCCAACAATTCTTATAATTCTATAAACCAAATCACTATAAAATACAAGTTCTGACATGCCTTGTTGCAAATTTCATATGGAATACCCGTCGTTTGATAAGACAATCTAATATGACTTTAAGCTTAAGGTCACCTGACCAAGATTGTCACCAAGCACATATAATATAAAATCTTTCAAAATATTCATCTCTGGAACCAAAAGGCCAATGACCTTGGATCTTGGCATGCAACATAGGGGATGTAGACCCTACCAAGTTCACTTAAATGTTTACCCTAGGTTGACTTTGACCTACTTTATGGCAAGGTCAAATTTGTTTCCTAATGCATTTATATAGGAAAATCTTAAAAATGAATACTTTTTTCTAATAAACCTCATAGTGAGGAAGAAGGCAAATATCAGGAATCGATACAATCAAGTACCACACCTGACCCTGAACATTTCACTAATTAATATAGCATGATGTAACTTTAAATAATTGACAATTTTGTATGTTAGCATTAACCTTTAGATCGCCTGCAAAATGCATCAGAAATGTCGACTGCTAAAGTCGTCTGCTTCATATTTTTATTATTATATATATTAATGACTAATTAAAATGCAGAGGCAAACATTGTGGACCCAGATCAGACCGCTCCTTCTGATCTGGATCTACACTATTTGACCAAGCGGCTTCTTAAACATTTCAGCAAATGGCAAAATCAGACAACTATTAAAAGTGTAAACTAGATCTTACCACAACCCCCTTGCAATCGCCCTCATTGAATGGAAAACATGGATTGAAAGAGTAGTAATACAAGCTGGACTTGATGTCTGAAATACTGATATGAAATGCTTGACAGTAATACATGTGAAACAACAAATTACATAAAAATATTTGGTTTGTGTTGTTTGTTTACGTCCTAGTCAATAATGTTTCAGTCATGTAAGGACGATTTCCTGTCTTCCTGGTTTGATCCATTACTAATCAGAGGACAAAGTGTTTTGCACAAAGACAACACAGTGCCTCCGTTGAGTCGCGAACTCACGACTCTCCCCAATGTGTATTTATAAATGAATTTCAAATTGACAATATTATATCATTCACATGCGCAGATCAAGAAAGTTTTGTCAGAGGGGGTCCAACTCTGCTATTTTTTGAGGGAGAGAGGATCCAAATACCATTAAACGCGGGCCATTATCAGCCGCCAACGAAACGCCATTTAAATTGGATTTCGCTGGCGGACCGATGATGGCCCAACATAATACATTGGCTTGAAAGCTTTGTGATTTGTTAGAGGATCTGGACCAGTATTGCTAAGAAACCCAATATTTTTGTCATTTTCCAGGGGAAGTACGGACCCCCTGCCCCTCCCCCCTCCCCTCTAGATCCGCGCATGATTCATTAGTATTTAACATCATCCTTAAGATATGTTTTTCTTTATCAAAATAAAAATAAAACCCAGAAAAACGACAACAAGAGCAAAACCAACAACAACAAGTGGAAATGACGAGGAAATACCATAATCAAATAGCTCTGACAAACCAATGGTACAATAACGAAGAAACACTAGAGCACTAACAAACAGACACACATATAAAAGCAATAATGCAAAAAGCAAATTAGTTAGTCGTCCCTTCCACAGCGCGATGATTGCAAAGCAAAGTAGGACACTATGTACTTCAGCCCCCAACAATCAACAACTCAAAAACTGGAATAAAACATGAAACAGTCACATACAATGAGAGCATCAACAGTTACTGAACTAGAAACAACATAGTCATCCTTTAAAACAGTTAGTAGCAGCAGACATTAGTTATAGTTTACTAGAGTAAATTTTTGTAACCATGTGCTAGCTTTGCCTAAATATACTCGAAGACATCTGCAGGAAGCAAAATTGATTTTCTATTACTTGACTTTTCGCTTACTGTAAAGGCGGCATCTTTAATATTCATATCTAGGCGTGGTTCGGCTATTTCATCTGCTAAGTAAGTGAAATCAGGTTTTATTTATATTTTGGTAAAGAGTTAATAAGCTTTTTGTGCCGAGCAAACGTGCGTGTATTTCATGAAACTCCTAACCGTATACACACTGAACTCATATTTATTAACCCTTTTTAAAAGCGCATTATCACAAAATGTATGTTATTGTCGTCCACTAAAATATTTGAAGCCTAATAGACAAACAGTGTGGACCCAGATCAGACTGCTCCTGTCTGATCTGGGTCTACAATGTTTGCCTCTTTGCCAATGTTACATAGACATTTTCAGATGCAGTTATTTTGCTGGTGTTTTAAGGACTAAATAATGTATTTTGCGTCTATATTGAGGTAGTGTCGCAAGATGATACAGTTACTTTTGAATAAAACCACCCCTCATTTTCAGCTTTCACCTATGTCTAAGGTTGACCAGTCCTAATTACGCATTCATGAGGCGCCGCCTTTACAGTAAGCGAAAAGTCAAGTAATACCTGTATACAGGAGATACACCCCATTTGCTAAATTGCGTATAATATCTCCACGTAGAGGCGGACATCCATGGTATAACTAATTTTTGTAATACTGATGACATCTGTTCACTGAGAGTCACAAGAATGAAAGCACCTTACTTACAGGGGTACTCCATGTTTAGCAAGGACAGACAGGTCCACTATACTTACAGGGGTACTCCATGTTTACCAAGGACAGACAGGTCCACTATACCTCGACCATCATCAAACTGGCAAGAACATGGATCTAACTGAGCACAGTTTCCAATCTGTTCTGGCCCCGGACAGGCGTACTTCGAGGTAATCGAAAATAACTGGAAAAATAGCATGATCAATAGTGAGTTCATGAAATTAACTTATTTAGAAATACTTAATAATTCCCTAGGGGTTTTCAGCTCATGAGAGGATCGTAATGGTGATGTCGTCGTTTGGCAGACTTTTAAAACAAATAAGCATGTAACTTATCGCATATATGAATAGGGAATGCTCAGAACAGCATGTGTATCCGTGCAGTCTCACTAGACCATTCGCTTCTTGCACATGCATAGTAAACTATAGGGTTTAAAACAAACGATCGGTATATAACCTGATCATGGCCTTTACCATTAACATATTTTCAGTCAATTGAACATCAAACTATATCTTTGGCTTTCATCGTGCATGCTGGCACGGAAACGCACGTGGTATATTTTATAACACAAACTAGAAAAAGTGTCCATGGGACACGGATGCCCCCGCCTATTGTTTTTATTTCACCTGCAATTAAACATTGGGTATACAATAAGTGAACAGGATACCATTTACATACTACAAACTGAATTTATAGCAACATTATTCTAAAAAACGTGTAATAATATGAGCCTCGTCATGAGAAAACCGGCTTTTTGCATATGCGAAAACAAAGACGCAGATCAGCGTCGCGAAAACCGCGAAGCTTTGCACATCTTCAGCCATAGAGTCTATAAGCTTCTGTAGTAGTCGAGCCTAAAAACGACTAAGTTCAAACTGCGAAAAAATTATAAAAAAATTAATCAACAAGGTACATAGTGTCTATAAGATTCTGTAGTAGTCGAGCCTAAAAACGACTAAGTTCAAACTGCGAAAAAATTATAAAAACTGCAAAAAAATTATAAAAAATTAATCTGAAGATTATATGCAAATGTAAAGCATATATTCCGTTCTTGACAAAACAACTGTAAAGTTTCAAAAGGATTTAGTAAAATTGTAGGAGGATTTGTGCTCACAAGGTATCTAATGTCCATAAGCTTCTGTAGTAATTAAACCCAAAAATGACTAAGTTCAAACTGTAAAAAAAGTGACAAAAAATGATCTGAGGGTTATATCCAAATATCATGCACATCTTCAGTCCTTGACAAAAACACCAGTAAAGTTTCAAAAGGATTGGGTTTAATTGTAGGAGGAGTTGCGCTCACAAGGTACCTAATGTCCATAAGCTTCTGTAGTAATTTAGCCCAAAAATGACTAAGTTCAAACTGTGAAAAAAGTAACAAAAATTAATCTGAGGGTTATATTCAAATGTCATGTACATCTTCAGTCCTTGACAAAAACAACAGTAAAGTTTCAAAAGGATTGGGATAAAATTGTAGGAGGAGTTGCGCTCACAAGGTACCTAATGGCCATAAGCTTCAGTAGTAGTTGAGCCCAAAATTGACTAAGTTCAAACTGTGAAAAAAGTGACAAAAATTAATCTGAGGGTTATATCCAAATGTCATGCACATCTTCAGTCCTTGACAAAAAACACCTGTAAAGTTTCAAAAGGATTGGGAAAAAATTGTAGGAGGAGTTGCGCTCACAAAGTACCTACCTAAATGATGGACGAACGGAAGGACGCACGGACGGACGGACGGACATGGGCAACGCTTAATGCCCTTCCGCATTCTACGAATAGCGGGGGCTTAAATATATTGTTCAATTGGATATCAGGCTGTCCAAGTGATTCAGTGGGTAGAACACGTGCTTAAAGTACGTATACACTTCAGTTTATTTTTTAAAACTCTGCGTTATTAGTTTAGAACCCCGTCCACGCTATTCGTTACTATAATAATTGAAAATTCTTTAGTTTTTATTATGCCCCCCCCCCCCCCCTTGTCAGGGTCGGGAGACATATTGTTTTCCCAGTGCGTCCGGCCGACCATCTGTCCATCTTACTGTCCATCACAAATCGTGTAAAGTCTTGTGAACGCAACTTATCCTATAACTTTATGTAGATCTTTTTGAAACTTTATAGGTTTTTTTGTTAAGGTCTGAAGATTTGCATGACATTTGGCTGTTATCCTCAGATTAATTTTGTCACTTTTTCCCATTTTGCACTTAGTCATTTTTTGGCTCGACTTCTACCAAAACATATAGGCACTGGGTATTTTGTGAACGCAACTCCTCTTACAATTTTAGCTGGATCTTGTTAGAAATCCTGCATATTGCAAGTGTTTTTGTCAAGGCTTTCATGCATGTGGTTTAGATGTAACATGGAGTTTTTATTATAATGGAAACAATCTATGATCATTTACGGTTTCCCAAATGATGATTTTGCAAAAGTTTACTGCGTTGCCAAGATAACTTGGCTAGTTATGAAATCAATGTTTGCTGGAAGAAAGTTTCATTATTTCAGTTTGAAATTGTATTCAATGACATTTGGATCTCTCCGACATTAAAGGGGAGTAGACAAATGTGTTTTTTTGAAAAACAATATAAATTATATCTTCTAAGTTTGCTTGCAATATGTTTTTTATCCATTTTATTTAATTTGCTGCATTTAACATTGTAATGTGAGATTATCTCACGGCGTTTTGGTTATATCGCCCAAAGTATCAACCCGAGACCCCATTATCAGCCCGAGAGCTTTAGCTCGAGAATTGATAGTGGTCGAGGGTTGATACTGATGGCGATAACCAAAACCCCATGTGATAATATGTTTATCACATATTCCAATTCATTGTTTTAACGCGTTTGACGTACAAAAATGTAAGTAAAACATAGGATTGACGTAAACTTTGCGTTACGTCACGCCACATGTTTACATCTGACGTCACCTAATGATCAACGCCTCGTTTTGGGAATGATAACCTCTCTACGTTCAAAATACGTGACTTCCGGACATTCCAAAAACCAGTTGGCGGGAAAGAGATTATCGCATATGCAGACTTTGGGTTATCGCGCCAAATAGTGCCCCAATTATGTGATAACAATACTTTGACTAGTTCTAAAGATATAAATTTTAAATACACCATGAGATTCAAAGCATTTAAAAACTCTTTGCCAGGTCTCTTTCTTCTCTCATCGGATCCGTAGCACCGTACTCGTACTAACGCCTGTCACCCCTGCCTCCGACCTCTGCAGTTTTCAAGATAAATGAACCACCATGCTGCTCTTGAGAGAAATTCTCTGAAGCCTTATAAATGATTTATTTTGATCTGGAGGGTTCTTTTCGTTAGACATATTCTAACTCACAACATCAAGAAGTCAAAGAAAGCATGAACGTATAAATTCTCGCCTTATGTGCATTTTTGACATAAAAACAAACTTGCGAAAAATGAAATTAAAAAGAGAGGCATTAGTCATGACTCGAACCCATGACTAACGTATCTGGAGCTATGTTTGCAAACCACACAGCTGCAGTGGGAAGAACAACTTAATTGAGTTACCAGCAGATAATAAAGCAATACCACGAATATTTTTATTTCCGTAAGCACTCGGAACAGAGATATGAATTTATATATATTTAGAATAAATGCTGTAACAATTTATTCAGTGCATTAATGTCAGGATCAGGTTAATATACTTTTGCCATAAAGCTAAGCATATTTTTATACGATCCCGATTTTCGAAGTAATGTAAATTATTTGAGTTTGGGGTTTTATTCGACATATATATGTACACTTGTATTTTGGCTACCAAATTTGGATAAGTTCGATAAGTTTCATTCACTACTGTCCTTAAACGGGAAGCTTACGACACAGTACTGTCCAGGAGATGATGTTCAAGAATGAATTTCTTTTGACGTTGAGTCATGAAATAGCCTTAAAACGCGTATGTTGGATAAACCTATAAAGAAGAAAGAGGACAGAATGTGTAAAACTGCCATTAGGACCACTGGTATGAAACAAGATGACATTGCAAGGGTATTAAACGTGTCTCAGAGTGTTGTAAGCAGACCTTTGAAAGAACATTGAGAGAGTGGCAGTATTAGAAAAAGGAAACATTCTACATTGATTCATGAGTGCAAGGAATTGCTACTGAAGCATTATGGTACGTGGTGCATTATCTGACGACCACATGTTACACTTAAAGGTGGGTACTGGGACTTTGAACTCTCAAAAGTATCAGAAACAAATCCTTGAATCTGGTATTTGGTCACCCTTAGACTCGCTAGATGACCAGAATGTGGTGCTCTGAGATGACATTGCAAGACCTCACTGTACTCTCACCATCGAGGAATACAAAATTCAACAGAACATCGCTTGTCTTCTACGGCCGAGCTTGTTGCGGGACTTGAACCCTATCGAAAACGTGTAGGACAAGCTCAGCTGACGTGTTTGAAACCGGAGGCCAAGAGTCAGCAAAACTTTTACAATAAGGCCGCAATAGTTGATATTTCTTCAAAACTTTCTCTTTGGAACATACACTTTCAGCATCTAGTGCAAAAAGTCACGAAATGGCTCATAATAATCCACTACTTCCGGTTTGTGTTGTGTATAGCCTTCACACTGTCGAATAACAACTTGGCACATTTTCATCATTAAATTCACGGGGTACATGCGTTCAAGACATGAAATCCTGTCCCACTCAAGCAGTAGAGTCTAGTAAAATTCACAATGGTTTTGATACGGCTGGTTCCCGGTTTCAAACACGTCAGCTGAGAATGACTGTACCCATAATGCGATCATGAACTTGCTTAAATGCTGATATAATCAAATTAAACTGTGCACCCAAAAACAACTCTACTGAATTTACAGGAGTAATTGACGGTGAGCTACACCTGGTTTGCACTTTCAAAATTGTTTCATTGGCTGTCCAAATTCCAGCTGACTGTAATACGAACCGTTTATTTTATAAGTTATAGTTATACCATGGGTTGTCCGCCTGTACGTGGAGATAATCCACGAGCTTTAGCGAGTGGATTATCTTACGTACAGGTGGACAAACATGGTTTAACTATTTTATACCACCTACATCAGTGTAGACCTTGCACATCGTGAGATATTTCGTGCTAAAGTTGTTAAGGGTGGTATAAAGCATTTTAATCTGTTTGATGCCCTAAATTATAATTTAAGTCTTTTATTATATAATTATTATGTATAGGTTAAAGATCGTATATTACAATTATAAAGAAATTAAGTGAGAACAAGCGCAGCGAGTTGAACCTCTTATTTTTTTTATAATTGTAATATATGATCTATGACCTACTCATAGTTTTCTCCTTGCTCCTTTGAATATGGACGCATTGACCATTAATGATTTACTTATAATAACAGATATTACACATATTGACACAATATAAGATAAAGTTGGCCAAAATGTATTTTTATGCAAACTGATTGGTTGTGAAGCACAGGAAGGGGTAGAGTAAACTATATTTTTTTCGGAGGTTCACTTGATGAAATTGATACCATATTTATTCTAAAAAAATAAATATCCTCTACATATCAAAATCGATAACCCACTAGTGGTTAACATATTTCCCAACGTTATGCAGTCATGGTCATAACCAAGACTTGGGTAAAATCTTGAGTTTCGATCGCCGAATACACGCTTTCAAAGAACTTTTAGTGTCATACACTCAGTGGCCATAAGTGAGTTCCCGAAATGGCAAACGTTGTTTCATTTGCAAACAATTAAGTACATTTAAAATGTGTATAATTTGACAACGAGGAATGTAAATTACCTGAAGTTTTGAACATATCACTATTTACTATTTTTCATCTTACGAATGCTAGATTATTATAGAAAAAAATACCACCTAGAGTTCGTGGGTGTTATTCATTTCGACCACCCATGATTTCTGAAACCGTTTGAAAATACACCTCTTCTATTTTTACATAACTATAGATATTGCATATTTTCGAAATATTTTTGGTGATAATGGTGCTAATATGTTATAATCGTGAGCTGTGAACAAGATGTGTTCACGAACACATCTTCCTTATTTATTCACCATCATATTAGGGGTGGTAGGGGTATTTGTACCCCTGACCCAAAAATCTAAATTATTGAATGAATCCACATGGTAACTTAACAACATGTGTCAGTCTTTCTAGGGGCTATATATGAGTGTTTGAAGCAATTAGTCTTTAAATGTTTCATTTTTTTTTTTAAATCAAAAAGTCAGCACCCAGCGATACCTAACCCCTTGGCAAAAGTGTGCTTAACGAGGGTGTACCCAAACTTCCATACAAAACCATAGGACAGTTCTTCTTAAAAATGTTCTGTAGAAATGTAACCACAAATGGCACTTTCAACTGAAAATAATTATTACACAAACATTATATCACTGGTTATGCTGGTTGTGGCACTAATATCAGGACTGACATTGAAAAATAGCAGATTTTCTTAGGATCCAACCATAGCTTATATCCAGCAACATTTATTCAAAATATATTATTTTCAAATAGAACACTGTTATGATATCTCACAAAACATACTTACCCCATATTTCTGCATATGTTTATTTAGTTTGTTTTTTACAGCCAAGGTATACTGCAGTCGGATCATTTTCATGATATGATTTTCCGTCCAGTTCTCTGCTCTGCATTATTCAATTTTCAGTGTCTATACTAATTTGAACTTAAAGAGAATATTTTCCAGTGCATTTAAAATATTTCTGCAAATTTTCAATAAAAAATATTACAATCTGACATTTTTTGACAATTTTTCAACACCTGCTATCTTTTTTGAAGAAATGGAGCCAATGTTTGTGATACTCAATATCTCCATAGCAACAGATTTTGACATCATACAATTTGGTGATGACTTATACATATTTCCTGTATATTTATCCAGGGCAACTATCATTTGGGAAAATTGTCTTAATTGGCTAGAAAAGAAAATTGTTTCAGACCATATTTTTTGTCAATTTCTTGTAAGCTGATTTGGGAACTCACTTAGGGCCACTGAGTGTAGAATCTAAAATTCATGCTCCTGTATTATTGAAAAAAGCGATAAAATGCTCTGCGAACCTTGCATACTATTATCCTCAAATCGTTTATTCAATAGTCAATAATACACGAGCATCAAATGCTAGATCCTCTAAGTATACAGATAAAATGTAAAAGATGAGTCTTAAAAGGCTACGAGATCACCTTGTGCTAAAAGCCAAAATCAGAGCAAGCAATTGATTAGCATTACGTTATAGACCATCCTCACGCAACTTCAGAAAAATATTTTCCCAAGATCATATTTCTAGCTAAAGCCTCACTCGACGTAAATGCGTTGTGTCATTTAGCAAGACACTTTACATACTGTCATTATTACTAGCTCAATCCAGGAAAATGTCCTAAGCTACTGACCGAACAACATTTGGAGTTTCTAAGCTTAAAAGGTGGCTGCACAGGCTCGTCTGAGTCTACACTTGTCGAAATGCCACATTGTTGAAAATCTCATGCTGTGACTCATATATAAGTGTAGCTACGAGGGTCATCCAATAAAAAATGAGAATTTCTACATGGTCTAAAAATCTGTGTGTGCAATTAGTTAAAATTCACCATAATAATAGTATGACATCTTAGCTATTCAGAAATAGAAACAATCTTTTTGTGATTGACCAGTTGCCTTAGTAACAGGGTGTTTTGTGGAATAACTTGAAGACTCATGGTCATGTTTACATTATATTTTGCATACACGCGGTCATTCATAGTCTCTTTTTTCGATCATAGATAACATTTAACATCTTGATATCATTTCTTCAACTGTACAATCTTAGTGTTACATAAAATGCTATAAAATAAGATATCAGATATTTCTTGAAAACTTGATTTTTTAAGCTTTGTTTCCATTGTAACAACTCAAGACTCTGGAACATTACTTTCCACTATTGCTTAAAGACAGACTGCATGAGCATATATAAGTCTTAATTGAAAAATAAACTATACATCTTAATATGTTGCCATGGCGACCACCTATACTGAGCCATCCACGCATGTTTTCCTAGTATTCTAATGTTGCCTAGCAACAAAAGTTGAAACTATGTAACACATCGATTATGGTTCCTGTGAACAGCCAAAAACACATGCTAGCTTTAAGCGAGATTTAATAACTCTAGCGTGTAAATTCACTGCGCTATAGAAAAAAAAGTCTCATTCTTTATTGGATGACCCTCGTTTATAACAATATGTATGTTTGTGCATTTTAAGCGGAAGTTTAACAACAAAAGCAAGAGAAATTGATCATGGTAAAGTGATAACAATAATACTAAACTTACATAAGTGCCAGTGCTTGTCTCACCGGCAACACTGGCATGCGGAGGATCTATGCCTGGGTCACACACATATTTTACAATTGATTGTCTGGAAGTAATAATATAAATATTTTTTAAAATCTCCCCCTTAACAGAGGGTCGGTGAGGTCCATCGCTCTGTTCATATCTTACAATAATTTTATATAGAGGATCTTACATGAGTGCTCATGTTTTATTGAATTTATTAAACGAGTTGGGGAAAAGGGATAAAATGCGAGGCTTTTCGAGCATTTTATCTCTTTTTTCCCAACTCGTTTAATAAATTCAATAATACAAGAGCACGAATGTTAGATTCTATTTATCATATGACAAATACTTTGAAATCTGATTTCTGGCGTTAAAGCGTATTGATTGCGTCATTATGTACACAACATTGTTATTGACGTCAAAACGTTTCCCGTAAATCTATAAACCACTAGTGGTTTGTCGATTTTATTGCATGGCGTTATTTCACTCCCAGACGAGACGTCATATGATAAACAGTTTTAATAGTTGTGTGTTACTCATTCTCACGCCTTTCATTTTTCAGTGCATGTACATGTTTACTAATACAGTATGGGTGATATAATATAGTATTTCCATTAGAACTAGTCTATCAATATCATTGTTCTGATCTGGATCTATTCCAATTATGAATGATTTTACTCGTACCATGTTGGCTAAGCCATGAAATCGTTTCATTTAAAAATTGTTGGACGCATTCACATTCCTTTAAAATATGTTCGATAGTTTCGTCTGTTTCGGCGCAAAATTTACCTTTTGGATCTCTTATGAGTTTACTTTTGATCTTTTCTGTCTTTCCTACTATCTACGACTGACTATCAATAATTTACCAACCGCGCTAAATCAGTTGAAGTGTAATTCGCTGTCAGGTCTGTGCCATCATAGTCAAATAACACAGTGTCAGGATCACCAATGTCGAAGTAAAACTCACCAGACGCACTTGTCTGACATCCCTGAAACACAGAATGATACTAACATAGTAAAAGATAAGCACTAGTGGTTAACAGATTTTTGCAGATTTTGGTAAAGCTATGAAATTAACCTCATAGCAACGTCGCGTCTGTATGGCAAAATCTAGACGTTTTCACATCAAAGCGTGGATGCAAAATAATTTTAACGTCATATGATATATAGAAACTAATTTTTATGCTAGATCAAACATTCGGACTCCTGTATGATTGTATTTGTTAAACTTGTTTCCAAATAGAAATGAAATGGTTGGCAAGCCTCGAATTTATGCTTGACAAGCCTCGCATTTTATGTCTTTTCCTCAACTTGTTTAATTAATTCAATAAAACCTGAGTAATCATGTAAGCTCCTCTATATATACAATTTAAGATATTGTTGCGCATTTTACAGCGCATGCTGATCAATATGATATGCCAATCATTTTGTACTGCTCTGACTGCGCCGAGACCAACAAAAGGGCGAGCATCAATGGTGTTAATTTGCCGTTGTGGTTATTTATTTCACCCACGATTTGTATCAATGTTCTTTCTTGCTGTGACTGGGCGTCCTGAAAGGGCTGTTGTCTGCATTAGAGAAGAAAGTAAGAGCTATGGCAGCCATGACCCAAAAATCTGTGTTAAGTTGGTACCAGCTTATGCGATGTGATTGGCGAAGGCAGCAGATTTGAGTGTCATACATAAGCTATGAGAGACCTGGTCTCCTATTAGCCAGGATCCTGACTATTTCTGCATATTTCATGAGCTATGACTTTTCCATTGGATAGTTTAAGTCATAAACATAGCTAAAACGGAGGAAGGTGGATGTCCATTGTTCTATGGTATTGCTTGTCTTTGTGTGAGTGTCGGGGATGAGAATGATTGCGGAGATATGACCAATTTCAAGTGAAAAGTGCTTATTTGTGTTCAGATTTGCGTAAGATATATTTGGTGTGTTAAGTGTATCTTTTGGGTGTAAGAACCCATACGGCTCAGCCACGATCAGATGCACTTTTTGTACCAACAGCTTGTTATATGCTCCTGTGATACAGAAAATAATGTAAAAGCACTTTATCTTTGTTTCAGAGGGGTTCTAATGGACTGTCTTAAGAGGACAAATAGCATTTAACATCATTGACAGAGCTGGTTTTTTGCATCAGAGCATACAATGGTCAAAAACTGTTGGTTAAATTATCAAGCTATTTTAATTAGTACCAAAATGGCATCTTAAAGACCAAATGCCTACTTTGTTATATTTTTTTTTAATTTGGGAAGTAGCAGATAGCACAGCACTCTTAATTGTAGCAAACAGGATTTAAATACAATTGGTTTAGAGAATCGTGAAGTATAATATACCAGCTAATGAGCTTGTATAACATTAATTATCTCATAAACCAAATAAATCTACAGTTTTCAATCGGCTGGTATAGTGAAAAATGATCCCAAAAAATGTCCAGTCCGTAGACACCCCTGTTTTTATTGAAGACTTTGAAAGATAACAGTCATGTTTATGTGTGGGATACAAGTGGGTATAAGGACTAAGTTAACATATGAAATTGAAATATTGTTTGCAATAGAAAGTATTTAGGAGTCTTTGAATGCAAAAATGTCCTGTCTGTAGACGCGTCCTGTCCGTAGGCACTTATATTTAAATAAATATTTAGAAATATAATTACACTATTATTAATTTAATTGAAATCATATCCGTTCATTATACCCGCTTTTTTCTTTAGATAAAAGGGTTTATAAATTTCTTACCAAAGTCGGCCTGTAGTTCGTCCGTCCATCCGACCATCCATCAGGTTTCTTGTAAATGCATCTCCTCCTAAACCGTTAAACAAAGCGACTGCAAACTTTGAAGGTGCATAGATAACATAATGTAGAGGAAACTTAGTAATATATTGTTTGACCTTGAGCTTTGGGTTGGGGTCAACGTTAAAGGTCAAATAATGTATTTTCTTGAAAATGCATCTCCTCCTTAACCATTTCATGTATTTGCTTCAAACTTTACAGGTGCATAGGTCACATAATGTAGAGGGTACTGGACAATATTTTCTGTGACCTTGACCCTTAGGTCAAAGGCCAAATCTTGCATTTCCTGTAAATGCATCTCATCCTTAACCCTTCGACATAGCACCTTCAAACTTTCCATGTGTATACGAGGTCACATAATGTTGAGGGTACTTGCCAACACTTAATACGGCCTTGAACCCAAATTCAATGTCAAATTATGTATTGTCTTGTAAATGCATTTTCTCCTAAAATGTTAGACGTAGCAACTCAAAATTTTGCAGGTACATAGGTTGTATGATGTGGAGAGTATTAGGCAACATCTTATGTGAACTTGACGTCATTGTCATATAATGTATTTTCTTGTAAATGCACCTCCTCCTTAACCGTTGGACATAGCAACTTCAAACTTTGCAGGTGCATAGGTGAAATGATGTAGAGGGTACTTGGCAACATTTTGTGTAACCTTGACCCCAAGGTAAAGGTCAAAGGTAAAGAACTGCGTATTTGCGATGGGGTACCATCGACTGCTGCTCTAGTTTCCTGACATTACAATAATTTCTTTGAATTACACTTAGATTTTTGAAAGAGAACTGTATAATTTATCTCTAACTAGTGAGAAATTGTCATTTCAGAAATAATAATGTTTTCTTTATAAAATCTAGGTGTAATTCAAAGTAATTATCAAAAACAGAAAGTAAAACAATCTACTGAAGATTGAATCAGTATTTTTGGTAGTTTCTCTTCTTAATATATACATAAAGCGTTTGTGTCTAGGGACAAGACACGTCTACGGACAAGACATTTTTATATTCAAAGACAGATAAATACTTTCTGTTGTGACCAATCCTTGTAATTCATATTTGAACTGAGTCTATACACCCACTTGTTTCTCAAACTTAAAGATCACCTTATTCTTTCAAAGCTTTCAATAAAAACAAAGGTGTCTAAAACTGGACAGTTTAAAAGTTTGACAATTTAACACAATAGGAACTGCAGGAAAAAATGGCAAATTTATCTGTATCCTTCCTGACGTACTTAATGCTATACAAACTCATTTACTGGTTCGTTTTTTTTACAATGCACTAAACCAATTGTAACCTAAAACATATCTGCCTTGGTTAAAGGTGCTTTAGCACTAGTACTAAATTTGGGAAATATTTAAGAAAGTAGACATTTGGTCCTTTTGATGCCATTTAGGTTCTGGTTATTATAGCTTGATAATTTAACCTGCGAAAGAAAAAAAGACAGTCAATTTTGTATAGAAATTGATATCAAATTCTGATCATTTAAAAATGAGAAATGGTTTTGTAATTATTTGTTGAAAACAGTACTTTTCAAATAAAATAGTTTAACAGCACTTTTCAAGCATTTTTGACTGTTTTTTGCGCTTATTTTTGTTTGATTTGATTCTTTACGTCCCAGTCAATAATTTTTCAGATATGTCGGAAAGGGTCTTCCTGGGTTGAATCAGTACTTAGTAAGGATTTATGTCTTGCTCAAACCAGGCCGCGTAGCGCAGTTGGTAACGTGTCTGGCTACAGATACGTGTCTGACTGCAGATCCAGGGGTCGCGAGTTCAATCCCGGCCCGGTACCATACTTTCGTGGAGATTGATCATGAAATACTTTCTACAGTCATTCTCCTCCCTTCTGCTGATTTATTCAAGAAGGGTTGTTGTCAGTTACAAGCGAAAGTATGTGCACAAATTACTGGTTAACCGCTTGCTCAAGCCTGCCCAGGAAAAATTGTGGTTAAGTGAACTGACCGTCCCGCAATGACCATAGCTGTTGACATGGGACGTAAAGCAACAAAAACAAACAAACAAATGTCTTGCTCAAGGACACAGCGCAGTGATGCTGGTTAGGCTCGAACCCACAACCCCTCGGTCTTGAGTCAAACACTCCACCACTGAGCCACTGCGCTCCCTTTATGACGTTCAGTGCTATTTGCCTCTGGATATAGTCCCTAAGCATTCCACTTAAACAGATTTAAAGTATTCATACACTTTTGTCTGCAACACAGAAGCATTTAACAAGCTCAGTGTAAGAAAAACTGCATACTGCTTCAAGTTGTGATTAAGTATCACTCCAAAAACAAAATAAAACTCACGAGTCATGCATATTCAATCCTCTGGCGATACTACTTATTTTGTTTATCATTTTGAGACATAAAAAGGTTATCATGTATGCCTACAGAGTTTTATTTGCAACAGGTAACAAATGTCCTGTCTGTAGACATTTTGGCTAAATTTCATCGACCATTTATGAAACCCTATATCTTTCCAGCTAGACGACTAAGAATAACAACCAAAAGCTCTCTGGAATTGTTGTATGCTCTAGTTTGTCATTATGTATCATGTGAATAAGACCTTTTCTTTAAAAGAGATTTACAGCAACTGATAGGAGTCATTTCTTCGAGTTTTTATAGAATTTTGTAATTTTACGGGCAAAGAAAACATGAAAATGAACGTCACAACATTTATCTTGATACCATAATTTTCCATATGTAAAGCCTTTTAAAACATAAGAACATTTGAGTATGGATTCATCTTAGGTGAAAAAGATACTCATATTATGTCTTCTATTTTTCCCTTACAACATCCTCTTTCAACCATAAATTTGCGAGTCATCGTTTATCTATAACACCAACTAGTTTAAGACAATATAAAGTATATGAAATGTGAAAATGCATGCAAAAAAAGGAATGAAAGAACTTTATTTCTGACCTCCGATGAAACAAAAATTTGCTTCTGATTGTGGCTGAGCCGATAATATCTCTCTGTTCTGGCTCATGTTGATATACTGTAATTATACAACTAATTTAATATACTGAAAGGTAGAAATGTGTGTGTGTAACATAGCGATATATGTTTTGCTGTGATTAATATGAAGTAAATGCCATAAAATGATTCGGAAAAAAAACAGATATTGTAGTACCTTAAAACTATTATTATAGGAGTATTTAGAATGCATAATTTAATTTGTTGTAAAGGAGCAACTCGAAGTTAGGTTTTACTGACCGGTCCTTGAGCTTATCTTGACATCTTTTAGAAATTGTTAGATTGGGACATTGTAATTTCTTGCAGTAATCCTGTAAAACGATAAAAAAGCATTAATATGAAAACAAAAGAGAAATATTAGATTCACGCTTGTCAGACACTCACATGGGACTGCACCGGAGCAGGACATTTAATATAGACATCCGCGATGGGCAGCTGATTCATAGCTGTGCCCTACATTTTGTAATTCAAAACATTAAACTTAAAGTGTTTTAACATGACATAGGAAACATGGTACCAAAATTATGAACCATACATAATATGCGAACACTACGCCATAAGAATAAGTGTCTAGCCAGACAAGGGTATAACTACCAATATTGCAAATCATACGCCCCAGGTGAACAATACGCCGTGAGAATGAATAAACATGTCACAGGTACCAATAGATCCAAAAATTGCAAACAATATGCTTAAGCGAACTATGCTTAAGCAAACAATTTGCTTCTAGCGAACCATACGCCATCAAAATTCAGGGTACACAGTACCAGGCGAACACTAGGCCATGTGAATGCATGTTTAATACGACAGGAGTACACTTTTTCCAAAAGTGTGAACAATACGTAACAGGCAAACATTAAGCCAGATACACGTACCCAAAGTGTGCACAATATGTAACAGGCAAACGCTATGTCACAAGAATGATTAAGCATGTCTCACGGTACCAAAAGAACCAAAAGTTGCAAACATTACGTTTAAGTGAACTACGCTTAAGCAAACACTTCACTTCTGGCAAACCATTCGCCACTAAAATACATGGTACATTTTACTAATATGCGTGCCATACCCATTAGGTGAACACTACGCCTTGTGATGCATGTTTATTATGACATGGATACACCGTACCCAAAGCGCGAACATTACGCAACAGGCAAACACTACGCCAGGGTACACCTTACCCAAAGTGCGAACAATATTTAACAGGTGAACACTACGCCATGAGAATGTTTAAACAGGTCACAAGGTATGAATAGTAACCAAAATTGCAAACAGTACGTTTAAGCGAGCTACGCTTAAGGAAACAATTTACTCCTGGAGAATTATACGCCATTAAAATACAGGTTACACAGTACCAATATGCAAACCATACGCATTAGGCGAACACTACAACGTGTAAATAAATGTTTAATATGACAAGGAATCACCGTACCCAAAGTGCAAACAATATGCAACTGGCAAACACTACGCTGTGAGAATTTTTTAATGGCACACAGTATGAAAAGTACAGATTAAGATAATAGAATTGCAGCTTAGAAATTACCAGCAGCAGATTTATGCGAACATATGATGTGACGGTAAATGAAAGCAGACTTTACGCTTTATAGAATATTTACTGTAAAGTGTTTGATGGCTGAAACAAATGCCGGTCTTATATAATGGATGTATATCCATAAAGCAGCATTGGATTGTGCACACCATCATCATTTTATGAGCTGGCTAGAAAATTTGCTCTAAAAACATTATGGTTCCAAAGAATTGCTTTGTCATTATCTTTAAGAAGTTGCCTTAGTGTAGTGTCTGTGTCGTCTGCCCGAGGAGTGAACCATTCCAGTTCAACATAATATCGCATAGGTCTGGAAGGTTCCAATCTGTGCAGTGTTTGCAGAACGACCAATCGCTTGACATTGTATGTATTTATAATATCTTCAATAAGATTGTTACTCATTCGTAAACTGCAACACAGTTTTTTTTTCAGAATTGCACACATCTTTGATGCCCAACTGTAACACTACACAGCCATTCGACCAAAATTGATACAATTACAAAATGAAAAATGTGAAAAATGAACTTGTCTTGATAAGTATGCATTTGATGTCAGGGAAATGTCTATTATCTCTATAATCACATGTATAAATATGACCAACACCATTTGTATCGTTGATGAGTAACAGAAGTTAAAAAAGGAACCTGTTTGTGAGAGTTATGGAGCATATGACATGGTTAGTTAGATTTGCGTATGCAATTCTATGATTATCTTGATACTATGCAGTCAAACTAATGTTTGATCATATAAAACAAGGAATCAAGGTACTAACGAGCTAGATTTCATTTTATTAGGATCAGCAGTGTTGCAAATAGTTAAACATTGAAATAATCATCAGTTTGTGATTAAATGAAACTGCATAGGCCATGGCATATCTTATTCATTATTCCATCGAGTGTTTATCAAAAGAAAAAATTTGATTATCATGTTGGCTAGTTGTAAAACATGGTACTTAAAAACACTTTATCTGATGTTTCAAATGGAAACCTTTTTGAGTTATTACCATCTCACATTTGTTACGGAAAATAGATTCAAGATTGTTTTTTTTTCTTTAACCATCATTTAAAAAGTGCGTTTTTCAAACATGGGTGTAATAAAACACCCACAGAAACTTGTATATGGTCTCTAAGAATATGTGAAGCAAAAAATAATGATAAAAGACCAAAATTAGCATGCTTATGGGGCGAATCCCTTTCCCAATAACAATAATACACTCAACAATGTCAACATTGCAAGAAATAGTATATAGAAATGACTCAGTGTTATTTAATCTACATGAATCATGCTTTACCAACATCAATTATGATCTTAAGGTATGTTTCACCACCAATATTAGTTTATCTAGATCAAATGGCTGGAATTTATCTTTGTTATGGAACATATACACATGTGTTAAAATCTGTACTTGCAAAGTTTACACTTAAGCTTCATAAAAAGATTTAAAAAACTATATAGTCTATGCTTTTATAAAGCCATATATCAAAATGTTGATTGATCAACATTTTAACGTTCTCTTCGAGCCTGAAACTTCTCATTGTTAAGTCTACTGCTATGAACTCTTCAAAACTATATGAAAATTAGCCATAAAACGCTGCAAAATAAATTCAAATAGTAATATTAAGTTATTGCATAAACTGGTCATTGGCGATTGAACATTTCTAAAACATATTTTAACAGAAAGTGGCAATAACCAACATATCTTTGTAGATATATGTTCCATAACACAACATCAATGTTCCCTAACATCTTTGGGCATTCTTTGTAGATCCATCAGTGTAAATATGTTTCTTATAATGATATATCATAATTGCCTAGATAGTAACTTCAAGGTACTAGGTTTCATTGAGCCATAAACATTTGTATAATAAAATGTGTTTTGCGGCGTCTGTTCTGGATATGCACTGTTGGAATACGTCCCGCAAAGAAGGCACTATTACGGGTTAAGAGCGCGTAAAAATAATATACTTCTCAAGCAGAACGCATGTTCCGGGTGCTCAAAAGATCTGCTATCGAGGGATGTATTTTTTTCTTTTATGGTACGTATACCAGTATACCACCACGTGTTTGGGCGCTCAAAAGAACCGTCTCATTGAAATAGATGTTATGGAGGCATTGCGACATGGTGACATTTTCGTTACCACAAGCTATACACAATTGATTTTGATTGTTAAATATTGTTATTCATTGTTATTTATTTCATATAAACCACCATACAAAGAAATATGGCTGTTATCTACATTCAGAGGTGCTTGTTTTCTAGATATAAGTGTTACGTAAGCATATATTTTAAAACGTGACATTTTGGTTATTGCCCTGTTTACAATGATTTTGAGGAACAGTGAATAGCAAGCTATCTCCGTTTATTATATGTTTTATCTTTACTCATTTTCAAGTTTATTTGGCAGCATTAGGTACTTGTAAATGAAATGTATATGTTTTCAGTACTTTATTTAAAAATAGTTACGGCTGCATAGGCATATTTGGAGACACATACATTGTTGATGATTATAACTAATGTAAGCCTTATGAACCATGAACCAAGTTTAAAGCTGTTTCTGGAATTCATTTGAAAGGAACAAAAGACATTTTTGGGGAAATATGAGACATCCTTTAAATTTATTAAATAAATATACCAAATGTCTACAAAAATAGCTTGGCGACATTGCAATTTTGGCTATTTGCAAACATTGATCAAAACATATTTTTAAAACAAATACCTTGATGCTATCCAAATTTGTTTTGAATTACCAACCAATGCTTGGGGACTGTGGAATTGTATGATTTTTAGAGAATTCAAGCATATTTAAGCAGGAATAAGAATGGAAATAGTGGCGACATAATATTTTCAAATATGGGTCAAATTTGGTGAATTGGCAGTACAACATGAGGTTCAAAATCGTTGACTGACTCGATTTGATATTGGCCGAATATATCTAATGACCCACCACGGCGGTCAGAGTACTGAATCAACACATCTTTGGGGAGTGAACCCCAGGAGAAATTGAAAGCTGCACTCAAATTTCTACGAATATAAGATTTAAAATTGGCAATTATTTTTCTTATCATTTTAACATAACAATCTAGTTTGATCTTACCGCTACATCTTTACATGTTCCCTCAGTAAAAGGGTAACACGGGTTGAATGAGTAGAGATATCTAGAACCAGCAACATCCTGTATTCTGGAATACAAAAAGAAATGGTACAGTACGTTAGATTTTGTACAAATTACATACATTATGCAAATATCAGTAATAATTTACTCGATCCTTTTTAACACGTTGTGAAAAAGCGCTTTACCACAGTTCGTTTAATGAATTTAATAATAAATGAGCATGCCCTGTCGTGAAACCCAGAGTGCAACACTTTTGATAGACGGAGCTTTATATATGTGCAGCTTGTGATGAATTATCGTACGAATAGTTATGAAACTGTTGCACATGAATACATGTGTTCTGGTGCAACTTTGTTGGAATTGTTCCACTCACTGTTTTCATGCTTTCCATGTTTTTTTTAAAAAAGGTGGAACCCACAATTTACTTTTCCACAAGTCGATTATGACAGTGACGTAAGGTATATCTCAAAATCGATATCAATTTCAATAACTGTAAGGTCTACTATTTCATAGTAAAACATACACTGACCCAAAATGAAAACTTTACATAGTATTCAAAGGTATATAGTTTGATATTAAATTAGTTTTCAGGGTTATTTTTTCTGTCATCGAATCTTCAATGCCTTTTTGGTGTCTCTGAAAAAAATAATGGATGAAAGTCAGAAGTTCCATATTTTTTATGAATAATTCAGTTCAGAGGGGACAAAATGAAAATTTCTACAGGAAAATAAAACAGTCACACAGCATTTGGAAACAAGAAATTACTGACTGCGTGCTGTAAGTGATATTAAAAAGATTATCAGTAACCAGTGTGACCTCCATTTTTGCGAATGCTTAGCAGAATACGTCGCCTCATTGAATTTACGTAACGTTGTATGAGCACGTCAGGGAGTAAGTTTGTCATTCCAACAGAGGTGCATATTGGAGTCATTTATTGTATTCATTTGATTATTGGACCTGACCCTTTAACCCAATTCATCCTATACGTGTTCTATGTGCAGGAAAATGCCTGGCCCATTATTTTGCATAAAATGATTAATGATCTTTTGTGCATGAACCCCGTGAAGGCCGAGCAATAACGGTCGCTGGTTGAAACGATTACGTGGGTGAGTTAACGTGTAACGCGATAAGGACGTAACGTTGTCACACGTGCGCGACCAGGTCTTGCACGGACTCTGACAGGCGCAGTACTGTTGTACCGGTGTAACAGTTTATCTTGCCCCCCTGGACAGCTTGCCCCCCGGGGGGCAAGCTGTCCCAGGATATCTTGCCCCCCACCCTGGTTATCTTCACCCCCGGGGGCAAGCTGTCCAGGCCGGTTTATCTTGCCCCCCGCCAACGCAAGTAAAAATATATGTATGTTATTTTGTTATTTTTCTGTATCATTTTTATGAATTCAGGTCCTATACAAGTCTTAAAGTGAGAAATTGGTGCCTGTGGGGTTCATATTGTTAAAACTTTAACATCATCTTGAATAAAAATATCAAGATTTAGTGTTTTAAGCTTAATTATTTTGCTAATACTACTTATTTTAAACTATCTGAATGTGATGATGTATCAGTTGTAAACATAATTCAAGTCAAATTCAGCTGTTTTCTTTGTCGGATTGTTCTGTATGCTTAGTTGCAGGCTTGGGGGGGGGGGGGGGGGTAAGCTGTCCAGGCCAGTTTATCTTGCCACCCACCCACTTGGGTATCAAAATAAAATTATTTTGCTAATTCTACGATCTTGCCCCCCACCCTGGTTATCTTCACCCCCGGGGGGCAAGCTGTCCAGGCCGGTTTATCTTGCCCCCCGCCAACACAAGTAAAAATATATGTATGTTATTTTGTTATTTTTCTGTATTATTTTTATGAATTCAGGTCCTATACAAGTCTTAAAGTGAGAAATTGGTGCCTGTGGGGTTAATATTGGTAAAACTTTAACATCATCTTGAAGAAAAATATCAAGATTTAGTGTTTTAAGCTTAATTATTTTGCTAATACTACTTATTTTAAACTATCTGAATGTGAGATGTATCAATTATAAACATAATTCAAGTCAAATTCAGCTGTTTTCTTTGTCGGATTGTTCTGTATTCTTAGTTGCAGGGGTGGGGGGTAAGCTGTCCAGGCCAGTTTATCTTGCCCCCCACCCACTTGGGTATCAAAGTAAAATTATTTTGCTAATTCTACTTATTTTAAACTATCTGAATGTGAAGATGTATCAATTATAAACATAATTCAAGTCATATTCAGCTGCTTTCTGTGTCGCAATGTTCTGTATACTTAGTTACAGGGGTGGGGGGTAAGCTGTCCAGGCCAGTTTATCTTGCCCCCCACCCTCTTGGGTATCAAAGTAAAATTATTTTGCTAATTCTACTTATTTTAAACTATCTGAATGTGATGATGTATCACTTATAAACATTATTCAAGTCATGTTCAGCTGTTTTCTTTTTCGCATTGTTCTGTGTGCTTAGTTGCAGGGGTGGGGGGGGGGGTAAGCTGTCCAGGCCAGTTTATCTTGCCCCCCACCCACTTGGGTATCAAAGTAAAACTATTTTGCTAAGTTTTCTCATTTTAAACTATCTGAGTGTGATGATGTATTAATTATAAACATAATTCAAGTGAAATTCAGCTGTTTTCTTTGTCGGATTGTTCTGTATACTTAGTTACAGGGGTGGGGGGTAAGCTGTCCAGGCCAGTTTATCTTGACAACCACCCACCTGAGTATCAAAGTAAAATTATTTTGCTAAGTTTTCTCATTTTAAACTATCTGAATGTGATGATGTATCAATTATAAACATAATTCAAGTCAAATTCAGCTGTTTTCTTTGTCGGATTATTCTGTATGCTTAGTCGCAGGGGTGGGGGGTAAGCTGTCCAGGCCAGTTTATCCTGACCCCCACACACCTGGGTATCAAAGTAAAAGTATTGTGCCTATAATACTTATTTTAAACTATCTGATTGTGAAGATGTATCAATTATAAACATAATTCAATCAAATTCAGCTGTTTTCTTTGTCAGATTGTTTTGTATGCTTAGTTGTAGGGGTGGGGGGTAAGCTGTCCAGGCCAGTTTATCTTGACCCCACCCACCTGAGTATCGAAGTAAAATTATTTTGCTAAGTTTTCTCATTTAAACTATCTGAATGTGATGATGTATCAATTATAAACATAATTCAAGTCAAATTCAGCTGTTTTTTTCTTTGTCAGATTGTTCTGTATGCTTAGTTGAACCGTTGGGGGTTAAGCTGTCCAGGCCAGTTTATCTTGCCCCCCACCCACCTGAGTATCAAAGTAAAAGTATTGTGCCTATTCTTCTTATTTAAAACTATCTGAATGTGAAGATGTATTAATAATAAACATAATTCAAGTCAAATTCAGCTGTTTTCTTTGTCAAATTGTTCTGTATGCTTAGTTGCAGTGGTGGGGGGTAAGCTGTCCAGGCCAGTTTATCTTGCCCCCCACACACTTGGGTATCAAAGTAAAATTATTAGGCTAATTTTTCTTATTTTAAACTATCTGATTGTGAAGATGTATCAATTATAAACATAACTCATCACATTCAGATAGTTTAAAATGAGAAAACTTAGTAAAATAATTTTACTTTGATACTCAGGTGGGTGGGGGTCAAGATAAACTGGCCCGGACAGCTTACCCCCCACCCCTGTAACTAAGTATACGGAACAATCCGACAAAGAAAACAGCTGAATTTGACTTGAATTATGTTTATAATTGATACATCATCACATTCAGATAGTCTAAAATAAGTAGAATTAGCAAAATAATTTTACTTTGATACTCAGGTGGATGGGGGGCAAGATAAACTGGCCTGGACAGCTTACCCCCCACCCCTGTAACTAAGCATACAGAACAATCCGACAAAGAAAACAGCTGAATTTGACTTGAGTTATGTTTTTAATTGATACATCATCACATTCAGATAGTTTAAAATGAGAAAACTTAGCAAAAAAAATTTACATTGATACTCAGGTGGATGGGGGTCATGATAAACTGGCCTGGACAGCTTACCCCCCACCCCTGTAACTAAGTATATGGAACAATCCGACAAAGAAATCAGCTGAATTTCACTTAAATTATGTTTATAATTGGTACATCATCACATTCAGATAGTTTAAAATGAGAAAACTTAGCAAAAAAAAATTTACTTTGATACTCAGGTGGATGGGGGTCAAGATAAACTGGCCTGGACAGCTTACCCCCCCCCCCCCCCATCCCTGTAACTAAGTATACGGAACAATCTGACAAAGAAATCAGATGAATTTGACTTGAATTATGTTTAAGATTGATGCTTCATTACAATCAGATTGATTGAAATAAGTAGAATTAGCAAAATAATTTTACTTTGATACCCAAGTGGGTGGGGGGCAAGATAAACTGGCCTGGACAGCTTACCCCCCACCCCTGCAACTAAGCATACAGAACAATCCGACAAAGAAAATAGCTGAATTTGACTTGAATTATGTTTATAATTGGTACATCATCACATTCAGATAGTTTAAAATGAGAAAACTTAGCAAAAAAATTTTACTTTGATACTCAGGTGGGTGGGGGTCAAGATAAACTGGCCTGGACAGCATACCCCCCACCCCTGTAACTAAGTATACGGAACAATCTGACAAAGAAATCAGCTGAATTTGACTTGAATTATGTTTATAATTGGTACATCATCACATTCAGATAGTTTAAAATGAGAAAACTTAGCAAAAAAAAAAATTACTTTGATACTCAGGTGGGTGGGGGTCAAGATAAACTGGCCTGGACAGCTTACCCCCCACCCCTGTAACTAAGTATACGGAACAATCCGACAAAGAAATCAGCTAATTTGACTTGAATTATGTTTTAGATTGATACTTCTTCACAATCAGATAGATTAAAATAAGTAGAATTAGCAAAATAATTTTACTTTGATACCCAAGTGGGTGGGGGGCAAGATAAACTGGCCTGGACAGCTTACCCCCCACCCCTACAACTAAGCATACAGAACAATCTGGCAAAGAAAACAGCTGAATTTGACTTGAATTATGTTTATAATTGATACATTTTCACATTCAGATAAGTTAAAATAAGTAGAATTAGCAACATAATTTTACTTTGATACCTAAGTGGGTGGGGGGGGCAAGATAAACTGGCCTGGACAGCTTACCCCCCACCCCTGCAACTAAGCATACAGAACAATCCGACAAAGAAAACAGCTGAATTTGACTTGAATTATGTTTATAATTGATACATCATTACATTCAGATAGTTTAAAATAAGTAGAATTAGCAAAATAATCTTACTTTGATACTCAGGTGGGTGGGGGTCAAGATAAACTGGCCTGGACAGCTTACCCCCCAACCCCTACAACTAAGCATACAGAACAATCTGGCAAAGAAAACAGCTGAATTGACTTGAATTATGTTTATTATTGATACATTTTCACATTCAGATAGTTTAAAATAAGTAGTATAGACACAATACTTTTACTTTGATGCCCAGGTGGGTGGGGGGCAAGATGAAATGGCCTGGACAGCTTACCCCCCACTCCTGCAACTAAGCATACAGAACAATCCGACAAAGAAAACAGCTGAATTTGACTTGAATTATGTTTATAATTGATACATCATCACATTCAGATAGTTTAAGATAAGTAGAATTAGCAAAATAATTTTACTTTGATACTCAGGTGGGTGGGGGTCAAGATAAATTTTCCTGGACAGCTTACCCCCCCCCCCCCCCCCCCCCCCCCCTGTAACTAAGTATACGGAACAATCCGAAAAAGAAAACAGCTGAATTTAACTTGAATTATGTTTTAGATTGATACATCTTCACAATCAGATAGTTTAAAGTGAGAAACTTAGCAAAATAATTTTACTTTGATACCCAAGTCGGTGGGGGGCAAGATAAATTGGCCTGGACAACTTACCCCCCACCCCTGCAACTAAGCATACAGAACAATCTGACAAAGAAAACAGCTGAATTTGACTTGAATTATGTTTATAATTGATACATCATCACATTCAGATAAGTTAAAATGAGAAACTTAGCCAAAAAAATTTACTTTGATACTCAGGTGGGTGGGGGTCAAGATAAACTGGCCGTGACAGCTTACCCCCCACCCCTACAACTAAGCATACAGAACAATCTGACAAAGAAAACAGCTGAATTTGACTTGAATTATGTTTATTATTGATACATCTTCACATTTAGATAGTTTAAAATAAGTAGTATAGGCACAATACTTTTACTTTGATTCCCAGGTGGGAGGGGGGCAAGATAAACTGGCCTGGACAGCTTACCCCCAACCCCTGCAACTTAGCATACAGAACAATGCGACAAAGAAAACAGCTGAATTTGACTTGAATTATGTTTATAATTGGTACATCATCACATTCAGATAGTTTAAAATGAGAAAACTTAGCAAAAAATTTTTACTTTGATACTCAGGTGGGTGGGGGTCAAGATAAACTGGTCTGGACAGCATATCCCCCCACCCCTGTAACTAAGTATACAGAACAATCCGACAAAGAAATCAGCTGAATTTGACTTGAATTATGTTTATAATTGGTACATCATCACATTCAGATAGTTTAAAATAAGAAAACTTAGCCAAAAAAAATTACTTTGATACTCAGGTGGTTGGGGGTCAAGATAAACTGGCCTGGACAGCTTACCCCCCTCCCCTGTAACTAAGTATATGGAACAATCCGACAAAGAAATCAGCTGAATTTGACTTGAATTATGTTTTAGATTGATACTTCTTCACAATCAGATAGATTAAAATAAGTAGAATTAGCAAAATAATTTTACTTTGATACCCAAGTGGGTGGGGGGCAAGATAAACTGGCCTGGACAGCTTACCCCCCACCCCTGCAACTAAGCATACAGAACAATCCGACAAAGAAAACAGCTGAATTTGACTTGAAGTATGTTTATAATTAATACATCATCACATTCAGATAGTTTAAAATGAGAAAACTTAGCAAAATAGTTTTACTTTGATACCCAAGTGGGTGGGGGGCAAGATAAACTGGCCTGGACAGCTTACCCCCTCCCCCCCACCCCTGCAACTAAGCACACAGAACAATGCGAAAAAGAAAACAGCTGAATATGACTTGAATAATGTTTATAAGTGATACATCTTCACATTCAGATAGTTTAAAATAAGTAGAATTAGCAAAATAATTTTACTTTGATACCCAAGAGGGTGGGGGGCAAGATAAACTGGCCTGGACAGCTTACCCCCCACCCTTGTAACTAAGTATACGGAACATTGCGACACAAAAAGCAGCTGAATATGACTTGAATTATGTTTATAATTGATACATCATCACATTCAGGTAGTTTAAAATGAGTAGAACTAGCAAAATAATTTTACTTTGATACTGATGTGGGTGGGGGTCAAGATAAACTGGCCTGGACAGCTTACCCCCCACCCCTACAACTAAGCATACAGAACAATCTGACAAAGAAAACAGCTGAATTTGACTTGAATTATGTTTATAATTGATACATTTTCACATTCAGATAGTTTAAAATAAATAGTATAGGCACAATACTTTTACTTTGATGCCCAGGTGGGTGGGGGGCAAGATAAACTGGCCTGGACAGCTTACCCCCCACCCCTGCAACTAAGCATACAGAACAATCTGACAAAGAAAACAGCTGAATTTGACTTGAATTATGTTTATAATTGGTACATGATCACATTCAGATAGTTTAAAATGAGAAAACTTAGCAAAAAAATTTTACTTTGATACCCAGGTGGGTGGGGGGGTAAGCTAAACTGGCCAGGACAGCTTACCCCCACCCCTGTAACTAAGTATACGGACTAATCCCACTAAGAAAACAGCTGAATTTGACTTGAATTATGTTTATAATTGATACATCATCACATTCAGATAGTTTAAAATGAGAAACCTAGCAAAATAATTTTACTTTGATACTCAGGTGGGTGGGGGTCAAGATAAACTGGCCTGGACAGCTTACCCCCACCCCCTACAACTAAGCATACAGAACAATCTGACAAAGAAAACAGCTATATTTGACTTGAATTATGTTTATTATTGATACATCTTCACATTCAGATAATTTAAAATAAGTAGTATAGGCACAATACTTTTACTTTGATGCCCAGGTGGGTGGGGGGGGGGGGGGGCAAGATAAACTGGCCTGGACAGCTTACCCCCCACCCCTGCAACTAAGCATACAGAACAATGCGATAAAGAAACAGCTAAATTTGACTTGAATTATGTTTATAATTGATACATCATCACATTCAGATAGTTTAAAATGAGAAATCTTAGCAAAAAAATTTTACTTTGATACCTAAGTGGGTGGGGGTCAAGACAAACTGGCCTGGACAGCTTACCCCCAACCCCTGTAACTAAGTATATGGAACAATCCGACAAAGAAATCAGCTGAATTTGACTTGAATTATGTTGAAGATTGATACATCTTCACAATTAGATAGATTAAAATAAGTAGAATTAGCAAAATAATTTTACTTTGATACCCAAGTGGGTGGGGGGCAAGATAAACTGGCCCGAGAGGCTTACCCCCACCACTGCAACTAAGCATACAGAACAATCTGACAAAGAAAACAGCTGAATTTGACTTGAATTATGTTTATTATTGATACATCTTCACATTCAGATAGTTTAAAATAAGAAGAATAGGCACAATACTTTTACTTTGATACCCAGGTGGGTGGGGGGCAAGATAAACTGGCCTGGACAGCTTACCCCCTACCCCTGTAACTAAGTATACGGAACAATCCGACAAAGAAATCAGCTGAATTTGACTTGAATTATGTTTTAGATTGATACATCTTTACATTCAGATAGTTTAAAATAAGTAGTATAGGCACAAAACTTTTACTTTGATGCCCATGTGGGTGGGGGGCAAGATAAACTGGCCTGGACAGCTTACCCCCCACCCCTGCAACTAAGCATAGAGAACAATGCTACAAAGAAAACAGCTAAATTTGACTTGAATTATGTTTATAATTGATACATCTTCACATTCAGATAGTTTAAAATAAGTAGTATTAGCAAAATAATTAAGCTTAAAATATCTTAATCTTGATATTTTTATTCAAGATGATGTTAAAGTTTTACCAATATCAACCCCACAGGCACCAATTTCTTACTTTATGACTTATGGAGGATCTGAATTCATTAAAATGATACAGAAAAATAACAAAATAACATGTATATATTTTTACTTGTGTTGGGCGGGGGGCAAGATAAACCGGCCTGGACAGCTTGCCCCCCGGGGGTGAAGATAACCAGGGTGGTGGCAAGATATCCCGGGACAGCTTGCCCCCGGGGGGGCAAGCCAACCGTGGTTGGCTTACCCCCGGGGGGGCAAGCTGTCCAGGGGGCAAGATAAACTGGGACACCGGTTCATAAGATCATAAATAGTCTGTCTAGAGCAGCCAAAATGATGAGTGATTTCGTTTACCGTAGACCCCGCCTTCAGCACGCCAATAACTTGGTTTCTTGGATCTTTTGAAAAATAGTAAGTGAGTATGATCAGGAAATACCACAATCATAAACTGCAGACAACCCCGTGGCATCGCGAGGAAGAGCCGCTCAACCATCACGAGACACCAAGAAGACAAATTAAGCAAAGCAATTAGCTCTCTCTTACCCATCAAGATGATTGCAATACTAGAATGGACGTAATGTAACATACAACAAAACATAGAACAATTACAAACTCCCACAATGGGAGTAACAATAAACAAAAAGTCAACAACAACAGAACCACCGCCTTAGAACGGACAGCAGCCTAAGCCACCGGGGGCTTAAATGCATTTTACTGGTACCAAATCTTCGCCCTAGATTCTGCTGTTGTTTTGAAAGGCGTGTCGTTACTTTGTAACAATAAATCAACTTTTACTATGAGTACTCAGCTGCAAATGTTTTCTTATCGGTTTAAAAGCTGTTAGCGAACCACCCGTTCCTGAGCACGTGCAACTTAAGGAAAACATTTTTTGGCCGTGCATATTACTGTCTGTTGATTTCACTTTATATAAAATTAATTTATTCATTGGTTCTAAAATATTTTCAGGTGAAAGAATGATAATACTCCATGCTGGGTACAATGAGAGATTCGAACCAAACGCATTAAAAACTCATTTTATAACATATAAAACTTACTTTCTTATATTAAAATAATCAAACATCAATACATGCAATAAAATTGCAAGAAAAAAAAAAGAAGTCCGAAATGAGACTCGAACTCACGTCTTCGCGTGTCTAACCACTGAACCAATGAGACAACATAAATTGGATATAGCTTTTAAGGATATTCAGAAATTTTACAAACAGTTTAAGGTAAATTATCTGCTCAACCCAGTGAAATGGACTCGACAAAAGGTCAAGACTGAGAGGTCACAAATGAATAATAACAAAACAGCTATTTAAAAAAATAAAGTGTAATGTTTTCATTTTGGTTCAGCGTATATAATAATGATTGCTAAATACATGAAAAGCGTCAGTTTAAAAACTCTTCTGCAACATGACATATCCGAACCAGTGCTCTATGGTGATACAGTTTATGATATCAATAGACATTGGTAAGATCAATTCAAGATCATAATCAAAATATATTCATTTAAGAAATGAATTCATTTTTTGGAATGTTCATGGAATCATGAATACTTCGGGTCTCATGCAAAGTAAGTGAAGCCCGAAAGGCTTCGCGTTAACTTTGCACGAGACCTGAAGTATTCATGATTCCATGAACATTCAAAAAATTGAAATTAATACTTATTTTTACATTTCATATTATCAGTCAGTATCAAATTTCAATTTTCACCTAACTTGGCTGGTTTTCCAGATATTTTGAATTAAATCATACATAACGTAGGGTTTGGAATAGCCATAACGCCAAATTAACGCGCTTAACGTCATGGCGATACGTGTTCATCGTCACGCAAACGTCAGTAAACAAGAAACATTATTGGATGGAATTGACGTTAGCCCGCTCAAATGGCGCGTATAGGGATGTGGCTTAAATCGATTTGTTCATGAAGGTATGAACCACATCTCAAATGTTAAGGTTCATTTAAAGACTCGCAGAATATAAGCAGCATATAGCATGGTTATTGTTGAATTTCCACATGCCAAGTTTAGATTTCTTTGTTGATTTCATGATAGCTTTGTGTTGGGCCTCAGATTTATTGACGACACCTGACGCTTTTTGTCTGGAACTTTGTTGTTCAACCAATGTTTTTTTTAGCTCCAGTTGATTTGCGTTGATGCCCTTTTCTTTGTGTCACCACAGATAATTAATTCATTTGATTGTTTAGATACATCGAATAAAGCCTAAATGATAGCTTAAAACTCTTTGTCTACAAGTGTCGCCTGGTGATTATCGTTGCAAACAGTTCGGACCCAGATCAGGCCCGACAAAATCCTGACCCCTCTGTGTTAGACACTCTGAAGGTACTCCTGAAAGAAATTTTCGAACAGGTTGATTTTGAAAAAAAAATAAGCAGAGACAAAAGCATGAAAAGTTATCCAGTAGGCAAAAAAGTTAAACAACTCATTTGCTTGAAGAACAAAAGCAACAATTAGAAATATATGGGGAAAACAAAAAGAAAAACGCCCACAAATAGTGTTGGCTGCGGCCTCTGTCTGTTCTTATGCGATGATTGAGTTGTTATTCGTTCTTATTTATGTTGCTCCCATTCTGTGTATGGTTTCGAATTTAAACCTTGGTTTGTGGTGCAGAACTTAGAAAGAAAAAGAAGCAGTTATTCTGTCTTTCTCTGATATAATATATAGAGAATACTAGGTGAGTGTCTTTTGATATCAAGTTTACCAGGCAATGCTTTGAGAACGCTTGTTGACATCGCGAGGCTTGCCGAGCGATTCAACAAGCGTTCTCAAAGCCGAGCCTGGTAAACTTGATATCAAAAGACGCGAACCTGGTATTCTATTTATCAGTTTACCGATTGTTTCACTCTTCAAACTAGCGATTATGACGTCATTTTCGATTTGTATGATTCAGCGTCATAAGCGACGTCATTCAAAAAGTGCAACGTCATCATGACCTGATAAAGGCAACATGCCGTGAGATAGACAACGTGCAACAATGCAGTTGATACGAGAGGTAACTGATAATGTTACTTTCGCTTTGTGTCATATGTTGGCAATTTTCAGTAGAATACGACATATTTAAGTAGGCTTGAGTGTAAATTATGATTGGTATTGAATGAAAATCGTCTCTGACGATAACATAAAAATCCCGCCTTATAGGTTTCTAAACGTATTTCCAGAGATGTTTTGGCAATTTGTTACGCTTTACAGCAGGCTTCCAAATTAGAGTGTGTATTGGAAAATTATTTTCTTCATTTCTCCAAATCATATGCAGTGGGTACTCAAAAAAACCGTCTCAACGAGACGGTTCTTTTGAGCACCCAAAGCACATGTTTAAATAAATGGGTAAGAAAATAATTAAAATTTTATGCAAATAAAATTTCCTCATCTGGACCTATGTTAAATAGTGAGATAAAAGCATCGTTGCACCGCCGCAGGGGATGGGTGCGGTAGTATTAGGAAAAGTTACTTACAATGGTGCACCTCCCTGCTTACCAATCTTGGAAAGGTCTATAATACGACCACTGCCATCTGTAAACTCACACGAACACCTGTCAATTCTCGAACATTCCACCGCTTCTCCTAATCTACACTGAGAAAATGCGTACAAAAATATTACTAGTATATCCAACATTATATTCAATTATTGTGTACTTAATTTATATATCTATATATATGTTCTAAAAGCTGACAAGATATGTAGAACAGCTCCTTATCAGACAAACGACCAGGCTCAAAGAGAATGCGCATATACACAGTATCGTTTGAGCCTGTGCAGCTCTTTATCACAGGAGAATGAAGTAGATTAAGGCTCTGACAAAAGCTATACATATACATAGTCAACCTTTACTGGATAGCTGCGAGTGCTTGTTTCAATAACGACTGAAAGCCTGTCTGAAAAGAGCTATTTTTAACGCCCTGGCTAATATGAAGACGGTCCAGCTGATATACAAGATATCTTACATTATCGAGATCATGGTCTCATTATTTCACAACATGCATGATAGTTCTTTTTACAGATTGACCTTAATTCGCTCACCTGATACAAGGACCACTGTTACATATTGAAACTCAAACTTCGGGGCCCAATAGTTTAGAACAAGAAAACAGTTTGATGAGTCTATGACGATTATATATGATCATGCAGGGCGTAGCTATCCGAGGCTTGATATTTGAACAAACATGGTAGATAAACACATAATATTATTAGGCTGTAGCCCAGACCAGCGTATCTCGTAAAAATCATCAATGCTTACCCCTAAAGTAGCTGCTGTGAAAGCTGATTTTTTGCACAAAGAATATTTGAACATTCGGCAATACAAAACTACTGTATAGCAATTCGTTGCGAATTGCGAATTGCCGTATAAGTGATATTTGTATGGGAAGCCGTTTTCCTTTAAAAATCGTAATAATGATTTTAACGCGTTGTTAATCATGTTATCACAGCAAATGGGATTGTAAATGGTATCTATTCTGTCCCATATATACTATTGTATGTTATGGGGAGGGGGACATATTTTGATTTGCCTTTTGTTTAAAATCTAGCTTGAAAACACAGACTGTTTATGCTATTCAAAGTTTGTGTTTGTTCGTTTCGATTTGTTAAGTTATCTTCATGACCAAAAGGAATATGACAATTAGTTTGTTATTAGTCGAGAGGCATATATGCTTGCAACACTTAAATATAAAAAAACTGAAATAATGTACTCATTTAGTTAATCCATGTGACAAAAGCAAACATAGGTACCACATCAACAAAAAATGAAAAAAAGAACCAGAGGAGTCCAACAGCGTGACAATCATCCCATACAAGGTTACAAGAGGATGAGAAAGTATATCCAAATGACTTGTATAATAAACATGGTTAAGAAACAATATAACTAACATTTTCTAACGAGGTGATTATGCTGCTAGTAAGCACTGAACAGACGTAAACAATGCACATGGCAGGAATAAAGAAACTTACACCACAATTCACTGAAAAGAATGTATGTGTTTTCAGGTTATAAACACAGCTAAATATACTCGTATAAATTGATTGAAGTTTATTTTTACAAAAAAAAATCCTCCATGTGTCACCACCAAGCGGTGATGGAAGATTTCATGAACAGAAAACAGAAATTGGACTACTGATGTCGTAAGCTGCAAAAATGAAAGTAAAAAGTGGCAAAGATCAGGAATCGAAACAATCAAGTACTACACCTGACCCAGGATACCACATGGGAAAGTGACAAAAACACAATTTAACATCACAAACAAGAGCCAAAAGGTAAGCCCTTTCCCAGCAGGTGACCACAAGGCAGCAATGAACATACACGAAAGCATGACAAACACAAAACATAAATAACACAAAAGTACCGCCTTCAAAGGGTCAGTAAAACTATTTTGCTGGAGGTCTTATACCAGTTTCATGGCGCCAGTTTCAACTGCATTTTATATCCCCACCATAGTTTTTAATTGTGTTTTGTCTATTTTTGTCTCTGTCGTTTTCTTTTCCTATTTCCTTTCTTTTTTCTTTTACTTGTTTTGCTGATTTTCTTTCATTTTCAGTTGTTTTGTCCCTTTTTGACTATTCTATCGATTTTTAGCTTTGTATTTGATTTTAATGGACTTGTTTCTATGTTTTGACACCTTTAAACAGTTTTGCTACGTTGCAAAATGTTTTGTTAATACATGTAAAACATACAAGCCAAATAAGAGACCTCAAGCTTACAAAACTGCATACTTCATAAAAGCATTTTTTTATAACTCTCATAAATCCAACTCCCAAATATTCGAGTGTTGGAGAGCCATATGTGACTTTTTAGATGTGAACAAACAATAAATGTACTTCAAACTATACTATAAACATTCGGCTATGCACACTATTTAAGTAAACTATGTGTGAAAAGTTAATACTGTTCATGCAAATGCTGCTGTGGAAGTTCTGAAACTTACTTTCATGTTTATCACTTGTTTTGATTTTTCAAAATATAAAATGATGATTTTTACACTTTGGTATTGGAAGAAATTTCAATAAATCAATATATGTATGGATGCATCAGTATGTCGTTCAGGTAATGCCATAACAGTATGCAAGTATAGAAAGTCTATTTGCTATGGTGATTGTTTTATTATACCAGGTATGGCAAAATAGTCCTTTTTTGTCTTGTTACAAGGCAACCATCTATATTAACGAGTAAAAGTTTCAGACCAGTTTTTAGGAAGGGGATTATAATTGGTATCTTACAATCATCACTATTAATGTTTTAAGTCTTTTCTTTCAGATTTATAATATAGAAGGTGTTGAAAATAAACTTTTATTATTTTTGCCTTTAGATTAACTTAGTAACCGTTCAGGATGTACTTAACGTTGCGATGTGTTTTTGCATATCTACCCTTCTGGTTCGTCAAAACAATGCATTGAATAAAGCGAATCTATTTTACAGCCTACGTGCTCATATTCAAGGCCATCTTAAAGTGCCCATTCTTATGTGACAATAAATATTTTGTTGTGAAACAGACACTCAGACGTCCCTCTACATACGCAAGCATTGTAAACGCGACCTGTTAGTAGGATAAAGAATGATCCCCAAAAATACGTTTTCATACCTTATGGCGACGGCAGCCATATTGGATATACAATCTCACCCAAACAGACTGCAATGTAATCTTTGGACAGATATGATGTGTTTGTGTGAAAATAATCGAATTGAGTCGTATCAGATACAGATAGGAGAAAATGAAACATTACGTTTTGTCTGGTTACAAGTGGTGCACAACATTGCATGCGTAATGCTAAAGCAACAGTTCTTTGAAATTGAAACTAATACTCAAAACTTTTAAAACAAACACATTGTCATTCTTGAAAGGTAGTTTGATTTTAATCTGATAACGCTTTGCTGACTCAGAGATAATAGCGTTTGTATTAAACGCATGCACACATATGACGCACATGGGTTACCATACTTTATTAGCTCTAGTGGCGTTATGCAATTCCGAGAAGCTTGCTTTACAGTGGTTTCCTATACACCATATATACTTCTTCAAATGTATACTGTAACAAACTTTGCTACTTTCCGGGTAACCATTTTTTTTCACCCTGGGACCCAGCCTATATTGCATCACGTGACCGAATAGCTTTAGTTGCTTTCTCTATATAAGCCTCTGTAAGTCATGTGACATGCCCTGGCGATCATGCTAACTAAATTAATAGGAAATCCACAGCTACGGGTCTAGCGTTCTGCAATCTCGTAATACTATAATGATGATTTACATTTGAATACAATTTTGTTAAACAGTCTTTCAAGTACTGAGAGAACACAATTAAATCGTAAACTCTACTAATTTTAGTCACCGCACAATAAGATAATCTATAGTGCTGCAGCAAAGCAGTAAAAAGTGAGCTAGTTTTTGAGATGGTGGTCCCCACAGGGTAACAAGCAGCAACATACATCAAATTAAAGCTAAGAGTCTCCCAAATTAAAAAATGCATGATGCCACCTCGGTATGTCGGGGCGTAAAATTTAACGAGTCATTAAAAAAGGGCACCCATACAAATAAATAACTTTACTAATAAAACTTTATTTAAACCAGAGATCAAAAACATTGCTAAAGTTGGTATAATATGAACACTAAATGATACAGAAGGATGCTAGAAATACTTTGCAATAAACATGAGATGCAAATAAGTCCATATACACTGACAGTGAAAGGTCATTTGGTACATAAGTCACAAAAACCAATGATTTTCTAGAATACATTTTGACACATGATCCTCCTTAGGTATAAATGTATTGAAAACAAGTTTAAATATTATCAATGACATCTGGGAAGCAGACAGTGCAAAACGTTTATACCATTTATTGAGGTGAAACATGTAATGGCCCACCAAAAACATTGCTGAAGTTGGCATTATATGAACACTAAATGATACACGAGGGTGCTAAAATATTATTAATCATATGTAAGACTCATATAAGTCCAAAAACACCAATGGCGAAAGGTCATTAAGTACATTAGTCACGAAAACCCATGATTTTGTAGAATATTTTCTGGCAAATGATCTCTTTTGGTATAAATGTATTGAATACAAGTTAAAATGGTAACAACTGACATCTGGTAAGCAAAATGTGCATGATGCCTCTTCCATGTGTAGGGTCAAAAACGTTTATGGCCTTTCAAGAAGGTTACCCATAAAATGAAATCAATGATCAATGGTTCAAGTTTGTATAATATGAAAACTAAATGGCAAAATTGTTTCAACTGTTGCATAAAGTATATCAACATGTGTCAGGCAAGTATTAAACTTTATCTTTTCTGTTATGAGATATAATATTACATTGACCATGAAAGATCATCAAGTCCATCATCCACGAAAACACATAGCATACATGTATATTATACTTTATGAATCTCAGACCTTTGTCAACAATTCACAGTGACATACTCAATTAATATATATGACATTTGAATGACTAGTTCTAATAAAACGAGCTTAAGTTTATACTCTAGGCGTAACACACTCCCTGATTTATCAGATTCAGCGTCCGTTTGGCAACATCTTCACAAGACAAAATAGAGGAAATATTCAGACAAGTTTCCTTCCCGTGGCACTGCTACATTGCACAAACACAAGGTTGTACAAAGCTGTTCATTACAGAAAGAAGAGCTTACTCACAATGGAAATCATTCAACAACTTTTATGGTGTAGCGGTCTGGCTCATCATTAGCGGTCTCAATGCCATTCTGCCATGTCCACCAAGACGAAGCCATTGGAGGACTTAAACAAACTTTACTGACCAAATCTTCAACCTAGATTCTGCTGTTTTAAAAACACCAAGCTCGCATAGAGGCTTACTAACTTATGTAACGTATCAGAAAAGGGAAACAACAAAGTCAATTAACAACACTGTGTCACCATCTGTACTGTTTACAATGATCGTATTGGCACCATTTTTTTGATGCAATTGCTGCATGGAGGATCATTAATTTGTGTGTCTGATTCTCCCCAGTATGATAGCAAGGGTAGATCTTCTGTGTTATGCTTTGTAATGGCTAGGCCTTATCATTCAGTCCGCCATTGAGGTATACAGTTTCCATCCATTTAGTATTTCATCAGCATTTTCTATATTACATGTATAAACGTGTAGTTAGTGTAGTATGCTACAATTCACCTTGTTTTCTTCCCTTGCTTAAAAGCCTTAACTTCTTCATTCTTTTGGTATAGGGATTTCAGCTTGGATATAAGTTTTATGGGATGCATTTGTATTGCCAATTTCTACCTGTCTGAAGTTCGAGGCTGTTCTCTTTGTACCTGTTAACTACTTTAAATTTGAGTAAAAATGATGCAGACTGTACTGAAACAATTTTGTTATCCTGTTAACTTTCTAGCTTGTGCATGTAGTCGAAAAATGTACATGGAATGATTGGTCAAACAGGAATATGCACTTGTTCAAAAAGAGTTATTTGCAAAAAGTCTTGGCGCCATGAAACCGGTTTAAGCCCTCCAGTAAAATATTTTTACTGACCATTCCAAGGCGGTACTTCTTTTGTGGATCATTTGTGTTTTTTGTGTCGTGTGTTTCCCATGCTTTTGCGTCTGTTCATTGCTGCCTTGTGGTCACCTGCCGGGAAAGGGCTTACCTCTTGGCTCTTGTCGGTGATGTTTATTGTACTTTCGTTACTTTCCCATGTGCTCATTGGTCAGGTGTGGTACTTGATTGTATCGTTACCTGATCTTTGCCTCCTTTCTTACTTTAAATACATTACTTCTCCACTGACTGTTACTCTGTTGAATTGGATGCTTTTCAACTGTCTTTTGCATTTCTGTCATTACTTTAATGTCAGACTTGGGAAGTGAGTCGTAGTAGCTTTTTAGTGGCATGTTGTTTTCTGATGGTATCAAATGCTTCTTCGTAAAAATTATTGATACTTGACTGCCTTTGTCTAAGGTTTTTCGTAGACTTTCCTTGATTGCAGATGTTGTCACCACACCAGACGTGAAGTTCAATAGATGATCAGATGGGTAGTCATTGTCGAAGGGATCTATGAATATTCCTTCAAACATATGAGTCTTTCTTTTCACATCATTATCAAACCTCTGCCACATTACATGTGTGTCTAAATGATAAAATGCTTTCTCCTTTTTGTGTCTTTTTCTTACAACTAAACACATTATCATGAAATGTCAAAGAGTACTTGGCTGTAACGGATCTTTGAAGAAACTACCTTGCTTAGGCATTTCCCTTTAGCGTCAGTCCTTTTAATCCACATGCTCTTGTAATTTTGAAACAAACAAACAATTATATTATCGCTGATTGAAAAAATAGTAAATGAGTATGATCAGGAAATACCACAATCACAAACTGCAGACAACCCCGTGGCACCGCGAGGAAGAGCCGTTCAACCATCACGAGACACCAGGAAGACAAATTAAGCAAAGCAATCAGCTCTCTCTTCCCCATCAAGATGATTGCAATGAAGTCATTTGTTGTTTCATTGGTGTTTCATTTAAAGAGTCAGGCAATATTTTGAAATATAACCAGTTTGTAGCAAACATCAGCGAGATATTCGTGCAGTTTTAGCAACAAAGCCCAAGCCTGTTTCAATGGGAGCATAACTAGGGTGAGGAAATCATCCCAATAAATAGACTGTAGAAGAGGTAGATCTTCCGTCTTGCAATGTCAGTAACAGAATATCAGGATAGTTTAGCATTTTTATCGCTCCACCATTTGAAGTTGACAGGACATTTCATGCTTTGTCTACAAGTTTGAATGCTGGGAACACCCTGTCAGCATTTTCCTGCTAGAATATGCTGTGTACTGTTTTGTCTGATATTAATGTTTACTTTGCATTTACAGTTATACAAAGCTCTAGCATAATGTTTGTTACATTAAGATAACCATCATATCTTGAAGGTGGGGAATCCAATTACTGGGTTGTAGATCATTTAATTTAATAATAATTGTTGGTTGACAATTTAAATTACAGAAAATCCAATATAAACGGTCAGAATAATTTAATAGCAAAACAAAATTGTTCAATCAATCAATCAATCAATCAATTAATCAATCGATCAGTAAGAAAACCAATAATATCTTCCTTTTATAATATTTATTGGCTCATTTGCACAAAATCAGTGTTATTTTATTGAAAAGTTGCTAAAATCCAGGTTAAATTTATTTGCTTTTTCACAACTAAGTTTCCCTTTTCTTTTTATTTCCAAGTGAAATATAGCTTACACTGACGATTATTTAAAAGCCAATTGAATAAAATGTTACGTTGAATTGCCAGTGTTTATTTACGACATGTATTAAGGTAAACAAATCAACAGTATCATCAATATTTTACAATGTCATATGTTTTCGTGACTTTTGCACTTGTTGACCTTTTTCTTGACTGCAGACAGGAAAAGTTTACATGAAACTGACGTTTTATTAATCTATATTATCATTTCTGTTTATTGTAGTATCAAACTGTCCATTATCACGAATATACTGCAGCACATTAAATGCATTTATCAGTAAGGGCTTTAGACTAGGGTATTAGGGGTACCCTCTGTTGAAGGGCCGTACAAAAATTCGCCCTCAGTCCTGACAGTGGCATCATGCAATTTTGAACTGCCAAGGCTCTGAGCTTTAATTTGATATATGTTGCTGCTTGTTACCCTGTGGGGACAGGTATGTGTCATAATATGGTGGGTCTGCTGCAGCACTACTAGGGTTCTTGCATTCTGCATGTTGGCTAATATTAGTGAACAGTTGAATGAAGTGTTATGGAGATATCTTAAACGGGTTGTATGCTACAGAGCTGAACGAAATTGGTGACTGACGGACTAACAGATAGACGTTTGAGTTCAAGTAGTGACCTTGACCTTATGCGATTAAGCGTTTTGCGCGACACACTGTCATGCTATTGGTAATTATCATGCAAACGCATGCAAAATTTACCCTACCCACGTAGGACATACAGCCTGGACACGCGATTCTGATTGCAACAGCTTCCCTACCAAGTTTGATTCAAATTTGTGACCTTGACGTTTGCACTTAGTGGCTAGGTTTTATGTCAGATATATATTTATGCTATTGGTTATAATCGTGTGGAGTTATATTGAATTTGGCCTACCATTGTAGGAGATATGGCCCAGACACGAAATCTAGGATTACAGTATGACTGCAAGGACTTTGGGTCAAGGTTGTGCCCTTGACTTTTGGAGTTGGTAGCTAAGTGTTGTGCGCTACACATTTTCATGCTATTAGTAATAATCATGTGAAGTTATAATGAATTTAGCTTACCCTTGTAGGAGATATGTCCTGGACACGAACCCCAGGATAAGAGCGTGACTGACAGTCTTGAAGTCAAAGTTGTGACATTGACCTTGAGATTTGGTGGCTAATCGTCGTATGCGACACCATCATGCTATGTAATACATTGTAATCATGAATTCCATGTTATGGCCCAGACTGACGGACGGACGCACAGTTGGACGAACGGACGGGCGCACAGTCGGACGAACAGACGTTCTCACGGAAAGGTTCTTTATGGAGTTTTTCTATGTTAGAAAAATAGCCAACAAATAAAAAAATAACAAACAAGATCCGTTCAATTTTCATGGAATAAACCTCATTTTGAGTTTATTAGATCCCTTACTATGCAAATGAGGTTTTTTCCCTAATAATTTTCTTGGAAATTCGAAGTAGCCAACAAGTGTTTATTCGTGAGTACGGACATATGGACGGAATCAAGCAAACATATAGTACCCCATACCGGGTAGGGAACTAATAATTATGGTAGAGGGATTTTTCCCATTTACTCACATCATGTAAGCGGCTTTGTCCATGCGAGCTAAACAATGTTTGTGTTTTAACAACAACAGAATCTAAGGCAAAAAATTGGCGTCATTAAAATGCATTTAAATCCCATAGTGACTTTTGCTGCTGATCGTTCTAAGACAGTGGTTCTGTTGTTGTTAATTCATTGTTTTGTGTGCCTTACATTGTTTGTAGAGGTTCTGTGTTGGTCTTTGATTAATTACTTTATGTCCTTCCTAGTTTTACAATCATCTTGACGAGGAAAAGAGAGCTGGTTACTTTGGTTTACGTGTCTTTCTGATGCCTTGTGACTGTTAGTGTTCTGTTGCTCTTTCTCATGGTGCCATGTGTTAGTCTGCAGTGTGTGATTTTGGTGTGTCCTTATCATACTCACTTACTTTTTGACAAGGTGTTTTTCAGTTGTCATTATATAATCATATTGAAAACTGGCCCTGTCCTGTTGCGGTCGTATATTTACTGCCGTGCCAACCAAGAGCAACAGTAACATAATGGTTAAAGGCATACTCATGTCAGACGCCACCAAACGTGGCGTCTGATCTGAGAATGCACTGTTAGATAACAAAATGGTATATTTTGATACAGTTTTGATAAATTTAAAACCCTATAATTGTGAATAACAAGGATAGGAAAATCCATTCAGTTTAAATAGGTCAAAATCGATAGTTCGAACAGTAGCATGCTAATCGTAAATACATATTAATTTATGTCCCATACCATGTCGTGTATCTATAACAAGATGGCTCTTTGATAAGGTGTGAGCTATTGACAACAGATTTACGATCGATACGCTAGTTATACCTTGTGAAAACGACCGTCACATCACTGACTTGCTTCGAAAATCCCTGAAATATAGCGACACTTGTGTCCTAATTTTACATAGAGGATCTTACATGAGTGCTCATGTTTTATTAAATTTAGCAAACGAGTTGGGGAAGAGATAAAATGCGAGGCGTGTCGAGCATTTTATCTCTTTATCGCAACGAGTTCAATAAATTCAATAATAAAAGAGCACGAATGTTAGATTCTATTTATCATATGACATTAAGAATACTTTGAGGCCTCATTTCTGAAGTAAAAACGTTATAATTTTGTCATTATGTACGCAACGTTATTATGGACGTCATAACGTTTCCCGTAATTCTGTAAATCACTAGTGGTTTATCGATTTTATTGCATGGCGTTATTTCACTCCCAGATGCGACGTCATATGATAACTTGTATTTTAGAATCAAGATGCAGATTGCGCAATGACGCAAGCTGAGTAGGGGTTATGTGTTTATGCGGGATAAGAAGGTCCTTTTACTCGTTAATGACTCCTTATAGCATGTATTTAAGTATAGATTTATTGAATAATACGATTCAGGTTTATCATCTATCCATAAATACAGGCATACTCACCGTTATGTTTAATTATAACAGAAGGCTGCTCCTTGGGATTTAACATTCACTTATTAAAACAAGTAAGTGGTTATGTCGATCTGGGCCCGGAATTATAAAGGAAGACTTTAGAAGTATTGTTTTTCAGGATGCGAAAAACAAAGTTTTAAACTGATAAAAATTAAAATATTTTCATTTTTCGGGTAGATCACAATGATATCTTTGACCACAAGTACTGCATCGATCCTAGCAATTCATTTAGCATTTAATATTGCATGTTGAAATATTAATACATAACTCCAGTCCTCCTTAATTTTAAGGAGGCATTGTAATTCCGGGCCCTTGCCCCGAGGTTATAAAACTTTTTATCATTCTCAACTCAACTGAGCATTAAGTTTCAACTGCTAATAAATACTAAAATGCTGAAAAATAAAGATTTATCTTGCTTCCAAACTCTCATATGTTGTATTTATCATTCTACATTTATGAGCATGCTTAATTTCATGCTCAGTTAAGTTGAACATTGAACAAAAAATAATTATAACCTCGGGGTCTGGCTAAATATGGCATTCCCGAATATGAAAATAAACACCCAAACATGTAAGCAAATGAATAGTAAACTGTTGAGATGGAGGAGTCAGCAAGCATTACCCGTGTGTACTCAACTATCCGAATGTTGGGCGACTAGTGATATTTGTACCACCCTTTCCAACTTTAGCACAAAATAGCTTGTGATGTGCAAGGTCTACACTGATGTAGGTGGTACAAAATAGTAATACCATGTTTGTCCACCTGTACGTCGTAAGATAATCGGCTCGCTAAAGCTCGTGGAATATCTCGAAAATAGTAATACCATGTTTGTCCACCTGTACGTCGTAAGATAATCGGCTCGCTAAAGCTCGTGGAATATCTCGACGTACAGGAGGACAAGCCATGGCATGGTATAACTATTACGTATTATTATTTTTCAATAGCAAATACCCACACACAAGAAGTCACAATCATAGAACAGCCCATGGCACCATGAGTAAACTACACCATGGCCAGAACACAGACAAACGAAGACACACTCATTATTAATCAAGAATGATTTTAACGTAAAACTTCAAAAAAGTATATCACTAAATCAGGCCCCGAGGTTATAAAACTTCTCTCGTACTCAACTCAGCTGAATACGAAAATTATCCTGTTCATAAGTATAAACCACAGGAGCTTGAATTTTGATCCTTAAATAACCTCTTAACGATTAAAACCGAAAATCTCTTAACATTGTGAGCTTTTGGTTTTGAGGCTATAGAGGTGATATAAAGACGCGGCACTTCAAGCTCCTGTGCATAAACAATCATTGCATTTTTACATTTATTAACATGATAAATACAACATTTAAGAAACGTTAGTTTAGCTTTTATGAGCAGATAAAATTTCGTGCTCAGTTGAGTTGAGCATTAAAAAGTTTTATAGCCTCACGCAATATCCCCACAGATATGGGGACAGCAACAAACAGCGAACTGAAACATAAGAATCACCGCCTTCGAACGAACAGCAACCACAGCCACTCGGGGGTAAGGGGGGGGGGGGGTGGGTAAATATGTTTAACAGTCGAATCTTCTACTTGAATTTGTTTGGCCAATTGCTTGCAATACGGGTACGGGTGGTGATTGTGTGACTCGCACATCCCTTCAGGGTTGAAATCATGCATCGAACAAGCGATGTTGTTAACACCAATGAAAGCAATACGTAAAATCTGACAAAGGCGAAAATTTAGAATGTCCAACGCATTTTAACACTTGACTGTAAGTAGGCAGGAGTTTAGTTTAAATAGACCCGTTACCTCGTTTGGACGAAGACGACTGCTGTCTATTGTGATTTAATATTGAAGGCAAAAACGCCACTTTTTCTGTCCAACAGTGTACTTGGGCCAAGCGTTTCATTTGTTTAAACCGCCAACATTTATTCAAATATTTGAGTATATATTATACTGAACCACACTTCTAACGCAAAATCAAACAGAACCTTTAATATAAAATATACTGTTTCATCTATTGTAACTCAATTTTAGCAAAAAAATAAAACACTTATTTATGAAAATGAAAGTAGAACTTCATCGGTCTTATTTTCCCTTTCAATCACAACCTGATTGGATGAATGTCTGCCAATACCCCTGACTGGTACAATGATTTCGGCAAGACCTCGCTAAATACCCCCCATGTTGAAATCTGTTCAATACTTTGCATACAGTTTGTTTTATGCATAGGCTATCCATTTACGAAATAAAAGTGATATGTCACCGTGCTTATTTGCTCATAACCTCATCTCGAAGTTTTCAGCATTTGACATCATTTTGCCTTGCCTGATTTGTGTCCAAACTATTTGCAAAGGTTATCAGCAGACGACACTAGCACACTAGCAAGCAAAGACTTAACATACAAAAAGACCTCGGTATTTCAATGGTTATTTGCCATTTGGAAAATCTTTCAAACGAGAAGTGCACTTAAGAAGGCCAAATATTTGAACTTTGTCATACATTATCTTATCTGCTGAATTTAAAATCACCATACACCTGTCCAGAGAGGATGAAACAAACGAGCCGTGACTTGAGATTTCCAGCAATGTGGTGTGTGCGACCAGCAAAGGCTCAGACCAGTATGCACAGGGCCTTTGCTAGTCGCTTATATATTCTACGAATGTTAAGCTACTGGCCGAACATCATTTGGAGTTTCTAAGCTTAAAAGGAGGCTGCACAGGCTCGTCTGAGACTGCACATGTCAAAATGCCACATTATTGGACATCACGTGTAATGGTTCAAATATCGAGAACCAAATCACACAACACCTGTCCAAGTACGCATATGATAGCGGGCCGCTATCGGCCTGCCAACGAAACGCCATTTGAATGACATTTCTCTAGTGGGATATTGTATGCCAGCTGGGATCTTTTTTATTTCTATTTAACGCTGACACATGTACTATAAATTTGTATTGTCATGGAACAGCCGTGCACGCATGCGCAGGCTGATAATGACATAATCGCAAGTGGTGAGGGCTTTCGCATATATATTCAATTCCAATCGAAATTATAGAAGGGTGGCCTTGAAAGGGATAGCTATTTTAGTTGTATCAACGACATTTTGTTAAGCTATTAAATAAACTACTGTGCTATGCCACACAAATTATTATCATATTTAGACAACGAGGGACGGTCTACATGTACAGTGGTCTTTAAACGTTTTTTTTTTTCGTTTCTTTTTCTTTTGTGTCATGCACTTAAAGAATCATCTGCATTATACTTATATCTGTCTATTTTGTGTTGATGTCGGAATTCCTGCCAGCGGCTGTTAGTCAGTGACGGCGATCCGTTAACCTAATATGAGCCAATTCACGAGATTTTGATATTATACGACTTTTCGGTTACTGTAAAAGCGGCAACTTTAATATTCATATCTGGGTTCATTTACTCACGAAGGTCAAATAGGTAGAACAGTATTTGTATTCGGCTTTTAGAGTTCACTCCCCAGCAGGGACGATTATCTTTTATTAAGATAATTATTTAACCCTAACCCTAAACCTAAGTCCTAGCCCTAAGCCCCAAGCCCTAACCCTAAGCCCTAACCATTAACCCTAACCATAAACCCTAACCCTAAGACCTAACCCTTAGCCCTAAATCTAACCCTAAGCCCTAATCATATAGAATTTTTACATTTGCTTTAGAATGTTCTTTCATGTTTATTTATATATATGTATATATATCACACACTTGTCGAAGTCATCCAAAAATATAGTTCTGTGGTGTACGTTTAGAGTTGCAGATGGTGATGTCTCGGTCAGAGCTGTAGTGGGGGAATCTGGCAGCTCTAGTGATGTAGGGACTGGCACCTGTGCCGCAAACGAACTTGCCGTCGACGACTTTGCGCTTCGACATATCCAAGAGATTGTCCTGTGACGCAAGCCCGTCACTACCGTGGTTTTCTTCAAATAGCTTCTTTGGGGTTGGTTCGGTGTTAATTTCACCGACTCGTCTCTAAAATACTTGAAAACATTTAACATGATATTCCTGCAGACAGTGTCGCAGATTTTCTCAAGTGTTGCTATCATGAGACTCGAACCTGCAATATAGACAGAAATTTTTTCTTCCCTGTTGTTTGAGCCGCGCAAATGTACAGTAACCGAAAAGGCTTATACATGTAATACTTATCGCATATGCACAAAAGTCTCCTTTAAACGCCAATGCTTTTGTATCCAGCAGGGCTTGATGTCTGGATTTTGGTCTAAGTATTCAGCTACATCCTTACTTTGTGAGCATGTATGTAGGCAGCGAAGGCTCTGGCGAGACTGCGCGGATACACAGGCTCGTATGGGGCTTTGCAGGTCGCAAGTTCTCATATGTGTGTGAGATTTTGAATCTTATCGCATAATTTATGCGTAAAGTCATGCCTATATTTCAGTCAACGCCCCTAACTAGTTCATGCGAATAGTGAAGGCTCTGGCGAGATTGTATGTTTAGGCAGGCTCATCTAAGCATTCACCGTTCAACAATTCGACAATTCGATAAAAACATGCGCGGATCCAGAGGAGGGGGGCAGGAGGTCTGGACCCCCCCCCCCCCTTGGAAAATCACAAAATTATAGGGTTTCTTAGCAATACTGGTCCGTATCCCCTAAAAATCACAAAGCTACTAATCCAACATGCAATGTTGGGCCATCATCGACACGCCAACGAAACGCCATAGTGGTATTTGGATCATCCTCAAACTAAAAAAACGTTGTCGAAGTTGGACCCCCACTGACAAACTTTTCTGGATCCGCGCATGAAGAACCACGCTTGACTACTCGTGTTGATGAAAGAAAACATTTTAAACTGATACAATGCCTTTATAACCCCGTGATCCAAAATTAGATATTTAAGAAGTTCGGAACTTATTCAACAGTCCTTTCAATTAAAAGCTTGTATATTTTTCTAAATACACATCTCTAATGGGTTGACAATGCCATTTCTTAATTTAAACCTGTAGTCTATTTACAAGGAACCTAGATTGAAACTCAACCCTAATTGTTCATTTAATTATGCTATTCGTTCTATAGAGAAACCTGTCATGAAAAAAGAACCGTTCTGGTGTATTTAGTTGGTTTACAAGCCCTAATAAATCACTAGGACAACTTGTCCAGTTTCTACCAATTACAACATGCTTCTCAGTTGGCCTTATCAAATATACTAAATATAGTACTTTAACGTAATAATAATCGCAGTAACTTATGAAAAAAAAACCTCAAATTATTATTACGACTTTAGAATCTGCGCTCCACTTCAAATGCTCACCTGACACCTCGGACCCAGTATCCTGGGTGTGAGTATACTGGGTCCGAGCCTGACACAAACAGTACTTGCAGTAGCAAGAAATGATTAAGATATATCTGTCTATCTATTAAGCGGTACCTAAACCCTAACCTAACCCTAACCTAACTCTCATTTTAGAAGTGTACTCTAGAACTTTTACTTTTAAGCAATGTATGTAGGGTTGCTTAGCAAAAAATACTTCACTTGATAATACACGAATACAGTTTTCACCGTATGTTCATAAAGTACATCTTACATATTCTAAAATGGTTTCTGGACACGTAAAATTCGGCCATTTTCAAGATGGCCGCCAAAAATAAAATGGTCGACACATCTCCAGATAGAGTATGTACATGTAGTAAATTGACCATGTTGCTGTTTTCATACTCAAAAATGGATGTTCACTGTGCTCAGCGAGAACTCAGATCAGCCTAGGCATTTACTCAGTCTGTTTAGAGTCTCTGCTGTGCGCTCAAAGTCTTAGCATGGAATCTAATAGGACTGGGTAGACATCCAGACTGCTAGGACCTGTTACTGTGCGCAAAATCCAGTTGTTGGTTTTGTTACACATAGCCACATATTGTTAGACTAGGATCAACGTGCCAGTATTTTAAGTCACTTTGTTATTTCACAGTGCATCTTTAATGTGGCGGTAAATGAAGACTCTATTTGAACAATATGAGCAGACATTTGGACAATCATATTGTATTTACGTTTACTATTATACATATAGTTTCTGTCATTCATACATGAATACAACAACATATTCATGAATGGACACGAAATAATATTTGTGCTCAAATATCAGTAACATGTTTATGTGTAGGTAGGTCTTTTGTCACAAGACTTGTTTCAAATAAATATTTAAGGTAGGTAAGACTTTTTTCTGGAGTTGTTTGCACTGCTAAAATCATCGATATACTAGTCATTTATTGGACGTTATCTGGTTAAAAAAGAAGTGTCCGTCAAAATTTAGCGAGATATGAGACATAAAAATAAAACAATCCAGATCCTTTATATCGTGTCGGCGAGTAGCGAAGGCTAAGACGAGGTTGCGCAACCCCGCAATTCCGCCAAAGTAAGGCATTAGCTGCTTGAAAGCAAAATTTAAGAACGTATATGAAGGTTTAGATCTAGATTTAGGCCACTAGTCCACTAGATTGGAAGAACGTTAATGTTTGAAGGGCAAGAGCAACTTTGCGCGTTTGAGATCAGTACCTTAATCTCATAAACTGGCTAACGTATACTCTAGGGTACATCGATTGATAACGCGGCTCATTTGTACCAGTCAATATCAAATACAGTAGTAACAAGATACGTGTCCAACGAAATCTCAGATGAGCCAGTGAATCGGTATGAACTAGCAAAAGCAATTGCCAGCTACAAACACGATACGTTGGAATAGGTATCTGGTCCTACTAGATGTTCCGCATGCGAGTATAAATGATAATTAACGCAATGAGGAGCCAATCATACCTTTTATCCAAATAGGCAATGATCTGTAAAGGATATTTGATAACTGGTTGGACCTCACAGCAAGACGGGGACAAAATAGTATACAATTATTGACTTCAACGAGGTAGACATCAGGATTTATCTACCCGAAAAAGTGATAATTCACCGAGGACGTTTAAGGGTAGATACATCCTTATGTCTACCGAAATTGAAGTCAATAACTGTTCTGTTATATGACTTTTCATTTAAGAATGAGAAATTTTGCTACTTTCACTTTTAATGTTAAAGGCATGTTCAACCTTCAATCTTAGACATCTAAGGACTTTCTCACAAGTTTTAGCAACTGTCATTAAAATATTTTAATGTAGTATTTTGCATTTTCAAATGTATATTAATATTTTTAATGGGGAATATAAATGTTATCATAAAACTGTTTTAACAATTTGTTTATTCAAGCAAACAAAACAAACCTGTTGTAAAAATTCATGAAAGTCTTTACTTTACATGTTGGGAGGTAAAACAGCAAATCATGTCAATTTCATGCAGTACATGCTAGTTTCACACTCATCATGCTGTTTTTAGCTCTCTAGAGGGTGATATTGCAGAAGTGTCAAAAATATTTACTTCTGGAAACTAGTTCGAGCTGGTTTTCATGCAATATTAACTTGCGGACCGGTTTAGACTAGTTTCCAGGTATGAAGACAAATTGGGCCCAATCAGGAGACAAACTTCTCTCAAGTCATATAACAAAGTTTAATGAAACATGTTTATTTCCTCACTTGGCAATCCCGATTTCTTTACTTGATCAGCGTAGCACATGTATCGTTGTCTTAGCCACCTTTACTTCGTTTTTTGACAATCGTTATAGCTTACATATTTTACCAATAAGATGACAAAAAGCATGAAAAATTAACCAGCATGCAAAGAGTTAAATCCACTAACTGTGAGGTAAACTACTGTCGTGCCAACCAAGAGTGACAGTGATGTAATATTTTGTTTACAGTTGTTAAGTAAAATATTATAGTGCGAATCATGTTTACTGTCGTCGCCCTGGGCCGGGTCACCAGTTAAACTAACGTCTCGGGAGCCAACTCACGACAGTAAACAAGAAACGAATTATAACATGTATACTTCTACCACGACCTCTAGGTAATGACCCTCGATTCATATAATGCATTTACCGTTACAGTCACGCCTCAAAGCGTTTTGTGGAAGTGTACACTCCACCTGTCGTGAATACGAACTTTTGATTATATCCATTTGACCATAACGATGCATATATTTTCTGTATAGGAACTAGTATAGGACTTTAAACACCTTCTCCACGAAACTGAGAATATTAGATCAAAGCAAAAATACCATAACTATCCACACTACTAAATGCAGTTGTTTAATTATGACTATTACTGTTTTCACTGTCTTTGTTAGGATGTCATCTTATTGTATATGTTGTTTGTATCCTCATGGGCTTCATAGCCTTTTGGACTTGGAAATAAAGCTATCTATCTATCTATCTATATTTGCTCCGCTATCGATCAATACTTATATGTCACATTGATAAACATTTGCTTATGCAATATGTACTTTAAAGCTTTACTCCGCTGATGCTCAGGTAGGCGGGAAAATTGTCTTATATATCTTTGCTCCTTCAGTGCTCCGCTCACGCATTTCACGTGCTTTGTGTGCATACTCAGTTTAAGCGGGAATCTTAAACTGAGTATAAATACCGCTGCATGTGCTTTTTGAGTTTAACTGTAGAGATAGAAAACGAATGCGAAAGGAGTTGCTAAAATAAAAGGATTGAGTTGATGAAAGTGTAAAAAGGAAAGCTTTAAAGTGTTAAAATAAAGTTAGTTGGATAAATGTGAAAGCTGTGTTTTGAGCATAAAATAAAATTGTGAAAACTGGAATTAGTTGTCATTCCAAAATTTCCGATGTGGCAGAAAGTGGCGAAAGTTGGGAACACTGCTACACCACCTGAGCTAACGCGAATCGACAGAATCCACAGGATAGGATTAATACACAAGTGATATATCGATTTTAAGTCCCTGATAACTTTGTAAAAAAATATGACGTCACTGTCACTCTTTGCTGGCAGGATAGTAGGAATTAAACGCGTGCGGTTTTGTTTGTGTGACTAAGGCACACTTCGAATCGAACTATATAGTTCCTACGTTAGTAACTATAGTTTGATTCGAACATCGATAGTCGCTACTATTAGTGGGGCGGATATGTGAAAAAATCGTGCATTTTATGATAAATGCATGAAACTTGGTACATGGCCAGATTGGTAAAAAAACAAAATTTTTGAAGGTCAGTGCCACGCCATAAATGTAACTTGACGGCCGTCATCTTGAATTTCTAAATGGCGACCGTATCATGTAAAGCCAGTGTTAAGCTGGATATCATTTGCAATAAACTTTATTTAAAGCTAGTGGAAGTGTCTATTTTACAATAAAACATTTGTAATTATCTTACATCACATGTAGATGGGCATAGTATTCAAGATGGCGGCCATTTTTAAGATGGCCGCCGTTTTTATATATTAAATCAAGCTTGCTCTATAAAAACATCATGTAATGAACTTAATTCAGATTATTGCATCTAATTCAAGTTGTTCCAAGCATTGAAAAGCTCAAAGTGTCACCTTGTTATTTGTGAACAATTTATAAGAGAGCCTTGATACAATATGGCATCCAAGATAGCTGCCAAAGAAGAAAGATTTTATTGTGTGTTTTTTTCATACATAAACATATCTGATTTTTTTATGAGTAAAATTTGTTCTAATTGCAATGGATGTTTCTTTCTTATATATAATATGTAATTTTGAAATTTTCTCAACTGTGAATTCAAGCATGGCATCCAAGATTGCCGCCAAAATGGAAAATTCTATTTATTGGTGATATTTTGCAGCTCTTTCTAAAAAAGCATCACTTTTTTGCTATTCATCGTTTTCGACATCACTTAGGATGTATTAGTGAACTGTTCATAATCATGGACGTACTGGATATATATACTCAACAAAAACAAAACAATGAATGCATGTTCATTACTACCGGCCTCGAGTCAAAGGCAGCAGATGTTAGTTGATCAAAAGGTTAAGAGAGGCTGACTGTAACCATCGAGCATTGGTCCATTAAAACATGGAAAGTGTCAAAATTTTAGATTTTGTTTATATTTCCACCAGAAGTAGCCCTTGACGAGTTATGAAGATTTTTAAAAAGATTATTCAAATATGTCCAGTAGTTTTTGAAATATTGAGGTAAATACTGTTGCCATGGCAACAGTAATTGGGGAGAGGCAAAATAGCCTATTTGCTTGTTTTTTAACAAGGAATCCTGACTAACTCCTTTATGGTGTACCACAATGAGCTTATGTTATACAACCATGTATATATTGTTAACCATAACAATATCTATTTTACCCATAAATATTTTTAATTACGTTACCATGGCAACAGATGTGAGGTACCTGTCGAGCATATTTTAATTTGAAGAAATTGCGCAATTTTGTCCATTTATAAAACCCAAGGGCAACCACGTAGAAAGAAAATTGGGTTAGAACTTAAAAGACCAACTTGAGTACAAGCACTATCAATAATAGTTAGGTGTAATCCTCTTCAAACAGAAGAGAAGTAGCCCCGCAACTTTACCTATGTTGACAATTTTGATTTAAAAAAACACTAGCATTTTAACATCTAGAATGATTTTCTGTGCTAATTTGAGACTTTTTACCATTTAATGGCAATACCTTTAAATTATATAGCTTCTGAGATTGGTTATTTGGCTGACTTAGGGTTTATTACAAAGAAAATAATAGAAATTATGGGGCTTCATTACCCCACCCACCAATGTTAATACAGATATTACATTATATTTTAACAGCAAACTTCACCAGTCTGAATTTGAACTTCATGGAGCATGTAAATATACTATGCCATCATAAAACTTGTGAACTACTATCAATAGTGTTGGTTAAAGCAAAAATTGGTTGCTATGGCAACCAAAAATGGCCATAGACAATAATGCATTTTTTTAAATAACAGCTTGGTCTTATCTTGGTTGTATCAGGATTTTGTTGATTTATGTTTATGACATGTTACCATTTTGAGTTCAGTCTAGAGGAAAAGGTCTGGGATCACACACCTGGTTGCTATGGCAATGCAATTTTTACAGGTTATGAATAGGAAATGTGTGTTGCCCATGAAATTTTATGAAAATAGCAGTATTTCAGCTACTAGAATGAGTTTTCTGTCCTGTTTTTGGATTTTCCCAGTAAATGATTTAAATTATTATTATATAGCTTTTGAGAATGGCTGTTTGGCTGATTTAGGGTTTGTTGCAAAGAAAGTCATAACATTATGTGGCATCATTACCCCACCCACCAATGTAAATACAGATTACATTTTATTTTAAATAGCAAAATTCCATCATTTTCATTTCAGTTTCATGAAACATTCAGATATACTGTGCCATCATAAAATCTGTGCGCTGCTTTCGATGGGGTTGAGTGAAAAAAAAACTCTGGTTGCTATGGTAACTAGAAACGTCCGCAGATATTTAAGGCAAAATTTTGAAAAAATTGGCATCTCCAGTTTTGATCAGTACTTTGTTTAGACTTAATTAATTTAGGACATGTATGAATACTTGAGGCAAAGGTCTGATCAGATCACACACCTGGTTGTTATGGTAACAAAATTTCGCCGGATTTGAACAGGAAATCTGTATTTACTCATGAATAATAAAGCACTTTCACTTTTACCGGTGCTCATAGAAACATGTATAAGTAGTATACGAAAAAAATCAAAAATGAACATGAAGTCCCTTAAGAATGTTCCCAAGCTTTGACCTAGTGACATAGTTTTGGAGGCAAACTGAACTATTTTCAAACTGGGTTGGGATTATATGCCCAGGTCATACATTCACGAATTGGACGCCAGATTAGCGACGGGTACGATCCGGCATCATTCGTGGCAATCTATATTGGTCCGTAGATTTACGTATTGCATCCGTAATCATACGTATACTGATTGACAGAAGAGCCGCTACAGGTTTTAACTGTTCAAGAATTTTAATCCATCTTATATATTTCAAAACAAATTTCACTATTTTGAAGAGTAATTATTCTCTAATTAGCATCATCAATTGGAAGCTGAATTCACCTTTTTGCTTTTGAACGGAAATGCTCAACATCACACTACCCTAATTACACTTTTTACAATAATCAGTATCTGTTAAAAGCACCCCGGCCTTTGATCACCGACACACATCGACGCCGCATACAGGCTGTAAGTCTGTTGAATGACACTCGTGGATTACGCTGTCACTCTTCCATCAAGGCAGCACATATTTTTTGTAACATATCCAACGTCTGGGCTGCTATTGACGTTTACGAACCGTTCTACCCAACTGATCCCATAAGTGCTATATTGTTGACAGATCTGGCGATTGAGCCGGCCAGGGTAACACATCAATGTTATAGTGCCTCAGATAGTCCATATTGTCCCGCGCATCGTGTGGACGGGCGGTATCACCATTGTCTTGGCGGTATTTCTGAGCATTTAAAGTTCCGTAACGAACACAAGATCTGTCCTCCCCTGCCCACACCATCAAATTTCCGTAGCAATAACGATCATGTCGTACAACGCAATTTTCGCACTCTCAATAAGTTGCATAACGGATAGGTAGGGATAAGCAAGATTTCTCAAGGTATTTTACGATGTATTATTCTGCCAGCCAAGAGTAGAAGTGACGTCATGTTTTGTTTACAAAGTTATGGGACTTACCTTTCATGACACAGTTGATCTATCGATTCGAGTTAGCTCAAGTGGTAGCGAGGAGGATTATTAAACAACAACGATTTTTTTTATGGTTCGAATCTCACTGGCTTCTCTTTTTTATTCCGTTGTTGTTGTTTTTTTTATTTATTTTTCGGGGGGTGGGGGTCCGTTCTGTGGAGGAGATGCATTGGGCGAATGATGTAGCTATAAGGGAGGTAATGGATAGGCTCATCATAACAGTTGCCTCCAGTGACGAGGACACCGATACTGCATAACTCGTTAAAACATAAAGGGTTAAAGAACCAAACTTCCATGTGCTAACCCATATTACTCCTTTTTTATTTTCTTCATTCTGCAATATTTACATTTTCAAAGCAATCCTTTAATGATCCTGTAGATTTTTGCAACCGTTCATAGCCTCATGATTGACAGTTACTTGATTGACACCTGTCAAGCGCACTTGCCAGTGAAATACGCTTCGAACATCGAATTCATTCGCCAGGAGTGACACTGTTGCGAGCCAAACCTGAGTCGCACGTGCAAAACAAGCCTCTTGTTTGCTCCATTGACTGTCCGTGTACACACTGACTGTTCCACTTTTCCGTTTTACACTCCGACAGAACCGTCAATACGATTTCATATAAAATACACAACTGTTTTGTTTCCTGAATTATAATAATTTCTATAGTTTAGATATTTATAATAAAATGTAAATATAAGCAATAAATTGAATTCATTTCTTAAATATATTTAAAAGTACCTCCATGAAGGTATACATCGGCCTCGACGCGAAAAAACTCCTGAAGACAGGCCCACATTGCTTTGTGCTTATTTTTTAATCAATTTTTTTTACTATTATTATTTTTTGTGCATGCGGGGTGATTTGAGTCTCTTTTTTGTTGCCTGCTGATTTTTACCTGCGACGATTTAGCGAAAGCAGTTCTAGTAATGGGTCCACTCCGTCCGTCCATCCTTCAGTCCGTCCGTCTGTCCGTGCTTCCGCAACACTTTTGGGATGCCTAGTTTGTGTAATCTGTAACTCCAAAAGTTTTTTCATTCCTTTTTATTCAAACTTTGCATAGTGATTGTTAACATATTGAAGATGAGCACCTTCAATTTTGTGCACATTTTACGACTTTTTTTTTCATTTTTGAGGGGTGTTGACCTTAGATATTTTTCCGTTCAAAATGTCTAGAGAGGGCCTGGTTTGTGTAATCTGTAAATCCGAAAGTTTTCATTCCTTTTTATTCAAACTTTGCATAATGATCGTTCATATATTGAAGATGTGCACCTTCTATTTTGTGCTCATTTTAGGACTTTTTTTCATTTTTGAGGGGTGTTGAATTTAGATATTTTCCGTTCAAATGCTTAGTGGGAGCCTGGTTTGTATAATCTGTAACTCCAAAAGTTTTCATTCCTTTTTATTCAAACTTTGCATAATGATTGTTCACATATTGAAGATGTGCACCGAGGGGCCGCGGGTTCGAGCCTCACCGGTGTCACTGTGTTGTGTCCTTGAGCAAGACACATTAATCCTAGCTTAGTACTGGTTCAACCCAGAAAGACCCGTCCTTACATAGCTGAAAGATTGTTGATGGGATGTAAAGAATCAAATCAAACAAACAAACAAAATCAAACCATATTCATTTTTGAACACCAGTTTTTCTGTCCTATACTACCTATTTACATATTTCTCTGAACACTTTTAACAGTAAAAGTGCTATATTTGAATGGATAACACACATTTTCTATTCAAAACCTGTAAAAATTGCGTTGCCATAGCAACCAGGTGTGTGATCTCATCAGACCTTTGCCTCTTAACTGAACCCAAAATGGTTATATGTCATTAACAAAAATCAACAAAGTCCTGATACAAACTAGATAGAGTAGACAAAGTTGTTCTCAAAATTTTGCATTGTTGTCTTCGATCATTTTTTGTTGCCATAGCAACCTTTTTTGTGTTTTATCCAACACTTTTGATAGTAGCTCACAAGTTTTAATGATGGCAATATATATTTATATGCTTCATGAAGTTCAAATGCTGACTGATGGAGTTTTGCTGTTCAAAATATAATGCATCTATATTAACATTGGTGGGTAGGGTAATGAAACCCCATCATTTCTATCATTTTCTTTGTAACAAACCCTTAGTCACCCAAATAACCATTCACGGACGCAATAGAATAACAAAATATTGCCATTTAATGGTAAAAAGTCTCAAATAAGCACAGAAAATTCATTCTATTTGTTGAAATGCAAGGGTTTTCTTAAAAAATAAAATAGTCAACATGGGCAAAGTTGCGGAGCTACTACTCTTCTGTTTGAAGAGGATTACACCTAACTGTTATTGATACTGATTGTACTTAAGTAGGTTAGTAAAATTCTAATACCATTTTCTTTCAATGTGGTTGCCCTTGGGAATTATAAGAGGACAAAATTGCACAATTTTTTAAAAATTCAAATGTGCTTGACGGGGACCTGACATCAGTTGCCATGGTAACGTAATCAAACACACTAATGGGTAAAATGGATACTGTTATGATTAAAAATAAATATATGTTTTTATAACATAAGCTCATTGTGCTACATTATCAAAGATTAAGTCAGGGTTCTTTGTTGAAAAACAGAAAAAATAGGCTAGTTGCTCTTTTCTGAGTACCGTTGCCATGGCAACAGTATTTACTTGGATATCTCGAAAACTACTGGACATATTTGAATAAATTTTTTATGAATCTTCATCATTTGTCAAAGGCTACTTCTGGTTGAAAAATAAACAAAATCTATTTTTTTGACTTTCCATGGAATGCTTGATGGTTACAGTCAGCTTCTCTTAAGAAGCTTACGGAGCTTCTACCATGTACATTTGCAATGTATGACTGCAGGCAGCTCGAGGATGTCTCTATCGTAGAGAATGTCCATATGGTTACAGAAATCTTATCTCAAGTGTTTATAAGGTGCTGTCACCTTCATCTTCCATCATTAAGTAGTGTTGTGCCACAGGCATTTGGTTATATGACTCCATATCTTATGTTCTCCTTTCAATACTTCCATGCATCCAACTTCACCAGCAATTCCTCCAAGTACTCAGCCTTGATCACGAGATCATCTTTGTACAAAAGCAACTATGGGCAGTCTGTTCTGTATTCCGCGAATAGAGCCTCTTACATAACAATTAAGAGCAGTGGAATCAGAACAGAGCCCTGATGAACATCAACATCAAAACTTTTCACTGCTACAATTGCTAACTAGGGCCCTGCTTTTCATATCCTTGAAAAATGAAGATCACAACTGTAGTGCCACAATGGCCTGACATAAAACTGCACTGCATCTCTCAGTATCAACTCACTGCCTGATATGTCTCTCCAGTATGCACCGAAACACCCTTATTAATTGTTTAATTAACTTCAAGCCTCTGTTCAGAGCACCCACTTTGCCTATGTACATACTGTCAATTTTGCTCTCCTACCAGGTAGTTGTACTAACACTCGAGATTATGTCACCGATTAGGTCAAACACCTTGACTGTGCCACTTTCCCAAATACATGTACAATAAAGAATCTCGATGACAATTGCTGATGATCTGTCTGCTTTGTCAGAACACATCCTGCTAATTGTTTTGTGATAAATCCTGTGCTGACCAGCTTGCTAGAGCCTCAACTGGGATTTTCTCTGGCATGCCTTCTGCCTTTGAATGAGTTCGAATTTGAGTAACTTAAAATGCTCTTTCCACGCTTCTTTTTACACTTCTTTACCTAGCGACATGTGGCCGGCGTCATTCTGAACATGTTATTACCATTTTGGTTTATATAATAGGTAAAATCAAAGCAATGACCAGGAACTAGTACAATCAGAGCTAACATTCTTCCTACAAAACCAAAATAGGGAAAACTAATATACAGATAGATAGGATACAGTGGTGATGTATAGCTCTTCCCTAGAAGGTAGTCACTAGGCTATCTTAACACAACCAAAACCATTCACATACATGTATATAGAAGTATATGCAAATAACATTTACATCAATAATAATAAAATGAGAACCTAGCTGAAGGTTCCTGGGCTGTAAAAGACCATCACTGTAAATACAGAGCGAAACAGCATCATCATTTAAACCCCTACATACCTAAATAGACAAAAGAGCTTTGGTATTGATAAGTTTTTGGACTAGGCTATCATGAAATCAAATGCCTGACGCACTAGCGAGCAATTAGTGAGGAAAGCTTCGGCTAGAAACAAGGATGTCTGCAACATTAAATATTGGCTTGACTTCAGAATAATATAAACTTTGATTACTTTCAAGTAGATGTGATAATGCTAGCTACATCGTCAACACAACCTAATAAGGCTGACTGCAGCAAATACTTCATTTGTCAGGATCAAGTCGACAAGTTTATGGATTCTGGTCTAAATACATTTTTTAAAATTGTATACAAATTTAGGAGATGCATAGCCTTTTAAGCCTATGGTAACTTGATGAAAAGGAGAAAGATAAAAAAGAAACGTTGATATCTCTCTTACAGACTTTATAGCATTTTCCACTAAAATCTGACGTAAACAAATGGTATTTTATGCAATGGCAACTCTACAAAGGACAGTTTTAGTTTGCTATAGATACGCAAATTCTTTACATCTCATTTTGATCATATCCATTTTATATAGAACACATTTTATAGGAATATCTGTATAAGCGTCTAATAACAAAATCAGCATAATCGTGGATGTCAGAATGCATGTCCCCTTTACTATTCTAATGCATTTCTTGAAAATCATTTTCATAACTTCAAACAACCTCAAAATAGTTTCCAACTGAAAATACAAATAAATTTCTTTTTTTCTAAAACTAGTAACAAAGCCATCTTGAATACCATGTAATAATAAGTTAAAATAAAGAATCTGATAATTTCCGCCCTGGTTTGTGTGAACTATACTGAAACAATAATGTTATGTCCGCTTGATGTTTATGTCTGCCAGTTCTAAATGTATGAACGCATTTCCTTCAACATTTACATTACAAACTGTTATCATTTAGAAACGTTATGCACCTAATCGAAAATCATTTGATAACCAGTAGAGCTGCTGACAACTCAGAGAACATGAGTACCCTTAAAATCAAAAGTCACAACATCAATAGCTTGGGTGTCCATCATAAACCCGAACCGTTCAAGCACACTTAAACATCACTGAGCAAACTCTCTAGCAATGTGTTATGCACATTAGCTGTATGCATTGCTTTTACAACCACGACCATTAATCTGTAACATACTCTGAAGTCACAAAACATTGATCAAGAGCGTGCGTGAAGACACACAGAAAATTCATTGTTGGTCCAGCATTTTGATATTATACAGAGTCGGTCAAATTTGAATTTCTTTTCGACATAACAACCATTTTAACTTTAATTAAGTCTTATCACCATCAAACCAATTGTTACTGGAAATTCACTTGTGGTTTTTCAGTAAGGGGTGGGGTATAAAACACATATTTAGTGAACATGTGATGGCAGACATCAGCCATAAATTTTATTTTTATCTTTTGTGCAATCGTTGTCATACACAAGCGCAACAAATTAAAACAAAAACGGTGTCAAAATGATGTATGATAAGGAGAATCTGAGGTTCTTCGATTGTTATTTGTTTAATTCAAAGGGAGGTAATTTCAGTTAATCTCGTAAATAAGCGGTTTTGAATTGCAATTTTACTCGATTAATAAGCACATTTGAGATTTTTAGATATTTTTTCATTATTGGGCGTCCCTGGTTGCCATTTAACGTAAAAAGTGTAACGTTTTGATGATCGACTTGCTGATGATAGTTAAATGAGCTGTTTTCACTTTAGGTTAGATAACTCTTCCAGATAAGAAGATAAAATCAAAATTATCATTTTTATGGCTTTGGAATCTGTAAATCCGAAAGTTTTCATTCCTTTTTATTCAAACTTTGAATAATGATCGTTCATATATTGAAGATGTGCACCTTCTATTTTGTGCTCATTTTAGGACTTTTTTTCATTTTTGAGGGGTGTTGAATTTAGATATTTTCCGTTCAAATGCTTAGTGGGAGCCTGGTTTGTATAATCTGTAACTCCAAAAGTTTTCATTCCTTTTTATTCAAACTTTGCATAATGATTGTTCACATATTGAAGATGTGCACCGAGGGGCCGCGGGTTCGAGCCTCACCGGTGTCACTGTGTTGTGTCCTTGAGCAAGACACATTAATCCTAGCTTAGTACTGGTTCAACCCAGAAAGACCCGTCCTTACATAGCTGAAAGATTGTTGATGGGATGTAAAGAATCAAATCAAACAAACAAACAAAATCAAACCATATTCATTTTTGAACACCAGTTTTTCTGTCCTATACTACCTATTTACATATTTCTCTGAACACTTTTAACAGTAAAAGTGCTATATTTGAATGGATAACACACATTTTCTATTCAAAACCTGTAAAAATTGCGTTGCCATAGCAACCAGGTGTGTGATCTCATCAGACCTTTGCCTCTTAACTGAACCCAAAATGGTTATATGTCATTAACAAAAATCAACAAAGTCCTGATACAAACTAGATAGAGTAGACAAAGTTGTTCTCAAAATTTTGCATTGTTGTCTTCGATCATTTTTTGTTGCCATAGCAACCTTTTTTGTGTTTTATCCAACACTTTTGATAGTAGCTCACAAGTTTTAATGATGGCAATATATATTTATATGCTTCATGAAGTTCAAATGCTGACTGATGGAGTTTTGCTGTTCAAAATATAATGCATCTATATTAACATTGGTGGGTAGGGTAATGAAACCCCATCATTTCTATCATTTTCTTTGTAACAAACCCTTAGTCACCCAAATAACCATTCACGGACGCAATAGAATAACAAAATATTGCCATTTAATGGTAAAAAGTCTCAAATAAGCACAGAAAATTCATTCTATTTGTTGAAATGCAAGGGTTTTCTTAAAAAATAAAATAGTCAACATGGGCAAAGTTGCGGAGCTACTACTCTTCTGTTTGAAGAGGATTACACCTAACTGTTATTGATACTGATTGTACTTAAGTAGGTTAGTAAAATTCTAATACCATTTTCTTTCAATGTGGTTGCCCTTGGGAATTATAAGAGGACAAAATTGCACAATTTTTTAAAAATTCAAATGTGCTTGACGGGGACCTGACATCAGTTGCCATGGTAACGTAATCAAACACACTAATGGGTAAAATGGATACTGTTATGATTAAAAATAAATATATGTTTTTATAACATAAGCTCATTGTGCTACATTATCAAAGATTAAGTCAGGGTTCTTTGTTGAAAAACAGAAAAAATAGGCTAGTTGCTCTTTTCTGAGTACCGTTGCCATGGCAACAGTATTTACTTGGATATCTCGAAAACTACTGGACATATTTGAATAAATTTTTTATGAATCTTCATCATTTGTCAAAGGCTACTTCTGGTTGAAAAATAAACAAAATCTATTTTTTTGACTTTCCATGGAATGCTTGATGGTTACAGTCAGCTTCTCTTAAGAAGCTTACGGAGCTTCTACCATGTACATTTGCAATGTATGACTGCAGGCAGCTCGAGGATGTCTCTATCGTAGAGAATGTCCATATGGTTACAGAAATCTTATCTCAAGTGTTTATAAGGTGCTGTCACCTTCATCTTCCATCATTAAGTAGTGTTGTGCCACAGGCATTTGGTTATATGACTCCATATCTTATGTTCTCCTTTCAATACTTCCATGCATCCAACTTCACCAGCAATTCCTCCAAGTACTCAGCCTTGATCACGAGATCATCTTTGTACAAAAGCAACTATGGGCAGTCTGTTCTGTATTCCGCGAATAGAGCCTCTTACATAACAATTAAGAGCAGTGGAATCAGAACAGAGCCCTGATGAACATCAACATCAAAACTTTTCACTGCTACAATTGCTAACTAGGGCCCTGCTTTTCATATCCTTGAAAAATGAAGATCACAACTGTAGTGCCACAATGGCCTGACATAAAACTGCACTGCATCTCTCAGTATCAACTCACTGCCTGATATGTCTCTCCAGTATGCACCGAAACACCCTTATTAATTGTTTAATTAACTTCAAGCCTCTGTTCAGAGCACCCACTTTGCCTATGTACATACTGTCAATTTTGCTCTCCTACCAGGTAGTTGTACTAACACTCGAGATTATGTCACCGATTAGGTCAAACACCTTGACTGTGCCACTTTCCCAAATACATGTACAATAAAGAATCTCGATGACAATTGCTGATGATCTGTCTGCTTTGTCAGAACACATCCTGCTAATTGTTTTGTGATAAATCCTGTGCTGACCAGCTTGCTAGAGCCTCAACTGGGATTTTCTCTGGCATGCCTTCTGCCTTTGAATGAGTTCGAATTTGAGTAACTTAAAATGCTCTTTCCACGCTTCTTTTTACACTTCTTTACCTAGCGACATGTGGCCGGCGTCATTCTGAACATGTTATTACCATTTTGGTTTATATAATAGGTAAAATCAAAGCAATGACCAGGAACTAGTACAATCAGAGCTAACATTCTTCCTACAAAACCAAAATAGGGAAAACTAATATACAGATAGATAGGATACAGTGGTGATGTATAGCTCTTCCCTAGAAGGTAGTCACTAGGCTATCTTAACACAACCAAAACCATTCACATACATGTATATAGAAGTATATGCAAATAACATTTACATCAATAATAATAAAATGAGAACCTAGCTGAAGGTTCCTGGGCTGTAAAAGACCATCACTGTAAATACAGAGCGAAACAGCATCATCATTTAAACCCCTACATACCTAAATAGACAAAAGAGCTTTGGTATTGATAAGTTTTTGGACTAGGCTATCATGAAATCAAATGCCTGACGCACTAGCGAGCAATTAGTGAGGAAAGCTTCGGCTAGAAACAAGGATGTCTGCAACATTAAATATTGGCTTGACTTCAGAATAATATAAACTTTGATTACTTTCAAGTAGATGTGATAATGCTAGCTACATCGTCAACACAACCTAATAAGGCTGACTGCAGCAAATACTTCATTTGTCAGGATCAAGTCGACAAGTTTATGGATTCTGGTCTAAATACATTTTTTAAAATTGTATACAAATTTAGGAGATGCATAGCCTTTTAAGCCTATGGTAACTTGATGAAAAGGAGAAAGATAAAAAAGAAACGTTGATATCTCTCTTACAGACTTTATAGCATTTTCCACTAAAATCTGACGTAAACAAATGGTATTTTATGCAATGGCAACTCTACAAAGGACAGTTTTAGTTTGCTATAGATACGCAAATTCTTTACATCTCATTTTGATCATATCCATTTTATATAGAACACATTTTATAGGAATATCTGTATAAGCGTCTAATAACAAAATCAGCATAATCGTGGATGTCAGAATGCATGTCCCCTTTACTATTCTAATGCATTTCTTGAAAATCATTTTCATAACTTCAAACAACCTCAAAATAGTTTCCAACTGAAAATACAAATAAATTTCTTTTTTTCTAAAACTAGTAACAAAGCCATCTTGAATACCATGTAATAATAAGTTAAAATAAAGAATCTGATAATTTCCGCCCTGGTTTGTGTGAACTATACTGAAACAATAATGTTATGTCCGCTTGATGTTTATGTCTGCCAGTTCTAAATGTATGAACGCATTTCCTTCAACATTTACATTACAAACTGTTATCATTTAGAAACGTTATGCACCTAATCGAAAATCATTTGATAACCAGTAGAGCTGCTGACAACTCAGAGAACATGAGTACCCTTAAAATCAAAAGTCACAACATCAATAGCTTGGGTGTCCATCATAAACCCGAACCGTTCAAGCACACTTAAACATCACTGAGCAAACTCTCTAGCAATGTGTTATGCACATTAGCTGTATGCATTGCTTTTACAACCACGACCATTAATCTGTAACATACTCTGAAGTCACAAAACATTGATCAAGAGCGTGCGTGAAGACACACAGAAAATTCATTGTTGGTCCAGCATTTTGATATTATACAGAGTCGGTCAAATTTGAATTTCTTTTCGACATAACAACCATTTTAACTTTAATTAAGTCTTATCACCATCAAACCAATTGTTACTGGAAATTCACTTGTGGTTTTTCAGTAAGGGGTGGGGTATAAAACACATATTTAGTGAACATGTGATGGCAGACATCAGCCATAAATTTTATTTTTATCTTTTGTGCAATCGTTGTCATACACAAGCGCAACAAATTAAAACAAAAACGGTGTCAAAATGATGTATGATAAGGAGAATCTGAGGTTCTTCGATTGTTATTTGTTTAATTCAAAGGGAGGTAATTTCAGTTAATCTCGTAAATAAGCGGTTTTGAATTGCAATTTTACTCGATTAATAAGCACATTTGAGATTTTTAGATATTTTTTCATTATTGGGCGTCCCTGGTTGCCATTTAACGTAAAAAGTGTAACGTTTTGATGATCGACTTGCTGATGATAGTTAAATGAGCTGTTTTCACTTTAGGTTAGATAACTCTTCCAGATAAGAAGATAAAATCAAAATTATCATTTTTGTGTGTGGGACGTGTAATTAACATTTTGGTTTATTTTTTGCTGCGACATCTTAACTGGATCGAAAGATAAAGCACCATGAAAATCGGACGTTTCTTTTTTGTTTGAGTATATTTCTACTTAATTGCATACGACTTTTGCATTAAAATTCATAATTTGTCAAGTTGGTATAACAACACTGTTGAGGATGCAAAATCTGACAGCCACCTTGAGACTATGTCCTAAATCTTGTGTTTTCTAAGCCTGAAATGACAATTTTTGAGGCAAATTAGTATGGTTGACTGCAAAATAAGTGAAAATAAATAAAGACAACATATTGGCTTGCAAATGTATTAGCTTAAAATAATTCATTTTAAGATAGACTGCACTTTTTGAAAAAAAGATGGCAGCCATATATGGTGACCATATAACATTTCCACTTTAAGAGCCATGTTGGATGGCATGTTGGATGCTCTTTGTTTTGTCCAAAGCCATAAAATTAAATTATTCTTGAAAATCGTTTGCATAAATTCAACCCACATTCTTCCAATTCCAAATGAAAGCAAATATTATGTTATTATCTGTACATTGGTAGCCATCCTTAATACCATGTTGGAACAATAAGCAACGATAAAGCCATGCTGAAAAGTAAGTTACTTGTTTAACGGGACTATTTCTACTTGCTAGAAGTAATTTCCATCAAAATTTATAACTTTGTAGAAGTTCTAATATACAAATACACTTTTTAGATACAAAAGTGGTGGCCATCTTTAAAATACAGCCTCATTCTTGACTTTTTTAAATTGAAAGATGATTTTAAGGTATTTAGATATTTCTGACGGCTATTTAAGTCTAATTGACTGAAGAAAACATGATGTTTGAAAATAAATAATAACATTGTAATAATAAGTTTGAAAAGGCAGCCATTTTGGAAAAAACAAGATGGTGGCCATTAGAGGAAATTTTCGGCGTGGCACTGACCCTTAATTTTTTTGTATTGCTATCAACTAGCCATGTACCAAGTTTCATGCTTTTATCATAAAATGCACGATTCTTCTTAAAATTGTTACATATCCGCCCCACTATATAGTTCTACTAGAGATCAACGGTAAGTCAGAGCACCGTTACTCTAGTAGATTGTCTGGTTCCCACCTCTAGCCCTATCTAACATGATTGGTTCAGCCTCAAAATCATTTGTTTTAGAAATAATCACTCGATGTGCACTATTCGCGTCCTACTTATTCGTAATTGTTAATTAGAGTTGGCTGTGCAGTATATGAACATAATTTTTGTCTGCAAAGAAGAATTGAAAGGGGGTATGCAAGGCTATTCACTTTGTTTACTTGGCAACCAACTAAAGTTCCAACTGCAGCCGTTCGGATGTAAACGTGCGCGAGCGACTATTACGTAAGAACTATAGTAGGAACTTTAGTTCGATTCGAAGTGGGCCTTTGTCACATGCTAAGTTTTTGTTTGTTTGATTTGATTCTTAACGTCCCATCAAAAATCTTTCAGTTACAAAGGGACGGGTCTTCCTGGGTTGAACCAGTACTAAGCTAGGATTAATGTTCTTGCTCAAGGACACAAAGCAGTGACGCCGATGAGACTCGAACCCACGCCCCCTCGGTCTCGAGTCAAGCACTCCACCACTGAGCCATTGCGCTCCCTCACACATGCTAAGTCGTCGGTGCGTTGGTCAGTTATACATTTTGGTCGTGGTTTACAAAACGTCTCGTTTGGGACAAATATTTTCGATAATGAACATTATTTATTTAGGTGTTTAATGAATAGAATGCAAGTAGGCATTATTTTAGAATCATGTTGTTTATGAAAGTAGGCATTATTCTAGAATTGTGTTTTTTTATATTTTATAGGTTCAGTCGTCATTTTACAGCACAATTGGTGATATCCTAGTATACAAGCAGGCAAGATGGAAAGGTAATCTTTGTTATGTTTAAACAATTGTTCACCGCACAGATACTTTTGATAATGCTAACATATCTTTGTCGATCGATTATTTTAACCCATTTAAGTCTGGCGTCCTTTTTATGGGACATCGGCAAATAGTAAAAAAACTGATCAGACGCCGCAGAACGCGGCGTCTGATTAGGTTTTGCACTGTTTAATTAGAAAAAGAACTTTTAAAAATTGAATGAGATTGAAATCAACCAACCAACAACCCTTTAAAGTCGACTGGATTCGCCCAAGTGATAAGGACGGAAATTCCATTAGACATAAATGGGTTAACTGAAGTGTTGATTTATCCAATGGTGTTAGCCCAACTTAGTATCCCAAATGGAGTGGTTATGCGATGAAAAAATATAGCATCTTCACATGCAGTTTTCGTTGGCGAAATCTAAGCTGAATATCGATATGGATACTTATAACATGAAATATGGCATTTAATCTGATAACATTCGGACTATGGAAACAATAATCTTTTGTTTTCATTGTTTAATTTCTAATACGAAAAATATATCATTAATGGTAATAAGATTGTTAAATTATGTTAAATGTTCCTTATCGGACTGAAAATGTAAACCCACAGTAACAATAGTAGACATAAAACATTAAATATACATTGGAGAAGCTACGTACATGCGTTATGAATATTGTGCGTATTAATGGGAGATCACCAAAATGTGGAGACATTGTTTTCCCATATATTAATGGGCTTCTCTTAAACGAAAAAAAATGCTCCATCCAGGAGCAAATCTTACTTTTAAGAGTAGTCCCCATTTTGACAAGGGTCATAATTGAGACAACCACTGCTCGTTTCAGCAGTTTCCCTTGATGTGCGTTAATACCTGTTTTCTCTCTGGCTACGACTTTGTTATATATGAGCTAGTGCATGAGATTTCCAACAATGTGGTATGTGCGACCAGCAAAGCCTCAGATCAGCCTGCGCATACGCGCAGTCTGATCAGAGCCTTTGCTAGTCGCTTGAGTATTCTATGATTGTTAAGCTACTGACTGAACACCATTTGGAGTTTCTAAGCTTGAAAGGAGGCTGCAGAGGCTCGTCAGAGTCTACACTTGTCAAAATGTTAATTTGTTGGAAATCTCGTGCTGCAGCTCAATTATGAAACAAATCTTTACGTCTTCTAACTTTATCACTGTCTTTTAAAGCCACAGCATCTTTTCTGCCTCCAAGTTTGACGACTTCTACAGGGATAAGTTTCTAACAGCAGCGTAAGTTATGATTTGGTTGCTGTGTTGCTTTTTGTGTTAACCTTTTCAAACGTACAGACGCTTCAGAACCCCCAAATATAGGGAGCGGAGTGGCTCAGTGGTAGAGTGCTTGACACGAGACCGAAGGGCCGCGGGTTCGAGCCTCACCGGCGTCACTGCGTTGTGGTCCTTGAGCAAGACACATTTAACCTAGCTTAGTACTGGTTTAACCCAGGAAGACCCGTCCCGCATAACTGAAAGATTGTTGAGTGGACGTAAAGAATCAAATCAAAAAAAAAAAAAAGGAACCCCCAAATGTGTCATGGTTTCGAGCGTTTCATAAAATGCTTCCCATTTACATTTACAATTAAACCTGTCTTAAGCGGTCACTCAAAATAGACAAAGCAAATGTTCCAAAGACAAATGGTATCTTTAATGAAGGTCGAAAGTATTGCAGAATGCTCTCTTGGAGCATTCTGCAATACTTTTGACCTGCATTAAGCGATGATTGGTCTTGAAAACCGATTTTGGGTCGTTTTTTCGAGTGACCGCTTAAGACAGGTTTCACTGTATAAACAACCTGGAAACATATCCTATGGGAAAAATACAGAATTACAATATCAAAAATCAAACAGCAGGTTCAGTTTTATGGAGTCTGTTCATGCGTATTAATAGAAATGGCAACATAATGTACATGGAGGTATTCCGATCCAACATGACACAGCGACAGCTGTTTCAGTCCCCAAATGAACTGAAGTGGCAAAGCTTAGCCATCATAAATGGGCCTCGTCGCGACAAAACCTGTCTTCGGGGCTTCCGACAAAAAAAAAAGTTTCAAACTTGTCTCATCAGCTACAGAGACTAGCTAGAAATTTGAAATTTCACCTGTTTACATATCATACTTTTCGAATAGCGAATAACAAAGGCGCTGATCAGACTGCGCGGATGCGCAGGCTGGTCTGTGCCTGTGTTTTTCGCAAGCCCCCGAAGACAGGTTTTCTCGTGTCGAGGCCCAAACAAAACAAATCTACAGCAAAACAACAACTCTTATGCACCAAGCCTGTGCAAAGTATTATATCTCTAAAGTCAGCAGATCAAAGATCAAATTACATGTACATGTAAAGCTCTATCAGGCAGGAGATTTTATTAAAAAAATCACTTTCAACTCACCTGAGCGTGAAATTGATACTGCATACATATAGCAAATTGCCAACAGTTGTTTGTTCGCATCTTAACAATTGTTTGTTCGCATCCTAACAGTAATTAGCAGGATAAATACAATTGCGTGATTTACAACAGAATATTCTAGAATGATTATGAGCATTTGACATTCCATGCTCAGTTGAATTGAGCATAAAATATAACATGGAGGTATGTGTTCAAGCCTAAATGTCCAACTGTTTAGTTCAACTTACTATCTTGTGATTCATATTTGCGTCTGTTCGTTGAAAGGGTAGGTTCTTATTTAAAACCTTTTTTTAAGAAATTTTATTTTGCATGTCAAATTTTCTGCATTGTATTCAGAACATATTAAGAATTGCCAGAGTTAAATCATTTAAACTGTCGGATATTATGTACGAAATGAATATATTATCATTTTAGCTGGATGAAATTATCATTGAATACATGTATATAAAACTAAAGTTTAATACGACGACTTGCATGCTTCGCTGACGTATTTAGATTTAAATTGTCAAAGAACATTTTTGAGCAATTATGGAGAATCTATCTATCTATCTATCTATCTATCTATCTATCTATCTATCTATCTATCTATCTATCTATCTACGCCTAAGTAAATGGTAAAGAAATTTATCTATCTAATCCTGAATAATGGTAAAAGTATCCCGGCACTTTTGTGTTATGTTCTTAACACGCCAAAATGAGCAAATAATAATTCCAGCCTGTTATATTTTTAAGCAACTGTAAGAACTCATTTCATTATAGATTAAATGGTACTTCATAATATAAACTTTAGTATATGTCAATAAATATAATCATAAGTTTGAAATAAAATTATTTGCTTCTCACTAAGAACGCCTAATTGCTTTAACGATTTATTTTGTTTCAACTAGAGAAGAAAGATGGGAGAGATCAAAGAAAAGGTATAATTGTTGTTTGACAGGATTGGTTAATAATGAGTGCGCCAATTTAATCAAATGTTTCTTGTTTTATAACTCTAACAGCTGTTGCTCGGAGAACCGAGGTGTGAAAATTTATAAAAAAATATGCCATGTATACTGTTGTTGCGTCGCCTGCCAAACATGGTCGAGACACAGGGATCATCTCTCCGTCGGTGTCATCGTCCACATTGTCACACTTTTGGTTTCCGATCGATAACTCTTGAAGGGATGCATCAATTTCATTCAAACTTTACGGTAAGGCCAAGCATCATTCTTTACAGATCAAGTTCGAAAAAAGCATAATCCGCAAAATTATGACTGAGTTATGGCCCTTTTTGAATTAGATTTTGGCTAATTTGTTGTTTCCTATCAATCACTTTTTAAGGAATGAAACATTTTATTCAAATTTTACAGAAGGATAAAGCATCATAAAATACAGGTCAAGTTCGAATTTTGAGGTCATTTGCAAACTTTTGACTGGGTTGTTGTACTTGTTTGACTTAGGTTTAGGCTAATGTAAAAGCTATATTGGCTTTTTTGTGAAATAAACTTCACTATTCTCCAAAACTATAAATTAAATATCTGACAGCTTCTCACTATAGGCCATGAATACCAAGTGCCTGAAAATCAGCATGACAGTGATTAAAATTTTACCCCAAACCCCTGACCCCTTAGGTGAGGCCAAAGGTCAAATATTTAACTTTCGCAATAACTAAGCCAGTTGTCAATATTTTTAAACTGAAATTTCGCATGCAGACAGAGGTACAATACATATGAAACATATCAAACATGATTCAACTTGTTCAGCACATGGTCATGTTGCATATCAAATTAAAGGGTATCACGAATGTAGCAGCATTGTACAAAATATCTTGCCCGCAGACCCCCACCCACACCCACTCCCCCTGACCCAGGGGTTAGGGTCAAAAGTTCAAAATTCAATTTTTCCAGAACATGGTCATAGTGCATAATTATCAAGTTAAAGGGAATCACAAATGCAGCAACATGACAGCAACGATTTTGCCTGCAGACACCCCCTAACCCCGACCCTGGGGTGGGGTCAATAGATTCATTTTTTTCAGAACTTGGTCATGTTGCATATTAAATGAAAGGGAATCACGAATGGGGGGGGGGGGGTTGCGGGGGTGGGGGTCTGCGGCAATGTTGCTGCATTTTTCATTCCCTTTGATTCGATATGCAACATGACCCTGATCGGAAAAAGTTGAATTTTGACTGTTTGGCACCCAGGTTCGTGAGGGCGAAGAGGGGACGAGGAGGGGGTCTGCAGTCAAAATATTTGCTATCATTTTGCCCATCCTGGGGGTGGGGTCAAAATGTCAAAATTTATTTTTTTCAGAACAAATAGTTTGTCTACAGATCACTCATAACCTCAACGATGGGGGTCGAAGGTCAAAATTAAACTTTTTTAGAACATGGTCATATTCAATTAAAGGGCATCACAAATGCAGCAACATGGATATAAATATTTTGCCCAAAGACCCCCCCCCCCCATTCCGACCCTCAGGGTTGGGTCAAAAGGTCAAAAATCAACTTTTTCAAAACATGATCATGTTTCATATTGATTGAAGGGAATCACGAAATGCAGCAACATGGTAGTAGATATTATTCCCACATACCCCCCCCCCCCCTTTCTACCCTGGGAGTGGGGTCAAAAGGTCAAAATTAATCTTTTTCAGAACATGGTCATGTTACATATCAAATTTAAGAGAATCACAAATGCAGCAACATTGTAGAAACTATTTTACCCGCAGACCCAAATCCACCCCACCCCTTTCCCCCTGACCCTGTGGGTGGGGTCAAATGGTCAAAATTAAACTTTTTCAGAACATGGTTATGTTGCATATCAAATTAAAGGGAATGGAACATAGAGCACCATGCATGCACATATTCTCTCCTTACACACACACTCAACCTGTGGGTTGGATTAAAAGGTAAAACAAATTCTGAATGTGGTCATGTTGCATATCAAGTTAAGGGGAAAGAAGAATAGACTAACATAGAAGCAAACACTTTGACCTTACACAGTCAGATATTTAAATATACCTGTTAGATAAGTTTATTTTCTTATTGAAATAACAACTGAAAACTAGTTGCTAACTTTTATCTGTATGAAACCTAAGGTTAACTTAGGGGTTTGTGAAATGGGATTTATGTTTTGTGATTTATAATTTTTTTCTAAAATAACCCTTCGCCGGGGATATAAATTCGACAAATTTGCCTTTTTTGAATTCTGTTTTGCCCAGTGACAAATCCAATTCTCGGAATTCTAGTTATTGCTGTTAGTTTGATTCTTAGTGTTGCTTTTACTAATATTTTGTCCACACATGTGTGGTTTGATGAGCCTGTTTATTGTCACTTTCCTGTTTTGCTGCACATTCTAATTGAGGAACAACCCAGCATTTACTTTGTACTACGCTCAAAACAAGTAGCTCCTAGTTTTTTTTATCGCAACTCTTTAAAATGAAGTGCTGATATATGTCTGTTTTGTTTTGTTTTGTATTTTGTTTTTTATTTTATTTTACTTGTATTGAAAAACATGCCTTACTCCATTCTGAACTGCTAAAATATTGTTATTCATGGTCTTAGAGGTCTGAACTTTTGTACTAGGCATCAACTACTGTCTATTAGTTTTAGCAGAATAACTTGATTTAGTTTCAGCCACACTGTACAATTGAACTTAAATACACTGCTAAAAATATTTAAAGGAACACTTGATAATTTCCCATAGATGATAATGTTAACCCCTGTCCAATAGACAAGTCATGCATTTCACTAGACTATAAGACAGAAACTCAGTTTCTTTTGTCAGTTTTGCTACGATAGTCAAAGACTTGGATCAATAAAAGTTTTTCATAAAACCATCGCTGCTTAAGTTCATGGCTTAAATTTTTCAATTTTTGATTTTCTTGAAAATGACGATTTTTTCTGGAACTCTGTAGAATCTTCCGAATTTGTTAATAGCGTAACCTAATGATTTCTGCAGCATTAAAAGGTTATTGACTGTACAGAAATGATGCTGCTGTGATGCTTGATTGAAAAATTCGTCTTAAAATTTGGTTTTGAAAAAGTGGCATTTTTAACAAAATTCCATTTTTACATAAAGCGTCCCATGGAGATTTCTGAAAAGAGATTACTTTATTTTTACCAACAAGCATCATCCTTGATAGGTAACCAAACTAATCACAGGACAAGCATGTGTTTGCCTTATTAACCCACCGCTCGCTACGAGTTAGGCTATGAGTGCATTTGTATTGTGATAAATGGCAAAACCACAGTGTTCCTTTAAATATTTTGAGCAGTGTAGTAATTGAGCCGCGACATGTGATTTCCAACAATGTGGCATTTTGACAAGTGTAGACTCAGACGAGCCTGTGCAGCCTACTTTTAAGCTTAGAAACTCCAAATTATGTTCGGTCCGTAGCTTAACAGTCATTGAATACTTAAGCGACTAGCAAAGGTTCTGATCAGACTGCGCGTATGCGCAGGCTGGTCTAGGCCTTTGCTGGTCCCGCATACCACATTGTTTGAAAACTCATGTCAGGGCTTGATAAAGTTTACTTCACACTGAAATTTTATAGGGACATAAAATAGCAACTTAATACATCTGACACTATGATATAGTGTATCTGCCTATTTTTCATATTTCGAAAAACTTCCCTATGAATTAGATATCACTGGTATCCTCTTGAATAAGACGCTAAGTGTATGAGGAACAAAAAATAACAGCTTATGATTAGACTGACAGGCCCCTGTGACAAAACAGAACACGTTACCAAAAGGGGTAGTGGATGCAAAAATACGAAACATGAAGTGCAACTGTAGAATATCCTACCATGATAACAATATGATGACAATATGCAACAATGAACTATAACCATTCATCCACGCTTAAAGTACACCAACCCAGGTGTTATGTAACATTATATAATTGATGCATTATTTTGAGTTTAGCATCAGGATTTGTCAACCCGAGAACAGTGAACATCACTTTTGAGGGTTGACTAATCCTGATGTTATCAGAAAAAGAATGTACCAATTGTTTTGTTATATGACACCGTGTCTCTTTTCTTAGTTTTATATTTAGTATTTCCTATTTATAAATTTACCCAAGTCAGATATTTCTAGTGCAGTGAAATAAAGATTATTTCAACAATTGCTTTACGAGTTTCTGAAAGACTAATGAGATGTGCAAAAGAATGGCATTTTTTAAATTAATGTTCTCTAAAATGAACAAATTCTTAATTCAAACATTTGGCCTGTGAATTTTACATTAGAAATCATAGAAATCATTCTATCTCTTGAATCAGTTTTGCACTATCTATTTTAGCTGTCAGGCAGCAGTGAAAAAAAAGTGATGTCTACCTGTCCTTGGCTGACAGCACTGACAAATCCTGATGTCGACCTGCCTTGGGCTCAATTAAGCACAACACTGGTAGACATCAAGAGCTGTCAAAACAAGTGAAAGCTAGTTTCAGCCAAACAGAGGAGGTATTTTATAGATTCATATAACAATATAAACTTGATGCATTATTTTGAGTTTAACATCAGGATTTGTCAACCTGTGAACAGTCATGTTCACCGAAGCAAATCCGAGGTGAACATCAATTTCGAGTGTTGACTATGTTGACTAAACCTGATGTTAACCGAAAAAGAATGCACGATTGTTTTATCATATCCCTCACTCCATCTGTCTCTATTTTCCTAGTTTTAGATAAAGTCCTATCATATTTATAAATTTACTCATGTCAGATGTTCCTAGTGCACTGAAAGCAACATTATTTCAACAATTGCTTTTCAAGTTTCTGAAACTCTAACGCAAAAGAATTGCATATTTTAGATTATTGTTCTTATACAATGAACACATTTTTAATTTAAAACATTTGACATGTGAAATATACATAAGGAGTCATGCTATCTCTTTAGTCAGTTTCCACATATCTATTTTAGCTGTCAGACATCAGTAAAAAGGTGATGTTTACCTGTTCTGGGCTTAATTTAGTTCAGCCTTTTTTGAACTGTCTGGCATCACTGTCAAATCCTGATGTCTACCTGTCCACTGCTACATTTAGCTCATCAGTTGTGTACATCAAGATCTGTCTCAACCTGTGAAAGCTAGTTTCAGCCAACCAGAGGAGGTCTTTTATAGAAGTCATATAACAAATGTGTATGTGATAATTGGTGTATATGTACAAAATAATCTTTTAACATAATTTAGTAAAATGATGATTTTCACGCTAAGGAAAAATATGCTCAAACAGTTGTCATATATTTTTTTTATTTCATGTATAAAAGATGCTATGAAAAGGAAACTTACTAGTATTAATTATAGTATTAAATATATTATTATTGGAAAAAAAGATTTTTGATAGAACACACAAATACTAAAGTTCGGTCATGAGACTTTGTGGCTGTGTGGTATTGCTCCACCATTGAGTCCAAACACGCTATTCACATTTATTATGTAAAATACGGGAGCGCATTTATCTTCAAAATGATTAGTTGGGACTCAGGGGAAGGGAACATGTTAAAAATATGTGTCTATGTTCTATATGTTTAATACAAAATGGACCATTTTAGCCCAAAAATAAAACCGTACGTTCAGGGAATAGGAAACTAAATGCAATATAGTGTTTATAATATCGTATATAAACTTATATATTTGGCCAACTTTAAATTGTTTTCAAAACTATAGGCAGCGAAACATTGTGGCTCCGATTACATTACCCCTGTCAGAGGTCCTTAAGATATTTCCACTGGCATGCAATTCAACCAAGGGCAGACAATACCAAGATCAACAAGCAAATTCGACAACAAATTACCATCCCTCTCAAATATTATGTTGTTTTCTATTTGCCATCATTCTTGCTTCAGATCCAGTTAAGTTTCATGAAATACCAAGGTATGGTTCCATAGGGACAGATTCATTGAATGTTTTGTTTGATTTCATTCTTAACGTCCACTCAACAATCTTTCAGTTATGCGGGACGGGTCTTCCTGGGTTGAACCAGTACTAAGCTAGGATAAATGTGTCTTGCTCAAGGACCACAACGCAGTGACGCCGGTGAGGCTCGAACCCGCGGCCCTTCGGTCTCGAGTCAAGCACTCTACCACTGAGCCACTGCGCTCCCTTATTCATTGAATGTAGGCTATCATAGGGCAATAAATTATGTATATCTGAAAACCATTGTGACGAACTTTGGTGCCCATCACCATAACATTGTAAGATATATTATAACTATAAGTTTCGTGAAAGGATCTTGCACAATCTCCTATTCAGTCTGTCAAAAATTTGAGAGCCTGTATCTAGGATTATGTATAATTGACGACTGTATTCCTGTGCTTTGAATGAAAACCTGACATTCAGTGCATAAATGTATTTGGAAAATATTGCACATACATTCCAGGGTTTAGGGGGCTTGGGTATTTTTTTTGACCAATTTTTTACCAGAAAGCCAAAGTTCTGATAGGTATTCATCTAAATACATAGAAATATATTGTTATCAGCTTAAAATGTGAGACAAAAGTGATGTGCTTGCATTAAATTTGGATCTAGAAAACAGTTCAATGTTTTTTTGTAAATAAGTATGTTGTCTATAACTTTTGGCTATCAGCTGTAAACGACTTGCACAGAGAATATAGTTACCAGAGGTGAGTTCAATAATGCGAGAGCTCGCCGGGCGCTCGTTGACTGGTGCCTATCTTTATTCGTTATGTGTAAAGCCTGACATCAGTAAAACAAGCGCTAGCAAGCGCTCGCATTGTTGAACTCGCCTCTGAGGTGAGTTCAATAATGTGAGAGCTCGCCGGGCGCTCGTTGACTGGTACCTATCTTTATTCGTTATGTGTAAAGCCTGACACCAGTACAACGGGCGCTAGCAAGGGTTCGCGTTGTTGAACTCGCCTCTGTTCTGTTAATAGTTCAATTAGACTGACCTGCTCACTGAGGTATAGCATAACTACATAATGTGTACATGGCATTGTAAATGGATATTAAGCTACAGGTTTGTACAAAATTAGTGACTAATGAGCTTTTAAAATAATTTGTTTTTGTGCATTTTGACAGTCTTCCCTCCGTGATCAAGCAAGTCATTTTATATGATTTTATAAATTTTTCAAACAGATGGCCACTGATATGGTCTAGACATTTGGCTTGTACGGTACAATTTTCGTTGATGCAAAACAAATATGATAACAGTAACCCTACCTATATTTAAGCATATCTATAGAAGTGGAAAAGTTTCGGTATGTACTATATTCAGTATTTCTATTCTTCTGTACGTCCGTCCATTCATCCCTCCCTCCATCTATGATGGGTTAGCTAAAACTTTTATAATTCCAACACTACGAGAATATTTTTTAAACATTTTTCCCAAACAGATGAACATTGATACAATCTAGATATTTGGTTTGCGGAGAAAATTTGTTCTTCCTTCTGTCTATCTGTCTGTTATCTGTTGTAAAAGAAAACTCAGAAAAACTTGGCATTTCTTATAATTTCCCTGAACAGATGACCACTATTTGATTAATAGAGACAGACGAGTGTTGAGCCACATTTCTATGATTTCTTTTAGAACTATATCGGGGGAAGGGGCATTGTGGCTTTAAACAGCAGCGCTCAGCAAAACAGGTTCAATAAGTCACGCATTCAAGCGTTAATTCAACTGTTTTTCATCGGCTTTTGCAAGGTTCATCTCGGGCGTTTGGGTTTAAAAGTCGACCCCGAGGGCTTTGTTCAATAACCTTTACGAACTTCGACGGCAGACTGTCATGGCAGTCAAATAGCATTCCATTTTTATAAAACCCTTCAAAGAAGAGAAAGAAATAAAGAAAATACTGAGCATCTACCTGCCACTTTCGCTTTGAAGCGGATGTTGACACGATCCATATTTGGAGGCGCATGTGACCCGGAAATGCACCAGAAGATTTATAATTCGGAGCCAGTGGCTCCGTTTATCGAGATTCCCCGCCGTGTGAAAGGAAACAATGAAACTGATTGTCTGCTATTGAGCCAACACATGATATTTATATGTTTATTACATTGTTTATCATCGAATGCTCAGGCGAGTCAAAGCAAATGCGCAGACTCGCAAGAGCCGTCGCTGACAAACACAACATTTGAATGTAGACCAAATTTAAAAATAAGACTTCCATCCCCGCTTAATGCGACAGCGAAGCTTTTGCGCATTTGCGATAAGTACAGTTAAGCCGCGACATGAGATTTCCAATAATGTGACATTTTGACAAGTGTAGCCTCAGACGAGCCTGTGTAGCCTCCTCTTAATCTTAGAAACTCCAAATGATGCTCGGTCAGTAGCTTTACACTCATAAAATATTCAAACGACTAGCAAAGGCTCTGACCAGACTGCGCGTATGCGCAGGCTGGTCTAAGCCTTTGCTGGTCGCACATACATGTACCACATATCATGTCACGGCTCAAAAGTACCTAAATCTCATATTTTACTCATTTTTACTAGCTTGGTAGGTCCGTTGGACCTTGAGTTAATAAGAGTAAACAACATTTAATATGTTTCTCTCATTGCTAGGAAACTGGAGCGACAGATGCGGATCGAAACTATGACAACACGTCGCGCCCTCTATGAGCGCAAAAAGGCCACCGATGCAGCTAGAAATCCTGGAGTGAGCAGATTTGGTGAAAGTTTGGTTACTGTCAACTCTAAAACAGATGAAATGTTAACAAGACGACTGAAGCAGATAAGTTCTGAAATCAGGAGAATGGAATTACAGCTGAATCAAAAGAAGAAACTGTTCTTGAAAAACAATGGTCTATTGAATCATGATCCAATAATACTCGTCGAGAGACCAGCCTCGCCCATCATAATCAAACGAGCACATACCCTTTTAAATAATGATCCATACGACGAGGCGTTGTTTGGAGAAGCCCATAAGCCTAGCTACATGAAACAGTTAAGATCCAAAACCCGTACTCCTTCAACACTGACGACTATCGATTCCTTTATTGTCAAAGCAAGAAAGAAAAAGAATGTATGGGAGGAGGCAATGGATGAAAAAACTGCCAAACAATTTACTGGTACTGTACGACCATATGCTAGACTCTCAAGAAGAGAAACGACAGAGCTACAGTTAGGCTATCAGATGCACAAACCTAAATTCGTTGTAGACAGCGGAGCTGTGTCAGATGGCGACAATGAAGAACTTAAACTCATACGGCTTAGAACTGATGATGTGAAAGCGGATGCCAGTGATTCAGATGACGAGGGTAGTGTGGTTGACGAATTAACACCATTTATTACTCAGATGGCTAGTGTGCGACAGAAAAAGAGCAGACCAGTCATTGGACAAACTAGTGATAAACAAGAAGAGATAGCTAGAGAAGATTCAAACACTCCGAGACAGACAGTGAAGACACCAACTTCGTCCAAAACGGACGTCTCCAAATCTGTTAGATTTACCTCACCTGTCCCTGTATTTAAGAAACGGTCGATACGACCAACGAAGACAAAAACAACAAGAGTTTTCTATTAAATAAACTGTAATATACAAGTAAAACCTGTCTTAAGCGGCCACGTAAAATAGACAAAACAAAGGTCTAAATGGAAAACGGTAGCTTAATGAAGGTCGAAAGTATTGCAGAATGCTCCCTTTGGAGCATTCTGCAATACTTTTGACCTGCATTAAGCGAAAATGGGCATTGAAGCCAATTTTTGTGTTCTTTTTGAGTGGCCGCTTAAGACAGGTTTTACTGTACTTAGAATTTATTTTGAAATTCAAGAAGTGAATTTGGAATGAGGCCCACTGCAGACCCTGTGAAATGTATTATCTGGGTCTACTCGCTTGTTTCCTTGTGCTTGATGGTTTTGTTCATATCAAGGAATATATTATATTTTCGTGGTTATAAGTATTATTACTCAAATGGCCAGAGAAACGACAGAGCTACAGTTAGGCTATCAGATGCATAAACCTAAATTTCTTGTAGACAGCGGAGCTGTGTCGGATGGCGACAATGAAGAACTTAAACTCATACGGCTTAGAACTGATGATGTGAAAGCGGATGCCAGTGATTCAGATGACGAGGGTAGTGTGGTTGACGAATTAACACCATTTATTACTCAAATGGCTAGTGTACGTCAGAAAAAGAGCAGACCAGTCATTGGAGAAACTAGTGATCAAAAAGAAGAGATAGCTAGAGAAGATTCAAACACTCCGAGACAGACAGTGAAAACACCGACTTCGTCCAAAACGGACGTCTCCAAATCTGTAAGATTTACCTCACCTGTCCCTGTATTTAAGAAACGGTCGATACGTCCAACGAAGACAAAAACAACAAGAGTTTTCTATTAAATAAACTGAAATATACAAGTAAAACCTGTCTTAAGAGGCCACTTAAAATAGACAAAACAAAGGTCTTAATGGAAGATGGTAGCTCAATGAAAGTTGAAAGTATTGCAAAAGGCTCCCCTTGGAGCATTCTGCAATACTTTTGACCTGCATTTAGCGATAATCGGTATTGAAGCCAATTTTGTGTTCTATTTAAGTGGCCGCTTGAGACAGGTTTTACTGTACTCAGAATTTATTTTGAAATTCATGAAGTGAATTTGTCATTGGAACGCTGCAGACCCTGCGAAATGTATTATCTGGGTCTACTCGCTTGTTTCCCAGTGCTCTGATGGTTTTGTTCATATCAATGAATATATCATATTTTCGTGGTTATAAATATTATTACTCTAATGGCCAGTGTACGACAGAAAAAAGCAAACCAGACATTGGACAAATTAGTGATAAAAAAGAAGAGGTAACTAGAGAAGATTCAAACACTCCGAGACAGACAGTGAAAACACCAACTTCGTCCAAAACGGATATCTCCAAATCGGTTAGATTTACCTCACCTGTCCCTGTATTTAAGAAACGATCGATACGTCCAACGAAGACAAAAACAACAAGAGTTTTATATTAAATAAACTGTAATTTATTTTGAAATTCATGAAGTGAATTTGTGCTGGGGAACACTTAGACCCAAAGAAATGTATTGTCTGGATCTACTCGCTTGCTTCCCAACGATTTGACGGTTTTGTTCATATCAAGTAATATATAATATTTCGTGCTTATAAATATAGTAGGATAACATTAAAATCTCTTTGAAAAGTGTATTTATGCGAGCAAACAATGTTCGCGTTTCCAATAACAGTAGAATATAAGGCGAAGACATGGCGCAAGTAAAATGCATTCACCCCAACCCCCTGCTGTCCGTTCTATGGCGGCTGTTCTGTTGTTGTTAATACTGTGTTTGTTGTTGCTCCTCTAGTGTGTGAGTTTTTGGTCTTTGTTTAGTTATGCATTACTTAGTGTCCTTTATAGTTTTGCAAATATCACGTTGAGCTGTGCCTTTTCCTCACGGTGCCGGTTTTGATTGCTACATTTCCTGGTCATACTCACTGAATTTTTAACGAGACTTTAAGCCGTGGTCCCGTGGTCTGGGACGCTTAAAACCAGAATCACCGCTGGTTGGGCCTTTAGGTGCTCACGACATAAAACATAAAAAAGCAACGAGTATGACTGAGTAGTGCGCAGACCAATTGACTGCGCAGTGGGGGGGAGACAAAACACAGAACGCTAACAGCCACATGAAAGCGGGACAGGAGAAAGACAATCCAAGTACATTTGACCGGGCGTCAGGCCAAGCCACTGGTGTGCTTAAATATATTTTACTGGCGCCAATTATTCACCCTATATTCTACTGCTGTTAAAACACACAAAAATGTTTAGTCCGGACGGAGTCTTCCTGCTTTAGGCAATGCATCATCACAGAGAAACAATCTAATCAAATTATCTTACTATGGTGAAACAAAAAACAGCCTATGACTCACAACCAAAGACAAGCATCTGACGAAATCGACGGAAGTTTTAATGACAGAGTCGTCATTGAGTCTTAGACCAGATCAACCGTCATGCAAGTAAAGAGAAAAACGTAGCTATAAAAGCAAGTGAGTATGGTCAGGAAATACCACAATCACACACCTCAGATCAACCAACGGCATCGTGAGGAAGAGCAACAGAACACTGGCTGTCATAAGACATCAAGAGGACAGTTAACACAAATAAACTAGCTTTCCCTTCCCCATCAGGATGACTGAAAAACTAGACGGACACAAGTTCTGAATAACAAAACAAGGAACAAACACAGAACCCACACAAACAATGGGAGCAACGATAAACAATGAATCAATAACAACAGAACCACCGTGCCTTAGAACGGACAGCAGCCTAAGCCACTGGGGAGGGGGAGGCTTAAATGCATTTTACTGCTACCAAATCTTCGCCCGAGATTCTGTTGTTGTTAAAACACAAAAAATGTTTAGCTCGCATCGAGACTTCCTAACTATTGCAATGTATCATCACAGAGAAACAATCTAATCAAATTAACACACTTCGATGATACAAAGAAAAGGGTTCTGGACTCACAGATAGTCCGAGCTAAAGAAAACCTCAAGTTAAACCAAGGTGGGCCCAGCCGTTCAATGATTTATTCCAATCATGGGGAAATAATGTAGATTTATCGTTAAAACAATGGCGCATGATGACTATTACATTAATCGCTTTAGTATGTATGCCACGTCCGTCAGATCTCGCACCAAAAAGGCGTGTATTTTGATCCAAAAGACTAGTCTGTACATAGCATCATTTTAACTCTGGATTCAATTCTTGACAGATGATTCTCTCACAATTCACTTTTTTTGGAATAAAGAACGATACATCACGTAGCGGGGTTAAAGTTAATATCACGGCAAACAAAGACAATGTAGTGATGGTAATGGACACAGTACATGTATCATGCTTGTGTGTTTACATAGACATCCTCACGGTTAGACCTGCTGCTTCCAAACCATTATACTGTGCCAATCATTCAAGACGAGATTAAATATCTTGCAGGACTAACCAATCGTGGATTTACAGCAAAGTCATTCAGACCCACTATAGCTGCTCACGCGGTCAGTAGTGGGGATCACCCCAGAAACTGATGCAAACGGACGCTTGAAGCCCAAATCTCTACGTGTATCCGCGCGTATCATACGCGGACACCACAGTCATTTACATACGTAAACTTTGTGAGACGTAAATTAAGAGTGAAACGGAAAACTCAAAATTATAACTTTTTTTCTGCTCACTAAGACCTGAAATGTGTCTTAATCATAATTTTGAAATGTCCCATTCTCTGTTGGTTTGAGCAAAAAAGTTTTTTAACCTCAGGGCATGGCCTTTAGATTATAAATGTTCCTGCTCAGCTCAATTTAGTTAAGCATGATACAATTTTTAACCTCGGTGCCGGATTTTGCAGATTTGCCGTCTGGTATTCAAATATACGGGATAAACCGGGTTTTTAGATGAGACGCATTTGTAAAATTCTGAACTTGGGTACGTGTATAGTCACCTAAAATCTGGCAAGACGAAATATAACCGGTAAAATCTAAAGATGCACTGAGGGCTTGCTTAGAAAATCGCAAATATAAGAGGTAAGTTCCATTTTTCGCGAGGTTCGTGAAGTATAAAAGCTCTGTATATACAGTTCATAGTAAATGTGATGACTTCCAGATGTCCGTTGCTTTATGAGCCTTCGAAAAACGAAATTCATTTATTACACACATTCAACAAAACTTCTGTTGGTATGTGAATCTTTCATGCCATTGGGAGTGAAAATGAATATGTAGTAAAATTCGTTGAAAGGCAATCTCGTATTATTTTTTGGTTCGGTTTACTATTGTTAAAGGAACATATCTAATTGCATAGAACAATGCATGTCCTTCGTTCTATTTAAAACATTTAAATGGGCATTCAACGCAAGAAAACCTGTCTTCGGGGTTTGCGATCAACGAAGGCGCAGAACAGTCTGCGAGGTTGCGCAGACTGACCAGCGCCTTTATATTCGCTTTTTGGAAACTATCATATCTAAATTTGCTACATGTGAAATTTCAATTTTCTAGCTAGTCCCTGTAGCTGAGTCACTAATTTGAGTCTCGCTCTGAAGGGAAACTCGAAGACAGGTTTTGTCTCTTCGAGGCCCATTAATATTTGAGCCGTGGCATGAGATTCCCAACAATGTGGTATGTGCGACTAGCACAGCCTCAGATCAGCCTGCGCATATGCGCAGTCTGATCAGAGCCATTGCTAGTCGCTTGAGCATTCTATGATTATTAAGCTACCGACTGAACACCATTTGGTGTTTCTAAGCTTAAATGGAGGCTGCACAGGCTCGTCTGAGTCTACACTTGTCAAAATGCCACATTGTTGGAAATCATATGCGCTGGCTCAATTTTCACTGCATGGATGAATAATATTCAGCCGTAACATTTATGTCATTAAACTAAATTAGTGCAGTTTAATTTCACCGAGTTTGTGTAACATTTCTCGTGGTAGCTGCTTTAAATTGCAACATGAAGATATTGAAAAATAATTATTCAAATTTACGCCTATGCTGTAATGTCGAGCCCTTTTTAAAAGAGCCCAGACTATCATTTTTCTAAACTAAAACAGGTTTTTAAGCGGTGCCATAGCTTAGTACCTTTTAATATACATGTACATGTTTATTGAAAGATTGACAGCGGAAGCACAGAATACCCTGTGGAGGACATATCAAAGCTACATGACGTAAAAATGACATTTACGATCCGACTGATATGCTTAAACGTTGTAGTGAGACAGAGCCGTTCACACTACAACGTTTTAGCCAACTTATGCCAACGTATGACAATTTTATCCAGTAAGCTGGTAAACGCTGAAATCGATTGTGAAAAAAAATAACAGAGAAAATCTCCTCCCGGAGCTGCTAAACGAGCAACGTGCATGCTGAATTTCTCATACGTCGATATTAGCTGGTGCTATACGTCGTACTGTGACAGGGCCTCAAAAGTCTTACAATCCAATTAAAGGGCAATTAGAAGACATTAAGTAATAGTTATAACTTGGTCTGTCCGCCTATACATGTACGTGGACTATCCAAGGGCATTAGCGAGTGGATTATGTCCCTTACGGGTTGACAGCCATGGTATAACTAATTCATGCGCAGATCCAGATAGTTATGTCAGAGGGGGTCTAACTTTGACAACGATTTTTTGTTGTTGTTGTTTTTTCTTTTTCTTTTAGTTGATGAGGGCGGGGGGACGATCCAAGTACCACTATAAGCATTGATTGCTGGCATGGTAGCTGCTATTTTCAGGATATCCGGACCTGTATTGCTAGAAAACCCTATATTTTTTAGATATTTTTGGAGGGGAGGGGTCCGGACCCCCTGTCCCTCCCCCTCTGGATCCGCACATGTAAAGTATACCACCTATGTAATGTACATCAGAACTTGCACAGTGCGTGTTAGTTTCGTGCTAAAGTAAAAAGAGAGGTATAATGTTCGTTTTTACTGGGTCTTTAACACGGGCCTTGCTATATCAGAGTAAAACAATGCCATGTAACTTATCACCACGGATAGTGTTTCCTTAAGTCTTGGCTGTCAATTCACTCTTCTGTTTACTTTCTGAAGACGAGAGCGCGAACAAATACGGTTAAAGAAGGGCACAAAGACACAGACCAGGCCAAATGGATATGGATGTAGACACGGAGTATAAGTATGACTTTTATTATTATTATATACAGCTTGATCTGCTTCGAAATATTGGCCAGCACATAAGATAAAAACGCATTCTACCCATGTGCCGAAAGGCATAGCAGTAAATCCTGTGTGAAACTGCAATTCTCAAAAAGACAGAAGATTATTTTTCAAGACCAATGATCGCTTAGTGCAGGTCAAAAGTATTGCAGAATGAGCATTCTGCAATACTTTCGATCTTCATTAGAAAAATGCAAGCTACAATTTGTCATTAAGAGTTTTGTTGTATCTATTTTTGAGTGTCCGTTTTAAACAGGTTTTACTGTATTTAAACATGTACATGTATGCATAGCAAGGTGTCTAGTATTCTATCTTCTCTCATATTTTGCAAATAATGAAGGTTTTGTTAATGCTAATGCTTCCATTCTTGCCTATGTAAGTACTGAAATATGTACACGATCGTATTTTCAGTGGCGGATCCAGAGGGGGTTCAGGGGGTTCCAGTAGAACCCCTTCTTTGCCCCCCATTTTTAAACATCCTTCGAAAAAGAAATAACTTGGTGTCGGTCTTGTTGAGACCAAATTATTTCATTTTCATGGGATATTTGAGAAAAATTAGATAAGATCAGCAAAGCGAACCACAATAGCTTTATACATATGAACCCCCTTTCCAAAAATCAGGGATCCGCTCCGGATTTTTGAATGGGCTCAAGAGCATTTGGTGTTGATTGCATATGCGAATGCACTGTAGACGAGCCTGTCCACCGCTTGCTATTTTGGCATTTATCTGTATGCGAGCATCGAAAGAGCGTATACAGCGCATGCTATTTTGGTATTTGTCTATATGCGAGCAACGAAAGAGCATGTACAGCGCATTCCATTTTGGTATTTATCTATATGCGGGCGACGAAAGAGCATTTACAACGTATGCTATTTTGGTATTTATCTATATACGAGAAACGAAAGAGCATGTACAGCGCATGCTTTTTTCGTATTTAAGGCAAATGCGAACATTAAAGGATCAGAAAAAACTGCGCACCCGCGTGTCTGTTCCATATCTTTACCAAATCCTAAAGAGAGCCTCGTTGTTTTTTCTCTGCCGTCTCTTTTAAAACTGATAAGGTATAAGCCAGTGCACGTCAGCTTAATTATGAACGTAATGTGGATTTCCATCACAAAATTGTTACAGAGTGTAAATCAATCCATATAACGGATACAACTTAAATTATAAGATAATTATGAACATATTTTTGATTTAAAAAAAATCAAAGTATTGGCGGGAAACATGGTCCGCGGTATATTTTTTTTCAAAACGTGTGCACCTTTATCGAGACAGGCTCCATATATGTAATTAACTGTTGAATAGCTTAACACCTTCAGGACTCCAGATAAAAGTGTGTTATTGAAAATTAATTTTCTTATTTCTCAACCAAAACATATGTTGTGGGTACTCAAAAGAACCGTCTCAATGAGACGATTCATTTGAGTACCCAAAACATATGTTTTAATTGTCAGATAAATAGTGATTTTTTGGCTACTTAATAGCAAATGCACAAGCTACATGTGTTTTGTAGAAGTGATATCTTTTTGAACCATTTATTTTACATAGGACATTCGAAAGAGACTTACGACTTGGGCTCTTTCCTACAAGAAAATGGATTTTGGAACGCAGGAAGGCATTAGAACACGCTAGAAACCCTGGGCTCAGCAAATATGGGCACTGTATAGTGAGTGTGAACACAAGGCTGAACAATCTCCTTGCGGTAAACCTTCAAAAGCTGAACGCGGAATTTAAACGACTGGAGTTACAAGCTATTCAACAGAAGAAGCAGTTCGTTAAGACGTGCGGTCTTCTTAACCACGAGCCCCTACTGATTGTTCGACGACCACCCTCAGCTATCACCACACAGACAAAAGAAAGCCGAGGATTATCGCGAAGGCCTGGTTATATGAATCCCATAAAGTCCAAGATTGCTAGGCCTTCCAGTCTTAAGACTATTGACGTGTTTACTGCAGAACCAGCAAAGAAGAAAAACTTATGGGAATTACCAAATGAAGAGAGTGTATTACGCTTTACAAGTGCTGTCCGCCCATGTGCAGCACTATCTGTTAACGAATATGAAGAGTTGAAGATCGATTACGCAAGTATGAAGCAATCGTTGTCCTTAGATACAAGTTTGGAGGTGGATCTGGTACAAAAAGCCAATCGACCAGCGTCATCAGTAAAGCACCATCCAAGAACACCCACAAACTTTCATGAAAAAGATCCTGGTATAAACAGCGCCGAATTAACTGTTGCTAGAATAGATAAAGTCAGTGGTAAAGAACCAAAAGATAAAGAGTCCAGAATGAACACAGGTAATACTACTGACTTAAACCTGGAGTACCCAAAAAGTTCATCCTTCATTACAGAAATGGAAACACATGACAAAAGCAAAGTCTTAAATAGCGATAATGAACAAAGGTTAATTGGTGAAACACGAACAAGTGTCATTAAGAAAAACTCAAACAAATGTATAAAGCCACAGTCATTTAACAAGGCAAACGACACCAGTGTCACTGACGATGCTACAAGAACTGACACGAGACAAATTCCTTATAGATTGCCGACGGTAGGGAACCAAACTGCTGCTGTTCTTCGACCAAATATCTCATCGGAAACATGGAAATCAGAACGGTCTGGCTCCAATCCATCAGATAATTCTAAAAACAGCATCGATCACTTACTAAACCAATCAAATAAACATGCTCAACGACCATTTTCAACAACGAATGTCAGCTCAAAAGTTTCAAATCCCCGTTTATGTAACGGGCAAAAGCGATTGACATTACGTCCAAAATCATTTCCAGTGACTTGTAAAACAAATCAAGTAAATAATTCGTTGAAAGATTCAAACATTAAACGAACCTTATATAAATCAGTACAATTTGCTGATATTCCAAAACTTAAGTGAACACTGTATATATCGCTTAAACTAGAAATTTTCTAAAAACATTTGTGCGAACTGAAAGAAAAACATAATCCTTAGAACATTGTTTTCGATCTATGTTTCTGCCAGCAGCTGCTTTGTAGAACTGATTGCAAAGAACTTAACTACAAATGAATGGACATGACCATTAACAGTGAGTATGACCAGGAAACACCACAACCGCAGACCCCAGACCATAGGCCAACCCATGGCACGGCGAGAAAGAGACACCAGAACAGAAACAAACAAGGACGTACAAATAGAGTAAAAATAATGAAAAACAATCAGCTATTCCTTCCGCGACGAGATGATTAGCCCATATAAGCCTAGCGTCTTTTTTGTGATACACGGACAAACAGTGCAGACGCCGCAGAACGCGGCGTCTGATCAGTGTCTCTACTATTTGCTTACAAAAAGATCTATTTAAAATTTGAATGAAAATGAAAAATACCACCCAACAACCCTTATAACGGAAATGGACTGGTAGAATTAATAAATGTGGGAAATTACATTCGGCTTAAATAGGTTAAAAATGAGTATGATGAGAAAATACCACAATCACACAACGCAGACCAACCCACGGCACCGTGTGGGAAAGTCACAGAACATTTACAGTAGCTGTGCATCCGTAAGTCAACAAAAGCAAAGCAACCAGCTCTCCCTTCCTCTTCAAGTTGAACAAGTAGAAAGCTAGAAATAACACAAAAACATTCTAATGACGTGCGGCTTTATAAGGCTTTCAACGCTCCAATTTGAGACGAAACTACAGAAGTGCATTAGAATGGGGATAACCATGTTCAAAAATTTCATTTGGGGAGATATATCGCCGCATATATGTTCGGAAATCATGTTTTACGGCTCAGCTCGCGCGTCGCCGTAAAACTCAATTTCCGTCCGTATATCCGACGATATACCTCCGCAGTTGAAACTTTTGAATACAGTTATCCCCTTATTATCACGAAACAAGAACGAACCAAAAAACTACAAATAATAAACTAACAACAACAGCCGAATTCCCATCTTGGAACAGACAGCAGCCACTGCCGAATCGTGTGACAGTCTGTGTTCTGTGTCTCTTCCTTGCAGTGTCATGGATGAGACTTCCTAGCTTATTCAATGTATCACCACAAAGAAAACTCAAAGTAAGGAAGATGGAAAAGATTAGGAATCAATACAATCAAGTACCACACCTGACCTAGGAAACCATATGGGAAAGTGAAAAAAAAACACAGGCAAACATCACATACAAGAAGGCCAAGAGGTCAGCCATTTCCCAGCAGGTGAGCACAAGTCTGCAAGGAACCTTCAAGACAGTATGACAAAGACAAACACGAAACACAAATAACAAAAAAGATCCACTAAATACACATATCTCTGGCACACGGAAGCTTGTCATCTTAACCGTATGTGCTCTATTTACCGCGCATACCCCTAAGTACAAAGCAGGGTAAAATCGAAAAAATACATATGCATAAGCACGCACCCGTTTTCAGCATATGACTGTTTTACATTCATTATATCACTTGAATGTTTTCTTGGTATATGATTTAAAACCAGTCGTCACCTTTTTTAATTGGTCTTAGATTGGAAATGTTGAAATTTTCTACATTAAACATGCATTTTGCTTCGCTCGTTAATGCATTTGGTTTAGTTAAGGGTCTATGCCAATTAAATAGGCTTTTTACCGAGAATTTGTGACTATTTTGAACCAGAAAACCAATGGCCATTCGAACGCTCACTACACATACGTGTATGGGCCTGATACGATATAAGCATATCAAAGTGGTGTGATCAAATTTGACCTCGTTGCAAAACAGGTCAAGGTAAGCACAGGGCCATCATTTATAAATGTCTTAAACCTCGAGTCCCCGTTCGTTCCTGCCAGATTTTAATACCATGGATTTTTCATTAGTTTTGAAGAAGATTTTTAAAGTTTGTGATATGTTGGCATGCTAGCCAGCTTAGTCATGTGACTTGCTCCATTTTAATAAAATGCCTACCCTTCCCAATTAAGCTCTACATAATTATGGAGTTGATAAGCCAAACGCTTAAAAAAGAAAATATTTGGAAATAGTGATCCGAACAAGAAGTTTTTTTAAATATTTTGACAATATATGGCCATTGCGGTAATATTGGTCATTGATCAATATTGGTCATGTGATCAAGGCCATTTGTTTGCTTCTCTCCACCACACTCCAAACTCCTAAGAAGGCTCCACAAAAAAATTGGCTCAGATTGACCAAAAGGTTTAAGAGAAGAACATGATAATTTATACTGGACAGCAAAAGAAACGCATATTTTGAATATTGTGTGTTTTTAATGATCATCTAATGATCTAATGATATGAAAGGTACCAATTATGCGTGAAACCAGTGTATAAAAGAATGTATCATAAACGGTTGGCTTTTCAGAGCAAAGCTTGTAAAGGGAGATAACTCTGGAAGTTATAAAATAACTAATAATGAACTTCAAGATGTTGTATACCCAAAACCACAGAGCGCGTTTTAATGAAAATTACTCTGCGTCTTTATGAGGCCATACAGGCTAATTCTGAAGATAAAATTGTCCAGAATTATTCAAGACAAACCAATGTGTATCAGTTGCATTGTCAAACAATAAACTGGAAGTGTGTATTAAACAGGCAGGTTTGTGTCAAAACCTTTGTTTAATTGGTTCTGTTGCACAGTAACTCACTTGATAGCATGCATGATGTACCAGATTTCCTTGCATCTCAGAGTTTTCTGACTTTTTTCAAGATCAATGTTAAAATGTAAAATCTTAAGGTTTGTGGATCTGTAGTAAACCTCCTACAGCAATGATTTTAAAAGATTTATACCGTTTTCTAATTTGTTACATTGTTCTGTGGCAATATGAAGTAAATTCGGATTCAAAACAAGGCTCTTTCAACGCGCAGTACTTTTTTAGCGTTTTTTACATTATCTAAAAAAACTTTTCATTTACTGTGTGACTAGGAATAAAGTGTCCTGGAACTAGCGTATCAGTCCTGTCAAACGTATTAATGTCATTAAGGGTAAATTTTATTATGGTTTCACATGTTAAATAAGTAAAGAAAATTATGCGTTTCTTTTGCTGTCAAGTATACAAAACGTCGGGGCCGGGCCGACAACTTCCTTGGGCCAATGTTTTGGTGAAAACTTGGTCATTTTCTGCAAGTTGTCGACATTAATCCATGTGACGAGTGGACCTTCCCATCCTTATCACTTAGACGATTCCACTTTTAATTATAGGGGCATCAAGAGCCACAGTTCGTTTTATTATTTGCTTCGATGAAAAAGCACGGAAGGGACGGCGAATCTTGTGTTATTTTCTGGGTTTTTTTTGCTCTGCACAGATACGCACAGGCTTATATGGGTTAAATGATTTTAAATTGGAATTTCCCATTCAAGCACAAAGACAACGAAATTTGACCTGCCATAAAGGTTTAGGCCACCCAAAGAATAAAGGGTATATACACGTTGTAGAGATTGAGTCATCAATGCTGCATGACAAGTTTCACTATCATATAATTTGGGCTATGGAGTAATTGATTTTCTAATATGTTATTGAATATGGGCGTGGTGATCATTTTGTGATGTGCTCGGACCACTTATACAAAGCAACGCATTATAACCCTTATTCGTAAGATGGACGATTGACGACGACGGACGCAAGAGATGATGGCTATTCTGGCTAGCTCAATTAGTTAGCCTTATGACTTAGATAAGCCTAAGAAACTCTAAGAGCACCATACAAACATTGCTTTCTATTCTTTTTCTTAATACTTCCACTATACAATGGGACAGTTACTTAGCCACAAAGGTACCGGGGAAGCCCTCCTGGAAGCAGTTAACAAGCTTTAAGACTATTCTTTCACCAGGAACTGACAACTTGCTCTTCATACAAAGAGATGGGCTTTTTTTGCATTTGAGACCAGTTGTATTATATACTTAACACCAGTAAAAACGCAACTTTTACAGTATAACCTTACTCGAGATTTAATGCTATTTTTTCGTTCTGATAAAAAAAAGCATAAACCTATGGTCGCGATATCAAGCCAATACTATTTTGGTGCAGATAAAGGGGTCCAGATAAGCCAGGCTGTATTTTTTGATAAAGGGACACAACCAGAACTTCGGCACAAAAACTGCAAAATCACCTTATTAATATGGATATCAGATCTTCATTATGAATGGCTCTTTTGGATTCAAACTTTCGGAAAATTTCAACATTGCTCTACTTTCTATGCAAACGCAACAGATTTTTTGGGTCTTGAAGTTTTGACCTTCAAAAATGTTCTTAAAGTTTCAGCATGAAAACCGGAAGTTAACGAAAATGCGACACTTTCGACGGTAAATATTGCGATAAATGATAAGCATAGGTTATGACCTTACAACTTACGTATGCCAATTTTTAAATGATTCAGTTTAATTGAAGCTTTAGTGATTTCTCAAATTTTGGGGAAATTTCACGAAAAATGAAATTTTAAACATAAATTTTAGGTCATTCCTGCAAAGTGAATTTTGTGTTGTAAACCGTTTTTCTGTGTGTTTAAGTGAAACGCAGTACTTGCACGCTGAAATTAAATAAAATTTCAAGATTTAATATGGCTACCAAAAAATTTGATGAATTTGTCATTTTTCACCAAATGTTTTGGCAGAAGTGTGCAATTGAGCTCAAGTTTTGGTAAAACGTTCTCCTACGTTAGGGACGCTTGTTAGTACCAAGACATAGTGTATAAAACTGATATTTACAGGAAAAACAACACTTGTACCAGTTGCGTTTTTAATGGCTTTATGTATAGCTCGGTCGAGAATGGGAAATTCGGATCTTTTTCAGAGCTTGAGTGAATTCGAAATTTTGACATATCTGATCACACACTACAGAGTAAGCTGCCCTTGAGCGTCCTAAAAATCGACGTTTCCCTTTTAGCTCAGATTCTAATCATCTGATTCATTAAATTTGTAGGTATCGCGAACGTGCATAATAATTTTAGAGATTTTGAAATACATTTGTAAGCAAAAATTTAAAGTGAGCAAATATTTTTAAGAGAAAATGCAATTTTTGAAGAAAAAGTACGATTTCTGAGAATTTTTCGAATTTCTCAGTTGAAGTAAGAGTCATCTTTTCAGCAAAATGGGTTTGTTTGGCACACAAACAGGCTGCACTTTTCCTTACTTATTAAATTAATGTGCCGTGAAAAGTTACATTAGTCCACAAGTTCAGCATTCCGTACAGTGAGTTTGGTTATTGGTCAATAGTTGATAGTCGTTAGTAGACTAGTACAAATAAGGATAAAACTAACGACTATCGACTAATGACTAAAAACCAAACTCACTGTGTATAATAGTGTACACCATGACACTATTTGTACCGAAGCCGAAACTGAATCTAAACATAAAAAGCGACAGCTACGTGCTACAACCTTTATAGTATAGTGACTAGCAAACATGACTCGTAGGCTTGTGGTAACGGGTTCGAGCCTCAAGACGGACATTATTTAGACCGCTTTATATCCATACTGATAGGTATTTAAACGAACACCCATTATCGAAGGCTAGTGTTCTCTATCCACTTTTAGTTCGCGTGATTGAGTGATTGACCAACTGTTGATGACACGTTATCCTATCGATGTTTGGTCGCCATTCGACTAAAAGTGGATGTATATGCACCCTAAGTTTCCTCCCCAATGGGATCTAGAGACTAACTTTCGTAGGTACTGTTGGGTAATGTAAAACGTGTTGCAGTACAGAATATGCTCTGAGTATCTACCTGCTTTCTGGAGGAAAATCTGCCGTTCCAAACCTGATAGACCAACTCATGATGTAACACGGGGTGCAAAGTTTGTGTGTTAGGAGTCAACTGTTTTCGTTTTATTAAAATAAAAGTAAATTTGTTTGGATCGGTCTTGTTATATAATTCCTAGTGAACGATTTGTAGACTATATGGTATTTGTTACACGTGTAAAAAGTATACAAATGTATCAATATATGTCTGAACTATTAGACGCCCATAAAACTGCATATTAAAGTTTTCAGAACATCACACATATTTCAGTCGAGATTTCAGGATACTAATAATGTTACATAGCAGTCTCCACATCGTGCATTAGGTAATATATAGCGATGATGACAATATGTAAGTTATGTTATACGACAACACCTACCCATTCAAATTTAATGTAAAAAGGCAAAAGGGTGACCTGTAAATCACAATATGCTGCACTCCGTGATAAGGAACATGTTTCAGTCTATCGGAGCCAGTTAAATGTAGCTACCAACTTACAGACAAGTATCCTGGTTTATGATATGTCCCATAGTAATGGAAAACATCGACTTCGACTTCCTGAACAACTCGGCTAAATCGAAATAGGATAGAGAGGCAAACTTACTCATAAGGCTTTTGGGTTAATTCAAAATTAAGAAACTCAAGAAGACCCTGTCCTTTCTGTTATAATTATTACAGCTCTACCAATAAGGCGGCAATCACAAACACTCTGATTGCCCCCAATCAACGGCTACGGGCTAAAAAAATCATGACCGTAGAACGCATTTTTGCGATCGAAAAAGACGGATTGGGCAATTGGAAATGCAGTTTTATTTAAGCAAAGCAAAAAAGTTCATGGGTCACCAGTTAACTGGTGTGTTCATCAACAGAAGTGCGACTCGACTGTGAGTGACAAGCAAGCACATAACTCGACTATCATGGTTACTTTTCTGATAGGTTCCAATAACTCGGAAAAGTTTCATACATACTTAATGATTGCATAGCAATATTATTATTCAGATATTAGATATATTAACGGAATTTAATACTATAAACGATGGCCAATAATTGTATATATTGAAGGGCAAAAGATTTTCGAGAAAAAAATGTATTCTTTCACTGACGATCGTTTTTGTCTTAACAACCAATGTAGACGCTGATCAAATGCCGCATCTGGGTCCACAATCATAGACCACAGGCCAACCCGCCACCGCCACTGACAGCTACATGACAACAGACTGCATTTCAATCAAATGTTTAGGGAAATCTTTCCAGAGGTAGGTGAACTCACGCCGAAGGTGCGTGCGTGAGTGCGCGCGTGTGTCTATATGAATTAACGTCAACAGCGGTAAAATGGAGCCAGTGCCATGGCTTAAAGTCGCATCTGTCAAACTGAAGATGCCGGATTACCGTAGTTGAAAGGAAGGCAAAGATTTAACTTCTATAACCTATAATTCGATAACTCTCGGTGGTCTGGGTTCTCAATACCAACCCCCTCCACTTTTCCTACCAACAAATACACGTACGCACGCCTTGTGTGCCCCTCTATACCCAACATATCAACGAAAATCATTTACAACCACATCACTCCTCCTGGCATATAAAAAAGCATCGGCGTGTGGGTGCGTGCGTTTAAACTTTTCCAATGGAGACCAAGTGTGTTGTATACAAGGCACAATTTGGGCCCAAGTTTCGGGTGTGCAGAGACGCAGTTATGAAAGGTGTGAAGGTGCGGGGAAGACTGCTCTGAGATGAGATGTGAGTTCTTGTACAACCAAAATCATGTTCGTGTAGTGGGATCTCAGTTGTTCAGAGCTGCAGGAAATACAGAAACAGGCTTCTCTGACCTTATTTATATAGCCTTATTAACGGCCTGACAATCAGTTATCAAAGGGGGTGCATGTCAGGGCTAGTGGGGTCCTACCCATATCGATGTCGCCAACTGGACTGTTTAATCTTGATTGGAGGTTTTGGCTCACGGAAGATGTTATTGCGGAGACGTTTGCGGGTTGAAGCTCAAATACACTACCCTCTGTGTTTTGGCCGAATTAGGTGGTGGTATATAGGGACTTCTCGTAACTTGAATAGTTTTAACTGCAGATCGCTGTTATAACCAAGAGCAGTATCTTCGCCCTTCGCCACTTGTTCGAGACTCACCGGGGCCAATGTGTTGTGTCCTTTAAGAAGACACTTTATATGTTCTGCTTATAACTGGTTCCAGCCAGAAATTCATGAAACGTCGCGATATGACGGATTGAAGACTCCAGGACGATAAATGGATTAACCCATCTTCACTGTTCCAGGTAGCCGCCTAAGTAGTTAATCAATATTGAGTGCCCACTCTTTTGCAAGAAACTGATAGCTGCTCTAATTGAGACAGCGGACGGGAAAGGATGGCCTTAAAAAACTATTTTTAAAAAGAATTTCTATGAAAACGGGGTCTCTGGGTTCTCAGTCAAGCACATTGAAGATTGCACCAGCGGTCCCACCAGAGTGTTGTGAAAAACATGTCTTTTTGACATCCCAAAGTGTTTCTAAAACTATAAAATGTTATAATGTGATATCATATAAAACATAATTTTGGGACTACATCAGCACATTCTACAGTCCCAGTGAAAGAAGAAAAAAATAATAAAAAAAATGCAATTTGAGCGTTAGACTGGGGATCGAAGGGATGCTAGTTCGGGGCGCTAGTTCGGGGCTCACCGCTGGCGAAGTCACTAAATACTGTGTCCTTTAGCAAGACACGTTATCCACTGCTTACTACTGGTTCAACCTATGAAAACATGAGTACCTCCCGACATAACTGAACATTTGTTGACGTGGACGTAAAGCTGCAAAAAAAAACGAAAAAATAAACTTAAAAAAAATATTATAGGTAGGATTCGAACCATCGACCACATGTATACGAGTCAGTTGTTTTAACCACTACACCACAGAGTCTGTTCTAAAGATGTCTCTTACTTTGTTTTATAATTTTGAACGTGTTTGTAAATCAAGACGAGTACAACTATCCACAACAGTGAATATACGTCATTGTATGCGCGCGAATAATTTTCTAAGGGAGGCGGATCTAGTTTCCATTAACATTTGTTTTAATCAAAATTACAGATAATCATGAAATATATTTAAGAAATACACTAAAATAATGATACTGGGGTTTGGGGCCTTATTTTTACACGAGCAGAACTGGATATATCGAAAATGTGTTGTGTTTTAAAATGCTGTTAAGTATAAGTTGAATCCGCCACCATTCCTTAGTCATAAACTTTAGTCTTAGTCGTTAGTCAATCCTTATTTGTACTAGTCCACTCGGAGCGTTACCTGTATGAGTCTAATAGTAACTCACTGCAATATATTTCTATAAAAATACTGAAACTTTGTTATGCATTTTATTGAGACTCATTAATAAAGCATATAATATGAGTCACTGCATGATAAAATCAGCAAAACGGCATGTACACAGCTACATAGGCTTATAGCCGCACACTGTTGTTGTTTACATTATATTTTTTCCAACCCTCTATGAGGTGTAATTGTTCATAGCTGTAGATTCACCTCGTGAATAAATAAATGAACCGCGGCATGAGATTTCAAACAATGTGGTATGTGCGACCAGCAAAGCTTCAGACCAGCCTGTGCATATACGCAGTCTGATCAGAGCCTTTGCTAGTCGCTTGAATATTCTATAACTGTTAAGCTACTGACCAAACATCATTTGGAGTTTCTAAGCGTAATAGGTGGCTGCACAGGCTCTTCTTTATACTTGTCGAAATGCCACATTATGTAAAATCACATATCGTGGCTCATATATCAATATGAATCCTGATCAGCTGTTTTTATCAGATCAAGCTAAACTGAAGCTACACTATTTTCAAAAGAGTTTGAACAATATAAAATGGTTGATGCACATTACGCTTATTGGATCAAATGCTATATTCCACAATTACGTTGTATTTGGTATGCTGTTTGATTGTTTTGTGTAAAGCAAGTACTTGTGTCTTATATGAGCGAGTCAATGTTCTGTAAACAGATAAGCAAAATAGTTTGTCCCTTAATTAATAAGTATCAAACTAAGAGCTTGTACGTCGACGGAATGTTTGTTGATGATGCTCTTGAAGCTGTGGGACTGGCGGATCAACTATTAAGATTGACCACAGACCCTGAAAATACACAAAAAATATATTTCAAAAATGCTGTGATACCATACACTGTAACAGGGATGTATCTGGGATTGGTCCTAACCATTTTATGAAATCTATGAGTGATTGTCCCATACATACGCTGTTCAAATCTGGTGTTCATTTTGCTGTAAGGTGGATATAAAGGTTTTTTTGGCTCCATCATTTTTTTCAAATGGCCTATCTAAACTACAAAAGGCCAATCACAATCTTGACATGTGCATGCAAATTAATGGGACATGGGCCATTGACCCATTTTCATGGCCCATTCGTATTCTGGACCAGAAATATCCCTGCTGTTATTTGTCTGAATACTCTGTTTAACATTTAAATGATCACCAGGTTACTTTTTACACACTGCTGTCAGATAGTTTATTACATTGTCAGTTACTATAAGCTTATACTCAGCAAACGCATAACGTCGACACAACGTTGTATCGACGTCGATGTGACGTTAAGTACTAAATCGCACTGACGTTAATACTATGTTATTTAAACTTTGTTTCGTCTACTGGGTATCCAAATGAACTCTAGCCTGTATTACATGTTCGTACTTTCGCAACTAACTGTAATCTTTCAGACTATTTTGCTTAACCACTAAATAATCCCCAGGTTACTTTTTACACACTCCTATCAGCTAGTTTTGGAAATGGTCAGTTTTATTCACTTCAACATTTAGCCTATGTTAAGTATACGTACGTTCTCAACTTATAGACAAAGTTTTTGCTGACATCAGTGGTAGAGGAATGATGCCTATATCATTTATTTTATGACCCTTTTATTAAATGTATGCAGCCAAAGTCTGATATAGATAAATGTTTAAAGTAATTATGCTAAATATATACTTTGTTAACCAACTCTTTTTAAAAATTCTGATCAGTTTCAACATATATCTCTCTTTACACCAGAAAAAACCCAAGCTTGATTCTTACGAAATAGCGAGTTCAGCTAATGTTATAAATACAAGATGAGTGTCTTTTCATATAGAATTTACTAGACAAAACTTGGAGAATGCTGGTTAAGCCATGAGGCTTTGCCGAGCGATTCAACATAAGTTATATTATCAAAACCAAGCCTGGTAACTTTATATCAAAGGACGCAAACCTGGTATTCTGTTTTTATCAGTTAACACATTGGCTCACTCTTCTAACTGGCGATTATGACCTATTTATCTGCGCCGATAACGCGAATCGACGTTATTCCTATAATTGCACTGTTACGTTGACTGATAAAATTAACTACAGTGAGAGAGACAACGTTTATAGTCTATTTAACAAACATATTTAAACAAACCAGCTTATTTCAATAAATAAGTACAGTACTAATTCACCATTACTGGAATGATTGGAAGTGGCGTCTTTAACTCCAATAACTCCAATAGCCAATAACACTATGCCAAAAAGGCGTTGTACACTAATATTGGATTGACAGGAACCAAAAACGTTTGACCAACAAGTTCCAATATTTTATTATACAGACATGCTGCAAGTGCACAGGTTATTTAACTATGAAAAGACAAACTAAACATACCACTCATATCACATTTCCCAAAGGTTAATGAAAACACTAAATGAACTGGCAAGTAAGGTGTCTTTGAACAAGAGGCTGATTGTTTCAATGTGTTAAGTGTGTTGCGTACGTATTTTCATTTCCAGACATATGTCACATAAGATTTAAATCATGTCGCTGTCCTGGCATGTACTTGAGTATTGTAAAAATAATGAAAGCCTTGCACTGCCAATATATGTCTATGACAAAATCACCAAAGTCATTGGCGTAGCTCCCATTACGCAGTTAGGCACGTGCTTAATAAAAATAGTAACATTCAAGGGAGGTCACCTAATGTGGTAAAAGTGATTTTCCATACCATAAGGAACTGCTCTTAAAGGAAAGAATTCGCTCCCAGAGGGAGCAAATTCTTTCTTTTAAGAAAAGTTACCATTTTGAAAGCAACACAATTCAAAAGAATCACTATTTGATCCATTAGTTTCCCTTTGATGTGCGTGACCTTTTCAGCTTTCTGGCTACGTTATTGAGTGGCATGTATGCCAGTTGTAGACTCAGATCAGCCTGATGAGTCACATCAGACTCTTGAGCAGCATGTGCCTCAAGATATCTTCAGGTGGACAGCTAAGACTCTGATAAAATTGGGCAGATGCACAGGCTTTGCTCCTATTCCTATTTGTTGGTTTTGTCATGAGATAGCGTACAGTAAAAAAAGTGTAAAACGGCCACTCAAAAATAGAGAAAACAACGATCTTACTGACAAATGGTATGTTAGTGAAGGTCGAAAGTATTGCAGAATGCTTCCCTTGGAGCATTCTGCAATACTTTTGACCTGCATTAAGCAACAATTGGTCTTGACATTCAAGCTTTGGTCAAATGAGAGTGACCGTTTTACACAGATTTTACTGTATATGTTTGTAAATCAAAGCTTACCAGCCCTAGATATGTGTTATCTTGTTAATGGCAGACATTATCAAACAGGCACATATAATTGCTGTCACCTGAAAGAGAAGATGAATAAAAGCCAATTACGTAATTTGAGTGCGGATCTGACAAAAGGGTCCTTCGGGCATTTTCGCAGTTTTTTGCGTAATCAAAATTTCAAAAACATCGAAATTTTCAAGATTTTGCATGTTCTTAAAACAGAGTCAAATTGCTTCTTACACGTAATACAATCAAAGACGCAAACAGTTCTGATAAAATTTAGTGAAACGTATAATGTGTGTTGACATGGCAACAGCTGTGCATACGTACTACACACTTCTATTAAAACAGGTACCTCATTGCAAATGCTTTTGTATGTGTGAATGTGGGCTATTTGCGCAGTCTATGCAATTGCATACACATCAAATTTACAGAAACATGGAGCATTCTTGAAATATTGCTCCTAGCGTCTTTGTATATGCGTCATATGTTAACACAATGGTGTTGACGTCACAACGGCATTAACAATGTTAAGTGACGCATCATCTATACGAGTTTAAACGCTCATATCTTTGCTTTTTGTAAAGATAATCTCTTCAAATTTTCTGTAATTGTTCACAACAGCTAGGTCTTACTTTCTCTGTAATTATCTCACTTTTGACTTTTATTGCCAGAAGGTCCCTTCTGTCAGATCATGGCTCATATATATATATATATATATATATATATATATATATATATATATATATATATATATATATATATATATATATATATATATATATACATGTTTTATCAACAACATATATTACATGCTGAACAGATAGATACCATGATTTATCAAACAAATACGTTTTGAAATTTGGTTAACCAATTTAAGCCTAGCGTCCTTTTTATGGGAAACCAGTAAACAATGAAAAACCATATCAGACACCGCAGAACGCAGGTTTTGCACTGTTTGCTTACAAAATGAACTTTTCAAATTTGAATGGGAGGGATTTAATGATCACATTATGACTGGATTACCTCTATAGCAACTGTAGGACCAACTGTTATGATTATAACCAGGGAGTAAGTATCAATATATTCTTTCACTTTTTCATAACAACCCTGAAATTATAAAGGAGAAAAGTATAGGTACTGATATACAAATTGTTAAAACGTAAAACTGTCAGTTTAAATACTTTTGGACACCCAAAACACATGTTTTTAAATAATTTTCACATACGCACGTTTATCAATCCGTCAATAAAAGGGTTCAGAAAAGTGTCGAAAATTAGACACAGAATGTAGAGTCCCACAAGGGATTAAATCATATGCCAAAGCAACAATTTATGTAGCAAAATGCTTTAAATAGATAATATTATGGATCAGTATCTTATAAACAAACTATAGGCTGCTCAAACGAATTATCAATGAAAAGAATTGAGGGCATCAGTCGGCGGTAATGGTTTTATGCAATTAACTGATGAAACTTCATATACAATGAAAAAGCATACATACACTGTCTTGTCAGCTCTGATTATTTACAGGTTAATCACGACCTTTGAGTAATGACCTTTAGATCATTCCATTTCAAAAGGTAAATGCCGAACGCATATCATGAGCCTATCTTGCCGGAACATGTGTGTGTGTCAAAAACATTATAAGTAGAATGTAAGCGAAGACCCAACACCCATATTTCTAGAACTATCTAAATATTGCAAATACAGTCAGGCCTCAAAGCTTTTTGTTTATCTACATGTATACCATTCTACACTAGACAATATTATCATGCTGATAAATTATGTATTACCATTTAGCCATAATTATCTGACATGCTATATTTTGCCATTCATAGTTAGCATATTCATCATACAACTAGAAATAGTACATGTGTCAATCTGATAAGGTGGCTTTAGATTTATAGGAGAATGGTATGTGTGATGTCGTTTTCAAGGCTGTGAATTTGTTGTTGTTTTTTTTTGTTTTTTGTTTTTTGCTTTTAGCTGCTTTCTATGTGTGTAGGGAGAGTTCCTGTTCAACCCCAACTTTTGTGATGAGATTCGTATTGCCCTTTGCATTTTCGAGTTTGGCAATCCTCTCTCAAATGGAGTATGAGAGAGCCAGTGGCTCTGCTAATTCTGTTGTGGATATTGTGCAAGAGTCTTTGTTCTACACTGACCCAAAATGAAAACTTTACATAGTATTCAAAAGTATATATTTTGATGATAAATTAAGTTTCGGGGTTAATTTTTTCGGTCATGGAATCTTCAATGCCTTATCGATGTCTCTGAAAAAAATTTGGATGAAAAACATAAATTGCATCATTTTTATGAATAATTCAGTTCAGAGGGGTCAAAATGAAAAATTCTAAAAACAATTAAATCAGTTACACAGATTTTGGAAACAAGAAATCACTGACTGCGTGCTTTAAGTGATGTTAAAAAGATCATCAGTAGCCAGTGTGACCATCATTTTTACGAATGCTTAGCAGAAAACGTCGCCTCATTGAATTTACGTAACGTTGTATGGGCACGTTAGGGATACTTATGAAGTGCTAACAGAGGTGCATATTGGAGTCATTTAACGCATCCATTTGATGATTGGACCTGACCCTCCGACCCATTTTATCCTATACGTGTTCTATGGGGTTCATATCTGGGGATGAAGCAGGTCAAGTCAAGAGGTTGACATTATTTTTAGCATGGAATTGTGTGGTTATTTACGTGTTGTGTGAGGCCATGCGTTGTCATGCTGGAAAATGCCAGGCCGTTATTTTGCACGAAATGACTAATTATCTTTAGAGCATGAACCCCGTAAAGACGAGCAATAATAATTTCCGTTTAAAACGATTACGTGGGTAAGGTTACTTGTTTACGCGATAAGCACGTAACGTCGTTACACTTGCGCGACCAGGTCTTTGCACGAACTCTGACATACCCAGTTCTGTTGAACTGGTTCATAAGATAATGAATAGTCGGTCTAGAGCACCCAAATTGATGCGCGATATCATATACCGTAGACCCCGCCTTGAGCACGCCAATAACATGGTTTCTTTGATCTTTTGAAAGACGTGGCGTCACTAAATCGAAGCGTTGTGTAACAATAAATTATTTTATTACCAGGACTCAGCTGCAAATGTTTTCTTGGCGGTTTTAAAGCTGTTAATGAACCGCCTGTTCCTCAGCACGTGCAGCGTACGAAACACTTTTTTCAGGCGTTGACACTTCAATAGACCTGGGATTTGAATAAAAATTGCCTAATCGTTATCTGCGACGAAGTCTCGATAAGCATGCATAAATCTTACAACGACATGTATACTAACAAAACAGTTATTCAAAGAAATAAAGTGTAAAGTTTTCATTTTGGGTCAGTGTAGTTGGTCTTTGATTTTGGTGCCATTGCCTGGTCTGTGATATGTGATTGTGACATTCCTTGGGCATATAGAGGATCTTACATGAGTGCTCATATTTTGTTAAATTTATTAAATAAGTTGGGGAAAAGTGATAAAAGGGGAGGCTTGCCGAGCCTTTTATTATTTTTCGCAATGAGTTTAATAAATTCAATAATACAGGAGCACGAATGTTAGATTCTATTTATCACATGACATTAAGATTAAATGAAATCGCATTTTGACATGAAAACATCAACATTTTGCCATCTGGTACGCAACGTTATAATGGATGTCATTACGTTCCCCGAAAATATGTAAACCACTTGTGGTTTATCGATTTTATTGCAAAGCGTTATAGCACCCCAGACGCGATGCCATGTGATAAATTCACTTACTGTTTTCTAGTAACTACCTATCTACATATCTAGTTCAGGCATATCTTCCCAAAGATTTCATTATTGATACTTTCATTGAAATGCACGGAAGTAGCAGTATCTTATTACAATTCATAGGGCCAGTTTAAGCAAAATATTTCAGCGTAAAATTGCTATTATTTTCTTATCCATCAGTTTAAACATATGTTTAGGGTGCTCAAAAGAACCGTCTCACTGAGATGGTTCTTTTGGGTACCCACAACATATGTTTTGGTTGAAAAACATAAAAATAATTTTCAGTTACGCACTCTTATCTGGGGGCCTGTAAATGCCTTATAAGATAAGGTAATAAAGACTTAAATTTATGTTGAAATGTTCGGGAGGATTTATGTTAATGTATGAGTGAATGGTATACATAAAACACTATTATTGCATAAAAAGCCGTGTCGCGTGCTATTGACAGCCATGTTTTAGCAGGCAAAACGCATGTATTAATCAGGCAATTCACGTGTTGTTGATACACCATTATAGTAATTTTGAAGCGTTTTTCCAAATTTACAAGTGACATTATGACTATATGCAATAACAATGATCAAACATGGTTCTCTGATACACTAACATCTGCTAGACGCCTTGGGGGTCATTAAAACCATCGCCTTTCAGGCTCGAGTCTCAACACCACACTCTGGGTCAAGCAGATCTTAATACATAGAAAAGCATGTTTGATCCCTACTATGTAATATAAAAAAGTAATTACGATCATATTTCCGCTAATGTAACGACAAAGAGATATAGAGGAGAGATGGAGAAGGTTGTATATGATTGACGAGTTGTAAAGCATAGCTTACTGCTGTATAGAAGTTCTTAGGGACATTTGTACAGGTGGCTGAGTTAGAATAAGAACTGACAGTATCAGAGGTAACCCCTTGACAACACGATCCTGGAATCACTTCTGACCCAACTCTGCAATAAATTCATAACAATAAATTAAGTAATAGTTATACCATGGGTTTTCCGCCTGTACGTGGAGATAATCCACGAGCTTAAGCGAGTGGATTATCTTACGTACAGGTGGACAAACATGGTATAACTATTTTATACCACCTATATTAGTGTAGACCTTGCACATCACGAGATATTTCATGCTAAAGTTGGTAAAGGTGGTATAATGCTTGTTATCATAAAACACATGATAAGTACCAAAATCTCATCTGATGGCTTAATAAATAATACTTGTTGTTAAATAAATAAACGAGTTGAGTCAAAGTGATAAAATGCGAGGCTTATCGAGCATTTTATCTTTTTTTGGCAACGAGTTTCATAAATTCAATAATACACGAGCACGCATGTTAGATTTTATTTATCATATGACATTAAGATTACTTTGAAATCTCATTTCTGCCGTAAAGACGTTATAAATCTGTCATTATGTACGTTGTTATGGACTTCATAACGTTTCCCGTAAATCTATAAACCACTTGTGGTTTATCAATTTTATTGCATGGCGTAATTCACTCCCAGACGGGACATCATATGATAAAATACAGGTAAATGTAACAAGAAAATATAAGAAATCGCCAGCAAAACAAACGCCATATTTTAACAACTTTATATAGATAATTAAGTTTGCAATTTTATCCAAATATACAATGTGGTTCAAGAGTTATGAGCACTTTCACTGCTCACCATCACCCAGATTGATGCTCATCAAAGCCACCTCCATCTAAAAGGTTGCTACGCATACCAGTGGTTAGACAATGTTGACATGCATAAAGTGACGATTTCACTGACCTACAAGCAGACAAAAATGTGTCCTTACAATATTTAAAAAAAACCTTTGTGGCTCTGTTGTGGTAGTAACTAGTATTAGGTCGGATGGGTTTACTTTTATGTGACTTTATGTACGAGAGCACCCAAAGGCTAAACCGGCAGTGTTTCTGGTTCAAAACCTCTTGGAGGACTGGGCCATGGCTAGTCTCAGACGACAGGGCCATCGCTTAGTCTCATCTGAAAGACTGATGGAGATGGAGATCAAACGCAGGACCCCTAGGTACAAGGCGGCATACTTTCTGGAACTCTAGGTATTAATGTCTCACCATTTAAAAAAAAACAAAAACAAAAACAGTACTACCACCTTCTCAAGACATAACTTTTGCAAGGGAGGTACTGCAAAATGTTAATGCAAACTTTGATTTAAATATATGATGTGTTTAAAGAGTTACGAGCATTTTCACTAAAAGACCTCAGCCTGCCAAAATGATGCTTGGCAAAGCCTTATCGACATTTTGCATACCACTGGCTGGGCAAAATTAAAATAAATTAACATTGCAAAATTTGATCTAAATATATCATGCGGTTCAAGAGTTATAAGCATTTTTACCGTAACTGCTTACTACGGGCTGAAATGATGCTCAGCAAACCCTAGTCCATCAAATAATGCTATATCACATGTCACTGGTTTGTTAATGTTGACATGCATTTGAATGCAATTTTTTATAAAAAAAAATATACCATATGGTTCAAGAGTTAAATAGAGGATCTTACATGAGTTCTCATGTTTTATTGACTTTATTGAACGAGTTGAGGTAAAGAGATGAAATGCTAGGCTCGCCGAGCATTTTATCACATTTTCACCACGATTTTAATAAATTCAATAGTACAAGAGCACGAATATTAGTTATATTTATCATCTGACATTAAGATTACTTTGAAATCTCATTTCTGCTGTAAAACGTTTTAATTTTGTCATTATGTACGCAACGTTGCTATGGATGTCATAATGTTTCCCGAAAATCTGTAAACCACTAGTGTTTTATCGATGTTATTGCATTGCGTTATTTCCCTCCCAGGCGCGACTTCATATGTTAAATAAATCATTTTCACTAACTGACAACGGACGGAACGATGGACGAACTCACTCACTCACATGATGATTATAGTGAAAACGCAAGGGCCGTGCAATATATTGGGACTTTGCTAGGAATAAGTAAATGAATGGCCAAGTCGGTTCATGAGTTACGGTTTAACAAGACCCTTTGATATTGTGAAGGGATTAAGGTTACCTGTGAGAATTCCACCACTCTGACTGTACATCTTGAAAGTCATTGTTTACACCACCGTTGGCGTATTGTGCATCGAGTCCACAACATTCAGCCTGGAAAAAGAAATGTGGCTTGCAAAATGAAATGCTTTTTTCACATACATCTGAACAACAGAAAATAAGTTTATTTATGGTCATCATAGAAAGGAGGCTACGCATCTAATTATACCCAAGATAATAATAATTGAGCCGCAACATGAGATTTCCAACAATGTGGCATTTTGACACGAATAGGCGTAGACGAGCCTGTGCTGCCTCCTTTAAACTTAGATACTCTAAATGATGTTTGGGCAGTAGCGTAACAGTCGAAGAATATTTAAGCGACTGGCAAATTCTCTGATCAGACTGCGCTTATGCACAGGCTGGACTGAGTCTTTGCTGGTCAATAATACTACAATTTGTTTCGATCATTATATTAATTAGATATGGCCCTAAACTATATAGACATAATCTGACAAAAAAAGGTGAGTGTGGCGGTCATTGGCCTACGTCCAACCAACGACACTGTGTGGAAGATACATAGAACACAGACACCTACATGACAACCATGCACGGATCCAGAGGAGGGGACAGGGAGTTCGGACCCCCCCTGGAAAATCACAAAACTATACTATAGGGCTCCTTAGCAATACTGGTCCGGATCCCCTGAAAAATAACAAAGCTACCAAGCCAGCATTCAATGTTGGGCCATCATAGGCACGCCAGCGAAACGCCATTTAAATGGCGTTTCGCTGGCAGGCCGATAATGGCCCGACTATAGCGGTATTAGGATCTTTTCTCCCATCAACTAAAAAACAACGAAAAACAGGTCAAATTTGGACCCCCTCTGACAAAATTAAAACGTTTATCAATTAACCATAGGATGACAGAAACGTTACATTCGAACAACACTTTCAAGTCCAGAACACAGACTATGACGCACACTTTACTTCACGAATACTATTAAGATTATGCAAACAGCTCTCTTTTCCTCAGCTGGATGATTCAAAAACTAGAAACATTACGTAGCTCCCATTACGCTATTACGCATGTGCGTAATAAAAATAGAATTATTCAAGGAAGGACACCTTATGTGATAAAAGTGATTTTCCATACCATAAGAAACTGCTCTTAAAGGAAAGAATTCTCTCACTCTGGGAGCAAATTCTTTCCTTTAAGAGAAGTTCCCATTTTGAAAAGGGAGGTAATTGAAGAGAAGCATTGCTTGGGCAGGTAGTATCCCTTTGATGTTCGTAACTTTTCAGCGTTCTGGCTACGCTCTTGAAAAAGGATAAGACACGAAACCTCACATAATGTGAGTAACTACAAACAATGAATTGACAAAGACAGAATTTCCACTGCAGTCACAGACTCTGAGGAGGTTCAATATACTTTACCAGCCAATCTTTGCCCTAGATTCTGCTATTGTTTAAACACATATATTAACTCGCAATGAATATTTCTAAAGAATTCAATGTATGATAGCAAAGGAAGAATCACATCAAATTAATTAACTGCGGTAGAACAAATGAAATGGCTATTAACGCACAGAGTCAAAGCTAAAGAAACAACTATTTGAGCCACGTTATGCCAAGCATTATCTGGAGGTCTGAAAAATCATATCTAATGAATATCTAACCAAGCGTTGAGCAAGCTTTGAAAAGCACTGTCTTATACCGCAGCCCAGACTATCAAGCTACGTATGCATGCATGTTCCTTGAGCAGTTTCATGGTAAATCATAATTATAATTAAAGCAGGTCTTGAGATTGAAGTATTTATCCTATTTTCTCACAATCATCCTTAAAGCATGTATAAGCATCTATCTCTATAGGAGCTAGAAGTCTAATTGTGTTTGTGTTTGTCAGCTATTCTGTAATGTATGTTTCTTGCAGCGTTGTGGTTACCTGTTGGGAAAGGGCTGACCTCTTGGCCTTCTTGTATGTGACGCTTTATTGTGTTTTTTTTTCACTTTCTCATTTGGTGTCCTGTCACGGGTGGGCATCAGCGGAACTACCGCGAAACACTTTACACTTTATCTACATGTATATAAGTGTCAGTAAATGAGATTTTGTCACTTATCGCATGTGCCAAGACTCAGATTAGCTTGCACATTTTTAAAGTTTCATCAGAACTTTCATGACTGACACATATATACATGTAGATATATGATATACACTTCAAGTATATTTGGGCCGGTAGACGAGACCTGATACTTACATCTGTAGCGCATCTGTGCATAAGGCTGAGCTAAAGATTGTGGAGGTCTTGGAGGTGAGGACTTGGAGTGGGACAGGGGTAAGTGTGCTAGTTTGTAGACGGGGAGCAGCGTTTGAGATGAATTGGTGGAAGTTTGTGGGTGTTTCAATGCATACTACAATACTACACACATTTCTGTCCGCGCCTGCATGTACGTATATGGTATAATCGAAGGAACTAGAGCGCGACGTTACAACTATCGCGATGGCGAAGGCGATACTGCGACAGAAAACTTTGGAATTTATTCCCTCATAGAACACGATCGGTTTGATTTTTTTACATCCGAAGAACAAATAAGGGCTGTCATGTACTTGCCACGTATAAAATGCTCTTATTCTAAGCTAAAACTGGCAAAAAATTTGCATACTTTCTTCGTTTTGACATAAAACTGAAGAAATCCCGTTCTGGATTCGATTTGGTTACGGTTATCATCTCAAAAAAAAAGTTTTTTTCAACATCGCGTTTGGCCTGTTTCGCAAGGTAAATCATTTCTACATGGAATAGCATTGCCGGATTTATACATAGTTAGCTCATTCTTTTACTAAATATGAAATGAAGCGAGAGTACATCCTTTGTTCGGCTTAAATTCCGTGACGATGCCACTACCGCGAAAGGTCCCGGATGTGACGAAGGAGCAAATTTATGTTAATGAGATTTCGCGGTAGTTCCGCTGGTGCCCACCCGTGCCTGTGTCAGGTGTGGTACTTGATTGTATCGATTTCTGATCAACAAAAAGATCCACAAAAGAAACACTGCCTTAGAACGGGCAGGCTGGTCTGCGCCTTTTTTTTTGTTTTGCTAACGCCAAATAAAGCAATTAGATCTCTCTTGCTCAATGAGATGATAACTAAACTAGATAGTACACTAAGTACTGTCTATATATGAATGGTAAATAAGGCATCGCATTATTACATTATTAGTGTAACGTTCAACCTTATTAAAGCAGCCACCCAGTAAGCATATAAACTGAGTCACTATCGAGCCGCCAGTGAAATGCTATTCAAGTGGTACATTTTACCGTCATGAAAAGTGTGTCCCAGCCCTTCGATATAGAATCTGTCTGCTGTGGTCCCTTGTAGCTTTTCAGAAGATCCAACATCCGGCCCTTTAGCCATTCATTGTTCTAAACAACATATATGAGACATGATAAACCATATTTAAATGTAGATCTATGCCTCAGATAACTTCAAATGCTTCTATCAGCCTACACATCAGATTATATCAAAATAAGGTAAGACGTAACCGTCCTTAGCTTAGCTCTAATGATATGCTCTATATCTAAAATAAGTAGAAAAAATAGTCTGCATGTGTTACTTGCATTCTATGCGCACAATGTACAAAATAAATTCATAAAGTAAAATGTTAGATATATATGCAACCTTTATAACAAATTTTGCTGACATGGCTGTTAGAACATTTCGACATTGTTAGAACATTACCAAATTTATAACTTATGTCTGTCATGGTTCAAATCGTATCAAAGTAACAGAACTCAACAAGTGAACATCAATACATATCAATGGAAAACTAAAAATGAACTATGTGGGGAACTACCACCGGGCTCTTTTTAGATCCACTATTTTATTTGATTTTATAAATGATATAACCCTGCATTATGTTATGCAATTTAATCTTTAAAATTAATGCTGATGATACGCCATTGTATGATATTGGTTTAGATAAGAAGGTTAGTGAGTATGATCAGGAAACACCAGAATCACACTCTTCAGACCAACCCACGGCATCGTGAGGAAGAGCCACAGAACACTACCATTCACAGGACAACGGAAAGACAAATAAAGCAAAGCAACCTATCTCTTCCTAGTCAAGATGATTGCAAACCTAAAAAGGACACAATGTGATGCATAACAAAATAAAGACCAAACACAGAATCCCCACGAACAATGGGAGAAACATAAACTAATGAATCAACAGCAGAATCACTGCCTCCGAGCGAACAGCAGTCTACCAGGGTCTTAAATGCATTTTACTGGTATTAAACGTCACCCTAAATTATTCTATTGTTAAAACACAAACGTTGATAAGCTCGCATGGAAACTTCCTAACAATGCATCATCACAGAGAAACAATCTAATCAAATTAACACACTATGGTGAAACAAGAAAAATGGCTCACAACTCACAGATAGACAGAGCTAAAACAAACTGCAAGATGAGCAATGGTGGACCCAGCCAAACGCAAGCATCAGGCACCAACTAACGGATTATAAGTTTACTTCAGGGCCATCATTGAGGCTGAGGCCTAACCCCCAATCGTGCAATAAAAGTGGAAAACATAGCTATAAACCGTGATTGGGTTTACAAAAAGGCATGCAGACTGTCACATGATATCCATGCTGTATCTGAGTTTTTAAAAACGTTTAATTCTCTGTTTAAATTGATCATTAAAATAAGGCTTTCCAACAATTATTTTGAATGTATAAACTTAATCACCATGATATATCAGCTCTAATATGCCCTGTTGCAGAAAATGTTTTAAACCAATATTGTATTTAGCAATCAACTCTGAGTGTTTGTGGTAAATTTAGAAAAGGCTTTATGAAGTTTATGATATTGATAGCCTTGATTTAATAACTTCACAGTCATAAATTGGTTTCTGTTGTTGAAGTCGTCGACATTTGAAAGTTTTGTTAGAAAATTATCTCAAACATGCTTTGAATGTACTCAAAATTTTTGAAAGTTTGAGAATTGTATGAATATATTTATAGACTTAACAGAAATGATGTTAATATCAAGTCGGCAAAAGAGAAAACAATATGAATTATAATAACGTGGCGCCAGTTTATGATAATTTTTATTTGCATTAAACAAGCGGTTAAAACGTTTTGGGGTCTAGATGCAGATGACAACTTAACATGGACAAATCATTTTCAACATGTTTCAAAAACTGTAAGAAGGATATCGTCATGATTTGATTTTTGTTTTAGATAAAGTTGTACCCTCAATTACACCATAGAGTGTTATTAAACAGCGCATATATTAGGTCTTAGATAATGTTTATGGGGAACTCGTCGTTCATTCTTTAATAATATAAAATTTTAAAAAATCACAGAGACGAGCCTGTAATTGATAGATGGTAAAGATAATATATTCAGCCAGACGATCTGCATCAACTTACCCTGACTCTTACGCTCACAGTGATTCCCTGTGTCACTTTCATCAGGACAATCAATATTAAACTTACCCCTATTCTGGCACTGACCAAGAAACCCACTAAGACTCCCTGCGCCTATATCATTAGGATTTTCAGCATCAAGCCTATCCTGAGTCTGGCTTTTACCCAGAAACCCATCAAGATGATCAGTATCAAACTTACACGGACACTGGCACTGACAGAGAAACACACTAAGACTGCCTGTGATACAAACATCAGGACGCTACATATCAAACTAATCCCTATTCTGGTACTGACCCAGAAACCGACTAAGACTCCCAGTGCTATTGGCATTTGGATATCTAGCATCAAGCCCACTCTTAGATCTAGAAACCCATGAAGATGATCAGTATCAAAATTACCCTAACTCTAGCACTGATTCAAAAAAAAACCTTAGACTGGTTGTACCACGATCACCATGATGTTCAGCATCAAGCACGTCCTGTCTCTGGCACTGACCCAGAACCAACTAATAATCCTTGCACCACTATTATGGATCACCAGTTTCAAACTTACTCTAACTCTTGCACTGACCCTGACACCCACAAAAACTGTCTGTGATAATTACATCAGGAAGATCAATATCATACTTACCCCTACTCTGACACTGACTCAGAAACACACTAAGACTCCATATGCCATTATCATCAGGACGATCAGTGTTAAAGTTACCCCTACTCTGGCACCGACCCAGAACCCACAGACACCCTGTGCCACTATCATCAGGACTATCATAATTAAACTTAACCTGACCTAGAACCCACTTAGACTCCCTGTGTCACTCTCTTCAGGACGATCAGTTTCAAACTTACCCTGACTCTGGCACTGACCCAGAGACCCACTAAGACTCCCTGTGCCACTATCATCACGATAATTAGTATTACATACTGAAACAAAAAATACAATTACAATCAGCGTAAAGTCTGGTTTATTCGTAACAAGTGCAAATTATGCAGTCAAGCATATACAAAACTAGTTCATGGTTCTTTCTCTGTTCTGAATTTGGCAGCTACGAAGAGTGTTAATTTGGTTTACATAACAATGCCTAGCCTTTTTTTATAAAACACATGTGGTTGGAAAATATTGCAATTGTTAAAAAGCTGTCATTCAAATATGTTCCTTGCCACAATGTACGTTGTATATAAACATGAATAGATTTCTCCTGATTTACTCCAAAGCCCAAGTTTATATTTCTGCCTTATGCCAACTGGTCAATCAATATCATTGTAAAGAATTGAAGCCATCTTCGCTATTACTGCTTAAGATACAGCAGGTGTACCAAACTTTGTAATAAAAGATCACGTGTCAATGGACGGGGATTATTTCACAAGAGATGATTGCTACTACAAACAACACCTAATAAAGCTATACACTTAATGCTTAAAATACAGCATATATGTGACACTATTTGTGCACCGATGAAATATAAGTTGGTGTGCTGCCAACGCTTTACAGCCAAATCCGGCAGTGTGACGAGCTGAATGCCCTGGGTTTAAAAAAAAGTTTTAGACTCAACTGATCATGAAAATCAAGTATAATCATAAAAACAAAATGCTGAAGAAAAAATATTGCTCTAAAGCTCGCAGATGTAGTATTTATCATACTAATAAACAATTGTTGGCATTTATGCATTTATGGGCGGGGAAAAATACCACACCCATGTACAGCTTGCAGCTTCTATAATGAATACGATAATCATTTTAATACTTACAACCAATAATAGTTTTCTTATTTTAATCCATCCAGCAAGGGCACCTACGACACCCAGGGCCATCAGGATTGCCCCAAACACGATCATCATGTATGCGAGAGCATCTGTCAGGTGACCCACGTAGATCCCGTTATAAGAAATATAGTTGAACAACGTCTTCACGTCAGCTTCTAAGAAACCACTCTCCAACTTCAGAAGTAGTCCCGCCACAAATGCAATGCCACCAGAAATCTGACAATTAAATACGATAACTTCAATGGTGAGGATTAAGTAAGCATAGAATGTTCATTTGAAACTCATCTATTCAGTATTTGTATACACACCATACCGCTTTCGTCTCTTCAAAAATTAGCAGTTTTCATCCGAATCTCATAACACAAAAAAATATTGTATCAATATAATGATCCTGGGCCAAAAATTACAATGCCTCCTTAAGATTAAGTACTACTTTAGTTACATGTAGGTATTGCTATTTCATCAATGTAAAGTTGTAACGATCGGTACAGTATATATGGTCAACTTTTTGTCGTCAATGTCATGAAGTATTTGATTTTACGAAGTTTGAAAAGTTATTTTCGTATCCTAAAAAACAATACTTAACTAAGGTAGTAATTAGATTTAAGGAGGCATTATAATTTTGGGCCCAGGACCCGGAATTACAAAGCCTCCTTAAAGTTAAGGAAGACTTAAGTTAAGTATTGATTTTTCAGGATACGAAAAATAGCGTTTCAAACTGATTAAAATCAAAATAGTTTCATTTTTTCTATTGATCACAATGATATCTTTGACCACAAGTACTGCATCGATCCAGGCAATTTATTAAGCATTTAATATAGCATGTTGAAATATCAATACTTAACTTAAGTCTTCCTTAACTTTAAGGAAGCAATTGTAATTTTGGGCCCTGGACGGTGCAAAGAAAATGAATAACCGATTAGTGCGCCGAAAATAAATGCATTTATACCTTGTTGTTTTTACTTCGACTTGAGTAGCCGCTACTATAGTTACAGTATTAGTGTTAGCAGTCGATCAGTATGAAAATTAATATTTACTTTTACTTTAAACTCTAAACAGGCTGTGCAAGAAGTCATATATGAGCCATTGCATGAGATTTCCAACAATATGGTATGTGCGACCAGCAAAGCCTCAGACCAGCCTGCGCATATGCGTAATCTGATTAGAGTCTTTGCAAGTCATTTTGAATATTCCATGACTGTTAAGCTACAGACTGAACAGCATTTGGAGTTTCTAAGCTTAAAAGTGGACTATATAGGCTCGTCTGAGTCTACACTTTTCAAAATGGCACATTGTAGGAAATCTCATGTTTGCACATAATACGCGCAGACTGATCAGAGCCTTTGCTCGTCGCTTAAGTATTCTATGAGTGTTAAGCTACTGGCCGAACAACATACGGAGCTTAAAAGTATGCTGTACAGGCTCGTCTGAGTCTACACTTGTCAAAATGGCACATTGTTGGAAATCTCATGTTTGAACATGTACATCACAGTTGTACAAGAAAACTACTTACAAAAACAGCAAAGCTGAGCAGAACCAGCAGATACCTAGGAAGTGCCGGGCCCATCTGCAAGGAAATAAACTAACATGTTATGGGATAATGATACGAGGGGCGTTCAATATGTAATGAAAACAGCCCGGTATATCCCAAAGTTTTACATTAACACACTTCATGATTATTTTCATTAAAATGTATGTTTCTTGGCTATATAAATGTAAAATTGCAGATGTCCACCTCCTTATCTTATTTACACAAGCCACTCTCAAGATAGGGTGCTGAAGTACACTGCGCTATGAAATAAAACAATGTTTTCAAAAGCAGATAACTACATGAACGAGGGATGTTTTCAGTCTGCTTCTTCGTGTGGTAAATCTACATATATTGGTGATTTATACCTGCACACGTTTTTGATATTGCTTTATATTCCCTGAAATACTGAGGCTGCCATTTTGGTTAAAATCCTCCTTAATGCTACATTTTCAGACATTCCATTGACAGTGCCGTTTTTTGCGTGAACGAATACATGGCGAAAATTAATACGAAAATCATTTTAAACATTTTTTCTGGTCGCTTTGATGTTCATTTGCAAGTAATACAGCAGATTTTGAAATTTCCATATTTAATCTCAACCATAATGTACCCCCAAGTACGTCATTTGAAATAAGAAAATCACTTAAAAGAATGCCATCTCTGATTTACACTGAAATGGATCAGACAAAATAGCACGTTTCATTGATGTTTGCATTCGGATGCATTATTTTGACATTGTTACACGTATTTACACGTACATAATCTGGCTGGCTAATTTCAGACGATAAAATTATGGGAAACGAAAATGGTATACCACTCAGATGAGATACTCCTAGATATTGGTTTCAGTTTAACTGGTCTGCTGCCTATGCACTGTGTGTATTGAAACTTCGATACAATCAAAATTGTCCTTTCCTGGTACAAAGCCACATTTCCGATTTTCAAGAACCGTGCGTATTTTAAAGTTACGTCTATTGCTTTAAACGACGTCAACGTAAAAGGGGGTAACGCAATAAAACCGTTCTTACGAGAAATCGGTACCGGTCAAAACTTTGTATCTTTATTGCAGATAAAGAAGAAATGAGTCAGAAAACTATGGATATGTAATTCATGAATGTTAAATGTTTCTTTTATAAAATACAGCATGCCTTTCTACCTTTGTTAAAATGAGTATTTTCAATAAGAAGGAAAATATATGCAGTGTATATTAGTGTGCTTTTTAAAAAGTCTGTAACTTATTAAATTTGGAAAGATAAAATAATGTTTCATGCACCATTATAACGGCGACGCTCTGATCTTTCGTTTGGTATATGGCATACAATCCTAACTCGTTTGTGGATGGACTTATGAATGAGTTTTCATTACATATTGAATCCCCCTCGTACAATGTTGCAATGCAGTTTTAAACATACGCGAAAGCCCCTACGACAACTTGCCATGGCAGAAGATTGTATTATATACAGGCCAATTCGTTGGTTCAGTATCTGGCATGTGTCTTAACGTGAGTGCAAAGCAGAAAACTCAATGCAAAAAATCTCCTTATATAATAAGTCTTTAAGTCCAAAAATGTAGAATACATAGTAACATGTATAGTTCTTCAACTCTGCATATCTTTTCGTGATATTTTTACATTATAGTTCTGTACAGTAAACCCTGTCTTAAGCGGCCAATCAAATGAATACAAAAAATTGGCTTTCAAATCGATTATCGCTTTATGCAGGTCAAACGTATTGCAGAATCCAGGAGACCATTCTGCAATACTATCGACCTTCATTAAGCTACCATTTGTCGTTAAGACCTTAATTTTGTCTATTTTTGAGTGGCCGTTTTAGACAGGTTTTACTGTAAATTTTAATAACAATGTATGAAACTGTTCAAGCTATAGAATGGACACGGCCATATCACAAAATCACCTATTTTCACATTCAAAGGGGAAACATACTGAACAAAGTTACGGTTTTTGTGCTCGGCACATTGTCCTACGTTACTGATCATTTGAGTAAAGTTTCGGGAATACATCTCATGCGATTGTCAAGTTAAAAAGCTGGCATGAGCACATTTCAGAAATACCCCAAAAAACAATCTGATTCTTAACTTCTGCGTTGTCCTATGTTGCTTTACTAAATGGTATTTTAAATTTATGTAAAGTTATATGAAAATCACCTAAACCACTTTATCTCAAATAGTTTTGGAGTTACAGAGCTGATTTGAAAACATCAACGCTAACGCCTACGCCAATACCGACAACGATATCGGCGCCGTGCTTCGTACAGGAGAGCTAAAAAGAATTAAGGGATAACTGTATTCAAAATTTTCATTTGGGGAGGTATATCGTCGGATATACGGTCGGAAATATAGTTTTACGGCGACCGCGAGCGAAGCTATAAAACGTGATTTCCGACCGTATATCGAACGATATATCTCCCCAAATGATAATTTTGAATATGGTTATCGACATTCTAATGCATTTCTGAAATTTCGTCTCAAATTGGAGCGTTGCAAGCCGCGTAAGTTCGTACGTCATCCAACGTTATGTGACGTAATTAATAACGTCAAACTATTTCCGATAGTATATCGCAGGATATACTGTCGCAATTTTGACGTTATCCAATCAGATATCGCGTTACAAAATCAAGTGCATCAGAATGTCAAAATGGCAACAGCAGAGCAAATATCTTGAATAATTCGTCCTGGTCTACAACTTTTAAAAAAAACATAACAACCTACTTTCATCATTTAGTTTATCCTTTATTTAAATACTTTTTTTGTGTTTTTGAAATCCCAAATTAAAATTATTCAGCAATATATGCTCAATAGGAAAACGTGTCTCCGCTATTTTAAAGCACAAATCGCTATTTTTTTACCAGTTATGTATATATCGTATCTGGATTACTGTATTGTCACGCTAGAGGTGGCGGGCCGTTGATGGCTGGCTAATAGTGGCATTTGGATCCTTACTCCCCTCATCAACCAAAAAAAATCGTTGTCAAAGTCGGACCCACTCTGACAAAACTTTCTGGATCCGCGCATGAAGACGTTTCCATTCCAACGCATTGATTTATCAAGCATCTTGTCCAAAGACCATCATAAAAGCGGACCACTGTCAGCGAAAAGTCATTCGAATGTCCTTTTATTTATTTGACAATACTGGTAGCTTAAAGTGAAAACTCTGTTGGGGTGAATGGACATGAGTTAACTACGACTGTGGACTGCATCCTTACACTCACTTTTTGGTGAAGTAATATTGTTAGTTGAAGCAAGAACAAAAGCAGCATACCTTATTTCGCGTCCTTCTATTCTTTCCGCACTGTCAAACATATACCCTGGTTTGATAAGAACTGGAACTGGAAAAGAAAAGAACTGGAAAGCAACTCGTAATCCCTTGAACGTGTTTTGATTCTAAGTAAAATTCTTACCTCAAATTTTAAAATCAGTTTGTCTGACTTAAGTGACTCATACGCTGCACCAAATAAAGACAATATACGAGTTCTCAAGTAAAAAATAAATGATAACTTTACACTAAATTTGGTGTTAATTTACTATTTTTCTACAGTGTAGATGTTAAACATTGCACCGAGGTTATATCAAAGAGTGTTGTTCAGTATATATAAGTAAACACATTTGAACAGAAAAATAGAAGAAGAATCCATTAGTAATCTTTGAAAAGCCCTCGAATTTACACTCCTTTGTTTGTATGCTCATGGAATTGCATATCACCCTCGCGGAATCAACATCATTTATTTCAAAGTCTTTCGCTTTTGTGATAGAATTTCACTAAGTCAAAACAACATCTCGCAAGTGCCTACTGTATAAAATACTTACAACTTAGAATATGGGCGTAATACAGGTCGTGTAGGGCACTTTTCAAATCTCGATTCATATCGGCTGCGTGCAATTTCAATAACAAAATTGTTTTAAAAATCTTATCACATAGAGACGTAGGGAAAGAAAGGCTTTGTTTGGTCCCAGATCAAGACTGTCATAGCGTCAGTCCCGGTCTGGAACCGAGCCGTTTGACACTCTGAAAGTATTCCTGAAAGGTTTTACTTGAAAGAAGTTATTTTTTTTTAAAAAAAAAGTCAGTAGATGACAATTAAAGCATGAAAAATCCCCAGCATGCAAAGAGTTAAAAATAATTTCGGTATCGCGCATTCCACATCGAATTGATCGTCAGATATAACAACAAAACAAAACAGCTATTATACCTTTAACCGTTTTGCGTTTCAAATGTTTTTCTAAAGTTTATTTCATTCTTTCCCGATCACTACACACCATTAATTCTTTTGTTTTACTCTAAAATTTAGCCCAAATTTATGAAAGTACTTTCTCGCTTCCTTACCATTGATTCTAATTAACTATTGGTTACAAGGACAATAGATGTACATATTGTGCCAGCTCGTGAAATTTTGAAACGTTTCGCATGTGCACAAACCCTTCATTTAAACGCCCATTCTTATGAGGTGCCGTTTAACTATAAAATCTCTATTTTGTTATATCACAAAATAGAATTTATGATATCAAAAAATAATATCTCATGTCACAAAATATTTAGCCATACATGTATCACAAAATAGAATTTGTGATATCAAAAAAACTACTTTGTGATATCAAAAAATCATCCCTTCTTTCGGTATCACAAAATCTATTACATGTATCATATTCTATTTTGATAATTTTTTGTGATATCACAAAATCGAGCTTATTTTGTGATATCAAATAATCGATTTTGTGATTTCAATAAAAAGAATGTATGACATCAAAAATACTGATTGTCTTGTAAAACGGCACCTCATTCTTGCTGGCGTTTCCAGTAAGACTTGCAGTCCAGTGGTTTAAGTTAGTCCCGTTGGAGCCTTCGTAACTTGCATACAAATAATGGAAGTATGGGTCGACTCAGACCAAATATTTGACCTACAAACCCATTTGAAACACTATAAAAAATATGTGTAAGTTAACTTTTTATTTTAAAATAATTATTTCTTTATTCTCTTCCTTTCCTCTTTGATAGCAAAATTTGTGATTAGGTGAGGATAAGAGATGAAACTAGCAATATGAAATCAAATTTTACTGAATGAAAAGTAAAGTAAATTGACAAAAACATCAAGGTCTAGGAGCTTGACTATAGGAAAGTAAGTGTAAGTTTACACCAATAAAAGTGGCAGCTAAGCTGCCATTTCTTTTGGTGTCATCTTACACTTATTTGTACAGTGCATAGTAACTGATGGGAAGACAAACGACACTGACGACATAGAGACTAGGCTGATGCGCATGCTGATCTGTGCATAGAGCATTAATTTATCAAAATTTCTCATCACATCTCATAGGTAAGTGTTTTTAATAAATGTGACATTTAACCATATAAGTTGCAGAGCAATAATTGGAAGTATTTTCCCATTAAATATGACTGATGCGATTTTAAGTATGATATCTGCTGAGAAGCGTCTACAAACTAGACATGTACAGTTGCAGGATAGAAGTGGTTTTAACACATTTTTTAAATCTTAAAAAAACACAATGCGTTAAAACTGTAAAAGGTATCTGGGTATCATCGTTAAAAATACCGATTTTGTTGTATGCGAACAACAAATAAACAGAACAGTCTGTGCATCCGCGCTGTCTGTCAAGCACGTTTGAAATGTATTACTATACTAGAGGACTTTGAAAACGCATCACCATAAATTTCGCAATTTTCTCGCAAACGGTAAATGCGATTGAAAAGCTACTTACAGCTCTAAATGTGCAACTAAAAATTGGTATTAATCAGTCGTAAATTCGACTATTTCATAACGTGACTGCCTGTGACGTCACATGGAAGCATCCAGTGCTATTCTGCAAAGTCAGCTGATATTTTTTATTACTTTTTTACACTATAGGGCGCATGATGCCATAACACCAGTATTGTAGTTTATTAACTTTTATCTAATCAATAGTAATTGATAAAATCAATATTTTGAAGATAAAACTCCAATCAAAACATCAGTGTGCAACTTATTTTTAAAAACAAATCCCCTATGTTACCTTTATGTACATTCAAATGTTTGACATTGAGTTCTTACACTTGCAATTTCTTAGCTAAACTGCAACAAAAGTGTGACATCTTTGTCAATAATTAAATATGACGTTTGAGCAATGAAATGTAGTTCAGAGGAAGGTTTTATTAGTGGGTTTTTGACGTTTTTAGCCATAAAAAGATAGTTTATTGCTTGTTTTTCGTAAAAATAGCTTTTTTGCTGGCACCCTTGTTTGTTATGGACGTAACATTGACAACAGTTAAATACAAATACACTCATTATTGTAACAATAGTGAACTTTGAAAATCCGCTTTGTTGAGAGTAAATATGTACATTTTTAACTTGATTTAAAAAAATGAATTTTACCAACATCAGCCAGGAAAAAATAAATTGTTTTATGTTGCGGACGTAACTGGTGGAGTTGAACTTTTAAATGTCTATTGAAGTGGCAGTATTAAATATTTCCTGCTGCTAATTGCTTATAATCTGTTTATTGCAACAACAATGTTTATTGCTTATAATCTGATGAAGCAACAACAATGAACTGCTCTTTTACCAACAATTTAACTGCAACAAATGATTATGACCTATATTTGTAGCTGATGTTACTCTCGACTTTTGACATGTAACATCCATAACTGTATAGGAATTTGCAATGTATCATTTCAAATGTAATCAAATCTCTGCAATGTTCAATCGTTACAAACCATTAAAATTGTTGAATTAAAATATACAATCTCTGCTTTATAATGAATGTATTTACAGGAAGCTATATTTGGGAGAAAAACATATTTTTTGCGTATATTCCTATTAAGGAGGGTCATATGTTTCTAGGAAGAAATCGTCACAATCTGCACTTAATGACTAGGATTCGGTTTTTGGCCCAAAAAATATGCACACTCTAGTTTCAGTTCTTTGGTGCAGTATTTGCTTCCAAAGGACACCCTTTTAAGAACATATTTGACTTCACTACAGCTGGTGACTGGGACTGTGTGGCGGCGGTAGAACGTCTACCTGCCCTTCAATATAGTGTAGATTTTATTTTCTTGTCCTTTTGGATCGTAGGTTTCATTGTGGAACTTTGAAACTATTAGAGGGTCACTGATGACGCCTTAATGGCAGAAACTAGCTAGTGTGGCCAAGGAAATATACACACAATAGTTTCAGTTATTTGGTGCAGTCTTTGCTTCCAAAGGATACCCTTTTAAGAACATATTATTACTGCTGTATTTCCTATCGTTATGGATTTATTAATTCAGCCTAAACGCTGCTTTGATTTTTTATTTCAAATTCTCATTTTAGCTATCTTTTTTACAATACATGTTATGGATGTTACCATTGTCTATCTGACATGTACAGAATATGTCAAGTTACATCCGCAACAGTTTTTGGCATTACACTTTACTGTGTATTCTATCCTTTTCAACATTTTCACTGGGACTGTTTTTATAATTATTTCTGGATTTCAAATAATTGCAGAGCTTACTTGAGAGTAAAAGTTGAATTACAAAACTGCTATGATGTCAACATGTAGCGTCCACTCAATGAAAGTATGTCAATATAACATCCATTTCCCTGTCAATAATAACATCCGTAACAATGACAAAAACTGAATATTTAATCATAACTGTAAATTTTAGGCATCAACCACTCTCAAAAGAATGCAGTACAAGAGCATGTGATTAGATTTGTAAATACATGGGGCTAATATGTATGCTATTTCTTGTGTTAATAGAGCACAAGAATGGACGTAACATGAATCATAAATTACAATGTCAAATGATCGTGTCGGTTCATTTCATGCATATAATTAGGGATATTATTTTTAGATGTCTTTATTCTTTAGCAACTGGATTCTTAACTTCATTTCTTATTATTCATGCTCTCTAACCATGATTTTTTTTCTAGAAAAAATACCAATGTAAAATCTCGCTGCCATTCTTAGTGTTTGAGCAATAAAGTATTTAGTCTGGGTGGTGCGTTTTCAAAGTCCTAAAGTATAAGTAATGTCGTCTTCCGAATCTCTCATATTCGTTTCGTTTGCATGTTTGATATAGAGGATCTTACATGAGTGCTCATGTTTTATTGAATTTATTAAACGAGTTGGGGAAAAGAGATAAAATGCGAGGCTTGCCGAGCATTTTATCTCTTTTTCGCAACGAGTTTAATAAATTCAATAATACAAGAGCACGAATGTTAGATTCTATTTATCATATGAAAAATACTTTGAAATCTCATTTCTGGCGTAAAAACGTTATAATTTTGTCATTATGTACGCAACGTTGTTATGGACGTCATAACGTTTCCCGAAAATCGATAAACCACTAGTGGTTTACAGATTTTATTGCATGGCGTTATTTCACTCCCAGACGCGACGTCATATGATAAATGTGCTTTCTATACTGCATCATAGGTTTAGATAAACACAATTTTGAGCGTAAAATTGTAAATATTTCTTTCTCATCAATCTTAACGTATGTTTTGGAGACGGTTGTTTTGAGAACCCCAGCTTATGTTTTGGTTTGAGAAATAATTAAAATACAGCTAATTCAAATGTGATATCAATCTATACTTGCTAGTATGTATGTTTTGATTCAGTATGCGCAAGCTGCTCTGAGCCTTTGCTGGTCGCACATACCACATTGTTGGAAATCTCATGTTGCGGCTCATTAACGGTTTGTAATTTTTGTGTCCTTTCCCAGTCATACTCCGTGCTTTGGCGTTTCAATCATAAGTATTGACAGCTTTCTCATTTACAATATAAAACGGTTTTGATATCGGACAAACATTGCACAATTCTTAGTAAAAATAAAATAAGTAAGCATGATAAGGAAATACCACAAAAACACACCGCAGAGCGACCCACGGCACCGAGAGGAAGAGCCACCGAACATCTACAGTAACAAGACATCTGTAAGGCAATAAAAGCAAAGCAACTAGCTTTTTCTTCCTCTTCAAAATGATTGCAAATCTAGAATAAAGACCGCAGACCGTATGGTTTACTAGATAAAGTATGTATGGTATACAAAAACTACATACCTGGAAATTACAATTTATGGTACGTTACTGTAGATAAGCAGTATTTAAGATGGGTTTAGGCATTGACTGTTTCAATCTCTCTTTGTTCTGAAACACTCTAGATGCAAAGATGCTGAAATTGATTTCATGTGTTTTACTTTGCGGATTGGTCACCACGGCAATGGCTGCATGTTTCTTTGGAGGAAAGTCAAAAGTATCAGAAGGTAACCAGTCGAACAATCCCAGTTGTATATTCGTTTCGGTAGTGTCTGGGCATTCCATATTGAAACTGGGGCGCTCAGACGTTTCCAAAACGAAGCTGCTCTAGTCTCGTACGCTGTTATAAAAAATGCTAGTCAGCGCCGTCCTCATTGCTCATTGTATGCAGGACTGAGATGATTGCTATAAGCAGTGATGCTTGTTATCAGATTCTGTCATGTGCTCATGTATAACAATGTATTATTTACCCATGCTATGTAATTTCGAAATAATTGTTTAAACTAATCCCAGTAAGCATATAAAAGCGGGCCGCTATTGGCCCACCAGCGAATCCAGTGGCGTCTCGAGAGTAGGCTGGTAGCGGTTAGAGATTGTATGCTGGGGATACTCTTCAGCAAGTGATGATCTTCCGATTACTTAAACTATTATTAATTTAGCATATTTTACGAATGCTCAACGTGAGTGATGCTTATTTACCAAGTATTCACAACATACTGTATATTGAGTGAAGATACACACCCTCTAACTATGCTGGCCTGGAGTTTTGATCAGTTTTGATTTTTCGAAGCTTATTTTAATTGAACAGCCAATGGAAATTTTGATTTGGTGATATTGCTTTTGGGATCCATCTTTGATAATGATCCGAAAATGTTTCGAAAAGATAAAGACTGGGTATGTTCTGTCAAATGGACATACGATTATCAGGATTATGTTTATGGCTTAATTCACATTACGTCAGACAACTCCTCATGTTTCCAAATGCCCGGTAATTCTACTTTTCGCCATTTTGATCCGTATGTTATGTGAAATCTATTTCAAAACCTAACTACACGTATATATATATGTAACTGCTTTGTTTCCAGATGGCGAAGGGGCATTTTGTGATTACATGGGCTTTAAGTTCCGAGAGGGATCCAGATTCAAGACGCCAAACTGCTACGACTGCACGTGTGCACCCGGTGGTATGAGCTGTTGTGGGTAAGTTGTAAAAAATTTTGAGCCGTGACATGTGATTTCCAACAATGTGGTATTTTGACAAGTGTAGACTCAGACGAGCATGTGCAGCCTCCTTTTGAACTTAGAAACCTCAAATGACGTTCAGTCAGTAACGTTAGCTTAACACTCATAGAATATTCAAACGACTAGCAAAGGCTCTGATCAGACTGCGCGTATGCGTATGCTGGTCACACATACCACATTGTTGGAAAATTCATGTCGCGGCTCAAGTACTTTCGTCACGAGCTGAATGGCGGGTACATTGTATCTTTGGTCCAAATAAGCAAACGTTTTGAGCAACATATCTTTTTAGATGAGAAATAATTAAGGAAAATGATTCTGATAACGCCCTGTAAGCACCGAGTTTGCAACCCCAACGGCTGCAAGCTTTCAGTGACACCGTGTCGTTGCAGCCAGATGTTTCTAAATGAATTACGCTGTTAACAGATGTAGTTTCACAGAAAACAAAACGCTTTCCTTTCAATACACAGATCCATTTTATGTTGAAAAATGCGGTGGTCGAATTGACATATGGTGATTATAATGGCAAGTACTATTTGAGTGGAAGATCATGAAAATGTAATTAATGTGGTTTTCTGTTAGCGCATGTTACAAACTCATTCGATACATCTTCTGAGCACAGTGACAGTAAAATTAAGGCTGTTTGTGTACTTAACATTCATTTACTAGTTTTGATCCTTCAGGAACTTAGTTTAGGCAATATTGTATGTAATTTCAGCTGTAGCAAAAATAACAAGTAGCCCAATGGGCAACGATCGCTAACCATGGAGCCAGCATAATGTTTGGAGACACCATACTTTATGATGCTCAGAGGCAGGTAACTCTGAACTTGAAACAGTGACCGGAAATTAATTCAATAAAATAAGATATTATGCCAGTTCTAGTTATCTGCAAGTCTTAAAAAGATCTGAATAAAAATTGCAGAGAAAGCCTGGTGAATGTATAGTTTCAGATGCTCAAGGGCAGCTAACTCCGTAGTCAGTGATGGGATCTGCCCGAAATTCAAACTCATCCATACTTTTATGTACATCCAGAAAATCAAATGAAAAATAAAGGCTCTAGAGTGGTCACAACATTATACAGCTATATTATAGACGCTCAAGGGCAGCTAACACTGTAGCTGGTGGTCGGGTGTGGCCGAACTTCAAACTCATTCAAACTTTTATGGGTGTCCTTGTTATAAGCAAGAATGAGGAAGATCCATTCGAAAATGAAGGTACTAGAGTGGTCACAACAGATCTCCAATTGTAAGTCTTTGAAGATTTTTTATGATGCTCAAGGGAAGTTAACTCCACAGTCTGAAGTTGGTTCTACTTTAAATTCAAACTCATCCAAGCTTTTATGGTTGTCCTTGTTACCTGCAAAAATGAGGAAGATCCAATCAAAAATGAAGGCGCTAGAGTGGTCACAACAATGCTACATTATCCATCAATTTTTTAAGATGCTCAAGGGCAGCTAACTCCTTAATACGTGATGAGATCTTGACAAAATTCAAACTCATCGGAGCTTTTATAGCTGTCCTTCTTATCTGAAGAAGATCAAATCCAAAAAGGAATGCCCTAGAGTGGTCACAACATTGACACATTATCCATCAATTTTTAAGATGCTCAAGGGCAGCTAACTCCTTAATAGGTGATGAGATATTGACGAAATTTAAACTCATCCAAGCTTTTATAGTTGTCCTTCTTATCGGCAAGAATGAATATGATATCTATTCAAATTTGAAAGCACTAGAGTGGTCACAACATTTCTCCCATTATAAGTCTATGTTTTTTTTAAGACGCTCAAGGGCAGTTAACCCTAAGTCCAAGGTCTGATCTGGCCGAATTGAGAACCCATCCGAGATATTATGGGTTTACTTGTTGCCTGCAAGAATGAAGAAGATCCAATCAAAAATTAAGGAGCTATTATGGTCACAACATTATTCATTAATTTTTAAGATGCTCAAGGGGAGCTAACTCCAAAATTGGTGATGGGATCTTGACGCAATTCAAACTCATCCAACCTTTAATAGTTGTTCTTATTGTATGCAAGAATAAAGAAGATCCATTCAAAATTGAAAGCACTAGAGTGGTCACAACATATCTCCCATTATAAGTCTATAGGGATTTTTTCAAACATTCAAGGGCAGGTAACTCATAAGTCCCTGGTCGGATCCTGCTGCATTTCGAACCCATCCCAGATATTATGGGTTTACTTGTTGCCTGCAAGAATGAAGAAGATCCAATCAAAAATGAAGGAGCTAGAGTGGTCACAACATTATTCATTAATTTTTAAGATGTTCAAGGGGAGCTAACTCCAAAATAGGTGATGGGATCTTGACCAAATTCAAACTCATCCAAGCTTTAATAGTTGTCCTTATTGTCTGCGAGAATGAAAACGATCCATTCAAAATTGAAAGCACTAGTGTGGTCACAACATTTCTCCTATTATAAGTCTATGGGGATTTTTCCAAACGCTCAAGGGCAGGTAACTCATAAGTCCCTGATAGGATCCTGCTGAATTTCGAACCCATCCGAGATCTTGTTGCCTGCAAGAATGAAGAGAATTCAATCAAAAATGAAGGAGCTAGAGTGGTCACAACATTATTCATTAATTTTTCTGACGCTCAAGGGCAGCTAACTCCGAAGTCAGTGATGGAATCTTGCCGAAATTCAAACTCATTCGAGCTTTAATGGTTGGTCTTGTTATCTGCAAGAATAAAGAAGATTCATTAAAAAATGAAGGTACTAGAGTGGTCACAACATTTCTGCCATTATAAGTCTATGGGGATTTTTCCAGACGCTCAAGGGCAGCTAACTCATAAGTCCCTGGTCTAATCTTGCCAAAATTCGAACCCATCCGAGATTTTATGGTTGTCCTCATTACCTGCAAGTATAAAGAAGAACCAATCAAAAAATGAAGTAGCTAGAGTGGTCACAAGGTTTTCCCCATTATAACCCTATGGGAGCTATCTGTTGCCATGGAAACCAAAGTTCTCATCAGATCGGGCCAAAAACCTAATGCAGCCAATCACCCACCCCAATGATGCTTCTGATGAAATTTGATTACGAGCGGCCAGCTGGTCTCAGAGATATTCATGTTTGAAAGTGTGGACGCACGCACGGACGGACGCCGGCTCGAGTCCCATACTATAAGCTCACCCTGAGCCTTCGGCTCTGGTGAGCTAAAAAATACTACTACATGCATGGCACACTGACAGACGCTAACAGAAAACCACATTAAGAATCCTATTTTCATGATTTTCCAATCAAAGAGTATTTGCCATTTTAATCACTAAATGTCAAGTTAACCACCAACATAAAATGAATCTACGCACTGCAAGGAAAGTTTTTGTTTTCTGAGAAATTACATTTTAAAAGGCACATCTGGCTGCAATGATACAGGGTCACTAGAAGCTTGCATCTGAAAACAACAGCTAATTTACCTGCATTTGACGACTTTCTGCTTTCGTTTTCGCCATTGAGCATGCAGGACACATGCGATAGCTGTAGCCTGGGTCCAGTCATAAATATCGTGGCAACATTTTCTTTTCTTTTTTTGCTCATCATTCTTAAAATTAAGAGAATTAAAAAATACCACACCAAAGGTACCAGTAGAATATTTTTGATTTCGATTAATATTGATGTGCCATTTTTGACCAAGAAACGGTAAAATAAACAAAAGAAAAAATGATCAGACGAACCCATGCTAGATAGCTGTAACACGTTTCGACTTCTTTACATATACATGATGGCTAAAAACTGATAACATGACATTCTTTGATTTTTAAAATATGACTTGAGTTCAGAAAAATCTTACCTGTTACATCTGTTTCTCCCACGGAAACTAGTGACAGGAAATGCTTAAGTTGTCCACATTTTGTTTTACATTGACCACCGACAGTGGCCAATTCGAAAGTTTACAGGGCGTGAAGATGCTATAAATGAAGTTAAGGTTTTTTGAAAAAAAAAACATAAACTTAATTTATTCTGTTGACAGAATAATGGATTTGAACAGAGCTGAACCCACATGCTACAGAACTAATTCTCCTTACGCCAGTCCCGGCTAACAAAATGGAGTTTTTTTTTCGTACATAGTAAATGTACTACACGTTATATGTAATGTGCCTTCCATACACCCAAGACTTGATTCGATTCTCATATTGTGCCGGGCTTTCCCGGTTACTCTGAAGATGAAATATAATTAAAGTGAAATTTTAACATACAGTAAGGTAAAATGAAAAGTCAATAAGCAATGCTTAATAGATACCCCCTGCACAGTAAGGGTCAGTGAAAAACTTAGTTTTGGCAAGTGATAGTTCAAACCAGCAGACCCTAGTTTTGAAAAAAAACTTTCAGTAGAATCTGTGCAAATGATCTTAAAGCTTGATATCTGGAACATTTGTTAAAATAAAATACACAAAATTATTCACACCTGTAAGCTCTATATATCAAAGCTTATATCGGAAAAATAATCTGTAAGTTCTCATAGATGTCATTTTATAGAAAAAATATTTTTCCCGAACCAAACTCCTTCATGCATATAGTCAATGTGTCTATATTGTATAGGCAAAGTATCAAATTGCTCCATCAAAAGCTGTGGTAGTAGTTGATCGGCCCATGAAGGCACCATCTATGCATATACAAAAGCCTTGTTACGGGAAAATTGGATGTCATTTTGTCAAAAATTATTTTTTCCAAACCAACTCCTACATGCATATGTTCAATATGTCTACATTGTAGTGGCAAAGTATCAAATTGCTCCATCAAAAGCTGTAATAGGAGTTGACCGGCCCATAAAGGCACTATCCATGCATCTACAAAAGCCACATAAGTGAAAAAAATTCTAAGTTCTCATTGCTGTCATTTTGTCAAAAATTATTTTTTCTGTACCAAACTCCTTTATGAATATGTTCAATGTGTCTCCATCGAATAGGCAAAGTATCAAAATGCTCCATCAAAAGCTATGGTAGTAGTTGATCGGCCCATGAAGGCACCATCTATCCATACACAAAAGCATTAATAGGGAAAAATTGTCTAAGTGCTCACAGCTGTCATTTTGTCCAAAATTATCTTTTCTGAACCAAACTCCTTTATGCATATGTTCAATGTGTTTACATTGTATAGGCGAAGTATCAAATTGTTTCATCAAAAGCAGTGGTAAAAGTTTATCGGCCCATGAAGGCACTATCAATGCAAATACAAAAGCCCTATTAGGGAAAAAATGTCTAAGTTCTCACAGATGCATTTTGTCAAAAAATATTTTTTCTGAACCAAACTCCTTCATGCATATGTTCAATGTGTCTCCATTGTATAAGAAAAGTATCAAATTGTTCCATCAAAAGCTGTGGTAGGAGTTGATCCGCCCGTGTATGGCATATAATAGCATAAGCATAAAACCCTATACAAAAAGCCATTTAGATCTACAAACGGAAATAACTCTAATAGAATTGACTCCTAGCCCTTAATTTTTGTTTAAAGTATTTATCTTGCATATATGAACATGTTTGCAAGGTTTGATGAAAATCCAGTGATGACTCTTTAAGATATTAAGGAAACAAAACATTACGGACTGACGCACGGACGGACGTACGGACAACGTGAAAACAGTATACCCACCACAAACAAAGTTTGCGGGGTATACCCACCACAAACAAAGTTTGCGGGGGGTATAACTATGGCTGCATAAAACAATTTTGATGCCATTTCCTGTCAGTTCCGGTCCATTCCGGTTATTAAACGCACCAGGGCCCTGAATTACAATACCTCCTTAAAGTTAAGGAAGACTTAAGTATTGATTTTTCAGGATGCCAAAAATAACGTTTCAAACTGATTAAAATCAAAACAGATTCATTTTTATGTAGATAACAATGACATCTTTGACCACAAGTACTGCATCGATCCAGGCAATTTAATAAGCATCTAACATAGCATGTTAAAATATCAATGCTCAACCTAAGTCTTCCTTAACTCTAAGGAGGCATTGTAATTCCGGGCCCAGATCTTTTCGGTTGTCCTAAGTTGGACATCCATTACTTAAAAATGATATTTTAATTTCCAGATTTGGTGCAGCCATGGTAGGTGTTATGGGACTCCCACCGTATTGTGAATGGCAAACTATGGGGTGTGACATAAAAGCAGTTTTGAAAGGAGACCCAACCAAAGACTGTCCTATGAAACGTTGATGTTTGAAAACAATAGTTCAGTTAGTTCATGGATATTTATAGTTTGCTACAAGGCATTGATCGTAACATGAACCTCCTATATGACTATATAAGCCGTGACATGAGATTTCCAACAATGTGGTATGTGCAACCAGCAAAGGCTCAGACCGGCCTGCACATACGCGCAGTCTGATCAGAGCCATTGCTAGTCGCTTGAATATTCTATGAATATAATGCTACTGACTGAACGTCATTTGGAGTGTCTAAGCTTCAAAGGAAACTGCGCAGGCCTGTCTGAGTCTATTCATGTCAAAATGCCACATTGTTGGAAACAGGGGTGGTAACAGTCCAAGATTCTCAATTAGGAAAATCTTTCAGCTCAATCCAGAATTGGCCAAAAATGTTCAGAAATCACAAATAAAATGTTTTAAATAACAAAACATCCATAGAAAGCAATCAGGTTATGCTCATCTTATATACTGACGGACTTTAATTACACAACACTAACTTCCCCTTATATCTTCCAAAGGACTGTTGAATGTAAACTTCCTTTGCTTCGATAATGTCATCATGAGTTGGCTTCCTCAGCAAACACTATTGTTTTAACTGTACAACTAGACTGGACGGTGTTATTTGCTCCGTATGAGTTTAGCCATTTAAACATTTCTTAAGTAGAGGAGATTTTTAAGCTATTGAATGAAAGGGTACACCCATATAAACGTCATATACGCACATAAGCTGTCAGACCTGCCAATCAATATGAGAGTGATTTCTCGATGACTAACGGAGTCCGTGATACAAATTTGATGCTTCAACTGTTTCTTGATTTAAAGAAGTAGGAAATCTTCCATTCATAACATTTGGTCACATGAAACAGTTGACCCCTATCTCAAAAAGGTTACATTTTAATGCATAAAGTTCATCTTAGTTGGACAAATATACCATGTTTTACTTACAAATGAATGCTCTTTAACATACAATCAAAATTATTGTTCTGCCTTCTTTTTCGAGACATAAATTAAAGCTGTTATCCAAGTGTTGCGTTTTTAAAGTCCGTCAGTATAGTAAATATCTGATTAAAAGATCGTGATAGGTTCTGATAACAAATTACAGCAATAATAAATTTGATCTTATATGCAAAATGCATGAGTGCTCTATCAGTAAATCCTGATTAAAGTAAGTAAGGGTACAAAGATCAGGAATCGATACAATCAAGTACCACACCTGACCCAGGATACCAATGGGAAAGTGACAAACTCACATTTAGACACCACAAACGAGAGCCAAGAGGTCAGCCCTTTCCCAGCAGGTGACCACAAAGCACATATAAACATACACGCAAAGACATAGCAAACACAAGACAGAAAAAAAAGATCCACAAAAGAAGTACCACCTTGGAACGGTCAGTAAAATATTTTACTGTAGGGCTTAAACTGGTTTAACCACTCCAACCGCACCCTTAATTCAGAAGTGGATCAAGACACATAGATATTTGGTTTGAATGAAAGGCCACAAATTATAGATGCATCAGCTACTAAAACATATAAATCAAGATATAACAAGGAGATAAAGCAAAGATAGGACTCAACAGAAAATAAAACCGGAGCAAAAGAAATCCAACAGGTAAACCCCAGTGGGCCCGACAAACAGCCAAAGCATCAGGCCGCTACCATCTCATCAATAGATAAGTCTATAATTCGGAACCATCATAGAGTCTGAAGTCCGACCCACTGGCGTGCAATTAAAGAGGAAAGCAAAGTTGCCAACCATTCTTTAGGTTGACCACCATGATTGGGTTAATCCTGAACTTTATCACCCCTGTGGGAATCACATGCCGTGGCTCATATGTATTTTAAAACAGACCAAGCACATTAAGCAATCCCTGCAATCCATATTAGTCATATTCAGTAAATTCGAAGTCCTTGCAACTTGAGTTTTTATTTTGAATTATCAGTAGTTGAAATTATAAGTAGGTAGACATAAAAGTGTACATAACCCCCAAAAATGATTTTTATCATTATTTCCTATCTAGGCAAGTGGCGAAAATCTGAATTTTGGTCCAGGAGGGGACTAATGTTAATGAAAGACTACTGCTCTAAGCAATTAGTGGTCCATGCGGTCAACTTCTTGGGCGGTGCGACCCTGTCTAACCTTAATTTGGTACCAAGTTAATTAGTCTATGATAAGTAGCAGCTGAGATATGATTGATTTTATTGGTACATCCCTATACTTGAGAAATACGTTATGGGTTGCCATGGCAGCCATGCATTTTCACATAGCCCAAATCGGTTATTTATGGGGATTTTTTTTGCATTCAGGGGGTCCCAGGAAACAATTTTGCACCAATTCAAAAGTGTCCTTGGGGTGCAAGTATGTCAAATTATATCCTTGGGCAGTTGGTTTGAGGCCACAATCAGTTTATTTTTGATGTTTGTTTATATTTTCACCTTGTTTAAAAGGTTTTCATTACTATTCATGAATATGCAAATGAAGTAATTTGGTATACCACCACTAGATGAAGAGACTTGTCAAATTGTATCATTGATGATATAGAAACATGCAAGGATGGTGGTTTGGTGATTGTTTGGGGCTGCAATCAGTTTACTTACAGTGTTTTTTATGATTTTCTCCTTATGTTTAAAGAATTTCATTAATATTAATGAATATGCAAATCAGGTAATTTAAATATTTGACCACTAGATAAAAGGCCTCAATAGATAAAAGGCCTGTGACTAAGTTTTTTTGGTACCAATTTTAGCTGACCATAGCAACAACCAAGAGATATAATTGATTTTATAGGTACACCCCCATCTTAAAATTCACATTACAGGTTGCCATGGCAACCATGCATTTTCACAAAGTCCAAACAAGTGTATCTTTTAAGAACGTTTTTTTTTCATATTAAGGGGGTCCCAAGGAGCAATTTGGCACCCATAAGGGTGCTAGAAAGGCCCAATTAGAGGAAATAAGAAGTATAGGCATCTTTTAACAATTTTTCGCAAAAACAACTTATTTTTGTTAGCCCTCAATTTGAACCCAAAAAGTGCCTTAAACTTAAAAATTGCACCGGCCTAATTCTTTCAAGGGAAGGTATGAACTAGCTTTTTAGCACCAATGCCTTTCATTAACACGAGGTCTCGCTACGGTCATTTCTAGCTGGAATTTTTAATTTCGCCAATTGCCTTACCCAACATATGTTAAAAATCTTCATTACCCGGCCCCACAGTGCAGTCTGTGGAGAGTCCAACTGCAGATCATGTGGTCCCAAAGTCGGTCCCTTACTTTCGTGCAGTTTGATCATGAAATAAGTTCTACCATCATTCTCCTCCTTATGCTAATTCAAGAAAGGGTTTTTGTCAGTTGCAATGTTTTCAAAAGGACAGACTCTTTCAAGCAGGACAAGAGTTTATTAGCTCCTGATTTATTACAACCACTTCATTACAATGTTACCGATTAAAAGCAAGTTGTTAGCCCTTTACCCCTGTATGTAATTTTTAATTTTTAGTTACCATAACAACCACAATTTTTGGCTGATGTGTGTGTTTTGATGCTTTACATCCCAGTCAACAATTTTTCAGTCATGCTGGGACAGATCTTCCTGGGTCGAATGGATACAGTATCTTGCTCAAAGACACCACACAGTGACTCCCCCGTCGGTGAGCAATCTTTGACTGACAATATTAATCAATACATAATACCTCCAGAAGAGTGTCAAATTGAAATATTTTTCTTATTTCTCAACCAAAACATGTGGGTACTACTCACTGAGACAGTTCTTTTGAGCACCCAACACACATGTTTAAACTTATGGATGAGAAAATAATTACAATTTTACGCTATAAATTACTGATCTGCTCCTATGCACATATGTACAGATTTTCTCAATTCGCACATGAGGGGGTACATGCATTAAGAGGCTATTTTGGCCCCCCTATGAGGCAAAAAATAAAAGTTGCTCGTCACAAGTTTCTTCTTATTAGTTTACTAGAACAATAGCCAAAGTGTAAAAGTATGGTATTGATTCAACCTTTATGGTTGCTATGATAACAACAAAAATGGCGCCAAAATAGGATGAAAATAGGAAAATGACCATTTTGGAGCAAATTTGAGACATGCAACAGAGGAATTAATATACAGCACAGGCAAATACCATTAAAGATATTTAAACTGATGATGAAAATCATCACGGTTAACAATAAATTAAAAGTTTTTTTGGTATTCGCTTGTGCTGATATCTAATTCTTAAAAAATCGGTCTACAAAAGCCTTAAGTTTGGCCCAAAATGGCAATTTCTCTATTTTAAGCCTATTTTGTCCGCCATTTTTGTTGCCATAGCAATGATAAAGGTAAAATAAAAGCCAGGATATAACACCTCTGCTATTCATCTAATAAACCAATAGAAATAAATTGGTGAAAAGCAATTTTCAGTTTTTGGCTCAAGAGGGGGCCAAAATACCCCCTTAATGTACATACCGCTTTACATGGATTTTACATCTTAGCTTAAAATTCTGACTCCAGACTTTCATTAGTATCAGAACTAGCACACGTTTTGTTTCTCTTTAAAGTATCAGGACCCTAGCTTGTTTATTTTAAGTTTTCACAAAATCCACTTTTTGTAGACCCTCAGTTATTTTGAAGAAAAGATTTGCATCCAAAACTCATGAGGGAAATGTAATGCCTGAAACTAGTCTAGTACTTATCCTTTGACTGCTGTTACACTTTTGTTTAGAATCTAAGATGATCTTTGTCAGTTGATTTTTCACAACTGTTTAGGGCTGATAAAATGTATGTCCCTTGCGGGTTAGTTTGGTACTCCGACATAAAACGAGGACCACCTCGTCCTTGGTAAAATACAGGCCTAATCCTATACTCCCCAATTGTTTTATTTCATATAATACTCTTTTAACTAGCTGCCGATAAAACTGTGAATGGAAACTCAATGAAAAAAGTCAATAAGCAATGCTTATTAGATACCCCCCGCACAGTAAGAGTCAGTGAAAAACTTGGCAAGTTATAGTTCAAACAAGAAGACCTTAGTTTTGATAAGAAGATTTCAGTAGAATCTGTGCAAACAAAAATTATAAACTCCTTCGTATCAAATTGCTTCATCAAAAGCTGTAGTAGGACTTGCTCTGCCCATGAAGGCACCATCTATGCATATACAAAAACCTAATAAGGGAAAATTGTCTAAGTTCTCACAGCTGTCATTTCGTCAAAAAATATTTTTTTCTGAACAAAACTCCTTCATGCATATGTTCAATGTGTTTACATTGTATAGGCAAAGTATCAAATTGTTCCATCAAAAGCTGTGGTAGGAGTTGATCGGCCCATGAAGGCACAATCTATGCATATACAAACACCTTATTAGGGAAAAATTGTCTAAGTTCTCACAGCTGTCATTTTGTCAAAAATTATTTTTTCTGAACCAAACTCCTTCATGCATATGTTCAATGTGTTTACATTGTATAGGAAAAGTATCAAATTGTTCCATCAAAAGCTGTGGTAGGAGTTGATCGGCCCGTGTAAGGCCTATAATAGCATAAGCATAAAGCACTATATTAAAAGCCATTTAGAACTATTAAGGGAAATAACTCTAATAGAATTTGCCCCTAGCCCTTACTTTTTTGTCTAAAGTATTTGTCTTGCATATATGAACATGTTTGCAAGGTTTGATGAAAATCCAGCAATGACTCTTTGAGTTATTAAGGAAACAAAGCGTTACGGACGGACGCACGGACGGACAATGTGAAAACAGTATACCCCCTACAAACAAAGTTTGCGGGGGGTATAATAAACTGTGTTTACAAACTGTTTTAATCTATTAACTCTGATTGGTCCAAGTCAGTGTAAGCTGTTGAGCCTGAATAGGCTGGGTCCGTACTACAAAACCAATAAGCCATCCAGTGGCAACCTTCCTTTCATTTGAATCAAACAATATGAACCCTGATCAGACTGCTCCTAGGAATAATCTGATCTGGGTTCATACTGTTTGCAATAGATTATCAGAAAGTTCATCAACAGAAGACATTTGAGTCGCCGCTGTGATTTCCAACAATGTGGTATTTTGACATGTGTAGAGTCTAGACTCGAACGAGCCATTGCAGCCTCCTTGGAAGCTTAGAAACTCCAAATGGTGTTCAGTCAGTAGCTTAACACTCATAGAATATTCAAGCGACTAGCAAAGGCTCTGATTAGACTGCACATACGTGCAGGCTGATCTGAGGCTTTGCTTGTCGCACATACCACATTGTTGGAAATCTCATGCGGCAGCTCATTTGTCTTGCATAACAGTAAAAGGGTCAATAGCACAGGTGAAAGTTCAAAATTTCCAAAATCCTGAACTTCAAAAATTCTGAATTTAAAACTTGCTGTATGCCTTCAAATTATTAAAAATTCCAAGTTTAATGGTCAAATATATACCTTTAGATAAACTGAAACTAAATCAGAAAAGCTATCATTATCTGCAGAATTCAGCATTTTGAGGCCAACTTTCTATGGAAAGTCAGCCTCAAAATCCTGAATTCAGGAATAATCCTGAAAACTTTCACCCATGTAATAGGAATGTGTGTGTGCTATAAACAATGTTTTCATGTTCCATAGTGGTCCCCCCACCAATATTTTGAAAACCCCCTATTTTGTAGATTTGGAGATAAGCAAAAATTTTCTGTGTAATTTTATACTTACTTTTTCAGTCATATTTCTGTTGAAAAAAAAGTTTGTTTCCACACCGGATAGTGAGCAATCGAAAACACTCTTAACCATTGACGAATGGGATCAAAACTCGCTAGAAACAGTGTTTTGATTGCAAAGTGTCGCCTGTTCGATGAGTGATGGTCAGACTTGGGGTCAATTACTTTGAAAAAGTAATTAATTAATTACAATTACCTTGGAAATTGTTCAATTAAATTACAATTACATGGCTTTTGAGCAAAGTAATTAATTACATACAATTACTTTACCAAATGTAATTAATTACATTTCACTGCCACTTAGATAGCTTCATCAGATTTTAATTTGAAAGATATATGAAATGAGCTAAAACTCCTTAAAATGTCTGAGTAACCTTGGCATACTAAATTCAATATATGTCTATAAGGTTGATTTTATTTTTAGGACTTCGCCTATTATTGTCAAGTGATGCAACTTAAAAGAAATGAAATTTACGAAATCAGTTTTTTTGTGGTTGATGACATGAGAACACAATGAGAAATACAGAAATGGTTATTATCATTTTTTTTTTGGGGGGGGGGGGGGGGGGGGGGGGGGGGGGGAGGGTCATTTGTAAATTGCCAAAATTATCAAACTTCAAACTAGCTGTTAACTGCAGAACAAAACTCAGGAATACACATTGGCCTGACAAAAGTCTTACAATTGTGGAAGATAAACCATGGAAATGATTTTGTAAAACTAGCTTAAATGCAAGAGAATAACTATCATCAAAAAGTGTTGATAAGGAATCTGTGTGTCCCTATGCATGAGACATGAAACTTGGCAAAAAAGTACAAACATGAATACCAGATAGTGATGAACTAAAATATTACTTGTGCGTGAAATACTGGCCTTGCTAGTTCGGTCCCCACTGAAACCTCCTTTTTATTTGATTTTTTAGATTTTTAGTTTTGTTATTTATATCAACAATGATAGGCCCCAGGTTCACTGAAGGAATGATGAAATCTTATTTAATTTTCTATATCACATTTTATTATTATTATTTATTTTATCATCATTATTATTATTATTATTATTATTATTGAAGATGGCAAATAAGCTGTTTTAGGATATAAAAATAATGTAGTGGATAGATTGGGTTATGCACCTTAGCATATGAGTGTGTTGAGGCCTGTGTGTTGATCCTAGGTGTGAAAATTTAACAAATTGCCTTCAAGGAGTCAATTCCCTAACTAACACTATTGTCTGAGTATAAATACTATTGTTGAGATTTTCACACCTTTTTTGTATTGTTTTGATAAGTTGATTTGTTGTAAAGCCATATCCTTTATAAGCAGATGAACAAGGAATATAATATACTTTACTTAAAAAAGGCTGCTTTTAAATTAGCAGAGGTAACACACAGTCTGTGTCTGAGGTAAAATTGTTAAATGCTAGTCTATGTCTATACTAGCATGACTAGTTCCAATTCTCATTTGCTCCATGTTGTATTCAGCTTTTCATATAATTGAGTACAGCAAAGGATATATGCATTTACAAAGACCCAGAATCATTTAGCAGCATTTTAAAAATCTATGATAATCTAAAGGAAACTGAGTTCCATAACTGATCTGAAAAGTAATTAAAAAGTAATTGAAAGTAATTGTTAATTACTCCCATTTTTGACCATGTAATTAATTACATTCAATTACTGTAATTAAAGAAATGTCTTAATTACAATTACATGCAATTATTTAAGAAAATGTAATTAAATTACAATTAATTACAATTACAATTTTAATTACCCCAACTCTGGTGATGGTAATAAAAAAAACTATGATTCTAACTATTTTTGGTCTATAATCGTCAATAGTATTGATGTTTTCGATTGCGCCTATAAGGTGTGGTTTTGTTGTATGCTTCACGATGTTACAGTGGACATTTTTTGGAAATGCTTTTGCTTGAAAGGAAAGTATTCTAGAACTTTTTGGATACTGCAAAGGCGGCACCTCATGACTGCCTTATTAGTCTACTTTAGACATAGGTAAAATCTGAAAATAAGGCGTTATAACTACATTCGAAAGTGTTTGTTTATTGTTTAACATTAGTATAGAGGCAAACAGTGTGGACCCAGATCAGACTGCTCTAGGTTTGGTTTGTTTGTTTTGTTGCTTTATGTCCCAAGTCAACAGCTATGGTCATTGTGGGACGGTCAGTTCACCTAACTACACTTTTTCCTGGGCAGGCTTGAACAAGCGGTTAACTAGTAATTCGTGCACATACTTTCGCTTGTAACTGACAACAACCCTTCTTGAATGAATCAGCGGAAGGGAGGAGAATGAAAGTAGAAATCATTTCATGATCAATCTCCACGAAAGTATGGGACCGGACGAGCAGTCTGCTCTAGATCTACACTGTTTGTTTAAGAGGCTTCATTATATTTCAATAGACAATAAAAACATACGATTGTGTTGTAATATACGCTTTAAGGGTTAATAAATGTGGGTTCAGTGCATTAACGGACAGGACTTTCATGAAATGCACGCAGACCTGCGCGGCTGAAGCAACTTTTAAACGTTTAACCAATGGATAGAACCTGATTTCCATTCTTGAGCAGTTGAAATAACCGAACCACGCCCAGATATGAAAATTTAAGTTGCCACCTTTACAGTACCCAAAAAGTCCTATAATATATTACAATGACAATATAACATTCCTTTCTGTATATTAACGTTTGTCAAGCTCTTGTGCGATAATGTGTTGCAGGCCTCACCGCTGTGTGGTTCTGGTTGCAACACATCACATTCAGGCTTGCCAAACATTAATACAAGGAAAAGAATGTTTTATCCTCTTATTGCATATTTGTAAGTTTATTCTTTAAATGACATTTAGATCTATGCATCAGGAATAAAGCTATAATTTTTAGCTTTTATCTACATAAATCCTACGTGTAAGAAAGCATCAAAGTATCAAGACATGCTAGAGCCATGCTTTAATGAGAATCATAATGTAATGTGCTGGGTAACATATGCTAGGCCAAAATCTTTTTTGTCATTTTTACGCCCATTTGTCAGTGCTTAATCAATAATAGCTATGTCTCCGCCCAGTGATATACATAGGGCGTAGACAAACAAAAAAATTGGTTGAAAGGGGAGACAACACTTATTATAGTCTTTATTTTTTTCAGGATTTTTCATGAAAATATCTTTGTAAAAATATGTTTTTTGTTGTTCCAGTTACATTCTCTGATATGTTTATTTTGAATATTAAAGTTTTTTTGGCATTTATTCGTTTGACTTAATTAGGATTTTGCTTAATAAATTGTGTAAATACATGTTATTTCACTATTTTTTGTTTCTATTCATATCTCTGGTGTGAGTAGTATTTGTTCTGAAAAAAAACTGTATTGCGTTTCTTGTTAATTTGTAACAAAATCTGTGTTTGTTTATTTCAAAAACCTGCGATTTTGCAGTTTTTGACATCAAATTAACTTTAATTAACTTTTTAAAAAGAACGGTGAGGTATTGTTTTTTTTGTCTTAGATTATAAGTACAAGTCTATAATATATTAAAAGATAAAACACTTTTGGACATATGCCGGTGAGTCGGGTACTACCTTAAACACTCTTATCTGGGGGCCTAAATGTAGATATATGGATAATACAGGCATGTGTGTTTATCTCAATGTATTTTGCACAGTGCATTTCTCACCTATTTACATTCTTTACAATCAAATACAGATTTTAGCATGAATTTATTTGCTCTTATTGACATTAAGCCCAAGAATCACATGTCTCTCAACCATCTCAACCTAAATTTTCTTCAAACGATTCTGTTTCAGTTTCATTTTTTGTGTTTTCAGAGCCGGACTCCGACCAGCAGTCTTTGAGGCTTTAACTGGCACATGCTTTTGTTTAGCACCTGTCGCATTTGACTGTTTCAAAGGATCAATATCCTCAACTTTAATCACTTCTGTATCGTTTACTGTATCTGAATCATTTATCACTTTCCTCATACCACTGATGCCTTTCTTGCCAGAACTAACTACTCCTTTATTCAAAGATTTTCTGTTTACTGATTTACGAGGACTGGTCTGATTTGCTTGGCGTCTTTCAGGAGTCTTTTCCAATTGCAGGCTATTTTGCAGATCATCATTTGACTGCGAATTATCATCTGACATCACTTCTTCTTTTATCTCTTCTATTAGAGGACTCTTCTTCTTAAGAGGACTTTTCTTTAGAGGACAATTCTTCTTTAGAGGACTTTTCTTCTTAGTTCCGGGTATCTTATTACCAACTGCCTTTGAAACTTTTTCAGTTTCTGGATCTTTTTTCTCTTTCGTCATACCACTGATGCCTTTCTTGCCAGAACTAACCACTCCTTTATTCAAAGATTTTCTTTTTGCTGATTTACGAGGACTGGTCTTTTCCAATTGCAGGCTATTTTTCTGATCATCTTTTGACTGTGAATTATCATCTGACATCACTTCCTCTTTTATTTCTTCTATTAGAGGACTCTTCTTCTTTAGAGGACTTTTCTTCTTAAGAGGACTTTTCTTCTTAGTTTGGAGTTTCTTATTACCAACTGCCTTTGACACTTTTACAGTTTCTGAATCATTTTTCTCTTTCTTGCTTTTCTTGCTTGCTTTAACTGTTGCTTTACCTGAAGACTTTCTCTTTTGTGGTCTACCTGGACTGGTTAATTTTGCACCTGATTTATCAAGACTGATTTCCAATTTAACTTCATCCTTTGACTTGCTTTGGTTTTCACTTTTCAGCAAAGGTTTAGACTTTAGAAGCTGCCTCTTATCGCATTCAGCCTCCTGAAATTTTAACAGAAAACATTATATTGGGAAAAAAATAGTATTATTAACCATTTGTATATTGTAAACACTTAAATGAGTACTTGCGTTACGTAGGCTCAGACAATACTTCACTTACGCACATTCTCGCCAGATCCTTCATTGATCCCATACACAGTTGAAGGCATCTAGCGCCACTAGATAGCTAGGAACGCATGTTTAGGAATGACTTAGGAATAAGATAAGTACTAAAATCTCATACGCTGGCTCAAATATCCATGCAGTATCAACTACTTTTAAATCTTTTAGTACTACACCATAGATCCAAACAAGGGAACTCTTTATGCCTATAACTGCCATTATTTTCTTATTCATTAGTTTTAAAATATGTTTTCGGTGCTCAAAAAAACCGTCTCATTGGATGGTTCTTTTGAGTACCTACAAGATATGTTTTGGTTGAGAAATAACAGTTAAATTTATGCATAAAATTCTTATTCATTTCTTAATCATTGGTCAAAACATTTGTTTTGGGTGCTCAAAAGAAGCATCTCATTGTGACGGTTCTTTTGAGTACCAATAACATATGCTTTGGTAGAGAAATAGCATTTTTTTTTTAATTTTTCACTCTAATCTGGCTTATCTGGAGTCCTGGCCTCAATATTATAAAGAGGATCTTATATGAGTGTTCATGTTTTATTAAATTCATTAAATGAGTTGGAGAAAAAAGATAAATGCGAGCCTTGTTGAGCATTTTATCTCTTTTTTGCAATGAGTTTAATAAATTCAATAATACAAGAGCATCAAAGTTAGATTCTATATTATCATATGACATAAAGATTACTTTGAAATTTCATTTCTGACGAAAAATATAATTTTGTCATTATGTACATAAGGTTGTTATGGACGTCATAACATTTCCCGTAAATCTGTAAACCACTAGCAGTTTATCGATTTTATTGCATGGCGTTATTTCACTCCCAGACGCGTCATCATATGATAAAAAAACTAATTTGGTCAACTCCACTGGCAATGAAATTTATCCTGCTCATAAATGTCAAAATGCCAACACCAACAAGTGCTGGCATTTTAACATTTATAAGCATAATTATAACATCTGCGTGATTTGAGCAAGAAAAAACCGTCATTCTTCAGGATTTAAGCTTTTATGAGCAGTTGAAATTTCATGCTCATAAATGTCAAAATGCCAGCACCGTCAAGTGTTGGCATTTTAACATTTATTGTCATGATAAGTATAACATCTGAGCTATATGAGCAGGAAAAAAATGTCATTCTTCAGGATTTTAGCTTTTATGAGCAGTTGAAATTTCAGACAGCATAATCTGAGAAAACAAACAATCTGATTGATGATCCAGATCGAGATGCGACGTATCACTGTTTAGGAGAATATTTTTGATTAGGAAATGCTATTGATAAACCACGACGCTGGTCACGTGTTAATTTCATGTATATGGTAGGTCAATTTTGTAAACGTTTATTGCAGAAACACGAAACGGTGTCGTTTACACATGTTAACGTGGCAGCCCTAGTTACCTCTCATATAAACTGCATTGTTGCACGTTGCCTGATAAACGTTGTCTATCTCACGGCATGTGTCTTTATCAGGTCATAATGATGTTGCACTTTTGAATGACGTCGCTTATGACCCTGAATTATCACAAAAATCGAAAATTACATTGCTAGTTTGAAGAGTGAAACAATGGGTAAACTGATAAATAGAATACCAGGTTCGCATCTTTTGATATCAAGTTTACCAGGCCCGGGTTTGAGAACGCTTGTTGAATCTTTGGCAAGCCTCGCGATGTCAACAAGCATTCTCAAAGCCTTGCCTGGTAAACTTGATATCAAAAGACTCTCACCTAGTATTCTCTATTTATAAACTCGGGACCCGATTATACCAACCAAGGGCTCCAGCTTGTAATCTATCCCAAGTTTGGTCAGTTGCTGTATTTTCTTTTTGTATTTCTTCAGAATCCTAGTTTGAATTCTGTCGACGCTTTGTCCGTCTTTAGGTTTATTATGTGCTGCAATAGCCTTGTTTCTACTTTCATATGGAATGATTTTCCTGTCAGCATGCTTGAAAGTCCAAGGTTTAGCTCTTGACATATGAGTACCTGAAGCAAAGATAGACAGCCAAAATAGAATGATTCAAAATATAACACATCAAAACAAACAACACAATGTGGGTTGGCCTTCCTGACATATATATGGCCTTGAATAAGTTTGTTTAGGGTAACATCCTAACAGGTCTGAAAACTTTAGATAGGCAACGGCGCGCTCGTGATTTAATTTTCTTTACAACTAACCTCCAAACAGTGAATTATTACTCAACAATTCTCTGCTGGAGCTGATCTCTTTCTTAAATGAAAGTAAGGTGAGGAGTTATCCTAAACACAATTTTTTTATTTGGCCTAACCCTAAACAACAAAAGTACAGACCAGCCAGTGTTGCAGTCTACTCTTTGAATTAAAATAACGGAGCGACTTTAGAATCTTCTCCGCCACTTTATCTGACCCATTTTTTTACGTAGCTACAATGAATATAGATATGTTATATCTTAAGCGGCCACTCAAAAAGAACACCAAAAATTGGTTTTCAATACCGATAATCCTTTAATGCAGGTCAAAAATATTGCAGAATGCTCCAAGGGGAGCATTCTGCAATGCTTTTGACCTTCATTAAGCTACCCTTTTCCATTAAGACCTTTGTTTTGCCTTAGACTATTTTTAAGTGCCGCTTAAGACAGGTTTTACTGTAGTTGCTACTAGACATAACCTTTACCCTAACCTAACTCTAACCATCATTATGGGTGTATAATGTTTTGCATCACTTTCATCTATCATATGTTCAAGCATATTCTACCGATGAACACGATGAGTAGTGGCATTCAGATTCTAAAGTTTAGCCAATATAACGCTATTCAGCCCTAGCTGACTGATTACCTTTGGCAGCTGCTTCACCACTCTATTATGGTGGCTCTTCTAAGATTGTGGTGAGGCGCAATATTTTGTTTTCTTGATTTGATTCTTTACCTCCCAGTCAACATTGAACAATCTTTCAATCATGTCGGTACGGGTCTTCCTGGGGTGAGCCAGTACTAAGCAGAGGATAAAGTGGGAGGTGAAATATCTGATCTTACCCTCCCCTATTCGCACCATAACATAAGTACGGAGAGTTTACTTTGATGAGAACAACGGAAATTCATTTCAGTCTGTGTACATTTACAGCCAGCTTAAATCTCAGTACCATTCAGCTGCCAATAACTGGATTGAATCTGCATAAATATGGGTCATGAAAAACAAAATGATCTAAACATAGTTTTTTTTTTCAAAAACAACAAGGAAAGTTCAAAGTATGGCATTGTGAGCTGTTTTTATGGCATGGTGAGCAGGGGACAAAATTCCACTCGTCCGCTCGTAATTAGGAATGAAATCTAGAAAGGATGAGTAATTCTTCTCAAGGCACTCGTCCTGTAGGACGAGTGCTTTGGAAAGAATTACTTGGGAAGTCATATTACTCCCTTATGTTCTTTATTGCAAATCACTTTTAAAGGACAAGTGCGTGCAGGATGAGTGAAAATTGTAAGTCACCCGTCCTGCAGGACAAGTGCAATATTGAAATATTTTTTGTCCCCTGGACTGAGCTGTTTTCAAGTTTAAGGTTCGTTATCCAAATGGCCTTTAATTGATAAATTAAATCCTATCTCTTGAACCCTTTCCTTCATGAATATTCATGCTATGAATAATTATATAAATAAACTTTCAGGGTTGTACATAGAACAAAGACAAGAGGCCCAAGGGACCTGGGCCACTCACCTGGAAATGTCTGTTCATAAGGTAAGAGAAAAGCATCATCCAGCCCACCAACCAGCTTTGTTGATAGATCTGACAGCACTTTCAATGACTTAACATGAAATTGAGGTTAAACAAGATAATTTTTTCAGGTTTTCCCACTATAAGCTGATGTAAAATGTGACCCCCGGGACAGGGTCATTTTTGGCCACAGGGGCAACATTTTAACAAACTTTCTAGAGGTCTACTAGATGATTCTACATACAAAATATCATGGCTCTTAGCCATGTGGTTTCAAACAAGAAGTTTGTTTCATGTTTCCCTATATAAGTCTGTGTAAAACATGTTACCCCCCGGCCCGGGCCCATTTTAGGCCTCAGAGGCATAATTTGCAGGGCTTTTTCTGCCCATCTCTAGGGGCTGAATTTTGGCCCCATTCCCAATCAAAATTAGCCACCTTTTTTCCCAATACCATGTCTGATTTTCCCAATTAAGAAAGTAAAAAAAAAGGTTTTTTTTGTTTTTTTTACTTTTTTTAGAGACCACTACTACTTATGAAAAACACTGACCCAAATCAGAGTGATACTTAAACACTAGGGCTTAAGTGGTATGCTTGGCATAATACAATCTAAAATAACTTGATTTTGAGGATATATTTTGCTACCCTTGTAATGTTCTATGTCATTTATTTCTCTCAATTTTGATGTTAAGTCAATCTTTTTTCCCCAATTTTGGCCAGGGGCCTTTTCCCAAAATTGCTGGAAAAGGCCCTGATTTGAACAAACTTGTTTGAGGTCTATTGGGTGATGCTATATATCAAAAATCAAGGCGCTATGCCTTGTGGTTTCAGATAAGAAGATTTTCATGTTTTCCGTTTGAGGTAAGAAGATTTTTCATGTTTTCCCTTTTTAAGCCAATGTAAAACGTGACCCCTGGGACAGGCCCTGGGGCGGGGGTATAATTTGAACAAGACCAAACTCTGCTCTGGACCTGCGTCGCCAGTGCACATCTTCAATGTGTTAACAGTCATTATGCAAAGTTTGAATATAAAGGAATGAAATCTTTTTGAATTACAGATTACACACAAATAAACAATGTATGCAACCCAAAGGTGGTGTAGACGTAATAATGTCTAAGTTCAACAATCCCAAAAATATTATCAAAAGTGCACAAAATATAGAGTGCACACATGTTCAATGTGTGAGCAATCATAACATATTAAGTTTGAATATGAAGGAATGAAAACTTCTGAAGTCACAGATTACATAAACCACACAACCCCTCTGTATTTCGGATGGATAAAATATTTAAGTTCAACAGACCTAAAAATATGAAAAATATTTATCAAATGTGCACAAAATAGAAGGTGCACATGTTCAATGTATGAATAATCACTATGCAAAGTTTGAATATTAAGGAATGGAAACTTTTGGAGTTACAGATTACACAATCCAGACATCCTTTTAGCATTTTACAAAATTTCTAAGTTCAAGACCCAAAAAATTGTAAACAAGTTCATGAATGTGCACAAAATAGGAGGTGCACATCTTCAATGTATGAGCAATCATTATGCAAAGATTAAATATAAAGGAATGAAAACTGTTGGAGTTACAGATTACACAAACCAGGCACCCCCTACGCATTTCGGATGGAAAAAATGTCTAAGTTCAACACTCTAGAAAATGACAAAATATTTATCAAATGAGCATAGAATAAGAGGTGCACATCTTCAATGTATGAACAATCATTAGGCAAAGTTTGATTTTAAAGAAATGAAAACTGTTGGAGTTACAGATTACACAAACCAGGCACCCCCTACACATTTTGGATGGAAAAAAATGTCTAAGTTCAACACCGGTAAAAAATAAGAAAATATTTATCAAATGTGCACAAAATAGGAGATGCACATCTTCAATGTATGACCAATCATTAGGCAAAGTTTGAATATAAAGAAATGAAAACTGTAGGAGTTACAGATTACACAAACCAGACACCCCCTACTCATTTCGGATGGAAAAAATGTCTAAGTTCAACACCCGTAAAAACTAAGAAAATATTTATAATATGTGCACAAAATAGGAGGTGCACATCTTCAATGTATGACCAATCAGTAGGCAAAGTTTGAATACAAAGGAATAAAAACTGTTGGAGTTACAGATTACACAAACTAGGTACCCCAAAAGTGTTGCGGACAGACGGACGGACAGACAGACGGACGAACAGACGAACGGACAGACGGACGGAGTGGACCCACTACTAGACCTGCTTTCGCTAAAGCGACGCAGGTAAAAACTTGGTAGAGGTCCACTAAGTGATGCAACATACCAAATATCAAGGTTCTATGACTTGTGATACCAGACAAGAAGATTTTTCATGTTTTCCCTATATAATCCTATGTAAAACATGTGACCCCCGGGCGGGCCGATTTTTGGCCACAGGGACACAATTTGAACAAACTTGGTAGAGGTTGGCTAGATGATGCTACATACCAAATATCAAGGCTGTATGCCTTGTTGTTTCAGACAGGAAGGTTTTTGAAGTTTTCATCTCGAATCTATTGTTAGCCTGTGTGACCTAGATACACCAACAGACTAGAACCATTTGAACAATTACAAAGCAGTTATCGTTTTTTGGATGTTATTTCATGGGAATATGACAACAGCTGCGCGTAGACATGCAGATTACCTTCAATTTAGGCAGTTACACTAGAAAAAAGCACCTGTCAAGGCAAAACTCTAGAACTGTGTTGGATTTGCCGTCAAAACCATGAATTAAATCACCAATTGCTTGGCAGAGCCATAAACTGCAAGCTTATAAATAAACCATAAAGTCAACAGGTATAGATAAATTTACTTTTTAAGCCATCACCAGTGCGTAAAAATGCCACCACCAGCTCGCTGTAGCAGCCACCGATGCGTTTACATTGACCAGTGTGATGAGGTAAAGGGTTAATCACCAAAGTTCAAACAACAGGCACAACACATCAAAGTGCACTTTACATGAGATAGCAACCATATATTAATACCATTATAATTAAACTTAAAAATTATCAAATGGAACTCTGTGCGGGTAAACCTGCATTCGAAGTTTCCTACCTAGTCAGACTCAAAACAGTTTGCTCAACTATAGAGAGTAGCAAGAATATTGAAATTTCGCATGTAGAAAATTAAGATATGATACTTTATAGTAAGAGAATAGGAAAGGAGTTGATCGGACTGCGCATTTGCCCAGGCTGGTCTGCCTCTTTATTGTTTTCATACCCGGAAGACAGGTTTTCTCCAGTCAAGGCCAAATTTATACCATATCATGTAAAAAGTACTTAAACAAACAATGTTACTCAAATTTTGCCACAAGATGCCAACAAGCTTGAAGTGAAACCTCTGTGTAAGTTTCATGATAGTCAAACTAGGTTCTGGACTTCATTCACGCGGGTCCTGAGTTACTCACCTGAAACTTGACTGTTTATAAGCCAAACTAAAAAATATTTTTGTTTCCCCTTACCCCGGGGATCCAGTTTGGTGTTGGCCCTCGGACATAGACTAGTCCGAAAATAGTTCCAGATGTCCGAGATTTTGCTGTCCAGTTTGGACAGTTTGTCCGAGACGATTTTCAGACGCGCACACTGTACGGTAATGCACAGTGATGCAATAGTAATTTTGTTTTATAAAGTGATCGCTAATTGGCCAAATTTCTGTAAGTGTCAGACTGGTTCGCATAATTTTACCCCTTAAATACTTATTCACTAAAGCAAACCAGTCATCGTGTTTTGTTATGCGGCGCCTGATTGGTTAATTGCATCCTGTAAACTTCTTCACTGGATTTCTTCTCGAAGCGGACAGCATATATCGCCAATAAAATGACTAAAAAACTTAATTGCCACCAAGAAACAACAGGAACTCAAGTTTCTTATGTCCCAAAACAGTTTGCCCGCCCCATCATTACCTGAACAGCCACTTTCCATGACTAACGAGTCGTGCAGCGACCGCAAATAGCAGCAAAAAACAGTACCCCACCCACTTCCACTGATCAACAAGCTCCAGACTCCTCATTAAATAAAAAGCCAGCCAATAAATCTGGCCGCACTTGCCATCCGAAATGGTAGAAAAACTACCTCTGGTTTCATTATGAGAAGGGCAGAAGCAGTTTTCGTTTATGGTGGTAAAATGTATTATGAGTGTCTGAAAAAATTACCTAAAAAATTTCCAAATGTCCGAACAATATGGGGGCTGCTTGGACAAAATGTCCAAAGTAAATTTCAGTCCAGCTGAAACCCTGTTACCTGACCCTGTTTTACCGGTATGGGTCGGTCGGTCGGAAACTAATTTTTTTTAATAATAATCTCAAATTTGATACCCATTAAACTTAATTGTATACAGTGAAACCAATCTTAAGAGGCCACTCAAAATAAGACATTGCATTTAGCGCCCATTGTCTTATCAACCTTTGCGTATATCTTTAAGTGGCCGTTTTAGGCAGGTTTTACTGTGTAGTCCTACTATAGACAATAAAATTAAATACACAAACAATTTGCTAAGATAAGACTGTTTACATTGGACAATTCTCTAAGGTTGCAATGAAATTTAAAAAAAAAATATTCTTGACTGAAAATTGAAATAAAATTTTTTGAGTAGGGCCTTTTTTCAGGGTCGGTCGGGTAAGGTGAAACAAATAAAATTTTAATTTAGGCCTAAGTCCGGAAAGCATTCTCCTACCCCAAAAACCAGCTATGAAACTCTTTAGGGTCAGCAGTTTCAAATTTCAGTGTTATAGTAATTAAAATTCAATTTCTTATTTCTCAACCTAAACATATATGTTGTGGGTACTCGAAAGAAACGTCTCAACCGCCTCAATCAGACAGTTCTTTTGAAAACCCAAAACACATATTAATTAGAGGACCTGAAGGTCCTGAAGCGCTCACCTGATCTCCTTCATAATGTTAAAATAGGTCACGGTCAACTAAGGCTTATTATTCAGACATATTTTGTTTTAACCCTATATGGGCATGGTGGCCATTTTGGTCAAGTATCATATTTATATCTACTGAATACGTCATATGAAATTTGAGTTAAAACAGCCCAGTGATTTCGGGGGAAATGATGTTTAGATATGTATTTGGCAGTCCAAAGTGAGTGGCCTTGGATGTTAGGTCATAGGTCAGCTGGACCTTTGGTGCTTATGTAAAACCAGTGTCTCATTTGGTTTAACATTTCTCTCAAGTTTTATGATTTCCGCTTAAAAAGTAGAAAAATGAATTATGCATTACGAATCAAACTTGGCCTTGCCGTAAAAATGGTCCAGGTCATACCAGATTCATCATTTGTGCAAACCTGGTAGGCCCCAAATCCCCAATGCTACAAACCAAGTCCCCAGGCCATTGGTCTTTTGGTTCCAAAGAAGATATTTAAAGGGGTTTGACCTTATATGGACATGGCGGCCATCTTGGTCATGTGACCATAAACATTTGTTATAAATTTACTCCCCTCAACTTAAGGAGTCGCCATATAAAGTTTGAGTTCAATTGGCCTAGTGGTTTCTGAGAAAACTACGTTTTAATATATTGATGGGACTCCAATATGAGTGACCTTGGCTGAAAGGTCAACCTTGACCTTTGGAACTTATTTATAGCCATTGTCTCATTAGGTTTAATGTATCAAGTGAGAATTATGCCTTTGGCTTAAAATATTATTTAAAAAAATCAACTTTTCAAAAAATTACCAATTTAAATGCATTAGGAAGCTTGTTTGATTTGATTCTTTACGTCCACTCAACAATCTTTCAGTTATGCGGGACGGGTCTTCCTGGGTTGAACCAGTACTAAGCTAGGATAAATGTGTCTTGCTCAAGGGCCACAACGCAGTGACGCCGGTGAGGCTCGAACCCGCGGCCCTTCGGTCTCGAGTCAAGCACTCTACCACTGAGCCACTGCGCTCCCTGAACATTAGGAAGCAAATTTGACCTTGATGTTAAGTAGTTCAAGGTCAACCTAGGAACATCATTTGAACAAACTTGGTAGGCCCCACATCACAAATGTTACATACCAAATCCTAAGGTCATCAACTATCTGGTTCTGGAGAAGAATATTTTTAAAGGGGTTTTACCATATTTGGGCATGTTGGCCATCTTGGGCATGTGACCAGAACAATTTGTATATATTTTGGCTTCAGTATCAAAAAGAGTCTTCATTAAAATTTGAGTTTGATTGGCCAAATGGTTTCTGAGAAAACTGTGTTTTAATATATTGATGGGGGATCCAAAATGAGTGAACTCAAATGAAAGGTCAAAGGTCAAGCTTGACCTTTGGGACTTATTTATAGCCATTGTCCCATTAGGTTGAACATATCTAGTGATTATAATGACTTTGGCTTCCACAGTTTTCAAAAAATCAACTTTCAAAAATTTCCTATTTAAATGCATTAGGAAGCAAATTTGACCTTGACGTTAAGTAGATCAAGGTCAACCTAGGATCATCATTTAAACAAGCTTGGTAGGCCCCACATCCCCAATGCTACATACCAAGTTCCAAGGTCATCGGCCTTCTGGTTCTGGAGAAGAAGATTTTTAAAGGGTTTTTACCATATATGGGCGTGGCGGCCATCTTTGTCATGTGACCAGGACAGGACCATTTGAACAAACTTTCTTTCCCCTATCCTAAGGAGTCTCCATATGAAATTTGAGTTCAATTGGCCAAGTAGTTTCAGAGGAGAAGATGTTTGAAAATGTTGACAGACGCCGGAGTCACTGGTATACTATTAGCTCACCTCGAAGCCTTCGGCTTAGGTGAGCTAAAAATGATGGATAAGAAAATATTCACAATTTTACGCTGAAAAATTGTATCATCCAGACCTCTTGCAATTTTAATAATGGATTACTTACATTTGATTAGTTTATCAAACATGAGATAGTTGTTCATGGATTCCGCAGCAACCTTAGCAACCTCATCATGAGCAAACTGGACGAAGGCATAGCCTCTGCTATTTCCTGTCTGAAACGAGCATATTGTACATTGATCAAATGATCAGGCCTGTAGTAACGAGTGTGTACCAAAAAATAATTTTCTAAATTCTCAGCCAAAACTTATGTTGTGGGTACTCTAAAGAACCATCTCAATGAGACGGTTCTTTTGAGCTACCAAACCAAATGTTAAAACTGATGGGTAAGAAAATATTGACAATTTTACGCTCAAAAATTTTGTTTATCTAAACCGGTATGAGATGTTGGTTCTTTAATCTTACCAGAGATACCCCGGCATCCAATTTAGGTTACCTTGCACCCCCCCCCCAGGACAATTTTTCATGGGTGCCAAATTGTTCATTTGGACCCCCTGGATGGGAAACGAAGGTATCCTCAAAAAAAATTTGGTTTGGGCTATGTGAAATTGCATGGTTTCTATGCCAACCCATAGCGAATTTGAGAAGGGGGGTCTGCCTATAAAATTACGCATATCTCAGCTGTTACTTATCCTAGACTACTAAACTTAATACCAAATCAAAGCTTAGACATATGCCTATTATCCCCTTGTTGCATATGGAAATTATCTAATTTGCATATTCATAAATATTTATGAAAACATTAAAAATGTGTTTCACGAATGGGGGTATACGTACAAGATCAATATTATCTCAGCTGCTTATAGTCGTAGAGTACTAAAATTTGTACTAAAATAAAGCCAAGACATAGGCCTATCATTCCATGGTCAAATATTTAACGTACCTTATTTGCATAATTTGCATATTCATGAATATTAATAAAAACCCTAAAAAATAAGGGAAAATCATTACAAATATAAATAAGCTGATTTCATCCCAATATTGTCATTGTTGCATGTTTTAATATAATCAATGTTACAATTTGAAAGGTCCAATCATCCAGCGGTCCTATATGAATATTATCTCATTTGAATATTCATGAAAATGCATGAAAACTTAAAAAAATGAGGGAAAATCACGTAAAAACTATAAGCCTAGGGGAGGGGTTAAGATACGATCTATCCTGCACTCCTAGGGCCTTTTAAATTCATGCCAAATTGTTCAGTGGGACCCTCAGAATGTGAAATGAAGTTCTCCTCACAAGAAATTAGGTATGGGCTACCTGAAAATGCATGGTTTCCATGGCAACTGCTTATATGATTCTCGAGATTGGGGGGTAGGCCTACAAATTCAATCATATCTAGGGTTCTACTTATCCTAGAGCACTAAAATTGGTGTCATATTAAAGCTTAGACACATGTCTTTCTTCTTATGGTCAGATTTGTAAATCATCTAATTTGCATATTTACGAATATTAATGAAAACCTACAAAAATGAAGTAAAATCATAAAAAAAACAACATAAATGAACATATTTCAGCACAAAAACATCATCAAACCACCATTATTATATCCTCAGTGATGCAATTTGATAAGTTCTTTCATCCAGTGGTCCTTTATGAAAATTATCTCATTTGCATATTCATGAATATTAATGAAAAGTTTGGTATTAAAGAAAAAATCTTAGAAAAATTTAGGGATGTACATATTAAATGACAAATATTTCACCTACCATGTGTTCCAGTGTATCAAACCTAGTGCCAATTTAATGCTTAGACATTGTACTTTTACCATAAGGTATAATACGAAAAATATTTATCATGAATATTCGTTAATTTTAATGTAAACAGAAGAAATGAAAGAAAAATTGCGGAAAAATCAAGGGGGTGCACTTCCAAAATTACTCATATCTCAGTAGTTAAGTGCCCAATAGTGCCAAACCTGATTTTAAGTCAATGCATAGACACAACATGTTTACCAAAATGATCCAATTCATAACACATCAATTTTAAATTCTCATGAATATTGATGAAAACATCAGAAATTAAGACTAAATACATGAAAATTAAGGGGGTATAGCTACAAAGTGATTCATATCTTGGCTTCCAATTGCCCAATAGTAACAAGCTTGGTACCATATCAAACAGCATAATCCTAAGTAAAATTGAGTAAAAGAAAAAAGTATAAAATTTATCACAGCTGAGATATGAGTAATTTTGTAAGTACACTGCTATCAATTTGCATACATTTTTTACTTGTATTTTTAAAGTTTTTATTAATATTGATATTAAACAAATTAGATATTTCTTATATCTTCCCACTAGGTAAAACTGCTATGCATAGACTTAAATTAAGTATATTGTTTGCTACTCTAGGGCAGTTAGCAGCTAAGATATTGGTTATTTTGTAGGTATACCCCATTCATTTTTCAGAGATTTTTCTCTTTATTCTAGTGTTTATATTAATTTTTATGAATATGTAAATGCGACAACTGGCAAATATTACCATTGAGATAAAGGGCTGTATCATAGCAATAAGTTGGCACCTTGTTTGCTACGTAAGGGCTATAAGCTGCTGAGATATGAGTAATTTTGTAGGTATATCCCCTTCTTTTTCAAATATTATTCTCAAAATGCTCATGGTTTCATCAATATTCATGAATATTAAAATATGACCAATTTAAAATTTGATGATTTGATAAACATACTATTGTCTTAGCATTAGTTTAAAACCAATTTTGGTACTCTAGGGCACTTAGCAATTGAGATATTATTAGATTTGTAAGTACACCCCCTTGATTTTTCCACGATTTTTCATTTGTTTCTTCTGTTTTAATTAAAATTCATAATTATTTATGTTAACTATTTTTCACAGCTGAACTTAAGGTAAAAGTATTATGTCTAAGCATTGACTTGGCACCAAGTTTGATACACTCGGACGCATAGCTGCTGAGATATTGGTATTTTTATACATACACCCCTTAATTTTTCTGAGATTTTATCTCTCATTTCTAAAGTTTTCATTAATATTCATGAATATGGATATTAGATAATTACCATATCTAACTACCAAATTAAAATGCTATGTCCAGGGATTAGTTTGGTACCATGTTTAGTAATCTAGGATGAGATGTTGTTAAGATATGAGTATTTTTTGTACGTATACCACCAATCTTTACAGTCAGCATAATGGGTTGCCATGGAACCATGAAATTTCAAAAACCCAAATAACATTTATTTTTGAGGACAATATTTTTTTACATTTAAGTGGTCCTATTGGACAAATTTATTCCCATAATAAAATGTCTGATGTGTTCAATTTAGGTCTGATTACCCCCGTTGCATACTATAGTTTACCCATGCCTTTTTCCATCATTTTAAGATTTCATTAATATTCATGAATATGCAAATGAGATAATTTTCATATAGGACCATGAGATAATTTTCATATAGGACCACTGGATGAAAGAACTTATCAAATTGCATCACTGAGGATATAAAAACTGGCAACAATTGTGGTTTGATGATGTTTTTGTGCTGAAATATGTTCATTTATGTTGTTTTTTTATGATTTTACTTCAATTTTGTAGGTTTTCATTAATATTCGTAAATATGCAAATAAGATAATTTACAAATCTGACCATAAGAAGAAAGACATGTGTCTAAGCTTTAATATGACACCAATTTTAGTGCTCTAGGATAAGTCAGAGTTCTCACTAGGATTTTGAAAACAGGAGTAAAAATGCCGTCTACCAGAAAAGTTAGGAGTTTTACCATACCTTTCTATTGGGGCTTTTAAAAAAGTTGGAGTCACAATCAAAAAGTTGGAGTAAAATAATCCAAATTTGGAGTTAGTGAGAACTCTGATAAGTAGAACCCTAGATATGATTGAATTTGTAGGCCTACCCCCCAATGTCGAGAATCATATAAGCGGTTGCCATGGAAACCATGCATTTTCACGTAGCCCATACCTAATTTCTTGTGAGGAGAACTTCATTTCACATTCTGAGGGTCCCACTGAACAATTTGGCATGAATTTAAAAGGCCCTAGGAGTGCAGGATAGATCGTATCTTAACCCCTCCCCTAGGCTTATAGTTTTTACGTGATTTTCCCTCATTTTTTTTAAGTTTTCATGCATTTTCATGAATATTCAAATGAGATAATATTCATATAGGACCACTGGATGATTGGACCTGTCAAATTGTAACATTGATTATATTAAAACATGCAACAATGACAATATTGGGATGAAATCAGCTTATTTATATTTGTAATGATTTTCCCTTATTTTTTAGGGTTTTTATTAACATTCATGAATATGCAAATTATGCAAATAAGGTACGTTAAATATTTGACCATGGAATGATAGGCCTATCTCTTAGCTTTATTTTAGTACAAATTTTAGTACTCTACGACTATAAGCAGCTGAAATAATATTGATCTTGTACGTATACCCCCATTCGTGAAACACATTTTTAATGTTTTCATAAATATTTATGAATATGCAAATTAGATAATTTCCATATGCAACAAGGGGATAATAGGCATATGTCTAAGCTTTGATTTGGTATTAAGTTTAGCAGTCTAGGATAAGTAACAGCTGAGATATGAGTAATTTTATAGGCAGACCCCCCTTCTCAAATTCGCTATGGGTTGGCATAGAAACCATGCAATTTCACATAGCCCAAACCAAAATTTTTTTGAGGACACCTTCGTTTCCCATCCAGGGGGTCCAAATGAACAATTTGGCACCCATGAAAAATTGTCCTGGGGGGGGGGGGTGCAAGGTAACCTAAATTGAATGCCGGGGTAAGATATTGTAGCCATGCTTTTAAACATGCTTACTAAGCTATCTAGTGCAACTAAACCTCAATCTTACCAACAGCCTTCATTTACTAACATTAATATACGGGCACCAATGCGAGAAAACCTGTCTTCGGGGTTTGCGAGCAACAATGGCACAGACCAGCCTGCGCATCAGCGCAGACTGATCAGTGCCTTTGTTATTCACTTTTTGGAAAGTGTCATATCCAAACGTGACACTGGTGAAATTTCAGTTTTTTAGCTAGTCTCTGTAGCTGAGGAGACTGGTTTGAGTTTCGCTTTGTTGGAAACCCCAAAGACAGGTTTAGTCGTGACAAGGTCCATACTAGCCAATATCAGGTTCAGTCATCTTTTACCCTTTTAATTCAGAATAGAGAATCCCATACAATAAGTATGGAATTGTCCATTTCGAATTTTAAGGGTTGACAGTCAATTAAACTTCTACAAACTGATCTATGTAGTTCTGTCCTGGGAATTTGTAACCATTGCAGACCCATGCGCATATCCAGGGGGGGGGACAGGGGGTCCTGACAAAAATATAGGTTTTATTAGCAATACTGGTAGCGAATCGTTGAAAAATCATAAGGTTACAAAACCAGCATTCAATGTTGAGCCATCAGGGGGCACACCAGAGAAACACCATTTAAATGGTGTTTTGTTGGGGGGCCAATGATGGCCCACTTTTATTGGTATTTGGATCCTTCCTCCCCTCATCAACTAAAAAAATAAAATCTAATCACTTTGATCTTGGTCGATACTGTAGATGTCAATCCATCAATACATTTTTGTATACTGTCAACAAATAGAACAGAATAACCTAGTCATATTTTTATGCAACCTATGCATATTCACATTAAAAAACATTCAAACTACTTATCTTATGCTGTATGGTAGGCCTTGCAGATACATGCGCTGATCCAGAATGTTTTGTCAAAGGGGGTCCAACTTTGACGTTTTCTTTTAGTTTATGAGAGAGGATCCAAATGCCAATATAAGCGGGCCATCATCAGCCGCCAGTGAAACGCCATTTAAATGGTCCAATATTGAATTCAGGCTTTGTAGCTTTGTGATTTTTCAGGGGATCCGGACCAGCATTGCTAAGAAACTCTAAATTTTTGTGATTTTTCAGGGCTGTCTCCTCCTCTGGAACCGCGTATGGGATACTTAAGCAGAACTAAGATCTGATACTCTCCCTCAATTCTAGGTATTTATCTTGTACATGTACATAAATGTATGCAACCTTACAAGTACGTATTCTAGAAACAAGCAGCATTTAGTTAGTTAGCAAAGATTAGAATCAGACCTCCAGATAAGAGTGCTAATTGAAAATTATTTTTCTTATTTCTCAACCAAAACATATGTTGTGGATACTCAAAAGAACCATCTCATTGAGACAGATCTTTAGAGCACTCAAATTTACACATATTTAAATTGATAAGTAAGAAAATAACTACAATTTTACGAGTACTAAATAGTTTTCTTATCTGGACCTGTGAGCAGATGTACTGGTCAATCTTGGCCCATCTTCGCCTCTGTTTTCGCCATGTACGTATTGTATAATGTAACTTGTTGACAACATGTAACTTTTTTGGTTAGCACTCATAACTAAAGGCCTGCTAACTAAAGGCCTGATAGAGTCTACCAGGTCTTTAGTTATGTGTCTTACCAAAAATTTATTTCTTATTTCTCAACCAATACATATATCTGACATCACTATGGAATAATAATGAACGTAGCTAAGACCACCTACCTTGAAACTCCTAGAGACCATTAAATTTCTTATGCTGCCAAATTGTGAGAAATATTCTCTCAGCTGTTTTTCCTCAAAGCCCCATGGTAGACGAGATATATAAATCACTCCAGGCAAGTATTTGATCTTCTTGGGCTTGGGATTAGGTTTTTCCTTAAAAAAAGATTGTATATGAAACATTTAAATATGAGCCAGTGCGCGACATTTCCAACAATTTGGACGTGACGTCAGAAACGTGACAAACGAGGGAAAACGTCCGCGTTATTATCGTATGCGAACAACTGACAAGCCGTCAACGTAATTAAGTTTTTTCAATCGATTTTCGTACCGTTTTTACGAACCAGGCGAGTCTTCGTACTAGATGTTAGTACAAATGAACCCTTTGTTTTCTTTTCAGGTGAATTCAACGAATAAATCCGTTCAAGCCATTTATCGGCGGGTGGAGTAAGAGAACAGACGTCATGCTTCTTTTTACAAGAAATATGTATAGTTAAATGTGAAAATCAATATGACCGTTGAAATGGCTTTTAGTAAGTTGATTGCGATGTAAAATAATTAAAAATCGGGAAATTCAGAAGTTGATCAAATCTATATAACGTATCTTTTCTCGCTTACTCATTTTTTTAATTACTTATATTATCGTTACGCTAAAATAGATCTACGAGCGGTCTACGGTGCTAGATACATGTAAGTAAGCGTGGTAGCTCAGTGGTTAGGCACTTGCCTCTGGTGCTAGAGGTCCCAGGTTCGATCCCCGCTCGCGACGAGGAAAATTTCGGTGTCCAAACACGCTTTCCCTAGTGTCATTTGCAGGGATGACACTAGATAAGTGCATCGTCCTTTGGATCGGGACGTTAACTGGATGTCCCCTGTGCAGGGAGAGTCACCCCTTGTGCAGGTTAAAGAACCCTACGGTAATTTCGATATTGTTACTTGTAGGCTTTCATCCTGCAACCCGGAGTGTACAAAGTACACCTGCCGATAATACTCGAAAGAGGGTCTGGCAGTATATAGAGAAAGAGAAAGAGAGAAAGTACCTTGATGTACTTCTACATACATGAGACACTGGGACCGACAGCGAATTTATTTTGCTCTTTTTTCATTATGAACCGTTCTAAACATCATTTTCTTCCTTTTTTTTCTTTCCAGCTTTGCTAATTGCCGTCATCAGACATTTAGTAAAATTATAATTGTTACGCTAAAATAGATCTACGAGCGGTCTACGGTGCAAGATAAGTACCTTGATGTACTTTTACATACATGAGACACTGGGACCGACAGCGAATTTATTTTGCTCTTTTTTCATTATGAACATCAGTTTCTTCCTTTTTTCTTTCCAGTTTTGCTAATTGCCGTTACCAAACATTTAATAAAATTTTGAACACACACACACACACACACACACACACACACACACACACACACACAACTACTACGAATTTGCATATCTTGGCATTAAAGAGGATGCCAATGGGGTTTACTGATTAGCGAATAATAATTAGCGAATTTTGGCCCTAAAATTTAACGGTCATCGATTTTTAGGATTACTTTTACCGAATAGCAGAGTGAGAGGTGCTAATTTTTGGCGAATTTTGGCCTAAAATATAATGATTCGCGATTGCTGGGCTAAAAAATTACCGAAGGGCGGGAATGGCGCGTTTTAACTGTTAGCGAATTCGATGATTTTTTGGAACTCGGGATCTGTTCAATATCAGCTATTCTAGAGAGTTATATCTGGTTTCGAAATTTCTACACTTTGAAGAAATAGTTCGTGTTAAAATGGCTGTTTGCTTTGAAATGATAGTGAGTGAAACATAAACCACAGTGCAGTTATTCAAAAATATGTCTTTTGTTGCCGATTTTCATTCGAAAGTTGAACTTTTACTGAGTTAATGGTGTTTTTGCGAACTGGGAAGCTCCTGTGTCACTTTTTAACGGTTATTCGGTCATTTCAGGAACAGTAACTCTTATTTAATTGTTTTCTATGAATGGATACTGCATACCAGCATGATGCGCGTATGAATATCGCTGTTAATCAGGTCAACCACGCCTTGCAGTGTATTCCAATGAATGGAAATAAGCCGTTCCATGATAAAACCTGCCTTTCAGAATTTTAAAAGACTACTCTGTTTAATACAGGGGCTATAGTTAGTTCTCAGAAATTTGAGGTCGCAAGTTGAGCTATCGTACCTTACATGTATAACCAACAGCAGTGTGCACGTGCTGGTCATTGCATAAGGATATAGCTCAGTCACGCATACATGTCATAAACTGAATGACCTGGCGCTTTCACATCGTTCCTTGATTAGATTTCGTGTAAATGTTTTAGTATTTGGGCCAGCTCATTTAATTTATCACACCCTTTAAACATGAAAGCGCAGCCATCCACTATATTTCGGTCTCTGTATTCTTCCTGCGTGTACGCTGTTCATATAAACATAAATGCGGCAGATACAGTAATGCATTTAACATGCGTGAAGTAATCATGCATGCACAGCCATCAAGTGGGTCTATGCACCTAATTTTCGGCCCATATTTTCGTCCAAATGGTGCCTGCTTAAGTCGTCTGCTGCACATAGTTGATAACTTTATTTGCTTATGTTAGTACAGAGGCAAACTCCAAGTGTTCAAGTGTTTAATAGAGTCGGATCTGGAATGCTCTCTTTTCAGTACATATTTTTGTCCACAAACATTATTTGCCCGATTGTTGTTAGTTTTTTCCCTGTAAGTGTTCTTGATAGTATGCACGCATGTGCAGTCTGTTATTGAGCTTACGGTGCTCGGCCTGGGTAGTGTTTAATGCAGACGGATCTTTGGAAATTTATATTAAAAATAAATAGATAAAAGAAAGTCAGCACCTATTTGTGTACACAATAATTATTTCAAAAAGGAGCCCAGTTTTGTTTGGTTATTTTGTACTAGTGAACGCTCTTGCGAGAATGCGCGCATGTTCGATTTCGTGGAAAAATCAATGCAGTCGGAACTTTGGCAAGTTTATAAAACAATCAGATCCTATCAGAATATGCCGAAACGACCCCAGGGTTCGCGCTACCGATCGCCATTGTCGCAAAATGCGAAGAAATAATAAATTTGGCGCAAAAAAAATTAATCTGGCGACAACTATTGGCGAAAAAAAATCGCAAGAAAATTTTTTGTCTGGCGTCGGAATCGTCACCTCCGGCTACAAGTCATTGCCTCGTGCCGCTTAATGGTCATTAATGTGTATCTTAATTGTCAATTAACACCCCAATTATCGACCACACAATTCAGTAGCTGATCGAGTCAAACCTGGACACGCGCTGATAACCGCGGACCCAGTATAAATGTTTATTGGGTCCGAGTGATAACCTACGGCGATCGGCACACACTTTTAACAGCTGCTACCGGTAACGGTCATAATTACAGACTATAATATACATGGTGCCATGCTGTGCATGAAATAAACTGCACCATCATCGTGACATCTTTGCTTTTTGTGGTCAATAATAATAGTCATTACATAGCTTTCTGAATTCGTAACTTTAAACATGTTGAAAAGACCGCTACATCGACGTCCACGAAGAAGAAAAAATCAAGTGTCACTTGCAAGCTCACTTTCCACTCGTAAGAAGATAGATATATTGCGTCGAGCTTTCCATCAAGCGTTGTGAGAAAGGAGAAAGATTTGCATGGTGTTCGCTGTGCCATTCTTTCATCTGACGGCATCACTCACTAGACATTACCAGGCATGTGAAAGGATCCGCGCATCTCGCAAAGGCCGACAGTAGCATTGCTTCTCTTTTCAAGACAGCAACTGCACACGCTGTTCAAAGTGCTTTTCTCGACAGTTTCAGATATCTGAACCTATCATTTCTTAACAGAAACCTTTTATTTAAAAGGTGGATGATGTTATGGCTCACTTGATTTAAATTTGTTTTGTCAGAAAAATTCGGGCCTGTATTCCGAGGTAAAAATTATGCAATTGTGCTCTCCCCTAATATTTTTGAATTAGCTCCCTTGTTACAATATATTTAGCATACTACTTTGGCAATGCAGTTATTCGTTCTATTTAACATATAATTTCCCAATTTAAACATTTTAATCAAAGTATTATATGATCTTTTATAATTTTATATTCAAGTGAGAATAACATTGATTGCAAACTTTTAATCACTAAAATCAAATACCAAAAAAATCGAAAGAAAAAAAGTCATATTATTTTAAAATTGGCGTCATACATATGATATCAATTATTATTGATCAAATGTTGTGTTGAAAAATACTCTGTCTCATGTTCAGGTGTTCAAACCTGAATGGAGGTTTTCCATATAAACTCTATGGAAAGATTGACAATTACAAAGAAAGTCTGATCCTTATCATTCCTGTGTAATATATATTGCTTGACACCTTCAAAGTACAATGTTGGTTAATCCTATTTATTCTGAATACTTGCAAACAGGTACTTTGGCAGGCAGTGAATACCCAAACAGCATTTCATCAGTGTTTGCTCTGTTAAGATAAATCAACAATCTCCAGGTACAAATATACATAGATTTAAAGACTGCCAACCGCTTTAAATACAAAATGGACTATTCCTTAGTTATTTTATCGATGTGTGTACAATAATCCACCAGAATAAAGGGGGTTAAAGACAGAAGACATTTTTTGCGAAAAATGCCCCCAAACCTGGCTCTTTTTGGGCGAAAAATGGCCAAAATCTGGCTCTAAGTTCGAGAAAATGGCACAAAAAAAATCTGATTGGCGAAAATGGTGGCGAAAGAAAAATAAATCCTAGCGCAAACCCTGGACCCACCCTAAAACCAGGCCGAAAACGACCCAGCCGAAACTACCCACGGCTGGAAACCTATGTTTAATGAATGTGCTACATCCGCTTTCCAGCGTCAAGGCAGTGACCGATATATAGGTCACTGGTCATTGTTACCAACCCATAGCGGCTTCTTTGATCTTAAACATTGCTATCAGCGAGCCTCTGCTGAAAACATAAGCAGAAAGTTTGGTCCCAGATCTGGTCCGACAAAGAGTTTAGAATTGATCAAACCTGACGGTTTTCCTGACTTCTTTTATCATACATTTGATTCTACATGTAAAAACAAAGGCGCCGATGGGACTGCGCGGGCGCTCAGAGTGGTCCCTGCTTTTAACAAAGTCGGGGTTCTCGCGGCTTTAAACATTATAGGCGTCTGGTAAATAAAGCAAATTTCGATAATCTCAAGGTCTATTCTGTTTTCAAATACAGAGCCAAAAACCATGCTCTATAAGTTCCTTACATGCGTATATGAGCAGTTAAAGGCCTAAACTTAAACGGTAAGATTTACCTTATGCGATTCTGTTTTATAAGACTCCTTCTTTGAATAACTACCTGGAGATAGTTTCATCACGGAGGGGGGTTTCATTGTTGTTTATGTAAAAATGATTGATTGATTGAGTGAATAATTGATTGATTGTGTTTGTGTACATCATTCGGTTTGTTGATACATGTACTCACATGTAGCTTGTGATGTAATGAAAGAACGAACTCTTTATCTGCTAAAGCCGAGTTCATTGATATGGCACTTAATGCCATATCTTTTCTTGTTTTACAGTAACCCGTCTTATTGATTTATCTGAAGTTGTGTCCCTTGCTTCAAGACGGTTTGATATAAATACGTGTACCATTGAGTAGACAGCGAAAACTGAGCAGACTTGGCTGATACAGATCCAGGCTGATCTACAGAGTGAAAACTAATGATTTACAGATCACCAAACCCTGAAGTCTTTGATTGATTTGTCAATGAGTGGCTTCATTCGCCGTTAGTGCTGAGAAAATAAAATATTAAGTCAAACTACCGATCAAACACGTACATGATCGTACATTTATGTGACAGTAACACACTTTAGTAATTTCGGCACTGCCTCTAACCCTTCGTATACGGGAGACCCCTAAACAGATACTTTTACAAACAGTGAAGACACAGATGAAATGCCACATAATGCAGAATTTCATCAGGGTCTATACTGTTTGTTAAGGTGTATCAAATCTTCAGACAAGAAAAAATTACATTTTTTAAGTTAAAACCTGACACCCCTAGGTATTTACAGTGGCCTATCCTAAGATTATTGTATCAAACCAGAAGGAAGGATCCATTTGTATATCGGAGGTAAGAAGTGAGCAGCTTATTATCATTAATTAGTCATTTATTAGCGACCATGGAGCAAAGGGAAGTGATGTTGGCCTTTAAAGCGCAAACAAAACTGCATCTGAAAATTTCATTGCTGCATATACTTGCTAACATTATTGACTGATGTAAGCATACAGGCACACTGTGTGGTGCCAGATCAAACTCTGTCACATCAGGAACAGTCTGATCTGGGTCTACATTTTTTGTCGAAGAGGCTTCTAAAAGATTCCCGCAGACGACCAATGCAGGTGATTTTTGTTACAATTGACATGCTTATTTTGTGACGTAGTTTGCGCCAAATATACACTTTGTTGCCTGTTACATGTAACATTCAGTGTATAAAAAAGCCACAATTGCTGACAAAGAATTGTTTTTTTATATATGCATTTCATTTGCATCAACACTCCTACGACTAGGGTCTGTGCTATTTATAGAACTCCTTTAGGCTGCTATAATAACCTGATCAGATCTGATCTATTTAATTACTCTAGTCGTAAGAGTGTCAAGCAGTCTTGAAAATTAGTTTTTATCGCCAAAATGGCATGCCAGCCAGCTAACATCTTTTACTGACCTCCTCCCTGGAAAATTACAAGTTATCATATATTTCCTAGAAGAGAAACTGGCACGAACCTCTCACGACCCCCCCCCCCCCACCTCCCCATTGGAGTTGTCTGGATCCGCGCGGCGCCACGCATTTCTGACGGTGGAATTTTATTTTCTATTTTCGCGTTTTTGCATGAAGCAGGTTTAGCTATCATACTTTCTAGAGCTAATTGATAGGACTGCGCGGATGCACAGGCTGATCTGCACCTTTTTTTTTTGTTTATATGCAACAAAGCCAAGTTTCTCGCAAAAAGGTACATACGGAATGAGGTAAATAAAGAAAACCCTGATCGGATGTCACGATCACCTGTTCAAAAGTAAAATTGTGAGGAATTTTAAGTAAACAAGCCCGGACGGTATAAATTTATTCAAAAACGAGACGCTTTTTCGAAAATAAAATCTATCAAAGCAAACAATTGCTCGTGGATGTACTATACACAGCCACCTAGTGGGACAATAAGTCTAACTTTAGACATGCACCTTCATCTACAATCCTTTTATGTGTATTTGAACAGTTATGCCCCCAGCAAGACCGTGCGGATGTGCAGGCTCGTCTGAGCCTTCGCTGGTCGCATGTGCGAGAGGTACCATAATCTCATGAACTGCCTCGTTTCATTGACAGCTAAATGTAGAGCATGACGCAGAAGCATGCAAAACTCACTTTACATCTTGGTTTGTGCGTCTTTGCGTACATGTGATCTCAGTGTAATGATCAACTGGAATCGTCGTCTTTGTTTGATAAAATGGTCCAGTTTGTGAATAAGATAGGATATACACTGTATACACTTATTTCATTACGAACGTTTTGGTGAACTTAGAAAACTGTCAGCTCGTATAGAATTAATGTTCGCATATTTAAAGCACAGCAGCTGAGCTTATCAAATTAGTGGGAGTACGCAGATGTCTAGATTTTTCGGCCTAAATCTTCATCCACTTCAAAACTTTGAGTTAGAGAGAAGCGAGTCCCTGTCGAAATAACGCTAAAATAAGCTGTGGGTTTTGGTGGTGTTGGTATAAGGATTCACGCGCTTAGATTCCGTATCGAGAATATTGATCGGACAGGCTCAATGATCACAGACACGCATGTTCACAACTGATTTAAGACACTTTGTGCCCGCGCACTTGGTTGTGTACATGTATTTGATTTTTGTCATGACTGGACAAAATGCGACAAAGGCGTGCATCAGACCGACGTTCATTGTACCAAGCGTTTAACGATATAAAACTTTGGCATGCATCAATGCTGGATACTCGCTAGCGACACTGAAGGCCGCACTGACAGACGAAACAGTATTGTTCCGCTGATCTGTTCGTAAACTGGCGTGCACGACGGAAGGAAAACAAAAGTATCGTAGACAGACACATTGTCTAGTGGACTGAGCTGGCGTCTGAATCAGCCATTGATTGAGGATTAAGCCACCGAATTACAAACCAAACGGATTTTCACGCGCACCCTGCTACGTGTATGCGCCATTTGCCTAAAATGCCCATTCAATCTGATGGGAGAATTTTCACTGTGCGTTGAGTACGTAAAGATGTACGCTTTCTAAAAGCGGACAACAATAACGCAGTTCAAATTATGCGTATGTCCAAACTGATTATAGTTTAGGTTGGGCGCTCCCGTAATTACGTTTGTTTTGCCACGCAGCGGCTTTATTTGTGATGTCACAAGCTCCGTTTATAATTCAATTGTTATATTTGTTAAAGTTTGTCACCACTTGTTTGCCCTAGCTGCTTTCAAAAAGAAATTGAATAGTTTTGCGACATAACTCTGACGTTCTTATGTTGTTTTATTAACTTCATGACGTAACGTCATTTTCTAAATTTCATTGACCCTTCTCCCCTTTGACAACCAATATCTCGAGAACGGATCGCAACAAAACAAAAATTAATGTACCATTTTAAAGCGCATTGTCCAATCTATCAAAAAATACCAAAACACGAAAATCCATATTTTGGTCCATTTTGTTGGTTTTGTCACGCACTGGCTCATATATCAATATGCAATTCTGGGCCTCGAAGCAAGAAAACCTGTCTTTGGCCTTCAGGGTTTACGAACAACAAAGGTGCAGACCAGCCTGCGCATCTGAGCAGTAAGATCAGCGCCTTTATCATTCGCTTATTTGAAAGTACCATGTATCAAAACTTGCTACGAACGAAATTTCACTATTCTAGCTAGTCTCTGTAGCTGAGCACAGGGCTTCAGATTTTTTTCAAGATGATCGGTAGGCCAAAGTGACCCATGGAGCAAAAAATGGTGGGTCATATTCTGAAATGATGGGTCCAAGCATATCAAACTAAACACAGTTAACTCGATTTTTTATGTTTTTCACATTGATTTTCGGCGATAACTTTTTTCTTAATAATTCTATCAAACTGTGTTCGCGATGAAAGATGTAGAGAAAAATTAGCGCCAATTTTTCCAAATGGTTCTAACGTCCAAAATGCTGCAGTTAACTCTGCGCATAGATGCACTCATTGAGCATTTTAAGCAAAGCGCAAATAAACTAAGTCAAACATGTCAGTCAAAAAGTTGCATTGCACCGCCCCGATTCACTTACTTAGGCGATGGATGGCTTGTTCAAATATATTGGTAATCGCGCCTGATTCGCTTGTGCGTTAAGCTATTGGGGTCATCTCGAAGCTGTCCGTTTAGGAGCATGTGCATAAGAGAAAAAATGGCACATCATGCGAAATCCCAGCTTCTTTACTTACAGATGATCATGCTCAAAGTAGATTCTGAATATGCGTGGTACATTCTTAGTGTGCATACAGCAAGATTTAACTATACACAGCCATTGTATACAGTATATATACCCCTTGTGAATATTCTTTTGAGATGAACCCTTTTTGCCACACCTCTAAGAAACTTATCTGTCAATAAACGACTTTGAAATTTTGGCTGAATTCAATGTTTTGCAAAATCTTCATCTATGTGCACAAAAATCTGTTTGCGCCATAAACTTGGGACCTTTTGGAGAAATTGGCGCTATTTTTTCTTTACAACTTTCATCGCGAACACGGTTTGATAAAATTAATAAGAAAAAAAGTTATCGTCGAAAATCAATGTGAAAAACATAAAAAATCGAGTATACTTTACCTACACACTGACACAGACACTTTTATGCATATATGTATATTGACTGCTGATTGTACAGTAAAATCTGTCTTAAGTGCCCACTCGAAAAATCGCGTAATGCAGGTCAAAAGTATTGCAGTCCTTTCGACCTTCATTAAGCTAAGATCTTTGTTTTGTCTTTTTTGAGCGGCTGCTCAAGACAGGTTTTAGTTTATTGAAAAGGATTACAGTCAAAACGTCCCCAAGTCAAAACGTCCCCTAGTCAAAACGTCCCCGAATTGGTCAAAACGTCCCCAAAAATTGGTCAAAACGTCCCCATGGTAAAAAATGTTGGTCAAAACGTCCCCAAAATATTTTTTTATTCTATATGTTATGAAATTTTAGGCATAATTTGGGATGTTTGAATGAAACTGTTTTAGATAAAGTGTTTTTATGTAGATTCCATTCTGTTATTTCAGTAAAATAGCATTTAGAGTGCAGTTTTTCCGACAGTCCTTCTATAAATATATAATCACTAGCTTTTGATAATTTGTTTTGTGGTTATTATCAGAAAATCGCTATGATTGTAAGTTTGGAGTAGTTATTTAATTTCGATCAAACATATGCACTAAAAAGTTTAAATCTAAATCTAGGTCTATGGTTAGAGAGTAACGGGCTCCTTGCAGACGAGCAAAACGGCTTTCGGAGAGATAGGAGCTGTCAGGACCATATATACTCAAACAAAAAAGATACGTCCGATTTTCATGGTACTGTATCTTTTGATCCAATTAAGATGTCTCAGCAAAAAATATACCAGCAATATGTTTATAGATGTATAATTGATATGTGACACTTTAATAAACTATTACTTACTTACTTACTTACTAGTAGATAAATCCCTTTTCCAACACGCGCAAAATTTGCCTAGGGGAAGTGCTTTTGGATAAATAGCAAAATTGATAATGGGTGATTAACTCTATCAATACATGTATAATTGATCCGTTTGATAAAGACGTGTGAAAAACCCGCAGCTAAGAAATGATAACAGTGACTCCTCAATTAAGAAACTTAATTAAGAAACTTCCATGATAAGCGATATCCAAAACATCGGATGTATATATATATCGCATGCAAGAAAACATTATGTATCTGTTGTGTATTGTTGTGCATTGTGAATCAGTTATCTTTGCAGTTGTCCATCCATACGTCGGATGGGTGGAGGCATGCATTTACTTATCGATGGATAAAAGTCTATAAACCGTTATTTAGTAATTACATATGTACGTATGCATATATGTATTTCTGTTCGGATACACGAGTTTTCGGTGTAGTATCTTGTATGAATCTACACAGTACAATATATCAGAATACAATTACCTACCAAACCGTCAGTTGTATGATAAGAAAAAAAGGAAACCGTCAAATTAGGTATTTATATGTGGGGGCTGAATTTTACAATGTCATGTCTTTGAACAAATTTAAAGTGGAAATTTCATCCCTTCCCCTAAGATCACAAAGTGACGCGACCTTATGCTCGCGATGCTCCATATGTACAATCTATAATGATGTAGTGTGTCACATGTAAAGTGCCCGAACCACGCTTCTCGTCTGCACACTTCATAGATACTTATCATCGAAATTTTAAATGACATTTTCAATGAAACAAGCTGACCCTAAATGCAAAAGAACGTTTTCTGTGTGTAACAATTTTATTTGTTTTTCTTGTCATAACGTTATTAATAATCGCACCTATCAGATTACACAGATGTACAGTTTGGTGTGGATCTTCCTGCATTTTTCATGAAGCCAATTTGGATTTTATATACTTTGTATTGAGTGAATAACAACGACGAGGATCAATCTGCATGAATGCGCAGTCTGGTCCGTGCCTTTGTTGTTCGCATGCAATTAAGCCAGGTTTTCTCGCAACGTGCCCCTCCTGTAATGAGTAAATGTATATATTGTTATAAATGTGAATCTAATAAAAAAGTGAAATTTAAAAAATAATGTATTCTTATATACATGATATACTTGTGTTGTAATATGTCAGTTCACGTCGTCCTAGTGATGTTGGGTCTACCGTGACTAATCGCTCTTGCACTTTATTAATTATCGGTCATACGGAACCAAAGTCGGTGTATAGTATTAACTCTTTACATGCTGGTGTCTTCTGCTGATATTTACAAGGGACTTATACCCAGATCAGATCTGACATAACGTGGGAATACCTGGACATTATGACACGGGTGGTAAACCTAGGAACTACCACGAAATTGTGTTAACGTAATTTTGTTCCCAAGCCACATCCGGGACACGTCGTGGTAGTTTCCAGGCCGAAAATTGGATAAAGAAAGGTTGGTGTCACTTTTATTTTTGTTTTATTTTACAAGTTAGAACAAACAATGGTGAAATCCGACAATGTGGTTCCGTGTAAGTATGTCTCAGCGTCCCCTCTAGCCCAAAATTTTGCTTGAAAAGTTATTTTCTTTCTTTTGGTACGTGTTTCCCCACTGAGCATCGGACCAACTTTCCCCAAAGTTCGAAGGATTTTAGCCCATATCTGTCAAATTGAATGGAATTTGATATCATTTGACGATGGAAATGATAAAAAGACCCTGAATAAACATTCCTGCACAGAAAAAAAAATCTGAGCATTTACTCGTAAATGATTCAAGCCCCGTCCGTCCTGTGTGGTAGTTTCCAGCTCATCGTGGTAGTTAAAATGCTATCGTGGTAGTTTCCAAGACTTTATAGGATACGTTTCTGAATTGTTACAAAACATTATAGTGGTTGTTTGTTTCGCATGATAACCCTCGAACTCGTCAATTAATTACCACGGTAAACAAATAAACCACATTTCAACACCATGAGGAAGCTAAGCTGAGGACTCGAGATTCAATGTGATGCTTGACAGGTGGAGACCATGCCCTGGACTGCCAAACAACACCTCTGGAAATCTAAAGCAAAAGAAGGTCATCAGTTGAGCCGTGGTGGACCAAGCAACAGACAAAGAACATGATATAAAAAATTGCGTCACTCGCTACGTTGTTCCATGTTCAGTCAGCTTTAAGATAAAATGGCAGACTAAGACTACTGGCCCAAAGTTTTGTTAGTACTTGCGCTTTGGAAAAAAGGGAAATATCCTCGGGTTGGGACACTTTTTATATACATGCGAGTGTGACGATGAACGGGCATGTTATTTGATAATTAAAAAGCATGTTTATTCAAAAACAAAAAATGTGAATATCTCTTCTTTTCATTCTTCTCATCATTTCAATAGCCAACTAAAATTAAAATTCAGGCAGTCGTCATTTGTTATCTGACAAAAGGTTATTTGAAAAGGTCTTCGTATGAATAAGAGGAGTATTCAAGGTTCGGCCCGCACACCCTGTCTTTATAAAAATGAAGTAGCCCCTGAATAGTGGATATCTGCTGATGCGAACTACTACTAAATTCCTACAAAGTCTTGGAAACTACCACGATAGCATTTTAACTACCACGATGAGCTGGAAACTACCACACAGGACGAATGGAGCATGAATCGTTTACGAGTAAATGCTCAGATTTTTTTCTGTGTAGAAATGTTTATTCAGGGTCTTTTTATCATTTCCATCGTCAAATGATATCAAATTCCATTCAATTTGACAGATATGGGCTAAAATCCTTCGAACTTTGGGGAAAGTTGGTCCGATGCTCAGTGGGGAAACACGTACCAAAAGAAAGAAAATAACTTTTCAAACAAAATTTTGGGCTAGAGGGGACGCTGAGACATACTTACACGGAACCACATTGTCGGATTTCACCATTGTTTGTTCTAACTTGTAAAATAAAACAAAAATAAAAGTGACACCAACCTTTCTTTATCCAATTTTCGGCCTGGAAACTACCACGACGTGTCCCGGATGTGGCTTGGGAACAAAATTACGTTAACACAATTTCGTGGTAGTTCCTAGGTTTACCACCCGTGTATGATGGTATTCCCAAAACAGTCCTTTAAAAACGTTATTTTGAAAAAAAGCGGACAACAAAACATACGAAAACTTTTATGCTTTAACGTAAATCTATAGCAGCATGAACATAAAATACCCTATCAAATCATCATTTCAAACTTTCATATAAGTACCAGACACTAAAACAAGCTTTTTCTTTCTTAGAATCACATATTTCTTCAAAAAATCTCCTTTGAAAAATGGGGACGTTTTATGGGGACGTTTTGACCAATCTTTTTTTCGTGTTTGGGGACGTTTTGACCAATTCGGGGACGTTTTGACTAGGGGGCGTTTTGACTAGGGGACGTTTTGACTTGCACCCATTGAAAACCTACATGTACTTTCTGTTTTGTGGACTTTGTAGACTTGCTGTAAGATGAATATTCTTATTAAAGTGAGATTTTTTCACAACTAAAAAGGATGGGTCCACTGTATTGGAAGGTGATGGGCCATATTATGAAATATCCTGAGAGTCCGATACCAGATATCATCGCCCCCCCCCTCCCCTCCCCCCCCCCCCACTGCAGCCTCCTCTCCTTTAGTACAAGAGCCTAAGGAAGCTAAAGGGAAGGCTGCCTTAAACCATCCCCTCAGAATTTTGATTATGAATTGTCAGTCAATAAAGAATAAGAAGGCTGAACTTCATACAATTATCAACTCGGCAAAACCAGACATCATCTTGGGGAATGAGTCCTGGTTAACCCCTGAAATTAAAAACATGGAAATTTTCCCCGACTCCTTTGATGCAGTTCGGAAAGACAGAGCAAGTGATGCCCATGGTGGTGTCTTTATTGCTTTTAAGCGTGACTTGCTCTGTACTGAAACTCCGGAACTGGACACCAACTGCGAAATAGTTTGGTGTAAGTTGAACATTATTGGATGTAGGACACTGTACCTTGGTTCCTTTTATCGCCCCCCTGACAAGATTGACAATGAGTATCTTGAGGAATTTAACTCATCCTTATCTCGGATTATGTCGAATCGAAACGCTCATGTTCTGGTTGGAGGAGATTTCAATTGCGGCAACATAGAGTGGAGTCACATGCAAGTACCTCATGGGGTACAAAAAGGACAGTCTCAGCAGCAACTTTTGGATATTATAGGTGAGCACTGTCTAACTCAAGTTGTAAACATACCAACGGGCAATGATAAAACTCTTGACCTGCTTTTTACTAACGCCCCATCCCCTGTGAATAGAGTCAAGGGGATGCCCCCGATCGGCAAAGCTGATCACAACATTGTATATGTTGAGTATGACATTAAGGCTAAAAGAATAAAACAGGCATCACGCAAGATCTATCTCTATAAACGTGCAGACATGGTCGGCCTTAAAGACCACATAGCCCAATTTAAGGACTCGTACCTTTCCGAAGACCACAGTCACTTTTTTTTTTGTTTTATTGCTTTACGTCCCAAGTCAACAGCTATGGTCATTGCGGGACGGTCATTTCACCTAACCACACTTTTTCCTGGGCAAGCTTGAACAAGCAGCTAACCAGTACTTTGTGCACATACTTTCGCTTGTAACTGACAACAACCCTTCTTGAATGATTCAGCTGAAGGGAGGAGAATGACCGTAGAAATTATTTCATGATCAATCTCCACGAAAGTATGGGACCGGGCCGGGATCGAACTCGCGACCCCTGGATCTGCAGTCAGACTCGCATCTGTTGCCAGACACGTTACCGACTGTGCTACGCGGCCCGGTAAGACCACAGTCACATGTCAGTTAATGACATGTGGGTCAAATAGACTCCTTTCACATTGTTATCTCCCTTAGCAATCGCTCTTCAATTGAAAAATCGATAAAGCTGTTTTTGAAAATGAAGGGGCAGATCGCTTATTAGTTACATTGCAAAACACATAGCGATGCTTTGTAAGTCGATTGTTTTGGCCTTTCACCGCTAGAATTAGATATCTAATGCTAGAAATCAGATAAATTAATGTTTTCATATACATTTTATAAGTCTTCAGTATTTTTTCTCATTAAATTAGTGTAAAATATACTTTGAATCGAACTAAAATCGCTTCTTCTCAGGCACGAAATTGCTTCTTCTTCGGGCACGAAGTCGCAAAAAAACTATTTGAAACACATGCCAACTAATAAGGCAAACGTATCTGTTTATACGTGAGCATCGACAACTCTGAAGAGCCTGGGCAAATGCACAGTCTCATCAGGGCATTTGCAGCTCTCACGCACATCAGACAAGCACACATAAAGGCAGTGCTGCATGTAGACGGAGGCTCAGACAAAAAATAGATTCCACCATAAATAAGCATGCAGTAGCGCACGGTCCTTGGCGGTAATAAGTACCAATTAAAGAAAGCAACACATCACGTCATAAATCAATTGTATACCGTCGAATTGCAAACGTGTGCCAGGCACGTGTGCTTTTATTGTTTTCAAAGAGCCCTGTGCCTTGAATCAAAGGACCGGATGCACAGTAGTAGATATTAAAATGGGCCCAGACGCGAGAAAACCTGACTTTGGTGCATGCGAACAACAAAGGCGCAGGCCTGTATTCCTATCCACGCAGTCTGATCAGCGCCTTTATTGTTCGCTTATTGGAAAGTCCAATGTCTAAACTTGCCTCATGCAAAAATTCATTTTAACTAATCTCTGTAGATGAACAGACTGGTTTGAGTCTTACTCAGAAACCCGTAAGACAGGTTTCTCCCGAGATGGCATTAATGTATCTTACCACTTATTTAAACCAGAAGACCCTGTTTAGACGTCAAGTGTATGGAATGTAAATTCATAGGCCATGTAGACCTTGAATAAGAATGAAGCTTACCAGACTCTTATCTGTTCGCATACCAGTGTTTGCGTTTACGCTGTAATAATATCTAAATACGCAACGAAAATCGTTGGTACGCAAAAAAGAAAAGTAGCTTGCGTCTATGGAACGCAAGATCAAAAGCAGTCGATTTTCAACACATTTAAGCCAGCTCAGTAGTGAAGAGAGTTAAAACCCTTGAATATCGGTCTTTTGTACTTTGCAACACTTCAAAATTATAGATAGTATTCAGTTGTCGTTGTTCACAGCAACGGTTGAAATCAGAACGAGGCTCAGCTATAAATAATGATTTACGGTTTTCCCAAAATCGTTTTGCTGGAAAAAAAAGGCGTTTGCCTCGGGGGAATCACACTAGAAACATTTAAATAACTTAAAAAGTGTATTCTGAAGCTAATACTATAACAATTCGATGTTCACAGACAGGTTCAGCGATTTTGAACTGGCACGAGTAAAATAATCTTGGTCTAGAGCGTCAAGTAAAGACTTTTTAAAAGCGAAGAAGTTAAATAGTCAAAAACTGCTGCTAAGTCTGTTTCTTTCTTTCTTTTTTTAATTGATCGCCAATCACTTCGTGTAAACTGAAAATGTTTGAGATTAAAGTTTATTGATAGTTTTAGCTAACTTCTTTGTGTTTGACATTGCAAAAAAATAAAGGTTGGGGAAACTTTCAGGGACTCAGTAAAATTTACATGGGACTCAACTGTTGTTGATGCCCTGGGTCCCAGGGACGCAATAGAAATCAAGCCTAAATCTAACACTGCATATGCATAGTATGGAAGGAAATTATTGATACGGTGTATCCAACACAGTCTTTAACACATCCGCTCATTCGGAAAAAAAGTCAGTCTAGGATGCTTAAAGAAATCATTTTTTTATCTCAAATATTCGGAATATTGGAATTAATCACTATTTTATCATTTAATTTTACTATTTGTCCAATCTTTATTTGCGGAATTCTTTTTATTTTAATCTTCTTCCATATTCCATTGTGTAATGTAAGGCAGCCTTCCATACAGGTTGCCTCTTCATGTGTAATCTCGCGGAGATAACGCGGAACGAGACTGTTTGGCGCATGCGCACTAACAATGTGAAAAGAGTCTATTCAAAACAGGCTTTGTAGAGGCTATAGAAAGGTTTATCCCATCAAAAATGACCAAAACAAAATACTCTGGGCCATGGATCTATGTAACGATCAAACGGCTCGTAAAAAAGAGACATTAGCTTTACCTTCGTGCTTGCAAATCAAAGGACCCTGATGTCAAGATTCATTACAAGCGGTTCAGAGCACATGTTCAGAAGGTACTGAGAGATGCCTATTGGAAATACCTTTCCAATATATTAACGTTCGAGAACGATAGCTCAGATCCTGACACTCCCAAGCCTGAAAAGATTAAAAAGTTTTGGTCATTTGTCAAATCACTTAAAAAGACGCGTATGGGATCACATCACTCAGAGAAAACGGACTTCTTCAGACAGATTCTAAGGAAAAAGCCAACATTTGTAATAGGCAATTCCAATCAGCCTTCACACGTGAAGACGACTCTGACCCGCCCTCGAAAGGGGCTTGTCCGTTCTCCTCCATGGGGGACAAAACAGTTGACCCGAAAGGGGTCACCAAACTGTTGGACGGACTTAATGTTCATAAAGCCTCTGGCCCCGATGGACTGAATGCCAGAGTACTTAAAGAGTGTAGCAATGAGATCTCTCCAATACTGGCACTCATTTACAATGAGTCTTTAGCTCGGGGCGAGGTACCAGATGAGTGGCGACAAGCAAATGTTTCTCCGGTCTTTAAAAAGGGTGAAAAATATGATGCTGCTAACTACAGGCCGGTGTCGCTCACATGCATCTGCTGCGAAACCCTAGAGCATATTTTAGTCAGCAACATTAACAAACACTTAGCCTTAGATAGCATACTTGCTGACTGTCAGCATGGTTTCCGAAGTTAGAGGTCTTGCGAAACCCAGTTGGTCCAGTTTGTGCACGATATCATCAGCAACCTGGATGGGGCTGTGAATCGTGGGCACAAACAGACAGATTTAATCATAATGGATTTTGCTAAGGCCTTTGACAAGGTTCCACACAGGAGGCTATTACACAAATTGGAATATTATGGGATTAGAGGATCCACCCACAAGTGGATCAACTCATGGCTCTCTGGGCGCACTCAACAAGTTGTTTTAGATGGCCAAGCCTCAGATCCAGTCCCAGTGCTATCCGGGGTGCCCCAGGGATCGGTCCTAGGTCCGGTCCTGTTCCTCATCTTCATAAATGATCTGCCGGATAACATCAGGTCTTCTGTTCGCCTGTTCCCAGACGATTGTGTCCTGTATAGGAATATACATTCACTTCAGGATTGTTTGACCTTGCAAGAAGACCTCACCAGCTTAGGACAGTGGGAAGCCGATTGGCAAATGAAATTTAACGTAGCCAAATGTCACTCAATGAGAGTGACTCAGCATCAGAAACAAATTCTTTTCGACTACTCACTACACAATCAAACTTTGGAAAATGTTCAGTCGGCAAAATACCTTGGTATCACCATTACAGATAACATGGATTGGGGTCAGCATGTCTCTGAAATCTCTTCAAAAGCAACTAAGACACTTGGTTTCCTTCGCAGGAATTTGGCTTTTGCACCTAGGAGTACAAAGGAAGTTGCATACAAAACTTTGGTTCCGCCTAAACTAGAGTATGCAGCACCCATTTGGAGCCCTCACTCGAAACTTCAGATTAATCAGATTGAGAAAGTTCAGAGGACAGCAGCCCGCTGGACCTGCAGGAGATGGCGAAACACAAGCAGCGTCGGCGAAATGCTTGATGAGCCTGAATGGCCATCTCTTGAGGCCCGGAGGGACCAGTCCTCCTTGCTTCTCTTTCACAAGATTCATTGTTGGTTGGTTGGTTTTGTTGCTTTACGTCCCAAGTCAACAGCTATGGTCAATGCGGGACGGTCAGTTCACCTAACCACACTTTTTCCTGGGCAGGCTTGTACAAGCGGTTAACCAGTAATTTGTGCACATACTATTGAGAAAGACAAGTATATGACCCCTGCTCATAGTTGGAAAACTACCAGGTCAACACATAGTGCTCAATACCGCAGATACCAGACATACAGTGATGCCCTGAAGAATTTTTTTTTCCCCCGAACTATTCCACATTGGAATAGTCTGCCTCCTTCTGTGGCAAATGCCCAGTCCACAGAGGAGTTTAAGGCACTCCTTATTTAAACAAAAAATTCAGCCAAAAGTTTGTTTTTTTTGTGTTTTTTTTTTTGTGTTGTTTTTGTTTTTTATTTTATCAAAATTTCCAAATCCGCACTCCCTGGTGTAATGCTCATGTATGAGCGAACCGGTAAAGATAGAAAGAAAAAAAAAATCATGGGACAATGACCCGCGCCCACCATAAATCTGAAGGCCTGTGAGCAGGCTTGTTTGGGTATCAATAACCCTGAAGACAGGTTTCGTCACACCAAGGCCCATATACAACCATGCAACTACCAGCTTAGCAAAAGCATGGTTAATGAAATCAATTTTGGTGGTATAGCTGTCATGTAAATATTTGTATAAACAATTTGCCATATAGTGACTGGTATTAAAATACTGATAGGCAGATTGAGATGGTTTAAAGAGGCAAAGCTAATAGACATGATACTTGATAAATGTATATTTCAAAATAGGGTTTCCTTAATTTCAGTAACATATGTTGTTGGTACAGATTGGCCTCATGGCGGCAATATCATGTAACAACAATAAGAATACGCCTGATTCGGCGTTTCCGAGAACATTGCACAGAGGAGTTTTAGGGCACTCCTCATTTGGCATAGCCAAAAACACAGATAAAAGTGTTTTTTTTTTCAAAAATCGTACTCACTGGCATAATGTTCAAAATTGAGCGAGCAAGTAACTTAAAACAGCCGCATCAAGTCTCCTCGAGATTCAGAATAAAAAGATGACGCGAAAACTAATGACAAACCCCATAGATGCCATACAGCAAACAGGGGTATGAGTATAAATAGAAGTTCATGATAGCATTATACCTTCTTTGTTATATTTTTGATTTTCTGATTGAACTCTTTTTGTTTTGAGGGCTCTAATGCAACATTTGTTGGCAAACCACGTTTCAGTTCTCTCGGGTTCGCCATTTTTAGACTGGTAATCTAGCCTGATAAACTCACAACAAGAAAACTCCCCAGTGACATACATACGTTCTCGCATGTCCGAGGGTACATAACACCTCGCCTATAGAGCCAACGGTAACAAACTGTGATTTATCATATGACGTCGCGTCTGGGAGTAAAATAACGCCATGCAATAAAATCTGTAAACCACTTGTGGTTTATCGATTTTCGGGAAACGTTATGACTGTTCTAATATTGCTTTTACATATAAGGCATTGTTTACACTATCACGTGTTTGATATGTAATGATATGCGCATGCCCACTAATACACCACACTCTCTCCACAGGCTTACAGAACAGTTGTTGATTATTAAACGTTAGAATAGCATCACACTTGTGTTCATTGTATCTCATTAGAGAATTCTAACATAACATAACATTCTATAACATAGAATATCAAAACATGGTGCCAGAAGTGCTTACCCAGTCAGCATGCCCATATCGGATAGATATCGGTAACTGGTCGGAATATCGGCATATCGGTCCGATAACGGCCCGACGTCTATCCGATATAAAAACATGATCCACATATATTTGCATTATGAAAACCATTATTATGTTTAAAAGTTATAAACATGTTTTCTATGCGTGAGTGTGCCCAGTTGCTGATTTTGGTCAGTTTGTGAACTGGATATCAAGCCGATGTCGGTCCGTTATCGATGAAATTGCTATCAAGCCGATGTCGGTCCGTTATCGATGCAGTGAATGGGACAACAACAAGAACAATGAAAAATAATCTTTAAAATTGATAAAGTGTTTATAAACGTAAAAATAAAATACTAGAAAGGATTTGTGATATAGAAAAGTAGTATTTATAAATAATAAAAAAAAAAATAGCTAAAATAAAATCTATCATTTAGTGCGGGGCTGTTTTGAAAAATGACGCCTGCTTCGAAGAAACAAAATGTTCAACAGTTGAGGGAAGACGCAAGCATTTTGGTAAGTTTAACTGTTTAAATTTGTAGTTGGAAAGCAAACATCGTATAGATTAAATTCTAGACAATCATAGAAATTATTTTATGCAAACGTTGAATAAGAAATAACTTTTAAAGTGAGTTTAAGATGACAAGTTATTTGTTGTCACTAGTTTTCGTGACATAAGAATCAACAACAACATAAACAATATCCGAAAAATTTTCATGATCCACTAGAGATGACCTATTCCCATAGAGACCAATTCTGGGCGCACCTCTGGTTTACCGGGCGCAGTTTATGAAATAAGACTAAATCTTAACGCTTTGCTTGTTAACTAATGGGGGCTGCGCCCCCACACCCCTGCTTCCTTTTCGTGTAGGGGCTATTTTGTAATTTGTATGCCACATTGTTGCGATCTTTTGGGATTCCAATATGGTAGAAACCCCTAAACAATAAATAGAATAAAGTGCGCCCGGTAAACCAGAGACTACCCCAATTCTGTGGTAAACACATAGATTCTGGTAGTTTCCAGTTTAGCTGTCCCCGGTCCTATTCCTTTGCGCATGTCTACTGGCCCAAAAATTATTGAAATTGGCTTTAGTCAAGGTTTTAGCGTGCCGGGCCGCGTAGCGCAGTCAGTAACCTGTCTGGCTACAGATGCGTGTCTGACTGCAGATCCAGGGGTCGCGAGTTTGGCCCCATACTTTCGTGGAGATTGATCATGAAATGATTTCTACGGTCATTCTCCTCCTTCCATTGATTCATTCAAGAAGGATTGTTGTCAGTTACAAGCGAAAGTGTGCACGAATTACTGGTTAACCGCTTGTTCAAGCCTGCCCAGGAAAAAGTGTGGTTAGGTGAACTGACCGTCCCGCAATGGCCATAGCTGTTGACTTGGGACGTAAAGCAACAAAACAAATAAACAAACAAGGTTTTAGCGAGAAAGTAGTATCAAGAAGTTATACTGGATTTAACTCTGCCAGCTAGTGCCAACTTTTGTCATCTGCTGATAACCTTTGCAAACAGTTTGGACCCAGATCAGGCCCGACAAAAAATCGTCGGGCCTGATCTGGATCCAAACTGTTTGACACCCTGATGGTATTGGGCCTCTACATAAATTACTGGTCGGTGATCTCACCCAATCGGGCCTTATCACCGGATCTGACCCGAAATTGGCAATTTTTTTTTGCTTAACAAGACAGACGCTGGTGCAGACGTCATTAATATGATCATATAGTGACATATTTTACAAACATAAGACAGTAATATCATAGAGTTATTTGACCATTTTTGGGCCCGATTCGGTCAGGCAGTAGACGCAAAACGAGACAGTTCCGAGACATCACAGCCCTTGACATACTTGGCCCCTAACAAACTCGGCCCTAAAAGTAGGAGTACCAACTATGATGCGACTATTCAAATGTGACATATAGCAAACAGAGCAGTCCAAGGACCCTATATATTATAATTTAGGATCCATGATCCAAGTTTTGTTTGTTTGATTGATTCTCTACGTCCCATCAACAATCTTTCAGTTATATAGGGACGGGTCTTCCTGGGTTGAACCATTACTAAGCTAGGATTTATTAATGTGTCTTGCTCAAGGACACAACGCAGTGACTCCGGTGAGGCTCAAACCCGCGGCCCCTCTGTCTCAAGTCAAACACTGAGCCACTGCGCTCCCCCGTGATCAAAGTTGATAAGAGCCTGATAATATGGTATTTCGTTAAGAGTCAGCAATTTTATAATAGCTCAAACGGAAAGAGTATGCGACGAAAGTCGTAGGACAGGAGCGGTGGTGTTTTTTTAAAAAAATAAATGTGTGCCAATACCAAGGGCTCTAGATGTGCATTTGGGCCTAAGCATTTGATCATGATGGCCGCAAACCAATATATCACGTGCTTGCTCGAATAATATGTCTGGGACAATTGGTTCATACATATGTGTTGGTTATATAGCAGACATATAAAATCATTACATCTAGTTCTACATGCACATCGACACAGTCACTTTGGCCAAACCCTGGGGTTATTTGCGACGGCATTACAAGATCTGAAATGTATTAAATGGTATGACAATATGAGCTGAGTTAGTTACGGACCGTCTTTGCTAGAGGCTGAGTTTGTTAGGGGCCGAGATGTCCAGTTACCAATGAGATGTATGCTTCTTGTTTCAAGGGTCGCTGTGATCTAGCATGTCAAACCTGACAGTCCAGACTTCATTTATAATTATGAGTCTATTCATAGTTAAAACATAAAAATAAGTATAAAAATATAAAATGATGATAAAAAGTAAGCTATTTGACCATTTTTGTGCCTGATTCAGTCAGGTTCAGTTACACTAGACACGGAACAAGACATACGCTTCTTGTATCAATGGGCGCTGTGACCTAAAACGCCCAACCCAGTGTTTCTGCAAAAGCAGAATTTTTGGGGATCATTCATGACCCCTTGTTTGAAAATTTGGGGTCATTGACAAATTTAGAGGGTCAGAACTTTTTTATGTAAGATAACTTTTCATTTCTCTGTGCATGCGTCCATATTAAAAGTATTTGAAGACTTGGACTGGATATAGCGTATACCGCAGGGCTCACCCTGGCTAATTGTAGCCATTTGCTACTAAAAATGTGAAGTGGCTACAAATATAAGTCATTGAGTACACTCTAGGTAGTTCAAAAATTACATATTTGGAAACAGTGTATTTTGATCAGCTGATTTTCCAATATTGCTTTTATTATTCCTTCACTCTTTATTATTGTGCCATATTTTTTCTTGTTGGATGCTGGATTTTTTCAATACCACCAGAGTGTCAAACAGTTAGGATCCAGATCAGGCCCAATCTTTTGTCTGGCCTGATCTGGGTCCAAACTGCTTGCAAAGGTTATCAGCAGATTACAAAAGTTGCCACTAGCTGACAAAGAGTTAAATACAGAACAACTTCTTGATACGGTGTACTACTTTCTGGCTAAAACCTTGGCTAATGGCAATTTCATTTGGCTCCAACTTTTTCAATTTGGCTAAAGTGTTGGCTACAACAAATTCTAAGCTAGGTCATGTATCAGCTAGATATCTTATATGACATTGCTTTTACTGCAGTCTAAAATTTTGTCTGGTCTTCATCTACATCTATACCTTTTTGTATGGGAGCAAAATTGGCTCTGGCGAAATTGCAGTTGTGCATGCTTATCTGAGCCATGGTATATTATGTGATCAGTAGTACCATAACAAAACTCTCCTGCACTGGCATATATTGATGAGGCCCTGGAAGTGGGTTCCTGTTATCACATATCTCTCTAAATATTTTAAAAGGTATGATAGTATCCTACATGTACATATCCCTGAAAAGAAATTGAACTTGCAGGCATTGCATATTTATAAAATGAAACGTGTATATACATCCAAATATGTTTATTTTTACAGAAAGGTCTAGATCTTATTCCCCATTACCTTCATAAGAGAGGCGCCTATGTACATGTATACAGACACTCAAGATCATGGTCAAGATCCCAATCCTCCAGTCCCAATCAATCTGACACATGACATGTTACTTGAAAGAAAAGCCAAAGAACAGAGTTTGAAGACTGCTGTCACTCTGGTCTTCTGAATCTGAGTCACACTATATCAATTGATTCAAGATGAACTAAATTCTCTGAATCGATGAAGAGAGTAAGTACTTTTCAGTATCATAGAACTCAGCTAAGTTAGAATGCAGGGACACTTTTATTGCTGGTTGAGGTGATATGTGCTTTTCTCTTCTCTTTTCTTAACCCAATGTATTCTGGAAACCCCTAAATAAATACATAGATCTGCAAACTGTGAATACCCAAATGAAATCAGGGTCTACACTCTGTGCAAAGGTAAAGATCTTCAGACAAACAAATAAAATGTTGTTGGTTTTTTTTAAATTAAAGCCTAGCCCCCCTTGTGCTGTCGTTGATGGAACATTCTGTTATTTTTGATAAACAGATTGATTGGTTTGATTGACAATATAAGCACATTTCACTTCTCTTCCGGTTTATGAAGACAAAAGAAATTCCAAATTCTAAAAGATTGTAACAGATTAGAGTCCCACTAGTGTTACAAGTTGTCTCTATTTATACATGTAAATAGGAACGAACACTATCTTTATGAAATTGCTAAATGTTTCGATGTTTCAATGCATTTTGAGCTTCGCTGATATGCCTATGGTGCTGTCAACTTATGGATTGAGGACTCGAATGCCAGTGTTAATTACGGTTACTTATTAGATTTTATAATCTCAGTTTTTTTTGTGATGAAGAAAATGTATGACACTGAAAATTTATATTCTGCCTTTCACCAATTTATAAAAGTAGGTGGTGAGCACATTTGGGCCAGTAGATCTTATTTTGCATTTAGAAGTTTGATGTTTTGGCATAACCCCTATCTAATTTTTCTACAGGTATTCACAATAATTTTTATTGTATTCTAAAGAGCATTTTGAGTCAATTTTTCATTTTTTGTATTTTCAGCTTTTTTACCAAACTCTGAGCATCATTACCAGACTAAACTACACCAACATTACACTTTGGACGTCATATTTTGCTGGACGGTTATACTTCTGCTACCACCTGCTTGGAGGCAGTACAATCCTGGGTAGGTACAATGCTCTATTCCATGTATTAATTGTATCAATACAAAAGGAAGAATCCATTAGTATATATAAACAGTTAAAGAGTAGAGGATGGACACAAAAAACTGCACAACAAAACATGGAACAGCCACAGACCCCCCCCCCCCCCACACACACACACACACACACACAATGGGAACAACAATAAACAACTAAGTCACTTTGTGGGTGGGGGGAGCTTAAGTACATTTAACTGGTACCAGGTCTTCGCCCAAGATTATAAAGTGCTGTTGTTTAAACACAAAAATTGTTTAAATTCAGGCTTCCTAGTAACTATTGCAATGTATTATCACTGAGAAACATACTAATCAGATTGCACACTATAGTATGACCTACATGTATATATATATACTTTCTAATATTTACATTTTCAAAGCAATCCTTTAATGAATCTTTAGATTTTTGCAACCGTTCATAGCCTCATGAACTGCACTTATTTGATTGACAGCTGCCAAGCTCACTTGCCCATGCAATATACTTCGAACATCGAATTCATTCGCCAGAAGTGACACTGGTGTTTTGATTGACAGAGAGCCACACCTGAGTCGCATGTGCAAAGCAAACCTCTTGTTTGCTCCATTGGCTGTCCGTATTCAAGCTGGCTGTTATGCTTTTCCATTTTAGTCTCCGACTAAATTGTTAATATGATTATATTTTAAGTACAAAACTGTTTTAATTCCTAGGCTAAAAATATTTTTTTTATTTTAGATATTTATAATATTTGTAATTATAAGCAATAAATTCAATTTTTGGAAGGTTTATGGAATCATGAATACATGTACTTCAATCAGGTCTCTTGCAAAGTTAAGACTTCACTTACTTCGAAGAGACCCGGGCTTCACTTACTATTATAGAGACCCGGGCTTCACTTACTTTGCAAGAGACCCGAAGTATTCATGATTTCATGAACCTTCCAAAAATTGAATTCATTTCTTAAATGACTCCATATACTTTCTAATTTACTAAGTTTCTGTAATTCAAGCTACTGACAATTCAAAGAATAAAGCCTGGACCCGAAAGCTTCAAAATAATGTGAATTGAATGTGTTTTCTTGTTTAACTCACAAATGAGCCAGTACATTGAGAATTTGGAAATGGTCAGATACATGTATAAATCATATTTCAGAGCATTGAAGTCGCAGATGAGCCTGAACTAATGTGAAGTTTAACCTCTTAAGAACATTAGCTGCTTGTTTACACTAGGTATGGTATGGATGTAGATAAAGTCTCCAATTAAAAGTTAGACCTTTAGCTATGCTTGAATGATACTTCATTGTGGGCGTTTTAAGCTCACTACTGACACCTGGGCATTTTTTTTTCCAAAGAATAGATTTTCTTCATTTTCTGTTATTTGCTATTTCATTTTATTAATAATGATATAAAGCTATTTGAAAAAATCACTGTTTAGTATTTGAGCTATGGCTCTACATAGCTCCAGATAAGGATTGGAGGCAATTGGGTATTTACCCACCTCTTTTTGACTTAATTGGGTATTTCAAATTTTAAATTGGGTATTTAAAGTTTTTGTATTGGGTATCCATCTGAAAGCAAATAAGCAATGAAACCAGACGTTGTTTCTCCTGATTTTTTGTTTACTTTCGGTTTCACTTTCGGAAAGCACACTGGCAATATTAGTATATCTGAAATCGCTATTTCCAACCTACTTCGAAAATCAAACGTATCTATCAAGTCATCTTTGATTCTTTGAACCACCAACGCGGTGTTAGAGTTAGCTATGATTTGATATCATTCAATTGCTCTGGGGCTTTTATGCCCACGTTACGCCATTGTTATTGTAAAGCGAGAGGAATGTCGTAATCGTGTAAATATTGGGTATAGCTAAACAGCAATAAGAATGTTCCTGGACTGGTTTACAATTTAATAAACTAGATTCAGCGCGACACAGTGTATAAATTTGTACCCAACAACAGCTTGTGATGCGAAAAACGACAATCGCAAACAGAATACAATAGCGTCATACGCTACGAAAAAGTTCGGAATTGAGTATCAAGGATTTTTATTGCGTTTTTGTACACATAGAAATTAATTTAATTGCGTTTTCAGGTCCACGAAATTGCGTAAATGAGTCAATGTCAAAATTCGTCAAAATTCTTGTCCGTTTCATATCTTATGAAAACCGCTGATGTGATCATGAATTTTTTTTCTTCACACAATACTACTGATCATACTTAATAAGGCTAGCTGATAAAACTGAAAAATATTGGTGTGTAAATATATTTTTTATTGGATTAAAACCCCATTTTTTGGCATTTTTGCCCGTTCAACGGAAAAAATAGAACTTTTGACAAGAATTATTAAAAAAACTGTTATTTTCTCAGGAATTTTAACTGGCTGTATTGATAAAAGCATTATCAAAGTAAATGTAGGAGGTTTCAATATGTGATTTTTCATTACTTTCTTTGCATTTTTTTGCCAAAAAACCTCTGTCCCAAGGGTTTATGTCAAGACCTTAACACTTGATAAATTGCAAAAATAATACTGGATCCCTAATGGTGCTGAATCTGGTTTTCTGTCATACTAATTTGACACTTTCTGTTTACTAAGAATACATGTGTTTTGTAAAGCATCTACAGAACTGGCAAAAGAAAATACTGTTTTGGTGAGTGAAATTTTTATAGTATATTTTTTTTGTGTCAAATGACCGTAACACAAAAATGGAAAATGGAATTTCATAAAAAATTTCTGGTTTTAACATCTTGACCAAATAAAATTTCTCAACAAAAAATCACTCTTGTTGCGATGTTTTAGGGAGTAATCATTATTTTAGGTAAAAAAATATGTAGAATATATCAATACCGTAACAGTCAATACCGTAACGATGAAAATGTTGCGGTATTGACACATCTTGTTACTGTTTTGACATATGCTGTCAAAAAAGTACAGTTTTTAATGCAAAGATATTAGTTTTTAGTCAAGTTTATTAAGTGAATTTATGATAAGAATGCTTATCAAATTTAACAGAAGCATAAAACACAAATTGAATGATGAATTTGAGTATAAACAGTTTGTTACGGTATTGACATATTGTTTTGTTTTTTTGGCAGGGTTTGTCAATACCGTAACTGTTTTGTCAAACCCGTAACAATATTTTGAAATAAACACAATCTACCATATATTCCAAAATTCTTTCTGTGCACATGTGTCAAGAGTATTAACATTGCAATCTGGTCAACAGTGCTCTACACCAAATCTTAAACAGAAGAATTACGCTAGCATATATTCTTTAAAGGTCAATACCGTAACATATTTGTCAAGTACCGTAACAGTGATATTTTTGGGAAAAAAGTATATCAGACAGAGACAACATGTAGATTTTAAGTACCTGATCAATTCTTTTGGTTGATTACAATCATACCAAAGCATTGTTATTTTCTAGAAATGTGGTTTTTAAACAAAATACTGAGAAAATAGTATGCAAAATCACTTAAAAGATAAAAAAAATGCATTTTACGTTTGCTCATTGTCATAAATAATCATTTTGTTCAAATTTTACCTTTGACACAATTAAACAGATGATTTATTGAACTTATCCAATGCAACAAAATAAATTATCCATGACGAGATTTGAATAAAAAACAGGAATTAAAGTTTGTTACGGTATTGACATTTTATCTGGTCATGTGATCTTTGAAACTTAATTATAAGGATCTGATTGGCTGTTAAGGTTTCTTTTCGGTTTTCATAGTATTTTCAGAAACAACTTGTTACTTTCATGAAAAAAAAATATCATTTTATTTAATTTGTATTTTTCATTCTACTTCTTTCAAAATTTGACGAATTTTGACATTGACTCAAATACGCAATACGCAGCCTTATCTGGAGCTATGGCTCTACAAAGACATGCATAATATGCCATTTTTCTCCAAAGATGTTCAGGGTTGAAGTAAGAGATTAACAGATCTATGATATTGTAGCTGATGATTATGGAATATTATACAATTATTGACTTGAATGAGGTAGACATAAGGATTTATCTACCCGAAAAAGTGATAATTCACCGAGGCCGCTAGGCCGAGGTGAATATCACTTTTAAGGGTAGATAAATCCTTATGTCTAACGAAATTTAAGTCAATAACTGTTTTGTTATATGACTTTTCAACTTAGATTGAAAATGTTCTACTTTCACTTTTGTTGCTGAAGTCAACCTTCACCCTAAAGGCTTTCTAACAAGTTTTATCAACTGTTATTAAGATATTTTAATGTAGTATTTTGCAATTTGAAATGTATATTAATTCTCTAAATGTGGAATGTAAATTTTAATCATAAAACTTTTTTTTTTACATTTTGTTTATTCAAACAAAGATAAATGAAGAAACAAAACATAACAAAACAGTTGTTAAAATTCATGAAAGTCTTTAGTTTACCTGTTGGGATGTGAAACAGCAAATCATGTCAATTTCGTGCAGCACATGCTAGTTTTCTACTCATCATGCTATTTTTAGCTCTCTAGAGGGTGATATTGCAGAAGTGTCAAAAATATTAACTTCTGGAAACTAGTTTGAGCTGGATTTCATCCTATATCACCTGAGCCAGTTTAGACCAGTTTTCAGGTAGACATAGAGATTTATGAATACAAATTGGGCCAATCAGGAGACAGGATTCTCTCCAGTCATATAACAATGTGAATTATTGATTCAGAACTTGAAATACAGGAATTGTAATTGATGGCAATCTAGCTATTACATATTTATTGACCAACTTTTACATTAAAAAGAATAGTTAAAATTATTGCAATTTTTACGTTCGATCACTACTTATTCAAATATTTTAAGAAATAAAAAAAAAATAGATTTTTGTGAAACTTGTATATCTTAAACATTAGTATGTAAGCTGAAAATCTGTGTGAAATCTAAGCAATTTTCACCGTTTTGAAAGAAAGATATGCCTTGATTACTACCCCTAATGAACAGTTTCAATTGTGTAACTTATTAACTGCATAACAAGGAATCAATTTTACTTTCAACATACCAAACATGTTTGTAATAATGATTTGATTCAATCCGTATGTGTAGAAACTATTTCTGAGAAGATCAACTTGCAAATGAAAGTTTTCCCTGACAAATAATTTGAATATATTCTGTTACCCAACCCACTGTTTTCAATTATTATCAACTCTTGCACAATGAAAGAGTTAAAAATGGTTCAAACAGTTACAAACACACATTTTTGTCGGTGATATATAAAGACAATTGAAGAAGTCATCGAAATGTATCAATATTATAGGGTAATTCAATATTCGTTCAATATTTTGGGGCTATTGAAGCATTCATAAGGCATATTTTATTGATTTTTCACCTTAAAATGCAAAACCAAGGGCAATAACTCATGTTTGAGGACAAAATTTTAGATAACTTAGGTAAACAAACATAAAGGTGTATCAAACCAAGTATCTTGTATATGATTTTACTGCAATCTGATCCTTAGTGAGCAAGTTATTGGAGGAAATTAGATTTTAGACCCATTTCTATGAGAAAATCAATATTTAGGGGCAATAACTCATGTTCAAAAAAAAAATAAAAATGTGACAGAGGCAAATTTTAATCTACAGCTTGACACAGTCATGGTTCAGAACAGCTTTCAACCAATTTATAAAATAAGTTTTCAAGTTTTTGAGTTTTTACTCAATTTACTCCAGTTTTCCCATACAAAACAATGGTAAACTAATTAAACAGAAACAGTAACTCTTGCTGAATTTTTTAGATATAGTTTAAGGCATTATATTTGCACTCGCCGTACCAATTCCACTTATATCAGTAAGTTTCAGGTAGATACCATAACAAATATTGAAGTATAAGGCAAAATGTGTTTAGTCATGCAAGAGTTATGGTTATTGGTGTCAGTAGTGACTAGTGTTGTATCGATGATCGATTATAATTGATGATCAATCGAAAATCGCTTTCGATTCTACTATTCGATTGTGTTTGGTAATAATCGATTATAATCGAAAAGATTCACACCTGGCCCTTTTGTAGGCTACTACTTTAAATTTGCAACATGCAATCCATGAATGCGAAGGTTTATAGAATGTGAGGAATAAAGAAATAAGCTGTGTATTCTATCCCATTTAAAATCATGACTAAGAAGTCTTCAATGCAATCTTAACCCATTGTATGCTAATTACTCCTATATGCATACTTTAACGAAGAGTGAAAATTCTGATGAAATGCCACATTAAATGTAGCATTTCAACAGGGTATACACTGTTTGCTATTAAGAACATAAAATATCTTCAAAGAAAGAAATATTTATTTGGGAATGATAACCTGTGACCCCTTAATGTTTACAATGGACCTTCCCAAGTTCATTGTTTCAAACCAGAAGGAAAAATCCATAAGTGTATAAAGGGTTTAAAATGCCAATGGCTGTTAATTTGAGTTTGCTGTCAGGACCAGTTGTAGTATTTGAAATTGCACATAAAATAGCATGACACTGACGCTAACAATTTTTATAAAGATAAGTGTACAAGGGTACATTCTATGGGATGGAACCTGTGTTTCCCTTTCATTTGATAATTTTCTATTACCGGTATAATCGATCATCAATCGAAACCTCCTGACCGATTATTTTCGATGATCGATTATGAAAAATCCAATAATAGCCAAAATCTCATGTGCTGGCCCAAATGTATCTGAAATATCATAAATGTGTTAAAGTGATATCCATGTATTTTTACATTTCAGACGGAGAAGGCTTCTCATAAAGTATCAGAGCCAGTGGTTTAGGGAGAAATAAAAGAAGTTCCTTAGATATGCCTTAGAATGTTCAGAGGTGGGCCGTGACACAACGAATCATTTACATTCATCTATCTCTGATATAACATGTGAAAAAAAGTTGAATAGAAATTAAAATCTGTGATATTTGTAGTCATGTTGTTCAATATTAAGTCTCAACGTTGAACCAATGCATAGGTCAGAATTTTTTACAAATTGATTTATGGAAAGCTATAAAAATTGAATAAGTCAAGGGGACGAAATAAAAAGGGGAGGAAAGCTTCAGTCTACTAAATAAAAGTAAATTCTCACAAAAGATACAGGTAATTTATATACAGGGTCAGTACAGGCTTGAAAAGTACTTGAATTTAGAGGGTGTTCTTGAAAAGACCTTGAAAATTTAGTCTTCCTTGAAAAGTACTGTCCAGAAAATCACTCAAAAGCCTTGAAAATTCCTTGAATTCTACTGTTTTCTGTAGGACTTAGGGCTGTTGATAGAGACCTAACTCTGACAGTATAAAATTGTTGTGCCTTTATTTGGTGCAGCATATCAAGCTGCACCAAATATAGGAACAACAATTTTAATCTAAAATTCTAGTACTAATGTCTCCATTATCTCAGTCTAGCATTTCTAAAGTAGAATTTAACTCATAGATCAGCTTTTAGAAGTCCTTGAATTTTCCTAAAACTTGCCAGTATGAACCCTTGATATAATAGAGGATCTTACATGAGTGCTCATGTTTTATTGAATTTATTAAATGAGTTGAGGAAAAGAGATAAAATGCAAGGCTTGACAAGCATTTTATCGCTTTTTCGCAATGATATCACATGACACTATAAAAAATACTTTAAAATCACAATTTTGGCATGAAAACGTTTTTGCAATCTTTTACGCATCTTTATAATGCACATCACTGAGTTATGCTACAAATCTGTAAACCACTAGTTAGTGGTTTATCTATTTTATTGCATGGCGTTATATCACTCCTGGAAGGGATGTAGTGATAAACATATATTTTCTTCAAAATTTATTACAGAAATTTTATTATCTGGTGTGGCTTAAATCTTAGGGTAAATTCCCTCGTAAATTAGTTTATAAAACAAATTCTGGCCTTACTTTATTGTGTACAACATTGAATCAAGGTTAGGTGTTTAATCTTCATTATTTACTAGTCTTCAATGTTGAATCAATCTCAACTTTTGAATCCAACTATATTGGTAGACTTTAAAAAAGCAAAACTAGCTTGCATTTATATCTTTTTAACAAACATTTCATTGATTGAATCAACTTGAATGTAAACTTCTAGTGTTTGGATGGCGTCACGGTGAGTTGGCTTCTTCAGCCAACCTTTATTTTTAATTGTACAAAAAACTTGACATACTGCTTTGTATGAATTTAACCACTGCAACATTTCTTATGTTACATTGAATAAAAGGGAACAAACAGATAAATAAGCAATCAAGTGGTATCGCAGGCCAACCAAACAATATGAGAGTGATTTCTAGATGACTAAGGTTCATTGCACACAATGATGTTTCTTGATTTAAAGAAGAAGGGAGTATTTAACTTTCTTTTTATTTTATTCAGGGTTTGAATTTTAGCTCGCATACTCGCAAAATGCGAGTTAAAAAAGCAATTAGCGAGGTGGTATTTTCTCTACTTGCATTTTCTCGCGAGTGAAAATTTGGGGCCGTTATCCGTGGTTCTTATCCTAGGCATAAGTCTTCTCTGCAGTTTCCTTAAATGTCGTTCATTGACGGCAAATATTTTCATTTTTATTCATCGGAAAACACTTGTCAATGGCGGAAGTTTACATTGGATACAACCTCAATGCGCAGATGCCTACGATAAACTCCCCAGCATGGTCGGGTCTCAGCCAATCATATGCTTTCTAATTTTAGATTGTAGCAAATATTCACAAGTGGATAGATATATAGTTCATTAGCTCATTGTTTTTTTTGCGATCTAAAATTAGAATAAAACTATTTTTATAGCGCAGTACGATTGGCCGAGACCAATCCTTTTCTTTCTAGGTTTCTTCGCAGATTTCACAAATTTAGATGGGTAAGATTTTGAAAAGAAACGAGGCATCTAGCAGTAAAGATGCCGCTCAGGCTGCAAGCAAAAATAACTCAAATAGCACCGTGAAATGACGTGTCAGCCAGTGAAAAAAAAAACGGTTTAGAAAAGGATGAAGGAATTGGATATTGACCTGGTTTTGAAGCCATGGATGACCTTGTGACCCAAATCACAGGCAAGACTTGCAAATTATTTGCACTCGCTAATATGGTATTAAATGTTATAACTGGGAATAGCACTTGAAGAGGGAGTCTGTTTCTCTTTTCATGTTAAATAGGACAGTAACTGCCAAGGCAGCCAATGACAGTAAAGCTAGGAATGAACCCTCAGACATTGAAATGGATTTGAGTACCTCCCTGAAAATGACAAAACTCTTTACAACAGCATAATATATTGCCCAATCTGAAAGACCATGCCTTAGTAAAGTTGCAGCCTTAAACTGCTTAGAGTTAAAATACCTTTAAAACAACAGCTTATTTCTGAATTTCTGTTCATAAAACTATAATTGTCAAAAATGCAAGTTGTTTTTCCATTTAGCAAATAGCCAAAAATTTCACTTGCGAAAATATGCAAGTTGAAAATCTGGCTAGATTCGAAGCCTGTTATTGCATATAAGAATTGACCCCTGTCTTCAGGGCTGTGGAAATACCATGCCCGACTTGTCCGACATGGTCCCATTTCATCCAGGACAAGTTGAAAATTTCTATTTACTTGTCCTTGGACAAGTACAAATGTATTAAGTTAATACAATTCTGTATTTCATATTTTGATTGATTATTACGAGCTCACATCTTGCATGGAAAACAGTGTGGTTCCTGATAAGCTGGCTTCTTCAGAAGCCAGCTGATCTGGATCTACACAGTTTACAAGAGAAGCCAGCTGATCAGGATCCATACTGTTTACAAGAGTTGATACATATCTGGTTTCATACTGTTTTTGAACAAATAAATTGTTTAAGCACTGTAAGTTATATGCTAATTCGTTCTTTCGGACAAGTAAAATTTTCTATGGACAAGTACATTTTGGCTTTTTACTTGTCCCTGGACAAGTAGAAAATTTTACTATTTCCACACCCCTGTCTGTCTTAGTTTATTTTTTTAATGTGTTCATTTCATTTTAACTGGACATAATTTTCATGTATTACATGTACTTACAAAAGAACATTCTTTAACATACAATGACTCAAGTTGATCGGTTTGATATGTTTTTGAGGCAAAAATTTAAGCTGCTGTATGAGTGTTGCGTTTTAAAGTCCTTCAGTATATAATTCAATGTTGTTTTAATGTTAAGCCTTCAACGCTGAATCAATGCCTAGTTTTAAACTTTGAATCATTGTTGAGTCTTCGGAATTCAACATTGAGACAATGTTTTGAGCTCCCTGGTAAAATATGGTCTCTGACCCGAATAGAATTCACAACTGTATACTGCAAACGGGATTAAGCCCTAATAGGGGCCCATGGCCCTTTACTTTTTTGTAGAAAATGCCCATACTCTTTATGCTTAATTTTGAATTTTGCCCATTTGGGCCCCCTAAGTCAACATATTTACTCTATATCCCTGTCAAATTTATTGAGTGGGACCACTTTTGTTCCTACATTTATGAACAGTCAAGTCCAGAGGTCAGCACAAGAGCCTTGGTCCAGCAGGTACATTACAAAGGGGGCCACATGGACATTAAGCCGGCTTTTCATATGGGTCCAATACAAAGGGACATGTTTAGAGACCTGCTTAACGCACGTTTAGGTTTTCAACATATGCATGTCCTAAATATGTGTAATATCTAAACATTTTCGCTGACGTGTTCAGCTATAATACATGCCTTGGCACTTAAAAAAAAAAACAGGATAAAAAATGCTTCTCAAACAATATTGATAGGGAAGGATGGACTAATGAAAGTAGGAACAATGCTCATTATAGGGAGGGATGGGTTAATGAAGGATCAGACAGTATTAATTTATTTGGAGAGAAATGGAGGAACAATAATGATAGGGAAGGGTGGACGGCCACTAATGAAGGAACGAGAATTTTATTAATTGGTCTGTGATAGGGAATGATACATAATAATCAGGCCTCTAGGTTAGAGTGTGATATTATAAAAGATAGCTTTATTTGTTCTGAACCAAGTTTTCTTAAACCAAAACATGTTGTTGGTACTCGAAAGAACCGTCTCAATGCGGTCAATTTAAACAAATTGAGCTCCCAAAAAGTGTCCTATGCAGAGGTATGGTTTGACAAAAATTCAATAAACGCAATTGTCGGGACGTGGTTAATGCATTATGCAAAAATGGAGCATTTTCAAATAGTGTAGACCCAGATAAGACGCCACAAAACGCTGAGTCTCATCAGGGTCTGGCCATATGCTGTAATGGTAGACAAAATTAAATCTTATATGATTCTGGACCTCTTTCACTTCTCGAATGGGTTCTAAAACCCTTAAAGGGAATCTTAGAACAAACAATCCCATCATATATGTAATTAACACTTACCAAAATTGGAATTAGATACATTAGAATTGCATTTTCACACACATTTAGTATATGTATCATCAAGAAACCTTCAGCATTTGCATATATGGTATACATAGATATGCCAAAGCTGTGTTTTGATATGTTTTAATGTATGAACAAGAAAATAGTCACAATTTTTGGTTAAAAAGTACCCTAATCTAAACCTATTATAAAGGAAGAGACCTATAAATAGAAAATTAGAGGAAGCACTACAAAATGGCCCAGATGTGACATCTGGCTAGTGCTTTCTCTGAAAGTAAAAAAGGATCACTGCTAGCCATGTTTGTGTGTAAAGCCATTTAAATGAAACCCACCCAGGTGGTCTTGGAGGAGTAGAGAATGAAACACATCTAAGTCGATATCGGTCCGACTTGATGCCAATGGGCAAAACGATATCGGTCCAATGTCGTATAAGATATCTAGCCGATATACGCTATATCGGTCCAATGATGGTAAAATATCGGTCCGATGACTAAAACGATATCCGCCCGATATTGGACCGATGTGTAGCCGCCACGATATCGGACCGACTTTCAGCCGATGGGCAAAACGATAAGCGGTCCGATGTCGTTTACGATATCTAGCCGATATCTGAACGATATCGGACCGATGATGGTTAGATATCGGTTTGCTGACTGGGTACATTATTTTTGTAAAAGGAAACATAAACGATCAAGATCGGCCTTTAAATTATTTCTACGTCTTCATTTAACTTTGTTCACAGTGAAATGGATCTTAGCGGATTACCACCACCGTATGCCTCTAATTTACCAGAGGAATGGCAGAACAAGTTAACAACTAACAACAAGCTAATTAACAACAAGCTAACTATGGACAAATCAATACAAACCGTTCAGAATTTTGAGTACTGTCAGAAACAGTTATCGACGATGACGTTATCTGGAGCTACTGGGACCAGCGTCGACGTTATACACGACGCTACACACCGACGTTACACTGGAGGTGCTCGACCAAAGACGACACGGACCAGCAACGCAAACAGCGCAGGACGATCGAGGTATCAACAGCCGAAGAGTCAACAGACAAAGTGTGGCAATTGTGGGACATACCATCAGAAAAAGGACTGCCCCGCGTTTGGTAAAGTGTGTCACAATTGTGGCAAGCGGAACCACTTCCAAAAACTGTGCAGATCACGACCTGTACATGACATTGACGATCAGAGTAAATGTGACAATGTGTATACTGGAGTACATTATAGTGACATAAATCAGGAATATTTTATAGACACGGTAAGCGCTTTTTCTAGTGTTTCACTTTCGCCAGACCGTGCATTTGCCCAGTTACATATTGGACCACAAAAAACACAGATAAATGTCAAAATTGACACTGGCAGTGCCGTGAATATCTTGCAACATTCATTGTTCAAGTCTCTGAACATCAGGCACCCCATTGAACCCCCTACTCACAAACTTTCGTCGTACACAGGGAACATGATTTCTGTTGTAGGCATGTTAAGGTTAGCATGCTCCCACAAAGGCAGGGAAATACAAACATTATTCTATATCGTAGAAGGCAACGCCCCTCCATTGTTAAGCCTCCAATTATCAGTAGATTTGGGCCTAATAAAGCGTACGTATGATGTCGAAAGTTCCCTTAGGGTTCCACCAGTCTCTCCGATTGACAAACAGCTGATCGAGCATGAGTACGGTGACCAATTTAAAGGAATTGGTGTCATTCCTGGGGAAGTCAAATTGCATTTAAAGGACAATGCCGTGCCGGTAGTAAACCCACCACGCAGAATACCCGAGGTACTTAAGTCTAGGCTCAAATGCGAGCTTGACAACATGGAAAATGACCAGATCATTGTGAAGGTTGGTGAGCCAACAGATTGGGTAAATTCGCTTGTTGTCGTAGAAAAACCTCAAACTGGCAAACTTAGGATTTGCTTAGACCCAAAAGCGCTCAACGAGGCAATTCGAAGACCTCACTATCCAATGTATACGTTAGATGACGTTACGTCTAAACTGACTAACGCTACGTGCTTCAGTCTATTGGACATTACGCATGCATACTGGAGCGTTAAACTCGATGAAAGTTCGTCGTACTTAACAACATTTGGGACCCCGTTTGGTCGTTATCGCTACCTAAGGTTACCATTCGGAATTTCAGCTTCGTCAGACCTGTTTCAAATGAAGGTTAATGAAATTTTTGAAGGTTTGCCCGACGTCGCAGCCATTGTCGATGGCATATTGATATATGGTCGCACACGCGACGAACATGATCGAAATTTGCGCAAAGTTCTTGACAGAGCTCAAGAAAAAGGCATACGCTTTAACCCAGACAAGATGAAAATCGGAGTTAAGGAACTTCCATTTTTTGGACATTTGGTTACAGATGAAGGTCTCAAAATAGACGAGTCGAAATTTCAGGCGATATTGAAGCTTGATGTACCTGATGACCGCCAGAAACTTGAAAGATTTCTTGGTATGGTTAATTACTTAGCAAAGTTTGCGCCAAACCTTGCAGAACTAACAGCCCCTTTAAGGAAACTCCTTAAAAAGGAAGCAGAATTTTTCTGGGATCAGCCCCAAACTGAGGCATTTGAAAAGATCAAGCAGGTAATCACACAGAGTCCTGTTTTAGGGTACTATAATCCAAACTTACCGCTGGTATTGGAAGTAGATGCATCATAATATGGCATAGGTTGCTGCCTGATGCAAGAAGAATGCCCTATAGCATTTGCGTCAAAGAGCTTGACTCAAACTGAGGTTGGCTACGCGCAAATAGAAAAAGAACTTCTAGCTATTGTCTTCAGATTAAAACGCTGGAATCAATTCACGTATGGTAGGCACGTTATTGTGCATTCAGACCACAAACCCATTTCTGCAATCATGAAAAAACCGCTTTCAGCAGCCCCACCGCGCTTAATGCGAATGCTCTTACAACTTCAAAAATACAACATTGAAGTGATCCACAAAAGTGGAAAAGACATCCCTGTAAGTGACTTTTTATCACGTGCGTCTTTACCAGACACATATCCAAATTTGGTGACTGGCCTGGATTTGCATGTACACACAGTTTTGCAGCAACTTTTTTATCTCCGATAAAAGGTTGAAAACGATAAAAACCGAAATTGAGCATGACAGACAAATGCAAACATTGCAAAATGTCATTTTGAAAGGTTGGCCGGAAACCCGATCTGACTGCGATCAATTAATTCTTGAGTACTGGAACCACCGCGATGAACTCTCGTTTGAAAAAGGTTTAAGGACATATGCTACTAAATACTTTACTTCCCATATTGAAATATTTTCAATACTTTGCATACAGTTTGTTTTATGCATGGGCTATCCATTTATGAAATAAAAAGGATATGTCACCGTGCTTATTTTTTTCAGAATCCCATATTGAAGTTTACAGCATTTGACCAATTTTCTAGAAATATAAGATAATAACACTAGTCCTAATTATCGAGCTAAAACGGTTGTAATCTTCAGCCAGCTTCTTTCTTTTAACTTAAATTACTGCCCATAACCTCAAACTTTTAAGAAAATGTGCATGTTTACTTGTTATCTCATGCTGTGACAAGATGCTGCATGATATATTTTGGCAATTCGTCAAAAAATGGAATTTGTTTTTAGAATAAATCATGTATTAAAAAATCTGATATTGAAAATCATGAAAATTTATTTTTAATTCATGGACTATTATAAAATCTTTCAGAAAAAAGAATAAAAATCTGGGGTCACCGAACTAATTCTCTTTCTAGAGGGCCAAATTTAACCCCACCCCCATAGGTTTCATGCGTAATTCAATATAAAAAGTTCGGGAATGACCATTTTGGTCGTTTTGATGATGCCATTTTACTAGAATATGAAGTAATTTAACTTTAAAATGTTAAAAAAGAAAGAAAAAACACACTAAAATATGTGCGCATCCGGGAATCGATCCTGGTCCTCTGGCTTTGTAGCCAGACACGCTAACCACTAGGCCACGAGGTCAGGTCGTGCGCTGCTCGAAATAACCATACAAATAGTATAGACTCGGCCACTATCTTATTCGTAACCAGGGTTATTGTGTTCGTCGTTTGATTTCGACTAAGCTACATTTATCTGTCTTTAGTGCTGAGACGATCAGTTCTGAAAAGATGTCAATAGATATTTCGAACACACTTTAATTAGTTATTTTGTGAAGAAAGCATTTGACCAATTTTCTAGAAATATAAGATAATAACACTAGTCCTAATTATCGAGCTAAAACGGTTGTAATCTTCAGCCAGCTTCTTTCTTTTAACTTAAATTACTGCCCATAACCTCAAACTTTTAAGAAAATGTGCATGTTTACTTGTTATCTCATGCTGTGACAAGATGCTGCATGATATATTTTGGCAATTCGTCGAAAAATGGAATTTGTTTTTAGAATAAATCATGTATTAAAAAATCTGATATTGAAAATCATGAAAATTTATTTTTAATTCATGGACTATTATAAAATCTTTCAGAAAAAAGAATAAAAATCTGGGGTCACCGAACTAATTCTCTTTCTAGAGGGCCAAGTTTAACCCCACCCCCATAGGTTTCATGCGTAATTCAATATAAAAAGTTAGGGAATGACCATTTTGGTCGTTTTGATGATGCCATTTTACTAGAATATGAAGTAATTTAACTTTAAAATGTTAAAAAAGAAAGAAAAAACACACTAAAATATGTGCGCATCCGGGAATCGATCCTGGTCCTCTGGCTTTGTAGCCAGACACGCTAACCACTAGGCCACGAGGTCAGGTCGTGCGCCGCTCGAAATAACCATACAAATAGTATAGACTCGGCCACTATCTTATTCGTAACCAGGGTTATTGTGTTCGTCGTTTGATTTCGACTAAGCTACATTTATCTGTCTTTAGTGCTGAGACGATCAGTTCTGAAAAGATGTCAATAGATATTTCGAACACACTTTAATTAGTTATTTTGTGAAGAAAATGTCGGAACACCGATATGACATAAGAATATCGGAAGCTGTGTTGATCCGAATCCGTTAAGGGTCGAAAGACAGGAACCAGACAACTTTCCCCGTTTGCAGACGCGGGAAAGGTGCGCATTGGAAATAGCCGCATATGTCTTTAATTTTTCGAGGTCAGAAAATTGTAATTCCAAAGTCACTACGTGCAAAAATGCTGAATCAAATTCACACAGGTCACTTAGGAGTGACAAAGACATTAGAACGCGCAAAAGATAGCATATTTTGGCCTGGCATGACCAAAGCAATCACAGACTATGTTTTGAGTTGCGAAATCTGTCTCAGGCACAGAGACTCAAACACGAAAGAACCGTTAATATCGCACGACGTACCGCAAGGGCCATATCAAAAGCTAGGCTCTGACATATTTACGTTTGAAGGAAAGAATTACCTTTTAACGTCATGCTACTATAGTAGATTTTTCGAAATTGATTTTTTGCCAGACATGCGCGCCGAAACAGTCATTCAAAAATTAAAAGTTCACATGGCTCGAAATGGCATATGTCAACTCTTAATCACAGACAATGGGCCCTCGTACTCATGCCAAGCTTTTGCTGACTTTGCTAGAGATTGGGGATTTATCCATCAGACATCTAGTCCTTTCCACCCAAAGTCAAATGGTCATAGTGAAGTTCTTGTAGGTCTTGCAAAACAACTTCTCAGAAAAGCTAAAGACAGCAAACAAGACCCGTATCTGTTGTTTCTTGAATACCGTAATACCCCTTTAGAGTGCGGTTTCAGTCCAGCACAACTGTTGATGTCAAGACGAACGAGATCAGTCGTACCCATTACTGATAAACTTCTTCAACCACGAACTGTTGACCCGAAAATTGTTCAAAAAGCTTACTTCCGTTCAGAAAGCTTGCAGAAAAAAAACATTATGACCGGACAGCAAGACAATTACCCTCTCTGAACATAAATGACCAGGTCCGTATTCAATTTGGCAAAATATGGAAATCAGCGAGAGTCATCCAAAAACTTGACTCTAGGTCCTATTCTGTTCAGACAAGCGACGGTGCTATTTATCGTCGTAACAGAAAACACCTTATGAGAGCTAAGGGAGATCCCGTGAAAGTGCAAGATTTTCACCCAACTGTATTAGCACAGCCAGAAAGTCCCATTTCTAATGGACAGGCTGCACTGCCTCCACCATCAAAAATAAACAACAATATCAGTGAAGGTAATTTGCCATATATCACACGTTCTGGGCGGGAAGTGAAGCCTAATCAGCGCTACAGCACCGATGAATGGGTTAAAAAGTAAATAAACTGTGAACTATAATTGAATAATGCCAAAATGTAATTGTCTAGTTAAATTGACATGTTTTATGGCATAAACTTAATTGAAAGCGATGGAGTTTTCATCCAGAGTTTTGCTTAATTATGTCGAGATTTTTAGATCTACGTAGTTCCAGAGCAGACCATCTGTGGAAGTTGAACTGTCTTGAAACTACATAAAATTGTTTTATTTTCTTTTAAGAAGGGAAATGTTCTAATATTGCTTTTACATATAAGGCATTGTTTACACTATCACGTGTTTGATACAATGATATGCGCATGCCCACTAATACACCACGCTCTCTCCACAGGCTTACAGAACAGTTGTTGATTATTAAACGTTAGAATAGCATCACACTTGTGTTCATTGTATCTCATTAGAGAATTCTAACATAACATAACATTCTATAACATAGAATATTTAAACAATGACGTCCATAACAACGTTGCGTACCTAATGACAAAATATTCACGTTTTTACGGCAGAAATGAGATTTCAAAGTAATCTTAATTTCATATGATAAATAGAATCAAACATTCGTGCTCTTGTATTATTGAATTTATTAACCTCGTTGTGAAAAAGAGATAAAATGCTCAGCAAGCCTCGCATTTTATCTCTTTTTCCAAACTCGTTTAATAAATTCAATAAAACATGAGCACTCATGTAAGATCCTCTATATATCGGACAAAAATTCACAGCTAAAGTGTGTGATAGCTGACGTCACTAGAAAATGACGTCATTCATGGCGTTAGACGGTGTAACGTCGTTTTTACGCTTGAAAGACGTTACAATTACACGTAAACGTATGCGACGTAGTCTAAGTATTGGCGGGAGTTCTTCAGTGCAATGGCGGAAAGTTGGAAGAATCTGAAGACTTCGAATGTGTTTTCGTCGTTTATTGCGTGCTAGAATCGAAATAGATCAGCTCCGGTGTGTGAATTGTTGAGTAATAATTCACTGTTTGTCGGTCAGTTGTACGAAGATAAATCATAAATCACTCACGCTGCCCGCTCGTGATTTGATCTTCTTTACAACTGACCTCCAAACAGTACAATTATTACTCAACAATTCACTGCTGGAGCTGATCTTTTTCTTAAATATACCTATCTCTATATACATACATACATATGTATGTGCACACGTACACATACACGCGCGTGTGCGCACACACACACACATATACATACATGTATACATACATACAAATGCACGCACATACACAAACATACATACACGTGCATGTGCACGTGCACGTGCACACACACACACACACACACACACTTATACATACATACATACATACATACATACATACATACATACATACATACATACATGGTGTCCCAAAAGGTATGAAACGTTTCTAAACTTGAATAAAAGAGTCCAACCTTCAAGTTTGGCATACCTAATTGTGCTCAAATATAAAAGAATATGTGAAAAATTTATTTCAAGGTATTGCTAGCATTATCCCCTGTAACTGTTATGTTTCCGGTAACATCAAAGATGGTGCCACAAAATAAGCCAAATTCAATGAATTTTGGTACTGAAATATGGTTAAACGTGATATTCTAGGCAAAATGCTTTACTTTTTATTAAATTGTTCAGCATTTCAGGCATAAAACAAAGCAATAGTGCCATACAAACACAACAATTGGTTTTGTTTTATTACCTGCACACTTAACTGTATATGACAGTTCAAACTAAACACCAGGTATCAGTGGCCTTTATAGAGAAAAGTGGGTGGGGTAACAATAAAGTGCACACCTAATGATATTGTCAATTCATTTAGTTAAAGCAACTTTATCATTTAAATAAATTGGGTCATATGCAAAAACAGTCTCTTCTGTATTTTTACATAACATCAAAATTGCAGCGTGTTGGTTACCATGGTAACAGCCTTCATTTTTTAAAACTAAAATGTCTTAGAAAATGCTCATTATGAGCAAGGTGGTTATATTATTTGAGTCTTGATTATAAAACTTGAGGAACACCTAGGAAGACAAAAGCTATGACAAATAAGTGTAGACATAATATACATTTACAAGAGCAAACATCAAGAAATGAATATCAATACAATGCTGCAACCAGAATCAATAAATATGTAGTGTCAAAAAGCTAGCCATGGAAGTAAAAACTGTGTAAACCAGAAAATAAGAAGCCCCTTTTTAAAACCTAAATCTTGCATTTTCATAAAATGAAATCAAGGCGAAATATGGCATTATAACATTTCTATACTGACGGACTTTAAAAACGCAACACTTGGATAACAGCTTTAATTCATGTCTCCATAAAGAAGGCAGAATTATAATTTTGATTGTATGTTAAAGAGCATTCATTTGTAAGAAAAAACATGGAAAACTTGTCAAACTTATATGAACTTAATGCATTAAAATGTAAACTTTTTGAGATAGGGGTCAACTGTTTCATGTGACCAACTGTTATGAATGAAAGATTCCATACTTCTTTAAATAATGAAACACTAGAAGCATCAAATTTGTATCTTGGACTTTGTTAGTCATCGAGGAATCGCTCACATATTGATTGGCAGGTCTGTGATACAGCTTATTTGCGTATTTGACGTTTATCTGGGTGTACCCTTTCATTCAATAGCTTAAAATCTCCTCTACTTAAGAAATGTTCAAATGGCTTAATTCAACGGAGCAAATAACGGCGTCCAGTTTAGTTGTACAATTAAAACTAAAGTGTTTGCTGAAGAACCCAACTCATGATGGCATTATCGAAGCAAAAAAGAAGTTTACATTGAACAGTCTTTTGGAAGTTATAAGGGGAAGATAGTGTTGCGTAATTAAAGTCCGTCAGTATATGTAATGTACATTGATCAATAAAAACAATTAGCAACATATCTTAGTTGATCGAGTCAAATGAAGACTTTCAAAACGTTTCATGTGTTTTGGGACACCTGGTACATACATACATACATACATACATACATACATACATACATACATACAGTGGTTCCGTATGTTATCGGTCAGTAAATTTACATATCACGCAGCATTATACATTAATTTCCATCTTACCCCAATTTCAAGCAGTTATGTCACACAGAGCTTGCCTAATAGTCCATTTCATGTACATTTCAAGTACAAAGTTGCCCATCCTTAGATCTATTTTTAGACTTGGTAGATTTCATAAGAATATGAATTGTTCATTTTCCAGCAAAAATGAAATGTTCTCGCTTTCTCTAGTCAGATTAAGATTAAGAATTTTCACCAGAATGTCTTTAGATATACAGTAGTTATTGCTCTTAAATTGCCTTAATTTCAATGACAAAAAAATCACATGATTTTGGCGGGGGATATCATATATCGTTGTCAAATTTGCTTGTGTTCTCTTTGATTTTAGTCAACCTGAATTCGGTATTTTTCTCTAATGCAAAGTACTCAACGCTAACATACTATGACTTAATTAGGTCAGTATGTCTTATTTTCATTTCAAAACTGATTGTCTTATATCTAACTCCTAGTACCGCTTTTCAGGATCTGACATCGGACACACTTTATACCATAATTAGGAGTAGATTGATACAAAGTAAGTAAGGGTGCAAAGGTCAGGAATCGATACAATCAAGTACCACACCTGACCCAAGATACCAATGGGAAAGTGATAAACTCACAGTTAGACACCACAAACGAGAGCCAAGAGGTCAGTCCTTTCCCAGCAGGTGACCACAAAAATATTAAGTGAGTATGATCAGGAAATACCACAATCACAAACCACAGACATCCCAAAGCACAAATAAACAGACGCGCACAAAGACATAGCAAGCACAAGACAGAACAAAAACATAAAATATCCACAAAAGAAGTACAGCCTTGGAACGGTCAGTAAAATATATTACTAAAGGGCTTAAACCGGTTTTATGGCGCCAACCTCACCCTTAATTCAGATGTAGATCAAGACACATAGATGTTTGGATTGCATGAAAGACTCCTAACTTATCAATGCATCATCTCCTAGAACATATAAATCAAGATATAACAAGGAGATAAAGCAAAGATAAGGACTCACCAGTAAATAAAACTGAATACTGGAGCAAAAGAAATACAACAAGAAAGCATCAGGCCCCTACCATCTCATCAATAGATAAGTCTTTAAGTCGGAATCATCATAGAGTCTGAAGTCTGACCCACCAGCGTGCAATTAAAGAGGAAAGCAAAGTTGCCAACCGTGATAGGGTTGACCACCAAGCATGCAGTCTGTTGCAATTCATTAATGTTATAGCCAATCTTTTTATAATGGGAAATAATTATTATTTTAGTGAACTGCCCTGAAAAATTATTAGAGCCAACAATCTTCTTCAATTTATACACCAAGTCACCATAGAAATCAGATTCCGAAAGTCCTTGGCGCAAGAGAGATTTTAGTCCAACTTGGAATTTAGAAATCAAATCATAGTATCGTCTATAAAACTTTGAAAATGTTTTGCGGAGTTTATGATAACGATAGCCTTGTTTAAGAAGTTTCTGAGTTAACAATTTATTGCGAGACTGTTGAAGTAAGTAAGGGTGCAAAGATCAGGAATCGATACAATCAAGTACCACACCTGGCCCAGAAGTCAGCAACATAGCTAGATGCTCTAGCAAAACGAATGAGTTGAGAGATATAGATGTAGAACGAGGAACATCACCATCTAAAAATGGGAAATTGACAATTTCAAAATCAAAGTCGTCACGTTTATCATAAATTTTGGTAGAAACGATATCATTAGTAATTGACAAATGCAAGTCTAAAAAAGCGGCTTTGGTATCAGAGGTGTTGGCTTTATTCAGTTGGAGCTCTGAAGGGTATATTTGACTAACCATATTGTCAAAATAAACATTATTAATATTTAAAATATCGTCCAAATATCTGGATGTAGTGTTAAACGCATCAATGACATCAGCCTGCTTATCATCAGAAAGAGACATCATAAAGTCCCTTTCATAACAAAACTGCAACCAGGGGAGCACAATTAGTGCCCATAGGATTCCCAACTACTTGTCTAACCAGCTTGGTGCCAAATCGAATAAAAATGTTGTCCAACAAAAAGGTCAGCGCATCACATACATTTTGACACGACCATGCATAATATTTTTAAGGTTTTTCTGAAGTAAAAAATGCATTTCTGTCATTACATGCAAGGTAAGGAGAGCCTTCTCTCTGGAAGGTTCTTTCAATAAGATCAATAAGTTTATCTTTACTTAAATTATGAGGTAAAGTAGTGTAAAGAGTAGAAAAAAATGAGTAGACAAACTGGTCGCATCGAAATCTCTAGCTCTAAGTTTATCTAAAATTTCACCTGAATTTTTAATAGACCAAAATAGGTTTTTACCGGATCTCTCATATACCTTTTCACAATACTTGATAACATGTTTTTAATAGCTGTAAGACACAAGGTTAACAATTTAGAAAGTTCTGTTGTCATACAAGAACTTGAATTAGCAATTAATCTTGCTTTATAGGGGCTTTTATGGAGTTTAGGTAACCAGTACAACGTAGGAACCTTGTCTTGATTTTCTTTAGCTGATTGCAGAAAAGTGATTGCAACACTTTTCTGAAACTCAACATTTGACAATTCACTATTCTGGGTGTTAATATCTAGAGGCGCACTAAAGTCTATGACTAATTTTAGCAGGGTTACATTGTCATAAGCGGAATTACACAATTCACTACAAGCTTCTAGAAGTTAGTCTATGAAATGGTTTCTTGTTACTGCAAGCTCAGGACACTCCAACAAAAATATTGCGTAGTTTCTTCTGCACTTTTACAGAGGAGACATGTTGGGTCTAGCATATTCTAGTTGAATGATGCTCTGTTAGTCTGTAGTATGTAGGTACCAGTGGCCAATTTGAGCTTTGTATGCACACGAGTAATCTCTCTGACGTTTCTACATGACTTCAAAAGATGGTGACTTCTCACACTGGCATAGTTATCCGCCGTCAAATACTGCAAACTTGGGTAAAGGCTTGCCCGTTCCCTGAAAAATCTGACCCAGTAGTTATTTATATGCTTGTCGACTCTATCTTTCCATGCAAACTTTGATGGAGGACACTGTAGAAGATCCAGAGGCTCATGGAGACTGTATTTCCTCATTATATTCTTTACTGCAATGTACCAGCTATGACTACTATCACTATTACTATGCGCTGTCTCCTGAACAACTGGCATAGACTTTCCGTTAATGTTCCGCACAAAATCTCCAGTGTACACTGGTTTCCTCCCTCTTCCTGGGACAGGCTTAACCACACTCTTGGGCGATTGTAATAGGTAACACTCCTATGTGCAGTAATCGTCTCCTTCATCTACCAGAGTTGCTATCACTAACTTAAGTTCTGTCATATCGTCTGCATACGTGGGAATAGGACATGGTATCTCCCCAACTATACCGCCAATCACCAGGTTGGTCACTCTGTCCAAGCATGGGCCAACGTAGACCTTATAGAGGCCAGTACTGAGTACTCCGCACTGATGAACCCCCTGCTCTATCAAAAATGGCTTTGACATCTTGCCACGCCAACGTATCACTGTTTGGGCCTCCCTGTGTAGAGTGTGGATAATTAAGGTTCCAGGTTACCCCTTCAACACCGATATGGAAAAGCCTCTTCACCAAACTGGCATGGTTTACCACATCAAAAGCTGCCTAGCAGCCTAAGCATCCAGGAAGGTGATGAAACTGTCCTTATTCTGGTCCTTGTTTTCTCTTATGTACTCCTCCAATATAATAGCGCAGTTCATTGGAGAAGAGTTCTTAGTGAACCCCCTCTGCATAGGATTCTGGGTGGCATTAATATTTGGTTTAATACTTTCACGGAGGATCCTTTCAAGCAGTTTAGATAAAATTGGAAGAATGGTAATTCCTCTGTAGTTCTTGGCGTCTGTATTAGAACCTTTCTTCTTGAAGATAGGTGTCAAAAGTCCAAGCTTTAGCGAATAGGGCAGATCACCCACATGGAAAATTCAATTCAGCAATGCAGTTAACACTGGGATCAACTCATTGGAGGCACAAGCAATGTGTTCAGTGGCTAATACAAATATTTCTGCCGCCTTCCCTTTGTTCAACGACTTCAGTGCTTTCTCAACCTCATCTTCTTCCACCAGGCTGTAGTCACCCTTTGATGCTTCACGTACGTCAATGATCTCAGCAAGTTCCCTTTCAACCACTCTTTGGTATTGCTAGTCGAAGCGTGGGTTATCTGACTGTTTGGCTAACTCTCCAAAGTGACGTCGCCACTCTTTAAGAATCTTGTCGTCAGTCCGGTATTTTGAATTTGAACAATATATTTTTTTTTATTGTCACAAATAACTCAATCAATATGCATTCTGATTAATGATTATCCCTAATTGCACCCAAGAATTGCACATGATTACTCGGACCCATGCACTGGGTCCAAGGGGTGATTACCAATTGACCGCAGATCTGACAAAAAGGGTCCTTCTGGCATTTTAGCAATTTTTGTGTAATCAAAATTTCAAAAAACGTCAAAATTTTCAAGATTTTGCATGTTCTTACGCTATACTCAAATTGCTTCTAACATGTAATACAATCAAAGGCGCAAACAGTTATGATAAAATTAATTGATACGCATAATGCATGTTGCCATGGCAACAGCTGTGCATATGGACTACACACTTCCTTGAAAACAGGATACCTCATTTCAAATGCTTTTTGTAAACATGGGATGTGCGTATGTGGGCTATTTGTACAGTCTATGCGGATTGAAGATATAAGCATAATAATATCGGAGAAAATTCCTTGTTTGTTTTTGTATTTATGGTTGTTCATAGACTAGACGAGGTATCCTGTCGTTGAGGGTAGTGTCTATTCCTTTCTGCTTGGGTGAGCTAGGCGAAGAGGAATAAGGTCGCTTAGGGCTCGGCAGGACATCTTTCTAGTTCTATTGAGTTTTTAATGATCCGAGATGGAAATTATGGTGCCTGTGCGTATTTGGGCAATTACATCCTTTTGCGTTATCTGCCCCAAAAGAATTTGGTCTGTGATACCTTGTCAACAATTGCTTACAATTGAATTCCTTAGTGGACTTCAGTTGAATTTAAGTATACATGTCGAACTTTGGAGGACATCGAGTGTTCGTATCTCATTCTGCCAGGACACTACCTGTATTTTAATCCCTTAGCAGGTGGCAGAGTCACCATAGTAACCATGCATAGCTAAAGGCGTTTGATCCACTGGTATGTTAGAATGTTTTTATAGTGAAACAGATTATCGAAAATTTGTAGCATTACTATTAGAATAGTGTGCCAAAATTTTCTGCGCGTGTGCATCGCACATTGATCAGAGTGTACATCAGATATGCATCAAATGAAACAAGCATAAATTAAGTATAGCTTTATTACATTTCATAACAAATCGGATCAAGATGAAAGAAATCCAATTTTTTTCTTGTACGCGTTGCTTAGTCTACACAGCACGTACACAGACGCAGTCTGATCATTGCTTGACCAATGTTAATGTAGATAGATCTTCTGTACTTTCGCCAGATTTAAGCCGAACGTTTCCATTTATCAATCGGACGGGTTCATTTCAAATTTTACAGCTGTTGGTGTCGGGTTTTAAATTTTATTGAACTTTAAGAGGAACCATCTGAAAGCGAACAGTGAAGACCCTGACTAAACGGTGCTTTCTAGATAAAATATAAAATAATAAACAATCTACGATAGCCAATTCGATCCAGACCATGATGCGTCTCTCGGTGAAGGGTGGAGTTACTGCTGTTATTGCAAACAGCGTGGACCTAGATCAGGCCCGACAAAATCTTGATCCTGATCTGCACATGCGAAAATGCCCCTGATAAACGCCCATGTAGGAACTTATCGCACATGCACAACTGCCCCTGATAAATGCCCATGCTAGCGTAGCCAAAGCCAGAATATCAATTTTCTCCAAACGAAATGGACCCAGATCAGACACGGCAAAATACGCGATTTTTTTAGATTTCAACAGATGGTATATCGTATATCTAAAACAATTTTTTAAAAAAGTAAAATTTAAAAGAAAGAAAGAAAAAAAGATGAGAAAACACACGCATGCAATAAAAATCAACTGTATGGGGTCCATACGGCGTGTAATCTGATCTGTTAATCTTTGTTTATCGGCTTATCAATTTTAAACAAATGGATTTATATGCGATCAGTGAAGACCCGAATTAGGTGCCTGCGTTCTGTGGCATTTCATTTACGTCTGCAATGATTGCATTCTTAAAAGTCAATTTTTTTTCAAGATTCTGATATAACATACTTGTAAATAATGGTGCCAGCTGAATTATTATTATTTGAGCCGCGGCAGGAGATTTCCAACAATAATGTATGTGCGACCAGCAAGGCCTCAGATCAGCCTGCGCACACACGCAGTCAGATCAGAGCCTTTGCTAGTCGCCTGAACATTCTATGAGTGTTAAGCTTCTGACTGAACATCATTTAGAGTTGCTAAGCTTAAAAGGATGCTACACAGGCTTGTCTGAGTCTACACTTGTCAAAATGTCACATTGTTGGACACACATGTCATGGCTCATTTATATTATACAATTAACGCTGTACTTTCATAATTTATGATATAAGAAATAGAAATATTACCCATTTAAGCCATATAGAATTTCCCACTCTTATCAGTTGGTGCAGTCCATTTCTGAACCAAGGGTTGTATGATGGTATTTATAATTTTTATTCAGATTTTAATATAACATTTTATAAGAAACCGTGTAGACCCTGATCAGACGCCAAAGAACAAAGTTTAACTGAGCTAATGTTTGAGCAGTAATACTATTCTAGTAGTAACTGACAAGTTCACAGTTTATTCACCAATAATAGACCCCGACAAGCGTCGCCAATTTTAGCATTCAATAATTGGTGGTAATTTAACTCTTTGCATGCTGGGTAATTTTGCCGGCTATCTTGTTATCTGCTGTTCCTTTTAAAATGGGCATTTGAAACAATATTTCAAAATCTTTTTTGCCTTTTATCTCATTAATACCAACACAGTGTCAAAATTTCTCTACTCAAACAGTATGTTATCAGATCAGTTCGACGCTTTTCGGGCCTGATCTAGATCGACACTATATATGTACCAAAATTATCGCTACTAGCTCGGGTCCGAGCCATTAGGAAGTGAAGAATTTTAACCAATTTAGGTCAATAAAATTTCCCGCTCTTGTCATTTGGGCCAGTCCTTTCTGTATTAAGTTGGGTGGTATTTTTTTTTTAATGGAATATTCTTAATGCAAACAGTGCGTACCCTGATCAGACGCAACTTTATAGAATAAATAAATAAATAAATAAATAAATAAATAAATAAATAAATAAATAAATAAATAAATAAATAAATAAATAAATAAATAAATAAATAAATAAATAAATAAATACTTTCAAAAAAGCTAAGATATAGACGCGCGAAAATTTAAGTGTATGTGTGGTCAATACCTGTTGTTACCTTGGATACTGTTTCTAAAAATAGATTATACATCTAAATGCGTGGATAGCTTCTGATAAAGTCAAAGGGGTTGTACCAGGAAAATTTCAAAAGGCTACATCAAATTTTATTCTAATTGTATGAAAATTATACCAATTTGTTCGCAATTGAACTGAGCACAGTGCACCGCTTGCACAGAGAAAATATATTGAATACTTTAAAAACTATGGCCGAATATATACCAATGAGCAGATCTTAAAAAGCCTGTTTTACTATATAATTTAATCATTCTTAGGGTTCTATCAAAAACCATCAAAAAGGACGAAGAGTTTGCAGAGGGATTTTCATAAAAAATATACCAAAATAATCGTGAGATATTTAGGTAAAACATTTGTTTGCACAGGAATTCTGCTTTTATAATTTCAAAAGATATAGTATAAAAACTAACACCTTCCATTGTAATTCCCTATTACCGCTTCAGCGCATCGCAGCTACCTGGATGTCCGTTAAAGTCCCGTATGAGAGACGTCATCAACCATTGCTTTATGTCCTAGAATAAAGGAGGTCCCTTATGAGCCCTAGGTGGATGTTGTGCTGTGCGTTGTCAACATTTGCTTCAAAAAATCACTAGTTAGTGTTATTTGTTGTGTTTGGCCTGACATCGGCTAGATCCTTGTCTATGCTTTAGTCCCGTGAATCTTGACTATTTTTGGCGCTGCATTTCTCATTAATGATAGTTTAACTAGGAGAATGATTAAATTTACTGAAACATGAAGCAGTCTTGAAATATTGCTCCTAGCGTCTTTATATTAGCGTCATATGTTAATACAAGGCCGTTGACGTCAGAACGTCATTAACAACGTTAGTGACGTCATGTTTAAATGCATCATATATACGAGTTTAAACGCTCATATCTTTGTTATTTGTAAAGATAATCTCATCAAATTTTCTGTAATTGTTCACAACAGCTAGGTCTTTCTTTCTCTGTAAATATCCCAATTTTTACTTTTATTGCCAGAAGGTCCCTTTTGACAGATCTTGGCTCAATTATAATTATCAGTTACGGATCAAACGTGTCGCCGAGTTGTCTCAAAATCTGTCGCCGAACATGGAAGTGTTTCAAAAACCATGTCGCCGAATTATTCTGTCGCCGAGTGGGTAGTTTGTGATGCGTTAATTTAATTTAGAACCCGACGTATACTTCGGTCGATCTCGGTTTTAACCGTTAGTTGCCTGTTGAACCCTAGCAACGGATGTAAATATTAAATTAAAAAAAAGAAAGAAATGGCAAAGATCGTCATTGCAGGTGATAATATTAAGCTGCATCTAGACACATTATTTAACAATTCAACCAATAGTCATACATCTACAATAGTTTACTGTGTACATCTTTCAAAATTCCCATTTTTTTTTTCTGTTTTCAACATGCAACCGTTCAAGTAAAATAAATCGCAGTTACCAGACAACACTAGTTGTCGTGAATTATGAAGCCTTAAAGCTTTATACAGATTATTGTATATATTGTGATCGCTGATAGACAGTATATCGGGCTAGTGCCTGAAATACACAATAATAACTCTTTATGTCTGATCATAAATACATGTGTAGCTTGAGCAGACATGCCTACAAACCCTATCAGTGGTAAATTAAAGCATGTTCAACCACCAAGAGTGGTTTGTTACTTAGGCTACTTTGTCCTGTATCACAAACTACAGGATTTCTAATTTGCATAATGCATCCAGCCGTACACCTAGTACATTGAACCAATGTATTATGCATGTGAATACAACCCCCTGGCTACAACCATCACACATGCACCACATAGTTTCCAGTATTCTGCCCCCAGCTTTTTAGTCTTGTTAACATTAACTTTTATTCTATGTTTGTCAGAAAATAGCTCTTGTAGCTAATGTTATTTGAAACCAGCATGAAATAAAGATTCCCGGTAGCTCATTCGATAGCGATTTTTGCTCTGTCTTGCAGGATATCTTCTGTGCAGGTTCAAATACTACTAGTGTCACTATCAAAAATATTGATAAGTGAAAAATATAAAATTGTTCCTGCAATGGTATATATCTCAATGGCTTGACTGTCATCATCCCAGTTGCAATGGTTTCACTGGGAAATTTACCCAGCCAAACGCTGAGAACTGCTGAGACTTTCCCCCACCACTAGATAGGGCTGCAACGATACAGTTACCTCACAATACGATATGTATCACGATATTTGCCTCACGATACGATACATTTTTGACAACTTTAGAACCTTAGAAATAACAGAGATTTATGACATTAAGAGAAGTAAATACTCAAATATTAACCCTTGTCATGCTGGATGTTTTTATGTACTACACTCTTCCCCAGTTTTTATCAAATTCTTTTAAAATATTTCAATTGTTAGCATGCATTTACAAGCAGAGCCGAAAACAGTGTAGATTAATTTAGGATCATCTGGATTCTCAAAAGCTAGCTGATCTTGTTCTACACTGTTTCAAAACATATATCAAGTGTTTAGCATGGAAAAGGGTTTACTGATTAAAGCAGAACATTTGAAAGGGAAAATGGTAACATTCCTTTTGTACAAAAACATATAACACCAAGTGCTGTATCGTTAGCGTATCGTGAGATAACCTCACGATACGATACGCGTATTGTCAGAAAATGTATCGCCATACTATACAATTACAGTGAATCGTTACAGCTCTACCACTAGACAGTCAACGTCTTTTAAGCAGATTTCTTAAGTATGATGTCTTTCTCCCCAGTATGCAAGATTGTATCTTGATAGCCTGTGGGCATGGTCATACAATGAAAGCTTGAAAACATCCTTAGAAGGGCAAAAACAGGAGCATCCCAGACCGTTGCATTGTTAGCCTGGTAACTTCCAAACAAATATACTGCATCTCACCCTCGTGACATTTTCAATAGTATACTCACTAATCACTATACTTTCTTGCTCAAACATGAAAGTGATGCCAGGAAATGCTAAATTTTGTAATTTAAGATAACAAAACAAAAATCTATGGCTGTGTTTTGACTAAATGTGGAGTGCCCTAAACTCCTCTGTGATCTGGGGCAGTGACCACAGAAGGAGAAAGACTATTCTAAAGTGAAATAGTGTTTAAATTGGCAGTAGCTTAAACATTAGAGAAATTCATGCAGGAAAAGTGCAATTTTACTTGTTTTGTAATTCATTTAATTAAGTAATGCTACATGGTAACATTAGTAAATTGATTAGGCCAGTTAAGCAAAAATTGTCAGCGTAAAAGTGTGATTATTTTCTTATCCATCAGTTTAAACATCACTACTTGTGTTTTGTGTGCTCAAAAGAACCGTCTCAATGAGATGGGTCTTTTGAGTACCGGTACACACAACATATGTTTTGGTTGAGAAATAAGAAAAATATTTTTTTCGTTAAGCACCCTTATCTGGAGGCCTGGTCAAGGAGCATGGTGTGCTGTATCAATTTAAAATCGTTTAATTTCACTGTAAAAAGACTTTCAAACAAGTTACATATACATTAGTGAAATATTTAAAATTTTAGATTAGTTTTATTCAATTTGTTTCAGGCAAGGCAGACTGCCCCTATTATGCTCGGGCAGAGCTACTTGGAGATAAATTAAACATAAACTTACCAGATTTCAAGCTTCATAAGATAACCAAGAGGCCGGAAGAATGGCAGGTCAGTACATTGCATATTAATATGTAGATGTTTTGCAGGTTTTAAATATAAACACAATTTTTGAGCGTAAAATTGTGAAAATCTTCTTACCCATCAGTTTTATGATATGTTTTGGGTGCTCAAAAGAACTGTTTCATTAAAGAACCGCCTCATTGAAATGGTTCTTTTGAGTACCCACAACATATGTTTTGGTTGAGAAATAAAATGAAAAAATTGGTACACACTTTTAACTAAATGCCTGATGTTTCTGTCTTTCATGCTTTCTTAATTTATTTCATGGCAGTATATTCACAAATTATTTTACAGCTTTCTTTGTGATGTCTTTTTTATTTAGCAATTAATAACTTTTTGCATGCTGGGTAATTTTTCATGCTTTTGTTGTCTTCTGCTGACTTTTTCCAAAAAAGTTATCAAAAAATCTTTCAAGAACACTATCTGAGTGTCAAACAGTTTGGATCCAGATCAGGACATGCATAATCTGTCAGTCCTGTCAGATCTGGATCCAAACTGTTTGCATGGATTATCAGCAGATGACAAAAGTCGCCACTAAAAAGGTTGTTGAGTTTTTTTTAAAAAATCAATAGATGAAATTTACCTTTAATTATGCCTGCTGGTAAATGTACGTTGTATGCTTTTATTGCCATCTGCTGATTTCTTCCAAAATTTCAAAAAATTATTTCAGAAATTTTATCATCACAGCTCAGATCCAAATCAAGTTCGATATAATTTTTGGCCTGATCTTGGTCCAAACTGTTTGCAAAAAGTTATCAGCAGACAGCAATAGCAGGGTAAGAATCAAATGAGAACTACAATGACAAGCCTTATTTTCTTAGTCAGATTTTGTCAAATACTGAACATATATTGATCCCGACAAGAAATGTTTTTGGGTGTGATATCATCACAACTTCTAACATCAGTTCTTAGGCCAGAATTTTTTTATTAGTTGATTTACGGGATTTTTTTTCAGATTTATGGTCGTGCGGACGAAAAAAAATAAATAAAAAAGCTCTGAAAATGACCAGTTAACTGGTCATTTTCAGAGCATTTTTTTTTTTTTTCAATATTTTCATTTTTTTTTTTTAATATCTCCAGAAACAGTAAAACTAGTAATAGGTAAACCAACAGTCTGTATTAAATCTTTAAATATTTTATCATTTTCCTAAAAATCTGGCAAGGACAATCACTTTTAACAGTGTCACTCTCAAAAATGCACAGACAGAACCTCAAAAAATATTTTTTTTTCAACCAAACAATTAATATTTAGAGTAAATTTTTTTTTTTAGAAATTAAATTTTATTTTTTTCCTACTTTCCAGAAAATTACAGTAGGAGGGTTTGTTAATCAACTGATAAAAAAAATCTGGCCTTATGCTCAAAAGAACAATTTCAATGTCAATGAGATGGTTCTTTTGAGTACCTACAGCATGTGTTTTGATTGAGCAATATTGAATAAGTTAAAATTAGTTGTTATTACACTCTCTAAGCTGTAGGTCTGAATAAATCAACAAAAATAATTTATTCTAGGAAAAAAAGCTGTTCATTATGATTAACCTATGAATTATTTCAGATTTGCTGGGATTTGAGCAGCTTTGCGAGCCCTCACACAAGATTAAAAAAAAGCTATGCATATTGTTCATAAACACATGTTCTCAGCGAGTCATCTTTATAGAAGCTGTACATTGCAAAAGTTTAATGCAGTATTTATACATTGCACCAGTTTAATGCATTACTTGAACATTGCATAGGTTTAATGCATTGCTTGTACATTGCACGGTTTAATGCATACTTGTATGTGGCAAAGGTTTAATGCATTGCTTATACATTGCATCAGTTTAATGCATTACTTGTACTTGCACAGGATTCATGCATTACTTGAACATTGTACAGGTTTGATGCATTATTTGTTCATTGCATCTATAGGTTTAATGTATTGCTTGTACATTGCACAGTTTAATGCATTACTTGTACATTGCACAGGTTTAGTGCATTACTTAATCATTGCGCCAGTTTAATGCATTACTTGAACTTACACAGGTTTCATGCATTACTTATACTTTGTACAGGCTTAATGCATTACTTGTTCATTGCATAGGTTTAATCCATTACTTTTATATTGCATCGCACAGGTTAAAACTTAAATGCATTAAATTGCTTGTACATTGCACCTGTTTTTAATGCATTTAGAAATGCATTATTTGTACACTGCACAGGCTAAATTGCACAGGTTAAATGCTTTGCAAGTACATTGCATTGCATATTTTTTTTCTTATAGAACTGGTTGTTGTCAACTTGTGATGAACGTGGATGGTCCCACAATAAATCACCCATCGTCTGGCGAGAACTCATTGACAGGGGAGGCAAAGGAGTTCTAATAGGAGGTGCCAACGAGTTCCAGGAGTATGCTAAAGGCTACTATGGGGTCGAGTCCGAACTTCTCAGCATTGATATGCAGAAAATTTCCACTGAAAACTTACAATATAAGATTGACATCGATGAAGAAGAGGCAGCATACAGAGCGAAGAGTAAACCACTGCATGTCTGTATAACAAATGCCAGTTCAAATGTTTGCTATGCACTGTTGAATTCAATTGGCAGAGGAGAAGTTTTTGGTGAAAACAATGAAATAATTATTCATTTCTATGACTCTGCTGAACAAATGGAAAGCCTAGAAGGCTTAAAAATGGAGACAGAGGATCTAGCCCATGGTTTGATAAGGGGAATCAATATTGAAACAAACTTACAAACTGCATTTAAAGACTGTGATGCAATTTTACTGCTTGACCAAATTGTGCAAGGTGATAAAAGTAAGGAGGATTGGATTAAAGAAAATGCAGATTTATTTACAACATATGCTAAAGTTATAGACGAAGTTGCTAAAAAGACAGTCAAAGTGCTTATTGCAGGTTATGGTCCTGTGAACTTTAATGCTTACATGATGATTAAAAATGCACCTTCTATTCCAAGACAAAATATTGTTGCTATGTCCCGGATGACTGAAAATCGCTATAAGTCAGTGATAGCTGATAGACTCAAGGTTAATTCAGCGGGTGTGGTTGACTTAATTATCTGGGGCAACGCTAATGGTTTACATGTTGCTGATGTGGGCATCTGCCGCGTGCATGGCTATGATGGAGCTATCGTTGGCCCTGATAGCTTCTCAGTGTCTGCTCCCGAGATGGTATTCGATAAAAACTGGTTAGCCGGAGAGTTTTTAGAGCTAGCTAGGCTACGAACTGTGACAAGTGAAAACCTGATGAGGCACACAGCCTCCATGTCTATGGCTAGGTCAATAGAAACAACATTTCAACACTGGTTTAGTGGGTCTCCAACAGGACAGATGTTCTCTCTAGGAATTTGTTCAGACGGCTTGTATGGAATTCCAAAAGATTTGGTGTTTTCCCTTCCTGTCACATTCCATCCCAAAGGCTACTGGAACGCTGTTCAAGACATTGACATATCCGAAGCGACAAAAGCTGCTCTTCCAAAGGCAATTGAGGTAAGTTTATTGCCAAATGAGCTACATTACGGTAACCTGGCCTCGAGGTTATAAAACCTGAGTACAGTCTCAGACTCAAAATCAAGCGCAATGATTGGCTGCTTGCGGACACGTGTCCGCAAGCAGTCAATCATTGCTCTTTATTTTGAGTCTGAGACTGAACTCAAGTTTTATAACCTTGAGGCCAGAGCTACATTACAGGTAAACCTTTATGTATGTATTTCAGTGGAAGCTATATTCATATGTATTATGTTTAAAAACTAATAAAATAATATTATGTTATGTTAACAACAGGTAGGCATCCAAACCGACCTACTAGATAAACAAACTTTTTATGCATTAAATTGTGAATATATTTTCTTATCCATCCATTTAAGCATAAGTTTTGGGTCCTCTAAAGAACCTTCTCATGTTCTTTAGAGCACCCTCAACCCTCAGTATTGAACCTTAGAGCACGTCTCATTGAGACGGTTCTTTAGAGTACCAATAACATATGTATTGGTTGAGTCCTCTGACTAAAATAATATTCTTTTAATTACACATTTTAATCTGGTTAAGTAACATTATTTAATGATGCCCAATACAAAGTCACTTATATATGGCACAATCTTGACATTTTCACCCTAATTAGTGGGCACAGTGTTCCATTGTTTCGGTTAAATCCATAAAAAAGATATATTTAGCATCTCTCAGGTTGTGAATACCCATTAGAACTGCCTATTTTAAACACTTCTTATGCCTATCTATATCCTAGCTGTAAGGGAAACAATAAAAACTCCATCCATTCATTCTAAAATATTGAGTGGAAACAAAATTCTAACGTGAGTCAGGGGACATAACTATATTAAAAATTTGTGCAAATGGTACCATAATTATCCCAATCCAGATCTTGTCAGTATCAATACTCATGCGAATATTGTCAAATTCCATCAATTAATTTGTTCTCAAAAAATTCAATGGAAACTAAATTGAATGAATGTCTGATGTGAGTAAAAGGCCATAACTCAGTTGAAAAATGGCGGAGACATTAAAAACAACAGCAGCTTTTCCACCTCACAGAAATGTGTGATTTGAGCATTATCTAAGATTGATTGATTTATCACAGTGATAGGATTTATCTAGTTGATTGATATGTACTTAATTACTGCAGGAACTTGAGTCTGAGATTGATGTGATATTTCCACGACCTAAGCAAGCCATGTCAGAGGCAGCCACAGACAGCCTTTCTTCAGATGCAGGAAGTAATAAATCCGGGAATCAGTCATCCGAAGATGACAAAGGTACAGTCGAACATGTCTGAGTACAGGGATCAAATTTTAGATTTTTAACCACTTGCTAAAAATAGCGAGGGGCTATAATTTCTCACTTGCTAAAGATGCTCATCAACTTGCTTTTTCACTGAAAATGTTAGAACTATTTTTAGTTACATTGCAAATTAGAAAATTTAATTTACAGATATAGTATACAACACAGCATTAATTGATAGAAAAAACCAATTTAGCATTTTCAGCTTTCTGAACCTATATTCAGGCTTCCTTGCAAACAGTATGGATCCAGATCAGCCAGCTTCTTAAGAAGCTGGCTGATCAGGATCTACACTGTTTGCCATACAACATATGCTGTGTTGCATAATTTGGTTATGAGAGCGACTTGTTTCCACATGCTAAAATAGCAAGTGATGGCAATTTCTATTTGCTTTTTGGAGAAATCTTCTAGCATTTAGCAAGTTCTAAATTTGATCCCTTTTTAGTGCCATAAATTAACATTTCCAACAAATCACACACTGCAGACCAACCCACTGCAGTATGAGGAAGAGTCACAGAATATTTACAGTAACAAGAAATCCGTAAGACAATAAAAGCAAAGCAACCAGGTCTCTCTTCCTGTTAAAGATGATTGCAAAACTAGAAAGGACACAAAGTAATGCACAATAAAACAAAGACAAACACAGAACCCCCACATCTTATGGGAAGCACACCAAACAACAGATCAAAAACAACAGAAAGTCAGTTCAAATGATGATCCTTGGTTGATCTTGATTTTGTAAAACCTAACATTAAGGTCATCTACATTCTTATGACAGTGTCAGGTGAACACGTCAAGACCGTTTGGTCCTTTGGTTCATTTCATTAGCAGTGTAGCTATATTGCTCATGAACCATGGATATATATGCAAGCTTCACCTGAATAAATCAGTCACGGGTTTAGAGTGTTTCTCCATGATGATACATTGCAATAGTTAGAAGGCTTCCATGCCAGCTGAACATTTCTTGTACTTCAACAACAGCAGAATCTAGGGGGAAGATTTGGTACCAGTAAAATGCATTTAAGCCTCCCGGTGGCTCTTCCTCGCGGTGCCATGGGTTTGTCTGCAGTTTTTAATTGTGGTATTTCCTGACCGTACTCACTATTTAGATAAACAAAAATTTTCAGACTAAGATTGTAAATATTTTCTTACCAATAATTTTAGCATATGTTTTGGGTGCTCAAAAGATGTGTCTCTGTGAGACGGTCCTTTTGAGTACACACAACATATGTTTGGGTTGAAAAATAAGATTTTTTTTCTATTAGCCACTCTTAACTAAAGTCCTGCCAGTGTTGAGTATAAAAGGTGTATGATATTGATTTCATTTAGAGAGTACCTTAAAAAGGAAATTTTGATTGTGCTGAAGGGCTTCTTAATTATAGCAATATTTCTTGTGAAAAAATGATAATAAAAAGTTGGTTCCAGGACTTAGGTAATATCATTCATACATGTGAAAATATAGCAATACAAAATTAAGACATTATTTGAAGACTTGATTGCAGTAAATATCATGCCAATCTCACTTTGTTCTCTTGACCAAAAACACTTCTACAGTGGAATTATAACACTATTTGATTTTTGCCAATCTGTAACTCTTTCTTCTCTATCCAGTATATATTTAAAACTGGGTCATCATTGGCCTTCCAGTGAAATGCCATCTAAATGGTGTTTCGCTGGCTGGCTGATAATGGCCCAACATTAAACCTAGTTTAATACTGTTGTGATAATAGAAATTTGGTTCCTGAAAATGGGTTATATTTTACATACTGTACAGTTAAAAATGGGCCATAATTGGTCTGCCAGCGAAACGCCATCTAAATGGGGGTACACTGGCTGGCTGGTAATGGCCCAACATTAAATGCTGGCTGGGTACATAGTTTTAATTCTGCTGTTTTTTTCATAGATGATACACAATCAGACGGGAACCAGAAACTTGAGACAATCCTTGAGGACAAAGAACGAGAGAACTCTCAGAACCTTCTATCATCCGATCCTGATTCTGGTAAGGAAGAGCAAAAGACTGATGGTGAAGGAGAACAATCTCAGGAGGATACAGAGAAAAAAGATGAAACTGAAAAGACAGAAACGGAGGCTGACAAAGAACCACAACTTCCAACTGAATAAACGTTTTTAATTCCGCCTTGACATGAAAGAACCTGTCTTTAGGGTTTGGGAAGAAGTGAGACTCAAATCAGTCTCCTCAGCTACTGAGATTAGCTAGAAAATAAAATTTTTGCTTATAGCAAATCTAGATATGATACTTTCCAAAATGTGAATAACAAAGGGGCTGAGCTGTCTGCATGGATGCGCAGGCTGGTCTGTGATTTTTTTGTTCACAAATCCCCAAAGACAAGTTTTCTCTCATTGAGGCTCAATTCATATAAGTTGACCCTTCAAAACCAGAAACTATCTGCTTAATAAAGTCAAGCTAAAGCAAATTTGGTGGATCCAGTTGAATGGGTGTATTGCTTCAGATCCAGATGAGAGATATTTTTTGAGTGTAAAATTGTAATTATTTTTTTACCCATCAGTTTAAACATGTGTTTTGGGTGCTCAAAAACATCTCATTGAGATGTTTCTTTTGAGTACCCACAACATTTGTTATGGTTAAAAAATAAGAAAATTAAAATGTAAATACACACTCTTACTGGAGGTCTGATTGCTGAATATTTAACTCATTTTTTCTATCAATTAAAGGATGTGTTTTAGAGTTATTTCACTGATATGGTTATATATTTATTAGGTTATATTGAAAAAAAAGAAGTGTTTGGTTTTACATTATTTCCAGACTGACTCAAACAGATCAGCCAAGCTGATAACTGTAGTCCTGTGCACATCACCCACAAACATCAATTGGCAACACTCTTAGCAACAACCTTATAAATTAGGATTTGGATAGTACAGCTATTATGTTTTATATTGAAGAACATATATGCTCATCAGAATGCAGAATTATGCAGCCAGGCTTTGAGGTTATAAAATTTTGTTCATGCTCAACTCATCTGAGTATGAAATTTATCATGCTTATAGAGTGAAACCTGTGTAAAACAGCCACTCTCAAAAAGACAAAAAATTGGTTTTCAAGACCAATTATCGCTTAATGCAGGTCAAAAGTATTGCAGAATGCTCCAAGTGGACAGGTCAAAAGTATTGCACAGTATTGAAATACTGTTGACCTTCATTAAGCAACCAATTGTAATTAAGATCTTTGTTTTGTCTATTTTGGAGTGGCCGTTTTACACAGGTGTAACTTTAAATGTTGAAATGCCAACAACTTTGGTCACATTTAAAATTTATTAGCATTTTAAGCACAACTGAGAGATTGAAATCAATAAATGTCTTTATATTTCAGTATTTTAGTCTCTTTGAGCAGTTGAAATTTCATGCTCAATTAAATTGAGCAGGAAATAAGTTTTATAGCCTTGGGGCCAAATTAGTGCTTTTTTTTCTTCACAATTTTAAGCCCATCAATCAAAATCCTATTCTGATATAGTTTGGTCTTGTTCTGTGTGCAGAAGGGTGAAATATTGGCCACATCAAGGGTAATATAATTAAACTGATATTTGTGTTGTTTTTGGTGTCCTTTCTTGTTAGGCAGTCATCTTGTTGAAGAAGAGAGAGCTGGTTGCTTTGCTGAGTTGTGATGTGGCTGTCTGTGTTGTGTGTCTCTTCCTTGGAGTGGTTAGGGTTGTTCTGTGGTCTGTGATTGTTGCATTTCCTGGTCATACTCACTTACATTTTGGTCCCACAGTCCCTTAAAACATGCATACGACCTAGTCTTATATATATATTTAACATTTACCTTTCATATTAACTGCATTGCTGCACGTTGCCTGAAAAAACATTGTCTATCTCAGGGCATGTGCCTTTATCAGGTCATGATGACGTTGCACTTTTTTAATGATGTCACAATGAGGCTGAATCAACAAAACAATCGAAAATTAGTCATAATTGCTAGTTTAAAGAGTGAAACAAAGGGTAAACTGTTAATAGAATACCAGGTTTGCGTCTTTTGATATCAAGTTTACCAGACTCTGCATTGAGAATGCATGTTGAATTGCTTGGCAAGCCTAGCGATGTCAACAAGCGTTCTCAAAGCCTTGCTTGGTAAACTTGATATCAAAAGACACCCACCTAGTATTCTCTATATAGGAGAAATCAATAATGCACATGCTTAACATACTTGTGCTTTATAAGTATAGTCTGAACATAAGCAGTTTGTATACAAAAATCTTTGAGGTACACTCTCACTGAGATGGTATTATAGATATCTTAATATTCCTTTCCTAAACTGCAGGTAGTTCTAGAATAGACTTATTCAGAATTTCATATCATTCTTGTCAAACTGATTACATACTTTTCTATTTGACAAGTCATATGTCATAACAAGCTGTTGGCCACTGTTTCATATGATGTTATTTAAAAATTATTTTATATGGCAAACAGTGCAGGCTGATATACAATGTGGATGCCCTTCACCTGTACATACACTGTTGGCAGTTGTCTCTCTTTGTGATGGTTTGATAAGTTGGTTTAGAACATTTGAGCCGCTACTTGAGATTTCCAAAAATGTGGTATGTTTGACCAGCATTGGCTCAGATCAGCCTGTGCATACACACAGTCTGATCAGAGCCTTTGCAAGTCTCTTGAATGTTCTATGACTGTTAAGCTACTGATCGAACATAATTTGGAGTTTCTAAGCTTAAAAGGAGGCTGCACAGGCTCATCTGAGTCTATCCATGTCAAAATGCTACATTGTTGGAAATCAAGCTCATTTGGACCACCTCATGAGATTTTGGTACTTATCACACATGTGCAAAAACTGCATTTTAACCCATTTATACTGAATGTATTTTCCCATCCTTATCAATTGGACAAGTCTGTTTCCGTTTTAAGGGTTGTTGGGTGGTATTTTTCATTTTATTCAAATTTTAAAGGAAACTTCTGTAAGCAAACAGTGAAGATCCTGATCAGACGCCACATTTTGCAGTGTCTGATCTGGTTTTGCACTGTTTGCCGATGTCCCACAAAAAGGACGCTAGGCTTATATGGGTTAACGTTTATTATGGTGTTGACAGTGGGGCTAGAGGTCAATTTGTTAGCCTTGCTTTTTATCAACATTCATACTTTGTCAATGCAAGCAATGATGTCACTAGTGAGTCTGTGCATTAGAGCAGGCTAGCCTGAACCTTCATTGTTCTACCATGGGATAAGTATCAAAACCTCATGTACTGACTCATTCCTACTTTCTCACTGTTTATTAAGAGTCACTTGTTAAGTAAATCTAATCTGTGATATTATGATTTGGTGTTTTTTTAACAACCACCAATTTCATTAACTTTTCTGTTATTAGGGTAAAGTCAGGTAAATTCGGATATCACATAAATTAGGACATACATCTGCAAACAGTGGAAATCCAGATGAGATGGCTCCTTATGAGCATTTTCACTGTTTGCTTAATTAATTTAGTTTTATATTTCAATAATTAAAATATGAAACAAACAAGGTCGTTGTTCAAATAAACCTGATGTCTGAACTTACCTGACTTTACCCTAGCTTGAAAACGTTGATAATAAATGAAATTCAAAACATTTAATATGTGTTGTTTTGTATCATGGATAATCATAGAGTATCCTTGCACAGTGGTGTTAGGATGAGTTTATACCAAGTGCACCTCATCTTGAGAAAGCATGTCTTTTGGGTTTCCGACCAAGTAAGACTCAAACCAGTCTGATCAGCTACAGAGACTAGCTGGAATTCTGAAATTTACATGTGTCATGTTAAACTGTTATACATTCCAGAGAGCGAATAGCAAAGGCACTGATTAGACTGCATGGATGCGCAGGCTAGTCTGTGCCTTTGTTGTTGGCATGCAACAGTCAGGTTTTCTCACTTCACGGCCCAAATAATCATTACAGCTGTGCAAGTACAAGTTTAGCAAATTATACTAATAAAACCTCACCAGATATAAGCTGTCCATAAAAAAACTGTCTGTCTATTATTGTTATCCAGGTGTTTTACTAAACTGCATAAAAATGAGTTCCATTCCATATCTACCAATCTTTTTTCCAAACCCTCAACTAGATTTATTGTTTCTGTTTTTCCAAACAATAAAACTAGTTGAGAGGTTTGGTACAAGTTTATCTAGAAAGATCTTCATTCATTGAAAAGACATAAAAGTCAAGCGGACATACTTTTAATGTTTGAGTATATATTATTGGTACATATTGGAATTGCCTCTAATGAGACAATTCCAATGTGTACCAACAACATACATTGCTAAAATATAGGAACAATATTTTGAAAGAGCTATATGCATTAACTTTACTTGTTTCTTCTTATTGGTTTATTAGAATAATAGTCAAAGTATAAAAGTAAAGAAGGCAAATATCAGGAATCCTTATAATTAAATACCACACCTGACCCGTGACACCATATGGGTAAGTGACAAAAACACAAGAAAACATCACATGCAAGAGAGCCAAGAGGCCAGCCCTTTACCAGTAGGTGATCACAAAGTTGAAAGGGGCAGACAAGACAGTATAATAAAGACAAATGTGAAACATCAAGGAGTTGTCCTGTTTAGGCGTGAAATATCCCAAAAATCATTTGTGAAAATGTCAAATTTTCAAACTGCGATTTTTGCAGGAATTATCCTGACTTTGAATTGACATACATATAAATTATTCAAAAACATATTTAATGATCTTCTAATCAAGGGCAAAGGGGAGATAAATATGGTCTAACACAACTTGGTACTCTAAAATTTGTATTTTGGTAAACCTCTACAAAATTAACCTGATCCTGACCTTTATGCATGAATAAATTAATACGGTATTAACACTGAATATATAGCTTTTCGTGATGGACTGTGTGTAATCGGTATGTTTCCAGCAACTACGGAAATAAACGTCTTGGTACAATTGCGATGAGATTCGTTGATAATTCAGTGAAGCTGTACTTTCCACGGTAGTCGTGTGGTTAGTCAGAACAGCTCCAGACACGTAAATTGTGGGTTCGAATCCTGGTCAACCCAACTTTTTTTTTATTTCATTTTTCTTTGTTTTCATGTCGTCAAAGAAATGCACATAAACACGCTTTCTTTGAAATGTAATGACTGACAACTTCTTGATGCTTGGAGTTATAATTTAGCTTGCAAATATAGGTCTACACCCATGCTCTTGGCTCCAAAGCAAAATAAATTAGTTATAGCAGGCCGAAGCATTTCTCTAAAGAGCAGCAAGGAGGTCCATATATGAGCCACGACATGAGATTTCCAACAATGTGGTATGTGTGACAAGCAAAGGCTCAGACCAGCTACGCACAGTCTGATCAGAGATATTGCTAGTCACTTGAATATTATATGGCTGTGAAGCTACTGAGTTTCAATTCTTAAAAGGAGGGTGCACATGCTCACCTGTGTCTATTCGTGTCAAAATGCCACATTGTTGGAAATCTCACGTCACAGCTCATATTTTAAAACTTAAGAGATGACAGGCGATTGTTGAAGCACAGTACCTGTTACGGATCTGACGAGAGAATGTTGTTGTCTCCAAAGAGATCAAATTAATTGAAATAGAGAAATGATATTGCAAAAGGAGAAAATTCAATAAAAAATAGAAACAATAGTCTTTTCAATAGCTACAATAAAAATGTCGCGTACTGGATTCGAACTAGCATCACAGAGCTTAAAAATACAAGTGTGCAATATTCACATGTTCTAACCACTGAGCCACGCAGGCAACTGATAGCCAATTGAGCATTATAGCGGTATATATATATCTATTGTGTTAAAAAGTACCACATGCTTTCCGTATTATAGTTATACGATGAACACCGAAGATATATTTAGAAGCTCAATCGGCTGTGAAATTATGTTAATGATAAAGGCCAGGATCAGGTTAATATTTTCAAGGTATACTATACTAGTCAAAAGTTCTAACCGGCCACGTGTGTTTATACCGTTTTTCTGAAAAGCTATAAGCACTATACCAATTTCATTTGCATTCCCGATTAGGCCAATCTATCTGTAAATGATACCAAAAAATGGCTAAGCAAAATTCATAAAATTGTATCCGGGAGGCTTTGTCGAGTACACATACCCTCAATTTCAAAATTCACAAGAATTTGCATTGGATGGTGGGGTAATTTTTGACACTTTTGTCAATAGCAACGAGTCTCATGCAGACGGAGTGTTCATTTCAGCACTTTTGTGTTCAATAGGAGTTTGACTTTTGAAATGAAAACGTTTTGCGTGTGAAAAGGGGTTACTTCGAAAAAGTCGGGACTCACAAATTGTGCCAAAATGCGAATTTTGAAAATGGGGGTACCGCTATTCAAATTTGCATCCTGCACGCACTGTTGAACATTTTGTCAAACTCTTCACTGCGAAGGGTACAGGACACGTCTGGCTATTTCGAAATGCAAAACGAGTAGTCGTATCATTCTACGTTGTGAAGAAAATTAATAAAATGCAAGTGGCCGGTTAGAGCTTTTGGCTAGTATATATCAGTTGAAAGCCTAAATAAGCATGTTTGTGATTTATTCCACAACTGTATTTTACCATCAAAGAATGTAAATTACATTCATCTAAGAATGTCTGATTTGATCTGTCTGATCAATAATCCCGCACACTATTTAAGCGTGCAAAATGCAGTTACTACAAATAGGCAAACTGGGATGCTTCATTTTTCCGTATAAAAGCATGTTCGCCAACTTGACTCAGCAAATCTTTCAAAAGGTAAACGTCTTTAATATATTTACTCAATATATGTTAGTGGGAAGCTGGGTCAAGGTTTGGAACACAATTTTATACAAAAAAACAACAACGCATTCCCGTTTGTCTATTTGCAGCAACTGCAATTTCCACGCTTAAATAATGCGCAGAATGATTTATTAGACAGATTGAACAAGATAGTTTTAGATAAATCTATTTTACATTCTTTGATGGTAAAACACAGTTGTAGAATCTACCATTACATGCCTTTCTAGCCCTTCAAAATGAAATAGTATCAAAATACAATTTTTGCAATAGTTATGTTAAGCCAAATTTATCTCCCCTTTTTCCTCAGTTAGAACATCACTAAATATGTTTTTGAATAATTTATATATATGCCCATTCATTGCCACAAAAATTATTGCAAAACTCACAGTTTGAAAATTTGACTTATTAGGGAGGTTTCACGCCTTAACAGAACAATTCCTTTATAACTCTGTTAAAGCTGAAATCATGATACTTGCAAAAATATTTAACCTTAAAGACATGGGTTTAGGCCACTCATTTTGGACTGCCACATACAAATCAAAACATCATTTTCTCGAAACCACTGGACTGATTGAGTCCACATTTCATATGGAGTATTCATGAGATAAATCAATAAGAATATAACATTTGTTTTAGGTCACTTGACCAAAATGGCTGCAAAGCCCATATATGGTCTAGTTAACACACCTGAGCCTAAGGCTGAAGGTGAGCCATTGTGCTTGGGCAAGCCAAAGGCTGAAGGTGAGCTATTGTGATTGGTCTTTGTCTGACGTGCCTCCGGCGTCCGTAACTTTTTTCTTTAATTGGCATCTCCTCCTGAATACTGGTCCAAATTTGAAATAATTTCACATGAATGTTCCCCATAATGTCCTCTACTGAAATTGCACAAATGGCTATGAGGGTGGTCAGTGCTCTAGATTAGGAATCTTTGAAATGCCATCTCCTCCTTAACCATATGTCCAAATTCTAAATAATTTCACAGAAATGTTTCTCATGATGCCCTCTACCCAAACTACACAAATGGTTCTGTTCCTCCAAACAGAAGGGCCGACAGAGCTCTAGATAAGATAAATATCTTTAAACAACATTTCCACTGGTCAAAATTCAAAATAATTTCACAGAAATGTACCTCATGATACCCTCTACTGGTTCTGCTCCCCTGAACAAAAGGATTTCCAGAGCTCTAGATAAAATATCTTGAAAAGGCATCTCCGCCTGAACCATAGGTCTAAATTCAAAATAATTTCACAGAAATGTTCCTCATGATGCCCTTTACCAAAATTGCACAAATGGTTTCACCCTGCCTTACAAAAAGGCCGCCAGAGCTGTGAATAAGTAATACCATTAAACTGCATTTGGACCACTGGTCTTAATTAAAAAAAATTCACAGAAATATAATTCAAAGTATTAATGCTTGTGGGGCTAAAATTGCTATGTTTTTAGCTCACCTGAGCCGAAAGCTCTGAGGTCAGCTATTAGAATAGCAATGACTCTGTCATCCATCAGCCAACATTTTCAAACCTCTTCTCCTATGAAACAACTGGGCCATTTAAATTCAAATTTCACTTGAAGACTCCTTATGGTGAGGAAACAAAAGTTTGTTCAAATGGTCTTGGTCACATGACCAAGATGGCCGCCACGCCCATATATGGTACAAACCCTTTAAAATCTTCTTCTCCAGAACCAGAAGGCCAATGACCTTGGGACTTGGAATGTAGCATTGGGGATTTTCAAATGATAGTCCTAGTTTGATCTTGACCTACTGAATGTCGAGGTCAAATTTGCTTTCCAATGCATTTAAATGGGATTTTTTTTTAAAGATGATTTTTTGAAAACTGTTGAAGCCAAAGTCATTATAATCAACTTAATGAGACAATGACTATAAATAAGTCCCAAAGGTCATGATTGACTTTTGACCTTGTAGCCAAGGTCGCTCATATTTGAGCCCCATCAATATATTAAAACATAGTTTTCTCAGAAACCATTAAGTCAATTGACTCCTTATGATAAGTTAGCCAAAAAGTATACAAATTGTTTTGGTCACATGATCAAGATGGCCGACATACCCATATATGACAAAACTCTTCAAAATCTTATTTTCCAGAACCAGAAGGCTGTAGTCGATGGGACTTGGTATGTAACATTTTTGATGTGGGGCCTACCAAGTTAGATTTTCACTAAAGACGCCTAAATGACAGAAACTAGCTAATCTGGCCCAGATAATATGCACACTCAAGTTTCAGTTCTTTGGTGCAGTCTTTGCTTCCAAAGGATATCCTATTAAGAACATATTTGACTTCACTACAGCTGGTGACTGGGACTGTTTGGCGGCGGTAGAACGTCTCCCTGTCCTTCACTATAGTGTAGATTTGATTTTTTCTTGTCCTTTGGGATCATCAGTTTCATTGTGGAACTTTGAAACTATAAGAGGGTAACTGATGACGCCTAAATGGCAGAAACTAGCTAGTCTGGCCTAGGAAATATGCACACTCAAGTTTCAGTTCTTTGGTGCAATTTTTGCTTCCAAAGGATACCCTTTTAAGAATATATTTCTTCAAATGATGATCATAGGTTGACCTTGACCTACTTATCATCAAGGTCAAATTTTCTTCCTAATGCATTCATTTTCGATTTTTTTGAAAAGTTGATTTTTTGAATACTGTTGAAGCCTAAGTCATTATTCTCACTTGATATGTTAAACCTAATGAGACAATGGCTAACCTTGACCTTTCAGCCAATTTCGCTTGTATTGGAGTCCCATCAATATATTAAAACCTAGTTTTTTTCAGAAATCACTAGGCCAATTGAGCTAAAATTTCATATGAAGACTCCTTAAGTTTAGGGGAGTAAATTTATAACAAATGTAATTATCACATGACTAAGATGGTCACCATGTCCATATAAGGTAAAAAAAAACCCTTTAAATAGCTTATTCTCCGGAACCAAAGGCCAATGGCCTTGGGACCTGGTATGTAGCATTGGGGACATCCACCCTACCAGGTTAGCACAAATGATGAATCTTGGTTGACCTTAAATTTTTAGGACAAGGCCAAATTTGATTCTTAATGCATTTATATTGGAAAATCTTTAAATGTTCTTTTTTTCTATAACTGTTTAAGCGGAACTCATTATACTTGCGAGAAAGTTAAATCTAATGAAAAACTGGTTTTATATAAGCCCCAAAGGTCAAGCTGACCTTAGACCTTTCATCCAAGGCCACATTTTTTGGACTGCCACATACGTATCTTAAACATCCTTTTCTCAGAAATCATTGAGCTGTTTGAACTCAAATTTCGTATGGAGTATTCAGTAGATAAAACAATACAATTTAAATATAAAATTTATTGTAGGTCACTAGACCAAAATGGCCACCATGCCCTTATATGGTAAAATAAAATATGTTTGAATAAAAAGCCTAAGTTGACTTTGACTTAATTTAACAGTATTAAGGAAATCCTGTGAGTGCTTCAGGTCCTCCAGTTAAACATCAACTCACATGAGACAAGACTCAGGTCAGCGACCTAAGACCCCAGAGTACACTTGTTTTTACATTATTTTAAAAGATCTTGTGACTCAAAATCAAGTCAGTGCTTCAGTACTTTCTCATCTTCTAGTTTTGGTTTTTAAGTGTGCTGATATTAAATTATTAAAAAAAGTTTCCCAAATCTTCAAATGTGTCCTGTTTTTGCAGCCATTGCCAGACCGTTACACTTGGGTCATTTTTTAACAAAAAATCAGCAGAAATCCGTAAAAAGCAAGTTTTATATTTGGGCTTTAGAGGCTACCAAATTATTTCATTAATGCACATAGCTCTTTACCCTTAACAAGGATGGTGTATATTTACATGACAGCTATATTTCCAAATTTGATTTCATGAAGCACATATTTGCTAATCTGGTACTTACACAATTGGTCTAAGCATCATCTAATGACAATACATTGGCAGGTGGAGTAAACATGAGTGGCGATTAACTTAACCCACTTAACGTATCTCCGAACTAAAATATAACTACGAAGGAAAGTTGAGTTGGAGCTAGCTCATAACTAAATTGTTGTAATCCTAAATTGTAGCAACAAGGGGATAAGTTTAAGATAGCCATAAACAAAATTTGAATTTCAAGAGTAAATTTGGTTTAGCTAGTGCAAACGGTAACTTTAATAATAATGAGAAACTTTGTTTGGGCTAGCTCCTAATTGAATTGAAGCTACAAGGGAAACTGGGGCTTAGCTTACTCCAAACTCCATTATAGCTACAAACACCGAGTTGGAACAGGCGAAACTGTATGGGAAAATGAGGGAAACAGATATTATATGAGTCTTGTGGAAACTAGACACCTTCAAAATTATAATTCTCTTTCCTTGTGCTAATATATGGCAGTGGTCAAGGGCACTGTTGATATACATATGGGACATTTGAGTGTCATCATGAAACTATGGACAAAAACGACTGCAAAAATGTTTTTATTTTTATTTTCTCCAAAATATTCAATAAATACTTTTTTGGAAAACAATGCCCAAGACAAGTGTAATTGCTTCTCCCAGCAGTAATATGGCAGTATATATATTTTTATTTTTAATTAGATGAAACCTAAAATTCCAGATGTTTGCATTTCTCGATTTGAATTATCATATGATCTGGTACCGCCTATAGGCAGACTAACGTCAACGTAAGCCAATGACCGACTCTTCTTATCGGTGTTTGTGTGACATAATTATCGCATCACAATGGTGTATTAACGTATCGCCATGGCGTTACAACCGTTCCAACACACCCGGTTACAAATAAAACAAATTGGTCAAAATAAATTAAGCCCCACCGGAAATTTCCCATAGACTTAATGTAAATACATTCATGTTTGATTTATCACAACATTTTACTAAATAAAGATTTTTCCATGAAATTTACAGCCAAGAAGCAGCAAAGTTTTTTTCTCTTCATGTGCTAGGTTTCACTCTTATTGACAAATGTCCCATTCCAGTAAATGTCCCGTTTCGTTCCTTATCATTCCTGTAGTAAAACTGGCAACTATTTTGATACTCTTGCAAAATTTAGCACATACCCAAAGAAAATCAGGATTTTCAATTGATACTTTGTGTAATTACACCCAAGATAGTGTTGTCTAATTTGGGATGGAGTTAGACTACATTCTATATATTTTAAATAAACTACTAAACTTTGGGAATTTAACAGTATGGCTATGGGAAAAAGTGACAAGGGGCTTAACTTCTTTTGACCATTATACATTATTTTAGAAGGGTAACAAACCGCCGGGGCTGGGTGTAAAAATGTATGGCATATCTGCTTGATAATATAAATTTAAATACAGTAATTGGAATGCAATTTTTAACTTGCACTGGATGATGTAAAACATTAGCTTTTTAATGTCGCGGAGAACTTCGCAGACATTAAAAAGCCTGATATATTGCATCATCCAGTCCAAGCTAAAATCTGCATTTCAATCCTTAATAGAAAAAATCCAACGATATTGAATCAATAATTAGTAGTACTGTCTTTCCTTGTGCATATATTTAATAATAATAAAGCAAAACAATAGATACAGGCAACTTCACTTGACAATAATTATTTAATGTAGTTCCGCTGATGTATAAATTACACTGGAAATCCGGAAGAATATTACAGGTTCACTTGACCCATTGACACGTAGCTATTCTGTACTTTGTTTTTAAGCACTCAAGTTAACGTAAAACTCAATACTGAACTAGCCTGGTTGTGTGAATTTGGTATGTAATGCAACTGCAAACAGCGAAGCCTCAGATGAGGCCATACAAACATGACGTCCGGCAGGAGCGTTGGCTGCTCTCATTGCGCATGGAAGTGATATAATGCCATCTAATAATATTGACGTTTTCACACCAAAACGCGTTTACAAAATAATTTACACGTCATTCTAGCATTTGTATTCCTGTGTTGTTGAATTTTTTAATTAAAACTTGTTGCGAAAAAGTGACAAAATGTATAGCAAGCCTCGCATTTTATCTCTTTTCCTCAACTCGCTTATTAAATTCAATAAAATATGCACGATCCTCTTTTAAATTGTTGCAAACCCAAGGTCCTAATTTATCAAAATTTTAAGATATACAATAATTATGTTTCAGTGAAAAACAAACTCAAATACTGACTTCAGGTTAAATGGCCATACGAGTGTAAAAAGACCATTCTCAAAAAGACCATAAATTGGTTTTCAAGACCAATTATCGCTTAATACAGGTCAAAAGTATTGCAGACCTTGGATCATTCTGCAATACGTTCGACCTTCATTAAGCTTCCATTTGTCATAAAGATCTTTGTTTTGTCTATTTTAGTGGCCGAATATGGATGTAATCAAAATGTTAGATGTAATTAATTCTGTAGCCACATGGGATAACTGCATACACTTTTACAGGATGACCTAATGCATATGCGATATGTTCAATGATCTCTTGGGCTAATCCGATCGTTGATTTTTATGATGTACATTAGATTAGATTGGATATTCATATCACAGATAAGGATTGTTTGTTCTTTCAGAAAAGTAAGTTAGTTAAAATTAAGATAGGAACTAGCACAAAGTATGACACTGATAATGGTGACGATGTGTTCCAACTATGGCCGATGTTTGGATGCTCCTTTAAATAGGTCTTATATCGCTCTCCAATTTCCAGTCGGTTGCAGAAGTTTCCTGTAAATAAACAACAAATAACATTATAGATGTATTTAACTCTTTTAGGCAATGAAATTTTCCTCAAAGGGACTCTTACAATGTATGTGAAATTAACACGGGAGTCTGCCCACGTTTGGAATTTGATAATACTACGCTGATCTAGTGTATGGGGTTTGCCTTCTACAGTTATGGTGCATTTGATTTTTTAATGCTATTCAATTGTCAATTTATGAAGTCATGTATGATATCACTACAACACCTGAAGTTACCCTGTTAATCATTTCTACAGTAATCATGTAACTACCGCTGAAATGGTTTATGAATTAACGCTATCATTTATGAGTTCGTTGATACTATAGATGGCTTTGTTTGTATTAGGATAATGGGCGGCATTCATTTTTTATGTCACATTACCCCAATATTTCAACTGTATGTTTTGTATTCCGCCAAATTTGGAATTCAAATTTTAAAATGTTCTGATCTTTGTCAAGATACCATTTAACACAAAACCTGTCAACTTTTGTTTTAAAAATGTAGACCAAATTTCATGAAAATGAAGGACCCATAACATATTTTTTTGACTTGTTGCAAGCACAAGGTCCTAACGAAGTTATCGAAATTTAAGATATACATTAATTATGTTTCAGTGTAAAACAAACTCAAATACTGACTTCAGGTCGAATGACCATACTAGTGTGTTAATTGTAAAAAGTTGATATTTTCAGTGGTTTTGCCGATTATGGACTGGCAAACAAAATAATACCTAACTTTGATAGTAAGTTCCACTATTCGTATTTATTGAAGTGCTTGCATTGTTTTACCCCAAATGATACCATACAATGACAACTTTACTTAACACTACTTAGTTTCTAACGTTTTCATAAATCTATGTCTAACCAATTACACTTTTTAATATGTAACATTATTAAGATTGTAAACTCATACAGGAGGAGAACCTTATAACAAGTCAATTCATACAGGAGAAGAACCTCATATCCATGATATCATAATTGGAAGTTTCATTAAAACTCTAGTTCACAAAATTTTCTCCCTGTCGGACCCATGGGTTACAAATGAGTACTTTTATCCACAGAAACTCTTAACCACGAAACTATTGCTAATTCAATGTTTAAATTCTCTGTTCTGTAAAACATATGCTGATTTTAATCAGTGGGCAACATTATACTTTAGCTAGCTGGGGTTTTTATGCCTGTATTCTAGGCATACAACTTCGTTTCTGGACTTCACTTGTTCATGTCGAACACTTTTTTCTATGGTACCACTGATCAGTCTCTGCTACACTTAATCCTGGTCATGGCACCAATATGTGGCTGCTCTAATTTAGTTGGTTGGAATGTACAGGAAGAAGTTTGTCATCTCGTTAACACACATTAATTGTTATGATATCTTGTTTCTTCAACAGTGTTACACAGGAAATGACATAGTGATACGTGATGTCTTGGCCCTGTGATGTCCAACTGTTAGGGATTTCAAAAGTAAGTGAGTATGATCAGGAAATACCATAAACACACACTGCAGACAAACCAATGGTACCATGAGGAAAAGACTAAGAACATTTATAGTAACAATACATCTGTAAGTCAATAATAGCAAAGCAACCAGCTTTCTCTTCCTCTTCAAGATAATTGCAAAACTAGAATGGACACAAAGTAATGCAGAACAAAACAAAGACAAACACAGAACTCCCGCAAGATATGGGAAGTACATGAAACAATAGTTCAACAACAACAGAACCACCGCCTTAGGAAAGACAGCAGCCTAAGCCACTGGGGGAATTAAATGCATTTAACTAGCGCTAAATTTTCGCCCTAAAAGCTGTTGTTGTTAAAACACAAATTGTTTCTGTCCAATCATTCAAATTGTCTAAACATGTTTTGTGTAAGAAAGTGTTTTGTAGATTTAAAAGAACCGTCTTCCTATGAAGTTCTTGATTCATTTCAACAAAGTTATTCATCTTGCAGAAAAATAACCTTCATCCATAAAAGGTAAGTAAAGGCTATATTACCATTTTGAATTTTCATATTGAACTTTGGCTCAGCTCAACAGGATATATATGCCAGGTTTTTGTGGTACTATGATATCTTGACAAAAACTAGAACATATCTATCTTTGAAACTGAACTTGGATATTTTAGTAAATTTCAGAGAAAAAAAATACATGTTTTATAATTACTTCTTCTGTAAACGTAAACCATAATTTATCCAGGTGGTTTTGTGGTATCAATATTATGCTTGTGGTGTTTTGGAGTCAATTTAGTTGATACATATTGGAAATAAACAAGAAATGTCACAAACATGTGACGAATGCCCCCAAAGGAATTGGTCTAGCACAAGACACATTTGAGGAAAGATAGCTATAATATAGCAAGAAAAACCTAGAAATGAAGCCAGAAGTCAATGTCAAGGTCAAAATGACTCAAAATTGTATGCACCACTCCGCCATCCCAAGAGGAATCACCACCCCAAATTTGGGATTCCTACATCAAATAATATAGGAGATATGCTCTGGACACAATAATTCATGAAAACTAGGTCAGAGGTCAAGGTCACAGTGACCCAAAAATGGTTTGTGACACTCAGGCATCCCAAGATGCATTTACATACCAAATTTGGAATTCCTATTTCCAAGAATATAGGAGATATGCACCAGTTTCTAGAAACTAGGTCAGAGGTCAAATTCAAAGTAACAGTGACTAAATTATGGTAAGTGACACTTCGTCATCCCAAGATGCATCCACACACCAAATTTGAGATTCCTACCTCAAATAATATAAGAGATACGCTCTGGACATGATTATTCTAAAAAGTAGGTCAGAGGTCAAGGTCACAGTGACCCGAAAATGGTACATGACACTCCCCTATTCCAAGATGCATCCATACACCAAAATTGGAATTCCTAACTCAAGGAATATATGAGATATGCTCGGGACACATTAATTCTTAAAACTAGGTCAGAGGTCAAGGTCACAGTGACCCAAAAATGGTATGTGACACCCTGTCATCCCAAGATGTATTTACACACCAAAATTGGAGTTCCTATCTCAAAGAATATAGGAGATATGCACCAGACTCAATGAAGTTTCTAGAAACTAGGTCAGAGGTCAAGTTCAAGGTCACAGTGACCCAATTATGGTACCCGACACTTCGTCATCCCAAGATGCATCCACACACTAAATTTGAGATTCCTACCTCAAATAATATAAGAGATATGCTATGGACAAGATTATTCTCAAAACTAGGTCAGAGGTCAAGGTCAAGGTCACAGTGACCCGAAAATGGTACATGACACTCCGCTATCCCAAGATGCATCCACACACCGAATTTGGAATTCCTAACTCAAAGAATATAAGAGATATGCTCTGGACACAATAATTCTTAAAACTAGGTCATAGGTCAAGGTCACAGTGACCCAAAAATGGCATGTGACACCCCGTCATCCAAAGATGCATTTACACACCAAATTTGGAATTCCTATCTCAAAGAATATAGGAGATATACACCAGACTCAATGCAGTTTTCAAGAAACTAGGTCAGAGGTCAAGTTCAAGGTCACAGTGACCCAATGATGGTACGCGACACTTCGTCAGCCCAAGATGCATCCACACACCAAATTTGAGATTCCTACCTCAAATAATATAAGAGATATGCTCCGGACACGATTATTCTAAAAACTAGGTCAGAGGTCAAGGTCAAGGTCACAGTGACCCGAAAATGGTACGCGACACTCCTCCATCCCAAGATGTATCCACACACCAAATTTGGAATTCCTACCTCAAAGAATATAGGAGATATGGACCGGACACGAAAGCGGGACGGACGGACTGACGGACGGACGGACGGACTGACGGACTGACGGACTGACGGACAGTGCGATTACTATATGCCTCCCAAAGTTCCTTTGGGGGCATAAAAAACAGATTTAATAAAAATATAAATTTATAGACGATCATCACCTCAAAGGTGGAGTAAGTCAAGGTTGCCTCCTCGGCCCTTTTTTAATTATCTAATTCATTAAATGTATTTGTATAGCTTGTATATGTTGAGTCATTAATATGTACAGTTTAAAGAAAAACATGCGTGGGCACAGATGTTACTACCCGTTTGATTAGGAAAAGATCATATTCAATATGTTCCTTATTGGTGTTTGAAGTTCTGGAAGTTGCACTGCCATTTTTTTTACTTAACCATGCGATGTAATAAAAAGAGGTCGATATTAAATGTTAAAAACATGTTAGCTTTGGCATTTTTTTTACTTCTTATTGAAACTGCTATTACATCAAAGATTCATAGCTGGAAGTTGGGCCTCTACTTGACCTTGTAAACAAGTCATTATCAGGTGAGCGACACAGGGTCCTAGAACCATCTTGTTTACTGTACTAGAGTTACTTGGGGTAACTATTCTACTGAGCTATTTCCATGTTGCGTGTGATCCCAAATATGTCCTGTAAAATATAAGGCCAAATAAAAAAACTAATAAGTGTGTTTCGGGTAACGGGTCTGAAAATTTTAGGTAGGGTATTTTTTTTCTTGAAAGAAATACAATTTTATGCATTTTGAAAGGCATTTCACCTTCAAAATGCATAAAATTCTATTTTTTCCAGTCAACCAGAAATAAATTCTAGGTTTCACCAGTAAATTTAGGTAGGGTAAGGTTACCCTAAACACAGGTATTTTTTTTATTTGGCCTACACTTAAGGAAACTTACCTAGACAGGAATATTTACAAATAACCTGGTCACCATTAATAGAGCACTGGTTTCCCCAACTGGCATCTGAACATGATCGGAAGTAGGATAACATTATCTTTCGGGCTGAAAAATGAATTTATGAATAATAATCCGGACTTAAGTTAAGAGTGCGTAGCGAAAATTTATTTTTCTTATTTCTCATCAACCAAAACATATGTTGTGGGTACTCAAAAGAACCGTCTTAATGAGACGGTTCTTTTGAGCACCCAAAACATATGTTAAAATTGATGGGTAAGAAAATACTAACAGTTTAACGCTGATTGTTTTTGTTTATCTAAACCTGTGATAATATCATATACTTATTGACCATTTTAGAATGCACGCCATATATTGTTTAGCGAATTAATCTCCCAGTCAGCACATAAAAAGCGGTTCACCATTGGCCCGCCAGCGAAAAGCCATTCCTTTGCAATGGCGGCCGATAGTGACCCGAGATTACATATGCTAGCTGGGCTGAGACATTTGAAAATGAAATGATCAAAAAAGACATATAAATACAAACTGTCTCCTGTCTATGGGAATTCTCAGAAAAGTAAGATTTTGACAATGGTATATTCTTATCTGAATGCAGGAATTACCAAATCCATTCTTAGCTCAATGGATACCAGGCTCTGTGTAGAATTCAAAAGATCTGAGTTCGAATTTCTGACCATTTTAACTTGTGATTTTGTTTTGCTATCTGTTTTTGTTTCTTCTTTTTTTGTTGTTGTTGGTGTATATTTGAACTCGTATGTGCATCAAACACACCCGTTGCACATCGTAATAACATTTTAACTATCTTACTCAGTAAATGAGTAATGAAGGACACGCCTGGACATGTAAACGAGATGGCGTACATGTAGAATGTTACAACACTCCTATAATTTAAAACTGAATGTACTAAATTGATAAGCCCAGGATCATGAACTTGTAACACTTTTGACATGTTTGTGGGCACCTTTGCGATTAGTCGTCTTATTAGATTCTGCATTGCCAACTTTTTTTCTTGATTTGTATAATGATCATAAATTAAATTATCTGGGGAACAAACTAAACAATTATGGTTATTAACTTAAGTTAAGCTGGAATATATCACTTTAGGATTGATGATTTAATATCATCCATTTAGACTGGAAACACCTACAAACCGTGCAGACCTAGAGGGAATGCAAAATAGTGCAATATTTCATCAGGGTCTGCACTGTTTGCTTAAACAAAATCGATTTCCAGATAAAGAAATACATTTACAATATTTTCGGAAATTAAAACCTGTGTCCCCTCAATATACAAAGGATTATCCCGAAAATATTTGATCTGAAAAGGGTTAGAATATAAACAACTTACGTATACTGTACTGTTCTTGCAACACACAATAGCTTGTTCTGTTGCAAGTTAGTCGAGCGCCATATCCAAGTGACTCTGGGTCTTCAATACATTCTCGTCGATCACCGCTACTCCAGTAGTTGTACGAGCATGTGTAACATCTATACCCTTTGTAAAATATAATAACATTTTGCTTTAACTCTTTGCTTGTTGGGTAATATTTCATGATTTTGTAATCTACATCAACTACTTCAGGAACGAGTGTCAAAGGGTTTGGATCCAGATCAGGACGGACGTTTCGTCATTCCTGATCTGGATCCTAACCATTTTCAAAGGTTAGCAGCAGACAACAAAAGTGGCCGCAAGAATGGGAAGATTTAAAAGATAAGTATTGCATGCATGTTCTTCAATGTCGTAAAAAAGATAGAATTAAACGAAACCGCTAGGTTCCTCAGATACACATTTGTTTTCACCCGTCCGTTTTTGAAAGGTCCAGAACAGAATAGCACAACCCTTTGTTGACTGGAAACCTTGAAGGGGTATTTTTGCAAACAATGAAGACTCAATTGAAATACCACAGAACGCGACATTTCATCAGGGTCTGCAATTTTGCTTAGACAAAATCGATCTTCATAAAAAGATATTCGGAAATTATTTCCAGAGACCGCCCCAATATACCCAATGGACCATCCAGACTTAACTGTATAAAACTTTTTGGAAAAAGCCCATTGGTCTAAAAAGGGGGTTAAACGCGTGGTAAGATTTCGGATGGTTGCTTAATTGTCTCTCAAAGTTAACGCCAAAAGAGGTCTACACTTATACCTACGTATTGCACCTTTCATTGATATTCCAATGTCTAACGTCAGATATCTCGTAATGTATAAAGTGTAAATACTTGCTGGCGCAATAAGCAAATTTTGTATGTTTTGCGTCTGTACGGCGATAATATTTAGCTCTACGTGTATTCTCTTCCTGTACATCGTTGGGAACGTCAACTGACATGTCAACAGAAATACCGGCTCAGACGCGCGTTTGTATGCCCTGAAGAGACTTTGGGCTAACCAGTTTACCAATTCCAAATATCCAAGAAAGAACTGCCATTAAGTTACTTTACGGCGCGCTATGGTTTGGTGATTGGGGTCGGGCATGTATGTGTGTGATGGCTGGAAATGACGGCCATCGGTGAGGATAATTTGAAATTTGTGGGTTTATACGGTAAATGATACTCTAACCCGCGTTTCTTGCCAGTTTTGGCTTAGTTCTAAATTGGTGGGACCTCGCTAGTCTACTGCTGAAATGAAAGTATTATTAGTTACATATTATAATACATCTTGTGTACATGTAATATAAAGTATTTTTTTCGAATTAATGTCTATCATTTAAGCAAAAATTACGCTTTGGTAGTCAGCAGATAACAAAAAAAAAACAGACCTGTTTTTTAATAACTGACTATCATTTAAGTGAGTGTTTTCAAAATGTTCTCTCTTAAGACCGCGCGTCACGTTGTATGCCCAGTTCAAGGTCGCCCGTTAAGGTGCTTAAGGAGCGATTTCCAAGTCATTTCTAAACTATCAAAAGTGTATATAATTTCTTAAATAAAGGTAAAATCCCAAAACTCGACACCCATTCTCCGAAATTCAATCAGTCAAACTCGAATCAGCAAAATGCTCAAAAACAGTTTATTACGAAAACTTATTATGAACTAATTTTTTACAAACCTGTATTTACAATGCCATGTATCTGGGCTTCAGTTATGATGGTGTACCAAGCTATTAATTGTCTTATTTCTCAACCAGAACGTAAGTTTTGGATACTCATAAAAACCGTCGAAACGAGACGTTTCTTTTGAGCACCAAATTATAGGTTCAATCTGATTACTCATCAGAAATCATTTACAATTTTACGCTCAAAAATTGTGTTTACCTAGAGTATGTTGTATACAGTATGCAGGTATGATACACCTCAATGAACAGGCCAAACTGATTGAACTTGAAAAATGCACACTTATTAGGAAGAAAAGATGAAATCTTCTCAACCTCAATTTTATGCAAACTTATCATTTTCGTCTCAAGTTTTTGATGCAAACATTATATTTCCATGCATTTAGGTGAGTACCTGGCGAAACTTTGACTTTTTGTGAAATGAAATTTGGTCACAAAATATCCCCACCCCCTAAACCCTAAAGAACTGGCATTAATATGCAATATTTTCCAAATATTTTTATTTTGCTAGGTGCACTAAATGTAAGGGTTTGATTAAAGCACAAAAGTATGGTTATCAATAATGCATTATCCTAGCCACAGTTTGTCAAAATTTGGGCACTGTCCGAGGTCCTGTGTATATATACAATGAATATATTGGTATCAACTTGACTTACTACCGTTCCGTGTTGTCTGAGGATTATCACAGACTGGGCGCATGGATGGATCAAGAGGGGGGCCAGGGGGTCTACCGGATATAGGCTCCCGCAGCTTTTTATTATTATTAAATCATCAACGTATTTCACAAAGGGCCGTTCGAAACTCCTTTGAGAAGCGCTTGAACGTAAGTTGTCAGAAACGCAACCCACCTACGGAATTTTCTGGATCCGCCCATGGGGCGGTGTCGGTTGATAAAATTATAACTATTTTATGAGATATGAAACACAAACAAACACTGTCTCACAGTTTTACCCGTTTACGATCAAGGGACATCCTGGATGTAAAACTTCAAATGACAATTATTAACATTTTACCTTCACTATGTACACACAGTAACATTAGAATCTAATCTACTGTAAATTCGGAAATTTTCGCGAGAATTTTATTCTTTTGAATAACGTTTAAAGACATATTTGCGACGTTAGAAATTCGCAACTACATGTAAGGCATGATTTACCTATACTCAACTACAAAAGAAACCCATCAGTCACATTTTGGGGCAATTATGGGGAAAAAAAGAAATGAAACATGTTTTATACCATATTCTTTAACAATCAATTATGCATCAAAATACTGAATAATGTAACAGTTTTACTTAAGCCCATTTATGCTGTTCACCAGTGTATAGACAAGAGGTCATTTCTGAAAATGACAAGTTTCAGACAATTGGTTTTCCTCGAGTTCTCGTCTAAATTGGTTCACTTCGTCCAATAACTGATATGTCCCTCTCTGACGAGGCCATCGAGTGTGCGCAGACACTAAACAAACCATGTTAGTTTAGTAAGCCTGGATCTCAATCCGATAGAGCAGCTTTGGGATGCGCTCTGGCGACGCATCCAGGGTCGTTCAGTGCAACCTTGCAATCTTCGATAGTTTCAGGTTGCTCTCCATTAAGAAAGTATTCACATGAACGTTGTCCGACATTACGTGCATACGCTTCGACCTCATTATGATGCAGTTATTGCTGAAGTAGAGATCAATGCCCGTTTTGGACGAAATTAACTCAAGTGAACTGATTTAGACGAGAGCGAGATATTCATTCTTCAGTGAGAAACTTGTTATTTTTGAAAATGACCCCTTGTGTAACACTGACGAATAGCATGACCGGATTTAAGTAAAACGGTTACATTATTCAATGAATTGATGCAGAACTGATTGTTAAGGATTATGGTAAAAATACATTTTCATTTCTAACATCTATTTTCCACAATTCCCCCAAGAAATGACTGATGGGTTTCTTTTGTAGTTGAGTATATATTAGTAAACGACAGAGTGATTTCACCATTTCTCGAGGATTTTATTTTCACGAATGCGAACCTGCTGGAAATAATTATCAGATAAAGTTTTTTTTTCTGTTCTGTGTACTTAGTAAAACTTACTCGTCTGTAAAACTTACTCGTCTCATGATAGTTCATATATGTCATATATACTCAGAAAAACAATTGAAGGATATTAAAATTCTTTTGACTATATAACAGTTGAGAAAATAACTTCATACAAGGCATTTTCGTATCTGATAAAACTACCAATCTGTAATTCAGCAGAATGCAAAATTAAATTTACGGGTCATTGGTTACGATACAGTACCACACCAAATGTACCAAACCTCTTTACCCAAAGTTCACAAGCAAAAAGAAAAGCTTTTATATTTTTTGCTGCAGCCTTTACCTGGCCATTACTTATGTTCTAGTTCTGACCACAGACAAGTGTTCACACCCATTTATCAGTAAATGCACCTAATAACGTGACAACTTCTTCAACAAAATGCACAGATATGGCATACCCCAGCCAATATGACAACAAATTGGAAGTAAAATACTAACAAAAACTACAAAATTAGGTGTCATACACTTGGCTGAGAATCATCAATGATTTTGGAGCCAGCCATTATGGTATACAAACGATAAAAATGGGTTTCAATCGGTTATGAATGCTTGTGACTTTTCAGTAAAGAGGGTTGCACCATTTGGACACGTACTTTACTTTAATCATTGAAGCGTGACTTAAAGCAAACATGCATTTTGATTGCAGATATCTGGAGCTATGAAATGCATGCATAATTAATTTAGTTTTTATTGTATTATATGTTGGAGATGGAACTGAATATAAATATCCTTCAATTGTTTTTCTGAGTATATATTAAAAGACAAAGATTAAGTGGCAGGGAATATGCTTGTTTAATTGAGCATATGTATCAAAGAATGGGTTCCTATAGCTGAATACGGATCAGCGTCGCATCAACATCTACAAAACATTTTCTGGTTGACATAACGAGGTGCATGCTGGTAGTGTATGCTACATAAATGTACATACCTGTTGTAATTCCAAATATCTGCATCCCCAAAGCCAGCATGAATAGCAACGGGTTTGTAATCTCCATTTTTATGTGTTTTTTCCTTTACCCGTGGTCCACTAACTTTGTCTTGAACACTTACAGGAAATATCCGTATAGTTCTGTCACACTAACACCGCAATAAGTATATCAAAAATCATATAATTCCCAGCATCGCTCTTTCAGTCGTGTACACACCCTATCAACCCATTAACATGATTAATAAGATGAACAGAACTTCTAATACAATATCATGTACTTATGCTAGTCATTACGTATCAAGGTGACTGATACAAATTTAGCATTTGTCATCTTTGGACATTCTTTGGACATCTTCGAAGATTTACGTAATATCATGTTAGGAAAATAAGACCCCTTTAAATGGACTGTTACTAGTTTGAACTCAGTCAATCACTAGTGTCTTAACAAAATAAGCCGAACCTTATTATTATGGATTATAAACAGCGCAGACCCATACCAGACCCTACAGAAAGCGACAACTGATCAGGATCTTCACTGTTTGCTGTAAAACAGAAATTTCTAGTAAAATTTGAATACAAATATTTTAATAATTCCCCCACACCAACCCTAATGTGGGCCCGCCCACTTGATAAGGATCGAACAAAAGTTCACTCGGCTTAAAAGGTTAAGGTACCATTCAATGGACTGAAGGTAGCCCTGGAGCAATGGAATGGTGTTAATTGAAAGCATGTGTTAAAGGCTGGCGTTGATTTCTTGGGTAGAACATTACGGGATGTTGAAATGCAGTCTTTATTAGAAGTGTGGTTGGGTCGAGTCATGTAACATTTAGCAATACACATTGTGGGCGCGTAGCCAGGCCTGGGTTTCAACATCATAATATAAGTCTCGACGCAAGAAACCATGACTTGTTGCATGCGAATAACAAAGGTGCAGACCAGCCTGCGCATTCGCGCAGTCTGATCAGTGCCTCTGTTATTTTCTATCTGAAAAGTAAAGTAACTAGGTCACATACCTAATCTCTCAATTCTCCCTTTCGTTGGTGGGCTTAAACACGATACAGTCTCTGGTTTGGGCATGGTACAGCTAAAGGCGGATAACCATATGCTGACTACTAGTCAACCATTAAAAACAATACTCTTAAACATGTTCTTTGGCAAAAATGTAGACCCAGACTGAGGAAAAACCACAGGTTCTGTACTGTTTGCTAAGATAAAAATAATTTTCAGGTGTTAGAATATTCTAGCACGTGTTCCCTTGAACAATAACTAATCCTGGGCTCTCAATGTATCAAACCAAATGAAATAATTCATTAGTTTACAAGGTATTTTTTGGTGAAAGACATGCTTTAACACATTAAACCCTGTCTGCGAGGCTTCCGACCAAGAAAGGCTCAAACCAGCCTGCTTAGCTACAAAGACAGTTAGAATATGGTAATTTTGCATGGGCCAATTTTGCCTACTATACTTTACAGGTAGCGAAGAACAAATGTGCTGATCAGACTGCGCGGATGCAACAAAGTCAGGGTTTCTCACAATGATGACCATATGATGCTATATATTCACTTCGCTTTGATGCGAGGAATGAATGTGCTTAGAATAAACCCGAATGGATGCCACAGAAATATCCTTTATAGCAAAGCAAAATACTGAAAAGACGGTCCCTTTAATGGAATTCTGAATGAAGGATGGACGCTGCCGGACAACGCTGCAACTCCGGATCAACTTGGGGCAACCGACATCATTCATCAAACATAAAACTAAAAACAAGTATCAGTTTGTTGACACTTTCATTAGCGCAGTAACATAGGTATACAAGTCACTTTGATAAGCATTGCCACGATTTCTAGAGGTGTGTTTGAGCATAAACATGGTGATAGGGGTCAACATTAGCAAGGAACACACCCGGATAATCCTCCGATTTCGGAAGTAAACATAATTAAACCACTATCACCAACTTCCAGTGTTGATGCACAGCTCGTCTAGCTTTTGGGCCAGAATGACGCCATTTTGGTATTTGTCGCATATGCGAGCAGCGAAGGCTCAGACGAGCCTGCGCGTTTGCGCAGGCTCATCTGAGCCTTCGCCACACACACACACACGAACACACACACACACACAATATGGGCATAGATGAAGGCTCGGGCCAATATTAAAGGCTCTAGCTACTCTCATACAATTGCGCATGCATATAAGATCGGTTTTACGCATATGCGATAATACCAAAAATCTGCATAGTAAATATCTTCTTCTAGGGAGCGCAGTGGCTCAGTGGTAGAGTGCTTGACTCGAGACCGAGGGGCCGCGGGTTCGAGCCTCACTGGCGTCACTGCGTTGTGGTCCTTAAGCAAGACACATTTATCCTAGCTTAGTACTGGTTCAACCCCGGAAGACCCGTCCATGTTTAACTGACAGATTGTTGATGGGACGTAAAGAATCAAATCAACAAACAAATCATCTCTTCTTCTGATTCCGGGCTTTCTCTGTTGCTTGATTCTAACCTATTTCATGGTATCATGTGCTGAATGGAAAATAGTTTGGTTTCAAATAAGTTGGTATCGATCTAGCTGATTTTGAGCTTCATCAGGAAAAAGTTAAGAAGAGTAATTGGCAATCAAGTTTACATGTAATTTAAAGAAAACAACAGCAGTTAAATCGGTTCAGTTATTAAATACAGTATTTCGATTTTACATCCCCCAACAATATGAACAAATGGCGACATAATACGGTGTCGTGTATCGTGAAACTATCATAGGAAGTGTCAAATTCAAGGAATTTCCCTGAGATAATGTCATTTGTCTCCAATTAAAGGTCCGTGTAAATTCGAATTTTGATACTTGTGAAGAATTGAACTCGCTTAATGTTGAAACACGGCTAAAGCAGCTGAGACTAAAATGTGCATAGCATTTTTTATGAATTGTGTCCTACCTATCTAAAAGAAACTTTTTCCTTTAAAAGATGTGCATCTGTATTGTACAAGGTTCAGCTGTTATAACTTCTTATTCCCTCATTGTCGAAGCTTGGATAAATCTACATTTGCCTATACAGGAATTGAAAATTGGAACCCTCTTCCGGAATGCTTGAAGGCAATAGAAAAGCCTCAAATATTCAATTTAGCCTTCAAAAATATACTGAGGGACTTTAGAAACGCACCGTTTTATATTCACCGTCTCTACCACATGATTGATTTGAGGATATTTTCTTTACCCTTTTTTATCCTCTTGCAACATGGACCATGATTTCGTTTTGCTCATGCTGTTCATTCTGACGTAATATCGACGTAAGTGTTTTTCAACAATTGTCGTCAGACAAATGTGAATTTGGTTTAATTTGAAAACAAACACTTTGGGGTGGCAGCCAGATGTTTTAACAAATGAAAAACACAAAAGGTTTCAGAAACAATCGTTTTATTACACTCCCACTCGCAGCGTTTCTTTGCTAACGTCACTCTTAAATTTTCAAACAGCAATAACAGATGTATGACGTCCGCGCATGTCACGATACTTTTGTCTTTTATGCAATAGTTACTGATTGTGGGGTATCTGTTGGGAAATACTTTTTTTTTATTATTCCTGATCCTTAGGATATAAACGGACATCGGTTTGAAAACTTTTTTTCGTTCATAATGGAAGGTATTGGTACTCTGTGACTTTTTTTAATTTGAGTTATCTCAGAATTATCGCGATGTCACGGCAACCATAAGCCACAGCGTTTCGATGTTCTTATTGAATGCAAGCTAAATAAAGGAACTTGACAATTTTATTTTCCACATAATAAAAATATTCAATTTACGACATAAATCATCATTTAAGCCGGTGGTGCATTTTTAAAGTCCTTCAGTATATTTAATTGAAGGTTATCAGGAAACTGAACTTATGATACACATGCACCTCATTCACCCTGTCTTATTGGGCTGTGATAATCATGTTGGTTTCCTAAATGTTTAAAACTTGGTCATTATGCCTGGCACGCATACTAGTGAATGTCCACTGTTGTGCGTGTGATACATGCGACGCCAAGTTATTTGGTATATAATCTATATATTATGAGCGACCTTCTGTGATAGTCAATAATGGCATATCTGTATGTCTGTTTCTCTTGTACCAAAATCATCACTGAAAATGGACACCATTGGAAATAAGCCATATGGCTTTATGTGCGTTCCATAGGCTTTAAGAGCAAATATATTTTAATATATTTGATACATTTGTACATGGGTGTGGATGCTTTATCCAAGCCTGTCAAAATTTTAATCCCACATTTAATGTGCTATTCAAGCTAGTCTTACAAATTAATTATAAGTCAATTTTGCTCATCATATTCAATTGTTGAATATATAACTGTTTTAATTCTCAATATCTTAATATCTATGCATACTGACAGACTTTAAATACGCAACACTAATTTTCCAACATATCTTTCAAAAGACAGTTGAATGTAAACTTCTTTTGGGTCTATAATGTCATCATGAGTTGGTTTCATCAGCATACACTTTAATTTTAATTGTATAACTAAAGCTGATGACTTTACTGTTTCGTATAAATTAAGGTCACTGAAGCATTTCTTCAGTAGATGAGATTTTAAGACATTGAATGAAAGGGTACAAACAAATATGCGTGTAATAAGCAAACGGGCTCTATCTCAGACCTGCCAAACAATACGAGAGTGATTCCTTGATTAATAACGAAGTCTGTGTTACAAATTTGATACTTCTCGTGTTTCTTAATTTAAAGAAGTAGGGTAAATTGTTTCACTGATAACTTTTGTCACATGAAACAATTTACCCCTATCTCAAACCGTTATCATTTTCCATGCGTTAAATTCATTTTAATTAGACATCTTTTTATGTGTTGCTTACAAATGAACACTCTTTAACATACAACCAAAATGGTTGTTTTGCCTTCTTGTTTGAAAATTAAATTAAAGCTGCTGTCCAAGTGTTGCGTTTTTTAGGTCTGTCAGTATATCTTGATCTTAATACCTTAATAAATCGTCTTAAGTATGGATATGTGATTTTGTATGACCTAAACGGATTCGAGCCAAAAACAACTTCTACTTTTCTTATGTTATGAACAACTGATTAATATTCACCAATAATTGGTTTTATATTAAGGAGTTTGTTACCAATGTTATACCTCCATGTAATGAAGGATTCCATTTATCCAAGATTTATTGATATATGGTTTCAAATTGGAAAAGGGGATCTTATAATATGTTTGATCTAATGTAAGAGATGCATTTACTTGTATATATACATTTTCATTCCCTAGGATGCTCATATGGCTAGGAATCTAACAGAGAACAATTTCTTTTTTTACAAAAGCTCGTGACATTTTTCTAAAAGTTTTTGAATCTGTGTTTTTTTTAAACTTGTATGATTCATAGCTTTTAGCACTGAAAGTCAGAAAATATAAAAGATTTAGTGCTGGTGTTACAAGTTCTCATAAAATCTAAAGCAATATCAACTGCTTTTGCTTCAGTAACCATCAGGAATACGTTGTATATTGCAATGGTTGTCTGATATAACAACATAACCATCCTTTACAAATTCTTCTTTTACTTTTCACCCTTCCACGGTCAGAATTTGTCTTCTCCATTAGCTTGTCTCTGTGTAATAATGCACGTATCGCTGACGAAATCGTGTGTTGGCAAATGCAGAAGCACATATTGCCTGGCAAACGGCTCAAATCAAACATAGCATTCACACGCTTAGTATGTTTTCTATTATTTACATTAGTAACAGTTATGTGGACACTTTGTATTATGATGCAAGCTGGGGATATACATCCCAACCCTGGCCCTGCAACAGCATCAACGAGTTCCATTTCTAGCCTAGTCTCCGTCTCTTCTGCATTTAATTTTTCCAAACTTTCAAATCACTTATCTGTCGTGCATTATAATGTTCAGAGTTTGGTGCCAAAACTCGACTTGTTAACTACAGAACTCAATGAATTTGACATCTTAGCTTTTACTGAAACTTGGTTAAACCCTTCAGTCCCTACAAATGATCTCACTATCGACTCTTATAAAATCCCGGAACGCAAAGACCGACCAGGTGATAGTCATGGAGGTGTCATCCTATATGTCAAAAATAATATCCACTATACACGACGTCATGACTTAGAATTGAGAGGTGTTGAAAGTATCTGGATTGAACTAGCCTTTAAACATAAGCACATACTATTTGGGGTCTTTTACAGACCGCCTAACTCAGAAGCTGTTGTTTTTTCTGCAATAGAAGATTCGATCAACCTGGCAGTTGATTCAGGTGTTAATGATATTATTATAACAGGTGATATCAATTTGAATATGCAAAATGTCCAATCAGCCCGTAAAATTATTTCTCTTTTTGAACAGCTCTCTCTGGTTCAATCTATAGAAGAACCCACACGTTTTACTGAAACTTCTTCTTCTCTCATTGACTTACTACTTGTTAATAATAAAGAATATCTTATACTTAGTGGAGTTGGTGACCCTTTCTTGCATCAAGATATACGCTAACATTGTCCTGTTTTTGGAATTTTTAACTTTCGCAAACCCAAATGTTTATCTTTTAAACGTCGCATATGGAAATATGATGATGGTAATTATGAAATGTTAAGGCAAAAAGCATCAGCTACCAACTGGAACGACTTTCAAAACAATGATATTAACACATACTGTGAAAATTTAATAGAACATCTACAGTCTATTACCAAAATGTGTATACCTAACAAAGTCATTACTTTTAGACCGTCAGATCCGCCCTGGATAACAACTTCAATCAAGAGACACATTAGAAAGCGCAAAAGAGCTTACAAAAGGGCAAAACAAACCAATCTTCCAATACACTGGACCAAATTTAGAAATTTGCGCAACAGGGTTACACAACTCATACGAGAATCAAAGCAATCGTTTAATGACAGCATGGCTAATAAATTAAAATCAGATTCTCTATCACCTAAGCAGTGATGGAAATTGCTTAAGTACTTTATAGCTCCTAACTCAAAATCTTCTATCCCCCCTCTTGAAACAAATGGTCAAATTTATGCAGAAGAGTGTGAAAAGGCAAATATATTAAATGATTTCTTTAAAGACCAAACTTTGCTCGATGAAAGAAATGCTGAGATACCTGATATTCATAGTTACCCTGTTGATAGTCCTTTAAGTAATATCGTTCTTACTTCAGGTGAAGTTGAGTCTGTCTTGAAAAGCCTTCCAGTTGGTAAGGCTGTTGGGCCAGATGGGATAAGTAATCGTGTTCTAAAAGAACTTAGTAGGGAGATATCTCCAGCTCTATGTGGTTTCTTAAAACCAATCTCTTCATACAGGCATAGTCCCAGACTCTTTTAAGCAGGCTATGTGTTTCTTTGTACTTGTATTAGACTTAGTTATATGATTTATGTCAGCCCAGTGCATAAAGGTGGTGATCTATCTGAAATATCAATCTATAGGCCCATATCACTTTTAAGCAATCTGGACAAGGCTTTTGAACGACTTATTTTTAAGTATGTATATAATCATTTCTTGGAAAACAACATTCTTACTTCTTTTCAGTCTGGATTTAGAAGGGGAGACTCTACTGTTAATCAACTATCTTATCTATATAACACTTTCTGTCAAGCTCTAGATGCAGGTAAAGAAGTTTGAGCGATTTTCTGCGATATTAGTAAAGCATTTGACCGTGTTTGGCATGCTGGTTTAATTCATAAGTTAAAATCAGCTGGTATTTCAGGCAATCTCTTAACATGGTTTACCAATTACCTAACTGGTAGAAAACAAAGGGTTGTTATGTCTGGTGTTCAGTCTGCCTGGAATTTTATCTCAGCTGGGGTACCTCAGGGCTCTATACTTGGTCCACTTCTCTTCCTTCTTTTTATAAACGATATTGTTCACGACTGTATACGACTTTTTGCAGATGATACAAGTCTATATATCATTGTAGAGGATCCAAGTGTCGCAGAAGAACTCCTTAATGCAGACCTTGAAAAGATAGCAGAGTGGGCACTAAAATGGCTTGTAAAATTCAATCCCTTAAAAACTGAATCTCTTTTAATCTCACGAAAAACTAACACTGTTCATCCTCCTGTATTTATGCTAGATCAACAGATCAAAGAAGTCGAATCTCATAAACACTTAGGTGTTATTCTATCTAATGACTGCTCTTGGCAAAAACATATAGATTATATTAAGGAAAAGGCATGGACAAGAATAAACATTATGCGTCGGCTAAAGTATGACCTTGACAGAAAATCTTTAGAAACAATTTACAAATCTTTTATAAGGCCACTCCTAGAATAAGCAGATGTCATTTGGGATAATTGCACGCAGCAAAACAAAAACGAACTTGAACTCATCCAATTAGAAGCTGCAAGAATATCAACAGGAGCAACAAAATTAGTATCAGTTGCCAATCTTTACATAGAAACTGGTTGGGAGCCGCTAGATGCAAGAAGAAACAAACATAAACTGCTGTTATTCTATAAAATGTTTAACGATCTTACCCCACCTTATCTCTCATCTCTTGTGCCTCCTCTTGTCCAGAATGCGTCACGTTATAATCTACGTAATTCCAATAAAACTCAGACTATCGCTTCTCGAACTACTTTGTTTTATAACTCTTGCCTACCCTCAACAATTCGAGATTGGAACAGACTAAATCCTGATATCAGAAATGCTAGTACGCTAGATGCTTTCAAACATAAACTAAAACAAAACTTGCCTGTTATACCCAAACATTACTACTCTGGAATAAGGAAATACCAAATATTGCACACAAGAATTCGTACAGGTTGTAGCTTACTTAAAAATGACTTATTCCTAAAAATATTATTGACTCTCCACTATGTACTTGCAATTCAGGAAAAATTGAGAATGCCTACCATTTCTTCTTTATTTGTCAACTATACAATCACCTTAGGGTAGAACTTCGTCAATCAATATCACAGTACTGTAACATGACTCTGGATGTACTTCTGCAGGGTGATGAAAGACTTTCAACAAACATTAACTCAATCATATTTGAAGCTTTGCATAAATACATTCAGAAAAGTAAGCGATTCTGAGCATCTAAATAGATTGATTCATGGTAAAAACACAAAAGCAATATAAACTGTCCGTATCTAAGATACTAAAGTGATACTGGAAAATGTAACCATTGCCAATATCCCAAACAGCTCCCATCCAACCTGGACAATTGAGACTTTTCCCACCACATCTCTTTCCCTCTCTGTCTCTCTCTCTCTCTCTCTCTCTCTCTGTCTGTCTGTCTGTCTCTCTCTCTCTCTCTCTCTCTCTCTCTCTCTTAATTATGGTTTAGCCTCAATTGTCTAATTGTCTACAAATAATTTGTATTCTCAGCTTAAAACTGCTAGAAGCAACACTTGACTGGTACTTAAAGTTAGAGACAAACCAATTAACTTGTATCTTGTTATTTAATGTTGTTCTCATTTTTGAAGATATAGCTCAGCATAATAAACAGTCAGGTGTAATAGTTGTAAGAAACCTTAAATACAGCCAACTTGATAAAAAAAAGTCGTTTTAGTCCATGAACTTGTATTATGCAAAACTGAAGTCATTGACTCCTTCACTTTGTCAAAATATTGTAAAGGAGAAGAACTTGATAAGCTTTTGCTTCCGTTCTAATCCTAATGTTTGCATGTTTGAAAATTGTATTGTATTGTATAAACTGATTTGAAATAAATATGTTTAAACCAACCAACCTTTGAGTCTTCTTTTGACCTAGCTGTATGAACTTGTTGATAATTCATAAAACGAATTTGTAACTTTCTGAAATCGTCATTTAATATGTGTGGATTTGATTCAGAATTTTCCAGAGTGTAAGTCAAAGCATATTTTGGGCTGTTTTAAACACTAAGCTGGAATGTTAGGTGTATAGTGTTTTCAATATTTTGAGGTAGATTCTAAGAGTGCCAAATGATTTAATAGATTTAGATTTCTTTTCATTGAGATCAACAAAATTTGGTGGGAATGGAATTTCATGCACATGATTTGAGGGATTTGCAGCTAGTCTTATAATTTCTCTCTGTGTGATTATAGTGATGGTTCATCTGCATCCACATAGAGACTAGCGACAGGAGAAGTTCTAAAAAAGCACCTAAAGCTAACTTAGTCCTTGATTATGTATAGGATCAAACATTTGTAGATATGATTTTCTTGTCATATATAATACAGCCATAGTCTAAGTTTGACCTGACCGATAAAGCTTGATAAGTGTAATTCAGTCTGCACCCAAATAAGTATGGGAAAGCACTTTTAAAAGGTTCAATGCTTTGAAACTTTTACCTTTAAGATATTTAATATGGGCTATAAAACTGAGCTTTCTATCAGAAAGAATGAAAAGGAATTTAGATGTCAATGTAAAACAGGTTCCTATAATCAGGAAACAAGGACGTCGATATTATTTTGGCTCCTTGTTAAGCCTAGATCAACGATGGAATATCTGTGTAATTTGGGCAACCACAATGCAACAGACAGCTTGTAAAATATCACAGAACACCCTAGTTTGAGCCAACTCATGAGACTTTTTTACAGATAATATATGTGAGCAGCGACGGCTTAGATGATTCTAACTAAACACGCCATTCCGCCAGATCCTTCGCCGATTTCGCACACAAAGTTAGGGACTAGATGAATGCTTAGGCCACCTTTCGGACTCAGGCTACAATTGATACCTGCGTCATGAGGAGTGTTTAATGAATGAATTTACACATATGTGATAAGTACCTGATAAGAATCTAACATGAGTGTGAGGGTGGGACAGAAAAATCCGTCCCGAGAATCACTGCTTGACATCACGAGGCTAAACATCGATCACAAGGGACAGATTATTCTGTCCAATCCTCATGCTGTACCATAAAAAGAACAGCTCTAAGCTTTCTTAGTATTAGCTGTGGTAATTATCACACAAGGTTTGCACAACGTCTCGACCACGATTTCTTGAGTTGCATTACAACTCCTAGAACTATTGACAAACTGGCTGAAGCCAAGCATGTAGCCACTCCACCTGTTATACAAGACATTCCATGACAGACATGGTCTTCTGTCGTATTGATCTGTGCGTCATACAACACACCAAATAGTTCTTGAATCCCGAATCCGAGCAGAGCAGCAACCAGTATTGCTATACCCCAGTTCCGTCCTAAATTACCAACATAGAACATTTCATTCATGATAGTAGGCGCAAGGGACCATAATACTCCTATTGCAGTTCCGGCAAATACGGTGGCCAACATGAGGAAGAATATCTTGTATGCGAAACACAGAACCAGAACTTGACTAACTAAAAAACATGCACAGGCAAACATTACGATCCACAGACGAGGTAACTTAACTTTGAAATAATCAGAAAATAACCCCACTGACAAACTCACTATAGCGTTTGTTATGGGAATGATGATTGTCAGACGGTCATCATAAGCGTTTAGACAAGTAGTGGTCGCATTCTTCACTGTCATGTTATCGGTAGAGTCGTTGGTAAGTAAGGACGTATTTTGTACCATATTTTCGGTTGTAGTGCACATTGATTTACTAATAGTTGTGATATTGGTCACATATACAAGACCGACACTTGATGCAAAGGCAAACATCCACACAAGGATGTGGTAATCAATGTTAACTAGAAGCTTCTTAAGGGGTAAATGAAACTCCGATAGGAATTTAGCTTTGTTGGCTGCGTAGTCTGGAAAACTTGAAAAATCTGAAAAGAGAAATAGAACGAAAAAGAATTAATTTGGATGTGCAATTCTAATCTACATGTACACTAAACAAAAGTGCTAACTGGTCACTTTTTAAATAAATGTGATTTTAGATCAAAGGCCTGGGTCCGACCCCCCCCCCCACTGGGTGGACTAAGGGGGTGGGGCAGAGGCCACATCTCAACTTTTTTCAGAATATGGTCATGTTGCATATCAAATTAAAGGGAATGACACATGCATCAACTTGGTAGCAAATAATTTGCCCACAGACCCCACCCCCCAGCTACTGTGTGTGTGTGGGGGGGGGGCACAAGGCCGAAATTCAACTTTTTCAGAACATGGACATGATGCATATCAAATTAAATGGAATCACGAATGCAGCAACATGGTAGCAAATATTTCGCTTGAAGACCGCCCCCCACCCCGACCCTGAGAGTTGGGTCAAAAGGTCAAGATTCAACTTGAAAAAGACCATGGTCAAATTGCATATCAAATAAAGTAAAACACGAATGCAGCAACATGGTAGCTACTATTTTGCCCGCAGACCTCAACCCCCGACCCTGAGGGGTTGGGTCAAAAGGTCAAAATTCCATTTTTTTTCAGAATATGGTCATGTTGCATATCAAATCAAAGGTAAATGCGCATGCAGCAACATGGTAGCAAATTATTTATCCGCAGAACCCCCCCCCCCGCCAACCCCAGTCAAAATGTCAAACTTAAACTTTTTCAGTACATGGTCATGTTGCATATCAAATTAAATGGCATCGTGAGTGCAGCAACATGCAAGCACATACGTTGTCTTTACACCCTCGACCCCTGGGTGGGGTAAAAGGTAAAAAAATCTGAAAGTAGCTCATGTTGCATATAAAATTAGAAGAGACGGAGCACCATGCCAGCACATATTCTGTCCTTATACACACCCTCGACTCCTGGGGCGGGGTCAAAGGTCAAAACATTTTTTTTTCTGAAAGTAGTCATGTAGCATATCAAATTAAAGGAAATTGAGCATAGAGCATCGTGCTAGCACATACTCTGTCCTTACACACACCCTCAACCTGTGGGATGGATTAAAAGGTAAAAGAAATCTCAATGTGGTCATGTTGCTTATCAAATTAGGGGAAAGAAGAATAGACTAACATGGAAGCAAACACTTTGACCTTACACACACCACTGACATTTGGGTCAAGTTGAAGTCAGATATTGAAATTGTACAGATAAGTTTATTTTTATTGAACTAACGCTGAAAACTGGTTGATAGGCTTTAAACTTTGATCTGTATGATGCCCAAGTTTAACTTATGTGTTGGAGAAATGGGATTGATTGTGTGTGATTAGTATACGTTTCTCTAAAATAACCCTTCGATGGGAATATAAATTTGACAAACATGCCTTGTTTGACATCTGTTTTGCCAGGCGACACATCCGATTTTCGAAATTCTAGTTATTGGTTTTAAGGTATGCATTGATTTTATTGATTGACGTATGAAATAAGAATAGCCACATGACAGCGAGCGCACAATTGAAATACAATCTAAGTCGAATGTTTTTAAACTAGCAGCCATATTGTTTGTGAGCTGTTTTTAAACTTCAATTCTAACACACCCTGCCTATATAGCCAATAGCAAAGTCTAGTGATATATTGAGTAACAAATCACTGCATGGGCTAGTGTGATCTCATAGCGTCATTCCTTTGCCAGTTGGATTTTTATGACGTCAACCATCCCATACAGTTTTTTATAATAATTATTGACATTATACGGCGTAACGCTGTTTTTCTACTGGTGAACGTTCAAAACGGCGTTTTAGTCCAAAAAGATTTATGGGAAAAATAACGCTCTTTTCGAAATGCCTGAATCATTATAGAGGCGGAAGTTGTGGAGACGAAAAAAAAAATCAGGGATTTGGGAGAGATCAAGTCAATTTTGAGGGATCAAGGGAGCACAGAAACCCCGCCCCCTGTGGAAGACTCCTTGTAGAATCTGAAGGAATCCTTCATATTGTCCAACTTTTCGTGTGTTAGAATCGAAATAATCATATTTGTACTGGCAGTAATGTGTTGCTAGTTATAACATTATCTTAAGGCCAGTCATAAGTGGGCGGCGTTTCGAATGTCATTTCGCTGGCGGGTCAATAATGGCCGGCTTTTATGTGCTAACTGGGAAGGATGCTAAATGATCTCCCTGTTCCAGCTCCAAATGCGCAGATATGCCAAAATTCGCAGATATGCCAATCGGACTTCCTTGGAATAAGAGATATTTTGGGGAGAACATGATACACGTTAAAAAAATAAAGAGCACCCACCTATGACCTCTACAGATAGAATATAAGCTTTTACCCTAGGTATACTGGAAACCCCTAGACAGGTATTCTGGCAAACAGTGTGAAGAGCCAGATGAAATGCCGCATAATGCGGCATTTCATCAGGGTCTACACTGTTTGTTACGGTAAAACATTCCTCAGGGACAGAAATACACCATAATTGGGAAATGCTGTCATGTGACCCCTTAAAATATATAGTGGACAAGCCCATCCTTATTGCTTTCATCTGTATGGGAAAATCCATCAGAATACTATGGGTTAAGGACGTATGGACTCATTTGAACAAAATGCTCCATCGACAACATTTTCTTAAACTTATCTTCCAATAGGATGGTGCTTATTCCACCAATTCATATTGATTGTTCTCACAGAGGATACGCAGTAAAGATATAAAAGCGGGCCAGCGTTTCGCTGGTTGGCCGATGGTGGCCCAATACTGTGTGCTGTTTGGGTAACCGTTGAGAAGAGCGCATGTCTATTTCGTGAACACGTTGTGCGGGGTAGAACATACACTGCTCAAAATATTTAAAGGACCACCTGATAATTGTCCATAGGTGATAATGTTAACCCCTGTCCAATAGACAAGTAATGCATTTCACTAGACAATAAGGCAGAGACGCAGATCATTTTGCTATTTTTGCTTCAATAATTAAAGTCTTGGACCAATAAAACTTTTTAATAAAACAATCGCTGCTTAAGTTCATGGCTTAAATTTTGTAATTTTTAATCTTCTTGAAAATGATAATTTTTTCTGGAACACTGTAGAATCTTCCGAATTTGTTAATAGCACAACCTAATGATTTTTGCAACATTAAAATGCTATTGACTGTACTGTGGTGCTTGATTGAAAAATTTGTCTTAAAATGTGGTTTTGAAAAAAGGGGTATTTTTATCAAAATTCCATTTTTACATAAAGCGTTCCATGGAGATTTCTGGAAAGGGATTACTTTATTTTTATCAACAAACATCGTCCTTGATATGTAACCAAACAAATCACAGGACAAACATGTGTTTGCCTTATTAACCCAACTCTCGCTATCAGTCAGACTATGAGTGCTTTTGTATTGTGATCAATGACAAAAACACAGTGTTCCTTTAAATATTTTGAGCAGTGTATGATAAATGGGTACTGTCAGTTGTTTTTTTTTTAAAAGGTAGCCTTGTATGTCTTACCCCCACTACTTTCCTGAATGCTTGTGTTTGGATCCGCAAGCTGCTTGTACTTGAAGTCATTGCCATTCTCTTCAGCGCCGCTGTTCTTGTCTGAACCGGTTATTCCCGGGAATGGTTCTTTTGTCCCATCCTTCTCAGCATAGATTCTTAGGAAGATTATACACAATAGATCAGCAATACCAAAGCTAATAGCAAACATCAGCAAGAAACCAGGGTAGTCATGGTGATCGCCATCTTTAAACACGTGATAGTAAAGCGTTGCAAACACCGAGGGACTTCCGGCAAAGAAAGCGTTCAGCAAACCAACAACTTTGCCAGTGTGCTTCTTATCAAAGTTTATGATGTTTGTGTTCAGAGCTACCATGTAGGTGAAAACCGAACCAAGACCTAGAAATAAATTTGAACCAAACGTTTCCTGTGACAAAAAACTACTGACATAAAAAAAGATAAAAATAATTAAAAGTAACCATGACACAGTTTCTACCCTCGTTTTAGAAACTGTGTAATGGTAATGTACTATTTTATCATAAATAACAATGTTACACTATGGACCAACACATATCAGTTTGATACTTATCGCACAGGCAACGAAAGTTAATACATGCACAGTCTCTCCAAATGACTGTATAGTAAAACCTGTGTAAATCGGCCACTCAAAAAAAGACAAAACAAAAAAAAATTGACAAATGGTAGCTTAATTATGGTCGAAAGGATTGCAAAATGATCCCCTTGGAGCATTCTGCAATACTTTGACCTGCATTAAGCGATAGTTAGTCTTAAAACCAATTTTTCGTCTTTTTTAGAGTTGCCGTTTTACACAGGTTTTACTGTATTGTAACAGATGATGGATCAGGCAAAGTTATTGCTGCACATACACACGTTAAGAGTGTCTTTACGCATTTAAAAACATGTCATGAATACATGTACATTATTTTTTTGTGTTGGTTCATGCCAAATTGGTCCCACCAGGTTCATTCTAACCATGACAGCAGCATTGATTTTCCAATCCTTATCAATTGGAGGATTTCATTTCCAATTCTAATGTGTTTTCGTGAAAGCTAAGACTGACTTGATTTGCTTAATTGAAGCGTGAACGAAGCTAGCTTGATATTGGCCCACTTCGAATCGAGCTAAAGTTCCTACTAAAGTTATTACGTAATAGATGCGCACGCACTTTTACACCCGAACGGCTACAGTTGCAATCTTTAGTTGGTTGGCAAGAGCCCTGTATGCCCACTTCAAATCTTCACCATAAACAAAATGATGTGTATAAACTGCACAGCCTATTCTCATAATTAATGACGAATAAATGGGATTATTTTGTAAAAACAAATCATTTTGAGACTACAGACAGCTATGGAAACCATCCTGCTAGATAGGTCTAGAGGAGGGAACCAGGCACGCTACTAGTGTAACTGTGCTCTGACACACCGTTGATCTCTAGAAGTTTCGCGACGTAACTCTAGTATAATACGTAGCGACTATCGTTGTTCGAATCAAACTTTAGTTACTATACCTGTGTAGTAGGAACTATAGTTCGATTCGAAGTTCATCATTGTCAGTGTTAATGGGTACACGCACAGACACTTGGGGTCAGTAGAGAAAACAAGCCCCCCCCCCAACCTTCATCCCCCATTAACTTTTGCATTCTTGCATTTTTTCATTTAAAATATGATATTTTGTATGCTTGAAGTTATACAGGTGTTAGAAAAAATGACCTAGAACATATGGAAAACATTTGAAAAAAAATGCATATTGCTCACGATGATAGAAAAAACACAAGATAAACAACTTCGGCTTTGCAATTTCGAACCCCCATCGCCGTCAAAAATGCAATGCGCTCGTAATACTAAACAAACACACAAAACTCTTTCACCGATCAATTCTATATACATTTATCTACTTCCTGATATAGGTAGCTTTCTCTAAGTTTATCGCTTACCTGCTAAATATGACGAACAAAATCAAAACTAACAATTTCAACCATTAATCACAAATCTCTGGCACGTTAAGTAGGTTAAAGTACTTCCCCTTTGAAGATCTTTGAAGACTGGTTCTAGTTTTCAAACAAGCAAACTACCCACACGCTAGAATTGGCAACTCCCCGATAGTTCTCAACTTCCAAACGAATTGAATTCTTTATACAACGCAAGATGTTTGTGTCGATACGTAACGCCCCAATCAACGTTCTTCTTTCAGTAACGTCTTTGCGTAAAGATAAATATGAAACAGGCTAATCATAACATTTTTGTGTCCAGTTCAGTTGTCTTCTGATCTATATGAACCCATTGCACCAAGTAATATGTAAGTGTCCTGCAGGAGGGTGGGGGATATTTTGTCAAGTTTTGGTGCGGATCCCGTCCCCGATCCCGTCGGCGTCAGCGTTGGCGTTCCCTTTTTCGTTTCCATGCAAAGTTCCCTCTTTCTGTCACTTTTTGTTTTTGCGCTCTGGACCATTAAACTGATGGAAGTTGGGTAAGCTTAATACACTTCAGTCATAATGGGCGTTCAGATTATGCAGTGATAAAGGGACGGTCTTTCTGCATGAGTTGAACGAGTACTAAGCTAGGGTTAATGTTCATGCAGCTAAATGTTCAAACGCACATGCATGTAAGCAAGCATGCATATGCACGCATTCATTTCATTTATCCCCCCACCCCCCCCCCCCTCAAAAAGGTTCATACACCTATGTTAAACCTTAAAGCGGTAGAAGTATATTGTATATGTAATAAAATGTGGATAGGAAACAAAAATTACGAAAAGGGATACGTAAGGATAGGGTATCGAGTTTGGTTATTGGTGTAGGTATGGGTATGGGGAATAGTAATGAGTAATGGATGGTGTATGGGGTAAGTTAAAATATGAAAAATAGGGGTAGGGTATGGAAAAGAGGGGTAGGGTATGGGCTATGCTATGATAGGAGTATAGGCAAAGGGTAGATACGCGGTAGGTTTATGTCGGGTATAATTCAGTACGGGTATGGGTATGAGTACAATATAGGGGACAAGATAGGTTGGTTGGTTGGTACAAGATATGGATGTTGGGTAGGATATGGGGTTTGGGCTATGGGGTAAGTTAGGGGGTATAGGGTGGTCATGGGTTAGGTAAGGGTATGGTATAGAGGGGTATGGTAATGTATGGTATAGATTAGAGTAAGGGTAGGGTATAGAGGGGTATGGTAGAGTATGGTATAGATTAGAGTAAGGGTAGGGTATAGAGGGGTATGGTAGTGTATGGGATAGATTAGAGTATAGCATAGGGTATATTATAGTGGATAGGGTATGACTATAGGGTACAAAAACAAACCAAGAAGCACAATATCTTGCGTTCACCATTTTTGGTTTGTTGCTTGTAGAGCTAAGCCCCAATTGGCAGTAGGATTCTCTCAATATTGATTTTTTAGTATCTTCTCTTAGTAGAACTAACACACAAGCATTCGAGTTAAGGTGGTGCGCGAAAATCCTTGAATAGTGACCAGTATTACGAATGTTCGTTCTCAAAACACAGCCCAGCCTCTTCAGTCCGTTAGAAATTTTGAACTCCGTCAATCATCGTAAGCGCTCGTAAAACGGCGGGAAAATCAGAAAACCAGTCTATGTTATTTATTTTTTACCGGCCTCAACGAGACGCAATTAAAAGCAGGAAACCAGTACTTTAACGTGCCAGAGATTTGTGATTAATGGTTGAAATTGTTTGTTTGATTTTGTTCGTCATATTTAGCAGGTAAGCGATAGACTTAGAGAAAGCAACCTATATCGGGAAGTAGATAAATGTATATAGAATTGATCGGTGAAAGAGTTTTGTGTGTTTGTTTAGTATTACGAGCGCATTGCACTTTTGACGGCGATGGGGGTTCGAAATTGCAAAGCCGAAGTTTTTTATCTTGTGTTTTTTCTATCATCGTGAGCAATATGCATTTTTTTCAAATGTTTTCCATATGTTCTAGGTCATTTTTTCTAACACCTGTATAACTTCAAGCATACAAAATATCATATTTTAAATGAAAAAATGCAAGAATGCAAAAGTTAATGGGGGATGAAGGTTGGGGGGGCTTGTTTTCTCTACTGACCCCAAGTGTCTGTGGGTGCACGCAAATTAGAATAAAATACTGTAAGCAAACTCTTTATTTTCGAAACACTTCTGAGCTGATTGCTGGTGCACCACTTTTAACCGTATCATTTTCTCACAATACTAATACAAGCCAACCTGTATACAAATCTGAACTAGATACTTGATACATATTTTAGATAACAAATAAATTATAAAAGTTTAAAACCATTATATGATTAAGCTAAATTTCGTATACTGTGTGTAGCTATATTGAGTTCATAAAGGTTAATTAAACTAGAGTAAACATTTTATAAGATGTCTATAAAATGAAACTATATATGATAATGTCACAAGTACATACTTAGAAAAGACAAGTTGGCCTGTTTGAAAAATTATCTATCAGTGTTGTCATTATATAGTGGTACATGTCCCAGCCGATGAGACACTGGTACTTATCGTATAGACGCTGCCATCTTAAACATACAGAGGAGCTATATGTCAAATATGAGGCATAGACTATCATCTTATACCATACTCTATTGTGTGTGAACAGGAACTGCTCGTTACGAGACTGCACCATCGTCCGACCCATCACTGGTCAGGTATATCAATATCAATAGGGCATAGTATGACTCTGGCCAGCAGATTTATGTTCCGAAACGACACTAATCAGCAAGACAAAGTTCCCAAGAAAACCTACACCCAGTAATCAAAGCGGGCCATCATTAGCCCGCCAGCGAAACGCCATCTAAATGGCGTTTCGCAGGTGGGCCGATAATAGGCGTTTCGCATGTGGGTGGAATGATGGCTGAGACTGAATACTGGCTGGGTTAAAGCTAGACAAATTTACTTACCAGCGACAAAAAAGTAGATGGCCATTAACCAGGAATTCGTCGAGTAGAAGTGTACTAGGCTGGGTCTAGTCGTGCTCCATAGTAACATATAGGCTCCAACAGAGATTACAAGACCAGCTACGGATGTCCACTGTGGACCAAACCTGTCATATATCATGCCTGGCAGGAATCCCACTCCAAGACCAATATTTAGCATAGAGGGCATCACCTCCACTGTAATTGAGCCACATCATGAGGAACTCTGTTATTTTGCATGCGAGCAACAAATTAACAGGTTTCCAACATAAGGTACAAGTTGGCATGTGCCGACAGCGAAAATTCAAATCATCTACGCATCCGCAGAGTCTGATCAGTTTTAGTTTTCAACCTGAAGACAGGTTGGACCCAACTTGTAAATTTTCCTAGACTCTGGCTCAAATGTGCAACAGTACATTCTGATCACTTAAATTGTTATTTGCCACTCGGTAAATCTACAGCACAGCCATCATACAGTATCGGGCCACTTTCGGACCACTAGCGAAGAGCCATTCGAATTGCGATTTACTGGTGGGCCGATAGTGACCTGTTTTATTTGCTAATTGGACCAATCATTTTAAGGATTCTATCCGCTAGTCTCTTTACTTCTTTTAGATTTACGTGCGCGGTCAGTTTATAAAGATATTCAAACCTTATAAAAGAGTTCCCACGTTTTTCGCCATGATTTCCTCTTTAACCCTTTGAAGATCCGAAACCCCAAAATGGGTACTTTATAGGTCAAACAGTTAAGAACCAGAAGAAATGTCACATAAATGTTGGTGTTCTTCCTTTCATAAACATCCGATAATTGAAATTCAGAATATTATTGAATTTATAAAACTAAATAACTTAAGCAATATCTAAAAAAGTAAGTGAGTATGATCAGGAAATACCACAATCACAAACCGCAGACAACCCCGTGGCACCGCGAGGAAGAGCCGCTCAACCATCACGAGACACCAGGAAGGCAAATTAAGCAAAGCAATCAGCTCTCTCTCTCTCTTCCCCATCAAGATGATTGCAATACTAGAATGGACATAAAGTAACTTACAACAAAACATAGAACAATTACAAACCTCCACAATGGGATTAACAATAAACAAAAAGCCAACAACAACAGAACCACCGCCTTAGAACGGACAGCAGCCCAAGCCTATGGGGGGCTTTAATGCATTTTACTGGTACCAAATCTTCGCCCTAGATTCTACTGTTGTTGAAGTACAAGAAATGTTCAGCTCGCATGGAGGCCATCTAACTAATGCAATGTATCATCATGGAGAAACACTCTAATCAAATAAACACACCATGATGAAACAAAGAAAAGGGCTCATGATTCACAGATAGCCAGAGCTAAAGAAAACCTCAAGTTGAGCCACGGTGGGTCCAGCTACAGATAAGCATCAGGCACCAACCCACCGATTAAAGCTTTACGTCAGAGCCGTCATAGAGTCTGAGGCCTGACCCACCGTCGTGCAATTAAAGAGGAAACCATAGCTATAAACCGTGATTGGGTTTAAAACTAGGCATGCAGACTGTCGCGTGATATTCAAGTTATATCCAACCCTTATATAACGTTTTACTATCTTTTTGAATTGATCACTTAAATAAGGCTTTCCAACAATTCGTTTGAATTTATAGACTAAATCACCATAAAATATAGGTTCTGATATGCCTTGTTGCAGAAGAGTTTTTAACCCAATGTTGTATTTAATAATTAACTCTGAATGTCTGTGGTAGAATTTAGAAAATGCTTTTCGAATTTTATGATATCTATAACCTTGTTTTAATAATTTAGCGGTTAAAAATAAGTTTCTGTTGTTGAAGTCATCAACATTAGAACACACTCTAGCAAAACGAATAAGCTGAGAAATATATACACCATAGGAAGGAGAGCGAGGAATATCTCCACCAAGAAATGAGAAATTTACTATTTCAAAATTAAAATCATCCTGTTTATCATAAATTTTAGAAGAAACTATGCCATTTGTTATTGACAAGTTCAAGTCCAAAAACGGAGCTTCAGTATCAGAAGAATTTGCCTTATTTAACTAAAGTTCAGTTGGATATATCTGACCTACCATTTGTTCAAAATAAGGATTATCAATATTAAGTAAGTCATCTAAATATCTGGAGGTAGAGTTAAAAGCTTCAATAATATCAGCTTGATTATTGTCTGACAAAGACAATATAAAGTCTCTCTCATAACAAAACAAAAACAAATCTGCAACAAGAGGAGTACAATTAGTACCCATTGGAATACCGACAATTTGTTTATATAATTTCGAGCCAAATCTAATAAATATATTGTCCAAAAGATAATGGAGCGCATCACACATTTTCTGACATGACCACAATTTATATCGTTTAGGTTGTTCAGAAGTAAAGTCCAGTATTGTCGATTTTGGCATAATATGAAAGCCTTGCTGAACCGCAAATTTCACACTTCATAAAATTTCACACCATGTGAAGAATTGGTACTAATACGTCACATATGGTAAACGAGAAATTTACCTATATACGATCAATTTCGATAATTTTAGACCAGATGTAAAAAATTGTGCTCAAATTTCTCATTTTATACTTTTTAACGTGTGGAGAACTTGTGCAATTCTTCTCAGATGTGAAGAATTGGTACCATTTTTTCACAAATCCTTACACGTGTGAAGAATCGGTACCGATTCCTCACATCTGTGAAACATTGGTATCAAATCATCACATATGAAAAATTTGTGTCAAAACCCAAACGTGTTAAGGACTGGTACAAAATCCTCACACATGTGAAATATTGGTACCAAATCATCACATGTGTGAAGAACTTGTACTTACTCTTCACAGATGCCAGTGACAAAACTGTGAAGTATTGGAATCAAATGCAAAATGCAGCATATTTCGGGGTATTTTATCAATGTGAGGAATACGCATGTATGCTATTTGAAATTTTGACTTCATGCGTATTTTGAATAAAGTATGAGATATTGGTACGAAACATGTGACGTATTGGTACCAATTTTTCACATGCTGTGAGGAAAAGGTACCAATTCTCCACAGTGTGAAATTTACAAACAGTGAAATTTGCAGTTCAACAAGCCTCATATTGGACTTTTTATACAATTATCAATAAAAAAGAATGATTAATGCAATATTAGCTATAAATCTACATGTAAGTATAAGAACCGAGACGATTCTTCCAAGTACACACACGACATCTTTGATTGGCAACAAGGAACACTATTTGGAATTACACCTGCACCTGAAACCAATTCAATACACCTAAATTCTCGACTCAAGCGTTTACTTCAAGTTATGTATGGGCCAATGGATGAGATTTTTAATTTTTAGAAATTATGTTTCTAATTTTTAAGAACACTGTATATAGCTAAAATTAGGTTATTCATTTACCAGGTTCGTAAACTTTAACTAATTACCACTATCAAAACAACAGCATTTACTTAGAAAATTAACTGTCTAGAATTTATGGATGGACGTAAATAATTACTAACAAGAGAAAAAAAAACACCTGTTTTTATAAGATCATTCACTTTTCCATGCAGTTTTCAGCTATAGTGAACATATTTATTGTGAAAGCATATCTTAATTCTATTTTCACATATGATTTAAAAGGAAAAGATTTTTTTTCGGTAATGTTCATAATTGCAGACCTAATCACTTTAAACATGCATGTACAGCTATCTTATATACGAGTCAAGTACCAACAATTCTGGCCTTAGTCTTCATCTACGTTTCTACTACATTTATGCGAGTATCGAAGGTTCTGGCGAGACTGTACCTATGGACAGGCTCGTCTTGGCCCTCGTTTGCGCGCACATCTGATAAGTACAGTAAACCCGTCTTAAGAGGCCACTCCAAAATAGACAAAACAAGGTCTTAAAGACCGATAGCTTAATGCAGGTCAACAGTATTGCAGAAAACTCCCCGATTATCACTTAATGCGGGTCAAAAGTATTGCAGAATGCTCCTTATCGCTTAATGCAGGTTAACAGTATTGCAGAATGCTCCCTGATTATCACTTAATGTGGGTCAAAAGTATTGCAGAATGCTTATTGCAGAATGCCCCCCCGGTAGCATTCTGCAATACTTGTGACACGCATTAAACGATAATTGGTCTTGAAGTAAGAAAGACGGCAGCGATCAGGAAGTGACACAATCAAGTACCACACCTGACCCAGGATGCCACATGGAAAACTTACAAATACAATAAACATCACCAACAAGAGCCAAGAGTTTAGCTCTTTCCCAGCATGTGAAAACCAATTTTGGTCTTCTTTTGAGTAGCTGCTTAATAAAGGTTTTACAGTACCTACGAGTAATTCTCACGGAATGATTCAAATAGTAGGAATTTACTTTCTTTCTGTGTATAGTTGAAGATTGCTTGTAGGTCATCCTGATAGGCGTTGAAAACAAACAGGGAACCAGTGACGAACTTGGCTGTACATCCAATAACAAGGCCCAGATATTTCAATACCTGAAGTCTGTCGGGCGCCATCTGAAATGAATCGAGACGACAAAATGGTATTCAGATGGCCAGAATAGCATCACATCCTATCCAAATGACCACTAACTTTCATCACAAAAAAGCCGTGACATGAGATTTCCAACAATGTGACATTTTGACAAGATTAGACTAAAACGAGCCTGTGCAGCCTCCTGTTAAGCTTAGAAACCTCAAATGATGTTCAGTCAATAGCTTACCAGTCATAGAATATTCAAGCGACTAGCAAAGGCTCTGATCAGACTGCGCGTATGCGCAGGCTGATCTGAGGCTTTGCGGGTCGCACATACCACATTGTTGGAAATCTCATGTCACGGCTCAAATAATTAAATAGAGATTTGATATGTTGGACATATCTTTATACATGTCAAAATCCAACAAGTTGCTTTTCGCCCAGTGATGACTCAGAGCAACTTGGATATCAACACAGTCTGATCAGATTCCTCGCTGGTCGCTTGGAGAAAGCATTTGTCGTTGGCAACATACTGAGCACTCAGATAAGACTGAGATAAGACAAAATAGTTGGTCCTATCATACACAGGCTTACATAATCAATAGTTAGAACATGGACACTACCATTTCATCAGCCAAATCAAAGAAAAAACTCAAGGCCATGATTCAAAAGCAGATTGGGTGATTTATGTACACCAGAGAGAATTGCTTTAAAAAATTTTTTCAATCCCCATCAACCATAAATTCCAACGGTGGGAATTTAGTGCTTAGCTTATAATAAAGGTGTGTCATTCAAAGATTCAAATAAGTCATTAAAAAGATTTAAAAAAAAACTTTCAATACTCGGAACACCCATACAGAATTTGACTCATCATACCTGCTTAATGTATCTTATTTGCTCATAATACCAATCGAGTACAGCTCGTAAAACCTGATCTGGGCCCGGAATTACAATGCCTCCTTAAAGTTAAGGAAGACTTAAGTTAAGTATTGAGTTTTCAGGATGCGAAAAATAACGTTTCAAACTGATTAAAATCAAAATGGTTTCATTTTTCCTGTAGATTACAATGATATCTTCGACCACAAGTACTGCATCGATCCATGCAATTTATTTAGCATTTTATAAAGCATGTTGGATTATTAATACTTAACTTAAGTCTTCCTTAACTTTAAGGAGGCATTGTAATTCCGGGCCCTGCTCTGCACGCAGTTTTGGCACTTTTAGTTTGTGTACAGTGGCCAATAAAGCGGTTTATTCAAAAACTCTACAAGGTATCATTTACCAGCTTTTGCTAATTCTTAGTATAATCTATTATACGTATTTGTATAAAGTTTTTGAGCAAAAATGCATTTTTGAAGATTTTTTCACTCTTTGAAGATGGCCAAATGAATGCAAAATACGTAAGCAGAGTCACTTGATCACGTTTATTTGTTAATTATGTTAACATAGCAATCGATTGAAAACAAATTGCATGCACTAACAAGGTCTGGACAATGGCAGAGCTTAACATGTATTCAACTTGGTCCTGTGTGAGAATAAAAGCAACTTACATCGACAGAATCCACAGTGTCGTTATTTCTTGTGCCCCCTTCATCCATTGTGTTTGCTCGAAAAAACATTGTATATGGTGAGGGTCCTATAGCGTGGTGTGCATTTGCTAAGGGATCTGGTTGCTGATGTCGTCTGTTGGTAAGCTTTGCGAAAGTTTTGACACTCTTCGATGGTATTCCCTATTCCTTTTATTTATTTACTTGTATTATGGTAAAAAAAACAGCAGGCGATAAAAAAGCATGCAAAATTACCAAGCATACAAAGAGTTAAATTTTATGTGTGTATTTGTAAGAGCTATGAGGAAGTTTTTTTACAAAATATATAAACCAAACAACCCTGAGCCACTTCATTAAAAACAAAACCTGTTTTTGTCGTATACACCACAGACGTGTATCACCCTGTTTATCAGCACTCTTGTTATTCGCTTCCTTGATAGAATACTTTATAACTTAACCTTGCAAGAAAGTGAACGAGTTAAGCCGTATAAACCTTGCGTCCTTTTTGTGGGAAATAGGCAAACAATAGTGAACAAGACCAGACGCCACAGAACGCGGCGTCTGGTCAGGTTCCCCACTATTTGCTGACAGAAGTTTCTTTTAAAATTTGAACAAAAATGAAAATTCAACCAACTACCCTAAAATTGGAAATGGACTCGTCCAATTGATAAGGGTGGGAAAATACATTCGCCATCAATGAGTCAACAAGCGTTTCTGTTTAGCAATATAATAGCGTGATCGAAACCTTGTTTATTGGTTTCATGCGAGGATCCAGAAAGTTTTGTCAGAAGGGTTCCACCTCTGACAAATTGTTTTCTTTTTTTTTAGTAAATGAGTGGAGATATAATCAAAATACCACTATAAGCGGGCCATCATCGGTCCAACATTGAATAATTGCTTGATAGCTTTGTGATTTTTTCAGAGGATCCGGGCCAGTATTGCCAAGAAACCCTACATTTTAGTGAGTTTTCAGGGGTGGGGGGTCCAGACCCCCTGTTCCCCCTTCTGGATCCGTCCATGGGTTTAAACCATATTCGGGGGAAATGTGAATCGTTTGGGTAATACATTTTTCGCGCGATTCTTTTGCTAACAAATGGTTTCTATAATTATTAAACTTTATGAAAAATTCCATTGGTCTAAAATGATTAAAATAAACGATTTATTATAATAAGTTGTTCTAAGATCCAACGTAGTTTCGTATACTATCTCGTCTCATCATTACTATACATTGCATTTTCGAAGTTCATATGTCCAAAAATGTTGATCAATTTTTGATATCTGTTATTTCACACTTACCATTTTCATTAAATTCAGCAACACAAAATCGCCTATATCCAAATTAGTACATGTCCATTCTTAAATGATAAAAGAAATGGAGGGACTTATAAAATCATACTAACATTACATTTAAATGAGCACATGATAAATTTCCTGGTCGTTTATTATCTTAAATATCACATTGACCGACCTCAGTGACCGACAGACCAATAAAGATAAAATATAAAATCTAATCAGTCTACATACTAAAGATAAAACATATATCTAATCAGTCTTATATATATATTAATATAGTGGGTAAACCCGGCTGCTTCAATAAAGGCAACTATGTCATGTCAAATATAGTCAGTCTCTACACCAGTTGCTTAAAATGTTAGAACGGAAGCGACCACGTGTAATTAAAGCGAGCTGCGCACAGTCATACGAAAGCATATTAGGTTCACGCTAGACAAATAAAATATGGAAAGGCGTAGTTACGTCAAAGGAGGCGCAGTAACGCATAATCTTGAAAGGCGTTATAACGCAAAAAGGCGTAGCAATGCCAAAATAGCGTAGTAACGCGAATCCAAAAAAAGTAAGTGAGTATGATCAGGAAATACCACAATCAAAAACTGCAGACAGCCCCGTGGCACCGCGAGGAAGAGCCGCTCAACCATCACGAGACACCTGGAAGACAAATTAAGCAAAGCAATCAGCTCTCTCTTCCCCATCAAGATGATTGCAATACTAGAGTAGACATAAAGTAACATACAGCAAAACATAGAACAATTACAGACTCCCACAAAGGGAATAACAATAAACAAAAAGTCAACAACAACAGAACCACCGCCTTAGAACGGGCAGCAGCCTAAGACACCGGGGGGCTTAAATGCATTTTACTGGTACCAAATCTTCGCCCTAGATTCTACTGTTGTTGAAGTACAAGAAATGTTCAGCTCGCGTGGAGGCCATTTAACTAATGCAATGTATCATCATGGAAAACACTCTTATCAAATTACTACACCATAATGAAACAAAGAAAAGGGCTCCTGACTCACAGATAGTCAGAGCTAAAGAAAACCTCAAGTTGAGCCACGGTGGGTCCAGCTACAGATAAGCATCAGACACCAACCCACCAATTAAAGCTTTACGTCAGAGCCGTCATAGAGTCTGAGGCCTGACCCACCGTCGTGCAATTAAAGAGGAAACCATAGCTATAAACCGTGATTGGGTTTAAAACTAGATATGCAGACTGTCGCATGATATCCAAGGTCTATCCAACCCTTATATAACGTTTTACTATCTTTTTGAATTGATCACTAAAATTAGGTTTTCCAACAATTCGTTTGAATTTATAGACTAAATCGCCATAAAATATAGGTTCTGATATGCCTTGTTGCAGAAGATGTATTAACCCAATGTTGTATTTAAAATTAACTCTGAGTGTCTGTGGTAGAATTTAGAAAATGCTTTTCGAATTTTATGATATCTATAACCTTGTTTTAATAATTTAGCAAGTCAAAATAAGTTTCTGTTGTTGAAGTCATTAACATTAGAACACACTCTAGCAAAACGAATAAGCTCAGAAATATATACACCATAGGAAGGAGAGCGAGGAACATCTCCATCAAGAAATGGAAAATTTACTATTTCAAAATGAAAATCATCCCGTTTATCATAAATTTTAGAAGAAACTATGCCATTTGTTGTTGACAAGTTCAAGTCCAAAAACGGAGCTTCAGTATCAGAAGAATTTGCCTTATTTAACTGAAGTTCAGCGGGATATATCTGACCTACCATTTGTTCAAAATAAGGTATATCAATATTAAGTAAGTCATCTAAATATCTGGAGGTAGAGTTAAAAGCTTCAACAATATTAGCTTGATTATTGTCAGACAGAGACAACATAAAGTCTCTCTCATAACAAAACAAAAAAAAATCTGCAACAAGAGGAGCACAATTAGTACCCATTGAAATACCGACAATTTGTCTATATAATTGTGAGCCAAATCTTATAAATAAATTGTCCAAAAGATAATGGAGCGCATCACACATTTTCTGACATGACCACAATTTATATCGTTTAGGTTGTTCAGAAGTAAAAAAGGCATTTTTATCATTACAAGCCAAATAAAGTGAGCCCTCTCTGTTAAATGTTTGTTCAATTAATTCTGTTAGTTTTTATTTTATTAGATTATGAGGCAATGTAGTATAGAGAGTAGAGAAATCATATGTAGACAAACCAGATGCTAGAAAACCTCCAGACTTCAATTTATTAAGAATTTCACCTGAATTTTTAATAGACCAAAATAAATTTTTACCATATCTTTCATAAATTGTTGTGCAATGTTTAATGACATGGGTTTTAATTGCTGTGAGGCAAGAAGTCAAAAGAATAGACAGCTCAGTAGTTGTACATGCACTAGAATAAGCAATAAAACGCGACTTATAGGGCCATTTATGAAGTTTAGGTAACCAGTATAACGTAGGAAGCTTGCTATGGTCCTCATCAACAAACAACACAAACTTAGCTGCCATATGGCATCGATGCCTATCAACGATAGACGTCTCATCAAGCCCGTTATGCTCATATGTTTTTGCAGTGCTAAGTTCTTGCTTTAGGGTGTTAATATAATATATTTTTCAAACGACCGCAACATTGTTAGCAGCCTTATCTGCGGGAGCCAAAACAAACTTCCTATGGAATTCCTGGATCCCTTTCTTCAAGTGTCTAAAAGTGAATTTAGGTTTAGGTGGTAGAAGATCTAAATTGTTGCAATAAAATGAAATTCTACCATCAATAATTTTAAAAATATTCAGTTTCCAACTATTTAAGGCATTAGACTCAACATGCTCTCGTTTACACCAGCGATTACAAAATTCTTGTAAGGCTCCTGCAATTTCCTCACGACATAATTTGAAGTCTATTGGCACAGGAAACCTATATTTAGGTCCCTTACATATAATACACCAAATTCTTGAATCAGCTATGATTTTTAAATCCCCTGTGACTATATGACCAGCGGGTTGATAGCAATACTTAGAGTCTTTGCAATCTCAAGAGTCAGGAATAGAATTTTCGATATCAAGTTCTGTTACTAATTTGTTATAGTTAAAACAGTACTACGAATATGTTTATTATACTTATAACAAATGATAGGGGATTCCTTTTCAAAATAAGTAGGAATAGAAAAGATAACAGATTTATCTTTAGATATTCTTGGTAAGTTAATAAATTCAATCCCCTTGCTGACAAATTGAATTTTGATAAAATGCCTAATATGATTAATTTCGGAATCTATATATGGCCGAAGAGCATGTTGAGTGTAACACCGGGTAAGAATTGCTGCATCATAAAGTCGATGAGCTCTATCATAGAATCTATTAACCTCAATATCCAAATTACGAAGTGAAGATATAGAAAGAGTTACTAAACGTAAAAGGGCCATATGTCGGCCAGAATGTTCTAAGATGATACTTAATTCTGAAAGAGTTAAAACATGTTTATTTTTGCGTTTTAAATTTCCATTTTTGCGTTTACCATGAGATTGGTTATTACGTTTACGGATATCTAAAAGAGAAAAAAAACATCAAAATCAGGTAATTTAGAACTGTTACCCTCATGGTAAATATTATCATTAAAACCAAGTGGATGTGGTGTTTGTAATAATTTTATCCACTTTAATTCTAGTTCATGCCTAAGAATATTTCTATATCTTTTAGTGGAATTATCACCATATATTATCTTTTCAACAGGCTGAATAGAAATACTGCTAGGAGAGTGATTAGTTTGTTTGAAATGCCTATAAAGAAAATTATCAATTTTGGGAGGCCTTTTTGTTCGACGATAGTGCTCAGAAAATCTAGTTTTTAGAAATCTACAAGTTTGGCTAACATATTGCATGCCACAATCTTTCTCTTCTCAAGATAAAACATAAATAACATCAGTTGATCTTCAATCAAGATCAGAATTAGAAATAACAGAAAATTGTCTTCCATTAACGTTAGATTTAATAGTTGATTTACAACATAAATGTTTGCAACAGCTACACCTCTTGGCATTGCACTTAGAAATAGAGGGATACACTACACTTCTTCTATACTTACTCCTAGAGTTCCTGAGTACAGTGTCTTAAGAGGAGAAAGACAAACTTTTAAGAGGTTTCTAAAAAGGGCAGAGTCAGAAACTCCATGTAAATTAATTTTAGTGGCCGAATGAAGTTTCAGAAGTGAAACGTAAACCGATGGTAACATAGAATTATATCTATTGGTGGACTGGGGAATCTGTATGGAAGAAGCAGGATGTAACCTAAGAGAAGAACGTAAAATTTTGACTGTTTTTAGGCTATTCATAATTGAGTTTTTAAGTTTAAACCATACATTGAAAAGCAGCATTCATATCGGTTATTTATAGCAATATCCAGCTGCTGCATTTGAGAAATAGCTAAATCTCCCAACATATAACTAAGTCTAATACAAGTACAAAGAAACACAGACAAAGTCGTAGTAACGCAAAGAAGACGATGTTTTGCTTTTTGAAAGGCGTACTTTAAAATCCTTCTTCGCGTTATTATAACTTTTGAAAGGCATTATAATGACTTGTTTTGTGTTATTACGCCTTTTGAAATGCGTTATTATGCCCATTGTCTGCGCATGTGCGATACTTAAGGATCGACCTGTCTGCTATGGGACATCGCGACTGAAAAGTCGGGTTTGTGCTGTTACGCGGTGCGCATTACTCAAAACACCTACGTTAAAAAGTAACAAGCGTTAAATGCCGATAGATAATCCTTCATTGGAGATATCTAGTCATTTTGGGTAGCCAAATCATAACTATGATAGGTATTACGGTATTCAGCCATAGACTGATCATATTATTTGCACTAAAACATTTTTGAAAACATTCTCCGCATGGCATTTTCATTGAAACCGTTTCAGTGACACGTGATGACGCGCTTGATAAACAATATTGAATCAGCCAATCGGGCAAATCACATGACTCTGTGACGCATTTGGTAAACAAATATGTCACATGTACCCACAGTGCTCAAATCAGACAGGTCAGTATTTGATAAAAATGCTTCCGGTCGATGACAATGTTATTATGCCTTTATTTGCGTTTGTAGGTCTTTCGAAGTGCGTTATTACCCCATTTTTCGCGTTTGTACGCTTTTTGAAAAGAGATTAAAGCAAAAAAATGCGTAATTTCGGCTTTCAAAAGACGTAATAATGCGTAATAACGCGGAAAAGGGCGTAATAACGCCTTTAACGAACGTTTAATGCCAAAAGAGCGTCTTAACGCATTATTTTACGTTACTACGCCTTTCAATTCGCGTTACTACACTTTTTGGTGTTTCTACGCCTTTTTTGGCTTTGTAACGCATTTCCTATGCGTTTCCATAATTTTTGTCTATCATGAGCCTATTAGGCATTCGTACAGTCTGGCCTCCGAGGTTATAGAACTTTTCATGCTCAAGTCAACGGCGCATGAAATTTATCCTGATGATAAATGTTAAAATGCCTACTTTTACCGCTGATAAATGTTAAAATGTCAATAATTCCTACTGAGCAATGTTCAAAAGCGGAAATAACATGGTACAATTGATAAGTTTAAACTCGACTATTGCCAGACTATTTTTACTGGTATTTTAGTGGGAAGCTAAAATCCTGGCATTTATTTTCGCTAAAACACATATTGTATGTATACGTTACTATAATAATGTGTTAAAAATCTTCTAAAACCATCAAATTCAATGCAAATTACAGTATGTCTAGGAGATGATTCCACTGCTAAGTTCAAATGGTTTACAGGCAAATAGCTTTTCCTCTCTTTCATGTAAATGAGGGAAGATCCTCTACAACTATTGTTTTTTAAACTTTTGCATAATCTAAAAGAAATTGGCCACTAAAAGCGAATACACTTTTAGTGGCCCTTTTATTTTAGATTCTGCAAACTCATTTACTTTGATTGACGGTGCTATATTTGGACAAATGCATAATATGAAAAAAATGTGTCACTTTGAAGTTCATTAACTGCTGACAGCATCTGAAAATCGTTGTTGAAATACGACTGTTACCCTGAATACTTCAAACTGCAGTATTTGTATTCGGACACCACTCATATCTAAAATATCCAACTGCTATTAGTAAATGTAGTCAATGAACTTCAAAGTGAAACAAATCTAATACATTTTATCTGACGACTGTTTTTTACATCGATTTGTATAATCGAAATACATTGCACAGGCATGCTAATTTAATGTATGTGCGCAAAACACTGCTATTTTACCTTTTTCAGTTACCGCTGACCTTAGGATTTGTCCGTCGTAGGACACCTTACACTGACTTTAGTTAAGAGGGGCTATGTCTACAGTGTAACTCAGAAACTTTAAACAGATGGATAGATAGATAGAAAGAAAGATAGATAGATATATATTCTTTATTTCCTCCACATAGGAGAGTACAATCTACATATAAATATAAATATGTATGAATACAAACATATATAAACATATCAAATATGGCAAATAAACGAAATCAATTTGCATGTAAATGTATGAGAACATGGTACTAGATACAGATTTACACAAAATAAAGTATACACAATCATTGTCATGCTTCTATTCCTACCCCACTATTCTTACCGAAACGAAATGCAAGGGTAATGAAAGGTAATGAGGAATAACTTAAGCAATCTATCCTTATTATGAAATATAGCAAGGTTCAATTCTTGTGACAGTGTACATACCACTAGTTTGATCCCTGCTATGGTTCATAAAAACTCAAAGTCGGCCGCAACATGCTATCAAATTCCTCCAAAAGCCTAATGGGAGGAAAGAGAAGACTGAACAGCATTTCAACTAATAAAAGTACGTTGACATCACGTATAATACATACGCAAAACTCTATGCTTAAATTTCAAAGAAGAAATAGAACATCTTAATAGAGTAATTACACTATATGTTTATACTTACACCACATTTTGTGAATATTAAAAATGCAGCATAACTTAAACTGCTCACACTTATTACCCACTATTCGAGTAAACACTGCATTTTTCATGCCTAAGAGAAGATCAGTCACACGGCTTTTGTCTAAGGAACAGAGGAACATATAGGCCTGGATACTAATGTTTTGAATGTAAGACCATAGCCTTGCTCTTTCCAGACCCAAGTAAGTGCAAGAGTTAATACAATGATCTAAAATATTGTTATAATACACATTAATAGACAGAATTTGTTATCCATTGACATCTCAGCCTAATGAGATATCATTTGAATGAGAGAAAAACTGGGAAATAGAAGATTTCTTCTTTTTTTCGATAAATACCATACCCAGTGTGACGTATACTCAAAATGAATATCTCTGAATCGACAAAAGTCGTGTGTCAATTTTCTACTGTTCCATGTAGAAATTGCACTATGATGCAGTTTACTCTTCAGCAGACGTTTCGATGCAAGGGATGTTGGGAATGTTCCCTTTTCAATATAAGTATATAAGATATCAATCAGCTGGTATTTTTCTAGCAATCTTACAATATCTGATACAAACCTTCTTGTTTATGATTGCATTTCGCAATATACGATGTTAATCTGTTAGGAAAGACTGTTTTAACCCAAATATTTGAATTCAATCTACAAAACTTGCCAAAAAGAGCTAATTTTCCGAAATCTATATCAATTCCAATCGGAAATATACCCAAGAGACTTAATGCCACGTCTGTTCGTGTACGTAGATTGAGGGATTGTATATGCTTAACACAAAACCTGTGGTCACGTTCTAGTGAAAGTAATTCAGTTTCATTTAGATTGTCCCAATTTTCACAGCCATAAAGAGCCTTTGGTAAAACTATAGATTTATAGATTGTTTTACATGTGAGGGGATGCAGAGCACCATGATTAAGAATACCACTATTAACTAGGCTGAGAAAAGTACCTTTAAGCTTGTGGGTTGTATCTTGAATATTTATTTTGTTGTTAAGATATTTATTATTGTTCACCCCAAGGTGCTTATAATTTTCACTTTTTGCTACGATATCATTACCTAGGTACCATGCTCGTTTTGATTTTTAATAACTATTTTTTGTTTCATTGTACACAAAAATTGAGCTTTTAGGAGCCAAATAGTCATATCGCCACTTACAAGAGTTTGCATAACATATGCACAAAAGGATAGTATGGCCTACTATAGATAATGCCATGAGGACCATGTCATCAGCAACAGTGGGAGCACATACGTTCATATTTAACATTTTGAATCCGACATGACAATTGACCAATTGTTCAAGTAGGTCGTCGATAAAACACAAAAAACATAAAAGGGGAAATAACACCATCCTGACGGGAGCCTTTAAGAATTTTTAACCAAGCACATTTACGAGGGCTGTTCAAATATGAATGCAAGTAACTTCATAACTTTCTTCACATAGATGCTACGACAAAATGCTATACCTTTCTGGAATGAACTATTGGTTGCCTTTAAAAAAACACCAAACATAAAGACACACTTACTATATTGCTCGAGTTACAGACCCTTATATAAAGGCCATTCCTGTGTACTGAGGTTTTTTTGAAGCAAAGTGCAATACACGTTTTGGTACACGTGTGGATATAGTGTCATATCTTTGTAAGTTTTAGACAAAATAGCACCAAATTTGAGATGCAAGTTTAAGTAGCAATCCAAAAGTTGTTTGTAGGATAAAATTTATATAATCCTGTTTCAATCTCGAGTAAACAGGCACGTTTGTGACGTCATTAATATTATGATAAATGTCATTTTGAGTTAGCTACTGGTGATGTAATAATGAACATTGCTGTGTCGTTTTCTTTTGATTCTGCTGTAAACATGCTAAATATGTCATAAGGGAGTTTTCAAAACGCGCCGCCATCTATTTACATCTATATTTTTTTCAAGCATATTTCTGCCTCTTCATGACTTGTTTACATTAATTAAAATATGTTCAATCTGTCTGGTCCTCAAAACCAGGTGAGTGATTTTATTGTAAATAATGCATATGGTGATCAAAGTTTACATTCAAATTTAGAATAAAGCCGCAATGTTATGACAAAAAAATAAGTATAAATTCTATAACCCCATCACTTAAGGCATTTTTGACTTGATAAAAATGCTTTTCAGCGTTTAAAAATTACCCACTATCAAACAATAATTTGTAGCAATAACACACTTTGAGCGATCAACATATTGTCTCTGAGTAAAAATAGTTTAAATGTTGCTTCGTGCATTTTGTTAGAGACAAGTTTAACTGAAAACTGAAAAGTGGTGTTTTGTTTATCATTTATTTGCAAACATAAGGAGACTTTAGTGAAAACTATCCGTTGTAATTTATTAAGAGCATGTTGGATTTTCGCAACTTTCACAGAATCATTATATAAGAATATGGGTATACTTCCTTAAAAAATTCAAGAAATTTCACCTGGTTATCGAAGAATTATGGCTCGTCTATATCACTAGTTTATTTTCGAGGCATTGAGTTTGTTAGTATACTCACGCGACCCTCATTCAAAGGGCTATAGCTCGATAAGTGTACTGTATTTTTCTTTAGGTCTGGTGCCAGTATAAAGGTGACATATAGTCCGTTATAGAAACGTTTATCATTTTGTTGTAGCATATATGTGAAGAAAGTTATGATGCTACTTGCATGCATATTTGAACAGCCCTCGTCCCTTAAACAGAACACAACTCCTCATATTTGTATGAAGATCAATAATAATACCCAGTAATTTTGACCTTATCCCAAGGTCATATAATTTACAAACAGGCCATCGTGCCACATACGATCAAATGCCTTCTGAATAATCAGGTAACATACGAAAAGCTTACTGTGATTTTTCCTTAGCATAGGATATACATTCTTTGACCATTAAGGAGGTCATATTGCAGCGAATATTTGCTCTGAAACCACCTTGTAAACCATTTAAGGGCTTTGAGATACTGGCTTCGACCCTTTCCAATAAGATTCTTTCAAAAAGTTTTAATAATGAAGAAGAACGTGTTATAGCTCGATAATTATTTGGGTCAGTTTTCGAGTTCCGACCACCTTTATGTAACGTTAATATGATACCCTGTTTGAGACTGGGTGGGATATAACTGTTATTGTACATATCAGTAAAGAAATTTGCAAGCTGTTCATATAAAACATCCCCTCCATTTAACAAATGCTCATTGTAAATACAATCGTGTTCACAGGCTTTCTTCTTTTTTTAGAATCTTGTCAGCTTTTTTAACATCGTATACTGATATATAAGTCGAATTACTGTTCCTATCTGATGCGATTTTCGCCCTTATGTTTTTTACCCTCTGCTCAACTTCCCGTTTAAAAATCGAATCATAGTGGGTTTGATCTCTGTCTGAATATAACTTGCGAAAATATTCACCCCAGCCAGAGGCAATACTTTCTGCGTCACGGCAGATAACATTTTCAAATTTGATTTCTGAACCTGCGTTTGTGCATGAAAAATTCCTACTGTTATTTACTTTTTTCAAAAACACCGCACTGTCTACTTCGGCAGCCTGATCAATATCGCTGTTCAATTCAGTTAAAAACTTTTCTGCACACTTACAGTGATACGCCCGAAACAAGCATTCAGTAAGTTTATATTCCCTATATGAGAGATGAGTATGCCCCCTTGGCCGCCTTTCCCATATCCAATTTCGCCTTTTTCCCCTCATTGCAGCATGCAGATCTTTTAACGTTGTGTCCAAGTAAGGTTTTAAGTAGGGCTTGAATTTAGTTTAAGTCAGGACCAAGTCTGAAACTATAGTTATACTGTTGACGATATGATTGTATTTTTGTTCAAGTTTCTGTTTGGGATCCTGATCAGCTGGACAAGAATATGATAACAGAGATTTACTTATCTTTGACTGATAGAGGTGAAGGGCACTTTCATCCATTTTTTTCATTTAACGTGCGGCATATAAGGTTGTGGTTGATTCACGAAATTCACCAACGGACCAGTAATTCTATATATAACTGGCCTATTTCGAGATACGTTCAAAACATGATCATCAAGAAGTTTACATGACATAACAGTATCTAACCTTTCAACGGGAAAAAGTATGTGATCAATAAGGTACTCGTAGTTCCTGTCATAAGAAACAAAACTGGCAGCAGCACCAGAACACAGTGGCAATGTGTTAAGGCTAACTAGATTGTGGTAATTCATCAGGTCAAGCAAGTATGATCCACGATCATATGTAGGTTTTATATACCACCCCCCCCCCTGCAAATGACTCTATCTATCTATCTATCTATCTATCTATCTATCTATCTATCTATCTATCTATCTATCTATCTATCTATCTATCTATCTATCTATCTATCTATCTATCTATCTATCTACTGATACTGCCTACGCCCTCTCGAGCATTTTTGGCAGGCACTCGGTTAATTCCTTGATAGGAAATCATATGAAGTGCTTTAATAAAGTTATCTTCAGCAAGCTAATATGTTCTGTTAAAGTGCTGATGTAATGTAGTCAGGAAAATGTTGCATGCTTTTCACGTCTGCCGAATATATTAAAATGTACTCTGGACTACTTTTATGATGGAAGTTAACATTATGAATCCAGATCAGACTGCACCTCATGCCACGTACACAATTTTCTTTTCATTGTAGCAGATTATGTAATCAGGGGCATAATGTGGCTCTACAGTGCACACTGTTTATTAGTTTGACAGAAAGAAAAAGTTGATGCTAGTCTTCCCAATGCCAAAATACAATTTTGTTGCAACAGTTAGTCTCTGTCAGAAAGGTTTCAACCTCCACTTCTCAACTAGAAACCGAAATTATATTCAATAAAAAGGCGTTACATGAGCGTTTTCTCTGCATTGTACGTGGGGGCATTTAAATTCCGTTCAAAACATATATCAACGCATAAGACGCATAATTGCGTTATCCTATCAAATCACTTTGATATTGAAATGTGTTGACTCTGTTAACTCTAAACTTAGTTTTAAGTCTGTAAAGTTACTATATAATCGGTTCTTAAACAATATTATTTCTTACCTCAGTGTCTTATTTTGCATAGATTTTTTAACTATCTATATAACTCCTTTATTGAATAGCTATGCCGTTATGTTACCTCAAAACTGCGATGATACGCGTTGAAAAAAAGCTAGATCGATTGGTAGACTGGAAAATGTGTTACAGGCCGTTCACTGAGCTTGAATTGGCCATTTCGAATTCCAATTGACTAGTATAAATACACAGTTCGGGTGTTGTTGTAGACCCATTAACCTTTTTCCTTCATGGGTATTCATGCTAGGCTCCAGCCACTATAAATAATTCAATATATAAACTTTCATGTTTGTACATGGAACAAATAAATTACTTGTCACGTCACTTGTGTAGTTACAGATATACCACATTTCCATTTAAGCAGAGTCGATCCTTGCCAGGCAGCTCTTACAAGAGAAGGCTGATCTGGGTCAACTTTTTTTGCAAAAGCGTTATTATGCGTCTTAGTCGGGGAACCAAAGTCGCGTATCGTGCAAAAACACACATTTTTTGCACCCGAAAGGTATACGGCTGGAATTTTGTATACTGATAGTCTAAATAGTGCTTGATATGAAACCACTGTATAGCAATGCGACCAGAATTGCATTTCGCGGAAAAATGCATTTTTTGTATGCCACATAGGTCATGTTAAGCAATCTTTTATAGCATAGAAATGTTGATGTTTTCCTTATCAATAAGTTAAATAGTGTGCTTTTGGTCTTCAAAAGAACCGCCTCATTTAATAGGTCCATTTAAGTACCAACAACATATGTTTTGGTTGAGAAATAACAAAACTAATTTTGCATTACGCACTCTTATCTGGAGGATGGGTATGAGAAGCCATTTGACTGTTCGATAACACAATAATACACTATCAAATGCATTTAAAAGTATGGGCAGTCATTTGTGCACCAAAATAATCTTCTAAGGGACATTTTTGTCTTTACAAATACTATGCGGTTATATTTCTGCATCTCAGACGGGGACAGACAGGTTTTTCATGGTGATACGATTATAGTTATACGAGTTTTTTCATATTTATTTTGCCACTGTTAATGGAATTATTCTTTTCAGTAGATAAAATCCCCTTGGTCCCTACAATGACCCTCCGTTTCAAAGCTGCTGTAAATATGGAAGATTAACATGCTTTAAATCTTGATAAATTTCATGTATGTTTTAAACTGCTCTTAAGTTGTCCTGGTATTTATCTACGCACCAATCGGCATGGACTTAATTACTAAGTAACAAATAATCGTGTTTTCATATTTTACTTTTCAGCTACCTTTTCTAGTTTGCCATAGAAAATAAAATAAATTGTCTTAAATTATGTCCCAAACGTCTGTCTAACTGTATGCAGTGTTTAAACACATTCAATTTAAAATTTATTTATTTATGTAAAAAATATGCAAATCAAACCACTTCATGGGGAGGACAAAAGTGAATAAGTAAGCACACACTTTTTTACGAGATATGCTTCCAAGCGATAAGTAAATAATTATTAAATACATTTTTGGGCAATAAATGCAGTTTTAGTGAGATTAGAAGAAAAGAAATCTATAAATTTAATTTCAAAATGGGGGTGCCCTAATCTACATGCTTTAAAATTCAATAGCAGTATTCTTAGATGACCACCACTGCTTCTGAGGTCTACGCCGATGTTGTATTATTATATAAACTCAATATTTTTCAGTCCTGAAATTTTTTGATAAAAATATATAACATTTTGAAAAATAATATTTTGACATGATCTAGCTGAGCTTCCGTAGAAAATTGACTGCTCTGACGTTATGCAAGTCGATCGAGTCTGCTATACAGTGGTTTCAGATACACCATAGAATTACCTTTGCAACCATACGAAATCCAGCTGTATACCTTTCGGGTGCAAGGGTTAGCATTTTTTCTACCTTGGTTCCCCGACTATCTCTGTGAGGTTACTTAGGTAAAGTGTTTAAGATGTCATAAACAAGGGAGGCCATTCATTTTTTTATACTTCCATTTCTGCAAAGTTATCCACTACAGTTTGGTGCACATATTCTGCATTGCTTAAAATATGTCGATATAGAAAAGTTAAATTTATTGAAAAGTGTTTCACTTTTATTAGTTCAGATTTAATGTTTAGCTATTATATGTACATCTCAGCTTCTTTTGTCTATCTCCATGACCATTTTACGATACATAAAATTGGATGTTTTTACATCGTAGAACCATAAGTTGCGAGGCTCTCGTCTCAGTCATAAAAACTCATTAACTTATACAGGTGAATGGTAGCGTAAATAAATGGACAAATGAGTCGCCTAGTACCCAGGGGTCCCGAATTTGATCCCTGGGTCTTCAAGTCTAATACGTGAGACTTTACTATGGCCTCCTCTTCTGGCCGCTTTAGACCAAACTGCTGCCGGTTAAACCTTTGAGTGATCCCACACATAAAATCAAACATTCAACCAACCTGTCCCACTACTGGGAAAGCCAATGAACAGTGGTAGAAGTTTTAACAGGAGCTGGCGTGTTTTAGTGAAGTCACTCACCTTGTATCCAGGGGTACAGAGTTCTATTCGCGGCCCCAACAATCTGATGGAAGATACTGTAAGCCGTGGCCCATCTTCTGAGATGCTTTAAACCAGAGGCACTGCCAGTTAAGGCTGCATGTGATTCTGTACTTAAAATTTTAGAATATATAAACTATCATTGGAAGACATTATATAATAAATCAGAAAATTGCTATAATTTCCTCTAATAAGGGATATTGGTTTCATCACAATACAAAATTGGCTGACACTTTTCATTTCGTCTCCTTGTCAGGTGTCAGGGTAAACATTTAGTGTCATCAAATTTATGAAAAATGCAATTGAGACTTTGGTTTTAGTTTATTGATGACGCCAATGGTATAGTGTAACACCAGTCAAGGCGACAAAATGAAATCTGTCAGTGAAGATGTCTCTTCATTATGGTGCCGTGTGTGACTTTTTGCATACTCAGGGTACGTTAATATGCATGTACGTACAATTTGACGATACAAGTATAGGGATTTGACTTTTCAATTTGTTTTTGGAAACAAATGCAGTTATTGTGTTTATGTTGCGTGTCTTCGGAGCTCATTTTAGCCATTTTCCGCAAAAGGGCCAAACCCCTGGCTCCATATAGCGGGAGTATCTGCCGACCCCATCCAGAGTGTGAACTATTTCAATTGCCTCAGGAACGCGCCTGATACTTTATCATATCTCAAGCATCATCTTTCTGCTCAGGTGAGCTGTCTCCCAAGAAGTATAATGTACCAATCGTTTTAACCACGCATCCAGTCCCCTGACATGGCAGTGTTATAGCCAGGCAAATGTACTGTGTTATAACTTTTTGTATTGTCACCTTAGTGCAAGAGAAACGTGGGGCGTTTGATACACAAAGGCAAACATGGCAGTATAAAGTAAAACATGACATATGGCGGAGAAAACTGCCATGGTTTTAACAAAAGTCAAAGTCCCCGCTGATCTCTTGTTAGAAATGACTAGTGCATAAATTCAAGTCCTCTAAAGGGTCAAGGGGAAACCCAAATTGGCAAGAATTTGGTACATGAACGATCAATACAAGATAGGGACATTTATGCTTTAACTCCATGTCCGCTCCTTATGTCCTTTACGTTCGAATGGTTTTTAATTACTTTGGTTCAGCTCTCACCATTGCAATCATCTTGATGGGGAAGAGAGAGCTGATTGCTTTGCTTAATTTGTCTTCCTGGTGTCTCGTGATGGTTGAGCGGCTCTTCCTCGCGGTGCCACGGGGTTGTCTGCAGTTTGTGATTGTGGTATTTCCTGATCATACTCATTTACTAATTTTGATCTGGTCTTTGAGCTAGCACTAGTTGTGAACGCCTTATAAATGCGTTTCCACTGTCCATTAACCTTAGCTTGATGAAATATTGACGCAAAAATAATCATCGAATTTACCTAATTTCGAATTTACCGAATTGTTACTTGCGAGTAGATAAATTCGATGTTTCTGCGTCCAATATAATTAAGTTTTGTGTCACTATTTCATCATGCTTAGGTTAATGGACAGTGGAAACGCATAAGGGGTTCGCAACATATATGGATCAGCACACAAGTGCAAAAGCTTTAAAATGAACTTTTATGTTAACACATTCAAAGGAACTAGAGGTTTAAGCAATGAGCCAAACCTTTATCTGCATCTACATGCATACTTGCATATGAGAGCAGCATATGCTCTGATAAATCCTCACATATGCTTAGACACGCCTTAGTCATATACTTGATCATGAGATCTATCTATCTATCTATCTATCTATCTATCTATCTATCTATATATCTATCTATCTATCTATCTATCTATCTATCTATCTATCTATCTATCTATCTATCTATCTATCTATCTATCTATCTATCTATCTATCTATCTATCTATCTATCTATCTATATATCTATCTATCTATCTATCTATCTATTTATCCATCCATCCATCCATCCATCCATCCATCCATCTATCTATCTATCTATCTATCTATCTATCTATCTATCTATCTATCTATCTATCTATCTATCTATCTATCTATCTATCTATCTATATATCTATCTATCTATCTATCTATCTATCTATCTATCTATCTATCTATCTATCTATCTATCTATCTATCTATCTATCTATCTATCTATCTATCTATCTATCTATCTATCTATCTATCTATCTATCTATCTATCTATCTACACTCAAACTCATGCAGCCACTCACGCAACCACCTACCTACTTACCTATTGATCTTGAAGACTGGTTTCACTTTTTATATTACATTCAAATGAGGTAAAGATTTACAGCATTCGGGCTTCTAAAGTAAATCTTTAAACGGGGTTTGGGCGCAGGCATTTAGGCAAAAATCCATTTTTCTATGTTTTAAATCTTTTTTAAGATCTGTCTGTATGCCACATTCCGGTTAAAAATATTTTTTCTGCCTCAATAATTGAGAAATTTAAATGTTTGACGTTTGACCCAGCCTGATATGCCTAAGGGCTCGGCCAGGCAGGTGTTTTCTCACATTTTTTGTTACAAGCCTATTTTCAGACAATTAGTAACCATGACACATACTGGGAAATTTTTAATGTTCAGAAAAATACACAAAAAGTCAATAGCTTTTGGTCTATAAATGAGTCAATTCTAGTAATTCAATATAACTATTGTCCTGCTAGTGGCTACTGCTGTCATCTACTGATCAACCACATTTGCAAACAATTAAGAACAGGCTCAGGACTGACAAAATGTCAGGCTTGGTCAGGCCTCAGACTCTATGACGGATCTGACGTTAAACTTTAATCGGTGGGTTGGTGCCTGATGCTTATCTGTAGCTGGACCCATCGTGGCTCAACTTGAGTTTTTTTTAGCTCTGACTATCTGTGAGTTGTGAGTGTTCTTCTTTGTTTCATCATAGAATGTTAATTTGATTGGATTGTTTCTCCATGATGGTACGTTGCATTAGCTAGAAGGCTTCCATGCAAGCTGAACATTTCTTGTACTTCAACAACAGCAGAATCTAGGGCGCAGATTTGGTACCAGTAAAATGCATTTACCCCCCCCCCCCCCGGTGGCTTAGGCTGCTGTCTGTTCACAGGTGATGGATCTGTTGTTGTTGACTTTTGTTTATTGTTACTCCCATTGTGGGAGTCTGTAATTGTTCTATGTTTTGTTGTACGCTACTTTATGTCCATTCTAGTTTTGCAATCATCTTTATGGGGAAGAGAGAGCTGGTTGCTTTGCTTAGTTTGTCTTCCTGGTGGCTCGTGTTGGCTGTGTGGCTCTTCCTCGCAGTGCCATGGGTTTATCTGCGGTTTGTGATTGTGGTATTTCCTGATAATACTCACTTACTATTTTTGATCTGGATCATAATTGTTTGGCACTGTGAAAGTATTCCCCAAATATCTATTTTAAATGAGTTAACTTAAAGAAAATGAAAGAAAAAACTGCAGACAACGAAAAAGCATACAAAATAAACCAGTACGCATATTATGTAAATATTACATTCACTGAGAGGGTCATAGTCGAAAATATCATCCTGAGGAATAAGATTATCAACCGAGGCGCAGCCGAGGTTGATAATCATATTTCAAGGGTTCGACTATCACCCTCTCAGGGAATGTAATATTTATTTTATTATACCGAACAGAACATTAGATCCTTTATTTTCTACCGTTCTTTTTTTTCTCTTAGACCTACCATGGTGAGGGGAGATTCAAAGGAAATGCATGAATGAAAGATATATTTTTCACAAAAATGGTTCCGTTTTGAACAGTTTGAATGTTCGAACTGATCACTCGCGTTCCGTTAAATAAATTACGATATAAAAACTGATGACGTCAAATTTCATACCAGGCAGCGTCATTTAAATGAAATTCTTTACCGTGTGCGATTTTGATGCAAACTAGAAAATTTCGCCTAATCCGCTCAAATTTGGTCTCAACATGTTCCGTTCGTCCTAACTAAGAAAACGAGTACCCACATTTTATGTTTCTGACAATGAACAACGAAGTTATTGGGAGTTGAAAGTGGCCAAAATCATGTCTCATATCCGCCATTGCTGTAGAACGTATCCTGACGTGAACGAACCGTACGCGCATTGCCGTTGCGCATCAGACGAACATCTGATATTTTACAATATCACCCGCTGCTATGGCAAACGAGTGACAGTATTCGCCGTCGCTATAGCAGCGGGTGATATTATAAAATATCAGTCGTTCGTCTAAGGAAGTTTTGAATGGGGAATTCACGTGAGGTATGATAATGATAATTATTGACTCGATTCAGATGAAACTTATAATTTTATGCTATTGACTGTTCATGTTAGTGATAATAAATAAAAGAATGCATCAAATATCATAAATGAATACTGGAGAGATAGACAGATAGAGGACAGACTGATGCACGCTCGTGTTTAAGCTGCCTCCTACCATATCTAGCTCAATATATTCAACCATACCGAAGGAGTTCACCGATCTATTATAATTATTATTAATCATTATTTCCCACCTCCGGAAAATACCTTTTTTTTAAATTCCATACACGCTTAGTCGATCACCCTTATAAATTCAGAAGGAGTAAAATCAGAAAAGACAATAAGTATAGCCGTTTATCTGATGGAATCTATCGAGCCATTTTATACCTGGGGGTCATGACCCAGGCTAATTTGGACGCGTTTGAGCGTTTGTCCGGATAAACTAATATTCAAGTACAGTAGTGATGCATAATCTTTGCTCCAATCTCGCCCTATTATATATGCTTGAAAGGCCACGATTGTACACAAGCAGAAATAAAACAAACAAAAAAAAAACCCGAAAAAAATCGCATTAAAGTAAAGTAAGTAAGGGTGCAAAGATCAGGAATCGATACAATCAAGTACCAAACCTAACACAGGATACCAATGGGAAAGTGACAAACTCACAGCAGACACCACAAACGAGAGCCAAGAGGTCAGCCCTTTCCCAGCAGGTGACCAAAAATCACATATAAACAGACGCGCACAAAGACATAGCAAACACAAGCCAGAACAAAAACATAAAAGATCCACAAAAGAAGTACCGCCTTGGAACGGTCAGTAAAACATTTTACTGGAGGGCTTAAACCGGTTTAACGGCGCCAACCTCACCCTTAATTCAGATGTGGATCAAGACACATAGATATTTGGTTTGCATGAAAGACCCCTAACTTATCAATGCATCATCTCCTAAAACATATAAATCAAGATATAACAGGGAGATAAAGCAAAGATAAGGACTCAACAGTAAATAAAACTGAATACCGGAGCAAAAGAAATCCAACAGGTAAACCCCCATGGGCCCGACAAACAGCCAAAGCATCCGGCCCCTACCATCTCATCAATAGATAAGTCTTTAAGTCGGAACCATCATAGAGTCTGAAGTCCGACCCACCGGCGTGCAATTAAAGAGGAAAAAAAGGTTGCCAACCGTAATTGGGTTGACTACCAAGCATGCAGTCTGTTGCAATACATTAATGTTATAGCCAATCTTTTCATAATGGGAAATTATTTTAATGGACTGCGCTGAAAAAAATATTAGAACCAACAATCTTCTTCAATTTATACACCAAGTCACCATAGAAATCAGGTTCCGAAAGTCCTTGGCGCAAGAGAGATTTAAGTCCAACTTGGAATTTAGAAATCAAATCATAGTATCGTCTATAAAATTTTGAAAACGTTTTGCGAAGTTTATGATACCGATAGCCTTGTTTAAGAAGTTTCTGAGTTAACAATTTATTGCGAGTGTTGAAGTCAGCAACATAACTAGATGCTCTAGCAAAGCGAATGAGTTGAAAGATATAGACTCCTTAGTATGTAGAACGTGGAACACCACCATCTAAAAATGGGAAATTGACAATTTCAAAATCAATGTCGTCACGTTTATCATAAATTTTGGTAGAAACAATATCATTAGAAATTGACAAATGCAAGTCTAAAAATGCGGTTTCGGTATCAGAGGCATTGGCTTTATTTAGTTGGAGCTCTGAAGGGTATATATTTGACTTACCATATTGTCAAAATAAACATTATTAATATTTAAAATATCGTCAAAATATCTGGAATTAGTGTTAAACGCATCAATAACATCAGCCTGCTTATCATCAGGAAGAGACATCATAAAGTCCCTCTCATAACAAAACAGGAATAAATCTGCAACCAGGAGAGCACAATTAGTGCCCATAGGAATTCCAATTACTTGTCTATAGTGCTTGGTGCCAAATCGAATAAAAATGTTGTCCAACAAAAAGGTCAGCGCATCACATACATTTTGACACGACCATGCATGAATTTTTTAGGTTTTTCTGAAGTAAAAAAAGCATTTCTGTCATTACATGCAAGGTAAGGAGAGCCTTCTCTCTGGAAGGTTCTTTCAATAAGATCAATAGGTTTATCTTTAATTAAATTATGAGGTAAAATAGTGTAAAGAGTAGGAAAATCATAAGTAGACAATCTGGTCGCATTGAAATCTCTAGCTTTAAGTTTATCTAAAATTTCACCTGAATTTTTAATAGACCAAAATAGGTTTTTACCGGATCTCTCATATACCTTTTCACAATATTTGATAACATGTTTTTAACAGCTGTAAGACACGAGGTTAACAATTTAGAAAGTTCTGTTGTCGTACAAGAACTAGAATTAGCAATAAATCTTGCTTTATAGGGTTTTGTTATGGAGTTTAGGTAACCAGTACAACGTAGGAACTTTGTCTTGGTTTTCTTTAGCTTTGACACCAAAATGTAGGGCTGTATGACAACCATGCCCATCAACAATCACCCTCTCACTCAAAGAAGGCTGCAGTTTATAGGCATTAGTGTCAACAAGCTCACGCTTAAGAGTATTAATATAATACAATCGTCAAACAACTACAACATTGTTAGCAGCTTTATTTGCTGGAACCAAAACATAGTTCATATGAAAATCCTGGATACCTCGTTTAAGATGACGAAAAGAATATTTAGGATTAGGGGGCAAAAGATGTGTATTACGAGAGTGAAATGAAATACGAGTATCAATAATTTTAAAAATGTTAATCTTCGATTCCTTCAAGGCATCAGGTTCAACATTTTCCTGTTTGCACCAACGATAACTAAAGTCATTTAAAGAAAGTAGAATCAATTTAGACATCCATTTCTTCATATAAGTAGAAATTCCGCGGGCTAAACATACGTGCATAAGTGCATGCGCGAAGTTTTCGTTATTTTTTTATATATGTTTTTTATTTGGGGGGATGGTATTTTGCCCCCCAACACTTGCCTGGTTTATTTTCTTACAAAATTTTGGCACATTTATTAGTAGCAATTCGATGTTAGTAGGAAATTGGATGGGACACTATATGCGGTATACATGCCTTATTTCTAAGGAATTATAAACTCCTCTTTAAAACATTTTATATAGATAAATAAAGACATAATGTATGTTGATCCTGAACACAATAGATACTGGTTTTGCTTGCGACTGTGGTGTTGGCAGGGTTATGACATATCACCGATTTTGCAAGAAATATTTTACTTAAAAGATGGGTTGCACTAATAGTGTATTCTATTTGGTAGCATTTATTGAAAGTTATTATTTTCTATGCGTTAAAAAGACTATAGAACATATTTATCGAAACATGTATCTTATAATATGCAAATTGTTGGTAATTGCTTTTTTAAGTGTTCAAAATATAATGTTTTATAATTAACGCTTAAAGTGAGGCAAACATGTAATTTTCTGTTGTTGCCTAGCAACCAAGAACATTCAAAGCAACTAGGTTATTGTCATTGAGGTATTTGCTTTAATGGTTCAAATGTGTATTCAGACAACATCTACAACCACTTATATAACTTCACAAAGAAACATACTGCATCTTTATCTAACTCTACCCCCAGCAAAATATTTTAAAACGTCATTTTTCGCAGCCATGAGCTTTCACAGTGTTGCTTTCAAATTTGTATAGCATAAGATCAGGTTGTGATAAAGCTCCACATTGCAAACTACACGAATAGGCAACACCCATGACCACATGCAATTGGTAATATAATTCTGGTTTCAATAACCACAGTTTCTGAGATATGAGACCATTGTCAGAACTAATTGGATGACCCACGTACTTGTGTATTTTCTAGTTTTGTAATCATCTTGAAGAGGAAGAGAAAGCTGGCTGTAGATGTTCTGTGACGTTTTCTCACGGCGCCATGGATTGGTCTGCAGTGTGTGATTGTGGTATTTCCTGATCATACTCACTTTTTATAACTCCTTTATTGAATAGCTATGCAGTAATGTTAACGTGGAACTGCGTTGATACGCGATGTAAGCGTTGATTCGCGCTGATAAAACAGCTACATCGATTGGTAAACAGGAAAATGGATTGGCCATTTTGGATTGGCCATTTTGAATTCCAATTGAAAGGGTATTGCGCATTATTCGCGTTTTCAACGCGAACTGGACCAGTACAAATCCGCAGTTGGGGTGTAGTTGTAGACCCATTAACCCATTCCTTCTAGGCTCCAGCCACTACGAATAATTATATAAATAAACTTGCATGTAGGTACATGGAAAAAAGAAATTACATGTCACGTTCACTAGTGTAGTTACAGATATTTCATATTTCCATAAGCAAACAGAGTAGAGCCTGATCAGGCATCTCTTACAAGTGATGCCTGATCTTGGTCTGCTATGTTTGAAAAAGCGTTAAAAGGCGTCTCTATGAGGTAAAGGGTTAAAGATGTCATAAACAAGGGAGGCCATTCATTTGTTTTAAAACTTCTATTTCTGCGCAAATGTGAATAGAATGCAGACCCATATATGTTGCAAACCCCTTAATATGTGTTTCCACTGTCCATTAAGCTTGATGAAAGGTTGACGCAAAACATAATCATATTAGACACAGAAACATCGAATTTATCTGCACTCAAGTTACAACCAGTAGTGCATATGAAAAAAGGTAGATTCTAGTTACTGCTGACACCGCCCCTCTTTAATAAAGTCAGCCTAGGTGTCCATGATGGACAAATCGTAGGTATCAGCGGTAACTGAAAAATGTCTAATATGCATGCATCAACGCAATCAGTCGTGTCATTAGACGTCACTGGCTATGACCTTGGTAAGCTGTCACAAAATATTAGCAATGGACAGGAACTGATTTGATCAGAATAGCAGGAGTCATTAATATTTAGGGTGCAGTATGTTAAGCGTATCACACTGACGATTGTATCATATGGCGTAACTGTCTATGGTCTGGATAACAGGCAACAATAATCTGGCATTAAAGACATATGCGGCTATTTCCCATGCGCATCTTTCCCGCGTCTGGAAACGGGTAAAGTTGTCTAGGTCCTGTCTTTCGACCTTTTAAGGATTCGGATCAACATAGCTTTCAGATATTCTTATGTCATATCGGTGTTCCGACATTTTCTTGGCAAAATAAAGTAATCTAAGTGGGTCTGAAATATCTATTGACCCTTTTATCATAACTAATCGTCTCAGTACCAAAGATAGATAAATGTATCAAACGACGTACACAATTACCCTGGTTACGAATACAAAAGTGGCCGAGTCTCTACTATTTGGACGGCTATTCAGAGCCGCGCGCGGCCTGACCTCGTGGTCTAGTGGTTAGCGTGGTTGGCTCCAAAGCCAGAGGACCTGGATCGATTCCCGGGTGTGCACCTATTTTCAGTGTGTTTTTTCTTTCTTTTTTAACATTTCAATACTTAATTGCTTCATATACTAGTAAAATGGCATCACCAAAAAGACCGAAATGGGCATTCCTGAACTTTTTATATTGAATTAAGCATTATACCTATGGGGGTGGGGTTAAATTTCGCCCTCCTGAAAGAGAATTAGTTCGGTGACCCCAGATTTTTATTCTTTTTTCTGAAAGATATTATAATAGTCCATGAAATAAAAATAAATTCTTACTATTTTCAACATCAGATTTTTTAATATTATGATTTATTCTAAAAACAAATATCAATTTTCGACGAATTGCCCAAATATTTCATGCAGTATCTTGTCACAGCATGGGATAAAAACTAAACTTGCAAATTTTCTTGAATGTTTGATGTCATGGGCAATAATTTAAGTTTAAAGAAAGAAGCTGGCTGAAGATTACAATAGTTTAGCTCGATATTTAGGACTAGTGTTATTCTTTCATATTTTTAGAAAATTGGTCAAATGCTGAAAACTTTCATATGAGATTGTGAAAAAATAAGCACGGTGACATATCTTTTTTTATTTCATAAATGGATAGCGCATGCATAAAACAAACAGTATGCAAAGTATTGAACAAATTTCAACATGGGTTCAAGTGTTTAGTAGCATATGTCCTTAATATAAGCAAATTACTAGGAACTGATGTCATGGACTTCATGCTACATGTACAGTTCTTTCCATGTGTCGCATTGTTATATACATGGGCATGTACTATTGCAGGTGATTAGCTCACTGGATATAACTATCTATTCACTATATCTACATTAATTGCTGGTTCCCGCTTTACAGGTGATCACTAATGGAAAAACAGGTAACCAGTACCCCCAATACCTGGAAATGGGGGGGGGCGGGTTCTGGTTACCTGTATTTACATTACTGACCACCTGTAGATATGGAACCAGCAATTAATGTAGATATGATGAATGGGCGGGATATCAACCAACAAACATTATTATAACAGAACACCGCTTTATTGATCTAGCCACGCACAGGTGGCATAATAAAGTCACATGAAAATAAAAAAAATGATACTCATCACCAATATCGTTTAGCGTAAACATTACATTTTCGTTCGTTTAACGGTGAATTATCCCATCTAATCAGCCAGTCTCAATTGGGAGTCGCTGATTTCCTGTCCTATATTTGATAATTTTAGAATGATGAAAGTTTGAGACATTGATATTATATAGACAAAAGGGGATGCTTCAATGTTTTTCATATACAAGTATGTTCCACACCTTGGCCGAGCCTCTAACATATATTGTGTAAATACATTAGAGACGTTTACCTTTTAAAGGATTTACTGGGTCAATGTGGAGAACATACTTTTATACGAAAAACATTGAAGCATCCCCATTTGTCTATAATTTGCAATCGGAAGTATAAACTGCATTTGCACGCTTAAATCGTGCGCAAGCCTACTGATCAGACAGATCGAATCAGACATTGTTAGATGAATATATTTTACATTATTCAATGGTAAAACACAGTTGTGGAATTAATAAAAACACCTACTTTTTAGACATTCAACTGACATAGTATGAATATACGAGTATTGGAGTAGTTATGTTAAACTATATTTATCCCCTTTTGCCATCGGTTAGAAAATCATTAAATATGTTTTGAATATTTACATGTATGGTATGTCCATTTATAGTGACGAAAATTATTTCATAAATCACAGTTTGAAAATTTGACTTTTTTACAAATGACATTTAGGGAAATTTCACGCCTTAACAGGACACAGGACAGGAATGGAGACACATGATTTAGTTCCCTTTATAGATTTAAAATAATTCTAAAGCACTTTCCATTGGCATTGGCAAAGAAAAAGATAATTTACCATAATGTTGTTAGGAACCGATACATTTTGTCCAATTTAACATGCTCAATTATTCATCTGGTTGCTAATTTTACATTTCAAAATTGTCTTCTATGATTTTTACACTCTAAAAGGCAATGTTCTGAATCTGATTTTTTTCTCTTGCGAAAAGCCAAAATGACAGGGGGGAATAATCCCTAGCTCACAAGACATGCGCGGATCCAAAGGGGGACATGGGGTCCAGACTCCCCCTGAAAATTCACAAAAATATAGGGTTTCTTAGAAATACTGGTTGGGCCCCTTAAAAATCGCAAAGCTACCAAACCAGCAGTCAATGTTGGGCGATCATCGGCCCGCTATCAAATAAATGACGTTTTGCTGACGGGCCGATTATGACCCGCTTTTAGTGGTATTTGGATCCTCTCTCCTTATCAAATAAGTAAAAAGAAGAAAAAAAACACGTTTTCAAAGTTGGACCTCCTCTGACAAAACTTTCTGGATCAGCGCATACAAGAATTAAGACACGCTGTTACTTCAGTAGAGGAAATCAAAACATCGGTGAGCTAATGGTTGTAACTACGGAATTGGTGGTAAGACATTGAAATGGGCTGATTGTTTTAACTAAAGAGTACTGAGTTGCAAATGTTGCTAAATCAGTTGGGCTTAGATTACTGTCCAATAGAGATCATTAAAGGATTAATTGATAGGGGACAGTTTCAATATCTCACAAATTTCAAGGGGCCTCAAGTGGGGAACTACCTGTATACAACACAATTTCATTCACTAAGATAAAGATCAATATTTTATAATAAATTACCTGATCCCTTCATGGGACCATTTTATTGCCCCTGTAAGGAAGACATATTCACCTCATTATGACTCTCCTTTTGATCTACCCAGTATGACCCCTGGAGAGAGTCATAATGAGTGGTACCAGTATTATTGCTAAAATTTCTATGTCTTTAATCCCTGTCGTTCCCGTTGCGAATAAACAACAAAGTACAGACATTGAGTCTAAAATAAGGCTATTTGCTAATGATAATGACTGTAGTCTCTATCGTGATATTTGAGACATTGAAACTTCCAAGGATATTGATTGCTTAACCCTACAGGGTACAGTTCGTAAAGTCAGGTAATTTCGGACATCGGGTAAATTCGGACAGTGGAAATCCAGATGAGACGTACGTCAGGATTTTCACTGTTTGCTTTGTAAATCTATCCTTTTTATTCCAATAATTAAACTATGAAACAAACAAGGTCGCTGTGCGAATTTACCTGATTTCCGAGGATACATATATTTATTAACCGATGCGATATTTATTTGGATTCTTCAAGTAATGAAGAAAGGTAGGATTTATAGAGAGTGTACTTGTGTTCTGTAATTGTATTACAGCAAATACGGTATGAAAGAACTCACATGTTCGTCACAGAAATTCATGGAATTTCCTTAGATTAGCTTATTTTAGGTCAAGAAACTCGTGATTTAGGTGCAATGATTGTTCAGCAAGGGTATAAATCATCATTTATGATTTCGTATGGTCATTCGAGGCTAGACAGACCAAATGAGAAATTCTGTTGGGTTTATGTGCGATTACCCACCCACCCACCTACATGGTTCGAAAAATGTTTGGTTATGTAGATTTGAAAGTTATATAGCAAAACGTTTTAAGATATTCCACGAATTTTTGTCTTTATATGATATTTGATTGGTTATCAGTTTCTTTCAGATAGGCTGTAAAATTGAGAGATTGGTTTATGGATGAGTTGATGCACAGTCTATGTGTTTTGAACCTTGAGCTACTTCCTAAGCAAGGAACTACATTTGGAACGAAGGATGCTGGCTGGCTGTAAATTATTTGCTATGAAATTTTGTCTTATGAATAAAGAGAAAGTGCTCAGGTCTGTGCTTGCCATCACACAAATAAAGAGAAAGTGCTCAGGTCTGTGCTTGCCATCACACACGTATATGTTGTCACGCTTTAATATCTTATGCTTTAAGATATAGTACAAAGAAGTATAGACGGTTATGATGTACACGAAAAACGCTAAATACTGATGTTTGAGGCATATAGGCATGTACATCATAACAGTTGGTAATTCTAGGTAGTGTATCTGGTTTCCAAAAATTAAGAAGTCTAGGTAATAAATAATTTATGTTTCGCCTGAATGAAATGAAAGAGAACATAACCGACTTTACCATATAACATCAAATACCTTGGTGTAACAATTACAAATGATTTAAAATGGGCCGCGACGCAAGAAAACCTGGCTTCGGGGTTTCCGGCAAAGTGAGATTCAAACCAGCCTGCTCAGCTACAGAGACTAGCTAGCAAAATTGAAATTTTACTCCTAGCAAATCTAGATATGATACTTTCCAAAACGCGAACAGCAACGGCGCTGATCAGACTGAGCAGATGCAAAGGGTGGTCTGCGCCTTTGCTGTTCGCATTCCCCCGAAGATGGTTTTCTAGCGTCGAGGCCCACCTAATGGAATACGCATATCGGCAGTATTTGCACTAAAGCCAACATAATCCCAAACTTTATTCTCCCACCAAAACCATCAAAGAAGCCCCATATACAGGACAGCTGTTTTCAGTCTTGGAATATGGGAGACCCGTTTTAGACCTTCATACCTTATGCCTTCAGGACGAACTAGAGAAGGTACAAAAGAAATTATAGCCATGCCTGGCATCCTGGGATAGTTATAACGGAAATACCCAAGAAAAGGAGAAAGAATAATCGACTAAATGAGGTTATTCACGTGTAGCATATTGTACCCTCCCTTGCCCCAAAATGTAATGAGCCGTACCATGTGGTTTCCAACAATGCGGCATTTTGACATGAATAGACTCAGGCGAGCCTGTGCAGCCTCCTTTTAATCCTAGAAACTCCAAATGATGTTCAGTCAGTAGCTAAACACTCATAGAATACTCAAACGACGAGCAAAACCCTGATCAGACTGCGCATGCGCAGCTGATCTGAGGCTTTCTTGGTCGCACATAACACATTGTTGGAAATCTCATGCACTGGCTCAAATCCTTTGATCACCAATAAGTCAGACTGTAAGTAGGTGATGCTTTCTAATATATGCCATAAAAATGCCATAAAATCTAGTATCTCAAGACAACCAGGAATTGGTGTAAAACGTTTCGTAAAAAATGCAAAATGTGTTCCTTAGTGTTTTTCTATGTGAATATAAAATATCCAAATAATGAAGATTATATATTTCATCTGTCCCTTTTCTCTTATTCTAAAAGTTGTACTTTCCAGTAACTTGCCAACCTGCAATGAAAACAAAACTATGAGCACGGATTCTGTCTGACAGTCATACTAAATATATCATGCACAGGGCGTCGCTTGAGGCATCATCATGTTGGATTCCATCAAGAAATTGAGAATTAAGATATATCTGACATAGTAGCTTTACTTAATATTAGACTGCGAAAAAGAAAGGCGCTGATCAAAGTGCGCAGATGTGCAGGCTGGTCTGCACCTTTGTTGTTTGCAAGCAACAAAGTCAGAGTTTCTCACATCAAGCCAGATTTGATTGTTAAGCCCAGGCTTCCTGACCTCATTCTGGCTACGCGCCTGACACAAAAGGGAGAACAAAATATGGCATGCTAAGATTTTAGCTTATGAAACCTGATTTTACTGCTTGTTTGATTTACCTTATCATATGACGTCGCGTCTGGGAGTGAAATAACGCCATGCAATAAAATCGATAAACCACTAGTGGTTTACAGATTTTCTGGAAACGTTATGACGTCCAGAACAACGTTGCGTACATAATGACATTTAATTTTAACGTTTTTACGGCAGAAATGAGATTTCAATGTAATCTTAATGTCATCATGATCATACAATAAATAGAATCTAACATTCGCGCTCATGTATTATTGAATGTATTAAACTCGTTGCGAAAAAGAGATAAAATGCTCGACAAGCCTCGCTTTTTATCCCTTTTCCCCAGCTCGTTTAATAAATTCAATAAAATATGAGCACTCATGTAAGATCCTCTATATAATCTAATCTGACAGTATGGCGCAACTGGTATTTTATTGTCCGCCTGAAGGAATAAAGACACGCATAAATACTTTAAGCTGTAACACTGTAAGCATATAATGCAATGCAAGTTTTTAGAACAAATGAAGTTATTTATGGAAGCAGTATGAATCCGTCAAATAACACAAGATTCTGCCAATATATCGATTACGTTTGCCTAATAATCATATTGCCCCCAGTAGTAACTATTGAAACATGGCGAATATAAATAAAAATTCTATCAACAACCTATCTTTGTTTATAAAACTCTTGGCATATAATTCGGATCACTGTAATGATCTGCAGGCAATCTTCATTTAAGTTTTCACGTGTTTTTATCTTGCAATTCTGTCTCTCAAATTCATTTTTTGCATTTCAGCACATGCTATAAATGTTTAATAAGACCTTTCCAAAAATGATTCTATCAAAACGTCACTTTACTATGCAAAAATACATTCCCAACTGTTACGTATCTGCATTCCTTAAGTATATTACCTCATTACCTTACCATTAATTCATAAATGGCCACTAGGTTTATTGAGGTTTAACCAGGGGTACACGCAATCTGTTTTACGATCATATTTTGGTTTTAACCTAATAAAATTTGCTTGCATTTATTTTGCTGTGTGTGGCTATATAGTGTTAGATACAGTTTTGGGGGCATTATTCGTATTTCTGAAACGATTTCAAGACGCTCTTAGCAGTTAACAAAGTTGAAATCTGTCCCCGAGGTTATACAGCTTTTTACATGCTCAACTCGGCTTAGCTCGAAATTATCTTGCTCATTAATGTTAAAATGCGACTTAAAGCAAGAAACTTCTTCATTTGTCGGTATTTTAGTTTCTATGAGCAGTTGAAATTTCGTGCTCAGTTGAGTTGAGCATGAAACAAGTTTTATACCCTCGGGTTCTGGTCTCCACATTGTGTACTAGATCATTTGTCTAGCATCATCAATACAATCAATGTATTTAACAAAATCAAATCAAATGGCAACTAGAAACTATTTATATTGCGACGCTTGATAATGGGTTTTGTATGGGCCTCCGTGCGACGAAACCTGTCTTCGGGATTTCCGACAATTGTGAAGTGAGACTAAAATCAGTTTTTTGAGCTACAGAGACTAGTTAGAAAATGTAAAGTGCATCAGTACATGTAGCAAGTTTAGATATGATAATTTCCACTAAGCGAATAACAAAGGTGATGAATGGTTGCGCGGACGCACATGCTAGTCTGCACCTTTATTGTTCGTAAACCCCCGAAACCAGGTTTTCTCGCGTCCGATTTTACTTGCTGAAGCTTACCACCAGCTATAGGTTTTCCGTAAACTTGCGCACCATTATTAAATGTGTATCCTAATCCATTACTTCCAACAGAAGCTCTTGTACCATTTTCGAAATTGTACCCAGCCCCATCCTTGCAAATAGAAACTGTAAAATACAAAACATCGTTTTGTTAAGACTATGCAATAATACAGCAATTTTACTGGTGTCAGCTATTAATGAAAAACATAAATTTTGGGTATTTGTGCCAATAAATGCTTACAATCTATCTTGAAGTAAACATAAACGAATATGCTACAAATTTTCATCTGAAAATTGTCATTTGCAAATTTTTAATTAAAAGTTGATATTTTTTATTCTCTCACACCTCGCCTATAGAGTCAATACTAAAAAGTGTGATATATCAAACAATAATTCACAGTTTTGAAAGTGCGAGGAAATTGTGTGCTAGCTGACGTCATTTATTATTGGAAAATGAAGTCATTCATGGTGTTAGACGGTGTAACGTAGTTTTTACGCTTGAAAGACGTTACAAATACACGTAAACGAATGCAACGTAGTCTAAGTATTGGCGGGAGTTCTTCATTGCAATGACGGAAAGTTGAAAGAAGCTGAATATTTCAAATGTGTTTTCGTCGTTTATTGTGTGTTAGAATCTCTAGTGCGTCAATTGTTGAGTAATAATTCACTGTTTGTCGGTCAGTTGTACGAAGATAAATCACTCGCGCTATGCGCTCGTGATTTGATCTTCTTTACAATTGATCTCCAAACAGTAAATTGTTACTAAACTATTCACTGCTAGGGCTGATATATTTCTTAAACAACTTCTCAAAACATAAATTGTGGGTAATTGTGCTAATGAATGCTTACATAAACGAATATGCTACAACTTTTCATCTGAAAATTGTCATTTGCAAATTTTTAATGAAAAAGTTTATATTTTTCGCATAACTTCCCAAATCGTAAACCGTGGGTACTTGATCAAGCATAAATTCACAATCTATTTTTACGTAAGCATAAGCGAATATTTTACAACTTTACAGCTGAAATCTAAATCGGCACAGCCCCATCTTCTGGTCATGTTCGGCCTCTGATATAGGTCTTTTATGTTTGATTAAGAAGCTCCTAAAATGGCACTGAGAAGCAAAGAAAACAAATGATTGTATGCTTTATCATTTAAATAAGGAAGAAGGCAAAGATCAGGAATCGATAAAATCAAATACCACACCCAGGACACCATATACACTACAAATTTCGCCACACGTAAAAATCATATAATAATCATATGATTCTTATATAAAAACTTTTATATAATACTTGTTAAAAAAGGCAGTCGCGTGTGGATCATATAAAACAGATTATATAATTTTCATATGAAAATGATATGATTTTTACCTAAACTGAAATACATATAATAAACATATGATATTGATAAGCATTTTTATATAATAATCATATAATAATTATATGAAAATCATATGATTGCCCTTTTATATAAATATTATATGAGTGCCTTTATATAAAATTTATATAAAAAGGCAGTATAAAAAATTTATATAAAAAAGGCAGTCACATGAGGATGATGTGTAATGCACTGTATTTGAAAATTATAAAAATGTTACAAAACTTAATTCACCACACATGATTATCACATATATTAATTTACATATAAAACTTATATGATCTTATTTTTATCAACAATTCATATAAATTAATTTATGTCATAATTATATGAAAAAGTTCACATATAATGATCATATAAAACTTACATGGGTTTCATATGATATTAATTACATAAAAAAAATTATATGATTTTGTGAACATGTAAATATCATATAAATCGTATTATATAAAATTCATATGAAACTGCACATATGAAAATCATATATTCAGGTTTACATATGAGAATCATATAAGACTCATATGAGAATCGTATATAAAGGCAATTATATAGGGATGACGTGTGGCGAAATTGGCTTAGTAGGAAAGTGATAAAACACATGAAAACATCACATAGAAAGGAGCCAAAAGGTCAGCCCTTTCATAGCAGGTAACCACAAGGCTGCAAGGAACAGACAAGACAATATAACAGACACACACGAAACACAAATAACAAAAAGGATCCACAAAAGAAGCACCGCCTTGGAACGGTCAGCAAGAAAATTACTGGAGGGTTTAAACCACCCATTCAAACGAGCTTTAATTGTGTAAGGTACATAAGGTCCTGGGTTGAAGTCAGATTTTTGATGGGTGACTTCACGCCATATAAGTCGCGTTTTATTGCTAATTCTAGTTCGTGTACTACTACCGAGTTGTCTATACTTTTGACTTCTTGCCTCACTGCGATTAAAAACCATGTTATAAAATATTGTACAACAGTGTATGAAAAGAAATGGTAAAAATTATTTTGGTCTATTAAAAATTCAGGTGAGATTCTTAATAAATTAAAATCTAAAGGTTGTCTAGCATCTAGTTTGTCTACATATGATTTCTCTACTCTCTATACTACGCTGCCTTACAATCTAATCGAAGAAAAAAGCTAACGGATTTAATTGAATAAACTTTTAACAGAGAGGGCTAATTTTATTTGGCTTGTAATGAGAACCGTGCCTTTTTTACTTTTGAACAACCTAAACAATATACTAGTAAATTGTGGTCATGTCGGAACATGTATGATGCTCTCCATTATCTTTTGGACAATGTATTTATAAGATTTGGCTCAAAATTATATAGACAAATTGTAGGTATTCCAATGGGTACTAATTGTATTCCTCTTGTTGCCGATTTGTTTTTGTTTCGTTATGAGAGAGACTTCATGTTGTCTCCAAATTGATATTATTGAAGCTTTTAACTCCACCGCCAGATATTTAGATGTTAAACTTAATATTGATAATCCTTTTTTTGAATAATTGGTAGGTCAGATATATCCCACCGACCTTCAGTTAAATAAAGCGAATTCTTCTGATACAGAAGCCCCGTTTTCGGACATGACGTCCATAACGAATGGCATAGTTCCATCAAAAATCAAAATAAACAGGATGATTTTAATTTTGAAATAGTAAATTTTCCATTTCTTGATGGAGATGTTCCTCGCTCCCCTTCCTATGGTGTATATATTTCGCACTTTATTCGTTTTGCGAGAGTGTGTTCTAATGTTGATGACTTCAACAACAGAAACTTATTTTGACTGCTAAGTTATTGAAACAAGGTTATAGATAACATAAAATTCGAAAATCATTTTCTACATTCTACCACAGACACTCAGATTAAATTGTTAGATACAATATTGGTTAAAAACTCTTCTGCAACAGGGCATATCAGAACCTATATTTTATGGTTATATAGTTTATAAATTCAAAAGAATTGTTGGAAAGGCTAATTTTAGTGATCAATTCAAAAAGATTATCAAACGTTATAAAAGTTGGATATAACTTGGATATCATGCGACAGTCTGCATGCCTGGTTGTAAACCCAATCACTGTTTATAGCTATGGTTTCCTCTTTAATTGCACGATGGTGGGCCAGGCCTTAGACTCATTGACGGTTCCGACTTAAAGCTTTAATTGGTGGGTTGGTGCCTGGTAATTGGCTGTAGCTGGGCCCGGCGTGGCTCAACTTGATATTTTCTTTAGCTCTGACTATCTGTGAGTCGTGAGCCCTTTTCTATGTTTCATTATAGTGCGTTTATTTGATTATATTGTTTCTAACAGTTGCAATTGTTAGGAATCCTCGATGCGAGCTTAACATTTATTGTGCTTCAACAACAGCAAATTCTAGGGTGAAGATTTGGTACCAGTAAAATGCATTTATGCCCCCAAGTGGCTTTGGCTGCTGTCTGATCTAAGGCGGTGGCTCCGTTGTTGTCGATTCGTGTGGGATTCTGTTATTGTTCTATGTTTTGCTGTGCGTTACTTTATATCCATTCTAGTGATGGGGAAGAGAGAGCTGGTTGCCTTGCTTTGTTTTTCTTCCTGGTGTCTCGTGTTTGATGTGTGGCTCTTCCTCATGATGCCACGGGTTCGTCTGCAGTTTGTGATTGTGGTATTTCCTGATCAAACTCACTACTATTTTTGGTAGAGGTTACATCTCAAATGTTACATACCAAGTCCCAAGGTCGTCGGCCTTCTGGCTCTTGAGAAGAAGATTTTAAAGGGTTTTTATCATGTATGGGCATGTCAGCCATTTTGGTCATGTGACCAAAATATTGTGTGTAAATTCTAGCTTACTTATAGTAAGGAGTCTTCAAATATCAAATATGAGATCAATAGGCCTAATGGCTTCTGAGAAAACTATGTTTTAATATATTGATGTGACTCCAATATGAGCGACCTTGGCTGAAAGGTTAAATGTCAACCTTGACCTTTGAAGCTAATTTATTGCCAGTGTCACATTAAGTTAAACATATCAAGTGAGAATAATGACTTTGGCTTCAATAGTTTTAAAACAATTCAACGTTTCAAAGAAATCCAATTTAAATGCATTAGGATGATGTTAAGTAGGTCAAGGTCAACCAGGGATCATCTTTTGAACAAACTTGGTAGGCCTCACATCCCTAATGCTACATACCAAGTCCCAAGGTCATCAGCCTTCTGATTCCGGAGAAGACGATTTTTAAAGCGTTTTTAATATATATGGGCATTGCGGCTATCTTGGTCATGTGACCAGGACCATTTGAATAAACTTTCGTTCCCGCTTCCTAAAGAGTCTCTATATGAAAATTAAGTTCAACTGGCTCGGTGGTTTCAGAGGAGAAAATGTTTAAAAACGTTGACACACGGACGGCCAATGGATGGATGACGGACGCCAGAGTCACTGGTATACTATTAGTAAATTAATAAGTATGCAAAATTCGATCCAAATATGCCATGTGGTTCAAGAGTTATGAGCATTTTCTCTAGACGACCACGACCTGTTGGACTTGTGACCAGCTTCGCGTGTCACAGATAAGACAATGTTGACATGCACTGATCAACATGTACCATGTGGTTCAAGAGTTTTAACAATTTTTCACTAAATGCTAATGGCCAGTCGGCTGGACGGACGGACGTTCTCACAAACAGTTTTTTGTTTGGTATTTTCTACCCAAAAAGCGAAAAAATACCCAACAACTATCGTTTAAATTACGGAATAAACTCCATCTTGACTTTATTACCTTCCTTAATATGCAAATTAGGGTTATTTCGTGAATTCTTTGGTGGGTGAGTTTGTGGGAGGCATGGCAAAAGAAAATTTTCCAAACTTGAAAGAAGCCAACAAGTGTCTATTCGTGGGTACGGGCAGACAAAATCACGTATGGGAGTGAAATAACGCAATGCAATAAAATCGATAAACCACTAGTGGTTTACAGATAAACGGGAAACGTTGGTTTAAACATATTTTATTAGCAAGAACAGTTGACATTATCAAACAGATGTTAACAATATTAAAGTTACAAGGATTGGAATGGAAGCAACATGCTTATATAATTCCTTTCCTGATGACCAATAACATGTTGTAAACGATAATGGCAAAATGTGGTAAAGTTGAACAAATATGCATTTCGCAAGTAACTATTCCACTAATGGAAGATTACATTTGCTTCTAATAAGAAGGCATATAATATTAGTGGATAAATTTGGTTTGTGTTGGTGCTCAGCAGTCATGCAGGCCTCGTTTTCGAAGTTTTGTGTTTGATGAGCGTTGCATATTTGTCCAATACGATTTACCAAATACAAAAAAAAAAAAAACGAAAATATGCACATATGAGAACAGAATTAATTTTATAACAAAATGGGGACAACCCATGGAGAGCACAGAAATAGGGAGAGAGGCTAAGGTTTATGAAAGCCTGTGGAGTGGAGGGAACGAATCAAGGTCTAGTGGCTTTTACTTCCCAGTCTATACTATATATGTCGTTTCACGCTCAAGGAACAGATGATGGAGTTCGTTATAGCACTGTCTAGAACCATTTAGTTTCAACAATAAATTTTTGCACAGCAGTGAAAATAGATGTGTTTGTATTCATAGAAAGTGAGCTGTCCCCAAACAGAAGTACATCTAAAGTGATGTGGCAAAGTGGAGAAATAGTTTGTATCATTTCTAGTCTTTGTCTGTGATAATATCTACATTGTAGAAAGAAGTGTTCTGAATTTTCAATGTTACCACAGCGGCATAAAGGTGTGTCCGTTAAGTTCTTTAGATATATTTCGTAATTTAGGGCACTACATTTGGTACGAAGGCGTGTATGCAATACTTGCGGACGTCTATCACCGACATAGAAGTACTTAGGCACAGATATATTTGTTTGGTTTAAGGTATGTTTGAAAGATGCGACAAACGTGACATTTCTATGCTCTTCACTGAGACTATTCCAATCTCTTATTGTAGAAGGGAGAAAGGAATTGAAGTACTGGTTTGTTCGTGCATTAATTGTAGAGATAGTATTTGCATTTCTTAGATTATATCGAGATGTTTCGTTGACAGTGGGTGGTATAAGAGAAGATAGATAAAGAGGTGTAGATGGAATGATGCTTTTAACGTCACGCATATGGCAAAACCCTAACGTTTTCACATAATAATTTTAATGTCATATGATAAATAGAATCTAACATTCGTGCTCCTGTATTATGTAATTTATTAAACTCGTTGCGAAAAAGAGATAAAATGCTCGGCGAGCCTCGCATTTTATCTCTTTTCCTCAACTCGTTTAATAAATTCAATGAAACACGAGAACTCATGTAAGATCCTCTATATAGCACACACCTGCAGGTCATGCAATTGCTAGTGTATAGCCATACTGAGTGCAGTTTATTGCATAATTAATAAACGACGCACAGGTAGATTTTTAAAAGTCTTTAAACTGAGGGTTAACCCTTTATATACATTATTTATATCCTAAATGCGTAACAGTGCAATCAGCGAAGACCTAGATGCAACGCCTAATAGCGGCTTCATTTAACCAGGATTTTACTGTTTGCTAAAACAAAAAAAGATCTTTAGAGCAAAATGTGCATTTTTTATTTGGAATTTATTTCCAATTTTTGTGTTTTACATATGACCCTTCGATATAATGGACCAGCCCAAGTTTATTGTATTAAAAAGAAGGAATATTCCAATGGTGCATAAAAGGTTAAACAATAATTCCCATCGATTCACATACCTCTTCCTCTTTCCCAAAATGTGTTGGAATCATGCGCTTTGATATGGTTTCCCATCGTTTGTCCAAATTGCTGTACCTTTGGATCGCTTATTCCTGCAAAACAGGAGTGTAGATATAGAGGATCTTACATGAGTGCTCATGTTTTATTGAATTTATTAAACGAGTTGGGGAAAAGAGATAAAATGCGAGGCTTGCCTCGCATTTTATCTCTTTTTCGCAACGAGTTTAATAAATTCAATAATACAAGAGCACGAATGTTAGATTCTATTTATCATATGACAAATACTTTTAAATCTGATTTTTGGCGTAAAAACGTTATAATTTTGTCATTATGATCGCAACGTTATTATGGACGTCATAACGTTTCCCGTAAATCTATAAACCACTAGTGGTTTATCGATTTTATTGCATGGTGTTATTTCACTCTCAGACGCGACGTCATATGATAAATATACATTTCTTAATTTCTTCCTAATAGAAGGAGTGTTACAGAAAATACATATACAGGTAACTATATGTACAAAAAAACAAACATTGATTACTTTGCACAGCATGTTTCTGGTGAACTAATCACAAATTGTATGGGGAAAAATTGAATCAAACTAACATATATTGCAAAGTACACGTAAAAGATTACCCCTTACAATGGCTGGATACTAAACTTCATAATTTGCAAGCCTCTTACCAAAACGAAGTGCAAAGGTTGCAAAATATAATGAACTATTAAAAGAAATTAAAATTCCCAAAAGTGTGTGAAGATATGTGGCCTTGAAGTTATGATTTTGGGGTGATTGTGGCCATAGGGAAGCGTAATAAGTTAGTTGAAATGACGAAAGTCCGGCGATTTATGGATCTGATCTGAAAAAAAATGTTCAAGTCGAGCATAAGAAAAATAAGTTTTTCTATGATTCAGTTTGGTCAAAATTTTCATTTTTCTTACTGGGCCCAGAATAACAATGCGTCCTTAAAGTTAAGCAAGACTTAATAGACTTCGAGCTAAAAAAGGTCCTGCTCCCCCCCCTAGGGAATTTTGCAGACATATCCTATCTTGAAGAGAATTTCAAGCCGCATCTTTTAAGAGATGTTTGCACTCTGTGCTCCGGGGCGTTAGTCTCCGACAGCCTGTTACATATGTTACTGTAACAAACTAAGGAAAAAATCTAAATGAAAGTTTGAGCTACAGAAAGAAGACACTAAACCATATTATTATTTAAATTTCTTATGTAGTTTGCATGCTGGATGCCTAGGCTACATAAAAGTAGCATTTTAAACAAAATTACAGCCTTCTATGGTGTTATATGCGTTACATAGATTAAATTTCCCTTTGAAAGTTGAAATCATGACTAACATCATTCATTTTACAGACGATTTGTGCATTTTTACAAGTGTTTTTAATCCTAGTTTACTAAAATATTCATTTGACTAATAGAAAAAACAAAGTTTGCTTTTCTATCTCAAATACATTGTTTTATATGAGCTATTAAACAACCCTACCCCCAATTTTAAGTAACCAATTTTGGTATCTATTATTGAAGAAAAATGTATGAAAATATTTGACGCTCGTGGATATCTTACATTTTTGGCACTGTCTTGCTAATGCAATAAAGAATCATACATTTGCAAGTTTGACATCAGGATCAGAGCACTTATTTAAGTATGTAACGTATGTTACATGACATAATGAATGAGCAAGGAAATTTTCTTGGAAGTAAGAGATGATATTTCAGAAAAGTACCGTTTTTCACATGTTTTCCTATTAATCTCTAGCCTCTGGTGCCTTAGTCTTAGTATTTACAGTCATTGCTGATAACAAGCCCATGGAATTGTGTTACCTTTGTTATATATAACCTTTTTAATCACATATTTCCTAATGCCTATAATATTAAAATATATAGATATATAGATAGAAAATAATAGTTCTCATTTAAATGACACAATTTAATAAATATTCCTATTAAATAAAATTTTTCATAAACAAATCTTTATTCAAGTCACCCTCACAATGTCTATCATTGTGTCTGCTTCTATTGCAAAATAATCACCCATTTCATCATAACCAGTAGAATCATGGCATTGTATTGGGACTGCAAACTGAGTACAATCCTGTTCCTCTCCACCCCTTTGGGAATTGTGCAGACATATCCTACCTTAAAGAACAATTCAAGCTGCATCAAATAAGAGATGTTTGCACTCTATTAACTAGGGGGTTAGCCTGTAATGGTATGATACGTATGTTACCATATCAATTTAAGAATAAATGAATTGAAAGTCTGAGAAACAGAAAGAAGACATAAAACTATCTATTTATTTGAATTATTCATGTAGTTTGCATGCTGAATACCTTTGATACATAAGAAAAGATTTTTTAACAAATATACAGCTTCCTATGGTGTTATATGTGTTACATTAATTAAGATTACTTTTTAAAATTGGTAATTGTGACAAACATCACTTGTACGCATTTTGTGTGATCCTTCTCTTTAGCCATCAAAAGACTTAATTTTCTTTGTATGTGTGGCCAGTGCCAGCGTCAAACAACTTGACTCAGCCAAACTTGAATCCTTAGCATTCTTCAAAAGCAGAAACAGCATGTCAGTGTCATGGGATCAAACATCTGATTAAATATGGGTTTAATGCCATTTCACATATATGAATACAATGGAGTATGACTCTGGTATATATCTCTTCCTGTTAAGTGACAAGAGCAATCTAACTGCAGCTGCCTCTGCATCCGTGCTAGTCAAATGATTACTTTGCTCTGATTTTGCAAAATCTAAGTCTCTACCGTGTACCTCTAAGAATACTTTAAGATTTCTGACATTGGTCAAACAGAAATTTGATAGGCTGCTTTTTTGCATAATTTGCCATGGAACCTATCCTGTCTTTTGGTGCTTAAGTCCTCAGGTCTTAGATCAATAGTATTTTGCTGCGCCCAAAGAACTTTATAAGTTTTCTTTAGTTACAATGTTGACTCTTGATGGTTTTGGCAGACCATCTGAAACCATTTCTGTTACACCTTGAAAGTTATCTGGTATAAGAGAAAGAATATGAAGTTGGACATTGCCATCAATTATGTTTGGTTGTTTTTTGATGTCAGTACATTGAAGCATGTCTTAAAATAATGTAAAACCTATGATTCCTCAGTTTTTGCAGCCATATCATTAGCTGTTGCATTCAAAAGAAGGAAAGTGGACTATAGGTAGAATGGGATAACCAGTAGTTCTATATTATGCTCTATGGAAGATTTATACAGAGTAAACAAGTTGATAAGGTGCCTCATTTCATGATCCATTGAAAACACTGAAATTGAAAACACCTGCCTCTGATTGTGTAATCAAAAAGGATGTCAATACAATGCCCTTGCTCATTTATTATGACGAGTTATATATGTTACATCCTTTAATAAGCACTCTTATCTTAGAAACTTAGTGAATCATTGAATTGAAAGGGTCTAATTTGCGCTCTGTTCATCCTGCATTTCATTGCTTTACCTGCTGTGATACATCTAGTTCGTTTATCTGAAGGGAAAGAGTAACCTCGGGTTTCAGCACTTCAGAAGTACTAAGACTTCAAATAAGTTTTTGAATGCTTGGGGAAAGATAATAAGTGCAGAGACATTATTAGATGAAAAATATGTGGGATGCATGTATGGAAAGGCTACATTTATAAAAGTTAAACAGCTAAGATATGATTCTTTATCACAGAAATATCAAAGTACATCAGTCCAGGTACTCATTGCTCTTAATGGCATAGTTTTCTTCCTTGTAAAGCTTTAGTCTTTCTCCTACTTGCAGAGTATCACTTGAAACACATACTCAAAGAGCCAACTATTAGGAATTCATATCAGTTTCCGAATGTTCCAAGCCATAAATGGCAAAATTGGAAAGTTGATAATGGCTCATCAATTTTGGGTGGACTGGTGGTAAAATTGAATAGCAGTAAATGATTGAAATATTGTGTGATAATTCTACTAGTTGCATGGAGGCGTGTGATAATAATGATTACCACAGAAGCAGACAACGACAAACGTTTATCATGAGTGTTAAATCGATGAGAAATAGTTTGGACCATTTCATTTATTGTATTTTCTTGTAAAAATGTAAAACTATCTTTTCTATTTGTGGCTCTATATTTAGCATTATATGCACAGTATTAGGAAATGTGTCCAAAAGGTCATTGATAACATCTGTAACACCAGTCCATGGGCTTGATAATCAGAAATGAATATAATTTCTAGTGTTTTGGCACCAAAGACTTATAAGTACACATTAAGTGTCCTGATCTTTAACTTAATGACATCTTGTAGAAATATGAGCCAGACAGACTAAGAAAATGAAAAATATCCATAGGCTGTAATCGCTTTCATGTGTTTTACTTAAACGGTAATTACAAAATTCGCTTCTCTGTAAAACTGGGGGTAGGGTTGTGTATTAGCTCCTATAAGACAATATATTTAAGATAGAAAAGCAAACTTGGTTTTTCTTATTCATCAATTGAGTTTATGTTTGTAAAATCTAATAAAACAGTTTGAAACCAAGTCAGTTTGAAACCAAGTCATAGTAGTTGTTTAACTACATGACGATAGCCACAATTATAGCTTTTAAATTATAATTAGGTTCATGTAACGCACATAACACCACAGTTAGCCGTATTAATGTTAAACAGCTTCCATATGTAGTAAAGACATCCAGTATAAAGACTATAAGAATGTCAATTTATTAGATAATTTTAATGCCTTCTTTTGGTAGCTCAAACATTTAAATTTCTTATTCTCAAATTGATATAGTAACATATGTAACAAGCTGTTACAGACTAATGCCCCGACTTACAGAGTGCAAACATTTCTTATTAAATTCACCTTGAATGGTTACATAAGATGTAATTTGTCTGCAGAATTCCAAAGGGGATTAGGATGGAGCAGGCCCTTACTCAGCTTGATGTCAAAATACTGTTTGATGATTTTACTTATCATGCTAACATATGTAACGCTCTCTGATCTTTAAAACTTGATGACAACAAGCAGATCTATAAGTCTTTATCATAGGAGCCAGTTTAAAATCCCTAAACAATGTAAGATATTCAACAGCTGCGAGTTTTTTCACACTTTTAGCTCAAACTTTAAACTACATTTCCTTTATTTGATATAGTAACTCATGTAACACGCTGTTTCAAACTAACGCCCCAACATAGAGAGTGGAAACATCCCTTATTCAATGCAACTTGAGTTGTACTATAAGAAGGAATATGTCTGCAAAATTCCCTCGAGGAGATTAAAACATTTTTAGGCATATCTTACGTAAAGACAATGAGCTTGCCCATTTACTACATCAGGTAACATATGCTACAGCCTCTGATATTAAAAGTTTTGCAACAAACTTGCAGATTTATGAGTCTTTTCATATAAGCAAATAAATCCCAAACAATGAAACTCATCCATCAACTGCAAATATTTTTTAACAATTTTTACTTTAGTTTTAATACCAAACATTTCACCTTAAAACTGGGTAGGGGTAGGGTTGTTTAATTGCTTATTTCAGAAAAAATATTTAAGCTAGGGAAACAAACTTTAATTTTTCTGTTAGCCAATTGCATAAGTTAGTCAGACATGGTTAAAAACATTTTGCAAAACACACAGAGAGATTGTGAATGTAAATGATGTTAGCTACACTTGCAAATTTTAATGGGTTATCTGATTTATGTAACGCATATGACACCTTAGGAAGCCGCAATTTTGTTCAAATGGCTGTCATACGTAGTTAAGATATCCAGTATGCAGACTATATGAATGATTTTTAAAAATAAATATTTTAATGTCTTTAATTTGTAGCCCAAACTTTCAATTTACTTTTTCTTAGTTTGATTAAGTAACGTATGTTACAGGCTCTTACAGACTAACGCCCCGGAGCACAGAGTGCAAACATCTCTTAAAAGACTCGGCTTTTAATTCTCTACAAGATAGGATATGTCTGCAAAATTCCCTAGGGGGGGGGGGGGGGAGCAAACCCATTCTCAGCCATCCGTCTATAAGTATTGATATTTCATCATGCTATATTAAATGCTAAATAAATTACCTGGATCGATGTGGTATTTGTGGTCAAAGATATCATTGTAATCTTCAGAAAAATTAATAAAACCATTTTGATTTAAATCCGTTTTAAACGTTAATTTTCGCATCCTGAAACATCAAAACTTAACTTAAGTCTTCCTTAACTCGAAGGAGGCATTGTAATTCTGGGCCCTGATTTGGTATTTTCGACGGAATTCAGGAGACGGTCCCTAAGCGAAATATTCATAAATACAAGCACATCTTAATTCTGTTTATATTCAATTAAAACACAGCAACAAGGCACTTTAGTCCACTTTGGGGCAAAATTGAGTTAGCTTCTTTTTCATGTATAAAAACCATTCCCGCACCGTATTAACTCCCTTTGACCATCAACATACTATAAAAAGTTAAAATAAATAGGATCATATAATTTCCACAGAGGTCCTAAGTCCAAAATTGGATTTTATGCATAAAAAGGGCCTAATCCAAAATTTGATGACGCTTTTGTGTGTGTGTTTAAAATCTTTTCTGAGTGATGCCCGGGAAACTGCAAATTGCAGTTATTGGGCATAATACTTATATTTCAGAAAATATTTCAGAATACAGAAGCTATTCATGCGCGGAACCAGAAAGTTTTGTCATAGGGGGACAAAAAATGATCAAAGTTTGATAAAGTTTTTTTTAGTTGATGGGGGGACAGAGGACCCAAATACAGCTTAAATTGGGCCATCATCGGCCCGCAAGCGAAACGCCATTGAAATAGCGTTTCGCTGGCGGGTAGATGATGGCCCAACATTGAATGCTGGCTTGGTAGCTTTGTGATTTTTCAGGGGATCCTGACCAGCATGGCAAAACAAAACACACTATATTTAGTGATTTTTCAGGGGGGGGGGGTCCGGACCTGTCCTCCCTTCTGGATTAGCCCATGCTGTTTGAAGTTAACGAAGATGATCGAATTCCTAAACTAGGTCAAGTACGTTGCTGCCCATGCTAGAATACATGTAAATGCACTATTCTGCACCAACTACACATGTATTGTTTTACTTACCAGCGCTCGCTCCAGGTAATCTGTTCCAGGAAGCCATGTTCTGAAAAATAACCGAGAAAGAGTACAATAAAACCTGTGTAAAACGGCCTCTCTCAAAAAGACCAAAAATTGATTTTCAAAACCAATTATCGCTTAATGCAGGTCAAAAGCATTGCAGAATGCTCCAAGGGGATATTGCCAAGAATAAATCGGCTCTTATCTCTGGCATTGCAGAAATCCGACCCTGAAAAAAGTGGAATGTTATCTGAGTTTCATTCGATATAATGCAATGTGAAATGGTGTTTTGAGGGTAGTGCCCTTCAAGATCCATTTTCTCACCAGTTTCTAGTTTGATCATAACATAATTTCAATGGCTAATGCAAATATAGATGCGCTTTACGCTGGTAGTCTCAGAATAAAAATAACATGTGTCTTTTCCGAGTAATTTACATTTTATAAGTGGTGCGTAACTAAAGTGGCTCACTGTAAGTATAGTACAGTTAGTGGATTTAACTCTTTGCATGCTGGGTAATTTCTCATACGTTTTGTCGTCTGCAAAATCTTTTTTGCTTCGAAAAAAGCTTTCAAGAATACAACATTTAGCGACCAGTTTTATTAACTTGATTTGCGAAAGATTTATATTTGTACGTGTATAAGTTTTATGTCAGCAAAATCTCAAAGTAAGTTCTTTAACTAGTCGTTAATTCAAAATATGAGTCAACTCGTTTCGGGTTTTACCAGTTTTTAAAAAAAGGAAATCACCATTTATTTTAAGTAACCTGTTATAACCAATATTTTATAATGAGAAATTATTTTCACAACCTGCGCTGAAAACTTATTAGTGTAAGTGCCAACAATTTTCTTTACTTTATACACTAAGTCGCCATAAAAGTAGCACTTATCAATTACGTTCGTCATATATAATATGACAACTTTTGAGAAAAGAAAGTTCAGTAAAATTAATCTATTCCAGATACAACATTGATTAAAACCTTACCAGTATGTAGAATAATTATACTGATTTTATTCCCTCAAGTATAATGCTTCTTAATTTATAGGGCGATCAGCCATTTCTGGAATTTTCTAGTGGGTTTCCCATCGGAGGGTATTCCAATTACTGGGAGTTTATAATTAGAAACTCAACGTTTGAGGGTTGTCAAAACTGTTGTTGACATGGCTTAATTTATTTGCTGCTATGATAAGTTCTCCACATTAAAGGATTGTGGCATTCGGTTCTAGTGGTCAATTGGTTTCATTTTGGTTTTCTTACATTTGTTTTATCTTAGTGCACTCGTGACGCTACACACGACCTGTGTTATTTGCTGAAACTTAGCAGTTTACTGGTGAAATACTTTACCAGGGTCCATGCGCGGATCCAGAAGGGGGGACAGGGGATCCGGACCCCCTAGTAAAATCACCCTATCACCGGGTGCCATGATCGGACCAAACGCTGGCGGGGGTGGCCCGCTTAAAATATTGGCATAGACCCCCTCTGTAAAAAAATTGAGCTGCGACATGTGGCATTTTGACAAGCGTAGACTAAGACAAGCCTTTGCATCCTCCTTTTAAGCTTAGAAACTCCAAATGATTTTTGGTCAGTAGCTTACTATTCATAGAATATTCAAGCGACTAGCAAAGGCTCTGATCAGACTGTGCAGGCTGGTCTGAGCCTTTGCTGGTCGCACATACCACATTGATGTAAATCACATGTTGCGGCTCATTAATGATGAATAAAGCAAACAAAATCTCTATTTTTGACCCCCCCCCCCCCCTCCCTGACAAAACTTTCTGGATCCGCGCCTGGCGAAATATATCCCTAGCTCTCACAAGAAAAGTGAATTTAGACACGCAATCATAAAACAGTTAACGAAGGTAAAATGTAGCGTTGACATCTTGCAGCAGGTCACGCATTGCAACATAAATAAAGGGAGCGCAGTGGCTCAGTGCATGGTAGAGTGCTTAACTCGAGACCAAAGGGCCGCGGGTTCGAGCCTTAACGGCGTCACTGCGTTGTAGTCTTTGAGCAAGACACATTTATTCTAGCTTAGTACTGGTTCAACCCAGGAAGACCCGTCCCTGTTTAAATAAAAGATTGTTGATGGGACGTAAAGAATCAAATCAAACAAACAAGCAACATAAATGCAAACAGTCTAATTTGACAGAAACGAAACCAACTGACCACTAAAACCAAATTCGTTGCCACCCTTTTACACTTGGCAAAGGTACCAAACGTCAACTTACTTTTTGCCTAAAATAGTTTGATAGTTTTGAAATAGGACCCAGCAAACATATAGCGTCGAAACAACTTCGAAATGACGTCATTTAGTCGCATCGACGTCCATCAACGTTGATTTGTCGTTTTATGTCTGCTGGGGAAGGTTTGTCATTCACCTTTGTCGAGTAAAATTTGCCATAAAACTTTAAGAGGCTCCGTTAACCCTTAAAGCGCCAACCACAACAAAAGTCTGCTTTTGTCGTATGTTGTAATGTTTAAAAGCCTCTTATAGACAGACAGCCATGCCCATGCGCAGATCCAGCAATTTTCGTCAGGGGGGGGGGGGGGGGGGGTCCAGGTCAGTCTGACAAAAGAAAGCTCTGACAACGTTTTTTTTTCTTTTTTCCTTTTAGTCCTCAGCTTATTTTACAGAAGTCAAATGGTCATTTTTCAAGGTTCCAGAGGGGGTCAAACATTTTCCAGAGGGGGTGGGGTCCAACTTTTTCCAGATGGGGTCCAATTGCTTATTCCCTTAAACCCATTGTGATTTTCCAGGGGGGTCCGGACCCCCTGTCCCCACTCTGGATCCGCACTTGGACAGTGTAGACCCAGATCAGAAAGAAGTAGTCTGATCTAAAGGCCCTGTCACACTATAACGTTTTAGCCAACGTATGCCGACGTATGAAATATACATCTAGTACGCTGGCATACGCTGAAATCTAATAAAAAAATCAGAGGAAGCCTCTCTCTGAACTTATGCAAAGCGTATGCGAAACGAGCATAGAACGTATGTCTAACTTATGAGTAACTTATTCATAACTTATTCCAGACGTAACATAACTTATACTTGTATCAGCGTATAAAAGCGTATGCCGAGCGTATCACCAGCGTTCTTGAAACTTATGCACAACGAACGTCTAACGTATGCTGAATTGTACATATAACGTACGTTAACGTATGCATAACTTACATGTAGCGTACTTCTAACTTATGTCAAACGTATAAAACAGTACAAAATTTTGGGACCATTTTGTCATATGGCAACGTATACCAACGTACTGTAGCGTGTTCGTAACGTATTGATAACGTATCTCTAACTTATTAAGCGTACACCAACGTACTTGCTGAATTTTCATACGTTGGTGCTGACGTACCTTAACGTATTTATAACTTACCCGTTGCGTACATCTAACGTATGCCTAACGTATAAGCAATACGTCGGCATACGCTGAAGATTTTTTATGCAAGCACAAAATTTTGGGATCTATTCGCCGTATGACAACGTATACCAACGTACACTAGCGTGTTCGTAACGTGTTTAAAACTTATCTCTAACGTATTCAGCGTACACCAACGTACTTGCTTAATTTCTCATACGTCCGCATACGTTGGTGCTAACGCACCTTAACGTATGCATAACTTACCTGCTGCGTACATCTAGCGTATGCCTAACGTATAGAAACAGTACGTTCGCATACGCTGTAATTTTTTATGGATGCACAAAATGTTGAACCTCTTGGCCGTATGTCAACGTATACAAACGTACTATAGCGTATTAGTAACGTGTTTAAAACTTATTTCTAACGTACTCAGCGTATACCAACGTACTTGCTGAATTTTTCATACGTCGGCATACGTTGGTGCTATACGTCGTAGTGTGACAGGGCCTTTAATCACATTTGTTGCCTCTATACTTATCTTAGTCAATAATGTAAGTAAATATATGCTGCAGACGATTAAAACAGACGACCTTTCAGATGCAGATCTTATCACCGGGCGCCATCATCGGACCACCCGCTGGCGGGGGTAGCCCGCTTAAAATATTGGTATAAACCTCCTCTCCCCTCTGTATAGAATAATGGATGAAGCAAACAAAGTCTCTATTTTTGACCCCTCCCTCCTTGTCAAAACTTTCTGGATCCGCGCCTGAGGGAATCTGCATATCACACTCAAGCTGTGGGCACACAGCACCTATCACCATTTCCAGAACCTGATTGGCAAAGTCAGTGAAAGTTCTCATTTCACTACAACAATAAAGCGTCGATTTCAATGTTTACTTTAGTTTTTGGTAGAGACCGTGCTCGATAAGAGTAGAGTTACGTAGTTGGTCACTTTATAGTACTTTATTCACCTGATTGGACAAATATAGGGTTTTCATTCATACTTCTAACTGTAAATCTATTTCGTCACTATACTCGTATCGAGCACGGACTATAAACGTATATGTGCACTTGTTTTTCTGTAAAGCTACTTAAAATCCAACTGTTTTATGTACCACACACCAGCTATGCATAAGTTATCTTCAACATACTTTTGAGAACTCCATTCATTTTTTCACAAATTCCATTACACTTTGGGTTATATGGGGTTGTGAACAATAAACTTTCACCCATAAACTTGAGCGAGTTAATAATGTAAAAGATTTTCTATTCAGGGACAAAATACTAAAGATGAGGATGCAAAGGGCGCGGATACATACTATAGAGAAACTAATACCCTCCGTGATGGCTACTACACCTCTATCTGGATGTCACACAAGATAGGATGGCTTCCGATCTTCTTTGACTGATAAAACACTTCTAGTGAGAAGCCATGGAAGTCTGTAACACGCTTTTAGGGTAACTGATTAATACCCGCATTTTCATAAATCACAAAATTAAGTATTTTGTCACAATTTTTGTGATATGAATTACTGAATGTTTCCACTTTCACCCTCAAAGCATTTTTCTAAATCTAATTGAACATTTTAAAAGTATAAAATTGCACTCCTCCCGCATGACAATCGTCGATTTGTGCCAAAATATTAATATATTCACCATCGCCCATTTTTGCAATGCCGATTCTTGTGATTTTTGAACATGTTGAAAATGAAGGTACATGTACATTTATTCGCCAACGTTTTGTAACTTATGCATAGCTGCTGTGTGGTACATAGAACGGTTGGATTATAAGAAGCTTTACAGAAAAACAAGTGCACATATACGGGTACCAATAGCAAAAGTAAACTTTAAAATCGAAGCTTTATTGATGTAGTCAAATGAGAATAACGCAAACAATCTGGTGTCAATAATAATATAGAGCCAGTCACTTGGTGCCTGATTGCATTATAAATTGTGACTCGACGCGAGAAAACCTGTCTGATCAGCGCCTTTGTTATTTGCGTTTATCTAAGCCTGCCACAAGCGAAATTTCTATTTTCTAGCTAGTTTCTGTAGCTGATTAGACTGGTTTGAGTCTCGCTTTGTTGGAAACCCCGAAGACAGGTTTTCTCGCGACGCGGCTCAATTCTTAGTGAGCGCAGTGTATACTTCTGAAACAATTGAGGAGCGCGGTGGCTCAGTTGTTGCTTGACTGAATTCTCTGGATCCGCCCATGATTTTGTTATCAAAATTGGCAAACAGCGGATGCTTTTAATTTATATATATTTAAATATACTTGTACGGCAGCTGTCTACACACCTTTTGGATAGCCCTCGTATCAAACTTATTTTTAGCTTTTGAAATTGTTGGGGATTTCTGAAATGATGGGTTTTTAACGTTCGTGAGAAAACCATATTATTCATAGCTATTTAAAGCGTTATATAATGGAATTAATGCAACTTGTTTAACTGTGACCATTCTTTGTATTACTATGATAGGAATATTTCTTTTAAACAAGAAATATCTTTAAAAAAGTAATCCGCTCAGAAAAGGAAGTGGGTTTAATAGCATATCGTTGTACGAGGGTCATTTGGAAAGTTCTTAGCATGGCATCATAACTCCACAATGCATTGATAAAATGCTATCAAATGTACTCCTCAAAATAATTAAAGGACCAAGCTTTTCGAACGCAAGTACAAAAAAAAAATAGCTCAAACATGTAAATTCTGTAAAACTTGTCCCAAATCGTTCTACTCTTTATGTCCATTTATCAAGAATCATTGTTACTGATTTTCATGCCTAATTCTGCCATAACTGTGTCTCAAATGCACATACCCCCTAAAACACACTTTCAAAATGCAGTGGGTGGGGTAACGAAAATCTCCTGTGGTCATTCGAGTAGAATGAAAGTGACATTAAATTAAACTTTGTTTTAAACAGTTCAGCTTACATGCAAAAGATTCCTTCAAACAATTCCCTTATACTGGGAAGCAAACAGCTTCATCTCTGACAATGAAGTTTTGACATTGTTTTGTTTTCTGAAAACAACGTGTGTACTTGGCCATCAAGAATCAGATTTTCAATCGTCATTCTATGCCTTGGAGTGTTAGAAAGATGTCCCAACGAATTGTACAAAGATTGTCACAGACAGACGCCAAAACCAGTTATCTGAATCCATAGTCTGGTCATTACTCCACAGCCAAAAGGGGCAATTTTCTCCCACAGAAAGAGGTGGGTGGTATCGACGGGATTAAAACACCATAAAATCATGCGAAAACAGAGACTTCAGCATCAGAACGCATTATTCATTCATTGTATGCAGTTCTGTGGTCCATGGATCACACACACAAAAATGACATTTCAATACATATAGGCCAAGTTTTAAAATGACACAAAATTCATGTTAGTAACATTTTCTACCATTTTCTTTTTGCTGTTTCACTTGGCAATAGGGCATCAAAGATGCCCAAAAGTTTAGACTAGATCGCAAAATTGGTTTTCAAAATACGTTCTACACAAAATGCATCAATGTTATAATTGGTGTATTGGTCCTTCAATTATTTTGAGGAGTATAATACATTTTTGGAAACTAGAATTCAACGGCTACTTGATGGTTTAATTTTTGTCAAAAAAGGACTTGGCGTGCACGTGCATCGCATGCTCAAAATAAGTAGGGGTTTATATACTGGCGGAAATTTTAAGCAAAATACTTAGAAAAAAGCGAAGGAAAATTGGGGACTTTATTTGCGATCATGATTTGACAAATTAACGATTTGGTGCCAACTAATTTTTTATTAAATTATATTATGCGATCGCTGCTTGCACGACTACCACATTTACATTCGGAAAATGTTGACTGATAGAGAAATGGTAAACTTTCAAAAATGGGTATTATATTTAAAAGTGCCACATGCAAAAGCTACACAATTTGCACGTCTGACAAGACGAGACAGAGTCACATTTGCTTGACCACCAAAAGTTGAAGGCAAATCTACACGAGACTGTACCAGGAACATTTCATCGACAATTCAAGCATCTGTGTTCATGGAAGCATTTGTGATTATCCTCACCTCGAGCTTACTGAAAAGAGTTAATTTGTCAGTAGGTATTTTAAGCAAAATTCAAAGGAACGGATGTAAGGGGATAAGTAGGCACCCTTTTTTAGATCTAACTCTAAGTATTAGCAGATAAAGTAAGCGGCCTTTTATTCTTTTTCTTTTTGTCTCGTGTCTGAAAGTTTCTGACGAAGCACTGCATGCAATGGATTTACTTTTCTTCTGCGAATTGTTTTTTTTTTTCAAATTTAATTTGTCACCATAAGGGAGCATCCTGTATTAAACTCTTTATATCATTGTTGTCGCTTTGTCTGAGTTGCTAAAATGCTCCCTGCAGTTTTCTCAGATATCATCGAACCTGTGAAATGCGGTAGAACTTTTCATCTCGAAAGTCTGTAAGAAAGGGGTCCATAGTAGTTCCGATCCCAGTGATAAGCTTGTTGAGATCTGCATATTCACGCTAAATTTGGGCTTGGTGTCATCTGCATTCTCTTTCAGTCTTGACTTTCAATTAAATGGCGTATAAGCTCACTAAGTACAGACCTAGTCACTATCCACTTCTTTCTTTCACTCACCAGTTTACCGAATGATGCGATGCCACCCTCTTAAGTCTGGATGGAACATCAGCATTGACATTATCTGCTCTAAATTAAAATCCACAAGGATCCTAAAGAATGGTTTGTTGGTTCGTCGAATGGACATAGCCCCTGTCTACAACATTGCATACGCAGTTGGGCGTGCCTCACCGCTGTAAAGAAGCTCTAGGTGATATCTCGTCATCCATTTTGAATAATTAGGACAACTTATATATTTGCACACAATTTACATAGACAGAAAGTGAAAAGTTTTAAGCTCCGGGGGGGGGGGGGGGTACTCGGGTAAATTTTGGTACGGGTCTGCGAGACAGTATTTTGAAACCAACCCCAATCATATACCCGTCCATATACTTGACTTCACAGAAAGTTGACTTATTTAAAAAATATATACCCTTTCATATCCTCTGTAGTTGTGTGTGTGTGTGGGGGGGGGGATCGGGGTAATTTTGGTACGGGTGTGGCAAAGGTTGTGGGAGTCCGTATTTTGAAACCAAACCCAATCATATACCCGGCCTTTGAAAGAACCCAAGCCTATTCATATACACTTGATTTCACAGAAAGTTGACCTATTCATATATTGTTCTTTTAATTTATATACCCTTTCATACCCTCTGTGATTTGTAAACAAGTTTACAAATGACCCTCATCACCTGAAAAATGTAAAAAAACAAAGGTTTGACGGGTATCTGGGTGAAAATATGTGCATATACATGGGTGTCAGAAAAATTTGGTCATTCCAATTCCAAAAATCAGGCCATTCACATCCTTTCTTTTTTAAAAAAAAGGGGTGGGGGAGGGATTATCATATACCTGGAGGCGCTGAAAAAGGGGGCTATTTGGCTCGTACATCCGTACTAATTTATATATAGGGTACCTCCCACCTCCGAGGTTTTAAACCTCTTATGGTGCAGGATCTGTGGAAAAGAAGAAAGATCTCTACAATAGCCATGTACATAATCCAGAAGGCTGCTGCTATATGGTGTTCCCTGACCTAGTAACATCTGTAATGCACATACCTCTCCATAGATTTCTTGTGACTTTTGCTGTTTTGTAGCTCTTACTCACGGTGTGGTGGGTTGGTCTGAAGTGCGTGATTGTGGTATTTCCTGGTCATACTCACTTACTTTCTGCTTACTTTCTTCATATTCATCCATATTTTAATTAGGATTCAGCAAAAGAGTGGGATAGGGCTAATATGCAATTCCTAGAACATAGAATATAAATCATGTGGAATATTGTTCTGGTCAGTCGTGGTTGGCCATGTGGTGATAGCTATACATAGAGTTCACAGCTTAGAAACTAATAGGGCTGGGCCAGTATATTAATGTTATCTGAGCATAACTTAATTCACCTTGAAAGGAATAGGAACTTGAAATATACCTATATTGTACTGTAACAGCTTGGATTATGCCTACTATGTGTCCCTTCCTCACGGTGCCATGTCGGGTTGGCCTGCTGTCTGTGATTGTGGCATTTCGTGGCCATACTCTATCATTTTTTGGAACTATAATAATTGTTGATGTCAACACCATTGCATAAGATTGAATTTTAAATCTGCTCTAGCTTAAACCTATTTTTATTTTTGATATTGAACATTGATCATTATATATTGTTTGCTGCCAAAATTTGCATCTTACTACTGATATTACATGGTTTAAATTTTAAAACTGCAAGGGTACCCCCATTTGAGCGCTATTTTGAGATCTTGCATACCCCGAGGGTATTCCCTTGCGCATAGCACTTTTGTGTACCAACCGATTTTTTAAGAGTTTAAATTTTGAATTCTGAACACTTTTCTACATAAGAATACACATTCAAAACTTTTTTTTCCTCAACCACTTGATTAAACCTATTACGGGCTCTCGGACTATTAGTGATAGCGCATGAGATTTCCGCAAGTTTCGCTTATGTGCGAAGGACTCTTTTGACGCTCATACTGACATATGGTAATAAAAAAAATCTACACTTGAGACATTCAAGGTGGGGGTCTGGTGATCAGCTTATTTTATGGGAAGAGGGAGGAGTTACTTGTCGAGGGAGTACGTTCCAGTACTGTAAATTCGGAAATTTTCGCGAGGGTTGTATTTGAGCATTTGTATTATTTCTTTATGTGATTTTAATCACTTTTTATACCCAACCACTTTAAAAAGTGCGGGGTATTATACCATCCATCCATTCAAACAATGCGTTCGAGTGTCCGTCCGTCTGTCTGTCCGTCTGTCTCTGTACATCCGTCCGTCAGTCAGCGTATCGTTTTCACTCTCTGCTGGGAGCATTTTTTAATAAATTTTCTTCAAACTTGCTATAACAGTTGATATTGGGAAGGACTGTCCTCGGATTGCAGATGGGTAAATTTTGGCAAATACATGTAAGTACAGAGCTACGGCCCTTGATGGACGTTAGAAATTGGTTTTCACTCTCTATCTATGGCATTCCTTTACCGATTTTCTTCAAACTTGGTATGAGAGTAGATATTGTAAAGGAGTGTTCTGGGATTGCATATAGGTAAATTTTGACAAATAAGTACATAGTTATAGCCCTTGATTGACGTTAGATATTTGTTTTCACTCTCTATATTTGGCTTTTTTACCGATTTTCTTCAAACTGGGTATAAGAGTTGATATTGAATCTCACTCTCTATCTCTCTAAAACCGTCTCAAAACAGACCATGTGCAACCCAAAACTCCTTTGTTTACCTCCGATAGCCAACACCCTCCGAGATCTAGACATGCGGCATTCCAGATGGATAAATTTCGACAAATAACTACAAAATAATGGCCCTTGATTGCCGTTATAAACTGGTATTTTACTCTCTATCTTTGACATTTCTTTACCGTTATTCTTCAAACTTTGCATGAAAAGGTCTAGTTTCAAAATGATTTTCTTTGCATTGAAAATATCCCGTGATGGGGTATGTTACATGTCTGCAGCTCTTTTATTTAGTAAAAAAATTGAGCTCGTTGTTTTTTTTTTCGTTGTCGTGCGATCGTTGTCATCGTCTTTGTAGTTATAAATTAATAATACATTTATATCTTCATAAAATGAGCCAGTGCATGAGATTTCCAACAATTTGGTATGTGCGACCAGCAAAGCCTCAGATCAGCCTGCGCATATGCGCAGTCTGATCAGATCCTTTGCTAGTCGCTTGAGTATTCTGTTATTGTTAAGCTGCTGACTGAACACCATTTGGAGTTTCTAAGCTTAAAAGAAGGCTGCAGAGGCTCGTCCGAGTCTACACATGTCAAAATACTACATTGTTGGAAATCTCATGCACTGGCTCAAATATAATTGTTTAGCAAGCAAACCTATCAATATATGATGGTCAATTATTTATATAGTCCCATGTTCACATATTGTAATGAATGTACAATCAGTAAGTACATGTAACTACGGTATTTTAATGGCAGGGTAATGAAATCAGCACTGACTAGTCATACTAGTAGGGGAGTTTCTAGATATTCTAAGTAGAACACATCATATTTAGTGGGGCATTGGCATAATTGAAACCTTAGCATTTAGTGTTGATTAATAATTGAATATACACTTATGGGTTTGCACCGACAACTTTCCACCATTTTTTTTCTTAACGTTAGATTTATGAAACCTATACGTTGTTTCTGGTGTCTGTGTGTAAAACTGACGGACCAGTGTGAGATTTTTCCCTTAATTTGGTGCAAATGATTAAGTAGATATGATAGGTCAAACTATGCCATATGGACCTCGACGCGATATAACCTGTCTTCAGGGATTGCGAACAACAAAGCACAGAACAGCCTGTAGGCTTGCGACTAGCAAAATTTAAATTTTCTAGCTAGTCTCTGTAGCTGAGGAGTTTGGTTTGAGTCTCGCTTTGTTGGAAACCATAATAAGGTTTTGTAACGTCTAGACCAATATATCAATGAAACAAAACGAACTTATGCACAAAAAACGCTTTTTAAATGTTGAACAAAAGCTTCAACAAATTGCAATATTTAAGCTTGTTTCTCCTTTGATAAACTCCTCGCCAATCGAACCCTTGAGGTAGGGGGTAGGGGGTGATAACTACTTATATATGACATAGTACGGATGTGCGTGCCGAATGCCCCCCTTTTTCAGCCCCGCCAGGTAAATGATAAACTCCTTTTTATAATAAGAAAATATACAAATGGCCCTATTTTCTGATATTGGTATATGAATGGCTCAAAATTTCTGACACCTATGTATATGCACGTATTTTTCGTATGAAAGGGAATATTAATTCAAAGGAAAGTACATGCAATTGAATCTGTCAAGTTTCTTTGAAATCAAGTATATGAAAGGGCTGTGTTTTCAAAGGCCAGGTGTATGATTGGTGTTGGTTTCAAAGTACTTGCTCGCGCACCATACCAAAATTACCCCCGCCCCCAAGTCCCCACCCACCCCAACCCCTAGAGATCGAACCACTTGTTTTTGAAAGTGTTTTAGTGTAACACTTTTGTTTCCGTATGCGAGAGCTTGTTTAATGAGCATAATCGATTTGGCATCCTCTGAAATCAATCATAACATACACATACCTGCCCTCCGACAGCTATGCAACTTACCTCCGAACGGAATGCTCCCCATAAACATGACACCATCGTCATAAAATTGCAAATAAATAAGTTTTGTACACGTCTGTTTGAATTATATTGGACTGATACATTCCAAAGAGAGGTTAAACATTGCAGCGGTAGTTTTGAATCAAGAAAAAAAATAAAATAATACATATAGATATTAACTGATGAATTCGAAATCCGAATTCAAATGCGATTTAAACTCAAGCAGATTCAGTTCAAAAACATGCATTGCTTTCAGAATTCTTATCGTTCTATATACTATCAGCTATGTTGAGTTTATTCCTTTACATGTATGATATTATATAAAACCGTCTCAAAACAGACCATGTGCAACCCAAAACTCCTTTGTTTACCTCCGATAGCCAGCACCCTCCGAGATCTAGACATGCGGTTTACCTGGGTGTTCACTATCTTTGTAATGTGACAGAAAGACAACTTAACTTCATTTATCAATAACAGAAGCTCAATGGAACAATAATACTTCCATTGGTCTCAAAATGACGTATGACTATGGTGCAACATCAGCTTGATAACATTTGGGGGGGAGTTTACGCCGATTATGTCTTCCTGCGAGTTTAGGCAGCAAAACCCAAGTATAAGTGTTACACGTGACACGCGTTTTCAACGTCATATCACAAAACAAACCGATTTATGAAACTTATTCTATATGTAACATTTTGAAGCAAACTATACGAGGAGATAGCTTCAAATCGCTACTTTAAGATGATACATTTACATCACCGCTGAAAAGATAATTAGGGGATTTCAAATCGCTACTTTAAGATGATACATTTACATCACCGCTGAAAAGATAATTAGGGGATAACTGTATTCAAAATTTTCATTTGGGGAGGTATATCGTCCGATATACTGTCGGAAATTTAGTTTTACGGCGACGCGTAAGCGTAGCCGTAAAACGTGATTTCCGAACGTATATCCGACGATATACCTCCCCAAATGAAAATTTTTAATATGGTTATCCCCATTTTAATACACTATGAACATTTTCCCTTCAAAAAGACAGTAAAAGTGTACTTTATTGCGCCTATACGTCCAGCGACGTCAGCTGCATAAAACCACTTGCCAGCTGCATATATTCACTTGTCAACCAATGAAAAGCGACGTTACGTAATGGCGTCGGGTTTCCGACAGTATATCGCAGGACATACTGTCGCAAATTTATGACGTTATCCAATCAGACGTCGCGTTGCATTTGCAAGTGCATTAGAAAAACGCTTAGAAATCGCTTACCACGTCAAAATCACGATTGGTCGCAATACCGTGCGCAACGTCTTATCCACGAATTGCAGCATTTCAAATCCATCAACATCCATCAAAATGATTGTGCGCTCAGCGAAGACTCAGACCAGCCTCGCACTTTTCCCAGTCCGATCAGTCTTTGCTTAATGGCATGAAGAAAGTTTAGGTCCTTAGCTACACATCGAGTGCACAGTATAGATTATAAGAATCTATCATGAGTGTGAGGGTAGGATAGAAAAATCTGTCCTGAGGATCGCCGTTTGGCGTCACGAGGCTTGCCGAGTGATGACAAACGGTGGTCCCGAGTGACAGATTTTTCTATCCTACCCTCATACAAACAATGGATTCTTTTTCTTGCTCACCGCTAATTTTTTTATTTAAAAAATAAGATTCCAGAAGTATCTGAATACGCTTAGATACAATTTCACATGATGACGCCATTTTAACATAACAATGACGTTACCTGACGATAATGTGCATGAGTTCCACTACAACCAATGTATGTAGCCCTCACGTGAAAGTCTGCGTAAGATAGCATGGGTTAGATAAGATTTTCTATCCCAGGATAAAATCTCAGATATACGTATCCGGTGTGCAAGAAATCAGGATATCTGGGCTGGCCTGAGTTTTTTTTTTCTGGGCACATACTCATTGTGTGAGTATTGTCATCTTGCGGCTCGTGATGACTATATAGCTCTACAATTTTAGTTATTAAACACAAGCTTGGTAAGATTTTAAACGTCTTCATGGTGTTATGATAAATTAAGGCGATTTATTTTTTTTATGGTTTACGCCTGGCCTCGAGGCTATAAAACTTTTTCCATGCTCAACTCAGCTGAGCACGAAATTTATCCTGCTGATAAATGTGCTGATAAATTTATCCTGCTGATTAATTTATTAGCCTGATAAATGCAACATCTGAGAGACTTAAAGCAAGAAACTTCTTCATTTGTTGGTATTTTAGTTTTTATGAGCAGTTGAAATGTCATGCTCAGTTGAGTTGAGCATGAAAAAAGTTTTATAACCTCGGGGCCTGGTCAACATTTCTTCAGTTTTGTCCGTCATGTTGTAATTGACATCTTACATTAAATACACGAGAGCTGGAAAAATTCAGTAACATTTCAATGTGTCGACGAAAAGTGAAATACCTACACATGTTTTAAAAGTGTTTTGTACCCTTTCATACATTTTGAATTTGTTTGCTGCATTTTGTTATTATCGTTCTGAACACTCAAATAAACACAAATTAAAACGTTAAAAATGTGCCCATGAAACGTGTCCCAAAAAAGTAAGTGAGTATGATCAGGAAATACCACAATCACACACTGCAGACCAGCCTATGGTTGAGGAAGAGCCACTGAACATTTAGAATAACAAATCATCTCTGAGACAACAAAAGCAAAGCAACCAGCTTTCACTTCCTCTTCAGGATGACTGCAAAACTACAACTGACACAAAGTTATGCATAACAAAAAAGACAAAAACAGAACTTTCACAAACAATGGGAAGTACATTAAACAATAGATCAACAGCAAAAGAACCACCGCATCAGAACGGATAGCAGCCTAAGCCACCCATGTCTTCAAAACATTTGCACAACCAAACAAGGATGTGTTTAAACGTGTCTGTAACGATGTTAGTTTGAAGAACAAGTTTACATGTACAACACATTTTGACTGAAACATACCCGTCACGTTCAGTTTCGTAGAAGTCACTCGCAGACTTTTTTTTTTAAACTTATCCGTTTATCCATTACACTTTAGCAATGTTTCGTAACAGTTTTCAACACCTTTGGACCACCAACCAAATGAAGACGTTCATTATTTGTGATTACTGGCATAATAAAACGTTACGAAAACAATAGGGTTTCTTTATGACTTTAACACGCTTTGAAGACGTAATGCAAACGTATTTGACGACTTCAATTTGTTACGCCTTTTGAGTGATGGACACGTATTGTGTAAAACAAAAGTCTCCGTCTTTCATTTATCAAGTCATTATTATAATAAACAGAAACTTCCACTCTTGGTCATATCATATGAAACTTATTAAACCTTTGTATTCTGATAGATTGTGTTTGATTTGATTCTTTACGTCCCATTCAACAATTTTCAGCTATATTGAGACGGGTCTTCCTGGGTTGAACCAGTACTAAGCAAGGATAAATGTGTCTTGCTCAAGGACACAACACAGTGACGCCGATGCAGCTCGAACCCGCGGCCTCTCGGTCTAGAGTCAAGCGCTCTACCACTGGGCCACTGTGCTCCTTATTCTGATAGATGTTTATAATAACTACTACTATTTTCGGTTATATTGACGGTGTGCCGTGGTCCTTCGCTCATTTACATATAAAGCACTCACGACACACCCAGTTTATGCACCCACTTAGGCTTTAATAAGGGAGTTATGACTGTATCCCGTCAATGTCCCACGCCTATTCGTATTGAGTAAAGGTGTGGGGCATTTGTAATTTGAATTTTGAAAATGGTCTAAAGTAAGTACCAATCTTGTAGGAGTCGACGTGACAATTCCGTCTGCACAATGTCACCCCTACTGTTGAAAGTGTAAGTTATTCCGCCTGGAAGGGCTAGGAGGTGTATTATTGTTTGTTTATGTTTGCCGCTCTTATATAGTGAGCTATACGTTGATGTTTATAATAAGAATGGGGTTGTTCATTATATATTCTAAAGGGTCACAGGTAGGGATTTTCAAATGATTTGTTATTTCAGTCCCTGAAGATTGTATATCATAGCAAACAGTGCAGAGCCTGATGGGTCTGGGTCTTCATTGTTTGCAATAGTACCCTTTAAGGGGTTTCCAGTATACAAAGGGTTGAAGACGCCACAAGCTAGTTTTATCATTTTCATATGACATGGCATGGTTCTCCACTTATCAAACACCATTCTAAATCAGGGTGATTATCCCAACTATGTATAAACGGCAATAACACCAATTTAAAAAAGAAGAGTCACACTTAACTTTATAGCTCTCAGAAAGAAACTGTTGTTGACATTCAGCATGTATGTCATTTATAAAATGAAAAACAATGTGTATATGACTTTCTATATTCTAAAATATGGGTTGCTGCTCATTTCACAATCGAATCACATATATACTCAGAAAACGATTGAAGGATATTAAAATTATTTTGACTTTAATACATTTGAGATAATAATGTTCAAACAAAGTATTCTTGCAATTGATAGAACTACCAATATGCAATTCAGCAAAATAGAAAATGAAACTTACGGATAATTGGTTACGATACAGCACCACGCCAAATGTAACAACCCTCTGTACCGAAAGTTCACAAGCAATAAAATTTGCTTAGATATTTTTTGTTGCAAACTTGACCTGGTCATCGTTTATTTAATAAGTCCGACCACAGAAAAGTTTCCACACCTATTAATCTGTAAGTGCGCCTAATAACGGGCCAATTTCTTCAAAAAAATGTGCAGATGTGGCATACCTGATCCAATATGACAGCATATTGCCTTTAAAACTTTGACAACGACTACACCGTTAAGTGTCATACTTTTGAATGAGGGCCAGTGGTGATTTTTATGGCAATAATTTTGGATATAAACGATACAAATGTGTTTTTTAATTAACTTTGAATGTTTGTGACTTCTCAGTATAGAGGGTTCAACCATTTGGAATATTGTAGTTTAACCATTGCAGCGTGATTTAAATTAATTTTGATTGAAGATATCTGGAACTATGAACAGCATGTATATTTAGCTTAGTTTTCATTGTATTGAACATTAAATATGAAATGGAATCAAAATATCCTTCAAGAGTTTTTTTCCGAGTATAAAAGTTCAATCCTAGTCACTTCATAGATACAGTCTAACGCAAGAGCTATGCTTGCATTGTATCATGGTCGTTGAAACTAACGTCAATATGACGTAAGGTAGTGCAATATGCACAAAAATACACTATTAGGTGATAAAATGATGGCATTAATCTAGCCATTCAAACAGCATTTAGACATATTTGCTGTTGCTTGTCTTTTGTCCCATCATAGGAGCAGTGAACACATGTACTTGAATGCCATATCAGAAAGTTTATGCAATACGACGATCTCTAATGCATAAATAATAGAGTGATTGTGTAGATCTTGCAGATGTAAATGAAGAAAATCCACTACACATTAGAGATTTTGTCCTTATTGCGTCCTTTTTCTCTAACTCTAGAAGTCCCACTTCACTCCTGCTTCCCAGCCTGCAATAAAACAAAACTAAACGTCAGCATACCTATTTAAAATACTGTGGTTATAGCTAATGGGTACGCATAAGAGCAACCTCATTGATGCGGTATTAGAACCGCCTTCGTTGAAGCGGGTCTAATGAGTACCAACAACCTATCTTCTAGAGAAAAAATAATAAAGCTCATATAAACTTTTGTAAACCTCATTTTTAAGGGTGGGTCCTGGTCCAAGGGGGTTTTATCATATCCAATCTGAAAATGCCTCACTAGTGTGTACATATCAGGCGTTAAACCCATACCTCGCTCACATATTACTCATATGGCAATACCTCACAAGGTATTGTGGCGACAAAATCAAACAATACGATATTAGCAAAGACAAAAATATACCAATGACTATACAAAACATATTTTTGCCTGCAAAATTGGTAGCCTGACGCATACATACAGTCTAAAGGTTAAATGACTTACAATGCAGTAGAACCATTGCTGACTAAAACAGTTACCTTGTACAATGAACCCTTATTTTAATGCACTTGGTTATGTAACGGGACATCTGATTGGATAACGTCAAAAATGTGCGACATTATATCCTGCAATATAGTGTTAGAAACAGTTTGACGTCATTAATTACGTCACATTCCAACAATTTCAAGACACAAGGAAGACAAAAAAAGCAATGCAATAAGCTCTCTCTTTTCTCCATCAGGATGATTGCAAAACTTGAATGGACACAAAGCAATGCACAACAAACAGAACAATTACAGAATCCCACATTGTGAGTAACAATCAACAGCAAATCAACAGCAATAGAACCACTGGCAACCTAAGCTACTCGGGACTTTTATGCATGAAAATGGTACCTAAAGTAAGTAAGAGTGCAAGATCAGGAATCGATACAATCAAGTACCACACCTTACCCAGGATACCAATGGGAAAGTGACAAACTTACAATGAGACACCACAAACTAAAGCCAAAAGGCCAGCTCTTTCCCAGTAGGTGACCACAAGGTACACATATACAGACGTGCACAAAGGCATAACAAACAAAAGACAGAACAACATAAATGATCCACAAAAGAAATACCGCCTTGGAATGGTCAGTAAAACCATTTAACTGGAGAGCTTAAACCGGTTTCACGGCGCTAACCTCACCCTTAATTCAGATGTGGATCAAGATACATAGATATTCGGTTTGCCTGAAAGACCCTAACATATCAATACATCATCTCCTAGAACATGTAAATCAAGATAAAACAAGGAGATAAAGCAAAGAAAAGGACTCAACAGTAAATAAAACTGAATACGGGAGCAAATGAAACCCAACAGGTAAACGCTGGTGGTCCCGACAAACAGTCAAAGCATCAGGCCCATATAATCTCATCAATAGATAAGTCTTTAAGTCTGAACCGTCATAGAGTCCGAAGTCCAACCCACCGGTGTGCAATTAAAGAGGAAAGCAAAGTTGCCAACTGTGATTGGGTTGAATCTTTGCCCTAGATTTTGTTGTTGTTGAAGCACAAAAAATGTTAAGCTCGCATGGCGGCTTCCAAACTATAGCAATGTATCATCATAAAGAAACAATCTAATCAAATCAACACACGATGATGTAATAAAGAAAACAGGCTCACGACTCACAGATAGTCAGAGCTAAAGAAAACATCAAGTTAAGTCATGGTGAACCGAGCTACAGACAAGCATCAGATTAAAGCTTTACATCAGGGCCTAACCCACTGTCTTGCAATTAAAGAGAAAACCATACCTATAATACAGCCAGGCATGCAAACTGCAACGGTACCTGACGTATTGGTACCTGTTAGAGTCGGCAGGGTAGTACGTTACCAGCTTTTATATCAACGCTTATTTAGGTCGCGATTTTTCCAAGCTAGTACGTTACATGTATTCAACAATAACGCTTCAGGGATCCGTTGTTTACATTTTTTGATTTAACCGTTAAATCACATCTTAGTATTTTTTTAATAGTTTTCTTTCCGCAATTTGTGTATAGTATATATCTTATTACCGGTGCTGAATAATTAAGAGAATGGCAAATCATTTTACCTGTATTGCTTTACTTATGAGATTCATCATGTTGAATTTGGAATCGGTCCCTTCTTGTGGAAAATAGCATGGTCGCCTTCGTTAGTGGCGAAATGTCGTGAGCACATTTACAAGCAAATATACGAATAATGCGTTAGAGAAATCATATATGAGCCAATGCATGGGCTTCCCAACAATGTGGTATGCGCGACCAGCAAAGCCTTAGATCAGCCTGCGCATATGCGCAGTCTGATCAGAGCCTTTGCAAGTCGCTTGAATATTCTATGAGTGTTAAGCTACTGACTGAACATGATTTGGAGTTTATAAGCTTAACAGTAGGTTGCACAGGCTCGTCTGAGTCTTTTCATGTCTAAATGCAACAATGTTGGAAATCACATGCCAGGGCTCATATAAGATCCAAGAGGTAATCTATGTTATCCTTCATTATAATGTTCATGCTGTATTTGAGCTCGTGTCGATTCTATTTACAATATAAATTGCAATTTTGTTGGCTGCGACTTTTTGCTAAAATATTTTGCAATGAGATATGGCTTAATTCTCTCTCCTTGTCAAGATGATTGCAAAACTAGAAAGGACTCATAGTAATGCACACCAAAACAAGGACCACACACAATGATGTGTACTAAAAGCAATAGAGCAACAACAACAGAACCACCGCCTTAGAACGGACAGCAGCCTAAGCTACTGGGGATAGGGGGCTTCACTGTATTTAGAAGCTCCTAATCTTCGCCCTAGTTAAGACCTATGTTTTCAATAATGAGTGGTTATTTGGACCTAACTGAGAAGAGACTTCCTGCAGCCAAATCAAGTACAACAGAATGGCTCATCATACTGACATATTATTTCGCTGTGATGATGCATTGTATTATTTAGGATGCCCCCATGCGAGTTTAAATTTTTGTGTTTTAACAACAACAACAGAATCTATGGCGAAGATTTGGCGCTAGTAAAATGGATTTAACCCCCCCCCCTCAGGCTGCTGTCGGGTCTAAGACGGTAGTTCTTTCGTTGTTGAATTATTGTTTTAAGTACCTCCCATTGTTTGTGGGGTTCTGTGTTTGGTTTCTTTTTGGTTGCATAATTTTTTGTCCTTTTTAGTTTTGCAATCATCTAGACGAGGAAAAGGAGCCGGATGCTGGTTGCTTTGCTTTAATTGTCTTCCTGATGTCTTGTTACGGTAACTGCCCTGTGACTATTCCTCACGGTGTCGCGGGCTGTTCTGTAGTATGTGATTGTGGTATTTCCTGATCATTCTCATTTATTTTTCAATACAAGGAATTAAGTATCGTTTATAAATGAAATACACAGTGACATGTATAGGTAATCCTCTCAAAACAGCAAAACTCTTCAAGAGCTTCTTAATGAATCCAAGCAGGCAGCTCATACTCCTCTTGTTAGAATACGCTTTTGATCTGCTAAAGATAGTATCGAAGTAAGATCATGAATTAATCAGTGAGTGGTGTCCTTTTAGACAATATTGGCCTTAAAGACGTATCTATTGATGAGATGGTAGGGGCCTTGACAGGCCCACCAGGGTTTACCTGTTGGGCTTCTTTTGCTCCGGTATTTAGTTTTATTTACTGCTGAGTCCTTATCTTTGCTTTATCTCCTTTTTATATCTTGATTTATATATTCTAGGAGATGATGCATTGATAAGTTAGGGATCTTACATGGAAACCAAATATCTATGTGTCTTGATCCACATCTAAACTAAAGGTGAGGTTGGCGCACCGTTAAACCTGTTTAAGTCCTCCAGTAAAATATTTTTACTGATCGTTCCAAGGTGGTGCTTCTTTTGTGGATCATTTATGCTATTTCTGTCTTGTTTTTGTTTTGCTTTCGTGCGCATCTGTTTATTGATACCTTGTGGTCACCTGCTGGGAAAGGGCTGACCTCTTGTGTCTCGTTTGTGATGTCTTAATGTGAATGTATCACTTTTCCATTGGTATCCTGGGTCAGGTGTGGTGCTTGATTGCATCGATTCCTGATCTTTGTCCTCTTTCTTACTTCTTGTTATATGTTAACCACACCTGACCCAGGACACCAGATGGCAAAGGGAAAAACACAAGAAAACATCACACACAAGAGAGCCAAGAGGTTATCCCTTTCCTAGGTGATTACAGGGCTTCAAGGAACAGACGAGACAGCATCACAAAAGCAAACAACAGAAGGGATCCACAAAAGAAGCACCACCTTGGAACGGCCAGTAAGAACTTTCTGGGGGTGGGGCGGCTTAAACATGTTTGATGCTCATTTTCTATTACATATTATGACCTAGAGCCGTTGACTACTATTTCTTGCCTTGATGAGCACGTCATAAGTTTACGAAACAGCATTGAAATTGCTCCTTATTATAACTGCGAGTGTCAATTCTTGCATAGTAATAGTCCTTGCCATACTCTTTAAGCATACACTATGACCTGGTACCCTTGACCTACATGAAAGACGCCAGCTATTTGGTTATAATTTCATGTCAATGCGCTACAGCTTTGATGACTTTGTGTGTTCTTTAGCCCAATGCAATTGGCCTCCAGATATCGGATAACGACTTCCACGGTATTATTTGCCTTTAAAAATGGATTTAAGTTTTATGGAAGTAAGAAAGGCGGCAAAGATTAAGAACCGATACAATCAAACACCATACCTGACCCAGGATGCCACATGGGAAAGTGACAAAAACACAATTAAACATCACAAACATGGGCCAAGAGGTCAGCCCTTTCCCAGCAGGTGATCACAAGGCAGTAATGGTCAGACGCGAAAGCATGACAAACACAAGACATAGATAACACAAATGATCAACAAAAGAAGTACTGCCTTGGAACGGTCAGTAAAACTATTTAAATGGAGGGTTTAAATCGGTTTCACGGCGTCATACTCATCCTAAGTTCAGATGTGGATCAGGATACATAGATGTTTAATTTGCAGGAAATTCCTTATCCATGCATTGGAAAGACAATTTTTAGTCGAAACATCGAATAAGAATTACAGTTTTTGGCAAAAATCTGGTATTTGCATTCGGTTCTCTGTCTTGTACGACTTCGTTTTGTTTCCTTTTAGGACGGCCATGTAATAATCAAAGCTGATAAAGGTCTATACAACAAGGAACATCAGTGTACGTTTAGTTCAAAAGTATTAAAAAGCAAGGACAATGCTTCATTTCGGTTAGACGAGGAGTCGCAGTTTTCAACTGTAAATCACATATTTTGAAAAACAGTATACAGATGGGATATCAATAGCTGCATATAAAATAGCCTCATAACAACACATTATTAAAATCTTGGAAGATCTTAAGGCTAGGGATCAAAGGGTTGCTAATTCTTGACTAACCGCTGGCGGAGTCACTGTGTTATGTCTTTGAGCAAGGTGCTTAATCCATAACTTAGTACTTGTTTGACCCAGTAAGACAGCAAATCGTCGAGACATGACTGAAAAATGTTGGTTGGGATGTAAAACATCCAAACAAACATACTTAATGTATACTGAGACCAAGTTCTAATCGGTCACGGTGACCTTACATTTTTACACTAGCTCAGAAAGTAAAAAAGGGCATACGGAATTCATGCTTCTATAGATAGAGCAAGAAATTGCGGAGATTCTGTAAGTTATTTGAGCCAGTGCATGATATTTCCAACAATGTGTTATTTTGACATGTGTAGACTCAGACGAGCCTCTGCAGCCTTCTTTAAGCTTAGAAACTCCAAATGCTGTTCAGTCAGTAGCTTAACAATCATATAATACTCAAGCGACTAGCAAAGGCTCTGATCAGTCTGCGCGTATGCGCAGGCTGATCTGAGGCTTTGCTGGTCGCACATACCAAATTGTTGGAAATCTCAAGCACTGGCTCAATTTCATTTAAAAAATGACGTGTACTTCTTGCACAGTCGAAGGTAGAGTAAATTTTAAGGTACCCTGTTTTCAACAAGTCACATTTTTTCTAAGATAAAAAATCCCCAGAGACGTTATCAAGGAGCTCTAGCGATAAGGCGTGTATTTTTCCTAGTTGGACACGATAACAAAACTAGAATTTTTCAAATTGACCAAATGCATATAAAAGCCAAGGATTATGGAAGTAAATATATTCACTTATTATCAAAATATGTTCAAAGCCTGTGTATTTTTAAAGCAGCCAAAACTTCTGATTTCCTCTGACATCCCTCATTTTACATCCTCATACTGGGTACCTTTTTGATAAAATTATAAGAGCCAAGATTATGCACCGAGGTTATAAAACGTGAGTTCATTCTCAGACTCAAAATAAAGCGCACGTGTCCCAAAGCAGCCAATCATTGCGCTTTATTTTGAGTCTGAGCCTGTACTCAAGTTTTATAACCTCGAGGCCAGGAATAGATACAATCAATCACACCTGACCCAGGATACCACATGGGAAAGTGACAAAAATACAATTAAACATCACAAACAAGAGCCAAGAGGTCAGTCATTTCCCAGCAGGTAACTACACGGCAGCAATGAACAGACACGAACGCATGACAAACACAAAACATAATCAAATGAAGTTCTGCCTTCGAACGGTCAGTAAAACTATTTTACTGGAGGGCTTAAACCGGTTTGATGGCGCCAACCCCACCCTTAGTTCAGATGTTGATAGAGATGTTTGGTTTATAAGACATGCATCATCTCCTATAACATATAAACTAAGATATAAAAGACGATAAAGCAAATATAAGGGCTCAACAGTACATAAAACTGATAACCGGAGCAAAAGAAATCCAACAGGTAAACCCTGATAGGCCTGACAACAGCCAAAGCATCAGGCCCCTGCCGTCTCATTAATAGATACGTCTTTAAGTCGGAACAGTCATTGTCTCTGAAGTCCGACCCACCGGTGTGCAATTAAAGAGGAAAGCAAAGTTGCCAACCGTGATTGGGTTGACCACCAAGCATGCAGTCTGTTGCAATACATTGATGTTATATCAAGTTCTATTGCGTTTTGCCTATATATAGTGTTCAGGTAAATTAAGGTGCATTTAGCCATTCTAGCAGGAGCTTCTGATGAATTTCATAAAGCTCGGAAAATGCAATATTTTATAAAAAAAAGTGTAATAAATCGAAGCAAAATTTCAATTCTTTGGAGATTTTCAAGTCGGGTAGACCAGTTTGTAACCATAAACACTTCAATGTCATAAACACTACACTCAAAACCCTTTTGCTATAAAAAGTAGGGGTTTTTTTTTTTCATTTTAACCGAAAAAACTTTAAGAAAAAGACAACTGTTCCAAATGCCCATCAACATGCACAACCTTAAGCAAAAATGCATTAAAATTTTATAAGCGCTTTGTCAGAAATAATGAGTTTGAAAAGTGACCAAATAGAACTTGGTTTCAGTTCAATTTAAGTTTAATTTCAATTGTTTTTTTTTATTATTTTATGTCACCAGCAAATATTCATCAACCATACTAATTGCGGCTTACCATCATCTTTGCGTTTTCCATAAACTTCCGCACCATTATTTGGTTTGTATTTTACTTCCTGATTCACGGGGTCGACAGTAAGTTTTTTTCCAGCACCAAACTCGTATCGTAGTCCATCACCTCCAATTGCGGCCTTTGCACCATTATTAAAAGTGTAGCCTAGACCCTCTTTCTTGTCTATAGACACTGCAAACACAACAAGATATGAACTGTTACAGGAAATACAAACAGTTTGTCCGGCGTGAATATAAAAGGGGAGAGTAAGTACAGTCGAAAACATCAAGGTTAAAAGATTACCCCCTCCACATACCTTTTCTTTCTATGTCTATATACGTGCATAGCTAAAACATATGTCAATGCTCTAGCATTATCAACTGTAAGTTATCAGGAGAGAGAATCCCATTTTTCGTTAGCTCATAGAATTATCATACAGGTGGTTTAATGTGAATGTATAATGCTGTGTTGGAGCCTTAGCAAAAATATATAGATATTTTGTAGTGGAAAGTGTTGATTTATGTACCGTAAAGTTATAAATGAATACTCTTCTCTTGAATAGACTGTATACCACAATAAAATACTATAAGCATTTGTAACCTTCGACATTTTACTACAAAATATAAAACATTACATGCACTTGTACCACAGTCGCATGCAACTTCTGGGTAGCCAACTTCCTTTTTATGGCTCGAGCTTGCTTTGCTTCTAATTGAAAATAGGCCTCGAGGAGATATAACGTATGTATGCTCACCTCATCGAGCATTAACTTTATCCTGCTCCTAAAAGATTAAAAGTCCAACATATTTTGGTAATTATAATATGAGCCGCGACATGTGATTTCCAAAAATTTGTCATTTTGAGAAGTGTAGACTCAGACGAGCCTGCGCAGCCTCCTTTTAAGCTTTAGAGCTTCAAATGATGTTTAGTCAGTAGCTTAACAGTCATTGAATATTCAAGCGACTAGACAAGGTTCTGATCAGACTGAGCGTATGCGCAGGCTGGTCTGAGCCTTTGCTGGTCGCCCATTCTACATTGTTGGAAATCTCATGTTGCGGCTCATATTATATTAGCCGTATAAATACAACTTCTGAAGAGTTAAAAGCATGACAAAACTGTAGTCGTCAGCATTTTAGTTTTTATGAGCAGTTGAATTTACGTGCTCAATTCAGGTGAGCATGAAAACAGCACCAAAGTGATGCCATAAAATAGTCTGCAATGAGACAAAAGTACTTACATCCTCTTTTTTCCCATAATGTATTGGAATCATGTTCTCTGATATGGTTTCCCATGGTTTTTCCAAATTCTTGAACTTTTGGGTCGCTCATTCCTAGGAAACATATGGAAAGGTATTAACATATGTGTATAATCCATAAAGCGTTCTATTCACTATCAAACACGGGACCTGGAGTGGTACAGTTTCTATCCTTTAAACCCCCATTCCACTGGACGGCGATTCCGCTACGCCCATGGCGATCTAGCATTTTCTCTAAAAGTATTCTAAAACGCCGCGGAAGCGTAGACAGCCACACAATTCGGAGAGCTGACGCTTCCACTACGCTCCTACTACGCTTCCGCTACGCTGCTGCTATGATCCCACTACGACATTGAAGATCTGACTACGCATAGTCTACGCTGATGGCGATGTAGCTGCGACCTTGCTACGACCTTGGCGATTGAGCTACGATTTCGTTGCGCTTGTGTATCCTTTCTACATCGAATCTTGAATTCCGATACGCTTCTACTACGACCTGGGCGCTTCTACTGCGCTCTTGCCGTTTCTGCTACGATTCGTGTCATTTTGACCAAGTGGAATGGGGGGTTTACTTATAAATCAGAATATACAGTTATGCCATGAAGGTAAAATTGCCTTATTGATCAGTTATGGCTTCCACATTTCAGAAAGAAAAATAACGGCTCACCCACCATTAACTAGGAAACTTTAGTTAAAAAAACAACAACAAATTTTTACACAGTCTGAAAAAATCGTTCATATTTTCAAAGTAAGGAGGTAAAGGTCAGGAATCGATACAATCAAGTACCACACCCGACCGAGGACACCACACGGGTAAGTGACGATACACAACAATACACCACACACAAGAGAGCCAAGAGGTTAGCCCTTCCCCAGCCGGTGACCACAAGGCTGCATTGAACAGACAAGAATGCATGATAAACACGAAACGTAAATAAAAAGATGATCCAAAAAAGAAGCACCGCCTTGGAACGGCCTTATATTGCATTCTTGGCCCGATGTTTGCTGTAATTCAAAATGAGACGACACGGACATGTGTTGTGGTATGAAATCGAATCCTCCAAAAACGCACTTAATAATTTTTGACTGTCCCTCCTTTTATTGGCGCGACGTAATGTCACGTTAATGACGTCGAAACAGCTTATCGTGACGTAACGTCGCAGAAAACAACAGGCAAAATACTAGATGGCCCGTGGCACTGAAAGGGTGAAATGAACCTTCATATTTGAGATGTCGTTCATACCTTCATGAACAAATCGATTTAAGACACACCCACATACGCGCCGTTTGAGCGGACTAACGTCAAGTCCATCCATAACGTTGGTTGTTTACTGTCGTTTGCGTGACGTTGAACACGTATCGCCCTGACGTTAAGCGCGGGAATTTTGCGTTTTTGCTATTCCAAACCCTACGTTATGTCTGATTTAATTCAAAATATCTGGAAAACCAGCCAAGTTAGGTGAAAATTTAAAATCGATACTTGACTGATAATATAAAATGTAAAACTAAGTATAAATTCAATTTTTGAAATGTTCATAGAATCATGAATACTTCGGCTCTTATGCAAAGTTAACGTAAAACCCTTCAGGCTTCGCTTATTTTGCAAGAGACCCGAAATATTCATGATTCAATGAACATTCCAAAAATTGAATTCATTTCTTAAATAATTATATAAGAAGATATAGCAAATAAGCGAGAAGATGACACGTCTAATCTCAATCCGAGTTGTAATACATCAAGTTTCTCCTGATGAAAGAATCGCAAGACCGCCGCCATTTTAAAAACCTTCTTCCTTGAGTACAGTCAGAATTTCAAACGTCTGTAACTTTCTTATAAACGAAAGAAAGCATAATAAATGGGTACTTCTTTTCTTAGTATGACCATTAGGAACACTTTGATACCAAATTTATTGTGTTATTTTTCTAGAATTTTTCATTTCTTTACCGCCAGCCCCTTCCGTTATGTTTAGAAATCGTGCATTTGAAATCATAATCGTAAAATGAGCCGCAACAGGAGATTTCCAACAACGTGGTAAAAGCGACAAGCAAAGCCTCAAATCAGCCTGCGCATACGCGCAGTCTGATCAGAGTCTCTGCTAGTCGCCTGGATATTCTATGAATATTAAGCTACTGACTGAACATCGTTTTGATTTTCTAAGAATAATAGGAGGATGCACAGGCTACACTTGTCAAAATGACTCATTGTTGGAAATCACATGTCGCGGCTCAAATGCCTAATCATATATTTGTCCTGTTTTACTCACCATAACTCTCTCCAGGTAATCTATTATTCCACGCGATGGATTTGTGGATGAACATGCCTAAGACAAACAGCAATAGAACACATTTAACGGATGCCATGTTCTGAAAAAAGGAAAAATAGACAACAAAAAATGAGTATGACCAGGAAACGTTTTAGTATATTACGAGCATTAGGGGTACACAACCGTTGCAATATTGATTTTCGAGCGTTTCATGTATACATAATAAAAGTTTTAGGAGAAAAAAGATCAGAGTTTTATAAAGACACTGCATCCTCAAGCTGGCCAATAAACCTATAAGGAAGACTCTATTGAAAATGAAAAGTCCTCGGAAAAACTTCGAAGTGAGAAGGATTCAATATGATTGAATTACGCATATTCTGACAAATAAGCAACATATACTGAATAGAGTAAAACAACACAAGAAAAACACAGATGTTAAAAGTAGAGCTCAACCAGCAGTTAGGCAGCTGAATGGATGTCTAACATGCTGTAGTCTCTCATGATAATTAAAACGTTTTGCGGCGAGTTGCGACGTCAAAATAGTCTTATCATATGACGTCGCGTCTGGGAGTGAAATAACGTCATGCAATAAAATCGATAAACCACTAGTGGTTTATAGATTTACGGGAAACGTTATGACGTCCATAACAACGTTGCGCACATAATGACAAAATTATGACGTTTTTACGCCAGAAATGAGATTTCAAAGTATTTGTCATATGATAAATAGAATCTAACATTCGTGCTCTTGATTTTTGAATTTATTAAACTCGTTGCGAAAAAGAGATAAAATGCGAGGCAAGCCTCGCATTTTATCTCTTTCCCCAACTCGTTTAATAAATTCAATAAAACATGAGCACTCATGTAAGATCCTCTATTTATAAATTTACAAATGGCTTTAAAACAACATACATCGATTCATGTAAATCAAATGCACGTGATAATAACTAAATCAGTGTCCATTTAAACATCTCATTAATCGTGTCAGAACTCATGTCCATGTCGAGATCCAGGTTAAATCTAATAAGGGCCTGGTTCTGCAATGACCATTCGATTGTATTAAATGAGCCAGTGCATGTGATTTCCAACAATGTGGTATTTTGACATGTGTAGACTCGGACGAACCTCTGCAGCCTCCTTTTTAGCTTAGAAACTCCAAACGATGTTCAGTCAGTAGCTTAGTATTCGGATAATATTCTAGCGACTAGCAAAGGCTCTGATCAGACTGCGCGTATGCGCAGGCTGGTCTGAGCCTTTGCTTGTCACACATACCACATTGTTGGAAATCTCATGCAGTGGCTCAAATGCCAATCAACAAGAACGCCGTCAAGAAATGAAACTTAGCGCGTTTAATATGACATATATTTTAAAATTTTATTTCAAAGATCTGAAATTGCTGTATAAAAGATAAAAAAAACAAGTCCTATCAGAGCTGTGGAAACAGTAAAGAAAATAGAGGGCGGGCAGATAGACTGCCCTGGCATTAAATTTAGCACTTCTAGTTAATACTCTGTATGGCATCTGCATGACAACCTGAAAAAAAAAGTTTAGTAGACTTAACCTGTCATTGGGAGAATATTATACCATGGCCATATACTCTAATATTAGTCCAGCACAGAAGTCTTACCTGGTTGTAGATTATTCTTCTTAATGCCTTCAAACTGCAAAGCTCGCCAATTTATAGGCTATTACCCAGGTGGCATTTTGCAATAAATGGAAATATTACGCATAGTATTTGGGCATCGACGCGAGAAAAACTGTCTTGGGGGTTTCCGAACAACAAAGGCGCAGTCTGATCAGCACCTTTGGTATTCGCTTAATGAAAATTATATATCAAAACTTGCTACAGGCACAATCCATTATTCTAGCCAGTCTCTGTAGCTAAGCATGCTGGTTTTGACATGACCTGGTCGGAAACCCCAAAGACAGGTTTTCTCGTGATGAGACCCATTTATTTTTAGCGTTTGAATATCTTTTGGAATTTCCCAATAACCCGCTTATTCAGCAATTATTACAATAGCGCGTCAAATAATGCCATTGTACAACAATTAAAATTCTTTTACCGTAACCTTCTTTGTTGAGCAACGACAATATGATAGCATTTGACTATGAATCGCGTGATCTTAATTGGCATTGTCATACTTAAATTAAGTACACATACTACAAAAACAATGAGTGAGTATGATCAGGAAATAGCACAATCACACACTGCAGACCAACCCACGGCACCGTGAGGTAAGAGCCACAGAACAATAACTGTCACAAGACATCAGGAAGACGAGTAAAGAAAAGTAACCAGCTCTCCCTTCTCCATCAATATGATTGCAAAATTAACTTGAATGCGCAGTCGAGGGCGCAATATTGCAAATCCCCACGCTCTCGAAGAAATTTAATGGTATTTGACCCTTTGATCCCATCCCAAGGGCACCAAATTAACCCTAGGGTAAAATTGTCTCTTGTATCATGTTCTACTGATCATCCCCTTCAATATGATATGACACATGACCATGTTCTGAAAAAATAAACTTTTGACCCCCAGGATCCCCAAGTCCCACGACCACTGGGGACAGTTCACCAAATAATACATACAAAGTTTAGTTTGAAATTCTTTGAAATTGACTTTGTAATTGCAATTTAACGACATTTGACCTTTTTTGCCCCTCCCCAGGGCCCCAGGGGGCGGGGCAAAAAATGTGCCTTCATGTGAGTAACTCACACACCAAATTTGGTTGGATTTTTCCCATGGTTAAGGAGGAGATAGCGTGACGGACAAACGAACGGATTTGACCCCGCAGCTCGCCCAATTCCCACCCCTGGGGCATGACCCCGGCTACTGATTGAAAATCCCGTCTGATATGTGTTGGATCTTTTATTTGTGAGAATACATACAGAGTTTGGTTTAAAAATCAATGAAATTGATTTTGTAATTGAATTTTACGATATTTGACCATTTGGCCCCTCCGCAGGGCCCAGGGGCGGGGCCAAAAATGTGTCGTTGCATGCCTAATTCATGTGAGTAACTCACACACCAAAAATAGTAAGTGAATGGATGGATTTCGTCCAATGGTTAAGGAGGAGATAGCGTGACGGACAAACGAACGGATTTGACCACCCAGCTTCCCCAAGTCCCACCCCTGGGCCATGACCCAGGCGACCGAATGAAAATCCCGTCTGATATGTTTTATATCGAAGACATACAAAGTTTGGTTTAACGTTCTTTGAAATTGACTTTGTAATTGAAATTTAACGATATTTGACCTTTTTGCACCTCCCCAGGGCCCCAGGGAGCGGACAAAAAATGTGCCGTTGCACGCTCCATTCATGTGAGTAACTCGCACACCAAATTTGGTTGGATTTCGTCCAATGGTTTAGGAGGATATAGCGTGACGAACGGACGGACAGACGCGATTGCAATATCCCCATCGCTTTTTTAGAAAAAGCGTGGGGATAAAAAGGGCAAAAAGTATTGCATAACAAAAGAGAACACAACGCACAGAGAACCCACACACAATGGATGAAACAATAAATAATAAAACAACAACAGCAACAGAAACGCTGAGCAGTCTCAGCCCTTAATTCTAGCAAAGTAGCTTCACAATCCAGCTAATTACATCTTCATACAGGATATCAGAGTAACAACCGTTGGTAGAGCAAAAATGAGCGAAAATTGACCGACAAACCCTCCCCACCTGTAAAATGGAAAACGACTGCATGAATGATACGACAAGATGTTGAAGTTTCTTGGATCGCTGGAATTACTTTTTCAAAGAGGGGCAGTGGTGTTAAAAATTGGTGAAAACTTCAATTTTAGAAACGAAATAGCGAATTTCTGAAATCCATTCGCAGCAGCAGATACATGTACTAGCTAAAAACGGCGAACAATGATTATTGATACTTATATAATAATACCCTGATTTTAGTATGACGTCAAAGTCAGAAATGAAATGTCTTTATTTTTTGGTGAAAATCCGCGTTTTTTATAAAAAATAAATCCAATTTTTGTAATCTGGCTGGTAAAGTTTTTTAAATTTATAATTATTATTTACATAATTTCAAATTTGATGCTGCATTATTCACCTTACATATATCTTGTCGTGTATACATATAAAATCCGCCAAAATACTTTCGTGTTTTACCTCAAATTCCGTCTTTTTATTAATCAGGTATATTTAGGGAAATGCATTTATTGCTATTACTTGTATAATTGGGCATTGGCATATTAAGAAAATAACGTACATATAGTGAACATTTCAAATAGAAACATAATTAATTAAGTACTGTGATGTCATATCAAGTATTGACAAACGGTTACATGAGGGCCAAACGGCCCTGGATCGCTCACCTGAGTTTTGTTAAAACGTCTTATCTATAGGTAGCTATAGGTATTTATTAGAAAGTGGCCACGCTCCTGGTGACCCACCAGGTGGGTCATCTTTGGCCACAGAGCCACAATTAAATCAAATTTAAATGTGGTCTACTGAGTGAAGCTACATACTAAGTACCAAGGCCCTAGACATAGCGGTATTAGACAAGAAGATTGTTTTATGTTTTCACTATGCAAGTCGATGTGACCAGGAAATGTCACAATCACACACTGCAGGCCAACCCACGGCACCGTGAGAAAGAGTCAAAGAACAATAAAACCCACATGACCTCTGTGACCTCCAGGATGGGGCCATTTTGACCACAGAACCACAACTTGGTAGAGTACCATTAGGGGATGCTACATACCAAATATCAAAACTTTATGCATTTTGTTATCTGACACGAATATTTTTAATGTTTCTCTTTAAACATAAAACATAAGGCCTCTTGGGCGGCCCCATTTTGGCCCCAGGGCCATAATCAAACTTAGTAGAAGTCTACTAAGTGATGATACATACCAATTATAGGCTGTAGGCCTTGTGGTTTCAGACAAGAATATGTTTACTTGTTCCATATATAAGCCTACGTAAAATATGTGACGCCGAGGTGCGGCCATTTTTGGCAAAAGGAACATAATTTGAACATACTTGGTAGAGGTTTACTAGGTAATGCTACATAACAAATATCAAGGCTCTATAAACGCCCGGGAGTCTTTGCCTTGTGGGTTCAGACAAGAATAAATCTTTAAATTTTCCCAAGAGAAGCCTATACTAAGCATATACATATGCACTCGCAAGGCGAGGCCATTTTTAGTCCTAGTACTCCAGCTTGAATAAAACTTGTAGATACCTACTAGGTGATGCTACATACCAAATACCAAGGCTCTAGGCCTTGTGGTTTGAGACAATATTTTTTTTTCTATATTTTCCTAATATAAGCTTTTGCAAAACATGCGACCCCTAGGATTGTGCCATTTTTAGCCATAGGGTCATAATTTTAGCAAACTTTGTAGAAGCCTACTAGGTTTTGCAACATACCAAATATCAAGGCTAAAGGCCTTGTGGTTTTAGACAATATTTTATTTTCTATACTGCTGGGTTCTTCTACATACCAAATATCAAGATTCTAGACTTTGTGGTTTCAGACGAGAATATTTTTAAGTTTTCATTTTGAAAATATATTTTCAGCCTATCTGACCCAGATATGCAATGGACTGAAGCCATTTGAAAACAAAATGAAATAGATCCATATAAGAATAATTCCTGCCAAGTTTGGTTAAAATCCATCTAGTAGTTTAGGAGGAAATTCCTTAGAAGCAAAGAAATAAGCACACTCAATGACAAAACACAAGTAGAGTAGTGTCAATCAATTGAGATGGGGCGCATTGCAAGTACTGTTTCTGCTATTAAGTTAAATACCGTACAGTATGAATTTATTTACATTGACCTGTGTCTCCAATGTCGTATCCATCATCCAAAACCTTTAGTCATCTAAAAGCCACAGACAACCAGTGTCGCAAATGTGGACCACTTAAATCTTCTAAAGTTGTATGCGTAACAAGCCATATAGACATACATGTAGTTTAAATGCCTATATTTTGTTTAATGGGGGTCAACAGTGGATTAACTGAGAATGGATAGATTATTACGCTTCTAAGTGAATTTCAATATCTTACTGGACTAAGGGGGCACTAAGAGGGGACTTAACTCCTGTTTAGGTTCACCAAGATAAGTATAAATATTTTATCAGAAAATGCCTAAACCCTTCAAGGGAACACGTTATAACCACATATAGTGAGATCATAATCCCCTCATTATGACAGGCCCTTGGTCTGCCCGGTATAGTACATAGGGAGAGTCATAAACACACTAGAAAGTAGTACCTTTTTGAGGATTTAGAAATTTAGGTTTTTAAATATTTTGACCTTGAACTTTCAAATGATAGTCATCACAACAGTCAGAATCCCTTGTTTACCTATACACACATTAGGCAATCAGTGTGCAAAATATAAAGCATCTACAACAAAGTATGTAAGATATATTAGCTTAACAAGCGATACAACCAGAATTAAATTATCTTTACCTTTGACTCAAATGTCATATTGGCAATTATTATAAAATACAAAATATGAAGCACCTTTGTCAAAAACATACACATTTAAAACAGATTTTAATTAACCTTTGACCCAATGTCATAGCGGTGATCTGTAACTTTTTTTGTAATTTACACACCATCAGCAATAATTGTGCTAAGAATAAACACCTTTGGTCAAAAAATGAAAGAGGACACGGAGTTGGCGTAACAAGCCATAAACTGATTGTAAGTTTGTTTGACATTGACCTTTGACTCAAATGTCATAGCAGTGATCAGAAACCTATACCTGTATTGCAATCCACACACCATAGACAATCATTGTGCCATATATAAACACCCTCTATCAAATAAAGAAGACGTGTATTACAGATTTTGAGTAAATTTGACCTTGACCTTTGACTCCAAGGTGGTAATTTGAAACCTTCCTTGTCATCAACACACCAGTTAAATGACAAGTCCTTGTTATAGCACTACCGAAGTTACTTATACGAGAAGCAGATTTAGGAAGACAATGAGTGGTGCACAAACTCCATCAAAAGGCAAAATCTACTATTGTTTTAATCATTTGATGGATATAAGACCACACTTGATTTGGAATGCTTTCAAATCATATGCACTGGTACTCCGTGTAAAAGGGCGACCATAAATTAAAAGAAATTTTTATAAATAATGATGCTAAAATGATAAATCAGGTACTTACATTCTGTTGATGCTACATTTAGATACATTGAAACAGGCCTGGCTGTTTAATGCATAGCTCATTTGGCTGAATATACGATAATACTGTTTTAAAAATTGAAATTATTTGTATTTTTTTTACATTTTTCCACAAAGAAAAGTTTTGCTTATTTTAGATATTGCATGTCCTTCAAAGAGGGCGTCCCTATTCAAAGCCCAATAAAGAGTCACCGACCCTGCTCTAAAAACTATTTCCGCTGGTTTCATAATGTACTGTTAATAAGCTTTCCATTGATATATCAAAATTCTAATTTACTGATGGGAAGGGGTTTTATAATGTGCCAGATTTTTGCCCCATTAATATGTTATATTATATATAGAAAACATTAAAACAATATTCTTGTCAGAAAATAAAAGGCCTAAAGTTTTGATATTTGGTATTTATTTGTATGTAGCACCACTTAGTCTACCTCTACCGAATTTGTTCAAATTGTGGTCAAAATTGCCTCATCCTGGATGTGAGAGTTTTCATTGACTTACAAAATGAAAAAATAAAGAAACCCTCTTGTCTGAAACCACTGGGTCTAGATATGTGTTATGTAGCAACACCCAGCGGACCATATTTAAATTTTTTTAAACTATGGCCCTGTGGACAAAAATGGCCCCACCAGGGAGATCTCCAGGGGCATTGCCAGTTTCCAATATATAATATATATAAGTTTTAAACAAAACTCAGGTGAGCGATTCAGGGTCACTTGGCCTTCTTGTTATTGTGTGTCAATACTTGATATGATATCACAGTCCATGATAAATGATGTTTCCATTTGAAATGTTTATTATATGCACGTCATTTTCTTAATATCGCAATGCTCAGATATACAAGTAACAGCAATACATGCATTTCCCAAAATATACCTGGATTTGAAAATGTCGGGTTTTGTTGCAAAAAACGAAAATATATTGGCAGGTCTTTATATGTATATACGACATGTATTAAGTTGAACAATACAGCATCAAATTTAAAACAAGATAAATAATAACTATAAGTTTAAAAAAAAAATATCAGTCAGATAACAAAAAAATAGATTTATTTTGATAAAAACACTGATTTTCACCCAAAGAAAGTCATTTTATTTCTAACTTTGACTTCATAATAAACTCAATGTATGGTTTTATAAGACTCAATAATCATTTTTCAGTATTTCTTTCCTGGTTTCAAGCATCTGCTGCAACAAATGGATTTCAGAAATTCGCAAATTCGTTTCTAAAAATGAAGTTTTCAACAATTTTTACACTACTGCCCTTCTTTGTAAAAGTAATTCCGGCGATCCAAGAAACTTCAACATCTTGCTGTATCATTCATACAATCATTTTACATTTTACAGGTGGTGAGGGGTTCCGCCTTAACTAAGCGACTTTATGCCATATTTTTGCTCGACCACGTGTTTTGGCGGGCAGACCATACAGCGCCTAATTGTAACATCTAGCGAAACCCTTTCATTGCTGTGGCGCCTGGCATGACTTACGTTTAAACGATGGTTTGGCTCCTGGGTGAATTTACACTGTATTGGTAATTATATTCCCCAACCCTATGGGTATTACTTTCAGCGTGGATATGCGCAGTCTGATCAGAGCCTTTGCAAGTCGCTAGAATATTCTATGAATGTTAAGCTACTGACCGAACATCATTTGAGGTTTCTAAGTCTAAAAGGAGGCTTCACAGGCTCGTCTTAGCCTACGCCTGTCAAAAAGCCACATTGTTGGAAATCACATATCACGGCTCATGTAACATCTTCAGGGTGGTCAAAATATCAGATGCAATTTCGGCATCTTGTAACTTATACATACATCACTCGATTTTATATACCAATGTGACTACTGAAACTAAAGAATTTCCAAGTTTTATTGTACATTAAAGTCATTCTTATTGACAAAGAAATGGTAATGAATCTCACCAATCAAGATTTATACCAAATCTGTAATGTGACTCCCATTTTGCGCTTTAATGACGTCAAGTTTATTCTTTAAAATGCTGTAGTGTTTGCTAACCTCTACTGAACCAGTCTGTTGAAATCTTCTAACGAACCAATGTACTTGAAGCTGTGGGACCCTGACATCTTCAGAATATTTTTCTGCATCATACGTATGACAATACCATACCCTTTTGTCTAACATAGAGCTTAACTACTTCTGAAACCTTCTGATTTGACGTCGTCATCTTGAAAACTAATCCAGATTTGATGACGTCATCTATGGTGTTATGACGTTATCGTTTTCAAGTACCTTTGTTAAGAGAGTAACATTTATCTTTACAATGGTATATTACATTACGCTATTGTATCAGTAGATATTTATTTATCCCACCTCAAAACAGTATCAGAAGCCTCAATGCGAGCTTGACATTTTTGTGCTTCAACATCAGCAGAATCTAGGGCGAAGATTTGGTTCCAGTAAAATGCATTTAAGCCCCCCCCCCTTCCAGTGGCTTAGGCTGCTGTCCGTTCTAAGGCGGTGGTTCTGTTGTTGTTGACTCGTTGTTGATTGTTGCTCCCATTGTGGGATTCTGTAATTGTTCTATGTTTTGCTGTGTGTTACTTTATGTCCATTCTAGTTTTGCAATCATCTTGATGGGGAAGAGGGAGCTGGTTACTTTGCTTAGTTTGTCTTCCTGGTGTCTCGTGATTGTTGTGTGGCTCTTCCTTGCGGTGCCATGGATTTGTCTACGGTTTGTGATTGTGGTATTTCCTGATCATATGTATACTTACTGACTATTTCCGATATTTTGAATCACCCAGTATTTTTGCAATGGAAACCATTTAGCGAAATCCAAAAAGTGAACTAATAGTTCTAATGAATCTTTATAAAACTTTCTCTGCATAGCTTTACGCATATTTATTGAATTTTACTATGCATACTCTCTTTAGTATAAGCCGTCATATAATGATCAGACGGTAGGGCAAATTATATGGTAGGTAACATTTTAGTAGTCTGATAGTCATAGTGCTCTTTTATTCAATATACATGGCCAATTGAAAGACTAGTGCTATTTTAAACACTATACATGGCTAATAGCAAGATATTGCAAAGTTTTATAGCTTTGCCTGTTAGATGAACTGAGGAATATGCGAAGAATATATGTTTCCCATTGAAGCGATGGAGGAATGAATAGGCAAATAAACGTGAAATGTGTTTTTAGAGGTAAACTAGGTCCCCCAAAATGGTAAAATGTGTAAAGCGTGCTAACAAGTTTGTTTCCGAAAACAATTCAATTTTCGTTATAGCTGTAGAAAAATAAACATGAGAAAATTAAGGTCACCACGATATTAGCATTCTTTGTCGAGTTCCACTACTGTTTATTTGCGAGATTGGTCGATGTGCACCTGCTGGTTAAGGCGGAGCTAATATTTACAGTCTTTATAGAACAAAGACCTTATAAATCAGGTCAATGTCACCAAAATATAATCCAATGCATTAACATATGCAATACGGTTCAAGAGATAGTGTGAACACAAGCTATTTTGTGAAAAGAAATAATCATGTGATTCGTGACGTCATTGTTTCAACGTTGTGGCTGCGGTCATTTTGAAGCTCGCATTTTCTTCGTTGGTGCATCAGCTCTGTGTCTATTTAAGAGGTAAACAAAATGTGATTACTACATGATTATTGTCTTTTGCAGCTTTGTTTGTATGCTCTGTAATCTGGTAAAAGCAAAAACTTCGACACAAAACATACCTTCATGAAAGTTGAAACAATGACCTTGTTAAAAACCTATGTCAAAGTAAAATAAAAGTCATAGAAATAAAAAATATTTAAATTACATAATCTGTGGGCTAGCTGATGAAATATTTGCTTGCTTTTGCAACTTTTGTGTTACAGAGAAAAAAAGCAAAACAACTACTACTTATAATGTAATTTTCAAGATGGCTACCTCATTACTGCAACAAATATGACGTCACACGCCACTGTTCCCCAACCCTGTATGCACAAGTCACGTGTTCTCCAATCCTGTATAAATAAGGTATAATGTGCTGGTTTGACCTTGTGAATCAGGTCAAGATCAGCAAAATCTAATTACCTCTTTTCAATAAAATATCTTTCAAAATAAGTTACTTGCTTTTCTCAAAAAAATGTAAATCTACAGTTACAGATCCAAGCCATACCCCATTATTATTGTTGACAAACCTAAAGCATCGAAAATGGCATTTGCCCAGTCAAAGCACTTTGAAAAACATGTGATACGATATATTTGCGGATAGTTGCAGGTTATATAGTGAATCAACTGAGCCGATAGATGCTGTAAATATTTTGCCTCTAGCAAGATTCGAACCCACGACCTCGGCAACACCGCCTAGCACTACACCAGACATCAACGCTACCAACTGCGCCACTGAGCCATCCCCAAAAAAGGATGTTCAGGAAGCGCTGATATTGATGACGACTGATGCAGTACACGTCGATATTGGTTCTTTTCAATGGATGGCATCTATTTCGTTCGCAAGTGAAAGCCTGATGGATCCAAGGATACAATATATATATATATATCCGTATTTATCTACTGTCTGAATCTGCATTAGTTTCTGATCCTGTGTAGCTCGAAAGCAATGATGTTTGTGAAATTATATTTCCGCACTTCTGTATATTTATCTAATTTCACTTGTATCCTATATATATAAAAAAAAAAAAAAAAAAAAAAAAAAAAAAATTTTAGCACTGTTTTTTGATTTATATCCGTTTATATTTATTTCTCAAATCAATTTAGCATCCTTTACTGGATCCAGTGCCACAGGAAAGATATCTCGTTTGGTGCATTAGCCTATTTCTCACTCTATATATATATATATATATATATATATATATATATATATTGTATATTGATATTTTATTTGTTTAATTATGTATTTATTATTTTATTTATTTACTCGCTTATTCAATCAATTTTATCCTTCTTCAAATTGGGCACTGTTTTCACTTACATGTTGCATGTCACATTGACGGGAATGAAGCAAAGAACACAATGCAAGCAAAAAATCTGCCATCGACCAGATGAGGTCAAAAAGTCAAAACATCTTTTCTGAAGAAGGTTATGTTGCGCTATCAAATTAAAGGAGAATTAGTGTAGATCAGTATGCACGTTTGACCTTATGGACACCCCTCACTTTTTGGGCTAGGTGTAAAGGTCAGACATTGAAATCGTGCAGATAAGTATAATTTAGCTGAACTTAGTAAATGAATATATTCTTTAGATACCTAAGGTGGAAATTAGGTGTTGGAGAAATAAGATTTATATTTTCTCGATTTGTATTTAAAAGGAGATGATACATCTCTCATCTATTTGTCTTGATCAACATCTGAAATAAGGGTGAGGTGGATACCATAAAAATAGTTTTAGCCCTCCAGTAAAAATATTTTACTGACCGTTCCAAGGCGTTATTTCTTTAGTGGATCATTTTTGTTATTTATATTTCGTGTTTGTCATGCTTTTTTGTCTGTTCATTGCATCCTTGTCGTCACCTGCTGGGAAAGGGCTAAACTCTTGATTCTCTTGTATGTGATGTTTTCTTGTGCTTTTGTCACTTTCCCATGTGGTGTCCTGGGTCCGGTGTGGTACTTGATTGTATCGATTCGTGATCTTTGCCTTCTTACCTACTTTAAAATTTAAATTTATGTGGTTTATATATGGTTAACATTCTCTCCGTGTTACAAGAACTCAGGTGAACGATTCAGGGCCCATGGGCCCTTTTGTTGTTGTTTTCTGCTTTTTGCTTGCTTTTTGTAAAAAAAAAATGGTAGGGTGGGGGTAGGGGTGTAAATATGTATCAAATGACAATGAAATAAGCTGCTCAGCTTGAATAATAGAATGTTGCTTGTATTAATAAATGGGGCTGTTATACTTTCTAGATATCAAATAACATAGGCGATGATCAGACTGCGCGGACGCGCGGGCTGATCTGCGCCTTTGTTGTTCGCATGCAACAAAGTCGGGTATTCCGTGTATAGTATGCTTGTCGGCAATATATGATCTCAACTTCAGAAACGGTAAGAAATCAAACAACAACCGACAATCTGTAACAGCCCTTCTCCCATTGGCTCAGCTGTCGACTATAATGTATTCTTTGAAAATTCTGATATTAGGAATCCCAAAAATTATTTTAGGTGCCATGTCATGTCGATTCTACGAAAATATAATGAGTGTGAAATCCGTTTTGAGGATCGCCGGTGTGCAAGAAAATAAATTCTGACTCGCTACATTATCTCAAATAAGAAGAACGAGGCCCTCCAGGGTGGGGGGGGGGGTCATGTTCTTTGTTCCCCTGAAATTAATTGGCTTATTCTCCTGTTTCCCCCAAAATCGAAAATGTGTTTTCTTATGTTACATGTTCCCAATATTGTCTTTGTTCCCCTGTTTTCCTCAACAGTTGGCCTTTGTTCCCTGTTCATCTGAAACAAATGCCATTTTTCCTCTGTTCCCCCAAAACCCCTGAAAGGGTCTGAATAATTTTGTGAGTGTGCGGTAACACTGATTAACCCTTTGCGTACCAAAGAATTCTTGCCTTCTGGGGTCACAGTTTACAATTTATAAAAGAGTATAGTTCTTTCGCTGAAGATCGATAGTGCAGACCCTGATATAATGCAGCATTTTATTAGGGTCTCCAATGTTTTCCATAGTACCCGTTTAGGGGTTTCCAGTCCTGAATGAATACGCGTATTTCAGCTAGAAGTTTGTGTTTTATATATGAAACATGGGCTGCTGCAAGTTCATTTTCGATTGAAAATATACCCGACAAAAAAAGACACGCATCACGTAAAAACTGTTCAACTCTCAGGAAGATCACAAGTGATAGGCCAGTTTCGTTTATGTATGTCAGGTACTGCTGCATTACACATCCTTTTCAAGCAGGCGTCAAAAATATGTTAAAGAAAATTGTTCATGAACCAAGCGGGGGTCAAATTGTAAAGTCACAGAAAAAGCGTTTTTATAATTCTCTCTTGCTGGATTAATTCAAGCAATGGGGATCGTCTCAATAGACTAAATTGTACGCAGACACCTATTTCTTTACTTTCATCATACGCCATTATTGAACGCTAGGTAGCACCTTTCTTGTGATTACCCTTTGTATAACGATTCCATACTGGAGATAAACCTAACAAAAACAAGTAAAGATTTCAACATTGTTTTAATGCATTTTGAACGGTCCTAACTGATGAAAATGAATTTTGGAATAGCGAAAAAGCATAAATGAACACATTAGTTGTCTCACATAACGACAACATATCGTTTTCATACTTTGCATGCTCGGAATTCTATGTAAACAATACTATTGAATAAACGCTTCCAAAACGTGTTTACCATTCGCCTTGATGTGTTTTGTTCCTACACAGGGGAAGTTACAGATACTCATCTAATTCTAGTAAGATTTTTCATGACAATTAGCATTTTCGTATTAAAAGGAGAACTTAATCAGAAAATCGTAGTGGTGCGTTTCTTTTTTTGTTGTCGGGTATACTAATTTCAGAACAGAATTCGAGTTGAAATTATTAATGGGCCTCGACGCGAGAAAACCTGTCTTCGGTGGTTTGCGAACAACAAAGGCGCATACCAGCCTGAGCATCCGCGCAGTCTGATCAGCGCCTTTGTTATTCGCTTTTTGAAAAGTATCATATCTAGGTTTGCTTCTAGTAGAATATCAATTTTCTAGCTAGTCCCTGTAGCTGAGTAGACTGGTTTGAATCTCACTTTGTCGGACTACCCGAAGACATGTTTTCTCACGCCGCGGCACAATTTTATGGCATAGTCTTTTTTTTTCAGGGAAGGGGGCATTAAAGAAAGTTAAGCACTCCTTTTAAGACACGTGTTCAATGAAGTGAAATAAGGGGGGGTGCTCGAACTGACAATAAGTCGGGCGTCCCTAGCCACCCGAGCTAACCAAGCGGTACTCTCAAATCCAGCATCTACAGACACTACACTCCTCCTACTCATTCACTTTTCATAGTTTAGCTAGCTCTTTGTGTGATCCTTTGGACATCACACCCATCTTTTCTGTCACGTCTGTGGTGGGACTCAAATCCACGTCTACTGGAATAATACTCGAATGCTCTAACCACAGGAGCTGCCCGGGCTTTCCTGTCCACACCTACAAACAACTACAAATACTACATTGCCGAATGTATCTTTTTTTCACTGTGACCTGGACCCCCCTCCCCTGACGAAAATTCCTGGATCAGAGCATGCAACTATAAAAACTACATTGCCGAACATGACGTTTTTCAATGTTGCTCTGGCTTCGGTCAGGTCAGGTTTCGTGGATCCTCTTTCATGGGCTATAAATACCCTGGGTTTTTTCAGAAATGTTACTAAATATACAAAACAGACATAGTTTGTTCTTCGGGTCGCGGTTGGAAAATTAATTCTCCTAGGATATTGCTAAAGTGCAGGACCCACATTATATACTGCCCTAAATAAGTTGGCATATCGAAGGGCACGAACTTGCCTGGTTGTAAACCCAATCGCGGTTTATAGCTATGGTTTCCTATTTAATTGCATGACGGTGGGTCAGGTCTCAGACTCAATGACGGCTCTGACGTAAAGCTTTAGTAGGTGGGTTGGTGCCTGATGCTTGTCAGCTGAGGCCACTGTCGCTTAACGCGAGGTTTTCTTTAGCTCTGGCTATCTGCGAGTCGTGAGCCATTTTCTTTGTTTCATCATAGTGTGTAAATTTAATTAGATTGTTTCTCTATGATGATACATTGCAATAGCTAGGAAGCCTTCATGTGAGCTGAACATTTTTTGTGCTTCAACAGCAGCAGAATCTCGGTGCTAAGGGGCGTGAGAATTGCTGCACGTTCTTTTATTTCTCATGAACATACTCAATAAAACCGAGTCTGCTGTTTTCTAATATTGTAGGGTCTCTTCATTTCTAAAGGATCTGTTCTTCAAGATTATTTCCGTCCGTCTGTCCATCCCGCTTCGTGTCTGGTGCATACCTCCTATACTCAACAAAAAAAGTTAAGGAATTCTCAGAAAACCATGCAACTTAAAAATATCAAAGCAAACAATTATTCAGTTTTTATTTATTTGTTTAGATACATGTCATCGGTTGAGAAAAATGTTTCCTTTAGTTTGCTAGCACCAATACCTTTGTTGTGGCACAGTGTCAAGTAACCCAGGGGTCAAAGTCATTTTTCGCAAAAATGACTACAGTGTATTCCCTTATAAACACATGAAAAACATGTAAGTTTTCAAAACTTGAAATGCAATTCCTTTGAATGTCACATGAAATTAACTCGATAGCCTTAAACATCACATTTCAAAGATGAGAATGCCTTCATCAGTAACGAGTGTGTCCCCAGTCACTGGCAAATTAGGACTATCGCCTGTTTCGCATACTCTGAATACTGGTAATTTGGTGCTGAGGGATCAGCATCAATATCTCATGCAACACTGCATCGAAAAGCTTTGGGTTTCTTGGTGCCATTATTATAGGTTGGACCCTCTGTCCAAAATTGTCATACACATGTTAAAATTTTAGACAGGTCAGATGAGCAAACTGACCAGTCAATGCGCACAACATTGTTTTTTCTGATTCTAGTGAGGTGTGTTCTGGCATTGTCATCCTAGGCCTGGTACTGTCACTGGTTTTCGCACAAAAAAGCAGGGCAACAGACCTCAACACCTCATCTATGTACACTGGACTGATCAAGTGTCCCTCTATAAGCACCTGATATGTCGTCCTAGGTTTTAAACATCTCCATCTCCCGAGGGACTTGGCGAACGTTAATGTATGAAAACCTATGTTTGCTCCGTAAATTGAATTTTTTGCGAAAAATGGAGTGAAGACCAGTCAACTTTGAAGTAGATTTATAAAGCTGCTATGGGCGCTACAGACCCAGATAATGTGTCATTATAAAGAAAATTGGTTGAATTATACTATAGTGAAATTCAAATGTCTTTAAATGTTTTATATCTTTTGTCATAGTCTCTCAAACACAATTTCCTTAACTTTTTTGTTGAGTATATATTCGTTGAGTTAGGATTCCCAAATTTGGTGTGTGGATGCATCTTGAGATGGCGGATAGTCGCGTATCATATTCGGTTCGCTGTGACCTTGACCTTTACCTCTGACCTAGTTTTTAGAATAACCGTGTCAGGTGTATATCTCTTACATTATTTGAGGTAGCAATACCAAATTTGGTTTGTGGATGTACCTTAGAATGATAAAGTACCATCTTTGGGTCACTGTGATCTTGACCTTCATCTCTGACCTAGTTTCTAGAATCCGCTATGAGCCTCGTGCATTTCTCCTATATAATTTAAGGTAGGAATTCTAAATTTAGTGTGTGAGTGCGTCTTGGGATTGTGGAGTGTCGCGTTCCATTTTCGAGTCACTGTGACCTTGGCCTTGACCTCGATCTAGTTTATAAAATAACAGTGTCCGGAGCATATCTCTTACATTATTTGAGTTAGGAATCACAAATTTGATGTGTGGATGCATCTTGGGATGACGTAGTGTCGCGTACCATCCTTGGGTCACTGTGACTTTGATCACTGACCTAGTTATAAGAATCCGCATTGATTAAGTGCATATCTCCGGTATTCTTTGAGGCAGGAATTCCAAATTTGTTGTGTGAATACGTCTTGGGATGTAGGAGTGCAGACTTGGGGTCAATTACTTTTCGTAATAATTAATTATGTACAAATACATTGCTTTTTGTTAAATTAAATCATAATTAAATTACATGGAATTTGAGCAAAGTAATTAATTGCATTAATTACTTTGCCCAATATAGTTAATTACATAACAATTACAATTCACTGCCATTAAAGAGGCTGCAACTTATTTTTATCTTGGAGATATTTGAAATGAGTTGAAAATTCCTTAAAATATTGAGTAAACTTGTTATTCTAAATTTAGCATGTCCATTAGGTTGATTTTATTTTGATGACTTCTTATAATATTATGTCAACTCACCAAACTTAAAAGAAATGAAATATACAAAATCAGTTGTATTGGCTTTATTTTGCAGTTGATGGCATAATCACACGATTTTAAGAGAAAATACAAAAGTTGTGTTTGACATATGTTTATAACTTAAGTTCCTAAGAAAAAAAGTTTAGGTATACGCAATGACCTGAGAAAAATCTTTCAGCTGTGCAAGATAAACAATGGAAATTATTTTGTAAAACCTGCTTAAATGCTAGAGAAAAAATGCTTCCAAAAAGTGTTAGAAAAAATCTGTGTGACCCAATGAAAGACATGAAGGTTGGCTTTCAAGGAATATCAGATAGTGACAAATGAGCCAGTGCATGAGATTTCCAACAATGTGGTATGTGCGACCAGCAAAGCCTCAGATCAGCCTGCGCAAATGCGCAGTCTGATCAAAGCCTTTGCTAGTCGCTTGAGTATTCTATGATTGTTAAGCTACTGACTGAACACCATTTGGAGTTTCTATGCTTGAAAGGAGGCTACAAAGGCTAGTCTGAGTCTACACTTGTTTCAATGTCAAATTGTTGGAAATCTCATGCACTGGCTCAAATTGAAACATTACTCCTGTGTTAAAATCCTGGCTTTGCAAGCAATAGGTTGATCGTTTTGTCCAAACTGAAACATCTATTTTTTCGTTATTATAGCAACAATGGTAGGCACCAGTTTCATCGAAGGCCAATTTAATTTCTGAATCCCCTATTATTAAGTATATTATTGTTATTATTATTATTATTATTATTATTATTATTATTATTATTATTATTATTATATTGAGAATGGCAAGTGAGCAGTTTAGGGGTTCAAAAAAAATTAGTGGATAGATTGGGCAATGCACCTTAATATAATTTGAATCATGAGATTGTTGGTCCTAGGTGTGAAACTTTTACAAAATGCCTTCAAGGGGTCAATTCACTAATCAACACTACTGTCTGAGTAAAATACTGTTGTTGAGATTTTCACACTTTCTATATTTGTGTATTGTTTTGGTATCTTAACTACAATGTAACTATTAAAATTTATGGTTGATTGTCACAAAGCCATATCTTTTATAAGCAGAAGACCATAGAATTTTAAATATGCTTAAAACGATGCTTTCAAAATAGAGAAAGTGAATTGGTTCTAGGCTGTTTTATGTCCATACTAGCTTGACTAGTTCCTATTCACATTTGTTTCATGTTGCATTCAACTTTTCATAATATGATATATGAGTACAGCAAATGATTTGAATTTACAACAGCGAAGAACAATCCATTTAACAGTATTTTATTTGAAGTATCTGTGATAAACTAAGGATACTGAAGTTCATAACAGATCTGAAAAGTAATTGAATGTAATTGTTAATTACTCTCATTTTTGACCTTGTAATTAAGTACATTCAATTACTTTAATTAAATGAATGTCTGAGTTACAATTACATGTAATTATTTTAAAAAAATGTAATTAAATGACAATTAATTACAATCAAAATTTTAATTACCTCAACTCTGGAGGAGTGTCGCTGTCCATTTTCGGGTCACAGTGACATTGACCTTGACTTCTGACCTAGTTTTTGGAATAATTGTGTCTGGAGCATATCTCTTACATTATTTGAGGTAGGAATCCCAAATTTGGTGTGTGGATGCATCTTTGGATGACGGAGTGTCGTGTACTATTTACGCGTCACTGTGACCTTGACCTCTGACCTAGTTTTTAGAATATTGTGTCCTGAGCATGTATCATATTATTTGAGGTAAATGAGATATATGTCAGTAAAAAAACTTGACCTTTATTTTGATTTTTACGCCAACTGATGTGTTTCTTTTTGACATCGTTGTCAATGACTTCAGGTGACGTCGATGTCACTTTCTGTCTTCTTGTTTATATTGCACTTGATAAAGGCTAGTGAAGGCCAAAACGTTGTGTAAATAAATAATATGCCGTTTCTGAGTTGTTCTTTGATGTTTTGCTAATATTATTTGAGGTAGGAATCACACATTTGGTGTGTGGATGCATCTTGGGATGACGTAGTGCCCTGTACCATCCTTATATCACTTTGACCTTGACCTTGACCTCTGACCTTGTTTTTAAAATCCGCAATGAGTCTAGTGCTTATCTCCTATATTCTTTGAGGTAGGAATTCCAAATTTGGTTTGTGAATGCATCTTAGGATGGTTGAGTGCAGCGTACCATTTTCTAGTCACTGTGACCTTGACCTCTTGACCTATTTTTGTGTCGCATGCGAAGCATGGTCGACACATAATTATCATGTCTCCGTCAGCGTCGTCGTTGAAGGGATACATCAATTTCATTCAAACTTTACAGAAGGTTAAGTATCATAAAATACAGATAAAGTTTGAAAATGGGGGTAATCTGCACAATTTTGACTGAGACGCAAATATTTTGCCCGCAACCCCCCCCCCCCCCCGACACAAGGGATGGGGTCAATAGGTAAAATTCCAACTTTTTCACATCATGGTCATGTTGCAAATCAAATTAAAGGGAATAACGGAATGCAGTAGCATGGTAGCTAATACCCATCCCTCCGACCAAAAGTTGGGGAAAAAATTCAATTTTTTTCAGAATATGGTAATGATGCATATCAAAATAAATGAAATCACGAATGCAGCAACATAGTAGCAGCAAATGTTCTTCCCGCATACGCCCCCCCCCCCCCCCTCTACATGTGGTAAAAAGGTCAAAATTCAACTTTTTCAGAACATGGCCATGTTGCGTATCAAAGTAAATGGAATCGCGAATGCGGCAACACGCAAGCACATATTCTGTCCTTACACACACCCTCCACTCCTTGGGTGGGGTCAATGGTCAAAACATTTTTCCTGAAAGTAGTCAGGTTGCATATCAAATTAAATTGGAATGGAGCATAGAGCACCATGCAAGCACATATTCTGTCCTTACACACACACTCGACCCCTGGGGTTGGGTCAAAGGACAAAACATTTTTTTTCTGAAAGTTGTCCTGTTGCATATCGAATTGGAGGGAATGGAGAATAGAGCACCATGCAAGCACATATTTTGTGCTTACACACACCCTCTACCTGTGGGTTGGATTAAAACGTTAAAATCTGAATATGGTCATGTTGCATATCAAATTAAAGGGAAAGAAGTAAAGATTAATGTAGAAGCAACACTTTGACCATACAGACACCCCTGTTAATGTCACATTTTGAAAATGCACAGGTACTTTTTTATTGAACTAAGTACTGAAAACTTGTTGATAGGCTTTTAGTTTTAATCTGTATAATACCCAAGGTGAACTCAGGGGTTGGAGAAATGAGATTTATTTTTTGTGAGTTATAAGTTTCTCTAAAATAACTCTTCAGCGAGGATATAAGTTTGACAAGTATGCCTTGTTTGTCATCTGTTTTGCCAGGCGACTCATCCGAATCTCGGAATTCTAGTTCGAATAATCGTGTCCGGAGCATATCTCTTACTTTTTTTGAGGTAGGAATCCCATATTTGGATTGTGGGTGCATCTTGGGAAGACGGAGTGTCCTGTACCATTTACGGGTCAGTGTGACCTTGACCATGACCTGACATAGTTTTTAAAATAATCGTTAATAAATTAAGCACTCATAATAGCCTGCTCAGCAACAGAGACTGTGTGGATTCGGGAGTTGATCTGCGCATGCGACAAAGCAAGGTTTTTCGCATTTAGTCTGCTTGTCGGAATACAAATCTCAACTTCACAAACGGTTCACATCAAACGACAATAAACGGTAATAAATCAAACAACAAGAATCTGTAATAGCCCTTCTCCCATGGTTTCATGTCGACTATGATATATACACGTCATGTATTTGTGAAAAAATTGACAACAGGAATCCCAAATTTATTTTCACTTCCAAGTCATGTCTAAATGTACCTGTCGATTCTATGAACCACACCATTAGACAATAAATTCTGACTTGCTACATTACATGTACTTTAAATGGGAAGACTGAGGCCCAGATTGGGGAGGGGGTGGGGTACTGTACCCTAGTAATTCTAAAAAAATTGACTTGTTTCCCTTCTGCCTTCTTCAAGTATACGATATCACACTTTGGTGAAAATTTGTTTTAAAGACGTACAGGAGCCAGTCTAATGATAGCCCTTTTCCCATGGACTCATGTCGACTATAATATATACACGTCATGTATTTGTGAAAAAATGACAACAGGAATCCCAAAACTATTTTTACTTCCAAGTCATGTCAACATGTAGATGTCGGTTCTATGAACCACACCACTAGACAATAAGTTCTGACTTGCTACATTACATGTATTCTAAATAAGAAGTATGAGGCCAAGGGGGGGGGGGGGTACCTGTACCCCTGTTATCATGAAAACATCGACTTATTCCCCTTCTCCCCCCAAAATCGAGCACTTGTTTTACTTAGTATGTTCCCTGTTCCCCAATATTGTCTTTGTTCTCCTGTTTCCCTCATAATTTCGCCTTGTTCTCCTGTTCTCCTGAGATAAATAAACATTTTCCCCCTGTTCCCCAAAACCCCTGGGAGGGCCTCATGAATGTTGTGAATGTGCGGTCCTTTGCGTACTTATTGTATCTTGTCGACCTTTATACAATAAACTTGGAATTGTACATTTTATTTATCGAGGGGTCACAGTTTACAATTTAAAAAAAGTATATTACTTTCTCTAGAGACCCTGATGAAATGCCCGATGCGGCATTCATTTGGATCTTTGGTGTAGCTATATTTAAGTTCCCGTTTGGGGTTTCCAGTCCTAAAAGGATAGAGCGGTTTTTAGTTAGCTGTTTATGTTTATACACCACGTCATTTACTTTCAATTGAAAATATACACACAAAAATAAAGGACCCCCGGACAGTCTCCTACTGAATATGCCCAAATTTTGAGAGCCTATGGCTAGGTAATGCATAATTGACAACAGTATCTTTGTTCTAAAATCAATGCCTTACATTTGGTGCACCTTGCGAAATAAAAGTTTTTGGTACATAATACTTATTACGGCCAGGAACTTAAGGTTTAGGGGGTGGCTATTTTTTTGGTGTCCAGATTTTTTTCCGACCTGTTCACTGAGGCGTATCATAACTATATATGCCATTGTAAATTGATATGTTCAAAATTAGCGACTAACGAGCTTTTATAATAGATTGCTTTTGAGCATTTTTACAGCCTTCCCCATTTTGACCGAGCATGCCATTTTTTTATATTTGTGTAATGTATGCAGAAGGATTAGCTTGGTTACGAGGAAAGCACTTCAAGAAAATATTTTCTATTTCATATACGTTCAATCAGTCAGGCAGATATTGCTGCTAAAATGTAATCAGATACTTTCTCCCGCCAAGTAAAACCAGCAGCGCCACACACATGAACACTGGCTTTGATAAGAGTGCAGATATAGTATAATCTGAGTTCATGTAGGTTCAGCAAGTAAAGTTGCCATGTTGAACCCAGATTATTTTAAAGCTTTGTAGATCCAGATCAGCTGGCTTCTAAAAAAGCCACCTGATCAGGATCCACACTATTTTTCACTATGGCTGGAAATACATGCTTATAAATGGAGTGTTGCAGTTTAATTCTTAAAGCGCCAAGAAAAAAAATCTCTGAAAATGTCGTCTGCTGAAGTCGTCCGCTGCAAATAATTGCCTAGCATTAATGACAAATTAAGTATAGAAGCAAACAGCGTACACCCAGAATAGACTCTGGGTCCACACTGTTTGCCATAGAGGCTTCTTAAACATTTCAGCAGACGAGAACAGCAGACGACTTTTGTTGCGATTGGCGCTTTAAGGTTTGATAAAGAGGAAAGAGTGTTGTATATAAAAAGCAGCATGACAAGGGTTAATAATTACAAGCTTCTCATACTGTCTAGCATCATTTGCAAACTTAATGAATGAGTGTTAACAGCAAGCAGTGTGCAGTATAAAATTTCATGAGGTCAGATTTTCCAAATTACTGAGGTCTGTCTTAAAGGGGAACATATGGACTAATTAACAATCTGATTGTATCAAAAACTTTATTCTAATATGCAATAAAGTCAGCAGGATCACATAGCAGAAGAATGTGTGCAATTTATCTTTTGAGCCAAGCGGAACCACCGTTTAACTAAGACTGCCCTTCGATTTTTCCAGATTTCGAACCCATAGGGAACCCCACTATAAAATGCTGCCTTGTTGATAATATTTCCTATGTAGTGACAAAAACTATTTATTTTACCATAAATCTGTCAAACACTACTCTTTTATACACTGATCTCTCCTCATTCACAAATATCAGAGGTTTTGAAAGTAAGGGGGGTCATGTGAGGTCATGTTCCAATTCTCACACTTTTCTTTGTTGCTGAATAAAAGTCTAGAGGATCGCCATAGGGTATTATAACTTTGCAGCTGGCATCATCAATACATAAGGATACTTTATATATAAAAATTTACCCAATGTGCCCCTTGAGCCAAATGGAACCATATATTAAGTGTTGGAATTCCCATAATCTGGCGCTGAGTAAACCTGGTCCTGGAAAAATACTTCAGCAAAATCATAATTAAAATGTTTTTGTTAGCTATATATGAAGATCAGTCATTTGGGGATAATTTGACTTTTATAATTCACAAAAAAATATATATTAGAGGTCAAAATTAGGCCTCTTATAGACCATTATCAATGCTTTACATGGTACATTTGGCAAGCTATAAATAGATTGACAGCCTGCTATACACTTAGGTAAACCATTAGCTGTTGCAATGAAAATAGCTTTCAGTAGGAGTAACCGTGTATAAATAGCACAAGCAGAGAAATAGGAGTTTGACTTAGTTTAGGTAGCAATAAACTGTTCTCTGGCTTGCTTAATAGCAAAACAGAGTTTTCAACTCATATTTCCAAAGGGGTACTTGTCCAGTGAAAAAAGACATTGTGCGGCTAATTCGAGGACTGAACCTACTACCTTTTGCATATAGTTTATGTCAAATGGGCCAAAAAAAAATTGGTCTCGTGTAAATTTCGTGACGATTTTTGGTGACCCATATAAAATTAAACTTTGGGATATTCAGTCTAGGGACAAGATGCCCATGTACTTTAAAACAATCACTGCTGAGTAAAATTACATATATCAACACTCTGTCAGATTTGCTTTCAAAATAAACAGCCTAGATAAAATAGTAAGCTTGTCGTATCTCCATGCATGTAAAACTTGAGGCCAGTGATTAGCTTTGGATACAAGTAAACTTCATTTAACAGTGAAGACCCAGATGAAATGCTACATCTGGCGACATTTGATCAGCGTCTGCACTGTTACCCATTGAAGGGCCAGCAAATCACATCTGAAAATGTCGTCTGCTAAAATTGTTTGCTGTAACATCCCATGTAGATGGAAGATTCCATTGGAACATGAAGGGTCAATAGACTTACCTCTTTTATGTATGTGGCTGTTTGTCGCATACTTTGCTTTTTTTATACAGTAGGAACTTATTAAAAGTAAGTTAATTTCTGGAACAGTCTAGTCTGGGTTTTGATAGATAAAATAGATTCAACAAAAACAAGGCAATGATGTATATATTATTTTTTGCTGTATGCATGGGGCTATCTTATAACAGAGTAATTTATAAATTCAGATGCTGAGCCCAGTTAAATAAACAATTAATCTCAGAGTGTTGATAACACAGTTACTGGCGAAATTTATGAACTCAGATCCGAGTTCCTCAAAAGTGCTTGTCTCTAGACTGTATTGGCAACAATTTTAACCAGTTCACCCATCTGAGTTTCGCGTCTGGTCCGAGTTATGACGTCCTCAAAATGGCGGTAATCGCACATTTGTAATGCGTATATATTTAAGAGTGATTATTTATAAACACCAAAATCAGTTGAAAATGACATATCTCAGATTTTCTAGAAAGTTGGAGTAATTTTAGCATACGTCCATTGAAGAAGAAAAATGGACCCCTTACTTTTTCCAACATGCCCGTTACCATGGCAGACAAGAAAATCTATTTTTTAGCCTATTTTGACTATTTTTGCCGTTGAAAATGCGGTATTTACTCCAGCTGCATCGACAAACCCTTGTCAGCAATCTTAGTGATGGTTATTTTTCATAAAAGCGTTAGCCAAATACTGTCTGCTGCGAATGAAAAATTTCTTCAAATAGGTGTAGTCAGGCAGCAAGTGACCTTGAGCACTTTCGTAAAATGAAAAAGCCTAAAAAATTTGACACATTTCTTTATCGCCATTTCAAAAATAATGGTCATTCACCTAGTAAAATTGTAATTCAGCCTGTTGAAAAAATTATATATGATCCTAATTCATCAACTAGATTAAAAAATATTAAGAGACATGAAACTGAACTTAAATGGATTAAATTTTTGCAATCACCTTTTCCTTTAGGCTTTAATGATAATATATACCATGAAGGCAACATTTCTAAAATGCCAGATTTTGATGTTTTTTCTGTTTTGGAATGTAAAAAACGTAAAAATAGATCTCATGGTAAACGTAAAAATGGCAACATTAAGCGCAAAATTTGTACTGAAAAACGCTTAAATACTTCTCTAAAGGATCTTTCTTTGGCTTTAACTAATCATGGTCGACATGGCTTATTTTCATTTTTAAGTTCCTTGCCTATCTCAGTTTTACGCAATTTAGAGTTAGAGGCTAATAAATTTTATGATAGAGCAAATAAATTATATAAATCAGCACTCCTTACAAGGTGTTATGTTCAACATTTCCTTAGTCCTTATATCGATTCTGAGGTCAACCATAAACGACATTTTATCAAAATTCCATTCATTAACAAAGGTATTGAGTTTATTGATTTACATAGTATCTTCAAGGATAATTCAGTGATTTCATCTATTCCAAATTACTTTAATAATTCTGAAACTCCTATCATTTGTTATAAATATAACAAACCAATAAGGTCTACGATATTTAAATTTAATAAAATTGTAAATGATTTAGATATAGATTCCAATACTCCTGCCTCCTGAGATTGTAAATATTCAAATTATTTATATCCCTCTGCAGGGCATGTTATTACAGGTAATCTAAATGTCATTCCTGACGCTAGAGTTCGCAATATCATTTCTAAAGGTCCTAAATATAGATTTCCCTCTAATATTGATTTCTCTAAATGTCGTAGAGAGATTGCTGCTTCTTTAAATGACTTCAGTAATCGATGGTGCAAACGAGAAAATGTTGAAACTGATGCTTTGAAGGAATGGAAGATTAACATTTTTAAAATTATTGATACTCGTATTTCATTTTACTCTCGTAATACACATCTTTTGCCCCCTAAACCTAAATCTTCTTTTTGTCATCTTAAACGAGGTATCCAGGATTTTCATATGAACTATGTTTTGGTTCCAGCAGATAAAGCTGCTAACAATGTTGTAGTTGTATGACGATTGTATTATATTAATACACTTAAGCGTGAGCTTGTTGACACTAATGCCTATAAACTGCAGCCTTCTTTAAGTGAAAGGGTGATTGTTGATGGGCATGGTTGTCATACAGCCCTACATTTTGGTGTCAAAGCTAAAGAAAATCAAGACAAAGTTCCTACGTTGTACTGGTTACCTAAACTCCATAAAATACCCTATAAAGCAAGATTTATTGCAAATTCTAGTTCTTGTACGACAACAGAACTTTCTAAATTGTTAACCTCGTGTCTTACAGCTGTTAAAAAACATGTTATCAAATATTGTGAAAAAGTATATGAGAGATCCGGTAAAAACCTATTTTGGTCGATTAAAAATTCAGGTGAAATTTTAGATAAACTTAAAGCTAGAGATTTCAATGCGACCAGTTTGTCTACTTATGATTTTTCTACTCTTTACACTACTTTACCTCATAATTTAATTAAAGATAAACTTATTGATCTTATTGAAAGAACCTTCCAGAGAGAAGGCTCTCCTTACCTTGCATGTAGTGACAGAAATGCATTTTTTACTTCAGAAAAACCTAAAAAATATCATGCATGGTCGTGTCAAAATGTATGTGATGCGCTGACCTTTATGTTGGACAACATTTTTATTCGATTTGGCACCAAGCTCTATAGACAAGTAGTTGGGATTCCTATGGGCACTAATTGTGCTCCCCTGGTTGCAGATTTATTCCTGTTTTGTTATGAAAGGGACTTTATGATGTCTCTTTCTGATGATAAGCAGGCTGATGTTATTGATGCGTTTAACACTACTTCCAGATATTTGGACGATATTTTAAATATTAATAATGTTTATTTTGAAAATATGGTTAGTCAAATATACCCTTCAGAGCTCCAACTTAATAAAGCCAATGCCTCTGATACCGAAGCCGCATTTTTAGACTTGCATTTGTCAATTTCTAATGGTATTGTTTCTACCAAAATTTATGATAAACCTGACGACTTTGATTTTGAAATTGTCAATTTCCCATTTTTAGATGGTGATGTTCCTCGTTCTACATCCTATGGAGTCTATATCTCTCAACTCATTCGTTTTGCTAGAGCATCTAGCTATGTTACTGACTTCAACACTCGCAATAAATTGTTAACTCAGAAACTTCTTAAACAGGGCTATCGGTATCATAAACTTCGCAAAACATTTTCAAAATTTTATAGACGATACTTTGATTTGATTTCTAAATTCCAAGTAGGACTTAAATCTCTCTTGCGCCAAGGACTTTCGGAACCTGATTTCTATGGTGACTTGGTGTATAAGTTGAAGAGGATTGTTGGCTCTAATAATTTTTCGGCACAGTTCATTGGGATAATTTCCCATTATAAAAAGATTGGCTATAACATTAATGTATTGCAGCAGACTGCATGCTTGGTAGTCAACCCAATCACGGTTGGCAACTTTGCTTTCCTCTTTAATTGCACGCCGGTGGGTCGGACTTCAGACTCTATGATGGTTCCGACTTAAAGACTTATCTATTGATGAGATGGTAGGGGCCTGATGCTTTGGCTGTTTGTCGGGCCCACCGGGGTTTACCTGTTGGATTTCTTTTGCTCCGGTATTCAGTTTAATTTACTGTTGAGTCCTTATCCTTGCTTTATCTCCTTGTTATACCTTGATTTATATGTTTTAGGAGATGATGCATTGATAAGTTAGGGGTCTTTCATGCAAACCAAATATCTATGTGTTTGGATCCACATCTGAATTAAGGGTGAGGTTGGCGCCGTTAAACCGGTTTAAGCCCTCCAGTAAAATATTTTACTGACCGTTCCAAGGCGGTACTTCTTTTGTGGATCTTTTATGTTTTTGTTCTGTCTTGTGTTTGCTATGTTTTGTGCGCGTCTGTTTATATGTGCTTCGTGGTCACCTGCTGGGAAAGGGCTGACCTCTTGGCTCTCGTTTGTGGTGTCTTCTGTGAGTTTGTCACTTTCCCATTGGTATCCTGGGTCAGGTGTGGTACTTGATTGTATGGATTCCTGATCTTTGCAACCTTACTTACTTTGTACCTAGTAAAGCAATATTTGCCGATAATGAAAAAATCCCTATGTTTAATGTTATTTTTCTCAAAAATGCAGCCGTAGAATTTTTTAATTTTATCTTTGCCTGATGTTCGATACCTACATCATGACATATAAAAAAAATGGAGATGGGATATTTCTTTAATTGAATTTTTTTTCAAAGTCAGCCAATTTTCTGAAAATCCGAAAAACAAGTTTTAACAAAAAGTGGCATTTAAAGCCAAAATGATATATGTTTTAGCTGAAATTGAATGCAACTACACATTAAAGCATGTATTTGATGACAATATATCATACTTTACCTATTACACAGCAAATCTATGCTAGATATCTAAATGACAGGGGTACAATAACCCCACCCATTAGCTGTGGATAGTAAAACCAGCCCAAAATTCGAGTGGCAAAGTTAGCATATCCAAATAACAGGATTGCTCTGTTTTCTAAAAGCAACTCTTAGACATCTCTATTTTTAAACTGAACATTTTTGTCTTTATGATAATATGGTTACCATGGATACCAGGAATCAAAATACTTAATAGAAATCATAAAAATGCCCCTTTTCAAGGGCAATTTGATTTTTTTCAGAGTTTTCTTTAACTTTCCTTTTTTGATCTGTCCATCTAAATTGATTTAAGGTTACATTTTAAATTGGCAACATATATTAGCCTAGTAGTAAAGGACAAAAGTTGCTCAAACACCAAACAAGTTATATAGACATCAATGGGAACAGAATATCAGAAAATGCTAAAAGAAAATCTCAATTAGTTAAAACGTTGCAGTTCAGTTACATAATCTTGATCCATTTTTTGATTCATAATGCATAAAAACTTAGTTGAAAACTTTAAAATCAGCATTTTATTTGAAAAGGGGATAGAATTACCCAACCCACTTACATAATATACCATATATAATTCACAATTCTATTTTTATGCCCCAAAAGGAACTTTGGGAGACATATAGTAATTGCACTGTCAGTCCGTCCGTCCAGCTTCGTATATGGTGCATATCTCCTATATTATTTGAGGTAGGAATCCCAAAGTTGGTGTGAGATTGCATCTCCAGATGGCGGAGTGTTGTGTACCTTTTATGGGGGTCACTGTGACTTTGACCTCTGACCTAGTTTATAGAATATTCATGTCCAGAGCATAAAGCTTATATTGTTAGAGCTACGAACTCCAAATTTGGTGTGTGAATGCATCTTGGATGGTGGAGTGTTACATACTAATTTCGGGTCAATGTGACCTTGACCTCTGACCTTATTTTTAGAATAATCGTGTCCTGAGCATATCTCTTGTTTTATTTTATATTTGAATCCCAAATTTACTGTGTGGATGCATCTTTGTATGGCGGAATTTCGCAGGCCTTTTTCAGAACACTGTGACCTTGGCCTTGACCTCTGACCTTGGAATGGCAAAGTGTCACATACCATTTTCGAGTCAATATGACCTTGACCTCTGACCTAGTTTTTAGAATAATTATGTCCGAAGCTGAAGCTGCTTTTGACAGAAGTTTAGACATATTGCAAAAGATGTTAAATTTGATGTTGTATAATTGAGTTATAGGTGTGTTCCTCCCCATAACCCTGCATGCTCCTTTTGCCATGAATTATGTTTTAACCATCCCACAACATATCTAGGGTCAAGGGAGGGGGTGAACGAGGTCAGCCAAGAAGAAATATGTATTATTCTTAACAGTTTTATGCATTCTTTCAAAATCAAGTTTTATAAACATTTTTTCAACGCATCAACTGTATAATAATTTTCATTCATAGTAGTGCTTTTTGTCAAAACCAGTGTCAATGTGTATAAATCATGTATACTGAGGTTCTATGAGTGTAAATTTAGAACACACAGTAGATGGTCAAAATAAAACTAGCATTCTTGTCACCTTACAACAATTCTTACCAAAACTAAACCCACAAACTATGTTAAATGTGACTAAATTTATTTTTCTATCCTGCAAGATTTGCTAGTAAACCAAGAAAATGAAATGGTTAAATTTTCCTACAAAAACTTACATATTTGTACTTGAGGGAGAATCCCCATGTTACTTATAGATCTCCTTTACAGCCATTTAGAAGTAATTACTGAGATGTTTCCGTAATGATAGTATCAATCACAAAAACTATTGAACGGTACAAAAGTTAACTAAAGTTCAAAATGTTTTTTACAGTATAACTTGTCCTAAAATTTTAGCAGGTTGGTCATTGACAGACTTGGTATTTTGGTATTCAGGTAAAGGCCCTTAAATTACATTAAACCTGATGTTTCCAGCTGTATTTAGTTGTCCTCAACATAATATGAGCCACTTCATGAGAAACCCAGATTTTCGCATATGCAAAAACAAAGGCACAGATTGGCTGTGAAGTAACTGTAAAGCTTATCACAGTCTTTGATTTAGTTACATAGGACACTCCCTCTACTTCCTAAATTTAATATTTCAAGCCTCTAGAAATCTTCTGTGACTGTACAGCCCAGTTAGTATCAGACCTGGTTTTCTCACTTCAGGTCTTCAAGGCTCAACTGTTTTATACTCTCATATCACGAAGACTCTCATATAACGTTTGTTGTTTAGGTCTCCAGTATTTTAACAAATTTAACTCCAACCAAAAGGGGGTGGGTAACTCAGTGTTGCTACGATTCAGTAACTGACACCCTTCTTAAATATGCAAAGGTCTGACGTAGATATTTAAAAAATCATAAAATGAAAAAAACATGTAGAATGCAAGTTATAACATTAGCCACTTTATGAGAAACCCTGTTTTTTTGCATATATGTGAAAACAAATTCACGAGTCAGCTGGGCAATACCTGTACACCTGATCTCGGCCTTAGTTTTATTTTTACATAGATAGTACCATTCCTCTACTAATATATCAAAAATTTCCAGTATGTTTTGGGACTGGTCGGAAACCCCAAAGACAGGTTTTCTTGTAATGTTGTTCATTTGGTAAATTTAATAGGGCTTAGCCAACTTCAAAATCATTGTACATAGGAAATTGAAATTCCATACAAGTAATGACCTCAACTCAACAAAAAAAATGCTAAAAATTTCAATTTGACATCTTAAGTAGTTTACAAGTTATAGCCGTCCCAAAAATAGAAAAATGCTGAGAATGTACATAGGGGCTTCAATTGAGCAATTTTCTTACTCTTCATCTCACTGGGTGACTGTACTGATTAATGCATAGCATACTCATTTTTTTTATCCAAAACATATGAAATTTGGCAAGTATGTGCCTGAATAGTATGTTTAATGTTTGTATATTATCATATTTCTTACTTGTGTTTAAGAAAATGAAGATATAGAAAATGGCCATATTTGGAAATGTAAAACTTTTTTCAAACCAGTCATATCTCCTAACCCCAGTAAGATGTTTTACTCAATTTTTCAGGATTTGTCAGACTTCTCATTGACTTTCATATTCATGACAGAAGAATAAATATTGAAATCGAACTCTTTAAAAAATACACATTCCAGATCAAAGTAAGAAAGGGGCCTATTGGGTGTTTAGCAGAGGTCGCACTACTTACATGGCATGACTTACAAAAAAAGTCTGATAATAATCAATATCTGTATTCACTGGAGGACAGCATAAAACTTGGCATTCATATTAAACATGCTATCCTCTAAAGAAATTATTAATCAAAATGCTGCTGCTGCTGCTGCTGTTGCTGCTGCTGCTGATGCTAATGATTCAATGCTGCTGCTGATGATGATGATGACGATTATCACCTCAGCAGAAAATCCATTTGCTCGACAGTGGATATTACATTTCACAAAAGAATTACATAACTCACCGTTATTGCCACGGCAAATGTCAATGCATGGAAAAACATGTAAGATCCCTTTATTCATTCACTCACAGTGACATTCAATGCAATACATAATAGATAACATGACAGCATCAACTGAAAAACAGTATAATGAGCCACTTCATGAGATAACCTTCTTCATGGTTTCTGACCAGGTTCAGCACAAACCAGGCTCTACAACCATAAAAATGGTCAGAGATTTGAAATTTTGGGATTAGGAAAAAGAGGGATAGTTCTATTTATGTAGCAAAAACAAATGTGCTGATCATCTGTGCAATGACTTGGCAGCTGACCTGCACTCTTGTTTTCAAATATGCACTGAGCAGGTTTCTCATGATGCTGCTGATAATTATGATGAAATTAAATTACTTTGGTTTCAAAGATAAAACTTTATCTCTGATTGACAATTTACCTATCATTCCTTCCCCCCCCCCCCCATCAGATAGGCGACAATCCTGAACGCAATTTTTTTTAACAAATTTTATTTTTTGATTGCCAAAATCAACATTTTGACTGCCAAAATCAATATTATGGCAATGAAAATTGTTTAATTTGTATTCAGCAATAGTCATTTTGGCAATCAAAAATCGAGAATGAATTATTTTAAAGACAAAAATTGTTTGCGATTGCCATCTATCAGGTGTGTTTTCAAAATAACTTTCGTTGCAAGCAAATGTCCAACAGTTATAAATCTTGTTATTTCTGGATACTGGGTTCATTTTACTTTATAGTTCTATCTTTGTCCAAGCAGGTGCTCTGCTGATACGCCCTTCTGATAAAAATGTATGGGTTTCTATCCTTTATTTCTAAGCAAGGAGGACAAAAACCACACACTATTGTATTAAATCAAATGCTACAGTACTATTTGTAGATTGTACTCTCCTTGTCGCAAAAAAAATGCCCTGATCAGCTGGGAGGTTAGTGGTGCCTAATCTGCACTTTTGTTTTCACATATGCGAAAACCAGAGTTTCTCATGATGCTACTCATATGTTGTGTGGCTCAATTATGAAACTGACGTCATAAAATTTTTCTCTTAATTGATACATTCAATGTGTGAAACCAAAATTGCAATGCGATCTTTATGTAATCAGTTGAAATGTAAACTTTCTTTGACATGGTAAAGGTCATCATCATATGACCATTTGAGAGATATCTACTGAGTTCATTTAATATAGGAAAGAAATTTAATCATTTGGATTTTTATTGATGTGTAAACTCCAGCGAAGCACTCACAAATTGAATACAGCCGAATTTGTGAGTGATTTGCCTGAATTAAACATCGACAAAAACAAAAAAAATAAAGGATCATTGACGGTTTGGGCCTTATACGCCTATTTTTCTGATTCCCAGAACGCTGCTTTTGCGTTCCTAGTGTGGTGTATGTAATATCAGTGCAATAGGTGAATCTAATGGCAAGAGCAGCTAGCAAAAAATTTTCAAAATTCCTACGCACTCGAGAGTTATGGTGGGTAGAAAGGGGAGGGGGTCTGAAATTTCATGAAAATAAAAAGTGCTTTAAAAAGTGATTTCTGCAGGTTTCTTGATTCATTTGGTAGGCATGGTGATATCTATTGAACATACCATATGCAGAGTATTAACGAATCACGTTAATTGATGAAATTGTTTTAAAAACAAAATATGTTTTGTAATAAAATGATTTTGAGGAGATAATTTAGAAGTTACCTGTACATGTTTGACTACATTTACCGTAAATAATACAAAACGGAAAGCTCAACAAAATAAATAAATATTTTTGAAGGAACGAAAGTGTCCCATTTAGCATTGGAAAGTAAAACTGATTCTTACTAGATCCTTTGAATATTACTTTTGCTTTGTTTTAAGGGCGTAGCATATAAAATGTTTTTAAAGTGTCCTAATATTTACGGTATACATATACATGTATATCCCTATATGAGACAATATATTGAACACTGTTATTACTCTTTGCATGCCAGTGGATAATCTTGTCGTCTGTCAATAGCCTTTTGCAAACAGTTTGAACCCAGATGAAGACCAACAGAATGTCAGTCTTGATCTGGATCCAAACTGTTTGACACTCCGATGGTGGTCCTGGGTGGTTTATTTTTTAAAAACTTAATTTTGAAGAAAGTCAGCAGACGAAAATAAAAACATGAACGATTCCCTAGCATGCAAAAAAATAAGTACAGGACGTTTGCAAAAGAATGTGTCATTTAATAACAGCGAGATTTTTTTTTTTATGAAAAATGCATAAAACCTTGCTAATTCTACTTTTAATCTTTAAGTACTTTAAATTAAACTAGCACAGAATACCAAGCAATTTTAGAGGTTGGTTCTAGAGAATTTCATTACTGTCTTTAATTTCTTATTTGGTAGAAAAGGCATTTAATGGGCTTAGGCCCTGGGTTTTGGGTTGCTGAACATCTTATCCCCCCTTGTGCCAGCAAGCCACTTCCATACAATGTGTAAAATATGGTAACACATATACATGCAAAAGTTTTTGCTGGCACACGGGGGTGGGGGGGTGATATTTTTTAAAAAAGTTTTCGGATTTCTATATATTTTAATGTAAAACTGATTGTTCTACCCAAACTTTTACATCTTTGAAGCATTTAATATCGAAAACGGATTTCACAGCCATAAAGTAATCAGGTCAGGAAAGGTTCAAGGTGAAGAAAAAGACGATTGACAAACTTTCATTTTTACTGAAAACCATAGGCATTTACACATAGCAAGTGTCAATGATCCTTTCATTCCTTAATATTCCAACTTTGGAACTAAACAGCACATTTGTATAGGGTTTTGACAAAAATTTGCCCAGTTGCATGACTTGTCTTTTATTTTTGCCCTTACATGTAACATTCTATTACGAATTTATGCAAAGAGGCGTAAAAAAAAGTGACATGAAAACATAGAATTTTGAAATGTACAATATGGTATATTATGTAAGTGGGTGGGGTAATTATACCCCTTTTTCAAATAAAATGGTGATTTTAAAGTTTTCAACTATTTTTTTATGAATAATGTATCAAAAAGAAGAATCAAGATTATATAACTGAACTGCAACTTGTTAACTAATTGAGATCTTCTTTTAGCATATTCTGATATTGTGTTCCCATTACTGTCTATATAACTTATTTGGTTTTTGAGCAGATATTATCCTTAACTACTAGACAAATGTATGTTGCCAATTTAAAATGTAACTTTAAACAAATTCAGTTGTACAGATCAAAACTCTTGATCAATCCTGTTATTTGGATATGCTATATTTGAATGTCAGCTTTTCCTATAGTATTTGATCCATATATTTTCCTGTCTCACCAATTATACGAGGGTCATCCAATATGTTATGACAATGACCCCATAAAACAAAACGTTTTTCTCTAGGATGTGTTTCATTAATCTTCACATATTATTTAGAATATAGAGGATTGATTGACAAGTTCAAATAATTTCCATGTTGTAATCGCAACGGTTGCTAGGCAATTAAAGAACACAAGGTAAATGGTCATGGACGGGCACTATGTGCTGTGCATATGCCCAAATTTCTTAGAAATTATAGACTCCTTTTTAAAACATATTATATAGATACATAAAGACATGATGTGTGTTGATTTTGAACGTCATAGATAATGATTTATGTTGCAACTTTGGTGTCAGCAGGGTCTTGATTATGATATATCACCAATTTTGCAAGAAATATTTCCCTTAAAAATGGGTTGTACTAATAGTGTATTATATTTGGTATAAAACATTTATTGAAAATCATCATTTTCTATGTGTTTAAGAAGACTTTAGAACAGATTTATCGAAACATGTGTCCTTTAATATGCAAATTTGTCGTAATTGCTTATATAAGTGTTCAAAATATGCTATTTTATAATTAGTGCATAAAGTTAGTCAAAAATCTAATTTTCTGTTGTTGCCTAGCAACTAAGAACGTTCAGAGCAACTACGTTAATATCATTGTGGTATTTGCTTTTATGGGTCAATTGTGTTTTCAGACAACATCACCAACCACTAATATAACTTTCCAAAGGTGCATACTGGATCTTTAACTAACTCTACCCCCAGCACAAATCAGTTAAAAACTTGAATTTTCGCGGCCATGGACTCTACCAGTGTTGTTTACAAATTTGTATAGCATTGGATCAGATTATGATAAAAACTCCATATTTCAAACACGAGTAGGCAACATCCATGGCCACATGTAATGGGTAATGGAATTCTGATTTCAATAACAGTATCTGAGATATGAGGCCATTGTCAGAACTTATTGGATGACCCACGTACCACAGATAAAGCAAAATATAAAACTTCAATTATTTAGCTAAGTATTTGCCGGTACAACAGAATGCACTCTGTCGTGACAGCGCCGAATCAACGCAGCTGTTGTTGCAGCGACGTTGGTACGAAGTCGTCTACAGAGCGCATTGCGAGGAACGGCGCCTTTTAAAAATTATATATAACAAAAGACCATCCTATTATTAAAGTACGTGTACGCTCTAACCCAGCACGAGCGATCAAATGGTCAGAGCACTGATAGCACGGACTGTACTAACTGACCTGACTGCCATACCTTCTTATAGAATATATAATGCACTTATCACGTGCAGTATCACGTGCGACTGCATATCTAGTAGCTGACGTCTAGACAACCTAGTGGTAGAATACCTATGCACAGGTAATCTATTTCAGCTCCAGATAAATCAAAGCGACATGTGTATTTACCTGATAACCACACGAACGAAATATTTTCACGTCGTGTATTCTTTTTAACGAAGCCAACTTTGTTAATGAAACAAATTTACCAAGAAATGTGATAAATATTATACATGGGTCGATGTGCAATTCTCAATTTTTTAGTCAGCTCTCTTCTCTTTTTTAATGTTTCTAGAGATTTTATTCTTAGTTTCGTGTTTTATAATCTTATACGTGGTGACACGTTTTATCGCATCCTCGTCTATTTTAATTGTGCGATATGCACATGACATAATGTATATTGTATTTTTATGAATTATTGTTTTGTATATATGTGTATATATGTTATAGAGGGCCACTTGGTAGACTAGCTAAACTAGCTAAAGGTGCAACCCTCTGGAAATATTGTATAAATAAATAAATAATAAAAAAACAGGTAAATTAAAGAAAAATCTAAAAAAAAAAACTCAAATTGCCCCTGAAAAGGGGCATTTTTATAATTTCTATTGAGTATTTTGATTCCTGGTAACCATGGTAACCATATTATCATAAAGACAAAAACGTTCAGTTTAAAAATAGAGATGTCTAAGAGTTGCTTTGAGACAACAGAGCAATCCTGTTATTTGGATATGCTAACTTTGCCACTCGAATTTTGGGCTGGTTTTACTATCCACAGCTAGTGGGTGGGGTAATTGTACCCCTGTCATTTAGATATCTAGCATAGATTTGTTGTGTAATTGGTAAAATATGATATATTGTCATCAAATACATGCTTTAATGTGTAGTTGCATTCAATTTCAGCTATAACCTATATCAATTTGGCTTTAAATGCCATTTTTTGTTGAAACTTGTTATCGGATTTTCACTAAATTGGCCGACTTCGAAAAAAAAATATTTTCAATTTAAAATATATATCATCTCCTTCTTTATATGTCATGATTTAGGTATGGAACTTCAGGCATAGATGAAATTAAAAAAATTCTATAGCTGCATTTCTGAGAAAAATAACATTAAACTTAGGGATTTTTTTCATCATGGGTAAATATTGCTTTACTAGATACAAGTCAAGGTCACGTGCTGTCTGACTACACCTTTTTGAAGAAATTTTTCATTAGCAGCAGACAGTATTTGGCTTATGTTTTTTTATGAAATATAACCGTCACTTAGATTTCTGGCAAGGGTTTGTCAGTACAGCTGGAGTAAAATCTGCCTTTTTCACTGAAAAAACAGTCAAAATAGGCTAAAAATAGATTTTCTTGGTTGCCATGGTAACGGGCATGTTGAGAAAAGTAAGGGGTCTATTTTTCTTCTTCAATGGACATAGGGTAAAAATACACCAACTTTCAAGAAAATCTGAGACATGCCATTTTTGACCAATATGGCAATTTTTGTACTTATAAATAATCGCTCTTAAGAAAAATCAAAGTATGTTGGCAAAATAAACGTTTTTAAATAGATTCAATGCCAGTGCTGCTCCAGATTTTAAACAGAAACAATATTTACACAGAAATCTAATTCAAAATACATTAGACCGTCTTTCCTATGAGCCTGTGGCATGAGACACGTTGTAGTCTATGTTGAATGGAACAAAAATTTGGCCCCGTGTAAATTTCATGACTATTTTTTGCGACCTATATCAAATTAAACTTTGAGGCATCAGCAACACATCTTGGGATCCGCTTCTGGGGTAAATAGTGACGTAATCAAAATATCGGCCATTGCGCTATTGATCAATCCTTATAATATTAAAGTACGTTAGCCAGACAAAGTTTTTTTATAGTTTAGTGCTCGTACTGCTCCAGAGTGTTAATAGAAACTACATTTACACAATATTGTACTTGTCCAAGGGTGTTCATATTTGGCACAATAATTGGCTATAGTGCGTAGATTATAACAAAGGTCTCAGATCTGATCTTTGATGTGGCCTTGGAGTCGAAGATCAAAGTCGAATATACTTAAAATATGTCTGTCTTATGGCTCGTAACACGAACTCCTATTTCATGTTTTGACTAAGGATATTTATATTTGGCACACTGGTTGCCTGTGGTGTGTAGATTACAACAAGAGTTTAAGGTCACCTATATGACTTTGGAATCAAAGGTCAAGGTCAAATATATTCAAAATGTGCCTAATAGCTCTTAAAGCAAATTCAGACCCAGGAATTGAACTCAGGACCCCTGGGAACTAGTCGAATCGTTTATTTATTACACTATGCTAACCTTCACCTGTATAAATTAATAAGGTTTTATATAACTGAGACGAAAGCCTCTGATGTAAAAACATCCAATTTCATGGAGATAGACAAAAGAAGCTGATGTACATATAATAATTAAACGTTAAATCAAAACTAATAAAAGTGAAACACTTTTCAATAAATTTAACTCTACTATATCGACACATTTTTAAGCAAGGCAAAATATGTGCACCAAACTGCAGTGGATAACTGTGCACCAAACTGCAGTGGATAACGTTGGCAGGAATAGAAGTATAAAAAAATGAATGACCTCCCTAAGTTAATGACATCTTAAACACTTTACCTCAGTTAACTCTCAGAGACGCCTTTTAACGCTTTTGCAAACAGAGTCTAGGGCGAAGATTTGTAACCATTAAAAATGCATTTAAGCCCCCCCCCCCCCCCCCCCCCCCGATGGCTTAGGCTGCTATCAGTTCAAAAGCGGTCCAGTTGTTGTTGACTTTTTGTTTATTGTTAATCCCATTGTGGGAGTCTGTAATTTCTCTATGTTTTTGTTACTTTATGTCCATTCTAGTTTTGAAATCCTCTGGATGGGGATGAGAGAGCTGGTTGCTTTGCCTAGTTTGTCTTCCTGGTTACTCTTGGTGGTTGTTTGCCTCTTCCTCGCGGTACCATGGATTTGTCTGCGGTTTGTGATTGTGGTATTTCCTGATCATACTCACTTACTATTTTTTGCCCAGACCATGCATCCCATGTAAGATGGAAATGGAAATATGATATATCTGTAACTACACAAGTGACGTGACAAGTAATTTCTTTGTTTCATATACAAACATGAAGGTTTATATAACAATTATTCATAGTGGCTGGAGCCTAGCATGAATATTCGTGAAGGAAAAGGTGAATATTTGCCTTCCGACACTGGTTTTCTCCATTTTCTGTGTATTCCATATCATTTACCCACTGGTTCATCTACCAGCGCGAATTTTCTACCAGTGGCATTCTAACATCTAAATGGCTGTGGTTCTGTTGTTGTTGACTTTTTGTTTATTGTTACTCCCATTGTGGGAGTCTGTAATTGTTCTATGTTTTGTTGTACGATACTTAATGTCCATTCTAGTATTGCAATCATCTTGATGAGGAAGCTGGTTGCTTTACTTAATTTGTCTTCCTGGTGTCTCCTGATGGTTGAGTGGCTCTTCCTCGCGGTGCCACGGGGTTGTCTGCGGTTTGTGATTGTGATCACATTTCCTGATCATACTCACTATTTTGGGGTAATAGAATAATTTCATTTAGACAAAAGGCTTGACCGATTTTGGGGGATCAGGTCAACCCGAGTAGGGGGAGGGAGATAAAGGCTGTGCTATCTTACTAAGCAATGCTCTGAGATGTATCGGTCCAACTGTTTGACAATATACTGACATGCAACAAAAGCCAAAATACAAGTCATATGCCAATCGCGGATCATGAAAGTTTTGTCAGAGGGGGTACGTCTGATTTTTCTTTTTTGATGAGTGGAGGAGAGATGATCCAGACAGCACTTAAAGCGGGCCATCATCGGCCCACCTGCAAAACGCCATCTAAATGGCGTTTCGCTGGCTTGCCGATGATTGCTGGTTTGGTAGCCTTGTGATTTTTCAAAGGATGCGGACCAGTATTGTTTAAAAAACCCTATATTTTTGTGATTTTCAGGGCATGCCCTGTCCCCCTGTCCCCCCCCTCCCCTGCAGCTGTTCAATGTTGATCTGGGTCCTCGTTCGTTTCTCTAATATCCCTCTTCTTATGTTCAAACTCAATTTTAGGATTATACTAAGCTTACGATATTCTGTACGTGGTTTTCGATTAATACTTTTCCAATTTTTATCAATTTCGAAATTTTACAAACACGGTAGCGTCGTTATGAGATGCACTTTTATCTTAAAAATCCATGTCTGTTAATCCATAAACAGATATTAGAACATACACTCCGTTAAAACAAAGCACGAGCGTTATCAATCTCTAATTATTTCGTGATGCCTCGATAACCCGAATTCGGATGGCTTGAAATTAAATAATCAATTTCCTATTTACCATGTTTACTAATTTATTACTAGTCGTATAATAGACATTTTGTGGATACCTAAAAAAGACATCTCAATGTTCTTTGAAGTATCCAAAGCTTTTTCTTTTAGCTCTCTTGAGCTCAAAGTGAGCTATTGAGATCAGTCATTGTCCGTCGTGCGTCATCATCAACAATTTCCTTTAAATGACAACCACTCCTATACCACTGGACCAATTTTAACCAAACGTCACAGGAATGTTCCTTAGGTGGCCGTCTATAATTAAAGTTAAAAGACTTCGCGTGGGCGAGGCAATGAAAATGTACGCAAATATTATTCTTCGCATGACCAAGATGGTCGTCATGCCCGCAATATGGTAAACCCCCTTTATAATCTTATTCAGAACCGCTGAACCAGAAGGCCAATGATCTTGTGACTTGGTATGTAGTATTTGGGATGTGGAACCTACAAAGTTTGCTGAAATGATAATCCTAATTTGACCTTTACCTACTTAAACGTCAAGGTCAAATTTAAGTTACTAGTAAATTTAGATGGGAATAATCTTGAAAAGTTATTTCATAATTTACCGTTGAAGCCCAAATCTTTATACTTACTAAATATAGTTAATATATTAATTAAAGACACTATCTATAGAGATAAGTACCTAAGGTCAGTGTTGACCTTTGACCTTTTAACCATGGTAAATTTGACTTTCCACAAGATGAGACAACGTAAAAAGGACTGTGTGGTCGAAATTACATGACTAAAAGGCTGCCATGTCCATATTAGGTCAAAACTTTAAGACAACTTCTATAGCTTTGTGGATGTAGGCTTTACAATGTATGAATGACCAGTGGGACTATGTTGACCTTGATCAACTTTGCGACTAGGTCAGATGTGTTTATGAAAAAAATGATATTGGACAAAACCCTGAAAAGAAGATTTTTCAATAACTGTTGAAGCCAAAGTCAGTTTACTTACCATCCTCGGTAACCCAGGCGTGACCCATTCCGTACCCACTGCATTCATCGCATGAATGCAGTGGGTACGGAATGGGTCACATGAATGCAGTGGGTACGGAATGGGTCACATGAATGCAGTGGGTACGGAATGGGTCACATGAATGCAGTGGGTACGGAATGGGTCACATGAATGCAGTGGGTACGGAATGGATCACATGAATGCAGTGGGTACGGAATGGGTCACATGAATGCAGTGGGTACGGAATGGGTCACATGAATGCAGTGGGTACGGAATGGGTCACATGAATGCAGTGGGTACGGAATGGATCACATGAATGCAGTGGGTACGGAATGGGTCACATGAATGCAGTGGGTACGGAATGGGTCACATGAATGCAGTGGGTACGGAATGGGTCACATGAATGCAGTGGGTACGGAATGGGTCACATGAATGCAGTGGGTACGGAATGGATCACATGAATGCAGTGGGTACGGAATGGGTCACATGAATGCAGTGGGTACGGAATGGGTCACATGAATGCAGTGGGTACGGAATGGGTCACATGAATGCAGTGGGTACGGAATGGATCACATGAATGCAGTGGGTACGGAATGGGTCACATGAATGCAGTGGGTACGGAATGGGTCACATGAATGCAGTGGGTACGGAATGGGTCACATGAAAACAGTGGGTACGGAATGGGTCACATGAATGCAGTGGGTACGGAATGGGTCACATGAATGCAGTGGGTACGGAATGGATCACATGAATGCAGTGGGTACGGAATGGGTCACATGAATGCAGTGGGTACGGAATGGGTCACATGAATGCAGTGGGTACGGAATGGGTCACATGAATGCAGTGGGTACGGAATGGGTCACATGAATGCAGTGGGTACGGAATGGGTCACATGAATGCAGTGGGTACGGAATGGGTCACATGAATGCAGTTGGTACGGAATGGGTCACATGAATGCAGTTGGTACGGAATGGGTCACGCCTGGGTTACCGAGCAGGTTTACTTACCTGATATACATGCATTTGAGTTTTCGACTTCCGGTAACCACAGAAGGTCATAGCCAAGGTAGCTCTTATTGTATTGCAGTTAAGACAGTTGTTTCAGAAATGAGCCACCGCATGTGAGTTTCAACAACGTGGCATTTTGACAACAGTAGACTCAGACGAGCCTATGCAGCCTCCTTTTAAGCTTAGAAACTCCAAATGATGCTCAGTAAGTAGCATTACACTCATAGAATATTCAAGCGACTAGCAAAGGCTCTGATCAGACTGCGCATATGCGCAGGCTGATCTGAGGCTTTGCTGGTCGCACATACCACATTGTTGGAAATCTCATGCGCTGGCTCAAATCTAAGGGCCAGTTGAAAAAAGTAAGTGTGTATGATCAGGAAATACCACACTCACAAACTGCAGATCAACCCACGGCACCGCGAGGAAGAGCTGCAGTACATTTACAGTAATAAGACATCCAAAAGACAATGAAGTCCAATTTTATAAAGAGCATGCTGTGGATTAGACAATCTTAATATGTCTCTATTTTTCCATGTTACATGGCCAAAATGTCTAACATGCCGTATTAGGTATACACTCTTAAAAACTTTGTGTCTCCGAAACTAATGGACCAATCCCCTTTGTCTTGGTATGTCTCAGATGTGATATGGGCCTTTCGAGGGTGTTCAAATGATGATCATAGGTTGATATTGACTTTATTAAACATTAAATTAACACCATCTACATCCTTGTGACTCAATGTCAGGTGAGCGCTTCAGGACCTACGTTCCTCTGTGTTAAATAGCTCATCAATATAGACGAATCGGAACTGCCTCGGTCAATTCCGTGGAATCAGACCTCGAATGTGCATCGAGGGTCTACTTTAATAACGTGACGCTGACGTCACATAACGTGACGCTGACGTCACTGAAATCATACCAATACAATAGCAAGTTCGATTGCAGCGAAACAAAGGGATCAACATTCCACAAATGCAAGATGCTATGAATGAAGTTTAGGGGTTTTATTCAATAAAATATCGCTATAGCGATATTTTATTGAAAAAAAACCCCATAAACTTTATTCATTCTGTTGACAGAATAATGCATTTTAACAGAGCTGAATCCTGTGCTACAGAAATAATTTTCCCTACGCTAACAAAATGCAGATTTTTCATACATAATACTATGCTTACATACATCCGAGGATCGATTCTCGAATTGGGACGAGATTTTCAGATATGTTTAAATAGCTCATCAATAAATACGAGCTCCGCTGTCCTGCGACAGCTCTTTTGTGACATTTGTACTTTTGTGACATTTTGGGCGCAAGCAGATTTACATTTTTCTGACGTGGGTTAATCTAGCTGGATATTGATGGCTTACCTTGTACAAAATCAATTCAGTAAATGATAGAATAAGTTTATCTTCTTATCCTTTTTGATCCAGCAAAAGTCAATAGATATGGTATATGCAAAGTCTTGAGATTTCGTGGATTTTGTTTTGTTGTTCAACAATAATTCTATCATAAGAAATACACATTTTACAAAATATCATGGGTTTAGAGATAACTTTCAACTAAAAAGATGGACTCTTCAGTCACAAAGTTTGGAACTTGCATTATAACATCACTGAACACTCTCTTTGGGGTAAGTTCTTTTATATCTAACATCTTATGTGAGCGTATATTAATAAAAGTAAAGGTCCCTTTCTTTTCACATTAAATGCATAGAAAAAGCACTTCGGTCAGTTAAACCCTCTGGAAAAGCCTTTATTCGAGCCAGCACACCCTACTTGGGATATTTATTGCAAAAAACAAGCGGCGAATGCTCTAATGAGCCTGCGCATCCGCACAACCTTGCCCGATCCTTCGCTACTCACATACAGAAAGCAAGGGCATAGCTAGACTTAGATATAATAGATAGATTCCACATGCATGTTCAAATATTGACTACGCTTTTTATAAAAAAAAAAGGACAACAAAAAACGGCCACTTCCTATTATGTTCAGATTGACTTCGCCCTGTCTTCCATTAACGTTTTCTTTAAACAACAATTCCTCCAGAACCACTGATTAGAATTATGTCCCCCAATCAAAGAGAGGGGGACCATATTGTTTTTGGTGCGAATCCGTCGGTTTCGGCGTCCGCATAGCTCCGTTTCTGTGCGTTATCTTCTTAACCAGAGGATGGATTTTGACCAAACTTAAACTTGCATAGGTACATTGTTGGGCGGGCAGAATGAGTAGATAAGATTTTGTGACATTGCCCTCATTTTCAAGGTCACGCCGGTACTTCGAAATGTCCAAAATAGGGTTTCCGTGCGTCATCTCCTGCACCAGCTGATGGCTTTTGACCAAACTTGCATCACACTGATAAATGTATACGTCGATTTGCTGGTATTTACGCGTATTGCCGGTACTTCATAGACCGGAAGTGGTAGATATCGGTGTTAAAGACAAAGATTACTGTCCAATAGAGATCATTAAAGGATTAACTGATAAGGGACAGTTTCAGTAGCTCACAAAATTATAGGGGCCTCAAGAGGGGACTTACCTGTATAAATTACAATTTCAATCACTAAGATAAAGATCAATATTTTATCATAAAATACCAAATCCCTTCATTGGGCCACTTTATTGCCCCTGTAAGGAAGTCATAATCACCTCATTATGACTGTCCTTTTGATCAGCCCAGTATGACCCCTGGAGAGAGTCATAATGAGTGGTACCAGTATTATTGCTCAAATATTTGTCTCTTTAATACTATATAGAAAAGCATGCCATATGCTCAAAGGACTATAGACTTCAATCATGTTTAAGTATTCAGTATGTGCATGGCGATTTATGTAAGCATTTAGGAATAGATTCGAGTACCGATCATCCAGATCGGTACTCCAATCAATTCCTAAATGCTTACATAAATCGCCATGTGCATGCCAAATACTTAAAAATGATCTAATTTTATAGTCCTTTAGGCATATGGCATGTTTTTCTATATAGTAGTTTAGTTTAAACATATTTTATTGCCAAAATATTTACAGCAATGGGGTTGGGTCACAAGTTCTCACAACATTAGTTTCGACCCTTCCCCTACATTCTATATATACACAATAGCTTATAAACATGGCTATATATACAAACGCATATGTTAACTTAACAAGTTGTAATCAAAGCAAAACAGATAGTAACATAAACAAGACTATATCAGAATAAATAAATAAATAAATAAATAAATAAATAAATAAATAAATAAATAAATAAATAAATAAATAAATAAATAAGCAAATAAATATAAAAGAAATAATCAATAAATAATAAATAAATAAATAAATAAGTAAATAAATAAAAAAAAATAAATAAATAAAATAAATAATAAATAAGGAAATAAATAAATAATTGAAGATTAATATATATGAAAGAAGAAAAAATCGAACATCAGAATAGTAGATTAATAAATAAGTAAGTAATTAATATTGGATAATTGAAAGATAAAACATACAAAAAACAAAAACAAAAAAAACAAATAATAGTACGACTGCCAGGAACCCCTTTAACTTGGGAATAGAACAAATTGGTCATAAGTATACTAATCAATATACAAAATATATTTCAAAGAAAACTTCAAGCAAAGAGTCAACTGGTTTTAAAACGCTTAGTAGCATGTATATATCTGTGGACAGCTCTGAACAGGACTATATTGTTTTCCATATTCAGATTAAAATTACCACATAGAATCATATCAATACTTAATGGTTGGAAAACTATAACTGTGTGATTAAAAACCTGCCGTTCCAGTGTAAACTTTCTACAATGAAAGAAGTAGTGGATGGCGTCCTCTATCAGGCCACATAAATCACATAAAGGATTATCACGGAGATGATTTCTAAAAAGGTCATTATTAAGGTTACTGCAATTATTTCGAAGTCATGCATGCAATATAGAAATATATCTATTTCCTATAGTAAAGTGATAAGGAACACACGAGTTATTGAAACTTGAAGTAATATGTTTTTTAAAGGTTTGTAATGTTGATAGATTTTTTAAGTCATCTTCAAAGGAGTTCCAAAGTCTAATGGAAGAAGGAATACATGATTTTTGTGAGATACTAGTTCTATTAAAGGGCACCGATATATTTCTATTATTTCTCAGAGGGTAATTTGAAATTTCACTAACTAAAGGAGGAATTAAATCTTGTATATATGAAGGTACAATGCCATTATTTACCTTATAAATGAAAGAGAGTTTATGTTGTTGCCTTTTTTTTTGACAAAGTTGTCCATCCACATTCTTTGAACAAGTTTTCTAATGACACAGATCTAGTTAAACCTGTAACAAGGCGGGCGGCTTCATTTTGGATTTTTTGTAAGGTTTGTGAGTCCTGTTCAGAGCATCCATCCCATACAACTGAGGCATATTCTACAACTGGTAAAAGAAAGGACATATACATTTGGTTGAGAGCATTTCTACTAATGGAGTATTTTAGCTTACGCATTATTTCCAAAATTTTAGTCGCCGATAGGACAATATTTTCAATATGAGAATGCCACTGCCCTGTACTACTGAAGGTAACACCAAGATGTTTGTGGCTATCTACGAAATTGATTGGAATATTATCAAAAACAAGTTGTGGTAAGATATTGACCTTTTTAAGAGTAAATAAAACAGCTTCAGTTTTCAGGGGATTAAATGTTACTAGCCACTGTCTAGCCCAGTTTGACAACAACTGCATATCATGGTTAATTATACCAGCTATGTCATCAATGTGTGCTGCAGAATAGAAAAGTGAGCTATCATCTGCAAACAGCCTTGTCAAACTAAGAAGATGTTCAGCTATATCATTTATTTACACCAAAAATAAAAGAGGTCGAAGAACCGACCCCTGCGGCACCCCCGCAAATAGACTTTAAACATGAAAAGCAAGACTTTAGACCAACTTTCTGCTTTCTTTGACTTAAATAACTGTTTAAACATTCTAAAAGTTTCCCTTCAATGCCATTTTGCCGTAGCTTAAATAAAAGACCCTTATGCCAGACTCTATCAAATGCCTTTGACACATCACAGAACACAATGCAAGAAAACATATTATTATCAAAGGCCTGGCATATATTATGAAAGATATCAATTAACTGAAAAACTGTTGAGTGGTGAGGTAAGAAGCCAGATTGATACTTGTATAGAAGATTATTGTCAAGTAGAAAGTTATACATATTTTTAAAAACAATCCTTTCTTGCAGTACTAATACAGCTCAATAATGCAACTGGACGGTAGTTAGATGGCTGAGATTTATCTCCCTTTTTAAATATGGGAATAACATTGGCAATTTTCCAAATATCAGGGAATATTCCCTCTTCAAACAATCTATTCATTAAAATACATAAGGGTTTTGAAACGGATTTGGAGACACCCCTGAGCATTTTATGGCTTATACCATCATCACCACTTGCTTTGTTAGGGTTGAGAACTTCAATTGTTTTTTCTATTTCTTGTTCAGTGCAAATTATTTGAGATAGAGAGTTATCAGTAAGTTTAGTAAAAGGAGGTAACTGGGTATTTTCGTCATTGACAGTTGAGATAGAGGCAAAATAGTCATTTAAACAATTAGCTTTGTCCTGATCATTAAAATGCCATTGGTTGTCACCAGATGGAAGTGCTGAACATAAAGGAGGAATTGAAGAAGTAGAATTATTATTTTTGACAAAGTGACGAATTACTTTCCAAAATTTGCGTATATAGTATTAACACCAATATCTACCACTTCCGGTCTATGAAGTACCGGCAATATGCGTAAATACCAGCAAATCGACGTTTACATTTACCAGTGTGTTGCATAGATACATAGTTGAGAGAGTGGAGTGTGTTGATTAGATATTGGTGACCTTGCCCATGTTTACAATGTCACACCAGCTATTATGTCCAAAATAGGTTGTTGTGCTATTTTCCGAGACAGTGGATGGATTTCGACCAAACTTTCATAGATACTTTGCTGGGAGGGTGGTGAGATTTAATTAAATTGTTGTGACCTTGCTCATATTTTCACGGTCAAGCCAGCTTTTTGCAATGTCAAAAAGGGGTTTCCGTGTGTTACCTTCTGAACCAGTGCATGAATTTTGACCGAACTTGCATATATACGTTGTTGGGAGGACGAAAAGAGTTGTTTAGATTTTGGTGACCTTGACCTAATTTTCAAGGTCACAATCATATAAAGAATTTATACATCAACTTTTTCCGCATATAATCTTCGAAACCACTTGTTTAATTTTGACCAGTCTTTCATAGATATAGTGTTAGGAGAGGGTTAAGAGTCGTTTAGATTTTAATGACCTTGACCATATTTTCAAGATCACAGCAGTACTTTGAAATGTCAAGTTTCGACCAAACTAGGGTTTCTGCGTTAGATTAGATTTTGATGACCTTGACCTAATTTTCAAGGTCACCATCCTAAAAAGACTGTACAATTTAGCCTTTTGGCATATTCAATTATATTCTGAAAAGGCGGGTGGATGTTGACCAAACTTGCATAGATAAGTATTGGGAGGGTGGAAAGATTTGTTGAGATTTTAGTGACCTTGACCATGTTTTCAAGGTCATACCAGCACTTTGAAATGGTAAAAATGGCCAAAATAGGGTTTTTGTATGGTTTCTCTTGAATTGAACGATGGATATAGCTAAACTTTTTGTATTGTATCATTGTGGCAAAATAATTGTCAATGTCACTATCCTTTAAAATGTAAAAAAGCCAATTCTGAGCACTATCTTCTGAGCCAGTGGGTGGATTCCCACTAATCTTGCATAGATACATTGTTTGGAGACAGAAAAGGGTTAATTAGATTTTAATGACCATGGCTTTATGTTCAAAGTCGCCACAGCACTTTGTAATATCAAATTTCGACCTCAATTGTGTGTGTGCATGCTCTCCCTTGAAATAACTAATGAATAAGCCATTCTTAATTTATTGTATCTTAATTTATGTGAGAAAATTAAAAGCTGATTATAATTATAGTTGGCATGCTTGACGACTCAATTTGCGGTTGGGGGACATAGTTTTTCTCTGAAAACACTGCCTTAATTTTAACTAATTTTACATAAAGTTTCCCATAATACCCTATGAAATGAGCCGTGGCATGAGATTTCCAACAATGTGGTATGTGCGACCAGCAAAGCCTCGGATCAGCCTGCGCATATGCGCAGTCTGATCAGAGCCTTTGCGAATCGCTTGAATATTCTATGAGTGTTAAGCTACTGCCTGAACACCATTTAGAATTTCTCAGCTTATAATTTAGAATTTCTGCGCAGGCTCGTCTGTCTACACTTGTCCATATGTCACATTGTTGGAAATCACATGCAACGGCTCAAATGGTTTCGCTCTTTTAACAAAATGGCCACCAGAGCTAAAAACAACACAACAAAATCCTTGCAATAAGTTCTTAACCACTAAAAAACTTCACATAAATGTTCCTTTAATTGCACAAACGGTTTTGTTCATCTTTTCCTGGTCCTCTGTTCCAAATTCAAAATAATTTCCTACAAATGTTGCATATAATTATTTCGTACTAGGTAATTGGGCTAGCCTTCCTAGTTGGTGGATGCTTGGTTAAGTTTGGTCCATCTACTATCAATGGATTGGTCAAAACTGCCCTGAGCCACGTCAAGGATATGGTACCAACGTCTGCCGGCATTGACTTTGAAAACTTCGACCTAGCCGATTTTATAGGTATGCAATAGTAGAGAAAGAAAAAAATGTCAAATTTTACAACCTAAAGAAATACATTTCGTCGTATTTTGTTAAAAAATGCCAGTCGGAATATGGCTAAATGTCATTTTGGTGAATAAAATTAAGGATTTATCAGTTACCTCTCATATTAACTGCATTGTTGCACGTTGCCTGATAAACGTTGTTTATCTCACGGCATGTGCCTTTATCAGGTCATGATGACGTTGCACTTTTTGAATGACGTCGCTAATGACGCTGAATCAACACAAAAATCGAAAATAACGTCATAATCTCTAGTTTGAAGAGTGCAACAAAGGGTAAACTGATAAATAGAATACCAGGTTCACGTCTTGTGATATCAAGTTTACCAAGCTCGGATTTGAGAATGCATGTTGAATCGCTCTTCAAGCCTCGCAATGTCAACAAGCGTTCTCAAATATGTTCTTAAAAGGGTATCCTTTGGAAGCAAAGGCTGCACCAAAAAACTGAAACTAGAGTGTGCATACTTCCTGGACCAGACTAGCTAGTTTCTGCCATTTAGGCTTCATCAGTGACCCTCTAATAGTTTCAAAGTTCCACAATGAAACCCATGATCCCAAAGGACAAGAAAATAAAATCTACACTATAGTGAAGGGCAGGAAGACGTTCTACCGCCGCCACACAGCCTTGCCTGGTAAAGTTGATATCAAAAGACACTCACCTAGTATTTTCTATTTCTAGTATCTATGGGACGAGAGCCCGTTAGAGGTTTAATCAAGTGGTTGAGGCCAAAAGGTTTGAAGGTGTGTTCTTATGTAGAAAAGTGTGCTATATTCAAAAATCAAACTCTTAAAAGATCGGCTCGTACACAAAAGTGCAATGCGCAACGGAATACCCCCGGGGTATACAATATCTCAAAATAGCGCTAAAATGGGAATACACTTGCAGGTTTATAATTCTAACCATGTAATATTAGTAGTAAATTGCAAATTTTGGCAGCAAACAATATGTAATGATCAATGTTGAATATAAAAATAAAAATAAGACATGCCAATAAAGCGTTCCAACACTAAAATAAAGCACATTATAAAGCCCACGATAACTAATGACTTTCATCTCTGGTTATTGGATGATTTTTAATTTGCTTAGGCTACAGCAGATCTATAATTCAATCTTATGTAATACAATGATGTTGTCATCGACAATTATTATAGTTTCAAACAATGTTAGAGTATGGCCAAGACACGACATAATCACAGACTGCAGGCCAACCCATGGTACCGTGAGGAAGGGACACAAAGAAAGCATAATCCAAACTCTTACAGTACAATAAATTATGTATATTTCAAGTTCCTTTTCCTTTCAATCTAAATAAATTATGCTCAGATAAGACCAAGATTTGCCTGGATATAGGTTCAGCCTATTAGTTTCTAAGCTGTGAACTCTTATGTATAGCTAGCTATCACCACATGGACAGCCACGACTGACCAGACTGTGCTTGTCAGTATTCCAGATGGCTTATATTCTATGTCCTAGAAATTGCGTGAGAACCCACATTCCACTCTTTTGCTGAATCTTAAAAGAATGGATGAGTATGAAAAAAGTAAGTGAGTATGATCAGAAAATACCACAATCACACACTGCAGGCCGACTCACAGCAGCGTGAGGAAGAGCTACAGGACACCAGGAAGACAAACAAAGTAAAGCTCTCTCTTCCCCATCAAGATGATTGCAAAACTATAAAGGACACATAGTAATGATCAACAAAACATGGAAAAAGCACAGAACCCCACTATTGGAGCAACAATCAACAACAAATCAACAACAACAAAACCGCCGCCTAAGAACGACCGATTCCTTCCTTGTCATTTGTACGGAAAAGCAATATAGTGAGAACGTCAGTATATATGCATTTGACAACAATACTAGGTTGAAAAATTAGTTCAAAAGCATGCTTAACATGCTAGACAATACAGGTATCAGCTTCTACATTGTGTCAATTTAGGCCTAAGACATTTTGACGTGTCATTTGTCCATCAAATAATTTGTATCTGAAGCATACTTTATCAATCCAAAATACAGCTCACATGGCGTTAGCATGCTCATTTCGGCACCACACTTCTAACAGTAATCTTAACTGAGATGTCTTAAATGATTCCGACTTTAAAGCTTGAGTAAAAATTATGGTATGCCCTGTTCAGGTCCAGATACATTTACCTCTCCCTATACCAAACCATGATCTCTGGTAAGATCATTAATTGATGGATATTTATATGTCACATTCAAAATCTACATGATTTGCACGTCTGACAAGACTAGACAGACTCTGATAGAGTCATATTTGCTTGACCACCAAAAGTTAAAGGCAAATCTACACGAGACTGTACCAGGAACATTCCATCGACAATACAAGCAACTATATTTCTGGGAGCATCTGTGATTATCCTCACCTCGAGCTTACTGAAAAATTGATTTGTCAGTAGATATTTTGAGTCCATCAATATGGGCAAAAGTCAAAGGAATGGATATAAGGGGATAATCACGCATCCTTTTCAGATCTTACTCTAACTATTAAGCGGCCTTATGTTCTTTATCTTTTTTTCTCAAGTCTGTAGTTTCCTGACGAAGCACTGCATGCAATGGTTTTACTATTCTTTCGCAAATAGGTTTTTTCAAATCTAATTTTTCACCATAAGGTAGCATCCTGTATTAAACTCTTTATACCATTGTTGTCGCTGTGTCTGAGTTTCTAAAATGCTCCCTGCAATATTCTATATAATCTTACCTGAAAATGCAGTAGAGCTTTTCATCTCGAAAGTCTGTAAGAAAAGGGTCCATAGTAGTCCCATCTCAGAGAGTGCTTGTTCAGGTCTACACTGTCACGCTTAATTGGTCTTGGTGTCATCTGCATTCTCTTTCAGTCCTGACTTTCAATTAAATGGCTTACAAGCTCACCGATTTACTGAACGATGCCATCCCATTTAGTCTGGATGGAACATCAGAATTGGCATTATCTGCTCTAAATTCAAATCCACAAGGGTCCTAAAGAATGGTTTGTTAGTTCGTCGGATGGACATAGCCCCTGTCTCCAACATTGCACACGCAGTTGGTTGTGCCTCATCGCTGTAAAGAAGCTCTAGGTGATATCTCGTCATCCATTGAGCATAATTAGGACAACTTGTAGCAAAGAATATAATTGCACACAATTTACATAGACAGAAATTGAAAAGTTTTCAACTTGGGGGTAGGGGGTTCTCGGGGTAATTTGGTACGGGAGTGCGAGTCAGTATTTTAAAACCAAACCCAATCATATACCCGGCCTTTGAAAAAACCCAGCCTATTCATATATATGATTTCACAGAAAGTTGACCTAGTCATATACTTTTCTTTGAATTTTATACCCGTTTATATCCTCTGTGATTTGTAGACAAGTTTACAAATGACCTTCATTACGAGAAAACCTGCTTTATGTAAATGTGAAAATAAAGGCTTGACGGGTATCTGAGCGAAAAATATGTGCATATACATGGGTGTCAAAAAACTTGGGCCATTCCAATTCCAAAATTCAGGCCATTCATAGACTTTCGTTTTAAAAAAGGGGGGTTTATCATATATCAGGGGGCGCTGGAAAAGGGGGAAGGGGCTATTCGGCACGCACATCCGTACTATGTCATATATAGGGTACCCCCTCCCTCCAAGGTTTTAAACCATTTATGGTGCAGGATCTGTTGACGATAGATCTTTACAACATCCATTTACATAATCCAGAAGGCTGCTGTTTTATGTTGTTCTCTGACCTAGTAAGATCTGTGTAATGCACATACCTCTCCATAGATGTCTTGTGACTTTTGGTGTTTTGTAGCTCTTACTCACGGTGTGGTGGGTTGGTCTGCAGTGTGTGATTGTGGTATTTCTTTATCATACTCACTTACCTTCTACTTACTTTCTTCATACTCATCCATATTTTTATTAAGATTCAGCAAAAGAGTAAGATAGGGGTTATCCGTGGAGGTGGGGGTTATTATGTAATTCCTAGAACATAGAATATAAGTCATGTGGAATATTGACCAGAACAGTCTGGTCAGTCGTGGTTGGCTAGCTATACATATAATTTACAGCTTAAAAACTAATAGGGCTGGGCCATTATCCAGTCAAATCTTAGTCTTCTCTGAGCATAATTTATTCATCTTGAAAGGAAAAGGAACTATGTACCTATGTTGTACTTTAACAGCTTAGATTATGCCTACTTTGTGTGCCTTCTTTTCCTCACGGTGCCATGTTGGGTTGGCCTGCAGTCTGTGATTGTGGCATTTCTTGGCCATACTCTATCATTTTGGAACTATAATAATTGTTGATGACAACACCATTGTATTACATAAGATTGAATTATAGATCTGCTCTAGCTTAAACAAATTAAAAATCATCTGATAACCAGAGACAAAAGTCATTAGTTATCGTGGGCTTTATTATTTGCTATATTCTAGTGTTAGAAAGCTTTATTGGCATGTCTTATTCTGTTTTATATTGAACATTGATCATTATGTATTGTTTGCTGCCAAAATTTGCATTTTACTACTGTTATTACATGGTTTAAATTATAAACCTACAAGGGTACCCCCATTTCAGCGCTATTTTGAGATATTGCATATCCCGGGGGTATTCCGTTGCGCATAGCACTTTTGTGTACCAGCCGATTTTTTTAAGAGTTTGATTTTTAAATTAAGCACTCTTTTCTACATAAGAACACATCTTTAAACCTTTTGGCCTCAACCACTTGATATAACCTATTACGGGCTCTCGGACTAATTTAAAATATAATGAACAAATACTTTTTGGAAAAATTGTCTCGCATGAACATGCTCATTTTTAACGGAAACGGTTCCTTCAAAACAAAGTAAGAAAGACAGCAAGGATCAGGAATCGACACAATCAAGTGCCTCGACTTAGCCTAACAAATTCACAATAAACATCACTTACAAGAGCCAAGAGGTCAACCCTTTCCCAGAAGGTTACCACAAGGCAGCAATGGACAAGCCAACTGTGTGAACATGAACGCTTGAAGATTTGGTAATTAAGATTACTTTAAACACACCCCTCTACCTCTCTCACTGTCCGTAGGCTGTGGCTGCTGTACAACCAAAGACTATAAGAATTTATCATAAGTGTGAGGGTGGGATAGTAAAATCCGTCCCGAGGATCGCCGTTTGGCATCACGAGGCCTGCCGAGTGATGACAAACGGTGATCCCGAGGGACGGATTTTTTTATCCTACCCTCACATGAAAAATGGATTCTATTTCTTGCTCACCACTGTTTTTATTTATTAGTTTATTTTAAAATAAGCTTCCAGAAGTCTCTGGAAACGCTAAGATGCAATTTCACATGATGACGTAACTTGACGTCCTTGTTAAGATAGCATGGGTAAGACTATAGTTCCTATCCCAGGGTAAAATCTCAGATATCCTTATCCGGTATGCAAGAATATATATTCTGTTGTTAGTTCATTGTATGTTGTGTGGTGTGTGTTTTTATCCTGATTTTATGATCTACAGTAAAACCTGTGTAAAACGGCCACTCAAAAATAGACAAAACAAGTGTATTACTAACAATTGGTAACTTACAGAAGGTCGAAAGTATTGCAGAATGCTCCCCTTGGAGCATTCTGCAATACGTTTGACCTGCATCAAGCGATAATTGGTCTAAAAAAATTGTTTTGATCTTTTTGAGAGTGGCCGTTTTTCACAGGTTTTAGTGTAGTTTTTGGTGTCCTTTCTAGTTTGACAATCATCTGATGGAGAAAGATGGTTGTTTTTTCTATAAATGTTGCTTTTTTTATATGTGTGATTTATTTGTCTGTTTTAGTGTCTCTTTTTCTGATTGGGATGAATTGGTCTGTAGTGTGTGGGGTTGGGGTTTCCTAATGATCCTCACTTGTTTTATGTGGCATTAGACGTTCAGTTCCTGTTTTAATGCATCTCATTTACATAGTATTTGAGAAAGCATTTTTCATGAAATAACGCAATAAGTGACATTTAACCATAGTAAATTTGTTATATACTTAAGGAATAAAGAAACGCAACAGGCAAACAAATATTTTTTGCTTGTTTAAATGACGGTTTGGTAAAATCTCTTTTGAAAATTTCTTATTGAGTATTTATAGCATGCGATGAAATACCAAAACGTCATATTAACGCTACATTTTACGCTATAAGATGAAAACATTTGAAAACGTAGAATGTGACGTTAACTTCAGAATAAAGATCATGAAACCCCGTCTTTTCCATGTTTGGTTATTTGGCGTCGACTTGACAATGTGCATATTAAATAAACGTCCAATCATATTTGTAATGCAGTCATATACTGCGTCAAAACACGCTACGTGAATGGCAATATACACAATGGTAGTGAATAAGCGATAAACGTCACTAAGAGCCGTCGGGTTTTGGTCACTGAGGATATACGGGATAAGATAAACTCAGGGACATCAGAACATGCTTACTTGGGAAAAACTGACTTTTCAGATACCGTAGAAATACGCTGGTAGGGTGTTCATATTGACGTTAGCCAAACAAAACACAGCATAATGCAAGAGAAAACATCTGATGACGTGCCGAGAGTGAACACCAAACTTATTAACTGTAACCTTAACTTTGTCACTGGACCATTTCATCATTAGAAAAACACATAAACAGCATGGAAACCGTTAAAACGTAGGATATCGAATTTTGACGTCAGAATTGAGGTTTTTTGACGTCTGAAGGTCTCAAGTCATAATTCTTGAACAAAACGTCTTTGTAATGAATAAATCTCAAGCAGAAAAGAAACTTCACGCGTTTCACGCAGTATTCAGAGTTGACGTTAATGACGTTAAGCCGTTTCAGAATCCTACAGAAACGTCGCCATTTGATTATTTCCTTGATCCGCAATCTATGCCAAGACTTTTTAAAACAATAAACCGTTGGATGATTCAAACTTTGCTTTTATTGACCCTGTTTCAGCAGCTTACTACGGGGGTCAGGCTGTTTACGCGCATACCAAAATGATTACGTAATCCATAATTACGTTGAACCTGCTGTTATTTGACGGACACATAATGTTTTTATGGATAGATATCATATGCGGTTAAAACATGCATGATATTATATGGTTACAATGACTCGAAGTGTTTGTTGCGTTTCTTTATTCCTTAAGTATATTTAACTATAGATCAAAATCAATTTGCGCATCGGCACAATCTTAGTCTTAGTTTAAGACCTGAAGAAATGTTTGACCATTAGCTACCAGTAAAAAGCCCATTTGCGCAAGCTGATCTGAGTGTTCGATGGTGGCACAAGTCAACTTGTACCTTTTGCTGGACACTAGCTTGTAACACATGGGCTGCGACACGATTAACCTGTCTTCGGGGTTTCCGACCAAGCGAGACTCATACCAGTCCCCTCAGCTACAGAGACCAGCTAGAAAATTGAAAATTCGCTTGTAGCAAGTCTAGATAAGATTCTTTCCAATAAGCGAATAGCAAAGGCGCTGATCTGACTGTTGTTCGCAAATCCCCGAAGACAGGTTTTCTCGCGTCGAGGCCCATATAAAGCTTGGGTAGTACAATTTTATAACCCAAGGAGTACAAGAATGATGTATAGGCAAGTTGCGACAAATCATGTCGATGAACACGGTCCTTTTTGTTCTCAGCACAGTGCAAATTAACCAAAGATTTTACTAGATTTGATGTTTCATATTTTTCATATTTTTTAATAGTAAAATGGCAAAATGAGTATGACCAGAAAATACCACAATCATACACTGCAGACCAAACCACTGCACCTTGAGGAAGAGACATAGACCACTAACAGTCATAAGACATCAGAAAGACAATCGGTTCAGTGTCTCTTACTCTGCAAGATAATTTGCAAAACTATAACGGGCACAGAGTACTGCATAACAAAACACGGACCAAACACAGAAACTCAACTTTTTCCATAATGCTGGGCAAAAACAAACCTAGATTGAGAATAAGTAGGGCCCATATAAATAGAAGCACAATACTTCAGACATTCCCGTCATGAAATAACACAGGGATGTAAAGTCATTTATCTACCAGGTATGTTTTCTGAAATATCAGGTTGGCGTTATTTGTCATTTTAATCTCTTTTGCTCTATAAATTGTCATGCAAACATACATTGTGTCATTTTAATGCACTTGCAAATCAACGCGATGTCTGATTGGATAACGTCAATTATTTGCTCTTGCGATATACCGTCGGAAACTCTACGTCATGACGTAATGCCGTTTTTCTTGGCTGGAGAGTGCAAAGGGTGCAACCCTCTATACTGAAAAGTCACAAACATTCAAAAATGATTGAAACTCATTTTTATCGTTTATATTCAAAATGACTGGCTCCAAAATCATTGCTGGCTCTCAGTCAAAAGTATGGCACCTAATTTTGTAGTTGGTGTCAGTGTTTCACTGCCAATGTGTTGTCATATTGGCACAGGTATGACATATCTTTGCAATTTTGTTGAAGAAGTTGTCACGTTATTAGAGAAAGTGACTGATAAATGGGTGTGAACACTTGGCTGTGGTCAGAATAAGTAAAATAAGCAATGACCAGGTAAAGTTTGCAGCAAAAAAAAAATAAAACGCTTGATTTATTGCTTGTGAACTTTGGGTAAAGAGGGTTGGTATATTTGGTGTCTTTCGGTATCGTAACCAATGACCCGTAAATGTATTTTGCTGAACAGTATATCGGTAGTTCTATCAGATACAAAACTTTGCTTGGAAATTAGTTTCTCAAATGTTATAAAGTCAAAAGAATTGTAATATCCTTCTATTGTTTCTCTGTGTATTACATAGTAATGATATTTCTGTGTTTTTCGCATATGCGCAATTATTCAGTGTGGCTAAATGCCTATATTTTCGTCTAAGCATTCATCTACGTCCCCACTGTGTGTGTGTGTGTGTGTGTGTGTTCGCGTGTGTGCGTGCGTGCGTGTACGTGTACGTGTGCCTTCTACAAAGGCTCTGTCGAGACTGTACCGTTGCACAATTTCGTCTGAGCCTTCGTTGCTCGCACATGTGATAAGGAGCTGGCTCATATGTAGTAATATAAAGGGTGTCATATTAACATACCCAGGTGGCGCTGCGACGGTGTTTATCATCATTGGCTCTGTACTGTTGGCCATAGTAATCTGGGCTTACTGTGGGATGTGCTGTCAGTCAAGATGGATGCTTATCATTGTAAGTAAAACAAACAAAATATGATAATGTGTATATCGTAGAATCAACAATTATACTTCTTATTATGATATAGAGAAAAGCTTGGTAAAATGTGTATATGAAATAACGAGACCCTAAGAAGCTGTATTTTTCAAGTGGAACCGAATATCGATAGACCTCTGGAGTGTCCAATCGTCACTTGGTGGCCTGTTTCAGAATATTTGGCTTGAACATGATATTTTTGTATGCATCTCATATGCGCGACGCTTCAATTAAACGCACAGGATGACGTTTACATCGTGGCTAGATGTCTGAGTCTTGGTCTGGGTATTCATCTACATCCATACTGCATTTGCATAGACTCGCCTGAGGCTTCGTTGCTAGACATCGCGATAAGTACAGCCAAAAGTTCATGCTCTGACACATTGTTTGTCGGCCATTTACGAAGACATGTTGGACAGTTCAAAAAGTTGTTTAAAATGCATTACACAAATGTTACACATGTTTGCATTTATCCAAATTGTTAAATCAATTCCCCGACCAGTGCAGCAACATATTTTAGTCTTTTAATAACATTTTCCGCTAGAATCACTGGACCTATTATTAAATGATAGCATATTAACTCTTTCCTTACCAGTTGCGACTCTTTGGCATCTGCTGATTACATGTACATTTGCAAACAGTTTCTTTTATATGGTTACAGATGTAGGCGTTTATGCTATTTTTATTTGTGTGTTCTATAAAATAAAATATGAGCCGTGGCATGGGATTTCCAGCAATGTGGCATGTGCGACCAGCAAAGTCTCAGACCAGCCTGCGCATGCGCACAGTCTGAACAGAGCCTTTGCTAGTCGCTTGAATATTCTATGAATCTTAAGCTACTGACTGAACAAAATTTGGAGTTTCTAAGCCTAAAAGAAGGCTGCAAAGGCTCGTCTGAGTCTTCACATATCTAATTGCAATATTGTTGGAAATCATATGTCACGGCTCATATGTTTAAACTAAACAGTTTGGACCGAAACTGTCATGTAAATTTCAACTTTTCTTTTCTGATTTTCTTGTTATAAGAAATTTCAACATCTTCCTGTTGAGTGATAATGGCATTAAGTAACAGTTATACCATGGGTTGTCCGCCTGTACGTGGAGATAATCCACCAGCTTTAGCGAGTGGATTATCTTACGTACAGGTGGACAAACATGGTATAACTATTTTATACCACCTATATCAGTGTAGACCTTCCATATCGTGAGATATTTCGTGCTAAAGTCGGTAAGGGTGGTATAAAAATAGTTCATTGCTATCAAAGTAAGCAACACAATTTAACCCCAGAATGGACATTTGTACGGAAGCGTTAAAGGGCCACCCTCAACGCAATAGTTATCTGCAGTGTCGGCTTAAAATACTTGACAAGATGCGAAACATACGCTCTTCTTGAGACAAATATGTAAAAATCACGTAAACTTTTTGATCTTATTGATATCTATATATCTCGACATAATTAATAATTTCCATTTTTATCTACAAAAATCTTTTTGAAAAACATAGAAATAACACCAAAGGTGTAAGATTATATGAAAAAACGGGAAATGCTATTACTCTTGACGATTTCGTTTTGTTATAAAGATTGTACTTTTCTATTTGTTAATAAGATTATGTGCATAAACCAGAAGAGTTATCAGTATTTGCGCTTTCTTTTTATACTAAAGAACAAAACTTCTCTTCACGTGCTAAGAAACTCGAAGAGTAACATTCTTGCCGATTTCCTATGTTCTAAAAATAAATAGTTTTTCCTATTATGTGTTACACGAACCTTGGGTCTGTACTATATTCACTATGCGAGTCTGTCCGTCTGTCCGTCCGTCAGTCCGTGGTCTTTTTGTGAAAAGTATGTAAAAAGGTGACAATTTGTTGCCGAACATCATTTTAGCCTGTCGTGTTCTTTTAGTGAAAATGCTCACTGAGTAACTCTTAAACCACATAGTATATTCTGCTCAAGCTTCGCATACGTATACATTAGGTAAAAGTAATGAAGAAGGCAAAGATCAGCAATCCATACAATCAAGTACCACACCTGACCCAGGACACCATATTGACACGTTTCACATATGTGCCCTGGGTCAGGTGTGTTATTTGAGAATGTGGCAAAACCATCACACACAAGAGAGCCAAGAGGTCAGACCTTTCTCAACAGGTGACCAAAAGGATGCAACATTCGTCTAACCACTGACAATATGTATACACCAAAGGTTTGTCACCTATCATGTCAAGTCTCATCATAACTGAAGCGAAAGCTGATGCAAAACGCACTAAGTCTACACTGTTTTCTGCTACATTGGACGTACAATCAGCATTTGATGTGGTACAGCATACAATTCTCCTAGACAAGCTGCTAGACAGGAACATAAGTCAAACATATTGGTTAATCATCAAAGAACTGTATAATGGTTTAACTACAAAAGTAAAATGGTTAGGCTCATTCAGCGAAAGCTTTACATTGAAGCAAGGTGTCAGACAAGGCGGAGTTCTATCCACTCCACTAAACAAGATCTTCGATGAGGACCTGATACTGGAACTGGAGGAAAAGTCATTAGGGTTTATGCTAGGAGATATATACATTTGAGTAACAGTGGTGGCAGATGACATGGCTTATCTGGCATCAACTGCAGAAGTACTACAACTAATGCTTGGCGTTGGACATAGATATTCCCGACAAAAACTAAGATTGTAGAACATAACTTTGGAAAAAAGAGGCAGACTACGTATGGACACTAGGTGATACCCAATTTCATTCCTCTGAAGAAACTACACCTCTAGGGTTAAAACGAACTATGTCTGGTGAATGTGAAATAAATATAAATGAACGGATTAAATCTGCTAGACGAACAAAGTACTCACTGATGAACTCCGGATACCATGGTACTAATGGCCTGAGTCCAACGACGTCGTTTCAGATCTATAAAACCTATGTTCTTCCTCGTTTGTTCTTCCTCGTTCCTCTAGAGATTCTGCCACTTAGCAAAACCCATATTGCAACTTTAGAAAAATTTCACAAAAACAGTCTAAGAGTGATACAATCTCTACAAGAAAGGACAGCAACTGCGGCAGTATATTTGCTTCTCTTCACATACTAAGGTAGTTGCAAGAAACTCGAAGAGTAACATTCTTGGCAATTTCCTATGTTCTAAAAAAATAAATAGTTTTTCCTATTATGTGTTACACGACCCTTGGGTCTGTACTATACTCACTATGTGAGTCCGTCAGTCCGTCCGTGGTCAATTAGTGAAAAGTATGCAAAAAGATGACAATGTGTTGCCGAACATCATTTTGGCCGGTCGTTTTTTTTTTTAGTGAAAATGCTCACTGAGCAATTCTTGAACCGCACGGTATATTTTGATCAAACTTTGCATACGTATACATAAGGTAAAAGTAATGAAGAAGGCAAAATCAGGATTCCATATAATCAAATACCACACCTGACCCAGGACACCATATGGAAAAGTTCTCCATATTGTGTCCTGGATCAGGTATGTTATTTGAGAATGTGACAAAAACATCACATACAAGATAGCCAAGAGGTCAGACCTTTCTCAACAGGTGAACACAATGATGCAACATGTCAACATTCGTCTAACCACTGGCATCCATAAGAACCTTTTTTTCATGGACGAGGCTTTGCTGAGCATCAGTCTAGCCAGTCATGGTCAGTTAGTGAAAATGCTCATAACTCTTGAATTACATGGTATATTTGGATCAAATTGCATACGCGTTTATTTAAACACTGTCCAGCCATTGGTATGCACAGCTGTGACGAGGCTGCTGGGAAAATTTAAAACGTAGAAATATGCTGAAATCATAATATCTATTTTAAATTACAAAATATGCAAATCATGGGCGAAATAATCAATAAAACAATATTTTAAAGACTTGGAATCGAAATTATGTACGACCCACAGGGTGTGTGTCTGTGTGTGAGTCTGTCTGTACATTCATTTTCTTTCCACACATTTCTTCTGGCACCATATACTGATAAATCAACGTTTTCCATGGGTCGTGCACATTAAAGTCAGTTCAGTTGTTACTGTCGTCAGCAAAGATTTTGTTCTATTTTATCTAATAAACATATTACAATTCTATAATCTCAACAAATATTTGTCGACTAGAACGAAATTTCTTCACGGTTCTATACATAAATTATACAATTTGATAGATGTTTTTGTTCTTTTATTAAAAACAAGTCGTTAAGAATGATAACTTTTCTTCTGTATCCATGTAATATTCTTCACTTAATATTCTATCTATGTTTCCAATAAATAATATTGAATTATACACTAAACATCTTTTGTGTCGAGATATATAGTTATCAATAAGATCAAAAAGTTTATGCTATTTTCACATATTTGTCTCGAGAAGAGCGTATGTTTCGTATCTTGTCAAGTATTTTAAGCCAAGACTGTGGTTAATTATTGCGTTGACGGTGGCCCTTTAACGCTTCCGTACATTTCCTTTCTTTTATATACGAGAAAAAGAAATTATAACAAGAAAATCAGAAAAGAAATTTAAACAATCAAATTAGAATGAAATTTTAAACCCGAAAACATAATTGGAATTAAAACAATAAATATCGTTTGTTCAACATAAGTCCTGCATCTCATTGGCTGAAATATATCGTTTAAACGACTTAATATCTCGTAAAAACAGAAACAAAATCAGAATGGAAATTTAAACAATACCGGACTTATGTTGAACAAATGAGATAATAAGTCGTTTAAATGAAATATATTTCAGCCAATGAGATGCAGGGATTAGGTTGAACAAACGATATCTATTGTTTTAATTCCTTTTCGTTTTCTCGTTATAGCTTCTTTTCTCGTATTTAAAAGAAAGAAAATGCCCCTTCCGGGAATATAGCATTATATTATTCCATCGTGTTTGACACTCAAGGCGCGCATGGGCGGATCTTTCTATTAATATCCATCTTCGATGCCCAAGCAAGTCAGGAAGAGCACGTGAGTCGCCATGTTGACAAATAGATTTTGTCTCCGTTTATGTGTTAAGTTGATAGCTTATGGTGCATGATGACACTGAAAAGTATGCAATAATACAGTCAGAGAGCCCGCAATAGGTTTAATCAAGTGGTTTAGACCAAAAGGCTTGAAGGTATGTTCTTATGTAGAAATAATGTAAACTAATATTGTGTGTTTCATTGTGCATTTTCCCTCTTGTTTTAGTATGCCTGTATTTTGACTGCAATATTGCTTGGAGAGGTTGCAACTGTTGTTATATTCACCAAATACAGACACGTAGTAAGTACTCCTGATAACAGATATTTTAGGCTTTTCGTGCTCAAACGTTTGCCAGTCCCTCGGAAGAGGTTAAAAACCGAGGGCTTCGTCCTCGGTTTTAACCATCTCCCGCGGGACCTGGCAAACGTTAGCACATTGATTAAATATGTTTGATCGCTATTATTGCATAAATTAACGAATTATTCATCAAAATATGCAAAGAACATTGAACTATCTGTTGTCAACATTTTCATAGTCAATACGCGGCTTGACGCTTTCAGTCACTTTTCATCTTCTAGGGCTTCCTCAGCCACTATCCATCTTCTAAGGCCAAGCGATTAACGGGTCAGCAAACGTAAAAGTTGATGGCCCTGAAGCGAGTATATTTAAGGTACCAAATCGGTCTATTAACAGGGCATGACTGAATTGTCTTTTTAATACATGGAACTCGTTGAAACAATATGCGGCACGGATATTATGCAATAATAGGCAATGTTTAAATTTTCAAAAGCAGTCTTTAACGAATCTTTAGATTAACAGTCGTGACTTCAGAAATATGATTGACATCTAATTAAGCTCACTTGCTTTTTATTCCAGAACATTTTACCGGTAATTTGCACTTGTCGTTAAAAGGGTTTTTGCTTGAATTTTGAACCATTGGTTCACTCGAGACAAACACCCATGCAGATAACACCAGAACTCATGGTCAGTGAATATCTTTGTTTTGAAGTTAACCTACGTTTGCTAGTCCTTTTAGCTATGCTTGTTAGAGTACATCTTATCGATCACAACAGTCATATATAATTCTTTACTTCCAGTTTGATGAGGCTATTCGGCCACCTATGAAGCAGTCACTGAGGTCCTTCTATACAGGAGACAAGGGACATGATGGTACAACACTTGGATGGAATGCTATAATGGGGCTGGTATTGTATTTAGATAGTGAGTATGATCAGGAATTACCACAAACACAAACTGCAGACAAACCCGTTGCATCGTGAGGAAGAGCCACACAACAATCACCAGACACTAGGAAGACAAACAAAGCAAAGCAACCATCGAGATGATTGCAAAACTAGAAAGGAAACAAAGTAACGCACAACAAAACAAAGAACAATAACAGAATCCTACAACGAGTCAGCTCATGTAATTTAGGTAGCTTAAAATATTGTCAGTAAGGTAGAAATGACTACAGTGACTCTTTAGAATGTTTCAAATGTTTTAAAAAGTTTAGATGAAAACGCAGCAAAAACAATTAATGCTTATAATACTCATGATCTTGGACTTTTAATGTTTCTTTTATCAATTACATCGTATTGGTGTTATAACATGCTTACATATGAAAATAATGAACAGCTAAATATATATATTATTTGGGGAATACATAGGTAAAATCAGACCCGTACAAGCCTTTATTGTTTGCATATAGGATAACTATAAGGATCTTATGAACCGGTTTAACAACATTGCGTATATTATAACAAAATCGTAAAGTTTTCACGCCAAAAAGCGATTTCAAAGTAACGGCTAGAAACACCGTTTAAAGGCGAAACGTAAAAGCATTAATAAAAACGTCAAATTGTGAAAATTTGGCCCTTTATTTCTCAAAGAAAATTCAGTAAATTGCAGCATTTGCTCTGCTTTTTGGTTTTTAGTGACCAAACAATCGCTTGAAAACGGTGTTGGCTTCCTCCAAGATCAGAAATGTCCACGTTACCCGCTAGTCTTAAAGAATACCGTCACTTTAGCACGACCGCTGCGTTTGGTAATTCTGTAATTTTTAAACGAACATTCTTTTCAGATCATCGGCGCTTGTATCTGTATGACAAAAATGAAACTGGAGATCTGATGTGGATTGACTCACCCACACACAACAATTGCTAAATTTGTTTTGCATAGTATAGATACTGACTCAAAAATAAAAACGGTACAAACTTGTTTTCAATTTTTTTATATCCTCATTTAAGAGCAGTGTAGACACAGATCAGTTGCCTTCTGTTGGCTTCAACGAAATAAATCCAAATTTGTGATTAGCAAATATTTATTACACTAGTATTGAACATTTGTAGGATAATCTATAATATTATGTTTGGTTTCTTTTTTAAATCAGTATATGTAGACAATATAAACCACTACAGATGAATTGTTGTGGGGTAGATGGCAAGGATGACTTTAAAGCTACACAATCTTGGAACCATTCCTACACATTCGGTAGAGTCACAGAAGAAGTAGAAGCCCCTATTCTGTGTTGTGAGAAACCAACAGACACATGTTCCCTTCTCGCCACTGCTGACAATAACTCGTATAACAAAGTATGTTTGTTGTCCCTTCGAAGGAGGCGATACTGTTGTTCGTCCATTATTTGTTGTCGTGGGCGAATCCAGAGGGGGTCAGGACCTAAAAGGTCCAGAGCTCCCCCCTCCCCGGGAGATTACTCTCTATATGTTTCCCAAGAAATACTTGTACGGACACCCCTCGAGAAGTAATTGGACCCAATGGGTCCGATTGCTTCTCGAGGGAGGTCCGTATGATGATGACTAAAACAAACAACATTGCCAGGACCCCTCTCCCCTTGACAGAAGTTTCTGGATTCGCGCATGGCTGTACACTAGTTGTGTGTGGGTTGTGTGTGTGTGTAATCCTGACTTTGCGGTGTAGTTCTTTCAGTCGATCATCTCACTAAAGGGAGACAGCTGGCTGTTTTACTTTGGTTGAGTTCTTGCTTTTGTGTCTGTGTTTTCGTAAGTGTTCTGGTGCAACTGCAAAAAGAATAGATAATTTGGCAGTAGAATATACTTCAGATTTAAGCCCCCACTCCCCCAGTGACCTTAGCCACTCACTGGTGATTTTGTTGGGTCCTAGGTTTGGAGTGTAGTTCTTTGTAGTAATCATTATTTCAATTATATTATTGCTGCAGTACGCACGGCTGTGTTATGTCTCTTTTCGCGGCGCTGTGCGTGAGTCTATGTTATATTCATGGGCATGCTAACTTGTTTGATGATAAATGTGATCGAATCGGTTTATTTTACATTGTAACCCTTTCTATATTATTTTATTTCATTTAACACCTGTTGCGTATTTATAATCTCGGGCCCAGCTTTTTTGAAGGTTCCAGCAAATGAAAAACAAAATGGTCAAAAGCAGTAGTTACATATGACTCTCTATCAAACAGGTACAAAACAAACAAACAACAATATGAGAATTACAAAGATCAGCTTCTATTATTAGACAACATGATGAAATTGGATTGCAAACCAATCCTTGGCGAGCGACGAAGGCAGTATAAAAAACTGACAAAGTTCTGATTTTTTTTTTTGCGAAAGCTTATATCAGAATTGGAACTTTTCTTGATGTCATGGCCCAGGATATAAACCCTAGGGGTGGGTACTTTTGGCAGGTTTCGACAAAAAAGTCCACACAGTGCATAGCATATGTGGGGCTCTACCGCATGCTAAGAAGTTAATATACCCACTATTCTCCACACCAAAGTCGACGAGGTTGCAAATGACTGTGGTATTACACTTATTCCAGGATCTGTCTATTGTTATTGCTACTCAGAAGAATTTAACTACAGCAAGATCTGGGGGTGAATATTTAGGTAGTACAATATATAAATGACCCCCCCCCCCTCCTGATTGCTATGGCTGCTCTCTGTCCTTCAGCGCTGATTTTGTTGTTGTTTGTTCATTTTTGCTGCCCACAGTGATGTTGAGGTTTGGTATTTAATCATGGTGTGGTAATATATATAGTTCTCTGTGTCTTTTCTTATTTGTCAATCGCCTAACTTAATACGATTAAGCTGGTTTCTTCACTCTTCATTAGCGATTTGTGTGTGTGTGTGTGTGTGTGTGTGTGTGTGTGTGTGTGTGTTGATATCAAGTTTACCAGACAAGGCTTCGAGAATGCTTGTTGAATCGCAAAGCTTTCCGAGCGATTCAACACGCATTCTCGAAGTGGAGCCTGGTAAACTTGATATTAAAAGTCGCAAACCTGGTATTACATTTATCAGTTTGCAAAATTTGTTTCCGATTATGACGTTATTATCGATTTTTGTGTCGATTCAATGTCATTGACGACGCTTTTCAAAAAATGCAACGCCATGATGACCTGTTAAAGGCACATGCCGTGAGATAGGCAACGTTTATCAGATCAACGTGAAACAATGCAGATAGTGATAAAGAAGTCTATTGCTACATACATTGATGCAATAAAAAAGTTTTGAGCGTAAATCTGTGATTTCCTTATCCACGAGGTTTCACAAAAATGTTTTTGTTGAGAAATAAGAAAATCGTTTTTATTACTCGCTATTAACTGGTATAGTGAACACGGCTATCCATAATAATTAAATCCAACAACATACGGAACTCCTCGATTGGGCCAGCACCTGACCATTGCACCCAAAGAATACATGGGTTCTCTTGGGTGATGTATGTTGGAAATGCTGCCTCTTAAAATATTGAAGTGTTGTTAAACATTTATTTGCTCTTCTTCTTTCGTTTTACACTAGGGTTGTTATGATGCACTCTGGGACCTTGTAGAAGCTAATAAATCTATTGTGATTGGCATCTTGGCAGGATTAGGTGCAGTTCAGGTGAGAATTATTACTGTATTCGTCATGGGCGGATTCAGAAGGGATACGTGCATGTAGAAACTAACACATCTATTGTGCTTGGCATCATGGCAGGATTATGCGCATTTAATGTGAGAATTATTGCTGCATTCGTCATGGGAGGATCCAGAGGAGAGGCAGGGAGTCCAAAAAATCACAAAAATATTGGGTTTCCTAGAAGTACTGGTCTGGATCCCCTGACAAAATCCCAAAGCTACCAGCCAGCATTCAATGTTGGGCCATTATAGGCACGCCAGCAAAACGCTGGCGGACTGATAATGGCCCGCTCCTGATCTTTGCACCCTTACTTACTTTGTATTTTTATCCTCTCTCCCCTCATCAACTAAAAAGGCGTTGTAAGAGTTGGACCCCCTTTGACAAAACTTTCTGGATACGTGCATGTAGAAACTTTCAAATCTATTGTGATTGGCATCATGGCAGGAATAGGTGCATTTCAGGTGATAATTATTGCTGCATTCGTAATTCATAACCTGAATATCTCTCTATGATCATACGAGTAACGTTATGTAGCATATTTTAGTCGTTATTGTATCTCTCATTTAAGAGTGTCAAGAAAAGAAACTACTCCTATTGTTTGTTGTAAGCATTTGATTAGCAAAATTTACTGAGTCTATATACAGCACTTATTTTTATTTTATTTTGTTATAATTACAACTATCATAACATTTATTGAGATCCATTAATCTTATTGGTCAAGAACGGTCACTTGATCGTATTGACATGCATTTCATTTTTCAAAGAACTTCCTTTCGTATTCATGAGGGGCGGGGACATTCACGACAGAACTTCTTTGTGATACTGTTCAATGCTTCTATGAAGAGAAATGGACAGTCGGCAACTACTTACCCTTTACTTTACACTTACACGGATATTTTCAGGTGGACAAAGCAAAGATTAACTTACATAGTATACGACGCTCAAATTAACAGTATTCATGCTGACCAGCTGTCTAATGCGATCTCGCCGCCATCTTGCTTTTTTTATTAACGTCGTGACGTCTACGTCCCGTCATAGTGCACATCATGGTCTAAATGTGCGATACGTTATTAACTGGAAGACCCATTCTCGCGTAGAATTGCCAAATCGACTTTTGAAATGACAATTTTTCAACTTCAACCTTTGCTAAAATAGTCATCATCATCAATTGATAGTGGGCCTACCTGGTTCTATTCCAAAACAGAAAATGTTTAACTTCACTGGAAATTTGGTATTTATGTATCCGAATGGTTGGTGGTATATGCAAAAAAATGTAAGAATTTTAAAGGTGGGTGTCATTACCTAAGACACAAAGAATGCTCCGCTATAGTCTGTATAAATAAAACTTGGTGGCCAGTTTTTGCCCTGACATTAAACATTATGAATCAATAAGTTTTGCAAGTATACCTGCTAATCTACTGATGGAAATAATAAAAAGAACAATCATTTTAAGAAAAATACTTATTTTTAGAAAAATTTCTTATATTAGCCTATCTAAACAGAAACACGAGAACAAAGCACACACGACATAATAACCAAATGCCTTGCGTTTATAGAAAACATAACTTAAACACATTTTAATTTAAAATATCAAGGAATGTTTCTACTTTGCTAACGAAAAAAGACTCGTATATTAGAATAGAAAGTCCTGTAGGTTATACTCTCATTTCAGATTGATTTAAATCTGCACTAGACGTGGTAATAATGCGGAAGGGTTTTTACATGCAATCAAGCAGAGCCTGTTTCTAGTTTGCATACAAAACACGTACCAACGTCAATTGAAATGTCTTTTTAGATGACACATTAATAGTGCGTTCAAGTTGCAAAATCAACCATAAACTTACAACTGCTCGAAATAGGCGTTGTATTTAGATGGCAAAACACATACATTTTAAATTGCTACTTTCTGAGTATACAACGAAGTAATTGTTCTCAATCCTAAAGCAAAACATTAAAACAAAACACATTAATAGCATGTTGCCTCGTAAATTAAGAAATAACACATGTTTGACCACTGATCATAAACTCATTTCTTGTTTCTATAAAATAAAATCGTCATTGTGTACAATAAAGATCCTCCAACCTTTCCAAATTACATTGATATCTCTGATAGGTCAGTCCTAGTCCGGAGGTTATAAACGTTTCTTGCTCAGCTCAAATGAGCATGCCATTTTAACTGATATCAGAAACTAAAAGGCTGGAATATTAAGGGTTTTCTCAGCTTTTCAACACTCAGGTTCTGCATTTATCCTGCTTATAGATGGCATATAAGGCGAACATTTGCTGACAGTTAACATGTATGAGCAGGATAAATTTCGTGCTCATTTGAGTTGAGCTTGTAAAAAAGTTTTATAGTCTCAAGGTCAACTCATCGGCTGGAATATTGCCGTTTTGAATTTAAGCACTTAAACGAGTTGAACGATCTTTTCCTCCCTCTTTACTTTGAAGGCGTCGTATCACGTAAAATCAAGTATATATTTTCATCACAAATAAATCAGATATCAAAGATTCAATACCAATATATTGGCCCAAATATGCGCGCTATTTGAGGGTAAAATATTATTACTTTTAAACCATCAGTTTACAGATATGTTTTCAGTGCTCAAAAGAACCGTCTCTGAGATAAAAGATGCAAAAACGTTTTGTTATCATTTGCTCTTATTTAGTGAAAGTTCTTCCAACATCTGATCAGTTTTATTTAATCATATTCGATAATCTGTATGTTAAGCATAATATTTCTAATTTAGGGGATGGAAATAGTTTAAAATACTAATTAACGGGACCCCTAAGTAAATAAATATTGCATCAAAGATTCCATATTTCGTTTATTTATAACGTGTATTTAATGATAAGGGTTTGTGTAGCAGTGATGCCTGAATTGAACATAGGCAGTCAATTTATTAAAATGCCAATAAAAGTTTTCATTTAAATGTGTGAATTTCTTACCATCAGGTACTTCACAATAGAAAAGTGAGCCATACAATATGCGATTAACTTACGTATAAGCTTTTGCACAAGACTATAATTTACTCATTTTTGCATTTTAAAAGAAATGTTGCCTGATTTGGTGAGACATCCTTCATTTCTAATTTTCAGGACATTTTTGTCTAATGTACGAGACGATTTGTTTTTAAGAGAAAATAAAGTCAGCCTGAACCCAATTCACAGGATGCACTTATATATCTATCGGATTGTGATATCCTGATAGTGTTGCAAGCAAATGCAATGCCTCTGTCTACAAATAATTATATTTTTTTGTTAAAAAGGTACCCAGTTTATAGCTTTACACACACAAACTTTTTTTCAAAAATATATGAATTTTCTGCTTATGGCGTAAGAAATGACTACATAGGATTGTATTTAATGACAAAATAGGGTAAAATTAGCAAAATTGAACATAAATGATGTAATTTAAACCAAATAGTGTTGTATTTGTCCCGTAAGTTAGGTCTCGTAAATGAGAAATTTTAACTATATGTTAACCAAGAATCGCTGATAAGGATTGTATCATCAAACTTTATGCTTCAATTTACGTCTTAACGTATAGGACAATACAGCACTTGTAATTTCTGAAGATCATATCTAATCTGTGTTGTTCAATGGAAACATTACAAGCTCAAAAGCAAAGGTCTCGTAAATTATAAAGCTTATTTTCCGTTTTAAAAGTATGAAAAGCGGCTTCTAGCTTATTTTACTATCAAGAGCATAAAATCAAATAGCTAATTATTAGTTTATATGACATACAACACATCTTCTGATGGCAAATTGAAGTTATTTTTAATGCATTTGGTATGTGATGATTGGGTTTATTGTTTGGACTCGTAAGTTTGTTGAATTTGGCGACAAAACTAACGATGTAATGACAAAACAAAAAATTTGAAAAAAATAAACTATTTTGTTGTCTTTTCTATAAGCCACCATCTAATATTTCAAAATTATGAGTTTCATTTTTTTCATGCACAAGTTGAATGTGTATTAGAATGTGCAGTTAAGGTGGAATTAACGACTGGCGACATGGGATTTTTTGACCCCCTTTGCTATTATTCGTGTCATATATTTTGTTAAAACATTGCTGAGCCTTCTGGAAACATCAATTTTATATCAAAAATGGCCAGTCTATCGAATAGTATCAAAAATTACTTGTAAATGTATGTAATTGACATTTTATTGATCGTGAAAGGCTGGCGACATCAATTGGCAATTTTACGTGAGAATGGGTCGGAAACGAAATTTTAAGGAAAAATAATTTAAAAAAACATTTAGGAGAAGGAATAAAGAAAGAAGTTGTAATTATAAGAATTGAAAGTTATTTTTCAGCGATTCACTGAGGTATGAAATTTAGTAAGAAAGAAGTTGTAATTATAAGAATTGAAAGTTATTTTTCAGCGATTCACTGAGGTATGAAATTTAGTTTAAATTATATCTAATTTAGGCATTAAAACCTTTGGTGCAAATTAGATGTCATTTTTCCAACATTTCATACCTCAGTTAAACGCAGAAAAATAACTTTCATTTTTTTTAATAAATGAGCCATTATTTACTGAATGTCAAAATAGAGAGAGATTAAAAAATGATACATTTATGAGATATTTTCCAGTCATAGACAGAGGGAATTTTAACCAAACACTATACTGTACATGCATAGACGTAACATGTATTTGGAGAGCTAAACTTAATGGTATATGTAGCCAAATTATTGCGCCATATTGGTAGAATGATAAATCATGCTTGTTATATTGTTTTATACGTTTCTTAGTTACGCAACATGTATTTGGAGAGCTAAATATAATGGTATATATAGCCAAACTATTACACTATATTGGTAGAATGATAAATCATGTTTGTTATATTGTTATATGGGAATCAATCCTAGTTTAGTTTTCTATGTATGCATTGACGTAACATGTATTTGGAGAGCTAACTTTAATAGTATTTATAGCCCAAACTATTGCACTTTATCGATAGAATGATAAATAATTTTTGTTATATATAAATCAATCTTAGTTTTCTATGTATTTATGTAAGCTCTAGAGTGAGTTGTTGATAGCCTAAGGCAAAAGAATACCCATTCTCGAGTACATAGCGAAATAAATGCATTAAAAAACTATGTTCGATAGAGAATATTTTCGATGTGCATAAACATTTTAGTGGAAAATGGAGTAAAACACTGATGACAGCTTATTGTGTGATACTGAAAGCGCGCTTACCATCGCATTCCTGCATGTTATTCTTAAGAATATTCTATTCCTTGTCTTAATATTGTTGTCACTCTTTGACGTTGGCTACTTGGCAACTATATATGTTATTGAAGAGGAGCTGATGTCTAGTTTTGTGATTGCCCAGGGTGGAAAGTGCCAATCCTGTTTAATTGCAACATGTGAATTTCTTGTAACACATAGGTTAGCTCCCGTTAAAACACGACTGTTACTGATTTAAGCGCAAATCCCAACACAATTCATCTGTTTTGCTGTCCGCTTAAATGTTTAAACTTCTCTTTGGCAAACACAGTGGACCCATCGGATCCATCTGATCTGCATCCACAATGTTTGCATCTAGCCTTACATAAGCCAAGCTGATCTGCGTCCAAACTGTTTGCAAATGTTATCTGCAGATGACTAAAGTCGTCGCTAGCAAGGAAAGAGACAACAATCATACATATTTGTTCTGTTGCTTCATACTGCTTTTGCTGACTTACGCCAGGTTTCTTCACATACCAATTAGCAGAATATCAGACTCTCATAAGCATCGATATGTCAGAATCATTCACTAATGTGGGGACAACATCCAGATTATTGTTTGGACCAATAGAATTTTCAAAAAGGTTTGATACAGAAAAATCAGGAAGGTCCACTATATATATTGAGAGGTCACATGTTATAATTTTCAAACATATTTTATTTCTTTCTCTGATTAGTAAACACAGCAGACACTGATGAAATGCGGTATTTCATCTGAGTCTTTACGGCTAGCCAAAATATCTGTTTAGCGGTTACTGGTCTTCAAAGGATTAAGATTGTGTGTACTTCAGCAAATTGGAGGTCGTATTATTGAGGTTAAGTTAATTTAATTTTTATTTTCAGGTGATACTGTTGTTTCTTGTTGTTTGGATTATTAGAGCTCTTGGCAAAAAGAAGAACAAAGTCAGTCCACTATAGTCCTAATAATTACGTTATCGTTGAAAACTACACTGACATTTTGGAATTGCAATCTTCTTTAGTGCTGTAACATACCAGATAGGTAACTAACGAGAGAAACCACCAACACTGAACAATTTACATATCGAATAAACACATTCAGAGAGAAACCACTGACGATGAATAATTTACATACCAGATAGAAACTGTAGAGAGAAACCACTAACACTAAACAATTTACATATCAGATGAACAATTGTAGAGAGAAACCACTAACGGAGAACAATTTACATACCAGATATACAACTTTCGAGAGAAACAATCAACACTGAACAGTTAACATATCAGATAAACAATTGTAGAGAGAACCACAAACGCTAAATAATTTACATACCAGAAAGACAACTGTCGAGAGAAACCACCAACACTGAACAATTTACATATCGGATGAACAATTGTAGAGAGAAACCACTAACGCTGAACAATTTACATATCAGATATACAACTGCCAAGAGAAACAACCAACACTGAACAAATTACATATCGGATAGACAACAGTTTTACTGTCAAGAGAAACCACCAACACTGAACAAACATATCGGATAAAAAATGGAAGAGAGCAACCACTAGTCCTGAACCAGATAGAAAATTGTTGAGAGAAACAACCAAAACTGAACAATTTACAGTTCGGATAAACAATGGTAGAGTGCAACCATTTTCGCTAAACAATTTAGATACCAGATAGACAACTGTCGAGAGAAACCACCAACACTGAACAATTTAAATTCCGAATAAACATCTGTAAAGAGAAACCACTAACGCTAAACAATTAACATACCAGATAGACAACTGTCGAGAGATCCCACCAACACTAAACAATTTACACATTAAATAAACAATTCTAGAGAGAAACCACTAACGCTAAACAATTTACATTCCAAAAAGACAACTGTCGAGCGAAACTACCAACACTGATCATTTACTTAACAAAATTAGGCATCTGTCGAAAAAGTCACCAACACTGAATAAGTTACACACCTGATAGACAACTGTTGAGAGAAACCATTAATGCAGAACAATATACACATCGGAGAGACAACTGTTAAGAGAAACCACTAGTGCAGAACAATTTACATACCAGCTAGAAACCACCTTGCACACTGGATAGACAACTGTTGAGAGAAACTTCAAACACTGGACAATTTACACACCGTATAAACAACTGGAGAGAAAAACCACTACCGCTGAACGATTTACACACCGGATAAACAACTGTCGAGATATTTTCATACCAGATAGTCAACTGGTGAAATCACCAACACAGAACAATTTGCACATCGCATAATTAACTGTCGAGAAAAACCACTAACCCTGAACAATTTACATATACGAAAATCATCTGTCGAGGGAAACTACTAACACTGAACAATTTACACACCAGGATATACAACTGTTGAGTGAAACCACTAACGATGAAAGCTTTACATACCGGATATGCTTCTGTCGAGGGAAAACGAAAATTGCAGCTGACTGCATCCTGGTGCCACATGCAAAGTTTCAAATGTGCAATAAGCGGGAGGAAAAGAAATAGAACAAAAAGTATACTTAACTACTAAAGAAACCTGACACATACTGTGTGTCAATTTTTTGGTAGTAGTAAATTATATGATGCACACTTTTCTTTCTATTGCGTAAAGTTGAACAAAGGTAGACTAAGATGCACTGAAATTATTTGAAAAGATGAACTAATTTCAGACGTCACGTAACCACTAAAATCAATTTTTGCAAGAACAAAGAAATCACGCGAAATTCACCAGAAACCGCTTAAGTGTGATTCTTTGTTATTTCATTGACATTTTCTGGGCTTTCAAATTAAGGATGCATGCATTGTTCAACCCAAAAGCCTATTTTCTTTTTCGTAACGTCAATTCTACGTTATTAGCGTTTTATGAGCTTTTAGAAGCACTGCCACTTTATCATTTTTTCACTTTGTATGATGTTTGGAATGCATTTTGACAATGTTTAACTTCTTTTTAACTCCGGAGATGTCGTCTACGTCCATTTAGCGACGTCAAGCGTTACAATTACATGCTGATATGTGTATACTGCAACGCTTGAAATTCATACGTGATTAAAGTAAAGTGTAGCCAATTGGCACTATACCAAAGTAGACAGCATACACTAAACGGCGACATATGTTGACAAAGAAAAAAGGGTTAGTATCCATAGTTTACGCTGTTTCTTAATTCATGTTAAATTTCGTTTATTCCACTTTTACCCTTTAACGTGACGCGAAACTTAAGTTCTACTTCTTGAAAATGATTAGTTGACATCAAGTCACTTCAGTTTCTAGAAACTGCTTAATCAAAGGAAAAAACACAGCCGTTTATACACCGTGGAAAGCACAACTTAAAACCCCCATATCATACGTCACAGCAAGAAATTGTAACTTTTTAAAATGCACTTTTGCATACATGAAAAAAGTTTTCAAAAAATATCTAAACATAAACTACCGAGTCAAAAGTGATAAAAACGTTATTTTTGACGTCGTGACGTCATGCTCTATATTTGATAAAGATATTTTTTCTCAGAATACTTTCTAATGTCTTGTTATTAAAATAAGCATATCGACTTAGCTCTATAATTTGATAATTTCGAGTTTGAAGCAAGTAAAAAGTGTCCGGTTTCTTTATTAGTTTATTATATATACAATATTTGGCAATACTGAGATTTGAACGCACGACCTTGTGGGTGTAAGCGCTTGGCTCCTAACATTCTACTACTTAGCATTGTGTACATACTAATAGAATAATAATATTAAAGACTGTAAGGCCATGTAGTATTGCTATGCAATACATGAGTCCCCTACCAGAATAAAGACCCCCATATACCTACCCATGGTGTAGATGGCTATGTTATATGCGTGACCCACATGAATGGTATTTGTAATAATTATAACCTATAACATTACATGGATGACATTAAGATGCATATGACATGTACATGTACAACAACACTTTATCTTAGCTGCGACACAATTGAATCGCAAAACCAATGGCAAAATCTACTAATTTTAGTTACAAAGTGCCATAACTTCAAATAAGTCATCCAGAGTTACAGTTTTTGCATTCCCTATGTCGTCAAATCTTGGTAAATATTTGTACGAAGTTTTATGAAGATGTCTTAAACGTTTGTTTTAAATTACAGTTTCAAAGACCTATAACTCAAAATACATGCAATCCAGGGTTACAGTTCTTACAATCTTAATGTCGTTTTAGGATAGTTAATATTTGTTTGAAGTAATCTTAGACACTTTTAGTGTGTGACTGTGGTATTTCCTGATCACACTCACATATTTTATTTTTTTAAGTTACTGAGCGGTCACAATTAAATTGCAAAACCTGTTTTTGGTCACGATTAAATTGCAAAACATTCTGTTTTCATATGAAGGACCATAACTCCAAAATACGTTATCCAGAGTTACGGTTCTTGCATTTCGCATGCTGTCTGATGTAGGTTAATATTTGTATGACATTTCATGAGGAAATATTAAATTTTAAATTACAACAAGTACATGAAAGTGTGACTGACAGACGGACAGACAGACGTTTGACTTAAAAGTTGTACCCTTGACCTTGGGAGTTGGTGGCTAAGTGTTATTAGATAAATCACCATGCTATGAGTAATAAGCATGTAAAGTTTTAATAGATTTGCTCAAACCTTGTAGGAGATACGGTCCGAATACGCGATTCTGACCAATATGAGTCAAAGTTGTGACCTTGACCTTGGGAGTTGATGGCTAAATGGTGTGCCCGATACACCTTTATGCTATGGGTAAAAAGCATGTGAAGGTATGATAAATTTGGCAGGTATGGTCAAGACATGAGACCTATGCATTTTTGTACTCATTTTATGATTTTCACCATCATGTACAATGTTTGATACCAAACCATATATCTTAGCTTAAGGTAGTACCTCAGTCACGTGAAAGATAACCCAGCGTTTTTATTCAAGCAAGAGTTATCTTAATTTTCTGCCTTATTGGCTTCACAAAAAAGCCTTCTCCCTGTTTATCAACAGATATCCATGACCAGTTATATTTTGACCGTCGGAACGAGTTCGACCCATCGATGGGTTCGAGCGATAGCCGAACAGACAAATGTGTACTTATGTCTAAAAGGCCGCCAATAGCTGCTGACGTGCAATATGTCATTTGTACTACTATATGAAAAATAAGCTATTTACATGATGTGTTTGCGGAAAGCAAAGAGCTGGATGAGCCTGCACATATGCGAAGGTTGGTCAATGCATCAGCTATACCTTTTGTTTATAAGTTGTATAGGATGTGTTTTACTGCATCTGCTTTTAAACCAATCCAATATGAGGTTAATAAAAGAAACAAAATATTTATTTACGTGTTTTATTAAATCTATTTATAAGTAAACAAAATTGGATCAACATTATGAATAGACCCCAGCAAACAGATTCTTAGGACAAAATCCCCAGAATATGTCCTAGCGGACATGCTGGGTCGAAACATGGGCTTGTCAACGTTGGTGTGACGCCAATGCTATAAGATCTGCGTTGAAACAGCGTTGTTGTTTCAATGTCTTTTTTCCCGTGCCGCAGTGTACTAAACTAAGAAGCAGCTAATAATGTCACCATTTTAAATGAGTCATTGGATGCAAATGCAGTCCTGTTGCACTTGTAGTCAAGCAAAGAAAATGAAGATTTTGTTGTCAGGTGTATAGTCTTGTGAGAGAAGGCTCTGGTTCATGTATACTGTATTTGTATTGCGACGTCTGTGGTTAATATGACGTCGTGCGTGTGAAAGCACCCTTTTTAGGTTGGATTGTGTGATTGTGGCTATTTTCTGGTAGTTTTAATGTGTCAGTAAAAATAATCAATATTAAGATATATTCTATCCCCTTAACCGATGTAAGCCGAGCGTCCTTTTTGTGCGACACAGAGCGTCCTTAATGTGGGCTTAGGCAAAACAGCGCGTTCGCGATCGCGCCGCCTACCTGGTGTGAAAACTATTTAGCAGTTGCAGTAATATTGCGCTGTGACACGAGTGATAATAATGACCTTTGACTTATATGACCTTCAGCGGTAATTAAGGTACCGTTTTATGTCAGAGACTGTGATTAACTACACGCGTAAATCTTTGTAACGGCACACCTTACGTCAAAGCGAAACAACGTCGCTAAGAAGATATCCATCAAATTATCAATTTGAGCATAAATAAAAACTGTCAAGTGCCAATTAAAAACAAGGATCCATTACAATCGTTCTTAAGAAAATAGATGTTTATTTTCCCAGCTCGCACCCACCAGTGGCGGCCGCCAACTGCCCGCCATCTCTGTTTGTGGCCCGGCCATGTATGTTACCTTGGTTAATTAGATATTTCAACATGATATTTCCAACATAACATATGGTCGAATCTACAGAAAAGCTGAAACAGTTAACTTTTGCGTATGATTATACCCCAAATAAATAACAATAAGCTTGGTGCAATATTTCAGTGTGCAAACATGGATTAATCTCCCCTAGGCCACGAAGAGTGAATCAAGATTTAAATTAACGTATGTTGGTCTATCTTGCTGGCGATTTCTCTTTTGAAAAATAGCGATATAAGCTGTATCTGGTTTGCCTTTTAAAATGTTTGCATTGATACTTTCTATCCAAGTCATTAACTTTTTAGTCATGTTGTTACGTTCAGTACATAACTGCGAAGTCTGCGAAGAGAAGGTGTTTTGCTCAAGGATACAACGCCGCGCCTACAGTGAGATTCGAGCCCACGATCTCTAGGTCACGAGTCCAGCACTCTACCAGCTGAGGTACAGTGTTGTTTGTGCTTATAATATGGGCATCGTTGCGAGAAATCCTGATTTTGTTGTATGCGACCAACAAACGTACATACCAGCAGTTAGACTTGCGCAGTCGTTTCAATTAAGATTCGTCCTGGTCACACTATGCTAATATTATAGATATATACAATTTCTCTTCTCTAATACCCTAATGAAAGCTAAAATTGTAACAAACAGTTTGAAAGAGTTAAAATGCTATTAAAGCTGCATAGTCTGTAACTTTTTATCTTTTAATTTTAGAATTAATGTTTCTATTTTTCAAGAACACAGTAAAAAAACTAAAATTCAGGTATACATTTTTCCAATTTCGTAAATCTTAACAAATTATCAGTATCAAAACAACAGCATTTATGTTAGAATTTGCTGTGTATAATTATTGGAGGGACGCAAATAATTACCAACAAGAGAAAAACACACCTGTTTTATAAGATAACTCACTTTTCCGTGCGTTTTTCAGCTATAGTGAACAGATTTATCGTGAAAACATAACTTAATTCTACTTTTACAAATGATTTTAAAACAAAATAAAAAAAATTCGAGCAATGTTCATATTTGCAGACTTAGTCTCTTTAAAGAGGATAAGCTCTTCTTTGTATGGGGTATTGACTAAGTATAGGCACATTTCAACTGTTTGGACGATTTCCAGTCTAACCAGCAGTATAATCAGTGCCATTCGGGAAGAGTAATAGCTAAACTTGCTACATGTACTTGCAAAATTTCATTATCGGAACAGGCAAAAAAGCAGTCATTAATTTAAAGTTTGCAACACCTGATATATCGCATATGTGACCAGCGAAGACTCAAACGAACCTCTCGCCAGAACCGTTGCTATATTGATGTATATTTTATAGTAGGTAGTATACCTGATTGGCCCAATTAGCCCTGAAGTTCATAAATCTCTATGTCTACCTGGAAACTGGTCTAAACCGGTCCACAAGTTAATATTGCATGAAAACCAGCTTGAACTAGTTTCCAGAAGTTAATATTTTTGACACTTCTGCAATATTTCCCTCTAGAGAGATGAAAATAGCATGATGAGTGTGAAACTAGCATGTGCTGCGTGAAATTGACATGATTTGCTGTTTCACCTCCCAACAGGTAAATTAAAGACTTTCATGAATTTTTACAACAGTTTTGTTTTGTTTGCTCGTTTATCTTTGTTTGAATAAACAAACTGTAAAAACAGTTTTATGATAACATTTTATATTCCTCACTAAGAGAATTAATATGCATTGAAAATGCAAAATGCTACATTATAATATTTTAATAACAGTTACTAAAACTTGTAAGAAAGTCCTTAGATGTCTTAGATTGAAGGTTGACCATGTCTTTAACAACAAAAGTGAAAGTAGCAAAATTTTTATTCTTAAATGAAAAATCATATAACTAAACAGAAATTGACTTCAATTTCGGTAGATATAAGGATTTATCTACCCTTAAAAGTGATATTCAACTCGGGCTAGCGGCCTCTGTGAATTGTCACTTTTTCGGGTAGATAAATCATTATGTCTACCTCATTGAAGTCAATAATTGTATATTAACCCATATACATGTAAGCCTAGCGCCCTTTTTCCCGGTAGGATATAGGCAAACAGTAGAAACCCTGATCAGACGCTGCATTCTCCAGGGTCTCCACTGTTTGCTACATGTAACAGAATGTTATATTAAATTACATTCGTCTTAAACGTATTATCTGATGGGGTGGCACAATCAGTAAACTTGATACTTGAAACTTTATTAACTGAGTTAGGCACACATGTGCCTCTACTCTTACATATATAATATACTCAACTACAAAAGAAACCCATCAGTCACTTCTCAGGGCAACTATGGAAATCAGAATTAAGAAATGAAAATATATTTATACCATATTCCGCAGCAATCAGTTCTGCATCATTTCATTAAATAATGTAACAGTTTTACTTAAATCTGGTGATGCTATTCGCCAGTGTTTAGACAAGGGGTCATTTTCAAAAATGACAAGGTTTTCACTTGACAATGAATATCTCGTTCTCGTCTAAATCAGTTCACTTGAGTTAAATTCGTCCAAAAACAGACATGACCCTCTCCTGCAGCAATAACTGCCTCAGAACGAGGTCGAATCAAAAGCACATACCGTCGCACAACGTTCTTGGGAATCCGTGCCCATTCTTAATGGAGAGCAACCTGGAGCTGTCGAAGATTCTGAGGTTGCACTGAATGATCCCAGATGTGTCCCAGAGCTCACCCCACAGCTGCTCTATCGGATTGAAATCCGAGCTTACTAAACTAACGCGATTAGTTTTGTCTTCTGCACACACTCGATGGCTTTGCCAGAGAGGGACATACCGATTATTGGACGAAGTGAACTGATTAAGAATAGAACTCGAGTGAAAACCAATTGTCTGAAACTTGTCATTTTTAGAAATGACCCCTTGTCTATACACTGGCGTACAGCATGAACGGGTTTAACTAAAACTGTTAAATTATTCAATAATTTGATGCATAATTGATTGTTAAAAATATGGTATAAAATATATTTTGATTTCTTAATTAGTTTACCCTAATTGCCCTAACAAGTGACTGATGGGTTTCTTTTGTTGAGTATACAATGAGAAGAGCAATATAAACAGTATTACATTTACAAAACATAGTGCAAAATTATGGTTTAGTAGAAGCAAGATGGCTAACATAAGCCTGATAGAATATATATGCATTTGCTATGAGATGTGTTAACACTTTCATACCAATTTATAAACTATCAATCACGTTTAAACAGTAGGAGAGGCTATTGTATAAACATTGCGATAAATTATACATGATATGCTGGAAATGCAAAATAATATGGCAAACAGAATGGATTCAATTGAGGCGCCTCATGTGATAGGTCTCAGCGAATCTGCTTAGTTTGCTGAAGCTTGATTCAGATATAATTTGAAAGGTACCCTAGAGCTAGTATCCTAAAATTGATTTACGTTTTACATTGGCCTCGTATATATCAGCTGCAAGATGTTTCAAAAACTTTGCTTGTTGGTTTGTCATTAGTGTTATAAAATTTTGCTTAGTGGGCCACCTGCAAAAGTATGGGGGAAATGTTTTCTTCTTATTTCTGAAAAGGCAGGACATATAAGGAGAAAGTGATACTCATCTTCTGCCATGTTCATGTTGCAGCATTTACATAAACGGTCCGCTCTGTCAAATGATTTCGATCATAACGAGCAGTTTCAATTTCCAAACTATGAGACGAGCAACGAAAACGTGTGAGCTGTATTCTGTGTTTTTCATTAGCTGCACAATCAAAGTAATGCTCAATGCAGAGGTGACTCTTAAAGCATTTATACGTTGATACTTTTGATATATTGTTAAAGAGGTAAATATTTGAGCAATGATACTGGTACCACTCATTATTACTCTCTCCAGGGGTCATACTGAGAAGATCAAAAGGACAGTCATAAAAAGGTGATTATGACTTCCTTACAGGGGCAATAAAGTGGTCCCATGAAGGGATTAGGTATTTTATGATAAAATATTGACCTTTATCTTAGTGAAAGAAATTGTGTTGTATACAGGTAAGTCCCCTCTTGAGGCCCCTTTAATTTTATGAGATACTGAAACTGTCCCTTATCAGTTAATCACCAAACCATCCTTGCAAGAACTGATCATGTAAACGTTCTATAATCTAGTTTACTTGTAACAGTGTTATATCTTCCCAATCCCACAAAAATGTAAATCCTAGGTTATCAAGAAGCTGCTTAACCTTTTTTTGTCCAAAATGACATTGATGTAGGATATTGACAGTGTTCAGCTACATGTATGTCATATAGATAAGTTTCTTGCAATAAGGTGTTGGTAGAACATTATACTTTGAACCAGTACTTAGGTATACGATCTTTTCTCATAACATGTAAAGGAACACGTCCTACTTCGCCGTATACAGCTGCAGATGGTGTCTGGGATTTCACTTTGAATACTTGTTTCAGGAATTTAAGATGAACTCTTTCAATATCTGGTGCAGGATGAAAACCCCAAATTTCACTAGCATAGTTAAGTATAGGTACTGGATCTACGCCCAATCCGTCATAACATTATGTGTCATTTTGATGAGATGTAGATTACCACTGCAATGATGTCAGAACGCATTATCATCACGCGTGTCAGTGATAGGTAGGCTTACTGGACACAAGGGTAAAGGCAGGTAACTTCGGACATCAGGTAAACTCGGACATATATTTGCAAACAGTGGAAATCCAGATGAGACGGCTTAGTTAGTCAGTTTATTTTTAATTCCAATAATCCAATTATGAAACAAACAAGGTCGCTGTCCGAATTTAGCTGACTGTCCGAATATACCCAACTTTACCCTAATGCGATAAGCTCATGAGCTCATGAGCAAATCTGATGCCTAATGATATTTGAGCGTCATACTAAACCCAAAACCCGAATTAACACTAAATTTCAATATTTGATTCGCTAAACGGACCAGCGCGTATGCGAGAGTTTGGTACTAATTGCATTTGCTCTCAGCAAAGGCACTGATGGGCATGCGATTCCTTGCAGTCTCACCAGTGTCTAAGCTGTTCGCATTCACAATGTTTGGAAGAAGATTAAGGGCCTCTTTTCCCACAATGTAACAGTGCATGTACTACAAATTTGAAAACATTAACGTCACAAATACGTCTTTGACGCTATTCGCGAAAATAAAATTCTCGCGAAAATTTCCGATTGAGAAGGAGCTAAACGCTTATAGGGTAAAGTCTGGTAAATTCGGACATCAGATAAATTCGGACACACACTTGCAAACAGTGGAAATCCTGATGAGACGATTTCTTATGAGCCGTCTCATCAGGATTTTCACTGTTTGCTTAGTTCAATTTATTTTTATGCCAATAATTGAACTATGAAACAAACAAGGTGGCTGTCCGAATTTAGCTGTCTGTCCGAATATACCCAACTTTACCGTAATGCGATAAGCACATAAAGCTCATGAGCTTGCGCCAATCTGATGCCTAATGATATTTGAGCGTCATACTAAACCCAAAACCATGAAAACAGATGGACCAAATGCAAGAAGCGAGAAATCCTGATCTTGTTGCATGCGAACAACAAGGATGCAGATCAGACTGTGCATCAGCGCTGTTCGAGCAGTGCCCTTGTTATTCCCACTCTGGAAAAATATCAAAACTTGCTACATACATGTATCACTACTGTAAATCCGGAAATTTTCGCGAGAATTTAATTTTCGCGAGTAGCGTTACGAGACATACTTGCGATCGGAAAGTTTCGCGACTAGGTATGATTTACTTATATAAATAATCGACAGAGCGATTTCGCCATTTCGCGAGGATTTTGTTTTCACGAAACTTCGCATATGCGAAGTTTCGCGAAAAAAAAAACTCTTGCAAATTTCCGAACTAACAGTACTCTAGGAATGAACAAAGTGGTGTGGACATTACCTGATTGAAAACCCGAAGACAGAATCAGGCCTTATCGAAAGAAACCCTGATATTGTTGTCTGTGAACAGCAACGGCAATGTCAGCCTGCGCATCCGAGCAGTCTGATCAGCGTCTTTACTACTCACTATTTGGAACAGACTTGTGTGAACCTTACCTGGTCGTAAACCCCGAAAACAAGATAACGCCTTGTCGCAAAAACCCATGCTTTGTTTTATGTGATGAACAAAGGCGCATATCAGCCTGCGCATCCGAGCAGTCTAATCAGTGTCTTTATTATCCACTCTTTGGAACAGACTAGTGTGAACCTTACCGAAGACGGGGGTTTCTGGCGACGAGATCAAGATTCACCATATAGCTCAATAACGTGATTGTCAAATTGAAATACATGTATGTTAAAATAATGATATTTCATCCTGTTAAAGATGAACATGATGAATATACTGAAAATGATATTTTAAGCCAGTAAACACGATTTTGGCACTTTTAGCATATGCGCAAATCATGCGCGGATCCAGAGAGGGTGACAGGGGTCCGTACTCCCCCCTCCCTCACTGAAAATTCACAAAAAATATAGGTTTCTTAGCAGTACTGGTCCGGATCCCCTGTAAAACCACAAATCTACCAAGCCAGCGTTCAATGTTGGGCCACAATCGGCCAGCCAGCGAAACGCCAGTTAAATGCCGATGATGGCCCACTTTTAGTGGTATTTGAATCCTCTCTCCCCTCATCAACTAAAAACCGTAGTCAAAGTTGGACTCCCTCTGAAAGAACTTTTTGGATCCGCGCATGCCACCTACATCAGTGTAGACCTTGCACATCACGAGATAGTTCGTGCTAAAGTTGGTAAGGGTGGTATAAATGTTCTTAATTGATAAGCGATACGCCGATTAATATGCAAATGTTTCTTCTTTACAATAAAATGTCACTCTTCAACTTTTTATTATTTCCGGTCTTAAATTGGCCATACATGTATATATGAAAGTATTCGTGTTCATAAACCAGGTCCCGAGGTTATAAAACTTTTTCATACTCAACTCAGCTGAGCACGAAATTTATCCTGCTCATAAATGACAATTGTTGGCCTTTTAACATTTATTAGCATAGATACAACATCTGAGAGGCTTAAAGCAAGAAACTTCTTTATTTGTCGGAATTTTAGTGTTTATGAGCAGTTGAAATTTCGTGCTCAGTTGAGTTAAGCATTAAAAAAGTTGTATAACCTCGGGGCTAGAGCTACATGTGGCAAAAAATATGATTAGGGGGCAGTCATTAAAAGGCAAAGGCAAGAAAAATCCATTTGATCAACGTCATTGCTGTCCTCTGCCTTAACTCTTTGTTATGATAAACAATTAACTTTTCGGAGTGGCTGCTGCCAGACGTCTGGCAGCAGCGAAAAGTCGGATAAATCGCTGGTGACAGACGTCTGGCAGCAGCGAAAACTCGGGTAAATCGCTGGTGCCAGACGTCTGGCAGCAGCGAAAAATCGGTTAAATCGCTGGTGACAGATGGCTAGAAATCAAATGATCTGTGAATGGCACATGAATTACATGTAGCTGCCGACAGACGACAGTACGTGACCAGTTTTCTGGAATTTCAATTGACAAAGACTACTAGTACCGTGGCGTAAAATACGAGCATTTCCAAAATAATGCGTTGGCCGAAGATCCACGCATGAACATACCTTAGCAAGATCTGTGTGACACATGTAAGCAAAGACAGTCGTTGATTGCATTTCTGTACACGTTCTCCTAGCTCAAACACCCTACCCCGTCTTGGCTTTGAGTATTAGATGTGCTGTCATGTACAATGTACCTCTGTCGCTAGAGTCTGTTTCATTGCCCGGTACAGGCGCATGCGAGCACACATGATCCATTCGAAAGAAAGCCAAAGGAGCATTTTTGTGTTTTTTAACCCAACAGTATGTGCTTTCTCATATTGATCTGTATCTGAAGCCCAGGAAGGAGGTCCCTGGTATTCCATATCATGGTTTGAATATTTTGAAAAAGTATCCCACACCCTGAAAAGAAATTGGTAAATTCACCAAAATTCAACCACAATCAGAAAGCTTTGTATCACCAAACCCCTTAAATACTTTGAAATTTCACAAAAGTATCCCATTTCTCTTTAACTAGTTTTAAAAAAAACCTTCAGTACCTCGTAGCTCGCGGCATTACTGTGGCTTCGACTGAGAGTTTTGTAATAAATGCAATAGATTACCGAATAGATTTATTTTATAACGGGGTAGCTGTGTTCCAGTCTGATCATTTTTTCTTCTTGTTTTATTTTTCCATTTCTTGGTCAAAAATGACAATATTAATCGAAATCAATAACGGACTACCCATACATGTACCTTTGGTGTGGTATCTTTTATCCTCTTAATTTTTTTAATATTAGCACAAGAAAGAAAAAAATGCCACGATATGGACGACTGGACCTAGGGATATAACCGGACCGTGTATGTCTGTAGTTCTTCCAATCCGTTCTGTATTTAATCAGTATCTTCTTTATTATCCATTTGCTTAATGGTGATCGAGGGTCGCTAGTTCGAGACTCATCACGGCACTGTGTTGATTCTTCGAGTAAGACACCTTTATACAATCTGCTTAGTACTGGATCAACCAAGGAAGACAGAAGAAAGACAGAAGTCGTGATAGAAAAAAAATGTTGAATGGAACGTAAAGCATCAACGCAAGCATACATGTAACATACTGATTTGCTTCGACTGCAAAACATAAATTACATGTAATTTTCCAAAAATGTGGTTTGATATTTTGTTGTTGTCGTTGTTCGGCCACAGTGCCACTCTAGATAACCTTAAAAGTATTTTCATTCAACTAACAGTTGTCCAGCTCGATTTACTATTATTATTATTATTATTATTATTATTATTATTATTATTATTTGTTAACGTACAAGAATTGGTGTTCACAAAAGCATTCTTCTAGTATATGAACTAATCTCCATGACCAGTTATATTTTGACCGTCTGAGGACCACTGATGGAAAATATATTCTATCAAAATGACCTTTATTTGATCAATCTAGCATCTGTTGCTTCAGATGATCAGCTTTTCTTATTCGCAAACATTCCCCTTACATGTTCATAAATGAAAAAAAATCCTAAAAATCTTAATTTTCCTAAGGACTTATTGGTTAACCCTTTTCAGACTAATGGAATCTTCTATGAAGCTACACACAATAAAGTCAGGATGGCCCATTGTATATTTCATTTTATTAATTAAAAATTTGTTTCTTTCTCCGAGGATCGATTTTGTATAAGCAAACAGTGCAGACCCTGATGAAGTTTCGCCATATGTGGCATTTAATCTGGGTATTCCCTGTTTGCAATAGTATCCGTTTAGGGGTGTCTGGTCCACACAGGACCACCAACTGGTCACGTTTTATGGCTTATCCACTTCAGTGATAACCGTAATAGAATTAATGTAAGACATATTTCGGAAACCGATGATTCCTACATGGAGATAACTTATTATGTACCATATTTACCCTTATTTGTCTGATAATTATATTCCTAAAAATTGAGCAAATTCGTTTGTAATAACGTGATGAGGTGTACCAAAGATAGGTAGGAATGACAAACAGTGTAAATCCTATTGAAAGTACTCATTGACAGATCTGTGATCAAACTATCTGCCGAATATTTGGAATAAATATGGTATGGTTATTTTCAAAACCATAGAAAGTTATTCTGTATAAGGCAGTTTTACCTTCAGCTGAGCATTTAAACTTGAAATAATTCATTTATGTAAGAATCATGAAAGTGTTTCATGATATTGGAAATTTTGAAATACAAATAGCTTTTATAAAGATTTATCTCGTAGTTAACATAAATCTCGAATAGTTTGAACCACGGCCAGGACCAACAGGACGTCGGACCTGATCTGTATTCAAGCTGTTTTGACACTCTGATTTGATTCCTGAAAGAATGAAAATGCGTGACTGACCTGCTGGATATCAGCACATTAATAAATACTAAAAAGCTGAACTGCTTTAAAGTGGCCAAGCATATAAAACTTTATTTAATGGTAATAATATACAATTATTGACTAGTCATTAGTCAATAACTGTTTTATTATATAACATTTAGAGAAAGATGTACAGGTATTATTGCACCTGGAAAAAATACTGAACTTAATACAAGTTTTGGGACAGACAAGCATATAGCAGAAACAGTGCAACCCTAAATAAGACCACCCTTTTACTACTGCATATATGTTGTGCATGAGTGTCATCATTCAACATTTACAAACAAGAATTCTAACACACTTCGCATGTAGAGCCAATGATAAAATAAGTGTGATATGCCAAACAATAATTCACAGCTTTGAAAGCGCAGGGAAAATGTGTGATAGCTGACGTCATTTGTTACTGGTAAATGACATCATTCATGGCGTTAGACGGTGTAACGTCGTACGCTTGAAAGACGTTACAAATACATGTAAACGTATGCGAAGTGGTCTAAGTATTGGCGGGAGTTCTTCAGTGCAAAGGCGGAAAGTTGGAAGAAGCTGAAGACTTCAAATTTGTTTTCGCCGTTTAATATGCATTAAAATCGAAATAGATCAGCTCCAGTGCGTGATTTGTTGCGTTTTCAGCATCTACGATATGATTATTAGCCACGCTTTAGAAAAGCAGAACCAGAACGGAAAAAAAACAGCAAGGAGTCTAATTTTAGTAACTAATATACACTGGCAAGCGCGCGCAAGCCAGTGAATATGACAATATATTGACTGGCCACGTGAGCGCTCTAAGCCAATGAAATTCAGTCTTTTTTCCTAGTTATACTATGAAATAGGCACACCTAATGGGCAACCAACCACTATTTGATCTGAGAGGATAGCACTGTAAACGGTATTTCTTGTGAGTCGGTACTCGTGTTAGTATAAATAGTAAGGAAGAAGGCAAAAGTCAGGAATCGATACAATTAGTACCACACCTGACCCAGAACACCTTATGGGAAAGTGACAAAAGAACAAGAAAACGTCACATACAGTTCTAAGCGCATTGAGGTCAGCTCAGACTCAGGGCCGTCACTGTGTATTTTAAAGTGGTCCGACGGAGGAAACCATCGAGTGCCGAAGGCACGAAAGGGTGGAAAGCACGAATGGGTAATCATTCAACCCTATCGTTAGGGGTCTCCCCCGATATTTTTTTTTAATTTTGAGCGTTTCTATGGTCGTTTTAATGGGTTTTAATGCGTTTGGGACTAGATTGCAGTCTTTTTGCCAGAAAAGATTTTCCTTGTGGAGTAAGAAACCGAATGCAGGACAAAATCCTTTTTATATAGACAGTTACGATTTTCACTTTTTTCGTCAGCACGTTACTTTGACATATGTCTCCGCAGGCATTTGTCAGAGGACTTTTAGCACTGATCCTTGGGTCGTGATTTCGAAAAGATATACACTATAGCCACACCGGGTAGGCGGCAATCGAAAATGCTATCAACAATCGACGAACGCGGATCAAAAATCGATAGAAACAGTATTTTCGATTGCCATTTGTCGCCAGTTCGGCGACAAATGGCAATCGAAAACTCTGTTTCTATCGATTTTTGATCTACGTTCCTCGACAATATTGGCGTTTTCGATTGCCGCCTACCCGGTGTGATAGCGTCTTTTTAAGCAGGCTTCATCTAGATTTTGGCTGCGCACCTTTCCTTGACGACTTCCCTTGTTGGTGACAAAACATGAGATCTTTGGCTTCATCGTAATGAAGGCAGGCCCTATTGTCGAATCTAGGCGGCAAAACACTTCTCTGTACACATGGTCCAGGCCCGGGGTCCAAGTTTCTTTACGGCAAATGACCGTTGAGGGAACCGAAAACTCTTGGGCTAAATTGGAACAGGCAGTACTAGTATATCCTTAACGGATTAGACATGGGCTCACGATGTTCATATTATATGAATTCACAACGTTTAAAACTTTAGAATAATAAAAAGAAAAAGGCAAAACAAAACTGGATCACGGAAATTACCATGGCTTTGATAAATGACTCTCAACATGAGAAAACCTGTCTTTAGGGTCTTCGACCATGCAAGCCTCAAACCAACCTGCTCAGTTACAGAGATTAGCTAGAATGCTGAAACTTTGTGTGTATAGCAAGTTTATCAATTATATTTTCCAGAGATTGAACAACAAAGTAGCTATTCAAATATGCAATTGTACATTAGGCGGTGTTTTATTATATGTATGTGCAAAATTTTAGTCCAAAATTTTATCATTAAAGACATTTTAAAAAAGAAAATCGTTGTTCACTGAATTTCTGTACGGACTATAGTGTTGTTTACCAGTTAATTTAAAGCAATAAATTTGAGATAGAAAAACGAACTTTTTTCTATCAGTCAAATGAGTATATTATTAAACTAAGATTCAAACATTTTCAAATTGCAAAAATCGGCTGTAAACGTAAATGATGTCAGTCACAATTACAATTTTCGAAGGGAAATTTAATCTATGTAACGAACATAACCCCATTGCAAGCTTTAATATTTCTTTCTTCTTAGTTCATTACAGTAACATATGTAACAGGCTGTTACAGGCTAACACCCCGGCGCACAGAGAGCAACTTATCTTAAAGATCATAAGAAAAGGTTTTAGAAATGAATTGAAATGAAACAACTTATATCATACAACAAAATGCTGAAAACCGCATCAAAAAAACTCCAATTATTAAAAAAGTTATGCCTATTTGAATTTCAGACTTGGTTCTGGTTTTCCAAAACAGACTTGGAAAACTAAAATAGATTCTATCCAACAATGCATCATTCTATGATGTCATATGAGGATTTAAAAAAAGGGGTTAAACTTCAAATATCTCAATCTGTATATTTGAAAAGTACATTTTCAGTTTGAAAATGCCAATATTTTAATTGTCTAAATTACATTTTGTCCAATTAAATGATTTTTGGTAAATTAGCGTAGATAAGCGAGAAATCGAATTTTAAGTTTTTGTTTCAAAATTTTAAAATGCATTTTTTTACTTTCAGACACTATGATTTTGGATTATCTTTTTAATGTTTCAAAATAAGTTAACATAAAAATTGGATTTACTTATTTTTGTATCATTTAGAATAAGAAATGCATGGTAAAAGTAAATTTAAATTTTTATTTAAATTTGATATTTAAGCATAAAACTTTAATTAAATGATATTTAACATACAGAAAACTCTTTATGCGAGATCAATCTTCGCTGTTTCACAGAAAAGGATACTAAATTTTGTCAAATTCTTTGCATTTGCAAATATTTAAATTCATTGAAAAACTTAAAACCTCACATGACATCACAGAATGATGCATTGTTGTATAGAATCTATTTTTAGTTTTTCAAGTCTGTTTTGGGGAAAAAATTCCAGTCCAAAATTCAAATAGGCATAACTTTTGAATGGATAGGAGTTTTTAGATGCGGTTTTCAGCAATCTCTTTCTCACAATAACTTCTATTATTTAAAATGTTTGGTTAAAAACTTATTTCTACATTTTCTAACTTGATCTTTAAAAGACTCAGATTGAGATTCTCTTTTAGATATGATATGTCTGCAAAATTAAATAGGGGGAGGGGCGGGACCTTTTTAGCTTGAAGTCTATAGTGAACTTTGTTGACTACTGATAACCGTTGCAAACAGTTTGGGCCCATATCAGGCCCAACAAAAGGTTGGAAAAACTGTTATGGGAGTGGCAATCACCCCTCATCCCCTACACACACACGCGCGCGTGCGAGAGAGAGAGAATACAGTTGCACAATAGCCAGCGTGCTGATTTGAGTTATGCATGGCTCAAACTACCGCTCAGCAAGCACAATAAGGTCCAGCACATGATATTTCGGTATTTACCGCATCGCTGAATAGGTCCAGACTAGGCTGCGTACCCCAGTATAAGAGATTGTCTAACCGATTGCACAAATGAAATATGGTAGCGTACACAAGTTCACACCAAAATTTCGATATCTAACCAACTTCATAGCTATACATGCATCAGTAAAAAGACATTGAGCGAATGCCATAATAGGTACCAATATCACATGGTATTTCCATATTAATTCTCCTGATTCTTAAATTTCCTTTAAATATTGGACCGATTCGATTCGATTATTTCAAGTTCGTTTATGGACGTGCAGGGCCTTCATAACTGAATTAAGAATTGAACACTCTCTGCACGTCCAGTTTTGTACGTTTCCTATGTGGTCTAAAAGTGGGTCAAGCACTGTACCCGCGCTTTATCCCTAGTGTGCGGCTAATTTCGGCCTAAAATATAGGAAGCGTTTAAAAAGTTGTTTGTTTTTGAGCAGACGTCTAAAAGTAATTGCGATATCCCCATGCCAATTCGACTGGTGATACTCTTTTTTTCTGATAACACTGAGCCACCGTTGTTTTGGAGCAGCAAGTTGATCCATCTTGTTGACTGTAGGAAGGTTGAGGAGGAAGGAATCATTCAGCATCGCCATTTGCACCCAGACACCTAATTGTCAACGATATTGGACCGAGTTCTCATATGATACACTTATAAAAAAAATTCTGTCTGTCTGGCAGCAGCGATTTCCCCGAGTTTTCGCTGGTGACAGACGTCTGGCAGCAGCGATTTCCTCGATTTTTCGCTGGTGATAGACGTCTGGCAGCAGCGATTTCCTCGACTTTTCGCTGCTGCCAGACGTCTGTCAATAGCGTCTTCCTTAACTTTTTCAAAAATATTTCAGGAATTCATACGCAGATCCAGAAAGATTTGCCAGAGGGTTTCCAACTCGGGCAACGTTTTTTGAGTGTGTTTTTTTGAGGGATTTTCGATGAGGGGAAAGAGGATCCAAATGAGAGGATCCAATTACCGCTTTAATTTAAATGGCATTTCGCTGTCGTGCCGATGATGGCCCAACATTACATGCTGGATCCGGACCAGAATTGTCAAGGAACCCTATATTTTTATGATTTTCAGGTGGGGTCCGGACCCCCAGTCCCCCCCCTCTGGATCTGCGCACGGGAATACTATCAGATTGTTAAACAGTTTGCATCCAGACCAGTCTCTACGTTTTGTCGATTATAATCTGGGTCGAAACTGTATGCACACGACACACATAGTTAATACCATAATTACCCAATCGCATATAAATTTTCAATATTCTTGCAAGTGCTCGTAGCTGTACCAATACTAGATTGAGAGCCTAGCGCTGTGGCTCAGTGGTAGAGTGTTGGAAAGGGATCGAAGGGTCGCTAGTTTGAGACTCATCGGTGGCACTGTGTTGTGTATTTGGGCAAGACACTTTATCCTCTGCTTAGTACTGATTCAACACTGAAATACAGGAACATGTCCCGACATGACTGAAAAATGGTTGGGTGGGATTAAAGCAACGACACAAACTAATGCTCGTAAACCATAAAGACTGGATTTCTCCTGGTACATCTCAAATTAATGTCAATGTCAACGAGATTTGTAATTTTTCAAGCATGGTGACATTTTATCCCTACAGGGCTTTCTACAAAGCACAGCTGTTTTTGAGTTAAAAGGAATTGGACTGTTTGTCTTTTGTCGCCTGCTGATTATAACGTTTGCAAACAGTTTGATTTCAAACCGATTGACACTCTGCTAGTGTTCCTGAAAGATTTTTTTTAAATAAAGACGCCAACAACAGCATGAAAAATTACCAAGCATGCAAAGAGTTTAAAGGAGTGTGATTGTATTAAGAAAACTTGTTGCCTTGCAGATCGAGCAGAGATAAAAATGTGTATTAACCTGCAATCGAGCAGAGATGAAAATGTGTATTATCTTGTAGAATCAACCTGCATTCGAGCAGAGATAAAAATGTGTATTATCTTGCAGAATCAACCTGCATTCGAGCAGAGATAAAAATGTGTATTATCTTGTAGAATCAACCTGCATTCGAGCAGAGATAAAAATGTGTATTATCTTGTAGAATCAACCTGCATTCGAGCAGAGATGAAAATGTGTATTATCTTGCAGAATCAACCTGCATTCGAGCAGATATAAAAATGTGTATTATCTTGTAGAATCAACCTGCATTCGAGCAGAGATAAAAATGTGTATTATCTTGCAGAATCAACTTACATTCGAGCAGAAATAACAAAATGTGTAATTATCTTGCAGAATTAACCTCGTTCGAGCAGAAATAACAAAATGTGTATTATCTTGCAGAATTAACCTGCATTCGAGCAGGAGACATATGAATATTTAAATTTTTGAATGCTGGGTAATTGTGCATGTGTTGTTGTTTTTGTTTGTTTGTTTGTTTTTTGTCGAATGCTGGACTTTCAGGAATACCATCAAGTTCTGTCTGTATGCAAATGTTGTCAGCAGATGACAAGAGTCGCCACTAGCAGGGAAAGGGGTAAGCGGACCTTTACCCTTATCGTCGAGAATAAGTTCGTAATACCCCTATTCCTCACAGGTCACGAATCGCCAAGAATTGATTTTTTTCTTATTCGGTTTCATCGAAAAAAATCTAATCGTGATGTTCTACGAGTCAGTCCTGATTCAGAAACGATGTCGTTACGAATATTCGGGGGAATCGGCTCAATTCGGCCGGAATCGCGCAAGAATTCATTACGATTAGCAAAATAACATTAGAACATGCTGCACGAAAGTTAAGGAATCAATTACGAATTAGTTAAGAATATGCCGAATGCAGCTCGAATTGGGCACGAACAGAAATCCGCGACGATTCGCCGTGATTCGCGAGATTTTCTCTCACGATAGTTATAAAAAAAGGCTCATACATGCTTTAGGGCATCAGTTCCAAAATGATTGTTCCTCGTAAATCAGCAGTAGAATTGATCCTGCAACTTGAGTGTTGAAAACGGCTTCTTTTATGTATAGCTAGAAGAAAACAACTACGTTAAAGTCGAGAGGCCCTGACCTAGACTCTTTGACTTGGAAAATATGGCAGTTCGCCATTGGCAAAATTACCAGCCAGGAGCTACTGACTGATCCTGATTGTGCTCCAGAATCTGCCAAATCTGTTTCAACTTCTAGAACTGCTCATTTGTGCGTGACTTTATTGCTTGGCTTAATCTCCCGATTCCCCACGAATGAGCTAAGAATAGCTACGAATGCCCCAAAACGCCTCTGAATCAATTATGATTCAGTTACGATGTCCAAGAATGCTTTAGGAATTTGTTACGAATCGCGCACGATTTTTCGAATCGGGGAATTCGTGGCCAAAGTTTTGAACAGTTCAAAACTTTTGAGCTGAATTCCGAAAGACCTACGAATTACAAGAACGCGAATCAGTTAAGATTTTCACGAACTTAGTACCATTCAGCCACGAATCCAAATATTTGTCAATTTTTTGGATTCGGGGCCTGTGTGGAATATGGTTATAAAACATGCTTTATAGTATTATTTACGTAGTGCTGTTTTCCGCTTTCATTTTGCTTTTGAGTATATGTAATAAATGCATATTTTGGCTAGGGTATGAGATAGTTGTATACTTATTGCATAAGCACAAATGTCTCCGATATACGCCTATACTGACGCATCTATCCGGGCTAGAGGTCTAAATTATTCGAAGATCCAGAGGGGGGGGCATGGGGTCCGGACCCCCCCCTGAAAAATCACAGAAATATAGGGATACTTAATAATACCGGTCCGGATCCCCTGAAAAATCACAAAGCTACCAAACCAGTATTCAATGTGTGACCAGCATCGGTCCGCCAGCGAAACGCAATTTAAATGGCGTTTCGCTGGCGGGCGAATGATGGCCCGTTATTAGTGGTATTTGGATCCTCTCTCTCCTCATAAAAAAATTGTCAGAGTTGGACCCCCTCTGGCTAAACGTTCTGGATCCGCGCATGTAAATCATCGGTCTCAGTTTTCATCTACTCTCAAACTAATTTTGTGTATGCAAGCAGCAAATGCGCTGGCGATACTAACCGAGTGTAGGACAAAAGCCCACTAGGACAAAAGCCCACTGGACAAAAGCCCACTAGGACAAAAGCCCACTGGGACAAAAGCCCACTAGGACAAAAGCCCACTTTATATATTTAACAGGGATAGGTTTGAACTGATGGACAAACCCCAGGGGGTGGGGGTACTCTCATCTTCATACATATGCTCGGGCCCAGCATCTATTATTCACCCCCCAAAAAAATATCAAGAATTTCAAGAACCCCAAATAAATATTTGAACTTTTAGCAACCCAAAAAATATCCTCAATTCTTATGATCAATTCTTAAATGCATAGAAATGACCTCTAAATATAGTCCAATTTTGTGATGACCCTAAACAATATCCACAAAATCTTCATATCCCCAAAAATATTCAGTTTTATGAAAACCCCAAATATATTGAAATTCAAAATTTTGAACCAAAAAATAGTCCGAGCCTACGTATGTATGAATATATCAGAGTACCCCCCTCCCCTTGGGGGAAAACAGACAGACAGGCCTAAGCTTCTTCTCAAATCTGAAATTTCAAACATCTCTTTTTGTTTGGCACCTCTCATAAAAGTGCATGCTAATTGTTACTACCAGATCAAAGGACATTTAGATTAATTAGACATATGTGTCCCGATTATAATAGACTGTTTGACCCAAACTGTAAATTGATATTCTTCAAATATCAATGGCTTTTAACACCCAAATTAAGTTGTTTGTCACAACATACAGGAGAAATAATAATGTTAGTAAAAACACACTGCAGGTGTGACTTACCCTGAAGGAGCAGTCTGATCAGGGTTAACAATTTAATAAAAGACTTAAACCTATTTTTTTTTCAAAGAAGTGGGCTTTTGTCCACCATGCCAAATTAAGCAGTGGGCTTTTGTCCAGTGGGCTATTGTCCAGTGGGCTATTGTCCTAGTGGGCTTTTGTCCCAGTGGGCTTTTGTCCGTTCCCCATACTAACCATATCGCATGAGGTTGATACTCGAAGTACCATTTTAGTGATAAAGCCCAATGGGCAACGATCGCTCACCATGGAGCCAGCATAATGTTTGGAGACACCATAATTTACGATGCCCAAAGGCAGGTAACTCTGAACCTGAAACGGTGACCAGAAATTAATTCAAAATCATAAGATATCATGCCAGTTCTAGTTATCTGCAAGTAATAAAAAATTATGAATAAAACTTGCAGAGGAAACCTGGTGAAACTGTAGTTATCAGATGCTCAAGGGCAGCTAACTCCGTAGTCAGTGATGGGATCTGGCCGAAATTCAAACTCATCAATGTTTTTATGTATGTGCTGGTAACCTACAAGGATGAAGAAACTCAATGAGAAATGAAGGCGCTAGAGTGGTCACAACATTACAATTATATTTTAGACGCTCAAAGGCAGCTAACTCTGTAGCTGATGGATGGGTGTCGCAGAAAATCAAACTCATTCAAACTTTTATGGAAGTCCTTGTAACCTGCAAG